>OU612058.1:257634777-258884777 GCA_914767635.1 Melanostoma mellinum
AAAGTCTGAGAAAGTGTTTTCGTGGCTCTTTAAGATATTTTTACTTTTAACGGTATCTTTCAGTCGAAAATACAATATGGAATTTCATGTTCGGGAAGAACATAGTTAAAAAAAAAAATCAACCCCTGTTGGTATTGCAAATGGTATTGCAATGCCAAAAGATCAGGTAACCGTAATATAAGAATCATCTCAAATTATAATATTCGAGAAAATCGAGAAGTTTCCATATACCAGCTTTCTCGTACAACTGCATTTCATAGACCTTTCCATTTCGTGTCTTGTCACTTTTTCAACAAGCTTCCACATTCTTACTTCACATTTGTTGTTTTTGAAACATGTAATACAATGGCTTATTTCCCTTAATGTGGAGAGTATGTAATATTTGCTGAATAATAAGTAACCCCTGACGTTCTGATGTAGTAGCAGGTTTTAATTAAATTTTTCTTTTTAAATCTTACTCTTTATGGAATTATGTATATTTTTGAGTATGAACATTTTAAATTTTCCTTGGGTCACCCCACCCATTTTTGATTATATGATAAACTTTTTGTCTAGTAGTGACAATAACACTGTTTAATTTATTTATTTTACATATAAAAAATTTTTTTTTAATAAATGAGAAGATTAGTAAAATTTTAAACAGTTAAATCACTTTTATATTTCCTCAGATGTGCATTTCAGAAGCAATGCTTCCATCGTCAGTGAGTAGTGAGAACAAATACCTCCGAATCTGCATGTGGGCGTACGATCCTTTAACGTTAACGCTATTTAAAGCCAGAAAATAAGCGATGACACATTTTCTATGCTGATCGAGACAACAAAAAAAAAAACCCTTTTTTTGGGTTCGGAATCGTCGGAGGTAGAATCAGGGATAAGGTTATCAGCCAAAACGCAGTTAATAATCGTATTATGACAATCTGCATCTGAGTTATTAACCTGATATGTGGCCCTTCCCCCACAGAAGAGAAAGACGATAATTCCAAAAACTGTTTGTGTGAGCTCTTCGAAGAATCATATGAGCAATGATTAGACATAGCTTTGGAATTTTGACGAATTTAGAAGAGGAGCACAGCTTCTGAAATATATTCGGTAAGAATAGCCTTAAAACCTTCAAAAAAGAACGCAGGTTGATCGATTTTGCTGCGAAGATGCTTCTGGCATCTCAAAACTCCTATAGCTACATATATATATATAGCTCCTATAGCTACACCAAATCAGTCAACTTTATGCCAAACTGACTGCCATGTTGAGGTCAACGCTAGAAGCTCTAGACGCCCGAACTTTCCGAACGGATAACTTTGACTCGGACCATGATCTTGTTGTAGCTAATCCAGATTTTTTTTTTGAATCCCTTGCAGCCAGCATTAAGCATTGAAGACCGGTAGCAGCAATGCCAAAAAGCTGGCATAATAGCAGCCATCTGAGTAAAGCACTCGGACCCTAAATGAAGCCCATAGTTCGATGAAGAATAAAGACGGGCTGCTGGAGAATTCTTAAAGACGTTCCCACAACTTAAGAGTGGACTTCTCTTAAGTCGTGGGACGTCTTTAACAATTCTGCAGCAGCCCGTCCTCATTCTTCATCGAACTATGGCTTCATTACAATATCGTCGGTAACGCTCCAATTTTTTCCAAAATTTTAAGGTTGATGCCATCTGATAGATTTTAGCATAGTTCTTGCTCCACCAAACCGGGAATCCTTTTTTAATTCCCATAATAACTTAAAAAATAGTATATCCGGTGAAAGCAGCCTCAGTATCATAGGGATACCCTCAAAATTGCACCTATTATAGAGCAACGTTGCATTTACGATCTTGCCTGTTGCAATATGTCAACGTCTGTAAGCCCACCTCAACATATCGATAGGACCTTTTTAATGAGGTTTCAGACCAGAAAATTTTCTAAACCGACCAAATTTTCACATTGTCGATCACCGTTTCTTCTTATTTTCAATACTTTGCGTAGGTATTGGTTGGTTTGGATAGTTTGCATTGTTATCGTCATTAGCTTATATTGCGCAAAACAAAACAAAAATATCATCCCGCATTTCTATCTTACTGAGCATCTGTGTCGATTCTTTCAAAAGCTTTTGAAATTGGTTCAGTAGATTCTAGGTGCTCGTTTACATTCCCTTTTCCTTTCCCGCAGAAGTAGGCAAACGAAATATAATCTACAGGTTGTATTCAAACACGATCAACAAATCATAAAATATTCAACTTAAAGCTTCAAGATTTAATTAAAAATTTTAATCTATGAATAACTTCAAAAAAGCATAGCGTTGTTTGGCTATAGTGTGTGGGCCTTAGATCATACGAAGAGATTTATGTGAGCTTACATTTAGTGGTGATGCTATTTAAGCTCGAAGGGAGCAAGTAAAAGATAAATTCCTTATTTATAAGATAAAAAAATTCGTGGATAACCTCAACTATGAAAATCATCGAAGTGAACACTTCCACTCACCACAAAACAAAACCCACGCATAAATAATCAACTTCTTCAACTTAAGGACGAATTAACTTTTTATTGCGTAACTGACTGAAATTATGGAAAAGCAACTAAAACACCAGTAATTTATAGTTACAAGTAATCTTTCCAAACCACCGTTTTCCACAATTCTTCATTATTCACAGGAAGAAATCTGTTAACCTTCTCCTTCCAAATGAACTCATTCATCCTTCATCGCATTTTTCAACCAACAAACCCAACCCACTGGATTTGGTTGTTCCCCCCAAACGCTCCTCTAAACCATGACAAATTAAATTTCAAAATCCACCAAGAATGATGAATCGCGCTCTATTATCTCTCCAAGAAGTTCTCCCTTAACGAAATCCGCCATAAGCAACAAAATCGAAAAGAAAAGAAGTAATTCTGCTGTGTACCCAGGAGTAATTTGTTCGCATGCACTTGCCTTGCACTAACCTCACCCCTCCCCCCACCAACACCTTATCACCATCGAAGTTTCTTGTTGCTTCACAACAACGAATCCCTACTCACTACTGGCTGTTGACTACTGCTACACACTTACACAGTACAAAAACTCTTCGATCTTCGTCTCACTTTAATCGCTAAGCTGGGTGAGAGGGTCCTTTATAAACTAAATAGCTTTAAAACGAGGCGAAAGGACTAATCCGTCTGTCTAAATATTTTTCACAGTTAATTTGACAGCGTACACAATACTTCGTTTAAATTTTTCTCGTTTTTTCTAACGCGGGGAAAAATCTGTTTCTCGAATTTATTTTTGCAGCCCTGGTAAGAAATAAGAAAGGAATATATTTTTATATATGTATAGCGTCAGCTCGTCCTTGCTCTTGAAAAGAAAATCGTCGATTATTTCCACACGATTTCCTTGTGCCACTATCAGCACAAAGCGTCTGTGATAGAGGAAGGCAAACATTTTTAAGGACACAAAAAATAAATACACGAGTATAACAGATTGCATATGAAAAAAGCGGATCAATCAATGTGTCAAATCGACTAAGAAGCTCCGGGAGTCGGAGATGCAGTGTGGATGACGAACTTGAGAGATTGAGAAAAAGATTTCGTTTATATCCAATTTAGAATCGCTTGTAGGGGAGGAACGTGGAGTTGGTGAAGTTGAGGCCAACAAAAGTGTGGGGAGAGTTTGAAAGTCGAGTTTACTTTCAGTTTTCTTAAAATTCGAACAAATGGACTTCAATGTTCTAAAAGTTCAACTAATATTAAGAATGTTATAGAAACTCAAATGCGTCGGCCTCGAAGCTGGGGTTTGGGAAAAGAGCTTGCATTCAATTATGACGAATGGCGCTTGACGGTACCTTTCTCCTAAAAATGTCATCAATGTGTAGAGAGGCTGCAACAGCCTCCAGCTAATGCCTGGTGTTGTAAGTGGCATTTTAATTTGCGCACCCAATTAGCACCGCAATCAGCCGCAATTATTGTTGTTCAAATCATAGAAGGCTCAACTCTCTGTGTGTCATCATTTGTCCACTGGTGATGACACTTAATTGACGCTAGTCATACAAGCGGATCATCAAAATCAATTCTACAGGAGTAATTCGTAACAATAACTACGCGTGTATACAACAACTACAACTGTACTGAGCTTCAAATTCAATTTGGCATCAGTCTGCCACAGTAAAATGTCCAACGAGCGGCACGGCCACCAACACTTTTCCCCAATTAAGAATGCAGTGCTACTTTGTGGTAATCGAACAAAGCACTCGACTATGTCCATTCGCAAAGTTTATTTTATTTTCTTCTTTTTTGGTTTTTGGTTTTTTTTTTTTTTAAATATTTTTGTGCTTCAGATTGCGACCCTTTCCACTAATTGGTCAAATGCATGTAGTTAACGCTTGCCCGTTCGCCAAATATAATGCGGTGGGCGAATTGTAATTAATTTTACATTCCATCGAGCTAAAGGGCGTTCAATGTGCACTCAGACGCACCACGCATTTTCGAAAAAAAAAATTATTGAAATTTATAAAACGCAGCGTTAGCCGACTTGCATTTGCATATTACTGCCCAAGTCTCGACATTTTGAGTATTTCACAAATACGTTTGCATTCGAACAATAATATGCAAGCCCGCCAGCAGCAGCAGTTTGAATCTAAAAAGTGAAAAAGCAGTTAGGACTTTAGGGAAGGACCTTTTGCTGGCTACTGCACTCAGCTCACAGTTTGTTGGTCGGTCGGCTGTGGTGATAGTGTGATGCACAGTGCTTTGACCGCAATTGCTAGTTTTCGAACGCAAGGGATTGCGAACGAAAGCATGACAAACCACTCGTCTGGAAATGTTCAATTTTTGAAACCATTTTTGTTGGAATGGAATAGTTTTTGAATTGATTTTGGTATACAAGGGAGCAGCTTCACATTAGTAGGAAGGTTCTTTTAGAAAAAAAAAAAAAACTAATGTAGCTTCAATTCCATTTTTGGAATTCGTTAGCGAATAGCTCACAAGAACGACATTCATTTTGATGAGAATTTTATTGCATAATGAGGTTTGGACTTTGCCAATAATTTTGAAACAAAAACAATGCAAATGGCCGCCACGGGAAGATTCGCATTTTGCGATTCTAACTCCCTTTTCACACACTTCTGGTGGTATCTCGCCCATAAAGTGAGTAATGCTAATTTTTTTCGACTTCAACGAATGCAATATTTCGAAAACGAAGCGAGATATCGAAAAAAATTATGTAACATTTTTACTGCGGCCCTTTTGGTATCTTATCATAGATATCCCCAAAAACAACAATTGGTAGTTTTTCAAAATCGCTAGCAACTATTTATTTATGCAAAGGAAATATTTTTTAACAATGTTAAGTTGACAGATCTGCAAAGCTTTGGCCGGAACAGAAGATATTACTCGAAATTTAAACAAAGTTAAAACAAGGAAGGCACTAGGTCTTCTCCTAAGTTAAAAAATTGTTTTTCTCATTTTGAAAAAAAAAACAAATAAAATATACACATTCTTTCCATTCTCGGGCGTATTTTATACTAGCTGTACTCTCGAGTCTCGACTTCAAAACGATTTCTCCTTTGCAGTTCCAGTTATTATCAAAACTTTTATAGTGCCGCATTCCAGATGTGTAGTTTGTAGGTGCGTAAAATTCGAGATTTCTCGTTATTGGCACTGGAACACAAACTAGCTCCCAATCCTGATAATCCTAAGGAACTGAGAAACTTTATAGGGTATGATGTGACTTGCTCAGTGTCCATGACATTGTCTACTGATAGACATTCGACGACATCCCCCATCACGGCAAACATAGCTTATTTATTTCTATGGTGGATTATCCCATGAGTCGGCGCCGAAATCGACTTTTCACAAAGCCATTCACGATTGCCAATTTTCATTTGAAGATCAAGATAAACATTTCTTTTCAGGTCAAATGTATTTTCAACAGTTTGACAGAAATCACCCCACGATGAGAAAACTTTTATTGATCCAGCAGTTTCTAGGATCCCGTTTATGGAGTCCGATCCTCGAAATATAGCGACTACTTACTAAGCCCATGTCCTTCCTCAGGCTCTAGGTTATCCCTGAATAAAATTTCATTTAAATCGAGTCAGTGGTCTGGGCGGGAGATTGTTACAAAGAAACACGAACAGACAGAGTTAATTACGGATTTGTAGTGTTAGTAAGGATGTTCTTCTTCAGGTTCAAGACTATCTCTGTGACAAAATTCATACACATCGGTTCAATAGTTTGGGCGGCAAATCATGAAAAAGAAAAATAAACAGAGTTAATTTTGGATTTATAATGTTAGCAAAGTCTTCCGTTCCGGTGGGAATATGAGGGCCATTTCCAGAGGATGACTTAAAGTTTATATTACTCGGAAATGGTGTAGCATTCTAACAGTCGAAGAATTTTTAAAATCGGTCATGTAGTTTACAATTTTCCGTTCTCATGGGAATATAAGGATTAAACACATGGCCAACGTCCTGCCTCAGGTCCTAAACTATTCTTGTAAATTTTTCTTTTTTAAATCGGTACAGTAGTTTGAAAGGGACATGGTAACATAAAAAGACGAACAGACAAAGCTACTTTTGCATTTTTAATATTAGCGAGAACCAGTTCCCGTAGGAATATTCGAAAAAAATATAATTGATATATGATTCTAAGACCACCTGGACATTCAAAAAAGAGTTCTCCCATATGTGTTTTACGTTTTTACGTTTTTGAGAAAAGAGACGTGGGATGTGCAAATAAAATGTGAAACTGTTTTCTCTTCTTCCTCGTTCGTTGAGCTTCTATAGAGGATGTTTAATGGGACATTGAGTCATGCGGCTTGTGGGTATGGAGGTACTATGAGGCAGTGCTCTGTTATAACACTGATTACGGAGCTAAGGTGCAATCTGTTTGAAAATAACAAATCTGTGATGAGTCAAACATCAAGGTTTGGTCAAATGTCTTTGATGGCCACACAAGTGGTAGTGACTGTCACCTTCTGTTTGTAGTCTTTGCAGCATCTTGATTGAGCACAAGTTTGCACGTGGCGATAAACACGCCAGTTTTCATTTATGTGCATGGAGGTTCCTTTCCAGGCGAATTCATCGATCGAGTTTATTATCGGAATGTCTCTTTTTCTTCGCACCCAAATGCAACCGAAGGGTTTGAGCGAAGAGCTCTGCTAACACATATGCTGACTGATCTATGGACTATTCTTATAATAAAATTTAATAGTTTTAACGAGCTGCTCAATTGCTAGGCGATCCAATGAATATTATAACACACTTTAAATGACAGCTGGAAAATGTCAGCGGTGGCAGCTTGAAACCACGCATTCATTTCGTGGAAGTATGAATTATGAAGACAATAAAAATTTAAATAAAAATTTCGTGTGGTTTTGGTTCATTCGTCATCCTGAACTGCTGCCGCAATGGCGATTCCCGTCCAAGCAGCGGCCAAAGGCATTGAAATGGGAAGTGTCTTCCGTGTTCCACCGGGGACATCGAGGAAAATAGGGCACAATTTCTATCAGCAATCGCTTTCACTAAGGCACCATAATCTTTTCCAGTAGATAATTCAAAAGGTTAGACATTCATTTAATTAGTCAATTTCATGTCGATCATATTGAGGTCATCCATGCTCTAGTAACTCCCACGGAGATTGTCGTGTCCTTTTTCAAAATGAATATCCATTTGAAACAATTAAAAAAAAGGTAATTTTAGTCACAAAAATTTTAACTCATTGCCCTTTGATTGTGAGGTACATCACTTGTCTATTCATTTCTGATCACTTTTTTGAGTTTCCTTGGGTCTACACCTATAACGAACGCATAAGAACTTTCAATCTTCTTACTTGCTTCAATAGCTGAGGTTTATGATTAGTTGATGTTACATTTGATGCTTTAATATTGCTCCTATTGGAAAATAAGAAAAATCTCAAAAATATAAGCATGTATGTTATTAAGTTCTTAAGATCCTCACCTGATAAGAGTCCATCTGGCATCTATGTCCTGATGAGTTTTGAAACACCATGTCCTTTTTATTTGATGATTCCCATTTCATTTCACCATTCCAAAGAGTAAATCTAATTGCTATTTCTAAAGGGAAAATCATATTCAAATAACAACCCATCAAGTCTTGTCCATGTATCAACAAAACCCATCACTTTCACAAAACATTAAATGCAACCAAATACTCCCTTGGAGGCACGAAATTAAATCGATTACTCGTTTGTTTACATGTACCCATTTAACACAATACAATTTACAGCAATGCCAAACGCAAGACTCTAGAGACTGTATTTCAACAAAAGTCCTTGATGATGTTTTGCAAAAAAAGAATCATCAGATATTAAGAATCAGACGCTTTCAAGGCATCACACTCACACCACCACAAAAAATCATTGCTGTGACGTTATGGTTTTTGTTTCCACACAGTACGAGGCATTACCACTGAAAATAAAAGACGTAGGCGAAGTATTAGCACCATCCCCTCGTCCATTAATTCAATTACATTCGTCGTTTCAAAAATTAAACAATTTTCATTTAATTTAGTCAAGTGCCTATTTGGTTGGCAGTCTCTAGCTCAATCTATCAAATTGTGTCTGCTTTTTATGGTTGAGATATATATGTTTATCGAAAAGTACAGGCTATTAGCTTTTTCTATGTAAAGATTGCTGACAAAAACCAAACAAAGTTTCCCCTGACAAATACTCTCATACTAGACGCAATCAGAAAAGGAGCGTTGGTGAGTCGTGAAGAGCTGTTAGGTATGAGGACTGGCTTTTATAGTTGGACTTGTTTATATGCATCCAAGATTAAAAGATGAGCTTTCACTAGTTTTTCAAGGGGTAAAAAAGGGATGATGTGGTTCGTATTCGTTCATTCAATGCATTTTTAGCATTCTAAGATAAATAAAACTAATCGTGTTTATCGTGTCGGTTCGTTTGGAATGAAATTACCTTATCATTTGTGATGAATAAAGTAATTGCGTTTTCTTACTGGCAAATCTGAAACGACTGCAGGTCTAATCATAGTTGAAAGTCTAATGATGTGAATGGGGATGGATCTCTTATGACGAAATCTTCTGATGAAAAAGGTTTCTCATTGATCAATCAGAAATGAGCTCGCTGCAGTCTTTTGAGTTGAAAATGGTGCAAGTTTTAAGCTGTTATTAGTTTTGCATTGAAACCCGAAGTAAATCAAATTTTATTTGAATTTTGGCAACACTAACAGATTTTCATATAGTACAAGTAGAGTATTGATTAACGTGTATGCCTTTTACTTGGGAGGTTTGATTTCGAATCCCAGATACATTAAATGAAAAAATATTCGAAATAATATGTATCACTTTTCGCTAGGATCAAGCAAGTTCTCCGATAGTAGGTAATTTCAAGCTATGAAAAGCGCTTTCTAGATTACCGGTTGGGGGTTTGTTGTAGATTCATTCCATTCCCTTACAATGTATCGTTGGAAGAAGTGTGCTAGGCCTCGAAGTTCCACGCTTTTTTGAGTCAAATTTTCTATTTTTTTTTTATTTAGCCCTTCTTTACGAACCGGCAAAAGTCGTGTCCACCTGAACTGGGGTCCAAATGGACCCCACGATTTTTTCTTCGAATTATTTTGATTTCTGACTTATATCGTTCAGTTTTAATTCTTCTGGCTATTGTATGAATTCATTCTAAATATTTTTTATAGCAGTGATAAAAAAATTTAAGCAGAGATGCCATTATGCAGGTATGTAGGAGGTAATCAATAAAATTTTTCAATATCAAAAACGATGTAAATTGCCTAATTTCGCAAATCTGGGATTCCTGCTCATCCCTTTCGGTATGTCTGTTTTACGTAATTACTGATTGTAAAATTCATCCATATCAATTGTTCCAGTCAGGTATCTTTATCAAAAGAAAAAAAAAGAAGTCATTATTTCAGTTTGTTCAGGTCATCATACAACTTTATAACCTCAAAACGGATTGAATTTCACCAATATGCCGTTGATGCCATCATGTTTCAATTCCGGACGCAACCTCACTATTGATAATTTCTTTACGTCTGTGGACTTGGCATTGAAGTTGCTAGATAAGAAGATCACTATTCTTGGCACGATTCGGAAAAACAAAAGAGATTTGCCTTAACCTATTGTAGCGAAGGAGGTTCTTGATGACCAAAATGAGCCTGTAAAGGTCAATAACAAAAAGCAGTGTCGTCCAGTCCACTCATCCATCTTTGGATTTTCTGGAAAAATGGCGTTGGTGAGTAACCTATGTTCCCAAGCAAAACAAAAAAGTGGTATTGCTACCAACACAACATAACTCTCAGAAAGCTCCTTTCGGCCATCGAAGTAAACCTACCATGTTAGATACTGGATTATAACCGCACCCAAGGGGGAGTCGATATATTCGACCAAATGGTCTCAATATATTCATGTATACACGTCAAGCAAATCGCTGGCCGATGGTCGTATTCTACAAATTACTGGACGTAGCAGCCCTAGCAACTGTCATCATTTTCCAACACTTCTCTCTTGTAAAAGAAGCAGATGTCGCCTTTGCCAAAGAGCAGACGACAAGAAAACTAGAACCACCTGCGATGGA
Source organism: Melanostoma mellinum (assembly GCA_914767635.1). Classification (NCBI taxonomy): domain Eukaryota; kingdom Metazoa; phylum Arthropoda; class Insecta; order Diptera; family Syrphidae; genus Melanostoma; species Melanostoma mellinum. The sequence goes on from OU612058.1 coordinate 257,645,295, forward strand.
TGTGGCAGATATTGTTGTCCTTGCCAGAACCTTATGTGTTAAATGTCTGGCGGAGCTGCAAACAACTTCAAACTAAATCCTTCTAAACAGAAACTATGCTGCTTCTAAAAAAAAAATATTTATTTATTAGAAAAAATATGATTTTTCGTTGAATTTAAGTTGTGGGGTCCAAATGGACAACAGTTCGGGTAAACGGGTTCTTTTCACAAAAAAATCGCAGAAAAATCTGTAAGCATCTGATAATCGTTTCAACTTAAGAAATGAATAAAAAATTGAATTTTGTTCACTGAGTAAAAATCTCATTTAAAAAAAAATTTAAAAAAGAAGTTATGAGTGCTCTGGGGTGTAAATGAACCCCAGTTTGTAAAGGAGGGTTAAGCTCTTATAGTAGTTTTGTCATTGAAGCCCAAAGTAAATATTTGAATTTTAGCAACACTTATAGATTTTCATTTAGTAGAAGTGGATAGTGGAGTATTGGTTAACGTGTCTGTCTTTTACGTAGAAGGCTTGAGCTCGATTCCCAGATACATCAAGGGAAAAATTTTCTATTGTTATTACTTTTCGCTTGGAGCTAGGAAGTTGTCCGGTAGTAAATGAAAGCTATGAAAAGTGCCTTCTAGATTACCCGTTCGAAATCTGCAGAAAGTAGTAGATTCCTCATCGTTGATTCCGTATCGTTGGGAAAAATGTGTTAGGCCCCAAAGCTCCCAGCTCTTTCTTATTTTTTTATTTTTTATTTAAAAGACTTTCAATTTATGTATACCACTGAAATAAGCTGATTTTGAATTGAGTCACATGAGTTATCTGGAATGACTCGACTTGTGTGTCATGTGAGGATTGTGACACAGCCTACAGCGATCTACATCAGAAGAGTAGACTTGTGGTTTTCAATTTGGCCATCAATTTTTCGATGCTGGCCTTTTTGACAGCTTTTACTTGACTTATGCTCAGTTTAGTTTGCCATTTTGAAATGAATAGGTATATTACGGAAGATTGCAAATTTTGAAAATCTATGATATTAAAATAATTGTTAGGTTCTCGCGAAGGCGACGCAATGGAGGAATTCCCAGCAGAGTCTGTAGCTCGAGCAGCTATGGGTCGGTTTTGCACTGCCATTACTAAAGCGGATAATGTACATCCTCAGAGATGCCATAGAGGGCACACCGAAGGAGCTACTGCCGCTGCACAGCGGAGTATCTACGAAGGACCGTATATTAGTCTGTTTACCATCGTGCGCAGCAGTTTAAGTGTTATGGAAGATTTTTCGGAATGATCTTGGTTTGCTGCCTCACAAAATGCAACTCCAGCAAGAATTGAAGCCGAAGGACCTTCAAGTGCGTCTCACTTTCGTTGAATGTGCCCAAAATTATATGGCCACCGATCCCGATATTAATTTTGTTTAGCGATATGAAGCTCATTTTTAATTGAATGGGTATGTCAGATAAGCCTGAGATGATAGACGACTTGAAAGTGATTTTAGGTGAGTTATTGCCGACGTACAACCCCAAATAGTGCGAAAAGGGGTCGAAATTTGGGTTTCTCTACAGAAATTTATTGGAGCCATCAGTGGCGGCCACTTGCCTGAAATAGGTTTTAATAGCTTACTCTTATCTAAATAATAAAGCTTATTTTTATGTTTTTTATTTCTTTTGAAAACCACAAGTTTAAAAAAAAGCACCCGTAGAGTTATAAGTTTGGCAAATTTTGACTAAGCGTAAGGAATGCGGCTAGTCCGGAATGTTTTAAAGGACGATTTTCTGTAAAAGAAATTCTCCCACAAAGCAACATATAATTTAGCTTGCGATCACTTTTCCTTCTTTCATAACGATTTTGTTTTCTCTTGAATTGAATGGAAAAAGCTCCTTCATGGACAACGTCCTAAAAACGAATGGGTATTCCAAAAGACAAAGAATATGGAAGCCAGTTTTGCCACGGGAAAGGAATGAAGTAGAGAAGAACGCTTTTTTTCCTTACTTAAAAAGCGTAACGGATAGAGTTGAAGAGGTACGGTTTAAAATCCATCTTTTTACCACTAAAAAAGGTGAAAAACTACCTCCGATCACCAAAGGACCACTTTCCATTGCAGATTCCGGGCGTCTATGCAGTCCCTTGCAGCTGCGGGTCTTCTTATGTGGGACAAACCCAACGAAGTGTTGCCACCCACTTAAAAGAACATATTATAAGTGATGTTAGCCAAAAAACAGCGGGATAAGTCGGCAATATTTAAGCACATCCTAGACAATGGAAAAATTAATGGAAACAAAAACGGTAATTTTTTTGATTTGAAGGCGCCGGCTGTAACTCGAAAACTAGACCATTAAATCAAAATGAATATGGCGATAAAATGAGGGTATGTAACTCAAAATTAGCAAGTACCTTTCTTGTTACAAAATTTTGTGGATCAGTGTTATAAGTTCCTTTCCTATGTTCTTTTTTTTAGTGTACCATTTGATATGCTAACAATAATCTATTTTGATAATTTGGATTGTTGTTATTTGCTTAGCGCTACAATAAATGTATTCCAAACAAATCACTTGTTGCTTCGTTTATTTCTATTTCCTTATCCCGCTTTTGCAATCAAAACTAGTTGTTTTATTTAAAAAAATCGCGCGATTTTTTTAAATAAAACAACTAGTTTTGATTGCAAAAGCGGGATTTTAACAAACGGGATTTAAAAAAATAGGATTATAAGAGGCGGGATTTTAAAAGGCGGTATTTTAAAAAAGCGGGATTTTTAAAAACGGGATTTCAGAAAGCGGGATTTTAATAAGCGGGAATATAAAAACTGGGATTTCGAACCCAACCCGTTCACTTCATCTTATCTCACGAGCCTCACTTTATCCCTCAGCTTATACGCGAAGCGATTGAAATCAAACGCCATCAAAATTTCAATCGCGATGACAGCATAAAATGGTCGCTTACATGGGACCCCGTCATCAACATCGCACGGCCTATCCAGAAAGCCATAAAAATGTCCAGCGATATAGTGAGCTCTGTTTACTCTCAATCTTCTACTCAGCAACAACAACAGCTTCAAATAGAACCGTCTTCGCACCGCTACAACTTGCGTAGTCCAAGAAGAGAATAACACTTCAAAAGCAGATTTCCGAAGACCTAGCTCAATGTAACTTGTAGCGAAACGTTCGGGGTGAGTACAGCACTTATTTGATATTTTTAATATTAACGTGGCTAATCCGAAATCTTAAAAATTTTAATACGTCAATAAACAACCGCGAAAGCCTTAAAAAATATATAAAAAAGACTTATCTGAATGGTTGTCGCTGTAATATGTCTGTGAAAAAAGAGATAAACGATACAAGAATCGAACTTGGAGCTTAAAGCCAAAAATTTTAAGATTTATTTACTTCTGCTATCCAATCCCATCCCATTTACACTTCTTTTGAGAATACGTGCTCAAATTGACTGTTTCTTAATTTACAAAAAACAGAAGCACATTCTTTTAAGTGATTCATCAACACAAGAACGACCCCATTGTAGCACTCACATTAATTACCCCACGGAGACAAAACGATTGCATCTCTCACCAAGGTACTGCTCAAGGCAAATCAAGTGGCAAAAGGATCCATTTCTCAAAGCAAAACAGTCATCCAATATAAATAAAAGAAACGACAAATAAAAAAAAAGAAATACTAAATTAATTCCGATACAATCCCTGACACTCAAATTATAACCTCATTAAGTCGGCAAAGTGAAATGGGAAAAAAGTCGTGCACGGATGAATTAAAAGGATTTTCATCTCATGTCCTGTATCATTTCACATTTTTTGTATTTATTTTTATATTATTTTAAAAATCTGCTGCTTAAAAATTCTCTTTTGTCCTCGGAGTCCAAGAGTCGATGTCAATCTTCATGCTGTCGCTGCTTGGCCGTGGCTCAATTGCTGTGCTAAAGGACGACATCGACAACGACAACTCATTCTCCCGTCCATCCAAGTCCGCTGATCGGCGAGATGAGGCCACAGGACTCTAAAATGAAGAAAGCAATCAGTTGACCCGCATAAAATTAATGAGCGTTATTGTTTAATAATTTATGTTCTCAAGAGAGTGTCGCATCAGAAGAGGCAACATCTGTTTCAAAAAAGAAAATTATTCCTCATTTGTAGATTAAGGATTGGTACAACAGAAAACATTCTTTCGAGGGGTATACCGTATACATACATAAGTACGGCCAAGGCATGAGGAAATTAAAAATGTTGAGAGAGATTACTTCTTTTTGCTTGTCCCAGCATTCAATGGTTTTGCATTAACTCCGGGATAGCTGTATCGTAAATTAATAAGGAATTGATGACGACGTGAGCCTTAAAAGCAAATTAATATTTCACAATTCATGAGGAGGGGTCCGGGTCCGCATCAGCTGCGTTGTGAGTATGGCCATGAATAAAATCGATTGCAGTGCATGGGGAACATTCGAGTGCATAAAGTACACTACCCTCTCACAGTGAATTTAAATTGTAAAACATCACAAGGAGAAACATCAACGGAACAACGCAACACAAAAAAGAATTAATTTATTTTAAAACAAAACAACCTCGGAGAACATGAGGATAAAGTCCAACATGCGTGGATCCTGGGGTGCATCCCTTATTCGATTACTGAATTCAATTCAGTTCTGTGGGTGGCGATGTTTACACTCGGTGGACTCTGATGGCGGCTTTTTGTGTAACGGTGGGGGATATTTTTTCCTTTTTGTTGATTTTGGTTTCGTTGAAGTGATGTTACACGAGTGCAATTGTGCAGCCCGCCTCGGGTGTATAGGTTGCGAAAACAGCTGTTGGGATTGTGATTCTTTTGAACCGTTGTGAAGGTTTTACAGCGAAGCATGCACTTCGACTTAATGTGAAAGTGACATGTGACTTTTATCTGAATGCCAGTGTTTAAATTGATTGCTTCAGAAAATTCCTTCAAAACAGTGAACGTTTGCAACGTGCAGACTGAGAAAATGATTTTATCTTTGACATAATTCACGTGCAGACATAAAACAGAGAGTACTTCCCCTGTTGATGGCGTAATCCACTTTAAGAGGATAAATGCTTTTAAATACGAAGAAGCCTTTTTAATACAAAATCATTCTTAACAACCGTTTAAGGTTCCCACGAATTCGTGATTTCTAGGAAGCGATAGCGCTTACGACGAGTATGAGTATTCAAGAGGATGAAATACCTAAAGCAATTGGATTTAGCGGTTTTGAAGCTTATTCAAAGTTAAAACCTAATTCCACTTATAGGTATAAAAATAGCCCCCGATACATTGTAGTAGACCAAATTTTCACATTAGGGCAGATTTTTGAGAATACCTGAGAACATAATATCGATAATAACCATTTCTTTATCGATTTCAAGGCCGCGTATGACAGTATTTACAGAGACGAACTGTACAGAGCCATGTCTAGTTTCGGCATCCCTGCAAAACTCGTACGACTATGCAGGATGACTTTGGAGAATTCACGCTGCTCCGTCAAGGTCGGTAAAGAACTCACCGAGACCTTTGATGTCGAAAAAGGTTTTAGACAAGGCGACAAACTGTCATGCGATTTCTTCAACATCATAGTTGAACAGATTGTAAGAAACTCAAACATCAGCACCAGAGCAACAATCTTTCAAAAGTCTGTACAATTACTCGCCTATGCAGACGATGTTGACGTAATGGGAAGAAGAAAGCGTGTTGTCATAGTTTTTGCGAGTATTGAAACAGAAGCGGAAAAAATGGGTTTGATGGTTGATGAGGGCAAAACGAAGTATATGTTGTCATCAAACAAGAATATCGACGAATTGGACAAAACGTCACAATAGACAGACGTACAGGACTTCGTCTACCTAGGATCCGCTGTAGACACGGATACAACATCAGTGCGGAGATCAAACTGAGAATAAGTCTTGTCAACCGTTGCTTGTTTTGGTTAAGAAGAACAAAACCCTCTCCAGAAAAACCAAAGTTACCTTGTATAAGACTTTAATCATCAAAGTCCTGCTTTACGGCGCGGAAGCATGGACCTTATCGAAAGCGGATGAGGAAACTCTTGATCGTTTCGAAAGAAAAATTCTCCGAATGATCTTTGGTCCCGTATGCGAAGAAATGTATGAGCTGTACCGCGACATGGGCATAGCGAGAAGAGTACGCATCGCGAGGCTACGATGGTTAGGACATGTAGAGCGGACGGACCCTAACGCTCTGGCTCGACGGGTTTTCGAAAGCACATTGCAGAGAAATCGTCGAAGGGGGAGACCTCGTATTAGGTGGCGTAATCAAGTGGATGAAGTCAACCGACTTAGGGTGCGAAACTGGAGAGAGCTCACCCGAAATCGAAGTCGTTACATAAGGATGTTGTATGGGACCCAGGTTCACCCCGAACTGTAATGCCCACCTTAGGAATTAAGTAAGTAAGCCTTGTAGGAGACCATTGTTAAACGAAGTTCTTTTCTCAAACAACTGAAAAAGGTCCCAGTTCAAACATTCGGTGATGGTTTCAGTGATCCCTACGGTAAATGGACGCACCGAACTATAACAATACACAATAAGCTCATATCTACTTTGAAGAGACAAGAAAGGATTGGCATCCAACTCTCTAAAAGAAAAAGAATTAGCTTGAGCTGCGATTGTTCAAGGAATCCGAGTTATACCATGGTATTAATCATTTTTGATAAAGGTAAATAGATCAGAATAGGCTGGTAAAGCTCGAAGTTAGGCCTGTAAGGACCAGTAGGGAAGTATAGCGAAATATTCCTATTTGACAAAGGATCTGGAAAGACAACTTCTGCAGACTGCTTAACGGCGATGAAGACTCTAAATTCCACTGTCAGATAGAATGTCCCACTCTGCTTGGATGATGAAAAAGAATAATTTTCTCCCAACTTAGAAGAATACAGGTGCAGAATGCCATCTCGTCAAGTTGTTCAGGGCAGCTGGAGATCGTTTGGAAATTAGTATACACCAGATGGTCTGCACGATATAATCGAAAGAAAACAACTTCAGTGAACGGAACTTAGGAATCATATGTCGATTCTTCGCATATCTGATGCTAATCAAACGCAAAATTATTATGCATTCGTCTATTACAGGAGTGCTGTGGTCTGACATATGGCAAATCTTTGTATTTTAGCGATCGTGTTTAAATTCCGAAAGATTTTATTTGTGCGTGTACCTCTTGCAGAGATTTATGAAGGATCTTCACCCATAATAGATAGCTCCATCATCAGCTAAGAAAAGTTGACGTACTTTGATGTTTTGTGCCTACATATGTACTTACTTGTAGCAGTGAGTCCAAGACTGTTATAAAAAGAGCAAGAAAGTCAAGACGTTTCTTGAAATTCTTCGGTGACTAGAGTCAAACTTTTTGCCTTCATCAGCGTTCCTTCTTACAAATTCTTAATATTCTGCACAAATTTCGCGCATAGAGCCGTTCACACTATACAATTAGTTGGACAGTATTTAAATATTTTTGAAAATTTTGAAGTTCGATGGAGCGGAGGAGCACAAAGCATAAAGTTGGACTACAAGTCTGAAAAGTCTGTACGCAAACTACATCCGACCATCCAAAATCCATCAAACGAAGTCTGTCCAACTAATTGTACAGTGTGAACACCCTTTTTGCTGTTGATTGTTTTTCGAAATCAACCAGCGCAACGTGCAAATTCTCTAACGAATTACTTTGCTTTTCTACCATGGTCCTTACAGTTGGACTTGCACCTGTTGTTGACTTACCAACGAGAAGTCTGCAAGGGATATAAGGTACGGTTTTATTTTTCGTAATTGGTTACCCAATACCGCACAGCTAACTTCAAAGTGTAGTAGGTATATGGTATATGACCTTGAGCAAACGATAGTTATCGCTTTTTCGTGCATCTTCTTTCCCTGTGTCAATTCACCTGTCTAAGCAATGGACGGAAAAATACCTACTGCTAAAGTTGCTTCCGGCCATTGCTTAGACAAGTAACTTCTACCAATTCTAAGCTTGAAGTTGAGAATCGTGTGACATCTTTGCTCGATGGCTTCCACCATTTTTCATAACTCTTATACCGCTCTCCTCTTTCAGCTCAGGTCAGCTTCACTGCTTCACAAACTTCTTCGACTGTAATGTTTTGTATTTCCGATAACTTGGATTCAACTTCTTGAAAGTGCTCCCGAGAAAGCGGTTCGTTAGAAAAGGCGTCACAATACTCTTGCCATCTCTTCAGAATTTTGCCGTCAGCTACAATAAGATGTCCTTGAGTGTCAAATGAACTTCGACTAACGAATTTCTTGATCATTTTTCCTTCTTTAAGTGGCAGTTTTTAAGGTAGACACTATTGTATATAAAATGTATAGTAATTAATTACACAATGAATACTCTCGATGCTATAGCCATCTACCTGTTCGATTAAAGGACCGCTGTTTTGAATCGGAATGAAAGCAATGTGCACATCCCTATATTGCATATCTATATAATACCTTAGTGTACCACCAAAATAAATTTCAACAGAACTGCAAAGTACTTCAATCGAGAAAGTAGATGGCTGTAGCATCGAGAGTGTTAATGGTGTTACTATACCTTTTATATGCAATGGTAGGTACCTCCTTATTCATCTTTTTTTGTCATGTTTCTTGGATAGACCTGCTTTCATAACATAGATTAGCGCAAAAGAGGAGAGCAGCGGGGCCCGACGCATTTCACATAACCATACATTGTAAGGATGAGGAATGCAGAAGCATTTATCTACCGATTTTGAAAAACTAATAGATAATTATGAGCATTGAGACCGAAGCGAAGAAGATGGGTTTGGTTTAGTGGTCAATGAGGGCAAGACCGAGTATGTGCTGTCATCAAGAAAGGACACCCAACACCGACGTCTTGGACAGAACGTCACGATAGACAGCTATGACTTTGAGGTAGTTAAGGACTTTGTCTACCTAGGCGCCGCTATTAATTCCATCAACGACACCAGCGCTGAAACCAAACGAAGAATAACTCTGGCCATTCGCTGTTTCTTCGGGCTAAGAAGGAAATTGAGTAGTAAATTCCTCTCTCGAACAACTAAAGTGTCCCTGTATAAGACACTTATCATCCCGGTTCTTATATATGGCGCAGAGGCATGGACCTTGTTAAAGGTAGATAAGAACGCTTTAGGATGCGTCGAGAGAAAATTTCTTCGGGTGATTTTTGGTCCCGTCTGCATAGATGGAGAATGGAGAAGAAGATTTAAAGACGAACTGTACATGCTGTACAGCGACACTGACCTTGTCAAACGAGTCAGCCAGCGGATCATGTAGAGCGAATGGACACCGACGCTCCGGCCCAGTCTGAGGGACGGCGCAGCAGAGGAAGATCGCGAATCAGGTGGCGTACGCAAGTAGGAGAGGAAATCAACCAATTTGGCGTGCAAAACTGGATGCAGATAGCTAGGGACCGAGCTGGCGGGAAAAGCATGTTGGTTGATGTCCGACCCGGACTGTAGCGCCAAGTAAGTAATAGAGAAAGCACTTTTCATGGCAATAAATTTACCATCGGAGGACTTTCCAATTCCTCGCGATACAAATAGAGAAACATTTAATTTTGATTCCTCACCTCAAACCTCAATTTTTTGATTCTTTATTGCAGAGTACTTTTGAGCTTTTTTCTTTCTATAACAAATGAAAGCTGATTTCCGTATTCTGGCATTTTTTTTCTTGGACACACAAGATGTTTTCTCCTTCTCTTTATCTCCATCTCATCCCGTACGATGATTTCCTTTGTAAAATTTGATCCCTCTTGTACTTCACCAGTGATTTTCATGTTGAGCCTGGGAATGAATTTTCTTAATTGCTGTATAGGTGTTTAGGTTTCGATTTATTCATATTAAGGATGTTATTCGTCTAAACTTGATTTCTCATTTAGTGCTTTTAAGAAGTGCCTTTTAAGTGCCTTTGAAGAAGCCGTCAAAGTGAAGTGCTTTGATAAACCTTCGTCGTAATTCAATAAGTCTTCAAGTATTTCCGAAACAGTTTTACCGTCTATCGAAATGTTGCTCCTACCACACTTCTTGCATAAGCTTTATTGTCGACAAAATGTAGGTAACTATTGTAAATAAGTATATTGATTTTCGCTCGAGAGCTCAAATGTTCAAAAATTTGTGTCTGTGACAGAAAGACTATATTAAAATTGCTTATACCGATACAATATTCTCAGCTAAGTTCTCCTTAAGTAAAAAATTAATAAAAGCACACACATTAATAGTACGAATCGCCCACTGTGAATAATAACAGCCAACTACGGCGAATGTGTATTCTAAGAAGAATATGTTTTAAAAGGAACTTAGTTAATTCTGAGACAATCATATTGTTTCTGATTTCTATGAAGCTCTTCCAATTACGAGCAAATTCGAAATTCATATCTTGCCTAATGCTAAATTAGTGATCATTTTTACACCACCTACATTTACCTCCCTTATGTGTAACTGGAGTTTAAATACTGTCAACTTCTCTGCGGGATAGTGTCTAGTTTTTATGTGTACGAAAAAAAGTCAGGAACAGACGGTGAATAACAAACAATGAGGACACAATCTCAAATCAGTAACATTTGTCTTCAGTATGGCCTACAGCTCGCAACTTACACTTTTGCTGCACCATACCCACCAAGCGAAGGCAGAACTTTGGCAAAAAAGTCGCATCTATGTCAGCCATCTTCAGCGACTTGTCCCCAAAAGCAATGTAACAATTAACCCATAATTGTACGTTTCTATCCACAAGCCACCCACCAATGTTCTTACCCAGTGGACCATCTACTAAACACAGTTTTGAGAACCTTTTCTTTCTGTAACTTTTTGCAACACACCCATTGCCTTCTACGTGCAGGGCAATCTAATTTAGAATGAGATAATCACGGCTGTGCAACACAAGTCTTCTACTTTGTGACACCTTCTACGCCACCGCCACGCCGCGCCGAGAAAGAAAGTAGCTACCTGCGTCTTTTGGATAAGTATTTCCAAGCACGCATCCCTGAATGCGAACTTTAATTACATACCAAAATGATGTCGTCTTCCCGTCCATGGGAATTAGTTTTTCCCAAATATTTCTTTCAAGGATACTCCATCTCTACGAGCATACCTTCGTTGTGTTCTTCTTTTGCTAATTGCCGATTCAACCTGGAAAAGCTACTACAGTTTTCGCTCCCTGGAGGTAAGCATAACTACCACGACCATCGTGGTGTAGAAATTTATTTCCTTCGAAACTGTGATTCAATTTTCTGAACTTACGTCACTCCATGTCCCTCCCTTGTTCCAAGTCCTCATAATTGCAGATAAAGGCAAAAAAAGAGACCCCAATTGTAAGAGATGAACGGTATGTGCTGGTCTGGGGGTTGAGGGTTGTATATAGGTAGCCATAGCCACTCCCTGAGTAACGAGTGCAGCATTTTAAATTAGCTTTTCCACAAACGAATTCGGCCAAGTCCATAAAGATTGCAATCGTCCGACAAGACCGCCAAACGACGGACGCGACGGGGATACAAAGGGGGCGTTTATGACTTGAGGTTCTTGTTCGAAACAAGATAAGAAACGACTCGAGACGAATCGAAACTGGTATAGTGGGGTGCCCTCATCAAAACTGACCAAGGGTGAGATCTTGACATATCCTATTACTTATTTCTAAGAGAAGGGGCTGGTGATTTGTTGATTTTTATTACACCTAACCAGGATGTGTAAGGCATGTTGTACAAGCCTTAAAATGGGGTCGAACAAAATAAATACTCTTCCGGTTGCAATAGCATTGATGCGGTAGCTCAATCGTTTCACCCTTGTCAATTATTTATCTTCACATTGAATTGCAGAGCAGATACATTTTTATGTCTTCGGGGAATGGGTAACAAGGCTTCTCATGGAACTTATCGCACTTGCAATTTCCTACTTCCAGATAGCGTTGATGTTTTTTTCTCTTTCTTCAAAATAAGAAAAGAACTGAAGTGTTCCATCCTATCCAGAGGGATATAGCGTGAGTACGGGGTCGTGTTTTCAATAAATCAACATTCAACCCTCAACCAAGCCTTCCTTATTCTTATTGATTCGATTGCAGAAAAGGCAGCACTCTTCCCGTTTTCGTTCACATTAGAGTCTGGAAAAATTGATGAGATCAAGAGATGGATTGGATGGAAGACAAGGAGCTCCACTGCTCTCACTCTATGTGTGATCCGTGCCTTATGCCTTCTATGACGACGCCTTGTTGCATTGTCCCAGCATAATAGATTCGTCCTGTGAATCATCAAGCCTTGTACAGATAACACAGAAGGATACAAGATGAAGATATTCCATTCTCCGGCTGTTAGTTGATGATTTCAAGAGTGAAGACGAATCGGATGTCGTTTGATTATTTTCGCCTTACACTAAGGAGTCACAACCGACCCAAGGATATTGAAAAGAATTTTTGCGTTTTCTTCGAAGGAAGAGGATATTGTTTCGGTATTCTACTGGGATAGAAGAAAAGATAAATACTGCACAGTGGAAAAATGAATGCATTGTTGAAAGAAAACCAATATGGAGAAAATGAGCTTCCTATTTTGCGATGGCTTTTCGTGGATAACCTAAAAACATGAGCCCTTGGTGGTGATGAGTTCTTTGCTGGGGATTGACTAGTCCCAACACATTTGAAATCGAAATTTTGTATAGAGGTGTTAGCTGCAGCTGTAAAGTCACATATAAAGCCACATCCTACAAAATTATGTCAGTAAAACGAACCAGGTGTCACAACTTAAGTGTGATAGAATTTCAATCGACCTGTCAAATTCATAGATGGTTTTTCAACGTTGCCAAAACTTTGCAGAATTATGCGATAGTAAAAGAGTAGATAAGGAACCTTTTAAAAAGAACTTTAAGGCAGACACAACCAGTTCACTCTTTGGGAGTGCTTACGGGATATAAGACAACCGTTTTGTGGTTATAATTATAATTTGTGCGAATTTGTCTATTTTTTTTTTTTTTTTATATATTTAGGTCGGAATATCATCCTACAAAGAAACAAAAAAAAAATAAAAATTCGAAGAACAGGTTCCAAATTACCGCAACCCTTAATCGAGTAATACGTAACTGAATTATTTGAATTTGGCATTACGCCTCGAGTTATCGAACACTTTAAGACAACAATTTGACGATCTTTCATCAGTATTCCTAAGTAACATTTTTACGTAAGATGCTCCAAGAGCTTAACTAGACTTATTTCCGGGAGTTAAATGTAATCTTGAAGAGTTCTCCTAGATTGTTATGAGATTGTTATAAGCCTTAAATGGCCTAATTATAGAAGGCTCTTGGCTACTCATAGCAAGAACTAGAGTCTTTGCGATACTTGTTGTTTTTTTAACAGAGTTTTGTTCTTCTTATGAAATGACAGATTTTGAATCAAATGCCTCTGGAAAGAATCTTATAATGCCCTGCTCAGTTTTGCTATGAGAGGGCGTCTCTTCCTAAATGAGCAGCTAAAACGAGAACGGAATATTTCCAAACTTCAAAAAGTGATATACCTTTCTCTTTTAACATTTTTTTGAAAGAAAGAAACAAACTTCTACATATTTAATTTTTGTTTGTATGTCTTGTTCAAAAAACTGATAATGGTGTGCGAAAATACTTTTATTTTGAATTGATTCTGATAAATGAATATAACCTATTATATGTTTGAAACGGGAATCCACTAAAAATGAAGGTGGTGGAATTTTATCCACTAATTTAAACATTTTGTTTCGAAAAAATCGCCATTCTCAAAAACGCATATTTTAATATGCTTTATTGGGAATGCAAATCCTATTATAAGACTTAAAGCAGTAATGATCTTATAAGGATCCTATAACAACCTATAACACTTTTGTTATTTGAACAATTCACAGTTTCTTGTAATAAGAGGTTTAAAACGGAACTCCTATTAGGGTTTTCGTATGAGTATAAAATATAAAGTGACTTAAGCTCTTAAGCAAGTCTTGTAACAAAACTGTAAGTACTTCAAAACAATGTTAAGAGCTTAATTCTCACAAAAATATTTTTATAGGACTGTATAATCATGTTCCAAGTACAAAAAATGGGCTAGCTAAAGGGTTTTCCAATAAGAGTGATATGATTCCTTTTTTGGAAAAAAAACACACTTTTATGTTAAGGAAATTCAAAATTTTTTTATTTAATGTGCAGTTCAATCAATATAATTAAGTTTTAAATAAAACATCATTCAAATGGCCACCACGTTTTCTTTTGCAGTAACAAATTCGATGAACCCAATTTTCGAGCACTTTTCCCACTAAATCATGTCGTATATCATGAATGGCACGTTCAGTATTGCCTTGTACAGCTGGAAGAGAATCTTGTTTATATTGAAAAACCAATGAATTCAAATAACCCTACAATAATAAGTCTAATGGTCACGACTTCTTGGAGTCCATTCAATATCACCATTTCTTGAAATAATCGAATCTCTAAATTTTTCTCGCAATAATTCAATTGTTGCATTTGCTGTGTGACACGTAGCCTCGTTTTCTTGAGACCAAATGTTGTAAAAATCAATATCTTTTAATTTCGCCCATAAAAAGTTGGTTATCATCGATCAAAACCGCTCTCCCTTGACAGTAATGGTGTTACCAGTTTCATTTTGAGAGAAGTACGGACCGATGATTCCACAAGCCCAAAAACGACACCAAACTGTCAATTTAGGTGAATCGCCAGTTTTGATTATTTAACGCACAAGTCAAATAAAGTAAGCCTCTTCGGAATAGATGATTTTCTTAAAAAAATCGTTATCGATTTCAAGTTGCTTCAAGGCAAAATCAGAAAGTTCACGACGTTTACGGTGGTCCAATGGTGAAATGGTAAACACTTCTGAATGCAAATAAAAAACAAATGACTGATCATGACATACTACAAATGGCCGAAACGCCACTGCAAAATCGTATCATACCTATTGGAAAACCCTTTATAAGAGTACTAGCTAGCTATCAAGTACTTACAAGCAGCAGAACTGACCAACTCTTATAATAAAACTGTTATGAGAGTCGTTTAAGTTCCATAACAAGTCGTGAAAATTCTGTAAAAACTCAGATTCTCTACTGGATTGGAAAACGCCTGAAGTGCGCTTGTTGGAACTGACCAGAAGCCCTTTCTGGCGTGGCTTTTTGAAATTTTTTACACTCCATAAAACCATATTGGCATTCTCTTAGTATGCCGAATAATATACAGAAAACCTAGAAAGAAGAATGATAAATGTCATTGCTAAGTAAACTTTAACTTTCCCATTAAGCACGGCTCACACACGGCTGCTTTCCAGCGTAAATTTACTAAATAGAATGTGTATTAGTATTTTTTTTATTTTGCCAGCCACTAATTACGCTGCTAATTACTCGCCGGCTGCCAGCGAGTGTGGTGAATTTCGTGGTCACACAAATCTGATCAGCGGCTGGCAGTAGCGGCTACTCGACTCGCCGCTGGCAACCAGCCGTGTGTGACCCGTGCTTTAGCCATTTATTGAGCTAACAAAAAACCTCAAGTTACATAGGTATATGTGAATAAAAATATCAGCGAAGTCTTTTTTCATCTGTGATCTGACGTCTATCGTTAGTCATCTGTAATCTATCATCTGTCATCTGTCACCTGCCATAAATTTTGTAGAACTATATTTCGTTGAGTTCCTAATCAGATTTTCTTTTTTCTGTCTGATTCTGGCAACTCTACTTGATCGCGCAAGACACACAATGAAGAGTGACTGTTGGTTGATAGGTGAATAGATGACAGCATCTCACATCTAGAAAAATTAACATTAAAGTGAATCTAGCAACATAGCACCTAAAAATTTTAACAAAAATGTACATGCATCCACAGCAGGACTACGCGACTAAAGATACTCCAAAATGGTACACACAAGTCTCATCGAAATTCAAATCAAAAATACGTTGACCAGATTGCTCCTGGTTAAGACAAATGCAATGACATCAACATTTGGTTGGACTATGACATGAAACAATCCAAACCAAGAGACTGGCAGCTGCTTATTCAGGCCAACACGGCTGGAACCTATCAACCAAAAATCAATTTCTATCATACATACGGCTATGAATGATAGAAGCACCTTGCATACATGCTTTTTAGTCACTGAAGTTCATAAACATGACAAAAAGTCCATTCAAACTTCACTGAGTGTCAAATATGTATCTGCATATGCTATGAAAAAATATCAGTATTCTTGCCGGTCCTCCAGTGCTCAGACATGAATTCAGGTTATTGTTGTGGTTACAGACCATTTATCATTCATTCAGATGGCTTCCTGATGTCAAGTGATAACTTCATGAGGACCCGAAAACAATTTCCCACAGTCGATCAATGAGCTCTCCAAAGTGCTCTCTGGTACCTACTTCATTTTAATTAATACCAACTTTTGTTCCATATTTTTGAACACAAATTCCAATACGAGAGCTCGTTGAATATCAACCCAATGTTACTTCACAGAGCATAACTACCTCCCAGTGAGAGAAACCAAGTGCCAAAAATGGCAAATTGTTAAACTAAAATATTATATTTCACTGAACAAATAAAAACCACAAAGCAACATTAGAACTCCCAGTGACTACGGAGTACGGAATTTACAAAACCATAAAATGAACAACAAAACCACATTCTTCAGTTTTAATTCAATTTCTCTTTTCATCTGAACAACTATCAGGAAATCCAAAACAGATCCTCTTCACTTTTACAAAATTCACTGCACTCCAATCCACTGGCTGTATTCAACTTCAGCATCTATTTGCAACAATCAATATCATCAGCGCTCATTGTATCGACAACAAGCATCGTGAAAAATTCCTCCCTGTAACCGCACACAAACACTCTCACACAAACCCACGTTTATTAATTGCTGTAATTTTGTTGCACTTAGCCGCACTATGTACGCATCAGAATCCCTTCGTTTAGTTTTTCCATTGAAGCATATTACAGATACCAGGATACCACCCGCACTGACAGATGCTCCCAAAACACACACCAAAATTGGGCAGTGTTTTTGTTATGCCGCTGCTGCTCTCATGTGAGTCGTGCTATAATTGGAAACTTTGCTTAATTACATCATTAGCAGAGTCAATAGATTTGCGCTTCGTTAAGCAATAAACAATGCCCACAAAAATACACACTGCTACAATATAGAGGAGCATAAATCTGGTCGAAACACCAAACTAAAGTACCGACCAATAGCTACCAACAAATCGTAGACATCATCTTCGTGCTTTTCACTTATTTTCGCATTTGGCTTTTTCCTTCCATTTGAACGGAGACTGCCATTATCCCCCCTTCGTTATTATTATTTTTTTTCTGGCAGCAGTGGCAGCCACACAGGCATGTTTCGCTATTTTCATGGGTTGCTTGCCCCATCTCATCTTTGTTATCGTTATGGTGTCAAGGATACTATGTCCAAGCACTGCATCGTGCGATAGAATTTACGGTCTCGTGTGGCTTGAACAGTTTTACTTACACCAAAACTAATATCATCATAGTCCGCAGTAAAGTCAGTCCTTGAAATTCATTGGCACCTATCTACGAGAATAGGTTGGGAATTATTTTGTTTTATATGTGATAGATGGTGCCTGAAAGCGGAGGGTTGTTAGCAACTTTCCCCACAACATTGAACGATGCCGCTTTGTTGTGATAGGTGGAAGTGTTACTTGATTGAAAGCTTGTGTATGTCTAAACGATGCACATGTATATGTTTGAAGGCTCCTTAAGCCTAGATAGAGTTACAAGAATGGGTCGCATTTTGAAGCACGGAGACATTTTGACAATTACCACTTCAAAAAGGCTCTCTCGTGTTTTGATTTCAAAATATACAATGATATTGGGAAGAACTCACCATTTGACGGGCAAAGTAAGGACCTACGAATTAAAATATTCGATAAATCCACTTTTTGCTGCAGTTAAAAGAAAAAAAGATTGAACACGACTTCATTCGATTCAATGGTGGGGAGAAAAACAGCATATCGTTTAGATTATGTTGACCCGTCTAACCGAAGCTCTCTGAGTTATTTGCAAGTTAAGGTTCATTCCGCAGAATCTCAGACAAGTTAGGTTAATGGCCACCTGTCTCCAGTTTCGCACGAAAAATTGGTTGAGTTCGTCCCCCCCCCCCCCCCCCGCCCCGTGTGTTTGACCTTTGTCACGGCCTTGCTATACAGTGACGTGGCGTCCTGCGGGGTCGGAATCGAGGTTTTTCCTTGCTAGGGCAATGTTGTTCACTCGCTCTACAAGAACCAGCCATCTAAGTCGATGGATCTTGATTTTTCTGACCACGCGAAACATCGAAACATCGTAAAATGTTCCCATCCGCTGATCTCAAAGTTTTTGTCAATGCACCATACATATAGACCAGAATGATGAAGGTCTTATAAAGTGACTCTTTAGTCGATGAAGAGAGGGCTTACCTACTGAAGAAGTGCTTTTCAAGCCCAAAGAAATAGCGATTGGAGTTATCCTTCGTTTGGTTTCAGCGCTGGTGGTGTTATCTCAATTTATACCGGGTCTTAGGTATTAGTGTTCGTGGCGTAATGGTTATAGCACGTCTGCTGTTGCGTGAAACGTTCGAGGTTTGAATACCAACGTAAAAGCATGCAGATATCAATTTTTGCGAGGAATAAGTAAGTGATCTGACAGTAATTTCATTGCCATTAAAAGTAGTTTCTCAGTTAGCCGTTTGGCAAAATTGTAGGTCCCTTCCATTCTTCAAACGGTATGGCTGTGAGAAATTCGCTGTGCCAGAGCTTCCCGCTCAGTTGGGCCACTCTATGGTAGCCAAAATCAGAAACTACCTCAGAGTAAGCATTATGCTGGGATGTTTTATCCAAGACGTCCAAGATGTTGGGCGTTCTTTCTTGCTCTCAGCACAGACTTGGCCTTTTCCTCATCAGTTTTAAAGCCCATTTTGTTGGCATATCAAAGCTAACAAACCCACCACTGACTTCACGATGTGTTCTTATAATCATATTTTAATGATTTCGGGATATCCGAGTAATTGAACGGACTTTTGAAAATTCTTGCCCCTGAGGTCGATGTTTAAGTTTTTAGGCTTATGCTAATCTGGGCCATTCAGACTTAATCTTTGGTCCGTTGTATTACCAGTGTAACAGCCTTTCCGTTTTTATGGTCAGTAGATGGAAATAAGAAATAAGGTGGTTGAAATTTAACATATAACCTCGGCAGCGGTGCTGCCTCCAGATGAAACTTGGAGGCTAAAAAAGAAGAAGATGCCCAGATCGCGAATATTTGAGAGAATGGTGTTGAAAAAATCGTATGGCTCTCCGCTTCGAAAAAACATATGTTTTTTCATACCAAGATGGAACAGCGTGAGTTTTCCATCGTCATCTTACACAAAGAGTGAAAGTTACAATGCCTTAACTTGTACATTGTTCTGTACATTGAGTCTCTGTAGTCGCTGTCATATTTGAAATCGATGAAGGTGTGGAAAGTGTCGATATGAAGTGCCTATTTGGTTTTTCCGAAATCTATTGTAGAGTGAAAATTTATTCAATGGTTGACTTGCCTGAACTTAAGCCACACTCATGAAGACTTTTCAGAATGTTGACAAATGACTTCAGATGTTCACATAGTAAGGCTCAAGTCAGACAAGATCTAATAGACGATGCTAAAGAAAATAGTGTATCCGTAGTTTCTTCAGTTATAGAGATTATTATTTCTTGGGAATTTGTCATACAATACTGAGGTTCCATTCATCGATCATACTTTTCTCCGTCCATATCTGGCATGCAGATAAGCTGATGCAAACTCCTAGCCAGATCACCTCCTGCCTGCTCCTGCAGGTTTGTTCGATTTAAGCTAAGATATTAAAGAAAGATTTTTCGAACTGGAATATGGGGATGAGTAAAAGCTCATGTTACTCGGCGATAGTTAAGCATTCTAACGATTAAAGAATTTTTAAAATCGGTGTAGTTGTTTCTATGCTCCTTTTTACGTTTCTGTCCCGTTGGAATATTGGGATAAAATATATTGCCTATGTCCTTCCTCTGGTTATAGGCTATCTCTGTACAAAGTTCCATTTAAATCAGATCATTAGATTGGGCGTTGTATTGTAACATGGAACGGCGAACTGACTGAGCTACTTTTGCATTTATAATATTGTTGAGGACCGGTTTCCGTAGAATAATTCGATTGAAATATAGCCTATGCCCTTTTTCAGGTTCAAGATCATCTCTGTATACAATTTCATTTAAATTGGTTCATTAGTTTTGGTGGGAGATGGTAACATAGAAAGACGGACAGACAGAGCTACTTTCGGAGTTATTAATATTAGTAGGGGCTCCCGTTCAGGTAGGAATATGGTTTATATTAGTCGGGGAGAGTGTAGCATTTAAATGGTGGAAGAATTTATGAAATCGGTGCAGTAGTTTCTAAGTTCCCATTCCCGTGGGAATATAGGGATAACATATATGTATAGTTTATGTCCTTCTTCAGGTTCAAGATTCATCTCTAATCAAAATTTCATTTAAATCGGTACCGAAGTTTGGGCAGAAGACGGTAGCATAGAAAGCCGGACAGACAGAGTTACTTTCCCATTTATAATATTAGTTAGGGTTTTTTGTCAAAACATCATCTGGCAAGGTCTGAAGACTTACAAACGCGTGAAAAATTAAAAGCCCGTGTAAAAAAAAAAAACGTTCTAACGTTAAGCACAGGTCATACAGGGCTTCTTGGCAGCCACTTCTTACCAGCAGCAGGCAGTAGCAGGAGCAAACAGCGTCTGACAGCCCGGTCACACTATCGGCAGCTACTTGCCTGTTTCTCTCAGCAAACAGCTACAGAAACCATACAAAAATTGAAATTTGACTCAAATTTCGGTTGAACAATTTTTTAAATAGAATGTTTATCAATCAGTATTTTTTTATTTTGCCAGCAGCTGCTGGCAGCCAAAAGTTCAACATGTTCATTGTTCAACTTTGCCAGCCGCTGCCAATTACTCACCGGCTGCCAGCGACTATGGTGAATTTCGTGGTTGCACTAAGCTTATAATTATCAGCGGCTGGTAGTAGCGGCTACTCGACTCGCCACTGGCAACCAGCCGTGTGCGACTAGTGCTTTTGTAATTTAATTTTCAGTTATGTATTAAGAACTACTGAATAGTTTCGGTTTAAGATTTTCGCAAGGAAACCTTTGAAATATTTAATTTAATTTCTTTCAATAATTTTTGCGTTTTATTCAACTAACATAATTAAGGTGTAGTTGGCAACCCTGTACCACCGAGTATAATATTATGAAGAGCGCGAATCATTGCACTCAATCTTAAGATTTTTAGAATGTAATTAGGATACAATCGCAATTTCCTGCGACCCAGTCGAGCCCATTTTCTTTTTTCTCGGCCTTAGAGGACAAAAATGTATGAAAGACTTTCTTACGAATGTGTCACTGTCAAATGAAATGTTTAAACACTGTCGTTATGTACTCAGGAACCAACCTTATTAATTTAGAGACTTTTCCACAAAAAAAAAACCATAGTACCTAAATGTTTATAATATGTCGTTCCAACAAAGCAGTCTTGTGCAGCCTTAGTTTTGTCAAAAAAATATTTTCAAAAACCTTTCCACAGCACATATAAAAGCTCGGTATAGTTTCATTCATTCATTATCTTCGTCAGTATTTTTATAACGAAGCAGCATGGCATTAAAGTAAGGCTCTTCTAATAAAATCATAACCATTTTTCAAATTCAAGGCAAACTCCATGGAATTCAATGAAATTCCGTTTGTCCGGTTTCTTACAATTTTGCTTATCCACAGCAAACTTCAAGTAAAGTGCAAAAGAAGTTCTGACCAAATTAAAGTAAAGATACATTCTTCAATGGTTTTTTTTGACGTTTCGGGCAAGTAATTCTATGAGTTAACTTTGAATGACATTTTACCAATGATATTTAAGCCACAAAATTTTCAAAACTTTTTTCTGCATGAACCGCAATCCGCAAAAGCAAAATCTAAAAATAGCAAAATCTGATTTCGTGTAATTATCTCATAAAATCTTGAATGCACATAATCCCACAAAAGTTCTTAAGCAAGAAAATTCTTCATGAAATTCCCAAAGGGTTTTTCCAAACCACTCTTCCATGAGACTTCATTAAAATACTTATCGAGATTCTCTTACTAAGCAAAAATACATAGGAAGAGCTTCCCGTTGAATAAAACAAGCAGCACCAAAATCCAGAAGTGAAAATAAAAACAAAGCCTCAGTGGTGGAAAAACTCAACTTCGATGTTCCTATGCTCTAAATTAACTCTCGGCAAAGTAATTTGCATGAAAAATAGCCCCAAAGAATTGCACCCCATCGCCACCACACCCGACTTGAATGATGCTCTAGTAAAAAAATAGACAAAAAAAAAACAACCAGCACTAAATATGAAAACAACAGCAGCAACAACAACAACAATCATTTTAAATCTTAAAATTAACTGCAGTTTGTCTATTGTGTGAAGTTTTTCCCATCATCTCGTGCTTTTTTGTATGAGATTGTTGTTGAAAGAGCGCCCCACAGATAAGATCATGAAACACAAGACTTTCCCACAAGCTTTCTTTCCACCATTTTGGAAAAATGCATCAGTCAATTCGTCTTTCCAAAGTTCTACGCTCGCTATCATCGTAACATGAGAAATAAGGAAAAATAAGAAGAAGGGTAAGGGAACTCAACCAAATGGCAAACAATGCCCTCAAGAAACGGGAGAGGAAAACTTACTACGCGGTTTTGGTTTCAGTTGTCCTTTTCTGCTCCACAGCTCCAGCTAGCAATTGGGCTCTGAGTGGGTATCTGTTTATAAATTCATACAAAAAGTTTTGAATGTTTTTTTTTGTGTGAACCATTTTCCCCCAACCAAAAGCAGATAAGGACTTTCTAAAGAAAAGAGGAGTCTGTGCATTGGGATATATAGGGATAGGGGCAGGGGCTAGATTGGCAAACTTTTTGGCAAAACATTGCAAATTTCCAATGTTAACTTATTGCCATGGAATTTCATCCCTCAGCTTCTTCTCATCGTAGTCACTTCGCTCCTCCAACAAGTTCAAAATTAAATTGAGATGAAAACCCCTAAATTACCGTTAAGTCTACCAACTACCTCTCATCAAGTTGCCATTTATCAAAACAGCCTTTTGGGGCGATGGATGGAGGTGGCTGACTGGTCTCCGTCGATCGGCCTCCATAAATCGTAGAATCGAAGTACGAAAGTTGTTTGTAATCCACGAGAATACCCGACACCCCTCTGCACGTACCTCACCATCGATGGTGAATAACAGAACTTTAATGAGCGGGTACACTGTTGAGTGTGTGTGTGTGTGTGTTGGGGGGATGGGGTTTGGGGGGGTTCAGTGTGTTTATGTTTAGGGCATGTGTTTTCGTGGTTCGACGGGAGTCGAGCTCGCGTCCGCGAGCTACAAAATGAGCGATAAGAAAACTTTTGTGCTATTGTGAAAGTTAGTCCGCGAGGTTTGGCAGTTTGTTAGTCTTTGGTTGTTTTTATTAGATTTGTGCTCATCCCCTTTATTTTCCAAGATCGATTTGTTTAGGGTCTCTAATTTTTATTTTTGAACTTTTTTTTTTTGAGATTTAGCTTTTTTCTTCTTTGAGAGAGGCAAAGACAAAACGATTGAGTTGGTGAAGTTGGCTTTTTGATTGTTGGAACTTATAAGTTTAATCCACGGATTAAAATTAACTGGGAGTCTATATGTGAGTTGAACAATGATTAAAACGATGCGATGGTTAGAATGTAATTTTCTGAAATGGGAAAAGTTGCTAATATGAAGCAAATGGTTTTCAAGGTCAGTAAGAGTATTCAAAATGAATTTAAGCAAAGGACATGAAGAATGGAAGTGAGTGTTTGCACTTAAATCAGATAATGGAATAAGTGATGCTCTCCCTCTCTTCTTCTGTCTCTCTCCCACACCTTGATGGAATGGGGGAGATCTACAGTTTTCTGCCGATTCGAAGGGCCAATCGAGAAAAAGCCCTTTTTATGGAAATGAATTTACTATCTGAGAACTAGCGAACTCCTCGCGAAGGGCGATACCAGCAAAAAAAAAAAAAAAAAAACAGGCAGGTACGCTATCCACCCCACAGGCCACAGGCTCGAACTATAAAAATAGATTATTGTGTATTTTAGAAGATCGTTTTCATTCAACCGCGCTCGGTCGAAGTCGTTGATACGATCCAGACACTTTTTCTTCAAGAAACAATTAGGATCAATAGCTGAGCGTGATGACAAACGTCAGCTAAACGTGAAATGACCAGTTACATCACTGCAAGTGTATGTATAATATCGTTACTTTTGTTTCTGTAAATTGCATGGAAGAATGCCTACCAATGCGGCAATGAAATAGCACACTCCACTCTGGCACTAAAACCTCTCCCATTCGAGCCCACAACTCACAACACCGCTAGCTGCTTCGTCTTTTCACCTTATCACGACATCTTCATCTTAAAGTATTTAGAACTGTGAGTTCATTTTTAGAGCAACACTACAGAGTGACCTGCATACACTACACAAGACTCACCGTATCTCATAACCCTAATCGATGTCTTGCACTTGCACACAAGAAACAAGTTGTTTGATTTTCCTTGGACTGTAAATGTGTATTTCCTCTGAACCGTTGCCAATTCCGGTGCTGTACTGTCATAACCTCAATTCGTGTCCTAGCAACGTTAGAAAAACACACACACACACACACACACCACAACAAAGCCCTATCTACACCATCAGGTAAAGTCGGTATAGGTGCCAACAAGGAATCTGAAAGTCTCAAAAAACTCAGAAAAATATTATCTTTCCATTACGTTAGTTAGTTAGAGTGGAGTTGGTGGCCTGATGGCTAGATCTTGGATAGCATGAAATAAATGGCCTGCACCCGAAAATATGGATAAAAAGTAAAAAATAAATTCAAGTGATACAAGGCGATAGTTGCTTGTTATTTTGTTGGTCCTTTTTTAATGAAAAACTATATTTATTCACAAACCTTGTCACACGGAATAGGAACAGCCAGCCATTACTTTAATTAAACAACTTGAGTGCGCTATGAGGTGGGGGTGGGGGAGGTTGCTTGGGGTGGCGGAGAAGGTTATGCTGTAAAGACTTCATACAAAATGGAATCTGGTTGAAGTGGAAAATAAAATATAAAACAAAGAAAAAACAAAAACAAAAAAAAAAAAAAAATAGAAACGAGCAAAATGGTGGAACGTTAACGCGAGACGGTAACTACACTCATACATATTATAAAATGTATGTGGAGAATGACATTACGACATCGTTTCACCCTAAAAACACAGCAGGAGCAGAAATAAGAGAAGAGCATCATCAACGGGACACTGTCATCATCATCGTCACCCATTTTGCTATTATTATTATTATCACCGTTGTCGTTGTGTGTCGTAACATCAAACCTAGGCAACACACATAACAATAAACAAGAGAAGCAACGGTAAATGGATGCTAGATGACTGTTGGCTGGCTGGTTCTGGTTGTGTTTGTGTTTGTGTTTGAGAGGAATTTTCCAATTTACTTGTGCATCCTTGCGAAAAGATCGGGTTACACTTCAACGGTAATTTTTATTTTATTTTTTATTTTGTTTTTTTCATTTTTTCTCTGTTTTGTGAAAGGTTGAATGAAAGGGTTGTAGTTGTGGAGACTAAAATATGATGCAACGCCGAGTAGCAGCTAATGGTGTTACTTTGTTATCGTATAGAAATGGACATTGTGATCAGTGAGTGGTCACAGACAAGCAAAAGTGGCAGTTATGGGGAACCTGCTTGGGTGCAGAAAATAGGTAGGTACAAGAGGACAAACTGAGTTTAAAAGAGGTTAGTTGGAGGGGATTTGTTTGAGCAATGATATTTAAGAACATCTGGAGTACCTAATCTAGCGTTTGAGTTTCGCTTCTATTTCTTCAAACTACTTGGGATTATCGATTATTTTATTATTACCTCATTGAAAAAGTATCTGTCAGGTAGCAATCGGTAGTGTGGGCAAGTGATTAGGTCAGTTTAAGGAATGAGCAAAGGATTTTATTGCTAAACATTAGTTACGGAATAGGACAGAGAGAAAAAATATGTTTGACCATAGTGGTAACAATTTTAATTTTATTCAATTATACTAGCGTTTTGGCATTGGTTTTGGAAACCATACCTTGAAATGATCCGGTAAAAAACAAAAACTAATATTGATCATCCGGACGGCCTCTCCATAAGCTCGACAAAAAATAAATATAACTCTACAAGGTTAATTTTTTTTTTTTTTGCGAGAGATGCCAATGCACATTGTTATTGAATTTCTGTGCATTTTATTTCGTGGAAAAATTAAGTAAGGTACATCATTCCCCACCCGAGTTGAGAGACTAAAATATATGTACAAAACCGGATGACCGAGATCGGGCTGAAGCGTGTATTGCTTATAAATTGTTTTAGGGAAGGAATGCAACTAACTCTTTCCAAAAATTAGCGTAAGAAATGAGAGATACATGAAACGTTACGATGACGTTACGTGGCAATAACTGTTAACTTTTGAAAAAAGGGCCCCAAAGGTTTTCTTGGACCACGTGCACTGAACCAAATATTGGGAGTAAAATCAACGAAAAGTTTTCGTAACATTTTAACTAAAGAATATTGCGAAATTGACGAATATTTGTAAATATTTTATTCAAATAAACAAATTGATTTGTTAAAACAAGAAAATTTATTCAAATCGAATAATGTCTGTATGCAGCATTTTAATTGAAGAAACAATCGTTGAATTGATAAAATGAATGTTGAATTTGTAGATCTTTCGTCAAATTTTATATTCAAGTCAACAAAATATTCATCAATTTAGTTAATTTTTCGGTAAATTTTTTTTAATGTCAATTGAATTGTAATTATAGAATTTTAGTTAAATCAACATACTTCTTACTTCTATTGACTAAGAAAGTATTCAAATTAACTATTTCTTTTTTTCAAAATGATGATTTTTCGTTAAAATTTTACCATTTTTTCTTCATTGTTTAGGGATTCTTCCATACAGCGAAACATTCGTCGGTTTGAATAAATTTCTTCAAAATTACCTACTTCAAAGCTTGTGTCCCCTGTTTCTTGTGTGTTGCGCGTAAGTTTAGCTACAAATTTTCCATTCGGATTTGTGACTTTGAAAGGATCGGTTGTGTTGTGTTGTGAATTTGAAATTTGTGCCCCATTCAAAGCAGGTCAAAGCTGAATCCACAGAGGAATTTCTTAGAAAATGGCATCAATATAAAAAACCATTTGGATACAAATTGGTAAGTAAACTAGAACTTATCTTACTGTAAATTATAATAAAAGACTTAGTTTTAATAAACATTTGTATTTAGTAATAAATTAAAATTGAATTGAATTGATATTCGTAAAATTACAATACTGAAATCATAATTTAATAATGTAACTCTAATAATTATTTATTAATGAATCGTGCGTTTTCTGTTTGATTTATTTCTTAGATTGATATTGACTTTGAACAGCTCTTCCCAAATACCAGTAGTTTGGTTTTAAAATTGATGCTTTTTCAAATAAAACTATGTCATTTTTTTCGGAGAAAATAAAAGACCCCAACTCGAAATCATTGCTCTTCAAAATGAACGAAATGCAGCGGAATAAGGTATAAAATTAAAATAAAATAAATTCAAATTACGTATATTCATTTATTCATATTATTTATATATATATGTATATATCTTAATGAAAAATGTAAAAAATATAAAATTTAAAAAAAAATAAAATATAATTTTAACATATTTTCCTGTTGTCGTTATTGCTGTTGTCGTTATCGTTAGGTCGAATCTTCTTCTTTTCAGCTGTCCAAGGTTGTTAAAACGTTTTATTTGTTCGAAACCAAATCAATTAATTCATTACATTACAGAAGCTCAATTGAATTCGAATCAAACAAGTTAACAAATGCACTGTGAAAAGGACAAAAATTTTCTGTGAAAATTTATTTAAACCAAAAAAAAAATAGTTTAATAAACTAAACTAATTAGTTCAATCAAAGAAAGTTTTCGCCAAATCCACAACAACTTTTAGTTCAATCAATTAAAATATTATTCAAATTAACGATCTGCATGAGTAGAATTGACGAAATATTTCACTAATGCTTTTATTCAATTTAATTTGATGATTATTCTTTAAATTAACAAATTTAAATTGACTAATAATTATTTGTGGATTTGACGAATTTTCTTCAAGTTAACAGCTGATTACTAAATATTCAAATTGAATAAACGAATTATTCAAGACAACAAAAGGTTTAGTAGGGTGTATATTGATCGCCATTTCGTCAACTTAACCTGCGATTTAGTTGCTTTCACCACCTTTTTTGGTTCAGTGTGGGCTTCCAGGACCAGCTGGAAGTCTAGGAATACCTGGAAATGAGGGTTTGCAGGGAATAAAGGGTAATGTTGGTTTAGCTGGTGCACCTTGAGCACCAGGTCAACAAGGAGTTTTAGGACCTGTTGGAGCTTCTGGTCCTCAAGGAAGCCCTGGACCTCCTGGACTTGCCGGTGCCTCAGGAAAAACAGGTCTTCCTGGACTAAATGGGGCAGAAGGTGCTCCAGGTCGGACAGGCAGCCCTGGTTTGATGGGTGCAAAGGGGAATTAAGGCGTTCAAGGTGTTCAAGGACCAGTAGGACTTCCAGGACCAAGAGGACCAAAAGGAGACGATGGTCCACGAGGCCCGATGGGAGACAAAGGAGAAGCAGGTGATCGTGATTTAGATTGTGAAAAGGGAGAAACAGGCTCACAAGGAGAACGGGGTAGTGCGGGATCACCTGATAACCCTGGTCCAGAAGGTTCCGAAGGCCCCAAAGGGTTTGAGCGCCCACGAGGTGAAATGGGTATGATTGGGACAACAAGTGAAAAGGGAAAATACGGACCACCAGGGATTCAAGGATATCCGGGGGCAACGGGTAACAAAGGTGATAAAGGTGCTATTGGATCTACTGGCCAAATCGGTATGAAAGGTGAAAGGGGATTACAGGGAGTTCAAGGAGAGCGTGGTGAAGTTGGACCAAGAGGATTTAGAGGTGAACGAGGTCGACGCGGTAATGACGGTATAGTTGGGCCAAAAGGAGATACTGGACAGCCAGGTCCACCAGGTCCTCAAGGAGAAACAGACAGGAACAGATGGACCAAAAAGTTTCATAGGAATGCCGGGACCACCGGGTGCTGATTGCAAAAATGGGACAATGGACCAGTTGGAGAAAGAGGTTCACCAGTAAGTATTTTCAGTTACTAAACAAACACAAGCTGTCATAATAAATGCTTTATATCTCCCTAGGGTGAGCCTGGTGTTTACCAGGCCCAACTGGTGAAACAGGAGTCATTGGGCAAAGGGGTGCAACAGGAGATATCGGAGCCGTAGGAGAGCCTGGTATTCCAGGGTTGCCAGGACTTCCGGGAGATCCTGGTCTGCCTGGTGATTAAGGAAAAGAAGGGCATCCAGGTGTAGCTGGGCTGATGGAAAATCCAGGACCACAAGGCCCTACTGGCCTGCCAGGTTTTCCAGGTGAGCGCGGAATTCAAGGCCAACCTGGTCTCCCTGGGCTTAAGGGAGAGCTCGGTATTCCTAGAGCCTTTGGCTTTCCAGGAGATAAAGGACAAACCGGTGAGCCGGTGAGCCTGGAAAAGAGGGTCCGCAGGGCCAGCCGGGACGCACACGACCCACGGGGAATGTAGGAGACCCTGGAGCTAAGGGAGAAACAGGTGAAGAAGGACCGATAGGACCAACTGGTAGTGATGGTCTAATAGGATGGCGAGAGGTGTCAGGGCCACCAAGACCAGGTGGTATACCTGGAGAAGATGGCGACAAAGGTGAAATTTGTCGAAGAGCTCCTTTCGGAGGCTGTTTTTGCTAGTGTGGGAAAGGCTGGTGCACCAACTGATCAAGTCCTCAAGTAACAGTCTTGTTTTCATATAAACTTTAAAAAACCTTTTCCGTTCTTAAAAATAAGTCTAAGAAATCTTATGACAGCTTTATGTTGTTTCCGTAATTTTTTTTGAGAGACCTTATAGACTATAGAGGATTACGTTAATGACTTTGAACAACAAAGCTTTATTGTAGCTAATATGTTTGAAATTTCAACTAGCTTACTTCAGAAGGCCAAACAGTTAGTTTAGTTAGTTTTTTTTCACCCTTACCCATTAAACCATCGGCGTCGATCGTAAGCTATTGACAAATGGCACTGATTGAAGACCGGCAACTTGAATTGACTGATTTGAAATGCTTAAATTTTTTTTGTTCTCCAAGGTTTTTTTTTGCAGATCATAAGGAATATCTTGAAATTCCACAATGCCATCATTTTCCCTGTAAAAACGAGAAAAAAATAGGTTAATTTTATTACTTTACGCGGGTGATCAGAAACTGCTACGCAAAACAAAATACCTTCAGTGTTTACGCACTGTGACGGCTCTTTTTTCAGAAACAAGAAGTTTTATTATTCGTTTTGAGGATCGAGGGGTTGTATTTGAAGAGCTACGAAGGTATCCTGCTCGCCCTAAGGCCTGTTCATTCTAGACGAGCTATGAATTGTGCCTCCACGTCGGTGTGTCTCCTTCATCATGTCGCTTTCGGGCTGTCGATGTGTGCAAGCATTGTGAAAGTCTTACTCCCATGAATTTTTTCAAAACTTCTTACAATGAAACACAATGCGAGCATTTAGGAAAATAGGAGAGGATGTAATTGGTTACCTCGATGGACATTGTTTTAGAGTTTTTATGAATATTAATGCAGAGGAAAAAACAGAGTCTGGTTCCGGCTGTGCGACTTAAATTTGAATCTCTTTACTTGGCTCTAGGTCCATCCATTCCACAATTGCGAATCTTTAGAGCTTCCACGCGACACATTTTTATAGTTGATTTAAAGTAATTTTCAACAACAACTCGGAGAGAAGATGTTTCTTAAATTCGACGTTAACAACTTCACTGACCAAAAGTGATATTGCTTTGGCCTCGAAGTAAGGTTCCTTACATACTTTTTATGTGAAGTCATACCCGTACCGAATAGCACCTCAATGCAGTGTGTTCTTACTATGCCGATTGAAACCAGCTGAACATCGTTTCGTATAAGTCAACACAGGAATGATTAGTCATGGTCTTGGCGCTAACCCGAGCCAAGGACCATTTACTTACTAATGAGCTTTATTCTAACGATTTCTAAATTCAAAAAGTGAATCTCTCAGGTTTCCCTTTGTTAAACTTTTACAGAGCCATAAAAGGAAAGTGACGAAATCTACCAATGATAGCTCTACCAAAAGAAATTTGATATCAAGTTAAGTCGAGTATCAAATGTAAATGCTTCAATAATAGGTTCCTATTATAGAGCCCTTTAATCCACGAAAAATCACAGCTTAATTCAAATTGCCTCAGACCTTTCCCCTTCTAGTTAAGCTGGTTCACTTCTTCGCATAAACCCTCCAATCAGTCTTCAGTCACTCTCTGACATGACACTGACTTCTTTCCCATATCCGGCAGACGTAAAAAAATGATATCACAAGACACAGTCATCAATTCTACCACAAATTACGGATACGCACTCACACACTTTTCAACACCCTCAGCCACATATGTATATACTCTACTGCTGTTATACTGACAACGCACAATACTACCAAACCAAACACAATCCGAGCCGAACTCCCTTTGCCTTTTGCTGCTATCAAACAAAATGATCAAAACAACATTGTCTCCTTGTAAGCTGTATCCTGCAGCAGCTAATTTGTTACACAGCCAAATAACAACAACATAGTGATAAACAATATCTTAGCATATAATATATATCCTTTTCATCCTGCCCATTTTCAGGGTGGAAACTGAAACTGAAAAGGAACAGAAACAGAATGTGTATGCAAAGAAAGAGATCTCTTTGCCGAATCGGGGAAATGAAGGATATATATTTAAATGACAGGACCTTTCAATCTTGCCCCATTGAAGATGTACGAAAAATAGAAATCTTAGGGCGGTAGGATGCTCTACACGCCAGTACAGTAAGTGGTGTGTAGTGTGAAAATATACCATTCGCATATTAGTTTCATTCATCGTCACTGTCGTTCGTTTCGTATCCTGTGCGGTGCTGCCACCCTCGCATTTAGAGATGCTATTCGGTTTTCTTTCTTGAAGAAATTGTCTGTCATTTGTTAGAGTTTTGTACTTCTTTTCAACCGCAAGGAGATTTTGGTTCTTTTTATTCACACACCCCCTCCCGTCCCGTCCCCCTGAATGGAAAGTTTTTGAGTGTGAATTTGTTCGTCCTTTTATTATCCTTTTTTTGTATAATTTTTCTACTTTCCCACTCTATGTACGCGTGGCAATGCAAATTGATTTCATTTCCATTGCGGTTTGTTTTTCTTTTCTCGTTCATCTTTTTTTTCAGTAAATCCTAGACTAGAAGGGTCGATCCTTGATATAGAGTGCAAAGAGGGATTTGGCTTGATTCGTTTTTTTTTTTTACTTTTATCTGATTTGATATTCATGAGATTTCAGTCCGAAGAGCGGTTACAAGTGTATTATTACGGTTGGTCTTTTACAAGCGTTGGGCGCCATTTTGAAGAGGGATATACAAAATGGGATACTATTGCTGGATGCCGATGATGAATATCCTCACCAATAATTTTTTGATTAAGTTTTTGAATTTTTCATACACACAGACATTTCAAAAACATGCATTCTTAGACCATAAATCCTTCGGAACTCTTTTGTTGGAACATTTCCCCCGCGCGCACACATATGCTTTGCTCGGGACGAAAAGGAAAAACTGTTTTTATTTATTTTCCTTGCTGGTGTTGTTTGTGAGAGACTGTAAAAATATTCGACGTGTAGAATAGTTTTTTAGAACTTCCCGGCGTTTGCATATGTTGCCCATATCGGAGATATTTTTAACCCGACTTTTTGATAGATGGTAGGTATGGTGTGTTTTATCGTACGTATACCACGCCATTTTTGTTTTGCTTGTTTGTTGACGTTCACCCATTTCGCATGTTTTGTTGTGAGAGGGGAAAGAAATAAAATTTTGAAAACAAATTTTATTCGGTTGTTATTTGTGGGGGTATCAGTGGATGGGTATCCGGAGCGCTTTTTTCCGACTGCAGCAAGGTTGACGTTTTGATTAATGCCGATGCTTGGTAGCGGCTGATGGGATATTTGGGTTACTGGAATAGAAGTCGATATGTTTTTCTTTTCGACGTTTTTATACGAAAATTCTGAAGCAATAAGCCAGTGGATTCGGTAGAGATAGAGAGAGAGAGTTTGATGTTTGATGTTGTTTTTATTTTCTCCTACTTTTTTTTATGTTTTTCTGAAGAAAGGATGCTGCTGTACCTTGAATGGATTTCCTTGAGCATAAACTATTCCGTTGATCTCAGCACTTTCTTTTTAAGGTTTTGCAGAAAACTTGTTTTTAATTAAATTTAAGACTTCATCATAAAGAACACATTCCAATCGCCACGCCGGCCTTTTGGGATAACGTCAATCAGATAGTTTTCAACTCATTATTATCTACTTTGCTTATGTTGATGCAAAGTTATTGAAAGATAAAGAGTATGGATACCAATTAAATTTTCTTTTGTAGTTGACAAATTTATAAAAGGACTTAAGGTCGTTCGCTAAATAGTGTTTGTAAAGGGTGTTGTAAGGTCATAAAAGATAAGATAGGTACCATGGTAATTCGAATAGTCGGATAGGATAGGAGAGCAAAAGCGAAGGAAAAGAACCCAAAGTTTGTTTCTCTTGCCTCTAAAAGTGCGGAGCCCATGGTTATACCAAGGATAGTCGGGAGATAAGGATGAAGGATATCAATGGTTGATAGCAAAGAAAGACAAAGTGACGCTAAAGAGTTTATACCTTGAATCAGCTGTAAAGATAAGTTCTATTTGTCTATTCATGCGCTATTTATAGTCCCATTTACTTGCAACAGGCAAGACTCTGTCAGTCGATCAACGAATAGACATTGTTTGGACGCAGTGTAAAATGATTGGTTATCTGACTAGTTCCATACGAAAAAGGGCAGGTTGAAGTCACTAAAATTATGGATTTTATGTTGGGTACCAAACAAATCTGATGTGTGATCAGTAGAATTTATTACAAGTCCGTAGGATTCTAGTTGTTGAGATGATAATTTATTAAAACAAAACAACATAAAGAATCGTATGGGGAGGATACGGAAAGAAAACCTGATTCGATTGAGTTGAAGATCATAGCGATAAACATTACAAATGGAAACAACTCCTGGTTGTTTATACTCGAAATCAAATTAGTTTCGGTACGGGGGTACATTTCTAAAGGCATAAGTCATGAGATTGTTGCAAAACAGCTTGAATCTTTGAGCGTAGGCCTCTTTTATTGTGATAATGAAAGGTTATAGAGCAAGGTTTGAAGAGAAGAGAAGAAAAAACTGTTCATGGTCAGCTCCTCTACGTTAATTTTGGCATATTCGTTTTGAGTACACATATTGACCAAAAGATTCTATAGAGCGACTTTTTCAGGAGACAGATTAAAAAGCTCATGGTGCTTAATATTTATTAATTTATTTATTTATTTTGTATTAACTGCAATTTAAAACTAACAGTCATGGCTAAACTTAAACTAACTAAATGAAATTTAATTTGAAATAGTTTCACAAATGTAATTTTGATAGATCACTAGTTGAAACATCACAAACAGAATAGTAATCATTAAAAGTTCTGCAGCATCTTGTCAGAGGCTCGTTGGCTAAATAATTACATCTTTGGAAGCTGACTTAAAAAGGTGTATAGTTTCGAATCCGACGGGCAGGTACGTTAAATTTGATTAGGAAAAGTAAATATGGTGACGATATTTCTACTTTGATGATTTTTAACGTTGTAAGGTAATTGAAAACCTTCCTCCTGTCCTCTAGTGTGTTCATTTGTAGTAACAATAACCTTTGCCGATATGGTGGAAGCAAAAAGCTATCATTCCAGTTTAAATCGCGAAGTGCAAATAGCAGAAACTGTTTCTGGATTGATGAATATGCGAAGCATGTGTAGGTGACCAAATTTGACAAGCGAACTCTAAGCAGCGTCGTACGAGTCCAATATAAAGAGACTTTGTAACATATGGGTCGTTAATTTCTTTCGGCCAACGCTTAATTATTCCTAGTCTTGATTTTGCTTTGTTGATTATGTAGTCAATATGGTCATTGAAAGTAAGCTTTCGATCAAAGAGGACTCCGAGATAATTGAACTTTTCGCATCGTTCTAGTAACTGCCCGTTCAATACAAAATCCGCTTGGTGATCCAAAGACATACGAGAGAAAGTCATAATCTTTGCACTTTGAATTGTGCAGTGATAATTTATTAATCGCAGTCCATTTCAGAAGAGCATCAAAGCCGTTTTTTAAGTACGAAGAATCCGTAGGATTTGAATACGATAAAAATATCTTGGCATCGTATGAGTAGAAGAGAATCTTTGAGAGATGAAGCACATCAGGCAAGTCATTTATATACAATAAAAAAAGGAGAGATCCTAAATGACCTTCCTGTGGTACACCAGATGTAGCATCTATCGCTGTTGAAAAACAAGTTTAACCTATATTGGGTTCGATCATTCAAGTATGAAAGAAACCATTTCTGAAGGGAACCATCACAGCCATGTTGATCCAACTTTTTTATCAGTATACGATGGTTCAGTTGATCAAATGCCTTTGAGAAATCAAAGTAAACAACATCAGTTTGTTGGCCATTGGCGAATCCTGTAGAGATGTTCGATGTTAGCTCCATTAAATTTGAAACAATGGATTTTCCACCGAAAAACCCATCTTGATGTGGTGAAATATATGGTTTTAAATTAAAAAACACAAAGTTTACCATGAGTGATTCAAAGAGTTTTGGAATACAGCTCAGTTTTGCAATGCCCTTATAGTTGGAAGCAATAGTTCAAGATCCAGTTTTGTAAAGGTGTAAAATGGATTATTTCTTCCAAATATCGGGATAAATTGAATCATACATGGACTTGTTGAAAAGACAGCACGAGACTCCACACAAAGATTTGGAGCATCTTCGTAGTAGGCATCCAATAAGAATTTCATCAAAGCCAAGTAAAAAAGATTCTTTGACTTTCCGAAAGCAGCTTCTACATTACTTTCAATAAAAGACGGAGCTTGCAAAATATTTGTGTTGATTGTTGTCAAAAATATCATCTTCATTATCCAAACTGGCTTTATAAACTGTTTTAAAGTATTCTGCAAATATGTTGCAAATCTCGGAGTCACTCGTGGATAATTTGTTTTCATGAGAGAGGGAAGAAGGATCTGATATCTGTTTCCGTTTAATTTTAATAAAATTCCAGAACACTGAGGAATTCATTTCTAAATTAGATTTAACCGTGAAGATATCTACCTTTCATAAGCAATTGAATTTTTTGCTT
The DNA here is from genome assembly GCA_914767635.1 of Melanostoma mellinum. NCBI lineage: Eukaryota > Metazoa > Arthropoda > Insecta > Diptera > Syrphidae > Melanostoma > Melanostoma mellinum. Next base: position 257,681,669 of record OU612058.1, read on the forward strand.
GCCAACTCTTTTCTGGCTACTGTGAAACTATTGTAAGTGTTTATACAGAATCTCCTTTTCGATTTTTTGTGTAGAGAGAGAGGTTTTATAGTTTTTTAGTTTCCGCAATTCAGCTCCGAAACACGGGCTAAAATATTATCTCTTCGGTCTAATCCGCTTTTGTGGAATTTACGGACTTAATTACTTACTTAGATGGGCATTTCAGTTCGTGGTGAACCTGGGTTGCAATTAACATCTTTCGATAACGACATCGATTTTGACGCTGAATCTTTACAGTTTTGAACTCTTATTCGGTTAGAGTTTCTTATGTGCTTTTGAAAATCTGCCGAGACAGAGGAACTTTGTCATCACTACGCTCAATATGTTCCACCAACTGCAGTCTCACGGTTGGTACTCTTCTAGCTATGCCAATGTCAGGGTACACTTAATACAGTTCGTTGTTGTATCTTCTTCTCCACATCAAACACAACAAAGATCATTCGTGGTATTAATTTGTTTTTCGAAACGCTCAAGGGTCTCCTTATCCGCTTTCAATAAGTTCCATAGGCTTGAGCGCTGTAAAGCAACACTAGTATGATCAAATTTACTGACTTACTAGCGTCATTATTCGAAACTCGATAACATTGCCTGTCGTGTCACCCATATAACTGTCGAAAATTATTTGAACAGTGCTTAACAGAAGCTCCAAATGCGTATTTTAGGTTGTTTTTCAGATTAGGGTATCAGCAAAACAACCGAAAATGAGCCTGAATACAAGACCATTGAAGTTATATTTCTTATTAGACTTTAAAATTTTACTGATGTAATACGTATCATTTTTATTCCTACTGTACTTTATTTTGAAGAGTGTCTGGACAACTGAAACTTTACCTGGTATCGCTTTGAATTATTAGAATGAGAATAAAGCCTCTTTTGCAATCTGAAGCGTTTACTTCACTTACTTATGAAAACTTAACTTGGCAGTGTTGGGAAAAAAGAGAACCGAGACAATTTGTCAATACCGGTCACGGTCACCTGCCGACTTTCATTCGACAGAAAACCAACCAGCAACGTAACCAAAAACCTCAATCAACAAACCTCGACTGCGGCGAACTAAAATCTTAAATCCTTGAACACCAAAACCTTGTATCAGTTAAGTTTCTAATGATTCATGGCTGTAGTACGTAGTACCCATGGATGCATCGGAGGCCTGTAACTTTTTTAATTAACCTCCAGCTTGGAATACTCTGTGTAAAAATGTTTTTCCATTTACAAACACAACAGCAACTACAACTTCACCAAACTGCACTTGAAATTCACATTGTTGTGCAAATTTCATGGGAAATATTTGCAAGCAACGTCAGAATATTGCAACAAATAAATTGCAATCATAATGCTGGTGCAGTTTTGCAACAAATGCACCAGCACTGTGTTAAATTCTTCTTCTGCTTTGGCAAGGACACATGAGCTTCCATTACCATTACTATTCGAGAAATGAGCACAGTCGCTCTCTGGCATGCATATATTTCCATGTGCATGCGGTTGCATCAACATCATCGCCTAAAAACGACTCTTGTCCAGAGTTGAGTTGCAGACGCGTCAGCTCTATAGATTGCTGTTCGTCCTCTACTTCCCCTTCTACAAATGAATAAAACAAGCACAGGGAATGTGCCAAATAATCATTAAACCATATGGTGAAGAGTGAAGTCGTCGTTTTTACAGTGCTGTGTCTGTTTTTCCATTCCATGATCCTCACCATCAGCCCAACCCTCGTTATCATCATTTAGGACTGGAAAAATTATTGGTACTCCTGGTCTTCTACACACAACTAGACAAAGAGACAAGGAGAGTGAGGAAGTGGGCGTCAGAGTTAAATATTTTCAACAAAAGTACGAAGGGTATCTCATGGCAGCAATGGCAAGACAAGAAGTATGTGGCGAAGGGCAAGAGACTTAATGAAAATTTTCAATTGCGAGTATAAATTTTTCGAGTTAGGTTTTACGTTTTGCTATTGCCATAGTGCAACAAGAAGGAAATTATATCCTCTCATCCTTCTTGGACGAGCCCCTAAGGGCTGTGCTACAGAACCTGGCAAACAGGCCCTAGGGATAGATACGAGTTTCGACTGAGAGCAAAGTATGCGATTGTTTGTAGTTTTGCTATGTCCATGTCCAACTGCTGTTGCAGTTTTGAAACCAAAGGAAATATATTTCAAGGCAAAGCATAAAATCTATGATGGAATGCAATTGCCTAAGGATTTCCAATTGGAATTCGAGTTTCTTCTTTGTCCAGGGTTCCGTTTCGGGCCAAGTGACGACACACCAGATTGCTTGTTTTCATTGAGAGTTATGGAGTGAGAACGCTTATATTGCTCTTGTCTGGAGATTTTGTTTTGCAGAAAATTATGCTTGGTTGGTGGTGTCTGTGCAGACATCGATGAGTCCTTGGGAGTTATGCTCATGTCTTTGTTTGAAGGCTTCTGTTTGAGATTAACATTGTTGAACATGTTTCTTGCGTTTGGAGAATATTCCTTTTTAATTCTAGGCCAGGCGATTCAATAAGACCACTTCATGATTTTGTTGTTTTATATTTTTCTTTTGTTTTTGTTGTTTTATTCCAAAGAAAGAATGGAGTTGTGTAGTTTGCTTGGGAATCTCATTTTATTTTCCTAATTTTACAAACTGAAAATAGGTCTGTCCCGTTTTTGGGTAAAGCAAAATAAGTAGACCAAATTTTCTACAGCTTTAAAATAGGAGTCAATGGTTACCATATAAAAGGCCGTTGTTTTAACAATTAAAAGTTATTTAGATGTGTCACGAGAAGAAAATATTCCAGAAGGCTTACGGAGACGCACTCTTAGCGAAGTAAAGAAACAAGGAGAGTTTACTTAAAAAATATTTTTTGTCGTGAACATAGTTGAGTTCATATATTTTATTCGAATACTCAAATTATTGCTGATATTGAAAGAAGAGGCGAAGTTTGACATCGTCTTCTGTATCAATTTGAAGGTCGCACATGACATGTTTAGATTTGATATCCTAGTGGCTTCTTGATTGGTATTGGAAGAACCGAATTTTTTGTAAACCAACCTTGACCTTAGGAGCCGATGGGGCTTTCAAGTTTTCCTAGCGTACTTGAAAGTCTTCAGGTAGTTACTCGCCAGCAAGAAATACTCAATATTTTTAAAGTATTGTAACGTGCGCTTAGTTCGCAAAAATAAAACTCTACCTTTCAATTTAATTCTACCACTTTATTCAGTATCTACTTTCGATATACACTTTATCGAACTCAACTCAATTACGTTTATCCAATATTCACACTATCACTTTCTAAATAAAACTGACTTCTGGTTGCGTCAGCTCCCTCTTTATATAGGAAAGTGAACCATCGAGAGATTTCTAGTAGTTTTTCTATGAACCATGATGTCTAGACAAGTTCCCCTCCCGGTATTTCTGCACACATACACACTCACTCACAAAAGACGTCTTCTTTTAAACCACTCCATTATAGTGCTCCCAGATGTGTTTTTCGGTGGAACGTTTTCGATTAGGAAATTGGTATTAAATGTTGGGTGTACATTACACTGCCCCCTCCTTAAGATTGTTCGTCCCGAATAATTTCATTTGCGGCCTCCCCACTATATCGATGCAGCCGGTCACAATGCACTACTTTTAACTTGCCTCTTAGTCCTCTTTGGATGCGGTAGACCACGTCGTTAATCCTCGTGACAACAGTATAAGGACCTTCCCAGTTCTGCTGAAGTTTCGGTGACAATCCCTTTTGACGATGAGGATTATAAAGCCACACACGATCTCCTGCACGGAATCCTGCCGTTGTCGCTTTTGTGTCGTACCGTGTTTTCATCCGGTCGCTGTAGGTTTTCATCCGTTCCCTTGTTCTTTTATGGATGTCAGCGAGTCTCTCCTTGAGGTCGTCCACATACTCGTTTGTGTCTTGTGGCTCCTCGGTGGGGCATCCAAATTTAAGTTCGCTGGGCAGCCGCATGGTTTTCCCGAACAGGATGTCAGATGGTGTTTGTCCTGTCGAGCTATGTACTGCACTTCTATAGGCCATCAGGAATAGCGGTACGTGCCTATCCCAGTCTCTTTGGTAGTCGCCTACGACCTTAGTGAGGTGTTCTTTCAAGGTTCGGTTGAATCTTTCAACCATCCCATCAGATTGTGGGTGAAGCGGTGTGGTTCTTGTCTTCTTAATGCCTAGTAGTCCGCACACTCCTTGGAAGATGTTTGACTCAAAGTTCCTCCCTTGGTCGGAATGGAGTTCCATAGGCACGCCAAACCTACTTACCCAGTTAAACACAATCTGGTCGACCACCGTTTTGGCTTCTTGATTTGGGATGGCATACGCCTCAGGCCACTTACTAAAATAGTCCATCATGACCAGAATGTACTTGTTTCCAGCGTTGGTCTCTGGAAAAGGCCCAGCCACATCTACTGCAATCCTCTCAAAAGGCGATCCAACGTTGTACTGATGCATCTTACCTTGAATCTTCCTACCAGGTCCTTTGGTTGCAGCACACTTGTCACATGTTCGGCACCACTTCTCCACGTCATCTCTAGCATGCAGCCAGTAGAACCGATGTCGCACCTTCTCCAGTGTTTTATTAACTCCCAGGTGACCTCCAGAAGGTCCGTCGTGCATCTCCCGAAGAACTTCACTGACTTTCGATTGCGGTACGATCAGCTGCATCACATATGTTTTACCATCAGCGGACTCCCATTTTCGCCTGAGGACACCTTCTTGCACATACAGTGAGTCCCACTGTGCCCAATAGGCTTTGAGAACTGGACTCCTGTCGGAAATGTCACCCCATTCAGGTTTCTCCTCATTTTCTTTCCATGCGAGAATGGGTTCGATATCTGGGTCCTCCTGTTGAGCAGTCCTCACTTCCTCATTGCTCCATCCGCATATCGGGTCAGCTCTTAGTCGCTGAGCGGTAATATTTTCTTTGTCTTCTTGCCGCCTACAATGCTTGCAATCCACTTTGCAAGGTCTTCGGGATAATGCATCGGCGTTTGAGTGCAGCTTTCCTCTGCGGTGTTGGATCTGGTAGTCATAGGTCTGCAATCTTTCTATCCACCTTGCGACTTGACCTTCTGGATTTTTGAAGTTCAACAGCCAGTTCAGAGCACCATGGTCTGTCCGCAGAAGGAATTTCTGTCCATAGATGTACTTATGGAAGTGCTTTGTTGCCAAGATGAGAGCTAGCAGTTCCCTTCTGGTCACGCAGTAGTTTCTTTCGGGTTTCGATAGGACCTTGCTGTAGTATGCCACCACTTTCTCTTCGCCATCATGCACTTGGGATAGTACCGCCCCGATTCCAACGTTGCTTGCATCTGCGTCGACGATGAATGTTTTGCCAGGTGTTGGATGTGCCAGCACTGGAGCGTTACAGAGGCGGTATTTGAGTTCCTGGAAAGATTTCTCACACTCACCTGACCATTTAAACTGCTTCCCCTTTTCGGTGAGCTGATGCAAACTCTTTGCAACTCCAGCAAAGTTCTTAACAAAACGTCGGTAATATGTGGCAAGTCCCAGAAAACTTCGGAGTTGATGTTTGTCCTGTGGTGTTGGCCAATTTTTGACGGAGTCAACTTTTTCAGGGTCAGTCTTTACTCCTTGGGATGAGATGATGTGTCCCAAATACTTGACTTCGGTTTTGAAAAGTGCGCATTTTTCTGGATTCAGTTTAAGGTTAGCCTCCCGAAGTCTCTGAAACACGGCTTTTAGGTTCTTGCAATGTTGGTCAAATGTTTTCCCGTAAACAATGACATCGTCCAAGTAGACTAGGCACGCTTTCCACGTCAGTCCTTGAAGAACGCACTCCATCAAACGCTCGAATGTTGCCGGAGCGTTACATAACCCAAACGGCATAACTTTAAACTGCCAGAGCCCATTACCTGTAGAAAACGCCGTCTTTTCCCGATCATCAGGGTGGATGTCAACTTGCCAATATCCGCTCTTTAAGTCCAGCGTCGAGAACCACTGCGCTCCCTCCATGGCATCCAGGGTATCACTGATTCTCGGCAGGGGATAGCTGTCCTTCTTAGTTACATCATTCAGCCTTCGGTAGTCCACACAAAAACGAGTGCTTCCGTCTTTCTTTTTCACTAGCACCACTGGTGACGCCCAAGGACTTTTGGAATTTTCGATAAGACCGTCCTTTTTCATTGCTGTTATCATTTCCTCAACCTCACCTTGTTTGGCCAGTGGAAGACGTCTTGCGGGTTGACGAATCGGTCTTGCATCTCCTGTGTTGATGCGATGCTGCACCAACTGTGTCCTACCATATTGCCCCTTTTGCGATGCGAAGATATCAGTGTACTCTTGTAGGAGACTTTCAGCCATCCTTGTTTGTTGATGATCAAGGTTGGATGAATTCAGTATTTTAGTTCTGATGGTTTCGAGCTCCTCCGGAGTTATAGTTTTTCTCGGAGCTTCGTCGGTGATCTTCGTAATTGCTGCAACCGATTCGCAACGTCCAACGACTTCTCCTTTCTTCAACCTTACAACGTACGGTCTGGTGTTTAGTAATCGTACGGGGACCATTTTGTTTTTCGGTGCTACCAGTGTTTTCCCAATGATGACGCTTTGGGAGGAACACTCTGGGTCTGGTTCCACCATGAGGTATCGAAGGCTTCCAAACTCACCCTCCAGTTTCGTCCAAACGAACACTTCAGAAGAAGGAGGCAGAATCAGATCTTCCCTGATGACAGTTCTCAGTGTCGACGTACTTTCGTTCGAATAGGTCATTGGAAGTTCCTTATTTTGGTACTTCAAAACCTGATTACCGATGTCCAAAATAACTCCGTGCTGTTTCATAAAGTCGATTCCAATGATGCACTCGTCACATATATCTGCCACAAGGAATTGATGAGTAAACACTAGATCGGCCAGTCGGATCTTAAGACACACTTCTCCATATACTCTTGCTGCTTCTCCCGTTGCGGTTCTTAGACGGTAGCTATTGGTGTTATGAAGCCACGTCGTCTTTACCAGGTCTCGACGTACTATGGAGGCTGTGGCACCGGTGTCGATGGTAGCCACATGTTTGTTCCCGTTAATAGTAGTCTCCACAGTCAGACTTTTGTTGTCACGTTTAGTCTGAGAGACCTGGATGGTGGTTCTGGGGCCATCGATACAAGAAACCAGCCTCTGCCCCTCGAAGTTGGTTCTTACGGGCTGATAGGCAACGCTGGTGTTGTTGTTACCTTGCTCTGGGTTGGATCTCTTGCTTCCACAATGTTGACAACTGGCTTTGTTTGGTGGTAGTCGGCATTGACGCTGTAAGTGCCCGGTCTTGTTGCAGTTCCAACATCTTGCTAGTCCGCTCCGGTTCTTTTGTATTTCAGCTCTTTGGCACGAGCATTCTTCGACTATGGCCTCTCTAAGTCGATGTACTCCCTGAGAAGCCTGTTCTGCTGCTTCAATTGTCAATGCGAATGCTAAAGTTTCGGAAAGAGTACGTGTTCTAGCAGTTCGCACAGACCTCTGAAGATGTATATCGGAAATGGCACGAACGAAGGACTCAACAGCGAGCTGGTTGATAATTTCTTCTCCAGCATCCGGGTATGCCAGGTGAACCAGTCTTTCGACGTCTGCTTGGAGCTGCTGTAGACTTTCACCCCTTTTCTGGACTCTGTTATTGAGTTGGACTCGGAAGACTTCTTTCAAGTGGCTATCTCCAAAGCGTTTATCTATAGCTGCGAGAGAACTGAAATCGCCGCTCTTACCAGCTGGAACTGTTTGAAGTAATTCAGCTGCTGGTCCTCTAAGAGCAAGAGTCAGTGCAATGTACTTGTCTTCGTCATCCCAGCCATTTGTTGTCGCGGCTGCCTCAAATTGTCTCTTGTAGACTGGCCAAGAAGACTGTCCATCAAATGTTGGGGGTTTCATCTCCTTTTTCTTTACAAACTCCCCAGCAGACTCTCGAATTTTGATTTTCCGGATCTGGTCCAATTCCTTGGTCAGAACAGAAAACTGTTTATCACATCGGGTTTCTACGATTTCGAAACGATTCTCTACAACAGAAAGCTGTTTCTCCACACCTTCAACGCGTTCGTCTAGGGCACAAACATTTTTTCTCAATGTTACCCAATTTACCTTCTAGAATGTTTTTCTGACCTTCCAAAACATTCTGTTGCGCCTCAAGTCTTTCGAGAATATTCTGTTGTTCCTTCTTTTGCTCGTTTCGTTGCTCTTCAATCAGCTTCTTTTGCTCGTTTCGTTGTGCTTCAAGTTGTTCAAGAACATTCTGCTGTTCCTTCTTCTGCTCGTTTCGTTGCTCTTCCAGCTTCTTTTGTTGTACTTCGAGTCGTTCGAGAACATTCTGCTGTTCCTTCTTTTGATCGTTTCGTTGTTCTTCCAGACGTCCGAGAACCTTCTGCTGTTCTGTCTTTTGTTCTAATAAAAGCTTCATTATACTAGAAAAATCTACACTTTCACTTGCTTCCTCTTCCTCCACTTCTGTTTCAAAAACAAAAGTGTTTACGTCTTCCCCTTGCTGTTCCAAGTGGTTGCGCAAGCGCAGGACGAGCTCATTTTTCGATCCCGCTCTAGAAAGATTTCGCTTACCTAACTCACTTTTAAGCTCAATGCAGTTGAGCTCTTCTAACAACTTACCCATTTTCACTGTATATAATTATTATTTCTCTTTTTACTTTTTTTTTTTTTTTACACTTTACTAGTTAAATAAGTTTTATTTACACTTCTGACACCAATGTAACGTGCGCTTAGTTCGCAAAAATAAAACTCTACCTTTCAATTTAATTCTACCACTTTATTCAGTATCTACTTTCGATATACACTTTATCGAACTCAACTCAATTACGTTTATCCAATATTCACACTATCACTTTCTAAATAAAACTGACTTCTGGTTGCGTCAGCTCCCTCTTTATATAGGAAAGTGAACCATCGAGAGATTTCTAGTAGTTTTTCTATGAACCATGATGTCTAGACAAGTTCCCCTCCCGGTATTTCTGCACACATACACACTCACTCACAAAAGACGTCTTCTTTTAAACCACTCCATTATAGTGCTCCCAGATGTGTTTTTCGGTGGAACGTTTTCGATTAGGAAATTGGTATTAAATGTTGGGTGTACATTACAGTATGCTCAAACCACACTGCACTAAAATATGACCATGCAAGTCCCCATTCTTAACACTCTTAGAGGACACGTAACATCTTTCTGAACGAAAAAGCTATCAGGCACTTAGAAATTAATTTCGAGCTCCGAGCTACAGTACAGGACTGGGGGATGATGGTAATACAGAGTTCCATATAGATGGGCTTTAGTATTTGGGCCAAGGTGATGACCATTTTTGAAATGAGACTAGATTTTCAAGTTCGGTAATCGTTTCGCTCTTAATTTTACGTAACTTAATGACTTTCTTTGCTACGAAGGAATTTGGATTTTTAGAGAGTTTTCCTATTAGAGTCATCCTTTGTAATTCAAGTTTCTTCCTATAATATTTCTGAAGATCGGATTGTAACTCGCCCCAATCCAAACAATCTGAACCTTTCTCTCCAATACAGCGAGTTTTTGCATGTAACTGTTGGATACAGTGTACCGAGCTACACCTTGTGATTATTGGTCGTTTAAGATGCTTATATCGGGTTTTTCAATAAGAGCGGTCAAAAGCTTTTTTTTAAAAAAATAAAAATGGTTTTGGATATCAATGAAATTCTTTATTCCTGTGAATGTATGGTCGATGCCAGTATGGACTTCGATTTCTTTGGCATGGCTACCACGAGCACGTTTGCAGAAGTCCAGACGCTGAACTCAATTTCACGTTAGATATTCGTACGAAGTTCAACAATCGTCGCTGGCTTGTTGGCATAGTACATAGAATTGAAGTAGCCCTACAGGAAATAGTCTAACGGCGTCAAATCGCACGACCGAGGTGGCCAAGCGATTGGATCATTTCGTGAGATAACAAATGTTCTCTAAACTTGGTTTCCAATAAATTGATTGTGACATTCGCTGTGCGGCTTGTGGCGCCGCGCCGTCCTGTTGGAATCACATGTCCTCCAAGTCCATATCACCGAATTGAGGCCAAAAGCATTCGGTTATAATTGAACGGTAGCGATCCCCATTCACAGTAACGTGCCGGTCTTGATCATTACGGAAGAAGTACTGCCCAATGACACCGCCAGCCCATAAGCCACACCAATCCGTAATTTGTTCGGGTTGCAATGATGACTCATGGAGTACGTGTGGATTACTGCCTTACCAATACCGCATATTTTGTTTATTGACGAAGCTATTCAGTCAGAAATGACGTAGCATTGGAATTGGACGTACGCTCTTTACGTTGAGGCCACTGACTCCGAATGTCGGTAGTAAATTTTAATAATTTTGACTCGCTATCGTATATCTTTTTATCATAAAATAGCAAATTTTACTGAAGAGAAATGTCAAAAGAACGGCAAAAAATATGGCGTCGCTTGCTGTCCCTGTCGCTCCACTTTTGTAGCGTTCCTATGTTGAAAAACCCATTTCAAAAGTAGGCGTGTTTTTGGCTACATCCATTTCTTGAGAATCAGCGGGCAGATGCGAGCATATAGTATTACTATGTAGACTTTTTGACTGGTATAGCGGACCTACTTTCTCCGGTCCAACTTAGCAGTCCCCGTTCCAAGCCATTTGTGTAGAGAAGCGTCACCAACCCTACGAGCTATAGTCACAGGTGATATTGAGAGCGCCTATGAGAAGGCTTGTGTCTTGTTTTCTGAAGTAAAGCCCTATACAGAAAGGGGCCTAGTTTAGGTCCTTAATCAAGGTCTGGATAATGATATACTGCTGTCTTCTGTAGGTACTGTGATAAAGAAAGCTAAATTCAATTTTGATGATTGAAAGATGGTTAAATTAAGGAAAACTCCGCTGATCCAGACACTCGACTGCGACCTTACTTCCTTATGATTGTTCTTTGTAGCTTCACGAGCGGATGAAGAGCAGAGTGCTTCCACTTAAATTCAATCGGATTATAAGGAAAAATGATGTTGTCGTTACGGAATGCCTTTAACCTATAAATAAAAAGACCTTTCCCAGAAGTTTGCTGAGTCAGAAAAAAAGCGTTTTGGTTTCCCCTTTTAGGTTTAGCCACAATCTTCGCCTCCTGCCAGTATTCAGGATAGTGGCAGTTATTGAAGCAGTTGTTCAAAATTACAGGTTGATAGATCACCACCGCCTGTCGTAAGTTTGGATATTTTGCTGAATTTTTGAAGCACCCATTTTACATTAATTCTCAAACGAAATGAATTTATGGAAGTGATAGGATCACATGTAGTGCCATCATCGTCGGGATACTTCGTCAGAATGTTGGCGGGCTTTACACGAAGTTCTTTTCGAAAAACTCGTTAAATCCTTTCATCTTGTCCTTGAATCTCACCCTCTGTTGGCTTTAATCAGGGTTTTTATCGACGATCATGTTGTTGTACTTGAAGGCAGCCGGAAAAGAATTAATGTTTTGCAGTCTTAGCTGTTGCTCAGACGGTTGTTTCAATGTACTTAAGCTTTATACCGTAGGTCTGATACAAAAAATGGCGATTCTTTTTAATTTAAACAAATTTTTTCAAACGATGATCATAATTGTGTTGGTAAGCGGGTGCACTTTTTTTGGCAAAACATAAAAGGACATGGGCTTGGGCTGCGTAATTTATAAAGTTGTTTATTCGTTTTCGTCACTCTTATTTTACGACAAATAGGTATGCCATCTGGTGAAATTGGATAGAAAAAAATATTTTAACTGCAACATGGTAGCTGGTAGGTAAAAGCATTTTTGTGGGTAATTTTAAGTAAGTCCTACTCTTTAATAAGATTTATACCTAGTAGCTTATAGGTATGGATTCCCTACCAACCAGTAGAATCATACAGAGTATAAAAGAAAGAATTTCAAACATCGTCTGTTTCAACCAAAACCAATTACAAATCACTCATTTAACGCTCGAAAAAACTGAGTTCTATAAAGTGCCACCATTTGAATTCCTATATGTAACTAGGTACGTACGTTAATCGCAAATTCCTAAATTCCAACCACCAAACAACACCACCCTCCAATAGTTTCCGGTTACATTACTCAGCCTGGTTATTATGAAAGTCAATTTATCTGTCTGTCTCTGGTCATTATCATTAGGTACATCCCCAAGTTGTCTACAGGTCTGTTGCGGCTTATCCATATAGCCATGTCATTAGAATACCTATCAACCTTACAGAGAATCCATCATTCAGCACCACTAAAATGTCACACGTTGACGAATGCTATAGCAGGATGGAAAGAAAAATCACTTAAGTCGGGCTCGCTTCTCATACACCATCTATGATCATTATACAGAACTCACACAGTAACACAGCCCCGCTTGACAGTCGTACTTAATCACTGGTCTGGAACGGAGCACTACCCATTGGAACGAACGTTTGTATACACATATATCTCCAAAGGGTGCGTAATTACCGCTCGAAGTACGACAAATGATGCCAACGATAGAGGGGCCCTAGTTCAGATCCTGAATACGAAGTTTGTAGCATAGTTGCGGAAGCTATGCGATGATAACGGCCGGCCGGCTGGCATTCGTAGTCTAGAGCTCTGTATAAATCCTTCTCTTATTGTCAATGGCTGGGCCTGGGACTTCTGTTGCACCCTTTGCTTTTCGGAATGTGCAAAATTTCGTCTCAAAAACATTTTACAAAATGAATTTTCGAATTGGATTGCAATCGCATCGGAGTAGGTATGATGGTCTAAGGTTCTTCTGCCTGCGAGCTCATATACGTCTGTCGAGTAGAATGAGCACTATGGAGTGTGGGGGTGAAGGGTGCTTAGTCCATTTAAGACTCAGCGCATCCAAACTTGTGGCCACCCCACGAGATATACAGTCATATGGATGAGGCAGAACGAGATACCAATTTCTCTCTTTGTGAGACAATCTATAAATTTAAACTGCTGCAGGGAGAGCCTCCTCTCGTATACTTCAGCCTAAATTTATGTCGAGTTTCGGGGGGAATGTGTCATTTTAAAGGCTACAGTCGAATGTATACTGTAAAATTGTGTTTTATGACCAAAGATAATGAAACACTGTAGCAGTGCAAATGTTTTGTTCTCCATTTCAAATGGACACAAAACAACTTTGGATAGAAGGAGATACTAGGTACTTTTGGTCCTGCAGCTACAAAGATGGCCTAATATGAGAGAACAAGATGAAGAAGGGCTTTGCTATGGACTTCTGGTCATTAAGGTGCAGCAAACTGAAATGAAGAGACAGAAGTACATAAATACTCGTACTTTGGCACTCGGAGATAAAAGCAACAAAAAAAGGGAGAATATAAAGTTCGGAAAAGTGAAGGACCTTTAAAGTAGTCATAGGGGATCGAGGAGTGCTCCTTCGCTGTAGTTATTAAAGTATATACTTAAAGTGATGATATTTTATTTTTGAAAATGACTGAAGAGTTGGAAAAGGGAAGACAATAGCTATACGTAGTATAGAAAAAAGTTATGTGTAATTGCTTTAGTTTTCGCATGGCATTCGTCCAGTGAAGTTGATGTTATCGGGGGTAACCTGTTAATTTGGTGAGGTTATGTACGCTTAGTTTGATTTTAGTTTTTATCATCACCTTGCGGTTTGCCATATTTTTCGAGAACGAGAACAAATAGAGGGGATGGTTTGCTGACGATTGAAAACGCATGTAATGACCATTCGGAATATAAACATTCAAGGAATGGCCTTGTAACTTGATAATCATCATTGTGAATGCAACCCCAGCCAAAGATAGAATTCGCTTAAGCTCAATCGACTTATAGGTATGTAGATCACTCTTAAAACGAGAACTTCCTCAGCTTTTCATTTTCCTTTGAGTATCGTCACGATGAACAAGGAAAGATTGAGCTGAACAAGCAAAAATTAAGCTAAAATATCGAAAATTGAGCTAAGCCAGTTGTTTACGATGCTTCTATCGCAAGTGAATTGTAGACCAGACCACAGTTCCTGTACTATGACTGGATAAAGTGTTTACAGTGAAGCACTATAACACCTTGTTCACTATGAGAAATATAATTTGGAAACAGCTCCCAGCAGACTCACTGGAAGAGATAAATGATAAGTCTTGTAACCTGTTTCGTAGCTATCTGAAAAGTCTTTATTTGTCACACTTTATTTATACACAAAAAATGCTTATTCCTAATTTATTTACAAGTGCGTGTTTATGCTGACTGCACAAAAGAAAATTCTGAAAATTATTGATAGAGTTCAAAGGGATAGTGTTATAAGTTCAATTCACAAATTAATGCTGCAATAATAAGCATTGTACAGTATGGTTAGAAAACATAAACTTATTTTTATTATTATATGGTGATGATTTGTTGATCTTGAACACCAGTAAAGATTGAGCTGAACAGGCGAAGCTTGAGTTGAACAAACAAAGATTGATCCGAACAAGCGAAATTTGAGCTATAATATCCAAAATTAAGCTAAGCCAGTAAAAATTGATTTGAATAAGCAAGGATTGAGCTACAAGCAAAAATTGAGCTGAACAATCAAAGATTGAGCCGAACAAGCAAAGATGGGAGCTAAACAATCGAATATTCAGCTGAACAAACAAAGATCAAGCTAAGCAAGCAAGAATTGAGAGAAATTAGCAAAGCTTGGGCTAAAACAAGCGAAGAAAGCTGAAAGAGCTAATATTAATCTGTACGACCGAACATTCACCTGACCAATCGAAGGTTGAGCTGAACAAGCGAATATCAAACTGAGTAAGAGAAAATTAAAGAGCATGGATTAAGCTGAACTAGCAAAACTTCTGTTGAATAAGGGAGAATTGAAAAGCGACGATTGAGTTGTGAAGATTAAGTTCATTAAGTAAAGTTTGAGTTGAAGATTGAGCTGAACAAGCAAAGATTAAGATAAGAATTGAGCTGAACTAACATGGCCAAGGCTAAATAAGTGAAGTTTCAGTTAAACAAGCGAACGAAGCTGAAAGAGCGGATATTCATCTATAAAAGGAAACATTCAACTGAACAAACGAAGATTGAGTTGAACCAGTTAGGATTGGACTATACAAGCGAAGATTGAGTTTAACCAGCTAAGATTAAGCTGAATAAGAGAAGATTGATCTGAACAAGATAAGATTGAGCTTAGGAAGCAGGGATTGAGCTCAACAAGCGAATATAGAGCTGATCAAGCAGCGGAGATATAACTGAGCTATCGAAAATTGAGCTGAACAAGCGAAGATTGAGCTGAATAAGCGACAATTGAACTGCATAAGCGAAGATTGAGCTGAATAAGCGACAATTGAACTGAATAAGCGAAGATTGAGCTGAATAAGCGAAGATTGAGCTGAATAAGCGACAATTGAGCTGAATAAGCGAAGATTGAGCTGAATAAGCGAAGATTGAGCTGAATAAGCGAAGATTGAGCTGAATAAGCGACAATAGAACTGAATAAGCGAAGATTGAGCTGAATAAGCGAAGATTGAGCTGAATAAGTGACAATTGAACTGAATAAGCGAATATTGAGCTGAATAAGCGAAGATTGAGCTGAATAAGTGACAATTGAACTGAATAAGCGACAATTGAACTGAATAAGCGAAGATTGAGCTGAATAAGCGAAGATTGAGCTGAATAAGTGACAATTGAACTGAATAAGCGACAATTGAACTGAATAAGCGAAGATTGAGCTGAATAAGCGAAGTTTGAGCTGAATAAGCGACAATTGAACTGAATAAGCCAAGTTCAAGCTAAGCTAGCGAGCTGATACTTCCATAAACTGAATATTTTTGTCAAAATTCAGGGGGATTCTCATACATATCAGAAGTTTTAGTTAAAAAGCTTTTGCAGGCTAGAAAATGAAGTCTTATAAGAACACAGCACCACGCCACCCTGTACCAAATTGTTGAAGGAAGTTTTCTGCTTATCGTCAAGTGTTTTTTCCTCAATTGGGTAGGGTAGAGGTATCCGGTGCCATAGTTTGCTCAAGGGGCAAGTAAACTAACTGCCAATAACTTCAAAAGAAAGCCAATCGTTTCAAGTTTATTTCACTTGTTACATGGATCACACCTGCTTGCTTAGTCTCATATTTTCTTTCGCTGGTGTTGGATACCGTTCGGGTATTATCCGAATAAACAAGAATTTGCGCTCGTCAGTAACTTTTTTGCTTATTTTTCTTTTTCTTCTCGCTTATGGGAGTTTATGTCCAATGCCGTGGCGTGGCGTCCATATAACACGATTCCTATCGTCTTACCTTTTAAAATTTGTATCTTGTTCATAGAAAAAACCAGCAACATAAGTCTACAACTAAGCATAAGCAGTCAACAGCCTATCTTTGCCCATACACACAATGTTCTTCAAGCACTTTTAAATTTCAAGATACACACAAAATACACAAAGCATACACAAAGCATTGAAAATCGCCGCGCAGAACATATTTTATGTTTGTCCCTGTCTTTCCTACGATATACTTCCACCCCGGTGCACCGCGGTGCCACCCTTTTCAATACACGTTCTCTTTGAAAGTAAGACGATAATTTTCGTCTTACTGCAATGTCTGCTACTGCTTGGAAAAAATAATACAGTTTTCGCCTCCGAGTAGAGTACGGCGAATTCGGTTTTGTTTTACTGTTTTATTTTGTTCTACTGATCATTGTATTGGATTATTTGCAAGTTTAAAATGAATTTTAAGTAACGTAATAATAGTAAAAACTGTGAAAAAAAAACTAAAAATTCTGAAAATTGTGAAAAGTTAAAGTCGAAGAGAACTGTTTTGATTTAATTATTTGAATGGCTTTGCTAAATTTTGAGTATTGTTTAATGTTTAACCGATTACCTTTTAGAAGAGGAAAACCAATGAAATGAAATTCTTATTTTTTTTTTTTTTAATACTAGTTACGTTACTTAAAATTTTATTTTTTTTTTCTTGCATTTCCACATAGGCTTCTTTTGAAGCCGCTTTTTTTTATGCTTTAAGCTCATTGTGAATTTTAATCTAAATGACTTACCGCCGCGCCGTATTAATAAACACGGAATAGCTGGGTTAAGCCTTATTATATGGATTAAGTGGAAAATGGTATAATGGTAACTTTAATTAAATGGAAAATGGTATAATGGTAACTTAATCCATGGAATAAGGCTTAACCCAGCTATTCCTCGTTTATTAATACGGCGGTTAAAGTATAGAAAAATTGGCTTCCATTAATCCACGTTTGGAATTTAAGGTACCTTCTATTTATTCCTTATTAATTTGTGTAGGTGATTCATTTTTCTCGACTTACCATTTGAAAATATCCACGCCACGCCACTGGTCCAATGTCAATTTTTTTTGGAAAAAAATTACAGTTCGTGTTGCTATTCTTAACAGCCGGTAGTTGTATTTTATCTTGCTTCGGAGTAACAAAAACAGCTGTTGAGTGCTGAAGGACCGATAGTGGTAAGTTGACCTATTTTTTCGTGATAAGAAGTTGACAGATTTTTTTTTCGGTAATAGGAAAACCGCAAGAAAGGCAAAACCAAAGGTCTTTTAAGTTTTTATTTTGTTTTATCATACGAAGTGGCTTTCATTTGCTTTTTTAATAAAATTTTTTATTTATTTGGTGATACCACAAAAAATGAATTTTGCTTTTTAACTTAATTTTTAATTTTTCTTTTAATTCATATTTTTTAATATAGTTCGTTTTTGTATAGTACGCGAAGTGTATTTATTTATAATTTTATGTTTCAAAAAATATTGGCTTTTCATTCCATGTGCTAATAGTTTTAGTGGTAATAAGAATGTGCTCAACTTACCCCATAGCTTTGGCCAACTTACCCCTGGTTTGGGTTTAGATGACCAACTTAAGGTCGTTTTGTAAAACTAGGAAAAAATGTCTTGCTATTGACAATGCTAAGAAGACATATTTTTTTATAAGGAAAACATAATATTTTATTAAAAGATTTTTTTCTGTTTTGATATCTCTCTTAGTTTTTTTTTTTTTTTTTTTTTAAATAGATAAGACTATTTTTAGTCTACTAGCCTCGGTTTCTCCTACTCCAGATGGCAGCAGAGCTTACTTCTGGAACGAAATATTTCTAGTTCTTCTTTAATTTTGTTATCACTAAGTAGCCGCGGTATAGTAGGATATCTTTTCTTCCCCTGAAACAATTTAGCCGCAATACCCGCCTCGCAAGGAATGCTCGTCAGTTCTCCCTTCAGCCCAACTTCGGGCGTACAGTTAAGTATAGAGATTAATATTTTAGCCGCTCAACCCGAATGTGGAATGCTTTACCCAACTCAATTTTCCCCACGCAATATAATGTACAGAAGCTCAAGAGTAATGTGCATCGGCATCTCCTTTCTTATTCTTCCCTTATTTCCTAACACCCGCACTGTGTTCTATAACATTATAAGGGTAGTCACAACCCCTTGAATTGCGCGTAAATTATAAAAAAAAGGTGTTTCAACGCTGAGGCTGATTTCTATGATCGCAGATTGACCTCACATTGAGACACCTGTAGCCTCCAAATAATGATTCCAACATGTAAATTCACCTTGAAGATTTTGTGAAGACAATCTTACCACCCTACCACAGAGCAACAATGCCCTTTAAAAGCAAGATATGAACTCATTATGTGAGCTTATAGGTACCAGCCAAACACCCTAGACCTCAATGAAATACGAAGTATTTACCTAACCGTCCTATTTCAAGAGCATCAGTCTCCATGTCAATACTTGCTGAAAATATTTTGTTAAAAACCATCAAAACTCCCTGCTGGCACAACCGAAAACCATAAATTTTCTTCAACACTCACATAGCACATGTGCATTGAGCGCACCAGCAGATGGCGCCATGTTCAAAAATTCAAAGGAACACATTTTGCCGAGCAAACTGCTAGGAGATAAACACACAAAAACCGAGTTCAGGATATACAAATCAAACCAAAGACGGATGATTGCCTCCTATCCTCTTACCATTTCCACAGACGCAAACAAAAATAATTCTTTTTAAAAATGCACTACCTATGCACTGCAAAACGAGCTCCCAACTCAGAGAGAAAGAAAAAAGGAAACACAAACGAGACACTCAAAACCCAACCACTCGCACAAGAGTATCGACACACTGTAAACATGGTTCCTCTTTTCCGGAAATTATGCCACACTTTTGTGTGCCTGTAGCCTGTGCCTCTATGGCTATGGCTGCTTCAACAACAGCAACATACGGTACGAACAAATGCATCATGCATGGTGCAACTCCACAACACAGTCGCACAGCAAGAAGACAATTGAAAACTCTCTCGAGGATGAGAGGCCAATTCGTTGGAAAAACTTTATTCTTTAACCGGCCTGGTGAGGTGGTATTTTATTTTCAAGGAACCCCGTTGCACCACATGCGGCACTGTGCAATTTTGGGAGTGTTTTTTTATTTTATTTTCTTCGTATGCCCGCAACAAGAATCCCTTTACGCTATAAACTATTCATATGCATCGCGAGTGTGTATGCGGCTGCACTGGGGCACTAGGGAGGCTACTTCTCTTCACATACTTGGTCTGTACAGTTAAAGCCACATTAAAACTAGTACCGGGCTCAAAGGACCTCTCACTGCTGCACCACGAATTGGTGGGTAATAAAAACTTTTGCCTTAGCTTTGATTCAGTGCGCGCCTTCTTCTCTAGTTAGTTGTTGAGCATTGAGCGTACAGTATTCATCTCCATTGCTGGTTCCACTCCTCCTAGGACATTTTTATTGATGGTGGTACCCCATCCGAACCATTTGTCTTCGCGCACCGAGCGAATATGAAGTTGGCTATATCTACCTACGATAATAAGAGTTTTTTTTTGCTCCCTTTACCCACGGAAGTCATTAATAGTTTACGAACTTTAAATTGACGAAACGGCTAGGACAACGATAGCGCTACGGCTACAAAGAAAACGACGACGCCAATGGAGCTTTTTTGTGGGTTAGTGAGGTTTTTCAGTTCATATTTATTTTTTTGCCTGACTGACGATCTCTTCTGTGGAGGGGATTATCCTATTTACTCTTGGCGAGCATTGTCCTACTTTCTATTCGAATATAACTTTTATTTCCTTTTCCCACTCGCTTCTCTCCCTCTCTCTTTCTTATTTTTGCAAAGATATGCCAGATTGTTTGGTTTATTGGAAGTTAAAGCAACGCAATTTATGCAAATTGTGTAGATATTTTGTGTTGTTTTTGTTAGTTTCTTTCTCTTTGAAGCTCTTTGTTGGACACTGTTTCTCATTATCGTACTATTGCACAGCACGGAGTATACTTCAAATGAGAAGTGCTACATTATTTTCTACTTGAGGTTTTGTCAGAAGAATGGTTGCTCTGGTATTTGACAAATACTGGTCTCTATTGATAAAGTCGACTTTTAATTTAATCGTGGGGTTGAATCGAAGATACTTTAAATGAACTCTATCGTTTCTGCTTACTCCATTAATATTTAGCTTTCCAACATCCGTGAATAAGCAACTGCTAGGAGAATATATGGGTTTAAAGAGGATATTAAAACGGACACTGTTATATACACCCAACTGAATTTAGTGTATTTGAGAAGTAAAAAACAAATCGTGTGGTTCGTGATGGTTCGTGTAGCATGAGTTCGTTAAGTCGTTTAAGGAAGTACAACCTTTGACAGCTTAGCATGAATTCATTCATTTTATGGATAAAGAAAATGGTAATTCATTTTATTAAATCGAAAGCGAGTTTAATGAATAATTGAATCCCAAAATTTTTTAAACTGTTTTGTGGTTGAAACATTTATTTAAGCACCATTGCGGCAGGGAGTAAAGCAAAGCAGCAGGGCGGTTAAATAAGTCACTGCGCCGGACTACTGAGCCCATCGAGCCTGACTGAGGTTTTGAATATACCAAAAGAGGGCCAAAGCCAAATTTCTTTTGGTAATGCAAAAAAAAAAAAATGGTTTTCTTTCACCAAATAGTTCGGGTTTAGAAACTCCAATGGTACAAAAAGCTCACGTAAGGTAAAGTAATGTTCAATAGGAAGACACCTGAACAGGACGAAAGCATCAACAGCAACATCTTTCTACCTATTTCAACCTCCTTGTCGTGAACATCAGATGCCTACAAGAAGAAGGGTCTCAATCGCAGTCGGAAATTGAAGGTGGTAGCTAGAAGAGAGACATTTTTTTCAATCGATTTTAATGCCAAAGGAGATTCATCTTCATTCATCAGAGAAAAAAAGAGAGAGAGAGAGAGAGAAATTATCTCAACAGTTCCAGTTGGGATGATTACTAAGTGAACATCTTCTAGAGCTACTGTTAAATAGGTGTAAAGCAGATGTTGCCACCATCGTGGAAGTATTATGGGACTTTCCGGGCCGGTGAAAATTGAAAGACTGTGATATTTTCTATTGTGACTACTGCTGGGTATTTGGGGTTCGGGTGAGGGAGGAAGTCTTGAGTTTCTTTTCGGTAAATGAGCCAAAAGCTGAATTCAACCACATCATTCTCATCTACAATCACGCCGTCATTTAAGATAAATATTAAGATACCTATGAGCTCCTTCATAAAACTATAAGCAGTGCCTTAGCTGGACAAAAAAAAAGATAAATAGATACCACAAAACGAATGATGTACCAAATTTTCCCAAAAGGTTAAACGCTTACCAAGCCTGAAGAGACCATCACGGCAATATCAATCGCAGTCGATGTGGAGGATATCGAAAATTATATCTTCACGCTCTATGGCAGCAATGACTGTATACCGTTCTTAGATCTTTTCAAAAAGATTTCTTACATCATAAGAAAGAACTTTAAGAAATAATCCTTCGAATAAAATTTTATAGGAATCACTGGAACCGTTTTCGAAAAAAAAAAACACTATCTTATCGGTTTTATGGCAAGTACCTTTATTTAAAGACTTAGAGACCCTTACCCAATAACATCTCTGTACGCTACCCCACGGACCATAAATGCAAGATCGGTCAAGCAATTCAGGTGCTAGATCAGTCAGAAAGACTGGCAGACATACAGACAGACAGATAGATAAACAGACAAAATTATGGAGCGCACTTTTTTCGTAGCCTCTATTATCGTACCGTCATATTTAATTGTTATCTCAAAATTATTTTTCTGCACGAACTGCAGAACTGAGAAAATAGACCGGGGATAATGCTTAGTCGATGAGGTACAAACCCGGTCGCTAAGGGGCCGTCCATAAAATACGTCACACTAAAATTAGCTTTTTTCGAACCCCCCCTCCCCCCGTGTCACACTGTGTCACACTTTCTGTGACCCCCTATGAATTTTACGTCACAAAATCGTACACCCCCCCCCCCCCTTGCGCATGATGAAATTTAATTGATAGTGCAGTTGCAAGTTTTATTTTTTTTTTTATAATAAATTAACAAAGCGCTAGAGTCGCGCCAAAGAGCTAGCGCTCATGTTAATATATTGAAGATCTGACGACAATTTGCAGAAAAGAATTATGTTAGTGTCTTTGAGGTGTCGGTATACGCCTTTTAAAGACTGGTATGAACTAGCGTCGGCACACGACTTTTCTCTTAACCTCTCCGTGGATAATTTAAATTCATGGGGGTCTGTTTTTTATGACTGCATTTCTTGCATTGATGAAAACGTGTACCGGTCATTTCTTGATCGGGCTGGAGAGACTGTTTCACGATCAATATACAAAAGATTGAATCACAGTTTAGGAGAAACCAATTACTTTCGGAATGAATTTTCTGTGACGGAGATGAGTCTTATATTTAAGGCCCGTACGGAAATGTTACAGTTAAACTACAGGCCACATAGATCTGATCTTAACCCGAACTGTACACTATGTAACCTCAACGAACCAGAAAACATTTTCCACCTCCTGGCCGTATGTCCAGTGCTGCAAGAAATCCGACGTCTATATTTCAATAAAAGTTCCCTATCGTTGGAGGAATGCTTAAGCGTTCTTAATGGAGAGAGTGGTTGGAAATTACTTATACGTTATTGCTCACATGCGGTTTCATATAGAAATTTGTACGAGGACCTTTAGGTTAACCTTCATACAAAATTTTGTTCTAGCTAAATTATAAGCTCAATTTATTTTCGTTTTGTTTTTGCGCTTTTTAAACGATTTTGCAAAACTTTGAAACTCATTCCTAATTTTGTTTTAGCTAAACTAAAAGCCCTAAGTTTTTTGAACACTAGCATCTTTTTAAAATTTAATTTAATCATTTGAAAATTTAAATTGTAAACAATATCTTTGAACAATCTTGAAATTCCAATTCGAAGAGTCATATTTTATTTTGTTTTTTTTTTTTTTGTTTTCTGTATTTATAGCTTATCACTTTTGCTTTATATACCCAAATGTATACCTTTTTCTCAAGAAATATTAAGAGTATTAAACTTTCCGGCAGACGGCTTAAAGCCATGCTTGTAAATCTTAATCAAAAATTGTACTTATTATGGAAAAAATAAAGATTCTTTAATAATAATAATAAATAATAATATATTGAGAGACAATTTATTGTATTAAAAACATATGCATTTAAATGTCTGTATGTTTACTAATACGAAATGAATTATTTTTATCATGGACAACCATTTAAAAAAAGCTAGTCGAGAGAAATACTGTAGTAACATTTTTTGTTGAACGGTGAACGTTACGTTGCCGTAGACCCCCCCTCCCCCCTTGTCACATCTTGTCACACTCAGTGAGACCCCTCCCTCCCCCCTGTATGAGAACGTATTTTATGGACGGCCCCTAAGGCAACACTGTCAGGCAAGAGCAGATTCTATTTTAGACGGCACATCCATTACATGATAGTTAAAAGATATTCTTCTTGCGAAATTCTAAAAGTTCCAGTGAAATTCCAGTAAATGGTACGAGAGCCCACTTCTTTTTGAAGGAAAAACCCGGGGAAAGCCCAACTACAGGCAAGACTACACGTTGTGGGCACGAAATTTGTTGAGTTTTAAACTTTTTATACCATTCTGTCATAGCTGGTTCTTCATTTGGTATTGACTGTGTTCCGGCTACATATCCATAGAGTTGCATCGCTTTCAGGTTTACTGTAACTTGGAACTTCCACATCATCCATTGTGAAGGGTTTGTAAATTTTTCAATTGTTGAAATACTTCCTTCCATCTTGACTTTTGCAATAATATTCTTTGCTCTTTATCGATCCCTGCGTCTTCGGTAATTTTCTATTACAGACACAAATTACGTAGTGATTAAAAGCTCCTTGATATGCTCAATTGTTTGAAAACACACAAAATATTGCCTATTATTCTTAAAAACTTTTAATATTTGCCTGGGCCCATAACCTATTGTAATTGAATGGTTATTTAAAAGTTTTAAATAAAACAAGTCCTTATTCAATGGATGTGAAAATACAGATATAATATTTATTTGAATCTAGAAAAAAATGAAAACTGATTCATTGACTAAAGACTATTAAGTTTTCAATAGAACAAGTAGTAATAATATTTAAAACTCAACAAAATTGAAAAACTTGGCAGAGTCTTCGATTAACTTTTATCCCTGGGTTGAAGCATTAAGTTCTGTCTTGTTCTTCTTATTGTTCCTGTTACCACGTCAAGCATCGTGATATCAAAAGGGGATCACAGCTCAGTGCAAGCAAATGCATATCTTGTTGCATTTAATTAGACCAAGACTGCGATCGTGTCTGAACGTTGTTTGATATTAGCTTTTTGACGGGGTTCTCCGCAGCTCTCATTTTAACATGACAATAAAAATTTTACTAATCTTTTCATTTGTTATGACCATACCAACTAAGCCAGTCGTGCTCTATTTTTTCCAAGATTGTTTTGTTTTTAAGGAAGGGCTTCCATGGAATTTTGTTCTTCTTTCTTTCTTACTGCTGCTATTATGGGTGGCATCGTGGCATCTTTGTCGCAGTTGCTGTACAATTTTTTGTACATTGTGTCAAATTGCAAACCGTATGTGAGTGTTGTACCGTGGTTGTAGAACATTCCCTTCAGCTTAGAGGACGAAGAAATTCAACCACCAAATTCGCCACAGAGCGGGCAACCCTTGAACCTAGCATATTTCTCACATTCATGCCATGTGAGGAAATGGAGGTGAGCTGCAATTTTCTGCCGATTCTGAACGGCCAATCGATGAAGCGTTTTTCATGGCAATGAACTTGCTTTTGGAGGACTTACCAATTCCTCGAGAGACACCGCAGAAAAACATTTTTTGTTTTGTTTTAGAAATCACGAATTTCTCGCGTGGCAAGAAGACATTCTAACCATCACGGGCAATACAGTTATATAGGTACTCCGACTTTCTTGGTAAAATAAAGAGCGCACACTACATTCTAAATGTAGGAGTGCAGGAATCTCACATATCATGACTCCATCGTCAGAAGAGAATAGTTGATGCATTTATTTTGGTACTTTATCTTCCAGGAAGTAGTCAAGGACAGTTAGAAAAGCAGAGGACTCAAAACATTTCCTTGGTGCACATCGGCAATCATCTTCTCATATGTGTCTGTAACTCCTCGATATATGAGGTCCATCCATATTGGGTCTAGTAGTTGTCGATCGAATGGTCTTACGAAGACAACCAGCACAACAAAACTTCTAAAGAATCAAGATCAAAGTGATGGACATCAGTATGATATGTAGAACGGTAGCAATCGCAATTTCGTGTCTCTCCTTTCCTTTTGTACATTGGTAGAAGGTTACTTTCTTTCCATTGTTTAGGTAAACGTATCACCTTTTATAAGCTTGGACATGAGAATCGACAGTTATCTAAACACGATGTCTCCAAATTATCTAATCCCAAACAGTATTACCTGATCATTTCTCATTGTTTGAATAGCAAATTTCAAGATTGTTGGCCCTTTATTTAAGATGTTTCGCCGTATTTCTTGCCGAACAGAAACCACTTCCACTTCCAGCTCTTATATATTCCATTCCCATATTCCATGCTCTCTCTTTGCTGGCAATTGGACTAATTTTTTTCGCAATATAGAGAAAAGTAAGGCAAGAGTTGACAAAAAGGGTCAATTTGAAAAGTCGTTCTGCTGGCTATTTTAATTGATGTGGGTGTTGAATTGCGTCGCACTTAGCCCTTTCGATTCGAAAAGCAAATTATCAAAACTTTATCGCGACGCATAAGTCCCATTCGAAAGGGTTAAACATGAATTGAGAGTCTTCTTTTTATGTTCGCTCAAATTTACTCATTTATAAAAATTCGTCAAGAAACAAAATTGAAGGAGTTCCATACTTTTCTCATGTCAAAATACGCCCTTCCCTGGAGAAGAAATCAACAGATGGATTCGTAATTAGTTGTGATTAGGCACATTCTTCGTTATCATAATGCTCCCTCCCTAAAGGACGTCGACCCACTCGACAAAGAAGAACAAAGAAAACGCCGCAAAAGCGATGAATTTTCACCCGCACACTCTCTAGGAATAATAATAAAATATTAACGCCGATTGCCACTTAACATTCCTTCCACTTCCACTCCCGATTTGACGTTCCCATGATTCCCTTTGACATCCTTATGCACAGGCTCCCTTCCTTTTTATTTCATTTTTTGATAGCCTTTCCTTTGTTTTACAATCAGTCGTTATGCCATCTCTGTGAAGAGTCCCTTAAAAATTCATTGAACGTGGTAATTTTTCAAAATCCAATTTTACATGGCACACGGTTCGATTCTCAAGGCCCCCATTCCACAGTTTGATGGAAGGAATTATATATTCCTGTTCTCCCTGTTTCTGATGGTGCTTTCCATATAAAGCTGTTTTCAATTTACTGGCAAAATCATTTGTACTTGAGTAGCTGATGATGAAGACGAACGGAATCTTAAGCTTTGTAAAGGTTTCACATAAGAATGGGATGGTAGTTAGGGTGCTTATCCAACAAAGTGGAATGGTGACCAAAGTGGGTAGAAAAACTTAAAGCCAATACCTTGCCGCAGGATGCTTTACATACTTCCGGGAAAAACAAAAAAAAAACACACCTGAGAACACAGTCCATCTATTCCTTCTGCATAATATGGACTTTTTAAATTATTTTTAACTGTAAACGGTGAACTTAATTTTTTTTTTTTTAAGAAATGAATGTAAAAGGAATAAAAAAAAACTCAACTTGATGCAAAAATAGTTTGCTTTTCCTTTGAACTACACAAAACACAAAGTGAAGATGGAAGTTACAAGTTCTAAGAACTCAATGACTTCCTTTATACTGCGGCGTTCAATTGAGAAGTGAATATCATCGTTTGATTTTTTTTATTTTTATTTCTTGGCTTTGAGATTTCTCTTTTTGCGACGGCAACGCGCTCAATTTATTGTTATCGAGTTTCGATAGCTTCGGGTGTTTCTTTTTTATTCCTTTGTAATCGAGACGAGAAGTTATTTGTTTGATTTGATTGACAAAGACAGACGATGGAATGTGTACGTTTGCTTTGAAGTAGGAGCAGATAATGTGAAATTGATTTTGAGTAGGATTTCGTTATTTTATATTTTTCTTTTTTTCTTTCAGGAAAGTTGTCTGTCTGAATGTTATAATTTGAAAGAAAAGTTTTAACTTGGACGCTGGGTAGTTCGTTTCAGTTTATTGGCTATTTTGGAGATGTTCTTCGGTTTTTGATGGGACAAGCTCATTGGCACCTACTTTTGGGTTTCATCGAAATTTGGTTTTAATTTGTGTTCAATTTCTTTGGGAAGAAGAACATCACTGGAATCATAATTTGATAAGTTCCTCCAGAAAATCAGAAATTAATGTCTGGCAGCGTCGGCGGTCGTAAGCCTCATACTCCAGCATTGCTATCGCATATGAGTGCTCTCTATCAGATCTTTTTAAGAAGTTCGACAGCTGAGATTATTGCTTTCGCCACTACAGAATCACTTTGGCTTGAGAAATCCTGAAAACAGACAACTCATTCAAATGTTTTCAAGTTGAATCACTTACGTGCAGAAATTTTTACTCGGATTGAATGTTAGGTGCTCCCACCAGCACAAAACTAACTATAGAAAAAATAGCTGTAGTATGAAAAACGATTGTCGTAAGATTCATTGAAGTACAGAACTTACGCTTCTTTCTATTCCAACTAACATAATCTTTTAATCCCATTCAAACCTACTTTAAGTTGTGTAAGAAAACGTTTACTCCTTGCAAAGCTTGTAATTTCCTTCCGTTAAAGTCTTATTATTGCTCAAACATCTGCACACACCTTTGTTCTGCTACGACACATCATAACATTTAATTGGCGCCCAACGCAAGTCCCCTGCAATTTGCTCTCTAATTGCATTAGTCACATAAATGTACGACCTCTTACACGCCTGGGACACTCCCCACTGATTCCAAATTGACATTTAAAACAAGTAGCAGCAATGAAACCAGTTTTGTTTTGTTTTCGTAAAACGTGTGTGTTAACTAATACAAAAGAATCTAATGACACCCTAATAAATGACCCGCACCCTTGTTGTACAAAAGGCGCCCT
Source organism: Melanostoma mellinum (assembly GCA_914767635.1). Taxonomy (NCBI): domain Eukaryota; kingdom Metazoa; phylum Arthropoda; class Insecta; order Diptera; family Syrphidae; genus Melanostoma; species Melanostoma mellinum. The sequence goes on from OU612058.1 coordinate 257,710,077, forward strand.
TACATTAACAGCGTCATAAGCTTGTATGATAATCATAAGTTTGTAAATAATTGAACTCCCAATTAAATGCAGCACGCAATTCATACTCGCAACTATCTCCCATTCTCTCCCTCTCCCACCACCGAAAGCCTTAAAAAATGAATCAAAATTCACCCCTGAAGCTCTTTATTCGTCTGAAAAGCATACAATTGGGGTAGGTAGTCATATAGCTGGCGACGAACGAAAATAACCCTCGCACCCAAATGTCAGAAATTCCATTTATTTGGACAGATTGTCAAATTCACAGAAACAACAGGCAAAAGATTTTTCCTTTTTGCATATATCACCACCGCCAATGTTATGTACATACGCATACAAAATTTGATTAAGTATTCAAATAACGTTCCTTGATCCCTTTCGATGGACACAGACAGAAAAGACAGACACATGCGAATGACGAATGAAAATAAAACACAGAGTTAAAAAAAACCAGAATCATCATAATCAACAATCCCCGGCTGACGGACTGCTTTTAATCTGTTTAAACAGGCCTTCCCGCACCCCCAGCCCTTAATACTGGTATAACCGAATTGTGAACTACCTCTCTCTATATAAAGCGAGCGAGTCAATTTTAGGCCTACCTACATTCATCCGGGCTGGGAAAGGTGGTCCCAAGGGATTTAATCCACGTAGTCCATCATCATTGAAATAATTATGTATATTCCTTTAGATCTCGATGCCACTTTGTCTCGCATTGTGAGCGGTGATGTTATAAATGTTGTAAGGTTTTTATTCAGTTTCTGGTTTGTTGATGGAAGTTCTTAATGACAACTAATGGGAAATTTGGTAGACCGGACTCTGAAGAAGAGAAACATTTTATAAACCCATATAGCTATTCTAACACATAATATTGCCAGCTTTTTCAATTGTTTGAATTAGTGAACCATAGCAACTGAAATTGAGAGAAAGGAGAGGTACACATTACACTTATCTCTATGTAAATACAAAAGCTAGAAAAAAGGACTTAATAACAAAAGAACATTTGAAATGATATTAAAATAGAAAACAAAATTGGGCCTGTTCGAACACTTGCAACTCGAGAACGGTTGGGACAATTTTCATGTTTGTTTTTTAATTTGTTGTATTTGTAAATATTGGAAAATTTTACTCGAACGAGAGCTTAAAAACTACCTGACCAATTTCAATTTTTTCTTTCACCATTAGAATGCTGCAGTACTCCAGAGTAAAACGGAATGTATTTGATTTCCATAATCTCAAAGGATTGAAAATTAAAAATGCTACGTTGTAAGCAATGCATCTGCAAATGGCGCCTTCTATCAATGCTATTCCTCTACTTAATCATACGCAGGAACTCAACTTTACCGGATAAGTCACTTTCATCCCTCACAAGCATAGGCGCCTTTGATAAAACTGAAATTTGATTTGCATATGCAGCTTCTTCCACCCTTTTTTAGTTTTTGTCAGTCGATTCTTACTAAAGTGTTAGAAAAAACTATTTTGAAGCAAATACAAAAAAAAAACTATGGATCAAGAACCTGTTAAGTTCCTGTTCCTGCCAACCTGGTTTTAGACCAAAACCCAGCTGCAAATCAGCCCTACTTCTTTTGAGTGATGAAATAAGAATAACAATGGACAGTGATCACATTACACTAGACTTTTGAAAGGCTTTTGACAGCCATAAAATTCTGTGTAAAAAGATTTAAAGTAGTTTTGGGTTTACTTTAGAATCTTGCAAGCCAATTCATTCATATCATAGCGAACGCCAACAATGTGTTAAAAAGAACGTTCTTCTTATCTGGTGTATACTCCATGCTCCATGGATCTATCCTTGGACCGATCCTTTTCTCTCTTTTTGTAAATGAATTTTAAAAATTAAAAATGGTACGATTCATTTATATGCTGATAATATGCAGCCCCTTATAAGTCAACCATTTGCAGCGAACAATGGTGCGGTAGCTCTAATGAATGAGGACCAGCTCCTCATTCTATACAATGGTCCAAAAAGAACCATCTTTGCTTAAATTCTCTTAAATCAACAGCTTTGCCCATTTATCGCAAGACCTTGATGTATCGGTCTTGAACCCATTGAAGTTTGAAAACAAAATCATTGACTATGTCAGCACTGCAAGAAACGTAGGAGTAATTTTCAGTCGTACCCTTACTTGGAACGATCACCTTAATACTGCCATTGGAAAAGTCTACGGTAGTCTTCGTGCTCTTCAGGTTACTCGGAATTTCATTAACAAAATCAAAATTGATACATGCAAAAACTCCCATGTGAAGTTTTTTGCAAGTTGAACTATACATCTAATCGCAAATAGCAAACTGTTGCATATAATAACATTACCCGCTACGTCTATGATCTGCGGCGGTATTACCACATATCTTATTTAGTACTACGTATAAGCAGTCTTGCAGCTCAGTAATCAGTAATCACTCAGTAATTTCTGAGGAAACGGTTTCCTATGACCAATTGGGCAATATTCTGATTGCAAGTTGTGTGATTAAGAATAATAATTATTCTAACTTTGTATGTACTTCAATGACAAATCTATTTCATTCACACATAGGGTGATGCAACAGAGCGGGGAGCCCTAAGACCTAGCGCATTTCTCATTTCTTGAGAAGGAATCGAGGGGACTTACAATAATTGTCTGCCAGATCTCGACTAAACGAAAATGCGCTATCCATGGCAATGAATTTGTTATCGAAGGACTTGCAATTTCCTTTCTACAAAACTTATGAGAATGGTGGTACAGTGCTGTTGCAATATCGTTGAATAATTTATTTGGTATGCTTACTGGGGAAAACTAGGCACGGACGTGGGAGGGTGTGATATGTGTTTAACAGTGCTGTTCTCTAATGCCAGGTTGATCTGATATGTATGATCTTTTCGGCTTTGCGGGAAATAGAGAGATGGGTTGCCGGCAGAGATTCAGCTGGTGGATCTTTACCCGCAGGTAAAAGTTCAGCATTTATACCCTTGTTGGGTGTACAAGGTATTAATAAAAACCCATGTGGTAAAGCACGACATGCTTTTCTTAAGTCTTTGGTAACAGTTCAGAAGTTGTAGCCTTGGTGGGTGAATCTCGGTACTCTGGTTTCACTATTGGCTTCGGACGGAAGGTCTTCAAAAAGATACTTCAGCTTTAGGCTACACCGCACTGTTATCCCAAAATGCAATAAGCACGCCAAAAATGCAAAATTCTTTGTTAATCGTAATTGTTCTCATAGACAAGCACTTGACAAAAAAAAAAAAAAAAAAAAAATGATGAGTGATGATCACAAAAAGTGAAGAAAATTGTTTAGTTGAGGATTATTATTTTATGATGTAATAAAAGAGGAAAAAATTATAGCGTTCCACTGGAACCCCACATTAGGAAACCTTCATTTCTCCGGTAAAATAATCTCAGTGCAGTTTCATCTTTTGCAGGTACATATATAAAAAATGATAATAAGTAAAGTGTTGGTTTTGAAAAGATTTTGCTGAAGTGCGGAGCGTGCAAATTAAATTCCAACATGTATACTTCAAACAGAATAATTTTTGAACATTTTATAGATGTATCGAACCCAGAAGAATTTGTAACTTCGTTTCTAAACGAATACGGAAACATAAGTGACACAATTCTGTCTATGGACTACACGGAGAAGATGAGAGCATTGACAAGAAAGAATCAGAAAACAGAAGAAAAGCTGAAATACAAATGGAATACTGGTAGCAAATCGGGGTAATTATTGATACGTCAAGACAAGGATTTCGTAATACGAATTACGGTAACACTTCACGAAGATTTTTCGAAAATCGAGAAGTAACGTCAGTTATAACTCGAGTATGCAGGAAACTTTTATATCTTAAGTTACAGTGAACTTATATAATCTGTAAGTTATTTTAAATGCACTATCATCAAGGAACCCATCGATGTAGATATAAATTTAACGAGTCTATCAAAACTATTTTGGATCTTCTTAAGGCCAAATACAGCTACAAACTACTGACTCCAACACTACACAAAATTCTAGATCATAATTGGGAGCTTCTAATGTAAGATAGAAGATTATGCCAATGGGAGAGCTTTCCGAAGAAGGACGTAAATCAAAGAACAAAGGCTTCAGGCCATATTGACTCTCAAATAATCACGAAAACGACAAAATGAAGATTCATTTGATACGCCAGCTATACATATTATCATCGGGTCTACTTTTCTCATCTTTAAGGGATCTTAAAAAGAGCTGAAAAGGAGTTATTGTCCAGAACTAATAAGTATATTAAATGTTGAAAATTATGATGATGTCAGTAAATTTTGCACTGAAAATTTAGATAAAGTAAATGGTAAAAAAAGTCTTATAGCCATAATTTCTATTTAGTTTTGAAATACTTTTTTAGTTTTTATTGGATTTAATTTTTTTTCGTACGTTTACTTTCTGCCTTCGCTGTTACGCATATTATAACATATAATTCAAGAAGGTATAGCTATATAAGATATATTGATGAGTCACAAAATGGAAACATTACGTTTTACATTACTAATAAAAGAATTTAAGAAGCATCCTTAGCATCCTTTAGCATCTGTTGTTATCAATTTACTAGAATATCTTGTGAATACTAAAATAATCACAGACTTTTTCCCTAAAATTAAGGACTGATTTTAAAGGTTTATTTTAATGCCTCTCTTCGTAATTTTTTTTTCCACGAAAATCATATTTCACCCAAAGATTGCGAAACACCCTGTTAATGAATTATTTTTAAACTCTCCACTGTTATAGCCTTGGAAATTTTTTTTAAGCAGAATAAAAGTATGCCAATACCTTAATCCTAACCATTCAAAAGTAAGGACTTTTGCCACGAAAAAGTCAACTGGGACCACAGGGCGCGGGTGTCGCCGTCGCGTCATTGTCGGTTGTAAAGCCTGTGAGGAACACCACTTGTGAGATGTGCGCCGAAATGCGCCGGCTGCCTTTCACTGTTTATACCTTTCTGGTACAGTTGTATTTTCCATCTGTTCCGCCGTATGTTTTGCTTCGGCTGCAAAACACATGTTTCTGGAGGTCACGATCCTTAACGACGGTTTGTTGTTTACGGTGGCGGTTGCGGTGTACGGTGGATGTTGGTGCATTTACTGTATTAAAGATGGAGCTAGCGTGTAACTAAGCAAAATGCTCCGTTACAACGCGATCCTCCACACCTATTTTTTGAACTACCTAGATCTTAGAGTACCAAACGTATTTTTTTGTTTTTGGTAAGGGAGACGAACAAGGAGTAGAGAATTTTCTATCAAAAAATAGAAAAGATGTTATACGTTGCACATTCAAGAAGAAGCTAGGGCTCTCTAATAAATGCCCTAAATAAATGGATATTTTCAAACCTTCTAAGTATAGGTAAGGAAAACTTCATATCAAATAAGCCAGCCAAGAAGTACATATAACCTCACTGTCTCCAGATTCAATCCCCACTGTAGCAATCACCCAACAGCAAGAAAAGAGGTGGAAATATTCAAGGCATGGCCAGTAATTATGTTTATGTGTGCAAATATCTATAATCAAGCAATGGCTGAGTGACTGTGAGTAACAGCCAGTCACGGCTAACCACCCTCGACCTTTACCTTAAATTCTTTTGGACAAAATTTGCATTCCAATTTTTTCGGAAAAGTCATTAACTAGTTTGTAACTGACTTCGTGCGTTCTCATAGTCGTCTACTGATGCTTTATAAGATCAAAGGATTCCAAAAGCCATTCCTGCAGGAAATTCAAATCGGGAAGTTGTGCGGCGGCGGCAGGATGCGACCCTAACCTTGATGACTTTGTGTATACAAATTTTGCTATCCCAGAAGTCTAGTCGTGCGGCACATACAGGTGTTGCCACTTTCTCTTATGTCTGCCCATGTTGCACACATTTAACCCTGAAAGTCTGTCGTCACCGCGCCCGCTGTCGACATTGCCGTCGTCGTCGTTCTTGTTTCTATTTCTCTATAAATCTCCGGGCTGGGGTTAGAAGTTCGAAAACACCAGACAAGAGAAGAAGAGGACTAGCTTTGTTCTTGCTGCTGCTGCTGCCGTTGGTGCTTTTGGTGCTGTTGGTATACTGCAACAACTAGAGGAGTAGGTACGTCACGATTAATTGTCGAGTTATTAATATTCAAATTACCCATGCAAATGCACAGAATGAACACAGCCGAGCGGAATGGATAGCTAGCTATTTGTACTCGAGTTAGAGTGCCTCAGGGCTTTGCAGTTGTTTTCGGAATGGGGACTTTCCAGACAGAATGCGAAGGTGGAGCATGCTCTTGTGTGACTACTGACTACATATATTCCCAAAGGTGGCGGATGCAATTAGTTGAACGCATTTATAATTCAAAAAAGCCACCTTTACTCGTACCGTTGTTAGAAAGGTACTCGAACACACACATAAATATGAACTTTGAATGGTGTGTTCTGTTAGTTGAACGAACATAGTACATACTAACAATAAGAATAAGTTTGGCTAGGAGGGTGTGCCTGCACAGTGCATTGTTGTGCCTTTAAACTGTGAATTTAATTCGAGTTTTGGCGAGAGTACTCGCACCTGCATCGCTTCAGGGATAACCGGTGCATTTTTTGTTTTGCTTTCTCTTTAAAATTTTCAAGTGCGTTTTGGTGTGTTTAAATGTCTGGGCTGTCTAAAGCGAGTTTTCAATTTAATTAAAAAAGTTAACCCTCTGCAGACTGTTGTGGCAGTTGGAAATAAAAGTACTGAAAAAGTGCTTTCCGGTGGCGAGAATTTTCGAACCAGCACCGAGTTCTGTCTGCCAATTTAAAAAACATTTTTCCAGAAGGAAAATTACAGAAGTAGACAGAGGGACGAAACAAAAATTGATTATCGGACGCTGTGTTGAGAGAAGACTCGAGTAGGTACAATTGAAGGATAAGGACGACGCAGACCATAACAGAATTTCAACCAGTAGAGACTAGTGTGTCCGTGATTTTATACTAAGCTGTAATGGGGAGTTACCAAAAGCGTCCAAATATTTTTGCATATCGAAAACCCTTTCGTGTTAGATTTAAAAATCTTTCAAGCTCAATTACATCAGAGCCATGAAAGTCACTTTCCGAAGAGCTCAGAGTCAGTGAAAAAATTTGAGTCTTTCCCATTTCATCACAAGTTTGAGATGAGTTCACCGGGTCCCGACCCACCCGAGATGTACAATAAAAAGTACATAATAAGTTTTTTTTTTTAATTGGGTGTTTATGCTCCGAAATTGCTCAGTTGGTACGAGTTTGCCACAGTTTCATCCTGAAGAACGGAAACAATTCAACAAAAAACTGTTTCAAAACAATTCAGAGACATTGGCTTTTTAAAAATAATTTCTTATTGTTTCAGTGACTAGTGCCTCTCACTGTATTTTTCGAAACCGTAACTTATAGATATTCGAAATCGGGTAGTATAGAAGGTCATGAAGTGCTTCCGTCATAGAAAATCAGGCCTAATCAGGTGAAAGATAGTAAAAAGTTTTCCTTAGTTAGCCTAAGGAATTTTCGAAAAATTAAACATCATCTTCGCCATTTAATCGTAAGCGACAAAAAGAAAGTTTTACAAGAAGAAGTTTTTTTTAATTTTTAACTTCTGAATTCTATGAAAAAAACCATTTTGTATAAAATGTCGCTTACGATGATTTTGGGGGAAGGGCTCGATATTATAATTTGGGCGAGCTTATTCAAGGTGAAACGAGCCGTACGTATGGGGCTTCTAATTTCAAACAAAATCGACAGTGAGCTGGCTAGCCAAAGACCTCAACAGCTTTCTTATGAACAGAGCAAGAGTTTGGTCTGCTGGGGCTTCCTCCCAGCGTTACCGTCGGATATTTTGGAAAAGTGGCAAAAAAAGTGGGACTCGAAAAAAAAGGTGGCACTTGCAATTAAAAACGAAGCAACACCTTATATATGTATGAAAATTGACGTAATGGAAAAAATTTCACTCATCTGAACGAACTCGTTGGAGTTGAAGAAAGCACATAATCTTAACAATCATAATCGCAAGTTTCAGTTTTTAGTCGGTTGGTGAGTTTATTTTTCATCAAAGTTAGCTTGGAAGCCCTTTCAGCGCAGGCACTGTTATGAATAAAATAAAAATAAATAGGGTGGCGCAACAGAGCGAGGAGCCCCTGGGCCTAGTGCATTTCTCACCACCATGACTTGTGAGGGAATGGAAGGGACCTATAATTTTCTGCCGGTTCCGTACGGCTAATCGAGAAAGCGCTTTTCATGGCAATGAATACTAACGCAGGACTTGCCAAATCCTCGCGAAAGGCGATGCCCGTGGAAAAAACATTTTTGCCTCTGTTGGGACTCGAACTCGAACCTCTGGATTAACAGGTGGACATGCTATCGATCACACCACGGGTACCGTTATGAGGCAAAGTTAATATTTTTGCAACAAATTCATATTTAAGTCAGAAAATAGGTATTCAGTCAAACTAATAAAATAATTCGATATTGTCAATTTCAAAAAATTGGTTTAAAAACTGCGTGGACGGATTTTATTTCTAAAAATTTATATTGTTCAATTACCTTTTCGGGACCTTTGGTAAAAAAACTAAAAACAGAAACTAGTTTAAAATAAGCGAGCTCTTGTTTCGCGTTGATTACTTTGGGGTGTAAATGCCTCAAAAAAGAAAGTTTCTCTTTTTTAATGTCAAATCGATTAAATATTTCATCACAAAGTATTTGATAATAACTAAGGATATTTTTTTTTTACTTCTGAATTGCTAACTTTAATATTACTTTTGGAAATGCTAAAAAAGTGGCACAGACTGAAAGATGGTGCTTCAGTGGCACAGCATGAAAAAAAGTGGCAATTTGAAACTTAAGTGGCACTGCGGCAAAGCTGCTTCCATCAACGATTAGATCTGTAAAGAGTACAGAATAGGGTACGTTTCAGCTCCTTAATGCTAATACACCCTCGGTATTCTTGTCGGACCTCAGAACAACAATTCTTCGTCAACGCTATCCGTCTGTGGAATCTTCTTCCAAGAAACTTGAAAATGAAACGTGGCCAAGCTAAGTTTAGCATTGAACTTCGAAACTATTTTCAAAGGGACTAAAATAAATTAATACAAAATGCATTAGCTCTTAAAAACTAAAGCACTTAACATAAGATGAGATGTATGTATAAAAATTAAAATCTACTTAAAATAAAGAACTGAAATGCTTAAAGTTATGTACAGATTTGCTTATATTTAACGAGTATTTAGCTAAAATCGGAAGAAATGTTTGTATGAAATTTTTCTAAGAAGTAGCCTTCTCACTGTTTTTATATTGTATTCTCTTTAGCATAACACTATGTTATAAGAAATCTTTCTTACTGTGTATGCATTCAATGAATAAATCTAAATCTAAATATGTCTGCTGCAAGCTGTAGATGTTGCAGACTACAGAGAGTCCTTACAGACATGTTGAGCTCTGCCAGTCTAAGCTTTTTATATTTTTTTTTTTTGCTATTCTACGAATATTTGAAAAGATTCGGTAGAGGAAGTCTGCTATTTGGTAAGACAATGGACTGAGTAATTAAAAAAAAAGGATTGTTTCAAACCGTCCGGAAAAAGTGTAGGCTTTATAATTTTGCCGAAAATCGAGTTGGACCGTTTTATTCTTCCTTTAATTTTTGTTAAATTCTCTTCTTTTTAAAATCAATTTCGTTCGGCTACAATTTTGTTACATTTTTATTATTTACAGAGGCCTCTACTCTGTTATTAATTGAGTTGATAAGAAGAGTGTATTCCCAACTTCTTTGTAAACAAGTCAAGTATACAGGTGTGCCGTACTTCGTGTATTATCCTTTGCTTTGTTGTTTGATTCCAGATTTTGCAACTTATAGTACACGTCAATTGTACTTACTATACATCCTCGCGGTATCCACTGGGCTCTGGGATGTTCCGTCCAGAGCTGACCTGCTAAACTAGTAAGTGCGAATCTTGACAAAGTAATGCGGATAAAACAATTGTGATCAACACTATAATTCCTCTACGAACAATGACTGACTGCACGAATCTCAGTGGTCTACGAGAGCTTTCGCGTAAATGTCCCAGCGGATGAATTCGAATGACAGCATCAACGGTGGAAACGTTGGAAGCAGAAACCCCTGAAGGAGCTACTCCAACATATTTGGTTTAAAGGTCTTTCAGGGTCTTTTAATACTACGACAGGGTATTGAAGTAAAGATGGTGGCGGATGAGCTTTTGGTGAGCCAACAGTAGCATTCACACCCCTGCAGCAGGGTACTGACACTGGATATTCCAGCCCTTTATGTCCGGAGGGATCCAAAAGGACTTGGCCCTCCAGGTTGGGAGTTGTGCGTAGGGTTAACTACCCAACCACGGAAAAAAGACATGGTTCCGAAACAACCAAAAGCCTCGGATAACGATAGTGATTTCAAAGTTGACAACCCAAGCAAACGAAAAAAGGACAATGACCTCCGGATCTGCACGTGAAATGTAAGATCTCTTAATGGATTACGTGCAGCTGGAGAATTAGCGGAAACCCTGGACTGCTGCAAAGCAGACATAACCGCCATCCAAGAAGTGTGATGGAGTGGACCGGGCATAAAGAAGATGAAAAACTGTGACGATCGATTCCAGGTTAACTCTCTCTATTTTGCACTCTAAGTCGGTTTAAATATTCTTTTAATTAATTGCGCCACCTAAGACGAAGTCTTTCCCTTCCACTATTTCCCTGCAATGTTTTCGAAAACCCGTCGAACCGGAGCGTTTGTGTTCATCCGCTCTGCATGTCTTCTTGCCCATGTCGCTGTACAGCTCGTTCACTTAAGCAAATACAAATGCAGCTATTAAAAAGTGCCCCCATGCTGAGGAACCTGATAGCTAAAAAGACCATTATAATACTGTGGTACCCGTGGCGTGATGATTAGCATATCTGCCGTCATCGGGTCGGGTATCGCCTTTCGCAGGAATTGGCCAGTCTTCGATAGTGAGTTCATTATGTTGAAAATTACTTTTTCGATTAACCGTTCGTAATCGACAGAAAATTGTAGGTCCCCTCCATTTTCTTACACGGCATGATTGTGAGAAATTAGCTAGGCCTCGGGGACCGCACTCTGTTGCGACACCTTATTAATTTTTGACCTTATCAATTTTGACGCCTTGAAGCCTAGTCCGAACACAAACCCTCTCTTATTCACATAAATCTCCGCATTTTGAACAATCTTTCCGATGGTGTCCCATCACTGTTGAGTTCCAATGGAAGTGTGTATGCGTATTTGGTCACTTAATAGTTTTCAATTTTACGCGATTGGTAATTGTAGCTTCCAGCTTTTACAATCGAACTAAACAGTCGTTTTTCTTTTTTCGTATGGCGTTAACTTCGATTTCTATGCGTGAAGATCATCAAGGTGGTTCTATTCGCGAAAGCTGTCGCCGTTTGTAACTGTTAATGGAGAGGATTGCAGAAAACAAAAAATCAAAGTCCTTTGTGAAATTCTAGAATTTGCCGGTTTTTACATTAAAAAAAAAGTCCGACATAACCGTAGGGCCGTAGTTTCATCAGTTGAGTTCAATTGACAAGATTACGAGTGGTCACAGTTATTATACATTACAAGTCAACAAGCCCAAAGAGCTTCTGATATAACCTCATTCGAAAGTCACACACTCTGGACTCAAAAAGGATTTTTTTCTCATTTCTCAACGAATACCTACATCCTCGAGAGTGTAACTCAATACACAATATTCAAACTCCATCTTATTACAATGCCTCTAAATGAAAATCCACTTATTTTCCTTAATCCTTTTTTTGTGGAGCATTTATTTTCATCGTTTTATACAAGGGAGTTCACACACCACAGTCATATAAGAAAATGTTACTATCCGAACTGATTCTCCAGCAGATTCCAATTTTATGAGCTTCGTCCTTGTTCATATTGTTTCCGATTTTCCCATTTTATGAATAAGAAATGTACATACGCCCTCGCCTCGATAAGAAAGACCACGAAAGGCATACATAACAGAAAGAAAAAAAGCTCAAAGGTCTCTCGAACGGAGGATTTCCCTGCACGCGCAAGGAACCATTGAATTATACAAAGTATTGCTTTCAATCGAAGAAAGCACGTATTGCCAATAAAATCAGGCGATATAGCCCACCTGTGCTAGGGGGTGATGCCTGGTTAACGAAACGAGTTCCTCAGGGGAGCTTACTTCAGCCAAAATTTTACTCTATGCAAAGGATACCGTTGTAATTTAAAGTGGACCCCTCAAGATGATTTATATGTTCGTGTTCGGAAAAAACCCAAGGGAAAGTATGGTTCTACAAAGACATTGCAAGATGAAGCTGAAGAAGAAGGAAGATAATTTCTTTCTGTGACTTTATTACGTTGGAAACAGTGGCTTCCACTTTTGTCGTTGTTCTAGTTTTATGTGTGATTTTCGGTGAGTTAAGGTTTTTCAAGTGAGCGGCTATTACTCCACTCCTTCGGTAAATCTGAGTTAATGGCTGCCAGTTGTGTTGACTATCTTCTTACCGTCTTATTATTTTGTTTTCTGTTGACGCTATTCTTCGCTCGTTTCAAGTGTACACAGACACACACATTGTGTAATCCTTGAGGAAAGTATACGAACATCAACCAAAAAATAAGTTTGCTCAGCAATTGGCTTACAAGTCTTGTCAAATTGTTTGACAATTATTGGCACACACTGTGCGCTAAAAGGACATACCGTCAAGGGGCTCATGATGATATCCTTTTATATTGCTTTGTCATCTTTTATCTCGCGCTGTATGCAGCGCAATCACTAGAAACAGTCAAAAGAGTGTACCAAAATGGATCTTTTGAGGAGCTTAGCAACAAAACACTTGAGTAGCTAAGTTGATCCTTTTTGTGTTTTGTTTCTGACAATTGACAATGTACTTGGGAAGATAAGGGGGGATGGGAGAGTGCAGATAGGACATAATTTCACCCCCCATGTATGTTTTGCGAATGATAAGAACTTTTAAGCTAATCTGTGCACGGCACTGTGTCTCCCCTCTGTTTTGAAAGTAAATTTTGAATCCAAATTGATGTCCTTTTCAACGGAGCCACAGCTTGCCTTGTTTTCTCCTCGCTTTCAGAGCAAACCCTCAAGGATAAACTGTTTTTCTTTTTCGGGCAATTAATGTCGCTTTAATTGCTGCAGCAAGGACATTAAGCAGTGTTGTCGTCGCGGAAGGGGTTTATTGTTCTTTTGTGCGAGAGTTGCTTCAGATATCGGTTTTTTTATTTTTTTTTGTTTTGTTTTCGTTGATGGTGTGTTCTGGTCGTTGATTTTGGAAGTAGCCAAGCCACATTGATTTATCTGAGATTAGGGTGTGTGGCGGGCGAGGATAATGGATGGCAGATTAACTTGTTTCCTTCCGTTTTCCTACGAAATTACCATGTTGAAGTTTTGTTGAGGGCACACAGAGAGCGAGGGGGTTCGTTGTGCAACCCTTTAATGGATTGATTTAAGCGGTTGCAGTTGTGTGTTCTTTGAGACAATTTGTTGATAACATTTTTGATCGAAGGGTTGTCTCAGGAGAAGGAGTGGAATTAGGATATAAAAGTTGGCACTTAACGCCGTTTTGTTGACTCTCTTTGGGGAGATATGAGAAAGGATTGTTAATTAATGGCGATGGGCAGGGTAATAATGAATGAGGCTTAGTTAAGCTATAGGACTTTTTCTTTCGCAGAAGGAAGGATTCTTGAAGTATAGTGAGATATCTTCTTCTAGGCGACGTAGTTTGTGAGTTATGTGGGATGGGTGGCTTATTTATGAGAGAAAGGCTTAGTCGAGGAGGGAATCTATCAAGATGGATGTAATTATTGTAATTATCGCCCATCATCTGGCCATGATGATGAATGGGAAGCCTCTCTGGATTTAACTGGGAAAAGTTCAAAGTTGAATATAGTGGAGGAGTTAAAGTGTGAAAGTGAAAGGAGTGATGGGGTGTTATGAGCCGAATAAACTTTCTGGATAATGTTGAAATTAATTTGACAGTGAAAACCGTAATAGAGACGTAACTGTGATGTGGATGATAGCAAATGTCCCACACATTTAATCCTTAACCACTGATTTTTTTTTCTATATCTGCACTTGCGCAGACAGCGTGTTGAAGGGAACTACCCAATAGTGAAACTCTTCTTCCTCATAACTGCTTAATAAAATAAATCAAAGTAGGTAATTCGGCTTGGAGAACTGTTGTGTTTTCAGAATTTTTATGGACCCTTCGATTGCTGGAGACAACTACTAGACCACTTTGTTCCAATTCCGAGTAATATTGCAATGACCAATCCGCTGTGGACTAAAATCTAAGCTTTTAAGCGTCTCCTCAAAGTTAGAGACAAATAATTAGAAGAGGGTGAAAGACACCTTTCTGTCTGTGAATTGAAGAATTGTATCTTATAAGACTACTAGCGACCCGCCCCGGCTTCAGTCGGGTAGGTACAATGCTGATACTAAATAGACTACATTCTTACTTATTTACTTTTTACATTTTTAACTATTTATTTTATTTTTACAATAATTAACATATTACAGAATGTCTTTATATACAACGTTCACAGCTTTCTTGTCATTAGACAATACAAACATATTTTCGTTATAGAAGTTACTCTTGAAAGAGCGACATACAGTTGGCCATGTGACGCTCAAATCTAAGCCTGCATCGTAATATTTATTTTATTTGCAGAAATTTGTGATCATCGGGTCGAAGTGGTAGCAAGCTCCCAGCTAAGTGGTACACTTGCCCTTGAATCTTAAATGTAGGCATGAACCCACGTTCAACAACTTGCTTACTCTTAAAAGAGGTCATTTGAAATGCGTTATTATAACGGCGTTTATTGCGAATGAATTGTTTGGATTTTGGATGATCATTGATCACCCGTAAGAAGAGAGTGAAGTGGTTCAGGTGGTGGGAGAATTTCTTCTAATTTTACTTTTCCTTGTAGCAACACATGCCTTTCGATTCGTCCTTGAATTTCAATGCCAAGCAATGTTCACACACTACTGACATAGTACCTATTGATACTATACGATCGTCCTTGTAAGAAATCGAAGGATCGTAATTCATGGCAGAATTTTCTTTATTTACCCATGAATTCATGGGTAACTCGTGCTTATGATTCTCTGTTCCCCTGAACCATTTATGCCTACCTTGATCCCGGCTGCGGCGAATCTCACGCTCTACTGAAGATTCTCTCTCTCTGTCAGCTCTATATCTATCCCGAGCCTGACTGAGGCGAGCTTCACGTTTTGTTGACGATTCTTCATCTCTTGCTGAACGTACTCTTTTGGCATTCACTGTGCTACGACCTATGTTCGAACGACGACGTTTTCCAGACATGACTTTAAAATTTCTTTATAAAATTTTTTCAGTTCTATATGAATTAGTATGTGCCGCAGTAAAAAATATCTGAATATTTACCATTCATTTGCATTCACTATACTACGACCTATGTTCGAACGCCGACGTCTTCCAGACTTGAACAAAATTTTCTCAGTTCTAATGTATGATTACCTATGCACGAATTGCCATATTTTTAGTATTTGCCGCAGTAAAAAATATCTGAATACTTACCATTCAGAAACAAAAACAAAAGATACCTATTCTTTTCAACATAAACTACGATGCTTTAAAAAATAGTTTTCTATTCGTGCGAGTTTCAAACCGATTTTGAAAATTATAAAATTGAAGTAAAAGTAAAAGTAAATTTTTTTTTTTTTATAGTAAAATAATATTTCTTGGCTTTTCTCTGCTATAATATGCATGTGTTATACATATAAACCTTCCTCTTGAATCACTCTATTTCTTAAAAAAAAGCATCAAAATCCGTTGCGTCGTTTTAAAAATCTAAGCATACATAGGGACATAGGGACAGAGAAAGCGACTTTATTTTATACTATGTTAAGATTAAGATTAAGATGCCTTGAAAATATTTTGTTATCTTTTTTGTTGGTTTCGCATTTTGTTTTCAATCTTTCCTGCATATTGACAAAGCAAATATTATTTATTGATTGAGTAAGGGTTTTTTGATCGTCGCTTTGCGGTAAAGTTTGCAGCTACAAGAAGAGGCCTCCTTCAGATCCTTTCTAGTATTCTTACCCTTTCTCAGATTTTGGATGTGGCTGCATAATTCTTGAAGAGATAGAGTTAAGTAAGGTGCCATCAGCCTATGGCTTACTCGTCTTCGATTCTGCAATAGCATCCAAATAAGGTTGCCGAGGGTTGAGGCAGAGCTTGTCAAAGCTAGACATAAAAAAGGGATCCAAACGAACAAATAATCCGCTCATTGCCCGTTTAAATAGGAATAAACATAACAAACAACCCAACAATTCTAGTCCTTCTTACAGCCCCTAGAAAAAAAAAAATTGCAATAGAGCCCACCAAATCTAGGTTAAGGATTCGCATAAAATGGATTTCCTCCATTATTCTCAAGGAAACATTAATAATTAGGTTGACTTACTCCACTCCTCTGAGTGGAATCTTGATTTTGTTTGGACTCATCTTTCGAGATTGTCAAACTTTGAAGAACACCAATAGCTTGTCGATTTCTGTACAGAATGTTTGAATTGAGCCATCGAAATCATTTAGTTTTGAACAACACCCTCAAGCAACAACTTGAAGAACTCTTTGGTTTGAGAGAGCGCATGCGCAGGCTCACTGTCGTCGGACTGACGACATTCAAATTGTGGTTAATGTCAAGATTCCGAATCCACGGTTGTGATTGGTTGAGTGTATGGATGAATGTGTGTGAGAAAACGGGGTTAGGTTCTGACAAATTGTTAGCCTTGATAAAGGAGACACTTCTTGATCATTATCATCAAACAGCTGAGGTGTTTTAGCAGAGTATTGAGGAAAGGTTCAGAAATCGAACCAGAGCCCATTAGTTTTTTAACGTAAATAAAAAAAAAGACAAGAAATTGTGAAAAATTAAAGAAAATGAGTCAAAGAACTCTATAGGAGAAAAGGAATGTTCAGAGGCAACAAAAGAGTTGAAATAAATACGTGAATGGAGGACCTCTACAGAAAAGGACAAGTACAAAACACTTTCATAACAGAGTAAAATTCTGATCTGGTTCTCCTGGTGACCTTGCATTTCCCTGCTCTCTATTCGGAAGCTCAATAACTGTCCAAACTTCCACATCTTTCCTTTATTATGATGTTTCTTTTAACGGTATTTCAGATCAGCTCTAGTTGGAATTTTGATCTCTTTTGCATTTTTCGTAGTTTCAAAAAGATCGATTTTTCAATCCAGAAAAATATCTCTGTTTTCCGTACCCATAAAGTTCAGCTTCTAATTGTTTCTATTAAATTCTTGTTTCTTGTTTGCATTGTTTGCCAAGAATATATTTTGTGGCCCTGCTGTGATAATTTTTTCGTCAAAAAGTATGTCTACCGAAGCAGTTTTTCTTGCCTTTCGGAATCGCTCCGTATGTTTGGTAGAACGACTTTCGAATATCCGTCTAATACGACAAAGGCTTGTCCTGAGCCATGGCCATGCAAGCGATACTATGTAGGTACTGATGACTCAAACAGAATACTAATATTGAACTGGGCCAGTAAAAGTTTCATTGAAAAGAGGGACGGGGGGTATCGACAACAAGGCCGTACGTTCGCTTTTAAATGCAGAGGGTCCTACAATTCGTTAGCCGTCGATTTCTCAAAGTGTAAAAAAATATTACTTGTTATTGTAGATGTCTAATAATAATTTTCGGAGCTCCAACGCTAAAACTATGGATATTCCAACACAAGGTTATTGTGTCAAACATCTTTGCGCCTACTTGATAAGGTACAAAATAGAGCGTTAAAATTGATAGGTGATAGTTCAATCGTAGAATCGATTGATTCTCTTAAACATCATCGAAACGTTGCCTGTCTTACTCTCTTTTATCGCTTTTTTCACAAACAGTGAAATAGATAGTTGCATTCCTCCTGTGAAACAATTTAGCCGCAACACCCGCGTAGTAGGAATGCCAATCAGTTCTACCTTGAGCCCAACGGACATACAGTCAAGAATAGAAATTCATATTTAAGTCGCACCACCCGAATGTGGAATGCTATACCTGGCCCTGTTTTTCCACTGTACTACGATTCAAAAAAATTCAAAAGCAACGTGCATCGATGTCTCCTTTCAAATCTACTCCTGTTTTCCTAAATACTCGCACTGTGTTCTTCTACAACATTATAAGGGTTGATGTGCGCCTTAATTATACAAAAAAAAAGCAAAAAACACATAAAGTATTTTAATTTACGAAAGAAATATTCTTATCATAAAATGATTTGGTAGTTGGAAAGAGATGTTGAAAAAAAAATGTTTTTGGGCGCCTTTTTTCCAATAAGGTGGAGCGAGCGGCAAGGATACTAGAATGCAAAGCTAAAATTCACAAAGAGCGAACGTATGCGTACGGAAAATCATCTTTTCAGATGAAACTCATTTTGATCTTGTTGGGTATGTAAACAAGCTAAATTGTCGCATTTGGGGTACAGAAAACCCGCCGATACACCCAAAACGAGTCACTGTTCGGTGCGGATTTTGATCTAGAGGCATAATTGGGCCATTTTTCTTCGGAAATGATTTTTTTTTGAAAAGGAGCAAGGAGCTGCCGTTACGATCGTTATCGGGCCATATTGAACGAATTTTTGTTCACGAAAGTTGAAGAGGAGGATATTGGCAACATTTGGTTTCAACACGATGGAGTTACGTGCCACACAGCCGAAGCAAAACTCGGTGTTTTGCGCCCTGTTTTTGAAGATCGCATTATCAGCCGCATAGCTGATGTCGTTTGGCCACCTTGGAGCTGCAATTCAACATCGTTGGACTATTATTTGTATGGTGCAGTAAAAGATAAGTGTTACGCCGACAAACCAGAGACAATTGACGCTTTAAAGGACAATATTCGTGAAGCCATTGGTGAAATAAAGCTGCACACAATCGATAATGTGCTTAAAAACTGGAGCGATTGTGTAGGCTAATGCATGGCCAGCCGAGGCAGCCATTTAATTGCAATTGATCAAATAATTTCGGAACCGCATAAGTTGCCAAAGCGAAAACCAAATAATTTTTAGTTGATTTAGAAGCCATAGTCGTTCAAGCACTGATTTTTGTCTCAATGGAAAGAACTGAATGTATAAAAACTTTATTATAATAAATGAACTGAACACAGACCGCGGAGATCCGAGGACCAGAGAGACCTACTACCTTATGGCCGACTCAGAAAACAGTGTCAACGAGGGGTGAAGGTGAGGACAAGAACTCTGGAGGTTCGTCAAAAGACTGTTTTGTTGTACGGAAGATTGATCTCTTCCTTAAACTACAAATATTTTTTGTTGAAGTTCTTCCAAAAAACTCGTACTGAGCCGTATTCTGTTCCAAGTGGAGTGATATATTCCTAGAAATCTCGCCATAGATGCAGGCACGATCATACAGTAGCTTTACATATGGAATCTTAGGTTGTCTTAAAACCATTGCCCCACACCTTTCTAGCAAAACTGACATCATTCCACCGAATCTAATATCGGTGTTGATGGATTGCAAAGCATTTCAACACAGCACAGTGATGTGACCTCACGCGAACGTCGATGAATCTATTGTATACCAAATAATTAAACGATTCCAACTTTTTCCTGGCGCAACCCAATCACCAATCTGCCTGCATAAATCTAAGAAAAAAAAAAAAAAACACTTTCATAGTATCCTCTTCTTAGTCCATGAGACAACTGTTGACAAATCAAATTAATTGAACCTCTTCACAAAACTCTCTCAGTAAAATATCGATAAGAAATCCTTGAAATAATTGGATCCCAAAAAGAAGAATCCAATGGACAATGATAACCTTTTTTTCTGTCGAAAACTCGAAACCGTGCGTGACTCGAAAGGACAACACCTTATCTTTCGCACAGTAAACTGATTGAAAAAAAAGTACGAAAGGCATTTTATTCTTCTCTTCACACCAGTAAACATTCGGAATGTGTTGACCTCATAAAAAATAACACGTATTAACTTTTAAGAAGAATGGGCGATAGAAAATTAGATTCCTGACACTATATAGAGGAGCTATAGGTGTTATGTGTGTTATGTATAAATCCTTTTTCTCTTCATGCTCGTGGCGCGTACACAATAATTGCCACCCATTGTGATTTGTCATCGCAAAATCCACAGAAAGTAATAGAAAACCAAAAGAAATGGAGACATGTTCGTTACGGATTCCCTTAGTATAGAAACACGTTGGTGGTATGGCAGTGCGGTTCTGGTTTGGTTTTACTTGGTTGGTTGGCCCTTCGTTTTCGTTTGGATTGCAGCTCTCTGCGAATCGATTTTGGGTGCATATTCGAGGTAAATGCCGAATGGGAAACCAGACTTCATCCAACCGCAGAATTGTCACCATCGCCACCGTGTCTATGGTCTCTTTGCGTGTGGTTGCAAAGCAATAAGCAATAAAACGGATATCCAGCTGGGTTCTGGATTTCATATACATACTGGTGATTTTTTACATGCGCTTTAAGGACAGGTATTGCAATCGCAAAATAAATTATGATTTCAGCGTTCTCAAATGCGATGTGATTGATGATTTTGGGTTTAGATTACGCATTGGATTGTTCAAAGACTCGATTATCAGTTTGGAGTCTGAAAGTTGCAGAAATTGAACGTTCAGTTGCTTGAAATGAGTCAAAAGTTCCTAAAGTTCTATCATCAGGCTGGTAGAGACAGTTTTTTAGAACAAGGAAGTCGTCTTCATTGAGGTTCCAGATGATTACCGCAGACGACGAGCCTGACAGTTGGGAAAACTGAACTACGAATGGAAATATCAATAATTTTTTTTAACATTTTCACACGACCAGGACATAGAGCAAGAAGGTTTTTATTTTCAAATCATGTTCATTCCCTAAATCTGCCGCTGAAAGGATTAACTTTCCGCAGCGGGAAAAATTCTGTCCTGGTTTGATGTAAAAGGCCACCACTCGAGCATAACTGAAGGAAACGAAATGTACGCCATTGAGTTGTGTTTTCTTTTTTCTGTCTAACCTTAAAAAATGTGCAAATGAAAAAGCTATCCGTTGGTTTCCAATATCCTTCCGATTTCTACCAAAAATTCAATATACGAAGTACCTACTCCGTCTATATGTATATGCAACCGATGCGATGTGGAGAGTGAACTTCTCCCTGAAACACTCCGAATGTGTTGATGGGAAAGGAAGACGAGTGTTAGAAATCAACCGGAAACTTTTACTTATCCTTCGCGTGGCAAAGCAGTAGTAGCACGTAGACGTCTCTAAGAAGAGGGCTAAGCATAACCACACGTCCTTAATCATGAGACGTGGTCGTGATCGTGTTTGGAACGTGTGTGTTACAATTCCTTGAAATAAAGTTGCTCCCACTTGGTTATTCTTAAACCTTAACGGAGTGCATCTCGTTTCTTGGGGGTTGCGGATTGCGGTTCAAAGGAATGGAAAATGTAGTGCAGTCTTTTTGAAAGCACAAAACAGATTGCAACAATTTTTGAGGGCAATCAATGCGATATAACGGGAAGCAAATGAAGTTGGTAAAGCTCGGTTTAGTATGGTGGTGGGTGGTGGCAAAAGATGCTGTGCTACCTATATAAAGTTTCCTTTAAGGGACTTGTGTTTTAAGGGAGAAGATGATGGTGTCTTCGTAAGGATGAATGATAGCAGTCTCCTTTCGTCCGTTTTGTTTAGCATTTTCTAGGTGAAATTGTATGGAGTTGTTCTTTCACAATTTTAAAGAAGTTGTCAAAAAGTGAGAAGGTTGAGCTTAAAATTTGGATTTTTCCCATGTTGGATGTTAAGGTGTCTGAGTTAAGCCATTGCAATTAAAGCAAGCTAAGCTGAAATTACTCCTCTTGAATTTGGGTTGCGTTTATTACGGCGAGATGCGGATGATATTATGCAGATATTATTTATTCAGAAATAACTATTGCTTGCTATTGACTGTATTGTTAATGGAGACAAAAGACTCTTGACTTTGTCTTAGATTTTTTGGATAGGTATGTACTTTTAAAACAAATAAACAAAAATAAAAAAAAAGTTCTTACTAATGAGCTTCTAGGCTTTCAATGTGTCTTAAAAATAATTTATGACTTTAGTTTCTCATCTTTAATACGGTGGTAGATAACAGAAGACTTGACAGATGACAAATGACAGGTGACATATGACTTATGACAGATGACAGATCACAGATGGCAGATGACAGATGGCACATGACAGATGACAGAAGCAAAATTTGCTTTTCTCGAGCCACAATCGCTGCTCTGCTTGTATTTTTCTTTCCAATTATCGTCTTATCCTGCTAACACCATTATTCCTACTCTTAATTCTGCAAGTATTTCTTTGACATAATTAAAATTTTAACCTTACTCAAAGGAAAAAATGAGCTAATTATCAACTTTCTCATTTCTCAACTTTTTTAAGTGATCCTCCTCAGTATCTGGACTCAACACTATACCCATACACATATCATATTCCAGTTTGCTACAAATCACACTCCGAGGAATTGAGTTCCACGTCATCAGCCACCAATGGTGCTGTTCCATGCCTGGCGTATATCCTTAAAAAGTGCGCTCGACTAGTTGTTGGTGTCGTCCAAAACTTGATGGATGAGTTCAGGCCCCAGTCGCTCACTGCATGCGACTGCAGTAAATTTTATAAGTGTCGGTGTATTTCGAACAAAGTTTGCGTCTTAGAAGGGTACGGCAATCATCTAACTGATGAGCCCAATTGCCGTACCTGGGCGAAACGCAAATAGGAGTTGAAAGTTCATTTTTATGATCTTTCAACATTCTATTAAGAAATTCTTTCTTTTTTAGAATTTATATTTTCAAATGAATTGATTAGTTTTAAGGCCGTAGTGGAAAATTTGTACAAACGGGATAACTTCTTGCAAAGGTTTACATGATCAACTGTGTCGAATGCCTTTGAAAAGTCAAGTAAAATAAGAAACGAAGTATTTCCGTCATCTATGGCATGCTTTTCCCTAAAACCGGATTGTTGCGGTGATAGTATGTTATTATTCCGAAGGTAATTGTTGATCTGAATTTGAAGGATTTTCTCGAAAGCTTTAGATAGAAAGGAAAGTATTGCAATCGGCCTGAAGTTATTCGCACCTTTAGCAATTGGAAAAATTTTGGCCATTTTCCACTGATTGGGAAAGATACTAGTTGTTAATATAGAGTTAAAGATGTGTGTGATATATGGCAATAAAAATGGTAAAATTATTTTAAGAAATTTAGGTTCCAAACCATCTATACCAGTTGCGTTTGATTTTATGGACAAGATACATTCTAGAACGTCGGTACACGCAATACCAGTGAAGTTAAATGAATTGTCCGAATCATATTCATAATCAAATAAAATCGGAGATGTTACAGGAAGTGGGGGAAATTGTAAAGATACAAATTTTTGATTGAGTTCATCCACATCTACATCATTTAAAACATTGTTACTCTTTTTTTTTTTTTGCTACCCCAAGCTCTCGCAAATTATTCCATAATTTCTGACCACCTAAAGCTTTTCAGAGGAAAAATGAATTCAAAATTTCAAAAAGCAAATCAGGAGGTTTCATTTGCTTGTCATTTGCTTAAATCGAAGTAATCGCCAAAAAAATGATAAGAAGGCTCAAAAATAAAAGAAGTGATAACCAAAAATTAAGACTAATCAAAAAAAGAATGGATTTTGCTGAGGACAAATTTATTGTAAGAAACTGAAATGTCCTAGAAGAACTAGTAACAGTGGCGGATTTACAAACTTGCCGCTAGTATAGGTTATTCAATTTTTGCCAACCCAACTAACCTTTTGAAATTCAGTACGCTAGCTTAGTTTGCATTCATATTAATTATATTTACTCTGAAATTGCGACTTTATAATTTGTGTTCCATCGACAGTTTAGTTAATAATTTTATAATTTCTATTAAAAAGTTTGTTAACAATCCGGTTATTTATAATAAAATCAATCAGCTTAGACATAATATTTTTGCGAGATCTTAAACTCGCAAAAGCAGTAACTATATCGTCTGATGAGATCTTGCTCATTAGTTCTGAATCTATGCACAACAGAGATGAGGCGTTAAGCTTTTCTTGACATAAAGTAAATCATAGATAGTTTTTTATGCTCTCCAAGCATCGTCTGAACATCTGGTGTTCATAGAGCCATGCGAAGTGTTTTAAACATGTTTGGATGTTCTCCAAACTCAATTATTGCAAAAATAAAAATTGACTTTCTAATGATCCACAATCTGGTCTTATCAAAATTTTTAGAGAAGAAATGTGGCATTGAAAGTGTAAGCATTCCTGAAGTTAATATTTTCCTAAATCAAACGGATCATTTTCCCAACGAAATTACTTTTACCGTACAGGATGGTCGAGTATCGACGGTAACAATTCACTCTTTATAGGCCTTTGTCCGATTTTCTTACTCGGACAATAGTCTGTCTATGAGTACAAGAGCGGGTTAACCCTGAAAGTATCACGCGAGTTAAATAAAAGAACGTTTGTTGTTTGAACGTTTGTTGTTGAATAAAAGAACGTTGAAGGTGATTGCCCTATTGCTTTATTGCTTTATTCTTAAAGGTCACCATACAAATATTTGACTCGCGCAGCCATTGTAATAACTTCTTTAGATATTTCATGAAATCGTTTTGATGTCAGACAAGAATGTCTGTTTTGTTTTTCCGTACTCTGTGGTATATTGCTCCGATACGCTAAATTCCACTTAATTATCATCAAAATACCAGAAATTTTATCGTTCATCTACGAAAAAGTCACGGAGTCACGGAGGTAAAGGTGATCAAGTCTACGCCGGAAACCTGAATTTGAATATTTAGCAACAACAACCATTACCGTCGTTTCCGGTTTCTCCGAATTCAAAAAATTTCCCGCCGCTGTTTGTCGTAAAATCATCATTGGTTGATTTTAAAGTCTTGAGAACTTCGTACCAAGAATTTATCAAATTTTAACATGCGTCCTCTTTCCTTGATCAACGTGTCAGATTAACATTCCTCAGGGTTAAATATCGTTTTTATAGTTTAAGAAAGTGACCATTTATTTTAAAAATTGGTAAACGTTACACAATTGAAATTGCAATTATTATTGAAACGCTATTGCGATTTTTGCAAAATTCATTATCGCATAAATACACATATCTTAGAGTCTAGTTTTCTTTTATAAACTGATCACAGTAGTTAGAGTCTTCAGTGCAATTTGCATTGCACTCAAATTGTTGCTCCTCCTTTCTTTCTATATAATAATGTTTTTGTTTATTGTTGGAGCAGATTTGCCACCCCTTGAAATCGGCCGCTACAGGATCCAGCCTACTCAGCCTATTGGTAAATCCACTTTCAAAAACGATTAACTCGAAATTTTCTAGAAAGTGCTGGATTTTAGCTTTTTCCTCCGCCAACCTACTATTATAGTGCGTTTCAAGCGAAGTCTTAATGGTAAAAGAAGTCATGAAAACGGACGTTCGTATCCTCTCGGAACAATCAGGCAGCGTTCAAGCCAAAATCTTCTACAGTCCAAAATTATCTGCAAGTCTCTAAAAAAGATTGTAAAACAGTTCAACATTGACTTTTCATGGGTGCCGGGTCACAAGGACATACCAGGGAACTGCAAGGCAGACGAAATCGCCAAAAAAGAAACACCTTCTCATCTCCGGCCTGAAAAAAAGAAAAAAAATATGCCTTTCGCTACATGAAAACTTTTGCTAAAGAAGGACGCTTCTGAGAAGACGAGCACTAGATGGAAGGGAGTAATACTTGCCTCATGACTCAACAAATTTGGCCATGTGTAGATATAGATATGTAACGTTCAAGAAAAGGAGGTGGTAATAGTCCTACACCTAATTTTTTCATGATCCGTAACAGACGAACAACTCACCAGCTATTGCATACAAAAACTCTGAAAACCTCTCCTTTTCGTATGGTTTGACTAACAGGTGTATACCTTCTTAGTCCAGGTCCGATTAGAGGGTGATCTACTTTCTAATACCTAAGATGCGAACCAGAGAGTTAATAACTTTCTTGCCTCAGTTGTAACACAATAGACATTCTGGAGTTAAACAAACTCAGGAGTCAGGAGACTCCGTATGCTGACAGCCACATCGAACCTAATCTAACTATCTATCCCAACTTAAATACCTCGCAGCAGGTATGGTTTGAATCCTAAATGCACATGTGCGTTTTGCAATATGACAATATGAGCTTTGAATACGCCCTATGCAGGCAAGGCAAAAATTTCGTGAAATTGCTTTTAACTAACGATGCCATTTTTTGCACTAAATTTTAAATACTTCCTCAATTCTCGTGGGAAAAGCACATTACATAATAATTTTTTTTATATAAAATAATTCAACAGTGAGCTGCAATAAAAAATTGTCCACAAAACAAAAATAAAAAACCTAAAACTACTCAAAACCCGCAGTTGATAAGCATCGAGGATAAAACATACCAATGTAGGTAATAACCCAACTGCCAACTCTTTTCCATTATTTTAGTCAGTAAATATGTAAGACCCTGCGGCTGTAAAACTAATAAAACGTGCTTCATTTTTTCGTGCTATCTTCCAATCTAGCTATATCTATCTATCTCTCTCTCTCCGCCTCAATTTATATCGCGATAAAAAAAATTACCAAGGATAAGCCGATGTCCTCAAATACGTGTGCTGCATGCATGGTTTACGAGTTCAAATTAAATTCAACACTCTCTCCCTCTCTCTTTCATAACGTCGGCGTCACCGCCTCGCACCGTTCGCGGTACTGGACTGGAACTGGATTACCCAAGTTCCAAAATAGAGAAAAAAAGTAGCAGCAGCTGGCTGTATCTCCTAAAAGACTAAAAGTCCGCTAAAAGTTATTTCCAAAAAAGGAGGTGTTTTTTTCGCACCCAACCTAAATATCCTTTTATGTAAATTTCCACATTGTCTGTCGACAAAAAAAGGACCTCCACAAAAAAGCGTTACAACACACTATGTGTGTGTAAAAGCATTTTTGTCCCGCTTTTTGTTTTGTTCTGTTTTGCTTGCAGGATACAAGCTGAGTATAGAGGATGCAACCATGGATATTATTGCAATTTTCCTATAACGAAAACAGATTGCATCCCGTTTTGCGTCTACATAACAAAAAGACAAAATCAGAGAGAGAGAGAAAAAAAGTAAGATAGACTGCAACTCACTGAAACATTTAGTAGGATGAGAACGGCAAAAAGGATTCACGACTGATGTTGCATGCTTTTATGAGCATCCTTTATTTTAAAATTTCTTTCATTTTTATTTTTTTGTAGGTCATATCAACCCGAAATCGTTGGTTGCACCAAAACACTATGTTACAGGACATTTCAGTTAAATAGGAGAAAACAACGACCACCCGAATGCAATATTCAGTTCAGTATGGTTGGGCATGGACGAACTACCACATTCTCCCAGAAATGGCGCCCAACGTCTGATATATGCGCCAATAATGCTGATTTATGCATTCGCCCTCGAATGGCTTCTTCTTGCTTTGCTGTTGTGGCTGCTGCTGCTTCAGCTGCTTTGCTGTTGCTTCATCTTCATTTCATAGCCCGCACTCTACTTTCAGGCAATTGACCTTTATTCGCTCGTGAAATATAACTTCGGGCCAACTATGCCAGTGAAGTGGGCTGTGGGTAGTCAGCCGGGCCGCGCCGGCGAGAAAAAATAACTTTCACGTGCTTCATAAAATTTCATTATGTCCTTAATTTCTTCCAACGATAAACTGAAACACACCTTTACAGCACACTTCGCAACAAAATATCCACCTACAAGGAAAAAAAGAACGAAAAAGAAAAATAGAAAACGAAAATGCGAACTTTCCGAAAAGTTTTGCGAAAATTATGCAGCACCAGTTATCCGAATATAATAACCTCCTTCGACCAGCAACAGCCAGCCTCTCCCTCAAACCCTCAGCCAATAGTCCTTACGATATGAAAATATTAGACAGATAAAAATTAATTAACTGTATAATTCCTTGGCCAATAAACAAAAGAGCGTGGCAGCCAACGGCGCGAGGCGAGCAAAAAAAGCAAAAAAAAAAAAAAATTTCTCGGATTACCTGGGAAAGTCATCCCCAGCACACTTTTCTATGGAGTTTTCACATCGCAGGACTTTGGTGGGCCAACTTATTCACAATTTGGAATTAATTTCCTGGATAGAATTTTTATACTCCTAACGGGCGGTGTTATACGACTTAATAAACAACAATTCTCTAGGCACTCCATTGGGCGGCCAGCGCGGCGGAGGCAAAGCGCGGCGGTCGATGGCTTGTGGTTTTATTAGGATTAATTTAAAGGATCATATTCGAGGTATTATAGGGATACACGCAATGTTCCCAACACCGCCGCACCGAGCCGACACCTGTAATGTGTAATCGTATACGGTACGGTGAAATTTACAAAAATGCTTCCTTATTCCATCCCGTCTATACCGGGGGTGAGAGGGCGTTGCGCCGCGCCGCCATATGATTATGCTTCATTACGAAATATTATTTATTTTTAGAAATCGTTGTTTACACTTGGCTTAAAGTTACACACACCCAGGGAAAGAGTTTATCGGATCTAGAAAGAGTCAGAACGAGTTGTGAAAATAGTGCGAGAGAGAAATGCAGGGCCTACACTTGAAACTTTTTAATGATGTCGACTGAAACGACGACAGCTCTGCTGACGACGATAGGGAATAAGTTTATTTTTTCCTAATTTTTGCTGATTTTGTTTACGTGTTCCACCTGAAGGGTGAACTTAATTCTCTTTTTCTAGCAAATAGTGTTTGTTATGGAAGACTGGAATAACTTTTTGGTTCATGAGAGGAGTTGTTCCGCACTTGACGGTTAAATGATTCAGGTACTTGGCTGTCAAAAGTTGAAGTGGGTAAATAGAAAAATTTGATGAAAATTTGGTTTTTGTTGATATTTTTTTCTCGTTTTTTTATTTGAAGCAGGTATGTAATTGGCAAACGAGACCCAATTTCGTGAAGGAGTTTGCTTCAGGTCTTTCATAGGGCTCGCAGAAGTTTGAAGGTAAATTGACAAATATGCGTTCGGGTATGTTTATGTTGAATTTGAGAGTCTCTTTTGGTATAAGTTGCATGTAAATAATGTCAACAGGCACTTAAAAAATAAATAAAAGCAGATTGGGCTTACAACATTCCTTGACAGAGACATAAGAGATACTAAGGCTCGTTGTTCGCGTATGTAAGGTTCTGAATGCTGGTTTTATAAAAGGATTTTCGTACTAAAAGACATTTTCATATTTGGTTTGACATATTTGGATTTTCTCTGTGCTATAAGACGTTGTTCCAGACAAAAGCTTGAAAAAAAAAAATAAGTAAATGCCGCGGTTATGTATGTTCGCTCCTACGTGTGTATGATTAAGTAAGAAATTTGACAAACCAGCAGCTTCAGTATCCTTTTGTGGCAGGCTTATCATTAGTAGTCTACTTAGCATGGGAAACTGAAAAAGTAGCCTTTGATTAAACTGTAAAAAGGTAGTTTTTACAACTTTGTGTTTTGTAGGAGCTCAATAATTTTTTCACTGCAACCCTTAAAAATAGGTTCAAGTCGTGCATAGGTGGAAAGAAATTAAAAAGCCAGTTTCAAGTTGGCTTCAGAACGGCTACTCAACTATAAACCATATCTTCTTTCTCCTTAAAAGAAAGTAGGTACTGTGAACTCGTTCTTGCACAAATTCAAAAAACCATAATACGCATTTTTTGTAGACTTTAAAGCTGGTATTGAGTATGCAGGATGCCTGATCAATGGTCTACTTTTTGCAGATGATATAGTCTTGCTCGCATATTCTCCAGAATTACTCCAACTTATGATAACTAAATTGAGCAGTTATTGCTCGTGGTGGAAGCTGGTAGTTAACTGGGTGAAGTCAAAGTTCATGATATATGGTGGTGGCAGATTAACCTCAAGGAAATAATAAACTTTTAACATTGGAGATATCGAAGTTGTTAAGGAGTATATAGGGTGCGCCATCTAGACAGGACCTATTGAAAAGTTGAATAACTCCTCCATTTTTCAGCTGATTTTGTTAAATAAACAAGGCTTATTTAGGGTATGGAATGCCATTTTTTGACAATTCACTCAGAATACAATATCGATTAAATGACCACCTTCATTAGAACTACAAAATGCGGCCCTTTTTTGGGGATTTCGCATTGTGTTTGACAACATTTCGGCAGCAATTTCCGCTTTGATATTAGCTTTTATTTGTTCAATAGTCTTTAGTTTGCTGGCATACACCTTACTTTTCAAGTAGCCCTACAGAAAATGTTCGGTGCCGTCAAATCCTTCGAACGAGGAGGCCAATTCAAATCACAATTTTTTGAAACAACGGGATCTTGGCAATGTTGCCACTTTACTGCAATTGCAGTAGATCTACTGCATTTTTTTCCTGAAATGATTCTACTGCCTTAAAAAAATTTCTACTGCGCTTTTGGTAAAATCCGTCTCCCAAAATGAGAAGTTTAAAATAAAACAAAATAGTAAAAAGGTACACTAAGTTACGTATTTGTATGAATTAAAACGCTTCATTTAATATTTGGTTTCGATATCGGAGCGCAGTTTTCACAAAATTGATAAGTGTAGTTTTCTTAGTTCGTTAGCATGGGACAGACTCGAATAAAATGCTTTATATCTTTACGATCTTTTAAATTGCACAAGCTGCAGATTATGGGCACATTGGGGCGGTGGGGTATGTAATTTAATGGTCTCTAGCTTTAAGAAATTGTTGAGATTTGTTGATGTCTGGATCCACATTATCTTCGAAGTAATTTATCATGCTAAAGTCATCCCCAGTTTTGAGTAATATATTCTGTATATTGATGATTGCGCTTGTTCAATAAAGGCTTTATGCATTTTTTAAATTGTAAAGCACTTCTTTGTATTGTTTAAGACTAACTCCCGTAAGATTAAGAGGACACAGGACATCCACCGCTATTTCTTCCATTTTTCAAAGCATGCTGTTTTTTTGAAACATGCTCGTCGCATTGCTACTATTTTAGGTAAGCGATGTTCTTCCATGCTAAACATTTTAAGGACGTAATAAAAATGGAGCTTCAGCAGTCCTGTTTCGATGTGCAACATATAAGCGGGCGTGGTCAAGGGAAGGTGCAATATTGTTTTCAGAAAAAATCAAAGCAGCTGCTCCACATTCTCATTTTGAAGGTACATATACCCAAACTTGGGCTGCGTACAATATAACCGACCTCGCTGAAGCTTCAAAGATTTGGTATTTCGCTCGGAGTCCTATGTTTTTATCCTTCATACATGCTGACCAGGTTTTGTTTAGGCCAATTTTCGCAGTTTTTAATTTTTCTGTAATTTGAAGTTTCACATTATTTTGTGGAGTTATTATAACACCAAGTTACTTATAATTATCGACTACTTCCACAATTTCCTTCTCCCGTTTCCAGATGAAGTTCCCATTCCTCTGTCTCTTTCCTCTACCAAAAATTATTATTTGGGCATTACTTTGGTTTGTTGTAGGTTTCTACAATTTGCAAAACTCATCGCTTATTTATCATCATCTGAAAATTTATAGGAGTATCGGGGTATCAGTTAACAGAATTAAGTCATCAGCGTACATCAAAACTTTGATTTTAGTTCCGCTTATTTCGATCCCTCCAATAAGATAGAAGACTGTATCATTTATGTAGATGGAGAAAAGGAGAGTACTTAATACGCATCCATGCCTCAATAATGATGTGGTATTGTGGTTGCGAAACTTTCTGATATTTTGACGCCATTCCAGACCTTTGCTGTACAGTTATGGTATATTTTCTTCAATGTTTTCAGCATTTTAAAAGGAAGTCCCAATGCAGCCACTTTATAAAACATTGATTTGAGTTGTGTATTTATAAATGAATTTCTTTGAAAAAAAAATCTACTGCATAAAAATGTAATCTACTGCACTTTTTTTGTTAATCTACTTCGGAAATTTTTTCAAACAGTGCCAACGCTGCTCCGCAAAAACTTCATAGTAGCAACTGCGCGGTGTGACAAGGTGGACCGTCTTGTTGAAAATAGAAGCTCGTCAGACCGTGCTTACGTATTTCCGGACAAACAAAGTGCGCCAACATAAAAAAAAAAAAAAAAAAAAAAATTGTCCAATGATCGTATTATCTATAAATCGAGCACGCTCTGGCCCAAACTGTAACTTTTACGTCGTGCAATGGTGTTTCGTGAATGATGTATGGGTTCTCTGTTCTCAAAATTTCACAGTTTTGTTTATTGACCCCGCCAGACAGCGAAAAATTAGCTTCGTCCGTCATCAAAATTAGGTACCAAAAGTCGCAGATGACTTTCGATGTACCGCGCTAATTTCAGCCCAGTGAGTCGATCTATGTCTAAAATGGCATAGACTGACGTTTCAGAATCGCCTAAAAAATAGCGGAGTTATTCAACATTTCAATAGGTCCTGTCTAGATGGCGCACCCTGTACATATCTTGAAATCCACTTTGCGAAAAACCTGGAAATATAGGGAAACATCTCTCTGAGAAGTTGCAATTAACATAGCTTGGAAGGATATTTTCAGCAACTGGTGTAACGCACACAGTGTAAAATACAAAGCATTCGAATTGATGTCACAATCTACAATGTTTTATGCAGTCAAAGTATGGGGTGGAACTAAACTCAAAATGGTAGAAAAACTACTCACGGTCTATTAAAAACGCATTTGTCGACTGCCTCAAAACTCTCCAAATTACATGATAACGCTAGAGACTGAAATCTCTCCAATGTTTTTAAAAATAATTAAAACTACATGCGGGTTACATAACGAATGTGCTGAGTATGCCTGATCTACGTCTCCCAAAAAAACCACTCTTCATGTAATAGGGAAACATAAATAAGCTGGAAGGTTTAAGAATTTGCTCGATATGGCTCAGGAAGTTCAAATTGAAATAAATTCTGATGACTTCAATTCATGGAAACATCACTTAACCAACTTATTTAGGAACTGGATGATCGATTTAGTGTGAAGTATGCGGAAGGTTGCAAAATAAAATGCACAGGATGATCTAGAGTAAACTGAAAGACAGTTTAAACGGGAATAATTATTTTTTTTTTTAGAGATGAATACTCCACTGAGGAAATATCAGCCATGTTTTGGATGACAGGTGAGCTGTTGAATTTGAATTATATACCGCATATTGAGAGTCTACCAACTGTTTGTGAAATGTGTAATATGGCTGAGAGAGGAGATACTCTTCATTTTCTTGGAAGATGCTCTGAGAGAAAGACGAAGATGTGCATTTGGTGTTGATTTTTTATCCAAAGAGGTGATTTTAAGGTATTTTAATGAGGCTTATAAACACAAACTGTTCAAGTTTTGTAAAAGTGCACTAACATATATATAAATAGAATTTTGATTGAAAATTTTTAAACCTAAACTAGTACTTACTCTGTTTATAAATTTATAATAAAAGTTATAATTGTCAATCTGATCAGACTGAAATGCCATTCTACAATGGATAATAATTATTTTTGTAATCAATAATTGGTACTGAATAAAAAGTACTTACTTTATAACTAACTAACTGGCTGAGCCGCCCGGCGTTGCTCTGGTCTGTAGTTTTAAGGCTCACGTTCTGTCCATAGTAGTTTCTAGGTTTCTGTTCAAAACCCCGTTCCTGTGAGAATCTCCCGTTCCTGTGGAAACATGTGAATGAAATATAAGTCTATGTAGGAAAGAGGGATAACGTAACATCCTAGAGTTGAAAGAATTTTTGAAATTGGTCAAGTAACTTTAAGGTTCCCGTTCTTGTTCCTGTTTCTGTTATCGTGGGCTTATAGAGATGAATTATTGTCTAAGTTACTGATGGAGGCGGATGATGTAGCACCTAAAAGAATTTTTTCGTCCCGTAGTTTCTAAGTTTCTATTCCCAACCCCGCTAATGTGAGAGGGCATCAAACCTTTACAGGAACCATGTCTGGACTAAACTATGTCCAGCCTGAAAATTTCATAAAAATTCGTTGGTTGGTTCAGGAGTCTACACAGGACACATACATACATACATACATATTTCCTATTTTATATATAGATACTAGCTGACCCGCCCAGCGTTGCTCAGGCCCTACGTTGAGCGAATTGAGTATGTTAAGTTAAGTTGTTTCCAAGTTTCTATTCTAGAATGAGAATGAAATATAGTTTATGTTATTCAGGGACAGTTAAGCACTCTTACGATGACAGAATTTTTGAAATCGGTCCAGTATTTGCCAAGTTCGCGGCTATGTTGCAGTTCCCGTTCCTTTCTCGTAGGGATAAGGGTATAACACCGTATTGTAAAAGTGAAAACCGTATGGAAATCAGTACAGTGGTTTTTGAATCCCCGTTTCTGTGGGAAAATGACGATGAAATGTAGTCCATATTACTCTGGGACTATGAAGCACTCTAAAAGTGAAAAAAATTTTGAAATCGGTTCAGTACATTCCAGGTTCCTGGTTATATCACCGTTCCCGTTTCCGAAAGAATATGGAAAGGAAATATAGTCTTTGTTACTCAGAAGCAATGAAGCACTTTAACATTGAAATTTTTTTTGGAATTGGACCAATATTTTCCAAGTTCCCGTTGTTGTTGTTCCCGCCCCGTTGCGGGAACTCGTCCCATGTCCTAAGAGACCACAAAGTGGTTTTACAATACCCTTATTTGGGTCTGTGCCAAAATAAAATATTGTTGAAGCTATTTAGGGATAACATCGTGTTGTAAAACCGACAAAAATTTCTTATCGTTTCAGTGGTTTTTGAATTCCCGTTCCCGTTCCCGTTCCCAATCCCTTTCTTGTGGGAATTTAGGGATGAAATGTAGTCCAAGGTCCAAGGTACTTTAGTGCAATGAAGCACTCCAACGGTGAAAGAATTTTTGGAAACAGTCTAGTATTTTTCAAATTCCCGGTTATGTTTCCGTTCCCGAGGGAATATGAAAAGGAAATCTAGCCTATATTATTTCTCAGGTTCTATGTAATTTTTGAGTTCCGAATTTCATTCAAATTGGATTAATAGTTTTGGTGCCTCTTTAATACAAACACTTAGCTCTCGTTAACGTTCCCGTTCCCGAGTACTTTTGAGGTTATGTAAATCATGCAATAAAATAGGAATAAATAATTATAGTCAGCGATTTACTGTCAAAAAAATTACAATAATTTATTTTCAGATCAAAGTAGAATGCTGGTAGTTCCAGAATCACAGATGCACTACGCTCAACTTCATCTTGTTTTGCTCGCAGTTGTTGTGTCCGATGGGCACTTCATTTCCACTCACTATAGAACGTATTTGTGATATACTTATACGATTATTTTTGTTATAATGTCTCTCGCTGGTCATCAGTGCGGTTAGCACGTGATGTTTCTCTTAACTCATTTGATTTACTTTTTCCCTGACATTGTTAGTCTTACTAAAACATAATAACCAAATTACTTCCACTTCATTAGTACTCAATATCCCTTCGAGATCGTTAGCTCTACCAAAGGCCTAAAAGACCGACGCTCTCTTTGCTATGGTCAAAGTGTATAGTGTCACTTAAAATCAATTCCTTTTGTTTTCCGAATATAAACCAAGTTAAGTTCAATGTGGGGTCATTTTTTAAGAAAAAAACAGCTTGGATTATAGTAAAAGTAACATTTTGAATTAAAACACAATTAAATCAATATGCTTACCAGTCAAAAATAAATAAAAAACTAAATTAAAAGAATTCTTAATTTTCTTAATTCCAATAATCTTATTACATATTTGTCATTTATTATTTAAATTTTTTTACTGTCAAACACGATTGAAAAAAAAAAATAAAGTCATTGCTTGAATTTAATTTTTAATTCATTACAGTTAAGAATAATGAAATTGTTCCTTTTACTACATTCCAATTCTTTTTTTTTTTATTTTCTTACCTTTTAAACCTTCCCTAGACCTCCACGAACATTTCAACACCAAGATGAGATAAATCCCTTCAGCCGTTCTCGAGTTTTAGCCAGACTAACGAACAGCAATTGATTTTTATATATATAGATATAGTCTTATAGCAAAGGAAGAGAGACTGAATTTAGGAAAGAAAAAACAGAAAATCCTTTCCTACAATGTAGTAGTTGCTATCGCATCCTGCTCCAGTTCACAGCGGAAGATTTCAACGATGAAATTCAGCCGTCAAAAAAATAGAAAAATCGTGGTGGAGCTTCTCCTTCATTTTTGTTTCAAAGGTATTTCTCAATACTAGGACAGGGTTTCAAATGAAAATGGAAGTGGATGAGCTCCTGTTGAAATAATGGCAGCTCTTAAATCATACTGCAGCATGGTATACTATGCATGCCTATGGCAATATAAAAGTTTTCACAGCCGACAATCCTATCAAACGAACAGAAAAAAAACATAAACATATGAACGTAGACCGTAAAATCCCAAAGAGTGAACGTAAGCCCTAGACTATACTGAGCAGAATGCACTGGAGGTAGAAACAAAAATCGCATTTTTAGATGAAAACCTTAACCGAAACATGATAAGTGAGTGTATTCGTATTAGGGTTAAATTAACCAACATTAGCCTGATATGCACCAACTCCCCTCTTGGCTCTTCTCGAAGAGAAAGACGAAAACTCTTAAGAATGTTGCAACGAATTTATCGAAGAAACTATGTGAGAAATGCCCTAGACCTGTGGTTCAAAACGACCTTCGCAACGTAAGGCGAGACTAAGGAACGAGGTTATCGTTGGAATCACAATCGGTAGGCATAGCCCGCATGACAAAAACCTCGAAAAACTGGCTCAGGATAATCTATTTTGCTGCGGGGCTTTACCTTTTTGTTGGTTGCGCACGCTTTCTTGGCTCAGAATTATTGATAACGAGACATGGCGATCCCCAGGTTAATGAACCGTTACCCGAGTTGACCATGTTGCGATCGACGTAAGGAACTCTTCTAATCTCATTGATGCCCGGAATGGTTTAAGCCAGTTTTTATTATTTATTTTATTTACTAACGCTGTAAAACGAGTAATCGAATTCGTTATCGAAGGATGTTGGTTGAGGCTCAGATTCACCCCGAGCTCTAATGCCCATCTTTGTGAAATATAAAACGTATTACGTATTAGGCTTTTTGTTATAGTCTTTTTTTTAATGTACTTCGGGCGGTTATATAGCTTTTCTAAGCTCCCATTGGATTTACCACTTCAGCATTGGAAGACACTTCGCCTGGCTACAAAAATATTCGATTGGTTTATAAAAATATGGTTTCAAAACGGAGCAGCACTCAATGGCGTTTTTTGCCGAATTATGAATGAGCCATCAGTCGAATCCAAAAAACTAAGTAAAGCTGCTTTCCGTGTATGTCCCAACAGTGATGTTTTTTTTTTTCTTTTTTCATGTGAAAAGCAATTTATTTCATTTCACAGCTCTGGCCGCAGCCACAAAGCCATCAGACACTCATTTCATGGCACCCGTAAATTATTGTCTATTACACAACCCTTTAACCCATTTGCACTACATTTACAAAAAATCTATTATTTAGAAATAAAAAAACTACTCTCCCTAAGGCCCTTGTGTCGAACATGTCTGCGGGTGTAACAATCCCCCATCGCCTGATTTGGTCCTTATTACCAATTCCTAAACAATGCGTCTAATGCAGCAGCAAAAATTAGTTTATGCGGTATTGCAATCACTGGGCCGCATGTCCAGTCAATCGACTGTGGGCCTCCAAATCCTTTGACCTCTTTCTATAAAAACTTCTCCCATCGGGACAACATAGCAATAGCAGCCTAACAGATTGCATTGAACTCATTCAGCCGAGGGTAATAATTAATACTCACTCACATTATGCCATGAATTGTGTTGGCATTGATCAGCGGCGGTGGAAGCTGGCGGCTGGCGGCTGGCGTCATCTCATCGGTGAGAGAATCCTTTTTCATCTGCAACCGTAACCATCAATGTTTGTCCAATATGACGTGCGCCATGATGCCAGTAGTGGTATTATTTATCCACCATTTTGATGGACGCATTTAACTGTTTCGATGGCGAGCGAACAAAAAATCATTCCATCGACCGCAAAACAATTTATTCTGTCCCGGGGATTTCACAGGCCAGTTTAGCATACATATATGTCCAGGCCATCTCCATTCCATGGAAAGATCCTTCCCAGTGGAAGTCCACAGCACAGGAGGAGCAGAAATTAGTAAAACGAATGCGCCCGCCGTAAAATTACAGTTCGAACAGGCTTAACCGCAGGACATGGCGAACGATTGTTGTGCTGTGCATCCACCCGACAGGCTACAACGTACGAATTAGTTTCAATTATGTTTGACTGATTAATTGTACGAAAGTACAGTTATTGGCGGTCTGATGGCCGAAGCCAAAATTATCCACCATTCCTTCTGTGTGAACACAGCACTGCCATTTTTACATCATCTGATGATTGATATGATTTTTTTGTGTTCTTTTTTTTCTGTGTTATCCTTTGTGTGTCGTCTTTTGTTATTTACAGTTTTGGAGGACAAAACGTGCCTCCGTGAAAAACCACAGCCACGTATAAACCCTCTCAGATCTCTCAGGGAAACAGACACATAGCGATTTAGTGACATTTTCTCATATATTTAGAACGCTGCCTTTTTATTGGCATTGATGTATTTCGGTAACAGTGATTTTGGCACAAATCCTTCCTGCCTAAGCACATCCTGTTTGGGTAAATATAGAAAAGAAGGCCGTTTTTGTTCATACATCGGCAATGACGTGCCATAACCATACATTGAGTCGAGATTCTGACACATCCTGGTTACTGGTTTAAGATGGAGAGGGAGAGGGGTCGGGAGTATAAATCTAGTCCCGTGTACCAAAAACTTTGTCCTGCTCATGAGAAGCAAAAATTGTTGGAAACTTTTGTTGGGAAAGTGTTTGCGTCGCGTACTTGTGGCCACCGACCGCACTCTCACGTTCCATCAAAAACGATGGCAGCATGTTGGACGTGTGTGGGTGGGTGCTGTTTCTGGTGTTGCTGCTACTACTGCTGCTTTTGATGCTGTTGCAGGTGCGCTAGACGATATGTTGTTAAAAAGTTGACGCTGTGATTCAATAAAATAAGGAAATTTAAGTGCTTGGCTGTGTGTAATGTTCCACAGAAAGTTGATGAAGTTATGTATGTGGGTGTTCTTCTGGATTTTTTTTCCTTTTGTATGAAGGCTTTTTATGGGTGACAACAAGGACACGCGTGTGTTGTACTGAAAGAAATTGGTAATAACATTTTGTTGTCACAGTGAAAGTAGGTTCTTACAAATTGCAAAAAGATACAAAAGAAATAAAGTTATGTTAACAGGATTTGGTCAGAGCATGACCAAGTTGTTGGCTTTCAGATGTATGATAAGGACTGCGTGGCAGTATCGTCTCCAACTTAAAATTTGTTTTCTTTTTTTATGGAAGGCAATTGCGTTGACACAGTGCATTAAAAATGTGAGTTATTGTCAATTTGTTCCAACGGTGTGTTGGACTTATTACACATTTTGCTTTTACCTTTTATTGGTTTTGGCTTTTGTTGAGTTGATAACCAGATGCTCACGAAATTTGTGGTGTCATCTTCCTGATCCCACTTAAAATTCAACTGATTATTTGTTGAAATGATTGTGTGGCTTTTTGTTTCTTAAGTGATGGTATTTCCAACTCAATCGGTGTGTATTCCATTTTATACTTCCCCACTTAAGAACACTAATGAGGTATTCCCAATGAAGATAGCTTCATACTTTGCGTACAGCTTGCAATAAGAATGGAAGACTCTCAGATCATTCAAACACATGATTTGATCAGGACCTTCTAAAAAGGAGTTCTATTTCGGGATTTAAGAAAAGGGAAAAGATCTCGCTTGTGCTTTTAACTTTAAAAACTATGTGATGCCATAAGTAATCGAAGAAAACATCAGCTGAATGGCCAGCACGTCTACACATGTTCGTTTCATAAAATTTGTCGTCGCACATCTTCAATAAGACAACTTTATTACACCTTCAATAATTTCACATAATCACCGCTATCATGAAATACATTCGGAGAAATCCACGAGTGAAAAATCACGATGCGAATCCAGACAAAAAGCATTCACAAATTCCGAACGAGTTCGAAAAAAGCATTGCCTGATTGAAAAAATGAGTGTCCATTTTCGAAGTCAGAATAAATACTCGAAGTAATATAGAAACTAAAATCCCTAAACTTAAAAAAAATCCCTTAACTTTTCCCAAACATATTTTTAACCGATTTTCATTTTCTAGTAAAAATTGATTTATTTGCACTTTTTGTGCTTAGAATAAATTATAATATATCTGTATTATTGATCAAATCTTAAATGTTATATGAAATAAACAATTTTACTGTCGAATATAATCAAATATTTTCTTCATCAAGTTATAAATTCCCAAAAGAGGATTTTTGTTACGTGGTCCCTGAGTACTTTCCAATCTGTCAAACACAAATTCATTCACTTGTGTTTTTTAACAAACCATAAAATAATTTGTGAAATCCAAGTTTGTTTACAGATAAAATTCAAGTGTTATTTTGGCTATCAGATAAAGTAATTTAACAATAATACGAGTACTATTTAAACACTCTAAATCTGTCAATTTCACCGCTTAAATTTGGAAACGGGCATAACGAAGACAGTCTTTTGAAAAAATGTAATTTCTTTTGGAAATAATTCTATTCATTGATATGTGTTTCTGTTTATAATAACCGATGTTCTTAAAGGGTGAAAACAACAAACAAACAACAGGTTATATCATATAACGAAAATCACGATTTTTTATTTGCGAAATTTACGTACCCCTAGTTATATGAAATGTTATCCTGTAATCCAGACGGCGAAAGGATACGCTAAACGAACGCCTAAAAGACGAAGTTAATGACTACTGGGAGGGAATAAAAACAGAGTTGGATGTAATTTAATTTACGAGATAATTTTTGTTTTCATTGTTTTTTCTTAAGTAGAACTATATTTTGTGAAATTATTCTATACAAATGTGTTTTTTATGTTTTAACAAATGGATTTTACCTATGGCTCTACGCTCTACGACAGAAGAAACTTGTCGTAGAAAAGGACGTCATATTTCCGTTTCATTCGGAATTCGTGATACCAAATTACGAATTTCGAAATTCGTTCCACTCCGAATGAATTATGTGATAGCAACATCGGGAAACTTAGACTTTTTTCGATTACGATGGAATCTGTGATAGGGCTAATTGCTTCTTTGAGGTTTTAAGTCGATTGCAGGACATCACGTAGCTCAAAAGAAAAAAATGACCAAAACTTGCGATTGTGTGCTAAAAATAATAATACATTTGCTGTTAGAGGGCTACCAACTATACATAATATAACAAAATAAACGGCAATCACATGAAAATAACGGCAACGCGTTGTGCACTTGTCACCTTCAGTGTTATATTCGATTACGTAAGGCACATGTTTATTAGAAATGGCAACCACGTTCCAATAGCTATATCATTTGTCACGTCGCTTCCTTGGTTGTCCTTCATCACTTTACCTTCATCTTGATATTGATGAAAGCACAGGGATGGTGGATCTGTATTTAAAGATGGCGGTATAAAATCAATTGAAAGCGACTGTAAACAGATATTGTTGCAGACGGTGTCTACGATGTCCGAACTTGATAGTTCAATCATCAAGCGAAAAATATGCTGAACTAACAACAGGTTTTTGTGGGTGCCGAACAACTCGCGGATTTCATTCGGCAATCGATGATCTCGCGGATGTCTAAAAATGTTTCATTTATTTCGCAACAGTCAGCTCGCAAATTGTAAGTTCGTCTTCCACTCATCTCGCTGAAACATTAACTCGCAATAGTTATTTTGCATTTTCTTCTTTTGCATTCCAATCAACTGGCATGACATGTATTCTTTATATCAGTTTTAAGGTCTGTTCGTTGAAGCCCTGGGGTTGCCCTAGGGTCGCCTCAAAGGGTTTTTTGAGAAACCATAATTCACCCTGAATGTCAAATTGAGTGCTTTTGGAGCCATAGGTTTGCCCTGGCTTTTTGCTGTGGCGAGTTGAGAGCTGTCAAATGGCATGTATTTTTTTTTTAAATGACAGGGATGTGTGGTGATTTGTGGTATAACGTTTTTAGAGGACTGGAAAACCCAGGTTTTTTATTTGATAATTCACAGGGCTGTCAAAAAAACCTGGATCAACCCTGTGGAAAGTTCAACGAACAGACCTTTATTGACGTTTCATGCAGTGATCTTGTATCTAACAGTCTTTTGTAGTAGTTCAATGCTAAAACCTTTTGGTAAATTTGTCTCCATTTGAAAACAAAAATGTATAATAATAACAGAAAGAGTGAGCAGTGTATTCAAATCTGTAATAAGTAATTACCCACTTTATTTTTTGTTTTGTTTGCTCTTTCACTGAAACAATTGTTTTTTTTTTTAATAATAATGGCAATGACGATAAATTGTCATTTAGGTTCATGATTTTTCGGTCTATGTTATTTGGCCAAATATTATTATTATTTTTTTTTTTAATTTGTTTGGCGAGCACATCTGACGCAATACTGATTAGACCTCTCTCATATTACATACATACGTAGTGAAAAAGCACGATCAACAAAAGTGACCGATGTATAGAAAGTCCCTTTCTTACTCATATATCGGGGTCTTTTTCACCACAGGGTTTAAGAGTTCGCTTTTTAAGGTCAGTTTATTGCGACATCATAGATTCCACGAATTTCGATTCAGGTCACTTTCATTCGATATTATTATGAAAATTCTTAGCGGAGATATAAAAACATAATCTTTTTTGCACTTCACAAAAATATAAACGGCTAGTCAAAATCGGTAGACCAGTTGTTTTAAGAACCGGAATCTATTTTTCACATTTTTTTTAAACAATTTTTTTAAAAGTCAAGTAGATATGCAAGCCTCTAGATATATTTTTTTTTTCAAAAATCATTTTTTTTTTAATTATGAAATAAAAATTTCAAAAACTTAAATTTTCCAAATGTTGGTAAACAATCTTTCGCAAATAAAATCTAAGAATTCTAAAATATAGAATTTCGTCATAAACCTGTCAGTCATGAACGGAAAAGTCGGTTTCGGGAAAAACGTACCGTTCTTAAACTATTCAGATCCTAGATCCCTCTGGAGGGAGATCATTTGCACATGAACAGAGGAGGTCTAAGACATTTCTGCAGAGTTTCTTGATGGACCGCCGAATCTTATGGCATGTCTCCCTATGAGGTCATGTCTGGTAATGATACTGATTACGGAACCAATG
This sequence comes from Melanostoma mellinum, assembly GCA_914767635.1. Taxonomy (NCBI): domain Eukaryota; kingdom Metazoa; phylum Arthropoda; class Insecta; order Diptera; family Syrphidae; genus Melanostoma; species Melanostoma mellinum. The sequence continues at coordinate 257,753,324 of OU612058.1, forward strand.
TGCAATCTGCTCCCACTTGTTGTTTGATTTATCCACGGCATCTTTCAGCATGAGCTTGCATGTAACCATTGGTATACCAATCTTCAACCTGCTGACTGAGATCGTCAGCCTTGCAGTTTCCTATGATATCTTTATGCCCCGGCACCCAAAAATGTGAATGTTGATTGAACTGTTCAGCCATCTCTATGAGAAATAGTCGACAAATGAGGGCAGTTACTAAGTTCGTGGAAACCTAGTGATTTGAAGGCTGCTTGGCTGTCCGAGAAGATACGGATATTCACTGACGATATCACATTTTTTTAGCAACGATAAAACAATTTGATCGCCAGAACAATGATATTATTCTGTCAGCGATAATGATGTCCGCAGGCACTTGAAGCTCTTCAGGACCTGTACCATCTGGTTCAGTGTATTTGTTTAGTCAAAACTGTTGAAAGCCCAATGCAGTTTTTTGAGTGTGCATTAACTAATTGAGCGTTTCTTCGCAGTATTCTGTTCTGGAATCGTCAGATGCTGGGCATAGTTGGACTCTTTGAGAGGATTTTTCTAAACCAAGAAGCTTATGAAATTTTATCTATTCTGAAACGGGAGCTTTTTAAACTATTCCTCAGTTGGTATTTGTATGATTTAGGGGATACCGTGTTGAAATTATAGTACCTATAATCGCAAGTAAGAAATCTATGACTTTTTTAACAATTAAGGCGCACAGCTGTTAGAATTGAATACTTTTGTAAAGTTAAAATATTAGAGAGGATTAAAGAAGAGACACCGATGTACATTGCTTTTGAATTTTTATGAATTATAATGCAAGGGAAAAGTCTGGTAAAGCATTTCACATTCCGGTTGTGCAACTAAAATGTGAATCTCTTCAATTGACTGTACGACCGAAATCGGGCTCAAGGTAAAACTAGCAAGGTGGGGTTTTTTGGCTAAATTGTTTTAGGGGAGTAATGCAACTGACTATTTTACTAGAGCACGGTTTGTGAAAAAAGAGATAAAGTAGAGTGAGACAGCAGGCGCGGATTCAAGGGGGGGGTCACAGGGGTCATGACCCCCCCCAAAACAGTCCGCATTTCAAAAAATAAATCGAAACTGAAACTGAAAATCAAAAAAAAAATAACCGAACAAAATCTAATTTTTGTAAACTTGAAAAACGGAAACTAAAGCGACCAAAATCAACTTACTTTATTGCACTATGGAAAATTTGCTATCAAAAAATGGCTGACTCAACATAACTGACTTAAAATTGAATAAATTTCTCACACAATACTGACTTTTGTATCAATTTCTCTATATTTAGATATTAGCTTTACTTATAGCGTTTTTCATTGAAATCCGAAAGAACTACTCTCAAATGCAGAACTACTCTTTTCAATGAAACATTTTTCAAAAGTTTTGTCGTAGTATTGGTGACAATTGTCATGAAAAGCTTTGGGTGCATTCACTTCTGTAGTCACTATGTAGTCAAAATTCAATTAGTTTTGTGAATGCAAAATTGAACTACAAACGCAATTAATCCTTTTATGTTTGTAATCTTTCGTATTTTTTTTCCGAACAGCCGATTGTGAAACGTCGAAATGATTCTAAATTAACTTTATATCTGAAATTTTTACATTACGTGGGTTGAAAATTTTTCAACTCATTTCGCAGTTGTTTCTAATGACTGGATACGTAGTTACTAAAGCAGTGAAAGCGCCCACTTGCATCTTTTCCATTTTTTTTTACATTCCATGTAGGTGATGGATGGAAAGGGATGACGACGAAGAAGAAGGCAAAAAAGAATGCAGCAAACTAACAAATTCTAAATTATTTACATATTTCTGTACTCATATTCAATTACTTTCTTTTTTCTTTTCAATTTTAATAATCACCAAACAAATTTCATAACAATTTTTTTTTCCATTTGACGTTTGATACAACAGCTGTTTTTGCATGTGTGTGTAATTTTCAGAGTAGATCTCCCAACCGATTGGGAGTAGATCTTTGGCGTGTAGAGTAACTCCAGAACTACTCTTTTTTCCAATGAAACATTAAAAATGGAAAAAGAGTAGATCTTTTCACAAAAGGAGTAACTCTTTTCGTCAATGAAAAACGATATTAATATCTCAACATTTGATTACAAGTTTTAAGTAAAAACAATTTATGACAGAAAATCCAGTCTTCTATTTTGTTTCGCAAATCTGTTGATGATCGCATCGATGTCCAATTCAATGTCGCGATGAATGTGTAGCAATGCAAGACCGGTGAGTCTGTCTTCTGCCATAGTCGATCTCAACCAAGTTTTGAGGCGACGGAGAGTTGAAAAGCTCCTTTCTGCAGTGGCTGCAGTAACAGGAAGCGTCACCAATCCAAAGCATTACTTTATCACACGCATCAAGGGCGGCAGAAACCGAATCAGGAAGTTCACCGCCTTTTTCAACAATTCGGTTCCATTTTGCTACCCACAACTCCAATTCTGCAATAACGCTTGCAGGAGGAGTGTTCAGCAGCTTCTGGTACATGACTGCTACGAGATTAACTTCTTCAATGTCCTCCTCTGTATAAGAAGTCTGAGGCAGAAAAACTCTCAACCCAAAAAGCTTCATTACGTCTGGAGAAAGCCTTTCGTTGAGGTCCGTTAAAACGTTGTCTAAAAGAGAAACGTAAACTCCTCTTCTAAAATATTCTTCCGGGGTTTTCTCTGTTTGGTGATTATCTCGATGTTTTTGACGAGAAACAACGCGTGGTACTTTCAACTCGACACCCAACTGTGTTGCAAGATTTTCAGTTTCAGAAAACAACCGTTGGAAAACAGAATCAGCATCGCTTCTTTTCTTCTCAAGCACAGTTAAAGTATCTTGTATGTAAGCGGTTGCTTTCTTCAGATCTAATGATGGTATACAACTGTAGAAATATGTTTACCAAATATTCATCAAATTGCAATTACAAACCTTCGTGTCTTTGTCACTATTATCACTATAATTCCTGATTTAAAGAACCGTACAAATAGTACAAAGCTGCTTAGAGAAAACTGCAAACAAATAACTGTCATTAAATGGTTATTTAGATTTTATGAAAGAAACCACCTTTTTTTTAAATTTGAAAATCAGACAAATATGCTCATACATTCGGTTCTCTTGATGTTTACTCCATATTATTCAAATTAATTTACCTTAAAGCATCCGTCAAATGAATCCTTGTTTTATATTTTTTACTTTTGTTGTTTATTTTCTGGTTTTTGTTCCGTTTCCTTCTTTGTTTATCGCAAAACACAATGAAAACTATCCTGATTTCAACGACACTGAAATCAACAATGGACTGTTGTGCTTTCAATGTTTTGATTGCAAACTGATGTGAAGTTAGCCACAATGCCATAAATGAGGCGAAGCCATTTGAAAACACACGAGGAAACGTTTCAGAAAAAAATTTATTGGCTAAGACATTTCTTACTTTTAAAAGTAATTTTTTTTATACATATGTAGGGGGAGGCAGAAATTGAATAGGAAAAACACACTTTGAGTTTGAAGAATAATTGTAATTTAATAATAATAATTAAAAAATAAAAGTTAAAGGGTTTAATAGAGAGTTGGGGTTCACTTTTCACTTCTTGTTTCTTTGCTTTGTCTTTACCGAATCGCAACAACTTTACCATCTTCATCTTAAATAAGGTGGATAATTTAATAGAAGTAAAACAATTAGGGTAAGTAATGACACATTTGGTTATTTGAAAGTTGAATTGTTAGGATGTGGTCATCCTACATTCGGCCATCCTGCTTGTCGGCTGTCTCAGACGAACTGACATCTTCATACTCCATTAGCCACATCATCTTCACACACATCGTCTTCGCTTTCTTCTTCATCGCTTTCAATCTCATCGCATTCACTACCATCTCCATTGCGCCAGGGTTTCATAAAGTCGGCTGATGACAAAGTAGAATTCGGTCCTTCGTGATTGCCCACCTTACGAACCTCGTATCGGTCGTTGCGTTTGACCTTAACAATTTCATAGGGACCTAAATACAATGGGTATAACTTGGTTCCAGGTGCAAACTGAGTTTTTTTGATTGCCACTAGATCCCCCAAATTGTATTTTGTAGCAGCTTTTCTTTTACGATTGTAGCCTCTTCGGTTTTTTTCTTGGATCTTTGCAATTTGTTCGTTGGCCTGGCTTCGCAAAATTTTTTCTTTCATCTTCGAACTCCTCGATAATTAACTCTTCCATTTGTTGCTTGAGTTTAACGTTCCCAATACATCTCATAGGAACTCCAAACATTAACTCGAACGGGGTTTTGTTAGTGCTTCTACTTATCGTTGAATTTATAAGAGTTTGCAGTTTTGGCACATGCTTGAACCATTTGTCAGGAGCGTCGACAGACATCTTCGTCAAAATTTCCACTATTGTTCTGTTTATCCTCTCCACTTGTCCGTTTCCTCGAGGAACACATGTAGTCACCAATGAATGAGTAATCTTTCTTTCCTCGCAGTACTCTTTAAATACGTTTGATGTAAAAGCAGAACCTCTATCCGTGATAACTCGTACTGGGTCACCAAAAGTTTCACTCTGGATCAGCAGTTTTTTAACGATTTCATCGGCTCCTGTTGACTTGACGGGAAAAATCCACGTAAACTTAGAAAAAGCATCGACGATAACGAACAAATGCTTGTAACTCTTGGCTGTTGAGTTCATAGGACCAAGATAATCCAAATGATACGTATTTAGGGGGGTATCAAACTTTTCGATTGGATTTAGAAAACATTCCTGCTTCCCTCCTTTCCTAGCTCCAAGTATGCATGGAATACTTAACTTCTTTAATTTTTGAAGACAAACTCGGTATCCAAAAATCTTTCCTAGCCAACACTTCGACTTTTCGTGCGCTCATATGACCTTGCTCATGAATACCTCGTAGGACTTCTCTTTGCAGTTTTCTTGGAACAACTATAATGAATAATCACCTTCCACGAACTTGTACAGAACACCGTTGCGCATAACAAAATCTTCGTGCTATTCATGCTTCAGAATATTTGCTACCAGTGAGCAAAATTCATCCGCTTCTTGCGCTTTTCTAATTCGGTAAAGACAAAGCAAAGAAACAAGAAGTGAAAAGTGAACCCCAACTATCTATTAAACCCTTAAACTTTTATTCTTTAATTATTATTATTAAATTACAATTATTCTTCAAACTCAAAGTGTGTTTTTCCTATTCAATTTCTTCCTCCCCCTACACATATAAACAATTTATAATTTAATATAAACAACAGTTTATTTTTGTTATATTTGTTTTTTTTTTTATCCCGTGACCCCCCCCGGAGAAAAATTCTAGATCCGCGCCTGTGAGACAGGTAACGTTTTGACGATGTTCAAGAGAATCAATCGATTCTACGATTGAACTATCACTTATCAATCTCAACGATCTGTTTTTTTATTCCTGATCAAGTATAAAAACGCATGTTTGAGAGGCACCTGACTAAATACGAGAGTTATACTCTGGTTTGGGTTCAAAATTCTGCTTTTAAAATTCTGCTTTTCAAAATTCTGCTTTCCAAAATTCTGCTTTTCAAAATTCTGCAAAAATCCCACGGTTTTTTAACATTTTCCAAAACTTCTTTTTCTTAATAATTGGCAGAATATTGATAATAACTTCAAACGCTTAGGCAAGGTAAGGTGGAAGTGGCTGTCAGCCAATGAGTACAGGTGCCCATTTTGATACCACAGAGATCAGCAAGTTATTCATCTACTTGCAAACTCTTACTTTCTAAAGAACTTTAAAGTAGAAAAGTAGCTTTTTGATTTTGAATTTTGAAAATTAGAATTTTGAAGACAGAATTTTGACCCGCTCCCTTGTACTCTAGTGTTGGATGAGTGCAGGCCATATTAGTTGTACTAGTTGCAGCCATAGATCAGAAGGGTGAAGAATTTCCTGCATCGTCCAAAGTAACCCAAGCATTTAGCAGTATTTTTCGCAACTTCAAATATGTTGCTATTCCGACCAGCGGCGGATTTAGCTATAGGCTGAGTAGGCTGCAGCCTAGGGCGGCAACTCCAAAGGGGACGGCAAATATTTTGAAAATAAGAATTTTTTTCTCGAACAAAAAAAAATTTCAATAGAAATGTTTTTTTTTTTTATTATTTATGTCAATTTGATTTTTATTATTTATTTTACAATCTTATTTTATCGACGTTCATGGTAGAGTTTCATACGACTGTGGTGAGTATAAATATGTAAAAAAAATTTTGGGGCGGCTTTTTTTTCACAGCCTAGGGACGCCATTAGTCTAGATCCGCCACTGATTCCGACGAAGATCATAGTTTAAACATACATACCGAGTACTGAAAGGTTTTCGGTTTCGATGATTTAGGTATCATTTACAGAAACTGGCAATAGGGTAGGTAATGTTAAGCTTTGTCGACAAGAGACAACATTGAAATTTGAAAGCATAAAATTCTACTTGGTTCTTACTGCCATGTAACAATACTCCCGTGGCGTGATGGTGAGCATGTGTTCCTGTTGACCGAGAGGTTCGTGGTTAGAATCCTAACAAGGTAGGTATCGCTTTTTTGGAGAATTGACATGTCTTCCGTAAGTAAATTCATTGCAACAGACATTTGGTACTTGTTAATAGTTTTACCAACTGTAGCAAACTTTGAAGCTAAACATGCACTTCGAGGTCGTCTTTAATTCTTCCTTTTGGGCAATCTTAGTTCAAAATTGTTATGAAGGGCCTTGTGATAGAGCCATTGTATGAGAGATTGACAATATTAATTTGTTAAAGAAGCTTATTTGATTTTTTTTTCATTTGTAGGTATCCTTTCCATCGGTGGGAGCTTAAAAAGTTTGTAGACGTTGATTTTAACTCGTTTGTATATTGTCTAAACTAATAAATGTTCAAGGAAAGGTAAGGTAAGTTCAAAACAGCACTAATTTCAATAATGGTTAATGTTAAGAGTCTTACGTTTGCTATTTTACTTATTTATTAATTAAACACAATTATCGCATCTTCTCTGGTCTCGTTAGAACAAAAAGTAAAAGACAAATAATTTCAATAAAAGAGTTTGGCTTCCTTCGCTAAGATTCTTCGGGTATTATGTTATTTTTGAAGGAATTATTGTTTTTAATGAGTTCACGATGAATTTCACGTGTCATCCAATCTTCAGGTAGGCGTACTTCAAATGCCGATATCCCTTCCCTTACCCTAGTCAATATTCCCTATCATGACATTGTGACAAGCACGTTTTCGTTTTCCGAAGCCTTTTCCCTGACGAACAACTAAATCTAATCCTTTAAAGGCTTGAATCAAGAAATTTTCCAACTTTCTCCCTCGTAATTGGGATTATAATGCAAATCCGAAAATAATTGTGTTTTTGGAATAGAAGACACAAAATTGCTGAACATAACACGTTACCTAGGCACCAATGTCAGAGCATTCCCTTGCTGAACATATCGTTTTTCCAAAGTTCTCATACCGACTGTATAGATTGGCTTCATTCACTGAAAAACACGTTAAATGTGCAAATCCTGTCCCCAAGCTGACAGGAGCAGCAATTTCCATTCTCACAACAATAAACTCACACATTTTAAATCCTTCAGAATTTGGCTTAAAGGTAAATCTTATTCAAAAAAAGCCTTAGAAGTGGGCTTTCTTATCATGTTCCCTTGTTCGATTGTCATGGCATTGCTGCTACTTTGGTCGTGGGAGCAAAGATCTATAAAAGATTTTATTGCTGAAGCGTTATTATGTTTCAAGGCAAGCATTTCTTCCTTGGAAATCTAAACCAAAAAATAAAGATGGAATGCTTTTTCGCTTCAAGTGACTGCTGGCTTTAATTTGAGGATCCTAGACCGCGGCTTCTGTTTTGCGTAAGGATAATAATCGTTTGCGCCATCATCTGGAGCAGAAATTTTGGTTAAATTAATTTCTATAGCCGTTCAACAGCAGCAAGTTGTACAGTCATTGGGAATGGGAATGGGAACTAAACCAAGAACAAGAGCAAACTATTCACATGAAAGTTCAATGAAATAGCCTTCGTTCGCATACTCCCATTTCGTCATCCGGTGTGGAATGTTCAAGCAGCAAGTGTACAGGATGAAACAGTGCAAAGGGCATGTAGTGGCATGTGGCATCCTGCCACATGTCGTAGACCCCGACATTCACACACATATTCTATTGTCATTCCGGTTGCATTGTCAGTGGAACTTGTGGAACGTAGGAGCTCAAAACTTTTGAACTTGCATCACAGTTAGTACCTATAGGTATAGTGAGGAGGTATGTTAGGGTGGGTGCTGACAGGATACCGGCCGACTGAGTTGATAGTCCTTTTGTTTAAATAGAATTTATATTCAAGGATACATAGCTGACTGTGTGGGTTGACTTTAGAGAGGTAGTAAAGCACAAGCACAAGCACATCCTAATCTCGAGCATGAAATGAAGTGTGATTTACGCACTCAATATGGAAAAGCATATTTATATATAAACTCAATTTTTTTTGTCCTCCAAACAAAGGATTGTATAGCCTTAATGTGAACAACGACTCATCTTAGCTTTCTAAGGGCACGAACTGTTGTTCTCGAGAGTGTGAGGTTTGACTGAAAAAATATATAAAACAGAATAATGCTTGTAGAGAGCAGGACTTTAGCTGATCGTTCATCATCAGAAAGTGTCATATAAAAATCGTAATCAGATTTTGAGGCTAAAATATGTTTGCATTTATCGTTTTTCCACTTGCTGGCTGTTGTACCAGGTTCAAGACTAACTCCTTTCTGTTTTTAAATTCAATTTCGAGAGACTGGCTTCACCTATAATCGGGCGTCGCTGCCCTTTCAGTGGTCGTATTTCCCAGGCATTTTTGATTTCTTTTTTTTTGTCTTGTGTACACTCCACCCGGCTGGCATTATCCTTTTCGGTTGCCATTAAGTGGGTGATATATGATTTTCATGGACATTCTTATGCTGCACCAAGGATGTACGACGATTATGTGTGTTTGTGTAAAGTATTTGCATTTGGGAGGTCAAAGGCAGGACTTTTTTTTTGTAGCTCCGTCGTCCTTTTTAAATTGTTCGATATATTTCCTATCCCTAATGTTTCTTTTTTTTCTTCTTCCTGATTCTGTTGCCGTCTTCCTCTCTTTAGATGGGATATTCAGTACAGGATTAGGAGAGAAAGAAGTGTGAGGAGGTTTTGTAGACCAACTTTTATGCTTTTTAAGTACTTTTGAATGCGGGCTGTATGAGAGGATGATGGTTGGGCGGGCTATGGTTGGACAATAAAACTGATATCGTCGATTGAAAAGTGCAAAATTTACAGCTTTTTTCCGATGGAGAGGTTTTTGGTTGCATGGAAATTATGTGGGATGGTGGGGGAGCACAGAGTGGCTCCTTGAGTCTTTTGTGATATGTTTTATGGAACATTTGGTTGATGGGTGGAGTGAATGGTGGGTGGAATGAACTATTAAAAAGATTTGGAACTTTTTTTTAACGCTGCCATTCTTTATATTCAGTTTGAAGTATCAGCTCGGGAATAGACAATAAAATAGTCGTAAAAGGTCTTTGTAGATTGGATTTTTTTTTGTCTGGGTAGCACAACAGCAGTCGTCTCGATCGCTTTTATGAGGACAGAGATTGGATTTTCTCTTGCACTTAGATCGGCTCGACGATAGAATATTGAAAATAAATCGAATGCTATGCTTTGATGTAGAAAATAAGTGAGTAAAAAGAGGGCGGTAATGAGACGATAAGAATGCGCACTTGTTGTTGCAAAAAAATTGTTTGATTGACTTTTTCAATCTATGTATCTGTATCCATCATTGGGCTTTAAAATCCTTATTTATCCCAGAGTCAGGTTTTTTGCTGGAAATTTAAGTCGATGTTGAATGTGAACCACACCTCAACGTCAAGTTTTTTTTTTTGCGTTTCATTTGACATTTCTCAATTTCATGCTAACTCAACTTGAACCATGGAAATATATACAAACGAGTAATCCTTTAAAATTATTCAGGTTTGCTATGAAAATAGGCGTCAATTTTTGAAGAAAATCGTCTTCAGTGATGAGGCACATTTTCAACTCAGTCGAATCGTCAATAAGCAGAGTTGGCGCATTCGGGCAAATGATAAAGTAATGCACCCACGAAGAGTGACTGTGTGTGACGAGTGGCATCATCGGGCCGTATTTTTTTAAAAATGAGGCCGGTCAGACAGCCATTTGGCCGATATTTTGTTCAATACATAATCGAACCATACCTATATTGTCATAATAGAAAGAAATGAAAATAATTTCTTTATCAAATTATCATGGGCCCTCAAAATTGTCGAGTTTTTTTTTAAATGATAAGGAACTAGGTAATAATATATATGACTTCTTGAACCCTTATTTAGAGCCGATTAGCGTAGACGTTGCAGGTCCAGATGGAGAAACCAGCTTGAAGATGGAGAATATGAAAGATGAAAACCTTGATCTTCCAGTTCAATGATGTTATTCTCAAGAGATGAGAAACCTTCCAGGTCGACCGAAAATTTTAAGAAGCTGAAGCCTTAAATCATCCAAAACATGAGCAATGGAAGAAAGCAGTGAAAGCAGAATTTGTCTCATTGTCTTTGATGTGTACTTGGGAACTAGTCGACCCACCCGGAAACTGATGTTAAGTAATTAGATGCAGATGGGTGTTCAATCTATAGAGAAAAACGGATGGATCATTTGAACGCTATAAATACCGTCTTGTTGTAAAAGGGTGCTCGCAAAAGTATATGATTAATTATTATGAGACATTTGCTCATGTTGTTCGCTACTCAACAATTCATATAATTAGTATTTCCATGGCCGCACAATTCGATCTTCATTTGCATCATGTTGATGTCACGACAGCCTACTTATATGAGGACTTGAACGAAACCGTTTTCATGTATCTACCCGAAGGATTTGTTGGTAAGAAACATCCTAGTCAAGTTTGTCGACTACGTAAATCTCTGTACGGCCTTAAACAAGCCGACAGGGAATGAAATAAGAAACTTAATGAGACTATGCAAAAACTTGATTTTTGTCGAACTAGTGGAGACACTTGTGTCTACATAAGATGTAAAGGGGCTTCCATATGCATTGTAGGGATATATGTGGATGACATGGTGACTTCAAATCACAGATAAGTTCTGGTTTTGAGATTGTCGATAAAGGCGACTTAAGTTATTACCGTGGCATACAAGTGGAAAGACGTGAGGGAGTTATTGAAATCCACCAGAATAAATACATACAAGAACCTTCTTCGAAGTTCAACTTACTTGAATGCAAGCCACGTTACACTCCTTTGGAGCCTAAAATTGTTTTAAAAAAGAGTATTTCTGAATATGTAGCTAGAGTATATTCCACCACATATCTATCAATAGTTGATAGGAGCACTTCTCTATATTGCAATTTCAACGCGTCCGGACATTATGTTTTCGGTATGCAAGCTCTCGAAATTCAATGTTGAGCTTTGTACAGACCACTTCGTAGCTGCGAAACGTCTTCTAAGATATCTCAAAACAACTAGTAACGCACAACTAACATATAGAAAAACATCTACTATTGTAACTGAATACGTAGACGCAGATTGGGCCGGAAACGTGGACGATCGTCGATCATACTCTGGCTTTGTATTTATATGATGGGAGGTGGTGCAATATCTTGGGAGTCGAAAAAACAAAATTCGGTGGCTCTGAGTAGTACAGAATCAGAGTAAATGGCTCTCTCGCAGGCATCTAAAGAAGCATCATATCTTCAAAACCTTCTAAATGAATTTCAATATGAAAAGGTATCACATACAAAAATATTAATCCATTCTAATGATCTACATGCACAGCAAGCAGCTAGTAAAAAATCCGGTTTTTCATCCCCGAAGTAAACATGTTGATGTTCGGTACCACTTTGATGAGATGATAGCTGATGTCTTAACCAAGAATCTGACCAGACCAAAACACGAAAAGCTTTCAAGTTTAGTGGGAATCAATTTTTATTTTTCAAAAAATTAATAATTTTCATTTTTCCAATTGAAAGAAATTAATGTAATTATTAACTTTGTTTATTTCTAAAGTGAATTTTCTTTCTTTGATTGAAAAAAAAAAAGGATTGCATTGAGGGGGACTGTTGAAATATGTATAATAGCTTTTGAATACCACTGTATGCTGAATTTCTATTATGTACTTAATAAACATTTTCTTCCCAATGCAAATCTATTATGCAATGTACTATATACGACTCACTCTTAGTTTGCCTTTTGTCAAATAAAGTTCAGTTGTTGCTAAGTCGTTTATCTTGTTCTTGATCAATCAAAAATTGCTTTTTATAAATTGGATGCTACAACTTGATACCATTTTGGGATGAGGAAAAACTGTGTCATCAGTGAAGATAGTTTTAAGCAATCTTCCAAGGAAGCTTAAGCTTCTTGCTTCTTAAGACAACATGGGTCTTCACATGTTATTTAACTTTCAGAAAATTATAGGTCCCCTCTATTCCATGGCATGGTTGTGGAAAATACATTATATTCCGGGAATAAATGGTCTGTTGCACTACTCAATATGTGTGTGTAATGCTGAACACTTCTGCGCAAAACAACTGTATCAATGAGTTTTCGTAAGAGCTTTAACCGAGTAGATAAACTCTTCCGAAGAGTGGATTGGTTTCATCGGACAATAATTTGACCTTAGAAACTGATTTCATGGTTACAGAATCGGAATCTGTGTCTGGCAACATTTTATGTTTCATAAATTTTCATCAATTTAAAGAAAATCAAATCAATCAGAACAAAGCAATTCATCATCAACATAGTATGTTTAAAAGGAGGCATTTTACAAACTATCAAACATAACATCAAGATGCTCAGATAGGCAAAACTCTGTGTTTTATATCAAGGCTTGCCAGATATTCAAATACATTTGTGAATTATAAAATTAACAGCTTGAAACATTTAAATTATGATAACCTCTATCCTAAAAGCAATAAGAAGTACGGCAGCTTCTCCGATATTGGGTGTTGCCAGAAATGTTTTGAATGATATCGCCAACTTTCTTTGAAAATTTAAATTGAAGAACGCCCAACATAATTTATATCGGATATTCCCTATCCTAGTGAAAAAGAATACTTGTCCTGATACCCCAGAGCGATGGCTATCCTACCTCTAGTTATTATTACGGTATACGCCCGGAATAAGACCAAAACAAATGGAATTCGCTTATAATTTCGAATGCTACGTTTACGTAGTGCTATGCAAAATGCAATGTTGCCCTTTCATGGTGTGTAGACGCCACCTTGTCAACAAACCGCTAGCTCTGTTTTGAATTTTATTTTAAATTACCTCGAAGGACCAATATAATGCAGTTTTATGCAATGTGGTGCCGTGGGGTGATGTTTAGTATGTTTGTCTTTACGTTGGACGTTTGAAGTTCAGATTTTCGTACCTGTTTTTCCACGGATATTGGCTTTCGCGAGGAATTAGAAAGTCCTTCGACAATATTTCTATTGCCAAGAAAAACGGCTGTTCCGAATCGGTAGGAAAATTTTAGGTCCCCTCTATTCGTCACAAGGTTTAATTGTGAGAGTTTCGGTAGGATTCGAGTATCCATTTCGCCAGGCGTCACCCTTTTTAGTTACTTTATTTGCCCATGTAAGAAATATTGAGTAATCAAAGTAGAAATATGGGAGTAGTAGCTTTTGTGCCCAACGTCTTGGTGCCGATATTTGAAACTAATGAAAGAATATATTTTTGAATGAACTGTTTTTGTCAATCTTATCAACAACACCGACTGTTAAATCAGATAACAGTCAAATGTTAAATCTCAACCCGAAAAGTAATAAAAGCTGAGTTTTTTCAGACAAGTGGCTTTGTATCTGGCAAAGCTTCATTCAAAGTTAGTTTTTTAAGGCAGCTGTCTTTTGATTTATGCTTAGCTTGGTCTCAAAAATGACCTCTGAGCACAGTGTACATTCGGTTAATTGTCTCGTAACGAAATCGTTGTTGAAACCTGTGATTTGCCTCCAAGACCGGCCAATTCATCCGCGCTGGACTATTTTTTGTGATCTTATGTGTCGCTTGTCTACGCAGATAAGCACGAGACCATCGACGCGACGGCTTGGAAGAGAATATTCGGCGTGTTATTGCTGACACGGTCCCAAATGTTCGAAATCGGCCTCCCGGCTGGAATTTAGCCCAGCCATTTGGGACGGCCACTTGCCCGAATTCATTTTCAAATAATGACAAGCCCTTAACTTTATAAAAAAAAACTGAATGGGAAATAACATTGGATTACATGAGTCATATTTCCTTTTAAAAACCGCACACGTCTGAAAAAGAAACACCCTTTACATGAATCATGAAATTCTAGTAGTTATTTTCTTTCAATACCGGAAGCGAGGTCATTACACTGCCACGTAACAACTAACTTCCAAATCTTCGCTTTCCAATTTTTGTTGTAACACTGATTTTAGGTCTCATTTTGCCTTTTAGTCACGACTAACTACTAAGTTCATACTGATTTTCTGCCTCTCGTGTAGTTACCATTGATTCGATTCCAGTGAAAGTTTGAGGTCCTTCCCTGTTGCAGATAACTCCATTGAACTCCAGCCAAGGAGAACCATGATCAACATCCGTTCGATGGCTCGATAGTCGATTTTTCCTGCACCGACCGACAAGAAGGCAATCAAAGAACATGACCAAAATACGAGTATTCCTCCGCCCAACTACACAACTACTATGCACCAACCTTCCTACTTACTGCAAAAGGACTTTCACTCTAAAATTCATCGTCTCAGTCTCAGGATGTTTCCTCAATAAACAATTGCAGACATAAAGAGTCTACACTGGCTACTTGCTCCTTGCCACTAGTAGGTATGTGCTTCCACTCGTATTTCTCGTATAAAGTCATGACAAATTGGCCTCCTGGAATAATTTTCACTATTTTTGCCGGACTTTGCAAAAGAGGAGTTTGCCATGGCATTCATAGTATTGTAGCCATTTTGAGAGTGTCTGGCCTGAGCACACACTATCTGAGCAATTTTAGAAGTCACTGCCGTCGGCTCTGGGGTCATTGCAAACAATTTTTGGTGGTCATGTCCATGATATCCTTCCGACACATTCTAACAGAGAAAAAAAAGCCGAAAACAAGGAAAACTCCACTCCTCAAAAACCAAAACTAAATAAACAAAACAAGAGAACATGTCTGGGATACCTACTCTGGTTCTCTGCCACCAACAACCGTTGCAAGTGGAACTTTGTTCAACTCTCGCACACATTCACACATCCTCGGAGATTTTCATGCAAGGAATACGTAAGTAAGTTAACTTTGGCCAGCAACCTATAACAAGTCACGTGTTTTAATAGAGAAACATGACGGTGCAGACTTTAAAAAAGAAAAACGAATTCCTCCGAACACTCGTTGCGGCAGGATAATTGAAAAAAAAGAGGAGTAAAAACAAAGTAAAATTCCAAAAGAAGACTGCATTGTGACAGGACATATCGAGCCATCGCCGTTAACATATTGTGAACATCTAAATCCTGGCAGTCACATAAATATCGCCTTTCATCTAATGTGCCAATGTGCGCGCAATGTGCAAAGGCTATCTGAATAAAACAAAGAAAGGGCGGCCTGGTTGATGAGGCGCCAACAAGAGTGATTGCAAACGTCAAAGGGTCCTTCATAATAAATAAGGTAACCAGCGCCAGCGCCACGCTGCAAAGAAAGACACAGAGAGATTCTTAACTCAGAGTGAAAACAAAAACAAAAACAAGAAAGAATGGGTAAATATTTGATGGACTTACATGCAAGTAGAACCTCGGAAGCAGGATGGATACTTTGTGTACTACTTCACCTCAATTCAATATGCAAATCGAATTCAGTCACATCCACGAACATGATGGCGGCCATACACACCTACACGTGGAATAGTGTAACCAGCTGTGTTGTAATGCTTATTTGGGTAGCACATCTGTGCAGTTTAAAGATTCTGCTTCAGTTTGATGTTAAGTTGGACTGAAAGAATCTGCCCAAGTCTTTTCAAGTTAATGCTTTTGGCTCAGCGAGGAGCCCGACATGAATAACCAATGATAACTATAATAA
This sequence comes from Melanostoma mellinum, assembly GCA_914767635.1. Classification (NCBI taxonomy): domain Eukaryota; kingdom Metazoa; phylum Arthropoda; class Insecta; order Diptera; family Syrphidae; genus Melanostoma; species Melanostoma mellinum. Next base: position 257,769,376 of record OU612058.1, read on the forward strand.
ATAACGAATTTTGTTATGGGTCGTTCTTTAGGTACTCAGACTTTACTCGTGATTCTCAATTTGCTTTTAAATTAAGTCAAGAACTTACTTTCCTAAATCAAAAAACAGTAAAAAGTTAAAGTAAGGCAACCCTAAGACTTTCGAAGCGTTATTGTTAGCATGGCTGTCTATTACATGTGGGAGTTTGAGGTTCGACGCCAAAACATCAAATAGTTTTTCCACGGTTATCGCTTCTCACGAGAAATTGGGGAGTCCTCCGATAGTAGTTTTACTGCATTGACAATGGCTTTATCTATCAACCGTTCTTAGTCGGTAAAAAATTAAATGTCCCCTCAAGGTTTGATTGAGTGAAATGCTCCAAGCTCGGGGCTTCACACTGTTTTCCCAAACAATTTTTTTTTTTTTTTATTGAAGTTACCTCCGTGCATCTTCACTGGACGGTACTTGCACAACCTAGCTAAATTTAGGGAAAATCTTGTGACACTCACACAGCTTTGAAGATAATGATTCAGTGTTTGGAATATCAGGAGTGGAAATATTCATTAGAAACCTCAAATAAAAAATACGGAGAGTAGGGGAGAGTGGGGCAAAAAGGACCTTTAAATGGGGCAAAACGAACCACTGACTTCTTTTAATAATTGTATCAAAAAATTGTGATATCAAGGGAAGTGAAGGTCTTCGTATATCTTAATCAAAAGCTCAAAGTATGGCGAAACGACGGGCTTATTAGAAGCTTGAGCTCTGGCTTTTGACGTAGGTTTTGGGTTGCGGAAAAGCCAGTCTGTGCCAGCCATCTTTGTTTCGTGGTCAAAGAGATAGGGTATTTTGTTCGTTTCGGTTGGCACATAAGCAAAAGCTTGAACATCGTGAGTCGTCATTCCTAAGAATCTTTTTTTGAAGTCTAGCAAATGTCCAAATATTTTTTTTTCTGCTCAGAGCTGAAGACTGTTGTGAACCGTCCAAGCTTTTTTTATTGGTTACCTACTTTATTTTCATCCTTCCAATCATCCTTCCAATCTTCAAAAAGGGCGATGTCGAAGACCCAAGCAACTACCGAGGAATTTCATTTTTGAATTCTGTTATGAAAATATTCACTGGTGTACTCCGGGGTCAATTCCCGATCTGTGAAGCTGTGAAGTGAAAACATTTATCACAGCCTCACCGAAAATTCGATTCTCGATTAGTAAAAATCCAACTTCAAATGGCAAATTTTTTTCATATGATAATTTTCTTTTCATTGCCGTAAGAGTCGGTGGAAAAATTCAATTATGAAAAATAACAGCAGAACTCAAGCGTGGAAAAATCCAATTGGAATCCAATTGGAAAATGGGAGACAAACTGTCAAAAATTACCATTTAGATCGTTTTAGTACTTTTTAGAACACAGTTTGAGAACTACTTTTCGTTTTGAGATCGGGAATCGCTTTAGAGTGGGTTCGTGAAGTGATAAAATGAACAAACTGTGTGAAAACTGAAATGACTTTTTCTTTCACATCACAGCTTCACAGATCGGGAATTGGCCCCCCCCCTGCTCAGGCATAGGGGGATAGAAAATAATGATTTACTGAGCGAGTTCAAAGCGGGTTTTAGAAAAGGATACTCGGCTGTTGACAATATTTTTTTACTTACATGCGTCGTTAAATCGTGTTTGGATAAAAGAAAGAAATTATATGCTTTTTTCGTCGACTTCAAAGCGGCATTTGACTCAATCAACCGGAAAGCACTTTTCTACAAACTCAGTTGATTAGGAATGTCCCACAAAATGCTAAAAGCAATAAAATGCCTCTACAAAAACAACAGGACTGCGGTATGGGACGGGAACGAAGGGTATACTTTCAAACACCGTCAGGAGTTAGGCAAGGCTGTCAATTAAGTCCGCTTTTGTTTTCCCTGATAACAAATGTTCTGGCTCTTGGAAAACACGCCTACGTATGTTACATCTGGAGACTGGTGTTTTGTCGTTGTATATATTTTCACTCAAGATGCACCTTAATTATATTCTTAAAGTTACTGAGCTTCCCCCTCACCGCCTTCCTGGCAAGGCATCTACTCAACCACAAATCATTGTTCTTTACTCAGTCGTCAACTTGGGAGCGGACTCACAATGTACAATTACTGGAAACTGGGACGGAGACTTGGAAACATAGCTTTGAGGTGCTCCTTGCTAAAATTGAACAGGACAGCTTCTCTTAATTTATGGTTTTGACGAACCGGAGCGAGACTCGAAATATGTACAAGTGCCTACAGCACGATCTTGGATCAAACATTTATTTTCATGATTGCTACAACCTAGAGACAATTTCTACTGTGTTCAAAACGAGAGGAGAGTTACTGCACCTTAATTATCGACCTATACCTATAGCTCAGAGAAAACACGGACTGTACTCTCTGTAACCACCGAGTTAGAGAAGATTTGTTCCACTTCCTAGGAACGTACCCAATTCTTGCTGTAATCAGAAGACAACACTGGGGAAAAAATCTATTGACTATAGATGAGGCCAAAGAAATCCTAAATGGACCGGATCGGAACATTTTATCGATCGATTTATTTGATTAGATTATTCTCTTTTTTTCTGTCAATGCCATAATTGTGAAATTGTAAAAAACAACAAAAAACCTTTAATTTTGTAAAATAAAACCACACACTACTACTACAACTACTACTACTACTATTACTACTTTATTTTCCGTTTGAATGTGGATTTCGGGATCTTGAAAGCCTTGCTGGTCTTGATATAACCAATCTCTTTCCTTTTGATTGCGTCCATAGCTTTCTTCAAATCCTCTTTGGTTCAACTAGCACCCTTAGTCGTTTTTCGAAAGTATGTTACCATCTACAAATGTTCAATTACAACTGAAGTAACACTATAGGTAGGTAGCACATAAAATAAGTTGTGAAAAACATCTTCGTGAGGATCACTGAGGAAAACATACTTCGGTTTATGTTCTTCTTTGAAAGGATGTGTTGGGAAAGAAGGTTTCTTATTTGTTCTAGCTATTGAATATAAAATGGAGTTAGGAACCATGGTAAAAATTTTGGTTTGGTTCTTTTTGCCCCTACGTCCCTCTTACCCCACTCTCTCCTAAGTCTATTTTCAATTGTTATTGAGAGAACAACTGTATTTTCGAAATTTCTGCTCTTCTACTTGCCTGTAAGTCTCCTGCGATCATGTGGTCCCTGTGCTGTAATGGTGAGCATATTTGCCTATTACGTGGGAGTTTTTGTTTCAAGATTTCTTTGCCGTTTTCTTTCGCGAGGATTTGAATTTGTGGTCCTTCGAAACACTTCTTTAGTAAAAGATGGTTTTCCTATAAGCTCCCCTATCCCTTCTTCCCAATCTCGGGACCCCTTTAAAAGACGACCTTTAATATTTTTCAACTCGACTACTATAACTTCCTCCATGCGACTTCAATTGCATCTAACCGATGTCCACCACAAACCACTTCCAGAAGCTGTTCCCAGGCAACTCGTTCGAACAACTACAATGGTCACCCTAACCGTGGATAAGTCTCAATTGATGACATTAGAGCAGCTAGTGAATCTCTCTTGCTAACATGGCTCCTCTGTCGTCCTCAGATTATATTGTTAGAAAATTCGCAGCTCTTAAAAGTGTTCACATGTCGCTCTTTGTTCAATGGTGAGGGAGGAGTTCTTTGTCATCCAACACCCGTGCCAATGTCGGATAAGGGAGCGAACCTAGAGGTACTCATATACCCATTCCAAGCGAGCACTAGCTCAGTGACATGGAAAAAGATTTTTCTACAGGTATTCTTAGCCATGGCTATATATATACGAAACCGTTTCTTTTTTTATTCCATCCACTGTTGCACAAAACACCGCTAGAAGATTAGCTTTATTTTTCTTTTTTTTCCTGCCATCTTTATTTTCTTCTTTTTTTAGTGTGTCTCCTTTCAATCCGATTTCAGTGTTTGGCTGAAAGGACATAACACGGAAGTGCACCCACTCCTTCGTGTATGTCACTATCTCTATCTACTATTCTAATGGAGAGGGTGTGGAGTGTGAGGTAAGGATAGATGTGTGTGCACTTACCAAATGGGAATCCACTTATGTCAGCTGTGAAGTTTCTTTGAAGTATTTTTATTCACTACGAATACATCCGCTTCGGTGCTAAGCTAAAGCTGGTGAGATGGGGTGAGTGTACTGTTTGTTGTTGTTGATCTCATTTACGGATTTAGAGATATGACGATGATGTAGAACATACCAAAACTCTTCTTCCATCTCTAGTGACGACAAAAAAAAAAAGAAAATAAAGTAAATAATTCATCTATCCATCCAATGACACCAACACCGCCGAAAGACCGTTGGCGTTGGTGTTACGTACGTTGTGTGATAGAATGGTGTGAAAACTGCATTAGTGTTTTGGCTTTGAAGTTTGATTTTTCTTTTCCTGTTTTGACTTCAATTGTTTGTTTTGTGTTTTCAGAAGGATGACAAGGACTCGTTATATTAGAAGGAAGAGAAAACAACATAGGCGTGTTTTGCTTATTTTGTGGAATTTTATTACTCTCTCAATGGTCAAGGGGATGACTTCAATGACTAGGAGGGTTGGAATTGAATTTTTGTTTTGTTTTGTGAAAGCGATGCATTAGCTGGTCAGCAGAATTTTCAAACAAAGCCTTTGAAGTTAAGTGGTTTGTATACATACAAAATCTTGTTATGTTTATTTTTCGGTTTTTGATGTTTCTGTGGCTGGCACCATTGAAAAAATCCTGTCAAAATGTGGTATTGATTTGTGTTAGTTAAGAAAAGTTAACTTCTTTTATTCTAAACTGAGGAGGCCTTGTGAGTACTCGGTCCCTTCAGTTTCATAAGGGTTGCCCCATACCTGCAGCCAGTGAATGACTAATACTTCAGTAGCCCATATTATCCAAAGTTGAGACAATTGGACTCAGGATCTCTTTCCTGATGAGCATTCATGGGGTCAGGAAATATATCTGCGTAGTTTTCGACTCTTCACAACAGTAGATTCGGAACGGCCAAAGATTGAATCATCGGCTTTCGATATGTTCCATACTTCAGTATGCCGTAAAGCAGAACTGGGATGATAAAAGGACTGGACTCTGGATTTTCAAGAAAGGATTTTGTTTCTCGTGTGCTTTTTTCACACAAGGAACCAAAGGTTGGTAAGAGTTATATTCTCCGTTTGATCTCCGCACTGATGATGTTTTCTGTGTCTTTGTATCTTGTTCTGTTTTATATCAACAACTATCGTGCTTTTCGTTTGGTTGCATTTGCTTGCCTGTATTCATTATCGAACCATGGGGTTAGTATTGGAGACCGAGTGAAACCCAGATTTTCAGAGGCAACGGCTCTCATGGCTTGTTGGCATCGCTACTACTTCAATGCTTAAAAATGCTGGTGGCATAAGATTCAAGGACAGTTGGAACAACACTCGATTGGAGAAGGCACTGGCATGCTCTTGAGTGTACAGCCTTTCTACTTCACAGCCTTTATTTACACGAGTCCTGAACAGAATATCTTCATTCGTATCTTGACTACAACAATCCACAAGGCAGCGGTCCAAATCATAGTTGGCTTCTCTGAAAGTTCGAACATCTTCCACACTGGAAGAGTGCCTTGATTTAGGGAACGCCATGTACCTTTATGATTTTTGACAATTTTCACGTCATGTATATTGTAAAGCGCACTGCTCTTATGTTTCTTCGAGGAGCTCGTAGAAACAATTTTCTCGTCTTTCACCTCATACTTGAAAAAAAAAATCTTTATATCTCTTTTGAGTCGGGGCATAAAAGACCGGAGAAGTAACACAAATGGCAGCACCTCACTCGGATATCAAAGATCCATTGTGCTCCCCGGAAAAAAACAGAGGATGATTAATTGGGAGGATTGGAGAAGTAGAGGGTTGGGCTGGTGATTGGTTTATTGGGGTAGAGAACCCCCGCTGAACCATTTGGAGCCCTGAGTAAATTTCAAGACGTTGCTCAATGGGAGGTTACAGATGTCGCCCAGTTCGTCGAAGAAGTATTCTCCGATGGCTTTTTTTCTAGTGTGGGCCAAGCTAGAACACTCACATACATACGTAAGTATGATGTGCAAATGCCCATTATCATCATGTGGGTATCTGACGTGATGCATTTCCGTTTCCTTTAGTGTTGAATGAAAATAATTCTAAGAAAGTTCAAAATCAGAAATTAGATCACCAAATTCACATTACAACTAACTTTTGAACCTTGAGACTTTTAATGTCCGATTCCAGCAATTTGGTTTTAAGCTTGTATTTCTTTTTGTCAAGTGATTGGTAGGCAACAATCGTATCCAGCTTTTTGCGTCTCTCACTGGTTGCCAGCTGTATGTCGAGAAGTCGCTACTACCAGGCGATGATCAGCTTTGTGTGACCACAAAACTCAAAGCTGCAACCAGCCTTATAGACGGAATAGAACAACCTTCTCCCTTCTTACAAATTTGTGAATCTAGTCTCCGAATTTCTTGGAAGAGTCTATTTCTCAAAAGGCATCTTAAAGAAATTAAATAATCGTTTAACAGCTTCTTAAAACCCAAAGCATTTCGAACTAAAAAAATTGGAACCGACATAAATTTATTTGGTGGTTTTCATGACAAGTTCGAACGTTTTCACTTAATAAAAACGTTTATTTAAGGAAAAACGAGGATGGGTCAATAAGTCAGTGAATTTTTAAATTTCCCGCCTCTTAATTGAAATGGCAACTCTGCACCCGTTAACAGCCATCTGTCAGTTGACTCTTGTCAAAAATCGAACAAGCTGCGACATTTAGCTTGTTTTTGACAGCCGTCAATATCAGACTACCGAGTTGACTGAGAAGTAAATCGAAAGATTTATTACCTTGAGAAACTAACTGTTTTGACTGATGTTTGGTTTCCGGTGTGTTGTGGTGGATCCACGTTTTGTCTACTGCTATAAAACGGTGTAAAAGCTCGTTCACAGCACACCTTATACCAAACAGTATTCTAAACAGTGGGTTTCTTGGTGTAAATAACTTCAACTTCAAGTACTTCCATATCATTATTGAAGCCATCCTTTGCCTGTACTTCGTTTAAGGAGCGTTCAAGTCACTGCTCCAAACAAAAGACAAAGTCCTTAATTCATCACATCATCTCATCAATCTATCGGAACCACTTGTAAACTTCCGATTGATCCTTCTCAACGATAGCTGACTTTCCAATTCCAAGTATGCCAATAATCCGCAGGCGAGACAATAAAAAAGGTCTCTAAAAGGCTCTCTCTCCTTCTTTCTCTGTGTCACTTTCTTGCTCCATGTCTCATAAAGAAGCAAGCGCCCCTTTCCACCGTTTAGCTAATAGATTTTTCTAATTTGCCATCTTCATATCCTTTAGATAAAAATAAAGAAAAAAACCTTCCCACTGCCTGCTTACTTTTTTGTTCCGATGCAGACCTTCAGGGGACAATCGAAATAGAAATACTCGTCTCAAGGCGACCAAAACATAAAAGAAGAATGAAAAGAACAGAAAAGAAATCACAACTCCTGACACAACCAGCAGCTTGAATAGAATTGATATCCATAAAAAAGGATGCTACTGGTCTTCAATAAAAAAGGAATCTTAATCTCTTAATGGATGACAATATACCTACCCAAGTAGAATATAGAATGCTGCAAACAATAATATCAGGAAAAATATCAAAGGGTCACCATATGTATATGTCCTTAAATCTTAGTGTTGTGACGTTGTGAGATACAAAACGAGAAAACCATCCTCATTCCCGTGCGCTGCGACTTAAATCAAAAACGAATTCGAAACGTATACAACTTACTATAGAGACGGCCAATATACTCACCGATAAGATCAGCATGAAGTGTGACATTCGATTCGAGTTTATTGCGAGCAAGGAAACTCGACAAACGACCAAGGATATTTGTTTGTGTGTATCTCGCTCGCTATATCCCTTGTCGTTAGTTAGATGTCTCTCTATGAAAGTACAGAGTTTAACAAAGAAAATAAGGACGTACCTACATATCTACCCAATCGTCCACCACTTGAAATTGGCTTATGATGGAACAAGTCTCAAATCCTTTCCAGGAAATCGAATCAATCAGTAGATATACGTACATATGTATGCAATACTTGCTTGTCTTGCTCCTGCAAATGGAAGTGGCTGACCAATTTACTGGGTGAGAATACAATATTCGATTGCTGTTATTGTTCAAACTACTTGGAAAATCCTTATCAGTTTGTACACACAACAATGATGAGGAGCTTCTTCTCCTCCTAGTCGCTTTTGTATTACACTTTCAACCAAAACATAAAATCAGTTTCTCCAAAAAATGTTTTACTGGCTAGACACAACGGCTGTAAGCAGTAGGCTAGGCGCCACAATAACCCCTACCCTTAACAAACAAAGAACAGTTTTAACAACGTTGAAAGGATCAAAAATAGTATAAACAATCAGAGTCGTGACATTTCGGGCGACGGCGCGGGCGTCGGCGACGACGGCAGTGGGCTAAAATCTTAGAAAAGCACCACAACAAAAGTGAAAGTAATAAAAATACAGCCTAAGGTCCTCTTTCTTCGGGGGGAATAGATAAATATTCTGCAGACTGAAACGATAAGAAAAGGATGAATGGGGAGTTGGGTCGTCGAATATACTCGCACCCGCACTCGCACCCGAACCCCCACAAGCGCCCACAGTGACGAAAGAAAAATCGATTTTCTTTCATAGTTTTGTTGGCTTTTATTTTGGTCGACGTTTGTTTGTTTGTTTATGGCCATTATCCTTGCTTTATAGTGTCGTTGTTATGGGGTCGTCATCTTTGAGTCGTGCAGTGGTATAAAGCCTTTGTACTCATCATCTTCTTCCGGGGTTCTTCGTTTTCGTTTCAGCCTTCTTGATGTGTGGTTAAATTAATAAAATACTCGGATTGAGGCAAGGACGAAAATTGTAAGAATACTGTCGTTTCTGCTTAAGGATTAGCATGAACGGAAGACCGCATATTCTACTTTTACAAGCTGACGCTTTTTGAGGCTTTTTAAAATACAAGACTACAAGGGATGAGAATGAAAATATAGAAAAAATTAATTCGAAGGATTCAACTTGACGATGTTTAAAAGTAAACATACAGATCTCAATTCAGAATTTTCAGCATTGTTTCCTTGGAGACTATATGGCTCATTTTGGTTTGTGAATCGCACATGACTTCAACTGTATATCAGTTTACATAGCTACTCATTAAATTCGACTGTAAGTACGACGCCGACGTGTTGTCAAACGACTCTGAAAAAAAAGTTAAGGCAAGACGATCAAAAAAGGTTGGGTTTCAGATCAATTCTTGCAAACAAGAATCAACTGTAGCGGTTAGTATCTACTGCAGACTGAATCGAAGTGGACAGCGGGGTTGGTTGAGCCTTGAGCGTGTAAAATTCGGGAAGGCTCAACATCACAAAAATAATGCTTAGAGGTACAAAACACAAGTTAAAGAAATATAAGCGTTCTTCGTCGAGCAAGATTTGATACCATAAGCGGAAAGTCCTTACTGTATGCAGAATGAATTGTAAAAGAATGTCACAAAAGCATGAAAGGATCGTTGAGATGATGACACATTTTCTGTAGTATGGGTATGGGGTATGGGACACGGGAGTAGGACAGATCTGTATTTAAAAACCCTTTATGTTTACAATATTTATCAATGATGTTACTGATATGCTGCAATTAGTACTTCATTTTTACGGAACTGCAATTAAAGCGCTACTATTTATGTATGTGATAATATCCCAGCCGCCTAAAATGCTCCAGTTGTTGATCAATCGATTCTTGCAGTTTCCAAAACTGAAAGTTATATTTCAATCTACAGAAGTCGAAAATCTTTATTTTTAATAAGAGAAGAGGACGACTTTTAGCAAACGAGAAATGTACTTCAATAACGACAATATGGAAGCGGCAATGAATACAATGGATTGATCTTCACAACAGTAACTTTAATTTAAAAAACCAATAAAACAGAGCAGCTTGCCAAGTATCATCTTTTTGGAAGAAAGTCCTCCTAGAGTAATAACAATATTAATCATGTTGTGATAGACGCAAGTTCTTCATCCAATGTCATGAATGTGAGAACTTTCCGTAGCTATTGTTGTTTGTAGCCATTGTTAGAAATAAGATATCCTGTTCACGATTCGTGCAAACTAACGCTTCGAAAAGATGTGACGTTAGAAAGCTGCAATCACAAGCGATAGAAATTGCCTCCTCCAATCGAGTGTCTATCCAACCATCCGTAAATTCTACGACGGCCGCAAGCATTAAGAGGTTAGGCCACCCTAGTGGCTGACAAAATTAGGCTTTTTGGGGATTTATTTTCAGACGTAGGCACTACGAAATAAATCGAGATAACAGAAACGTGATTTTATTGTCTGTATCAGTGACTGCTTACAGTAATTTGAAGCGATTTATTACAAAATGGCGGCTGTGCAGCGTTTTCGCGACGACGTCTACTTTTTCGGGGTCCACGTCTGGACAAAGAGCTCCTTAGAGTTGGGAATAATGATTACAAAAAATTTCAATTAAAATTACTTGTAATTGTAATTGAAAAATTTCAACTAACCATTACATGTAATTGTAATTGAACCTGTAATTCATTACACAAAGTAATCACTATTTCCCAACTCTGAGCTCCTGTTACTTCTTAAGTAATAATAAGCAAATGAATTTTTTCGATTATATATACCAACTGCTATTGAACTACAGAGCATTTTTGATCCTTGGCCAAATGGAGAATTTCTAAAGTGAAAAGTGAAAAATTGCCTAAAAAATGTTCAGGTAGTTACTAATAACAAACGAACTACATTTTTAGAATTTCAAGTTATTCGGTTGAAAATTGTTTGAGTTACAAGCCCGGCCAACTTGAAAAATACAAGACAAGTCTAACTCGTCTTGACTAGTAAGGAAATAAATATTATCTATAAAAACTACCGTATACATACTCTACTCCCCTTACGTACCATTCCCCCTGCGCTCACAAAAGGAGCTTGATGCGAACCAGACGGTCTTGTACTAAAATTTGAAAACCGAGTACCTAAAGGCTTCTCCCGGTCATATTTTTCTGGGAGGGAATGACGAAGAAACCGATTTCAGCACATAAAATTTCAATTTATTTCAGTAAATGTTGTGCTCTGGACCAAACAGCTTACAACGGGGTGCACTTCGAAGTCGCTCTCGTCCATATGCGATTGGGCGTGGACGTTTGATTCATTGAGCATTCGTCTACAGCAGGTTCTGGGCCGTGTTGCACATAAAATCGAAACTTTTTTTGTCAAAGGCAAATTTCGATCGCTTAAATAGCCGAACCTGAATATTTGAGGGCTGGGGTGCATTTGCGGGTTGAGAGGAGTTTAATTCAGCATTACATCCTTTTTGAGTCCAAATTTGAGAAAATGAGCTGCTTTAACTTCTTAAAAAATTCATACCCTCTACAATTCACTTCCACTACTCGCCTTGCACTTACACATTAATACTTACAACGATATTTTGATGTTTTCCTCTTATCTGCCAGCTATCTCATGGGCGTCACAAAATTAAAGGACAGGAAACTCTTCGTTCTTAAAAGCTGATACTTTTGATCTTTGAAATACACACAACACGTAATACAAGGACATAAAACCGACATCACACAGCAAAAACATAAAAGCTAGGCTCGTTATAACACTCAAACTAAGTAGGTATATGTTCCATTACCATATGAAAACAAAATTAAATAAACTCAAAGAGTGATTCAAATAAAACAGTCTGCACAAACAAATCACATTTCTAATGTCCCAAAGTGCAAACACCTTCTTCTTGGTACGTACCAAGTCCCGACTATAAACAACTAAAAAGCTTACATTTTAATTACCCATGATCATAATCAGGTCTAATTAAGCCCCGAATCTTTGTTAAAACATGGCATTTCAATTAACAAAATTAAAAAAGATAACGAACTCGTGTAGGTATACACAAAAATAATATTATTCCACACCAGCTCCAGCCCATTCCACTATTTTAGTCAGTTGTGAAGTGAAAGGACTAAAGTAAGAGACGAACAAGGAAGAAAAAATCCTTCGAACGACATCCTTACACCGATTAGCCTTATCTTCCCATTATCCAAACATGACTCTACCTAAGCTAATACAAAATCAAAAATTTTATAACATCACCACCATTCCCGTTCGTCGCATTAAGGTGTGTTTTCCAAAGTCAATTTAATCACTTCGCACCTTTCCCTTCTAAAACATTATCAAACCTACAAAGGAATCGTAAGCAACGACAAGTAGGAGGAGGAGGACTACGATGACGACGACGACGACGAAGGCGACAATGTCGACGTCACACAACGATGACACCCCACCAAGCATGAAAATTATTTTATCAACCTTCTCTCATCAAAAAAAGGATATTAGTACCTTAAGTCATAAAGGACTTACCCATGGCTCATTACTCATAAATATTACAACCTTCCAGCGAAAGGATATGAATAAGAAGACCCGGCCCCAGCCAGGTCCATTCAATAAGGTCACATTAACTATTATCACAGAAGCATGATAAAAAACCAACTCTGAAATCAGTAGAACACCCTCCGTTTCGGGCCGATGAATGATGGAAAATTGGCCATGGGAATGGGATGTTTGCGATAACGGCAATAATGTTGATTACTACGCTATAGTGTGGAATGGAGAAAAATGAAAATCATCCTGATCTGATAATAGGATTTCTTTTTTTTTGTCGAGTCTACGTCCTTATCGTCACACAGTATGCAGATGAGTCTAGTCTGACAAGGTGAGAAAAGCCTTCTGAAAGCCGCTAAATGCTTAAAGGACCTCCGACTCAACTCGTATCAGGATCTCGCGAGCTCTCTACTGAGTTATATGTTAATGAAGTAGAAAAACACTTTGCCATAAAATTATTCGCCTCGTTAACGCCATTTTTCGACGCCTCCTTTTTTAGTGCTATAGGTGTGTGGTTGGTCACCAAGCGACTGCTATGCTATATGCTTACTGATAAAAGAAGGGTCCCTTTTTGTGTGTTTTGAAAAAGAAGAACCTGCCAGCAGCGGTCAAACGCAGTAGCAATGATTACTATGACGACAAAACAATGATAAAGGACGTTACACCGAAAAGGACCTTTTTTTAGGAAACTGCTTGGCTTAATTTGATGATAACAGTCATGTGCTTCCAGTCGTTCTACTGGATAATGGATATGTCGTTCTCAACACAAGGATTTTGCACAACTTACTCGTATACACCAACACGAGGAAGGACCTTCGATTGGTGCTTGTTAACTTATCGCCATCTTGCTAAATTTCAAATCTTCCGTCTAAGCCATCTTACGAGTCATTAAGTTGTCGCCTTTTTCACCTGACAAGCTTTAAAGGAGTTTCTGTATTCATTTGCCCTACGGCCCTCAACCCCCCGTAGAAGTACCGATAGGGGTTGTTGGGTAATTTATTTGCTAACAAGTAACCGATATTAATTAACCGCACCTTACATCGACGATGAAAATTTCACCAGCACAAAGAAGCATAGATCCTTGGTCTCTAAAAGTCTTTCGAAAAGAAAGTGCAGAGTGGAAAACTTTTCAACTTGAAAGTTCTGCTCTAATGCCTGCCGAACTAATCAACTTCACCAAAAGACACAGAAAACAGAATTAGGTTCTTAAATTTTTCTTCCTTCTTGCCTGATGGGGGTTAGAGTAGAGTAGAGTTTCATTTCATATAGCTAGTGCGGCCGGCTGCCAGCGGTATAAGGGTTGCGTATATACTCGTATTTTCTACCAGAAGTCACCATCGATGCCATCCTGGGAATTCATCTCACGAGAACGACATTAAAAGTATTTTAAGTTTATTGGAAAACTTTTGTGCTCATGTTTTGCGTTTCTTCTAAAAGCAAGGAGAGACAAAAAATAAGAAGCATACAGCTCTGTAGATTTTCTATCCCATTCCCATCTCTTTTGCTCCCTCTCAGTACAAAGTACCAACTCCTACTCATACTCATTCATTACAACATAAGAAAATGAAGCAATATGGGCGATTGGGCGTTTGGGTGTTTGGTGTTTGGTGTAAGAGATTGCGATTAAAATCGAATTGAAATCCTTTCCCTTTTGTTGAATGAGTTGGTAGGTACATGAGAAAATATCTCCGCACACAGATGTCCTTAGGTGATTTAAATGCCTTTTGTGAGGAAGTTGGTTTTTTTTAAATTTCTCTACAGCTTTTGTTCTAGTCCTAGGTCCTTTCCTGTGTCCTCGTTGGTGGCCAAGTGCCTTGGATTTGATTTCACACCGGAAGAGGAGTGCTGCTTCGTTTTTGGTTCAGTCATTTGTTTTAGTCATTGATTGCAGCTTGTGGATGTCCTTGTGGTTCGTTCGGTAATAGTTAGTTACACTTGTCTGACATCGTTGGTTAAGGACAATCTTTTTTCCAATAGTCATTCGTTGAATATTGTTTTATTTTCTTTTGGTTTATTTGAGTAAATTGGGTTAAGCTGATTCTAAAAACACCGACCATTGAAAACGAAATGTTAAGTCCGAAAAAAGTTCATTTGCAAATTACTTCTGTCAAAGTGCCGATTTCGTAAACATCAACTTTTGAAATCTCGACATCACACAGTTAAGCATACTTATTTTGATCAATTAGTCAATATCAACCAATTGTTCGTATTTTGATGTGGAAGGCTTCTTCTACAGCACGATGTGTAGGTATGAACTATGCAGAGTCAGACTTTATAAAGGCACAAGTAGGTATATGTAACTTGAATCGGCCTTCTGCATCCGGGCAATCGATATTTTAAAAATATCAGCTTAGGTACTAAATAAATTCAAGTGTGTGACTGTGGAATGTGTGTTGTTGCTACAAAGAAGAAGAGGAAGAAGAAGAAGAAGATGGAGAAGAAGAAGAAGAAGAAGAAGAAGAAGAAGAAGAAGAAGAAGAAGAAGAAGAAGGAAGGGAAGAAGAAGAGGGAGAAGAAAAAGGGTTCTATCAATTAGAGTTGAAAAGGAAGAAGGACTCTTTTGAGAGCAAGAGTGAATTGTGTTTGCATTTGATTTTGTTGAAAAGATTTTGGAAACTGTTTAGGAATAAAGTGCCGTTTGTATTTCAGATCGAATGGAGCCAAGGAGAGTTGAGTGGTTTCATTAATTTATTCAATTTACTTTTAGGTTTGAATGGGTTTCGAATAGCCATGGAGTCCTTGCTCAACGATATCAATGAAGGACTTACATGTCTTTCGAAAGTTTGACAACACTATAAGGAAACTGAGTTCCTCAAAGCACATTTCTTGTACTGCTTTGTTCAACTATTTAAGCCTAGTACAATGAATAAATAGGAGGCGCAACAGAGCGAGGAGCCCCGGGGCCCAACGCATTTCTCACAACTAGTGCTTGTGAGGGTATGGAGGGGACCTACAAATTTCTGCAGGTTCAGAACGGCTAATCGAAATAACGATTTTCATGGCAATGAATTTATTAACGGAGGACTTGCCAATTTCGAACCACGAACCTCTGAGCTTGCAAGTGGACATGCTAACCATCACGCCAGGGTGATGATGTTTCCATTTCAGTAAATATACATACTTGCTCGCAGTTTTGAAATGGGCTACAGCACATAGTTGCAGGCCTCCATTGAGAGTAACCATTTAACTCTGACTGATGTTGAAAAGGTGTTGGTAGTTCACCTTTTTCCTTTCAAGGTTTTGGTGAATCGCGTTCCTCTTTCTCCTGGAACACGTTCTGAGCTGGATTGTATGATTGACTGAAGTAATGTGCTATAGCTTTGTTCCCCTTAAATTTCCAAAAAAGAAAAAACAAAAACTGTCAGAAGCACCCGCTGTCCTAAGTTGAAGGTTGTCTAAGTGTTTGAATTCTTCCGTTTTAAATGACGTGATAATGTGGGGATGAGATGTGATGACTATATTCAAAAAGAACTTTTTAAATCGGTCAAGCAGCTTCCCGTGTGTGCTCCCGTTCCCGTTCCCGTCGGAATATGAGCACGAAATATATACATATACACACTTTTCTTAAGAGCTAAGTTTTTCTGCTTGGCTGCACTAGTTGTAATGGTGCCCCAAACGTCATCCGTCAAAGTGAAAAGTTTTCAGTATAGTCTGCCACTCATATCACAGAAAGACTTACAACGATTGCAAATTCTCGAAATTTCCAATCAAAATGCGTGAATCTATGAAAAAAGATCGAAAAATTGTATTCAGCCGTGAGGCTCACTTCTGGTTCAAAGGCAAATTGATGATTCGAAATTAATTTTCTTTCTTTTTCTCATTAACCATTTCCGCTTCTGATTCTTCCGTAAAAGCACCTAAAAGACCATTAAGTCTACGTAAGCGAGATATTGTACAGACTTTTAAAAGATCTGGCCCTTGGTGTTTACGTTTGAGTATTTGAGCAATCTTTTCAATTAGAAGCCAAAACATCTGTATGAAAGTGTCTTCAAAATCATTTTAGTTCCATACCGGTCTCAACGGAGCAGTGTGAAATCTCCAAAGCCATCCTGCAGTCATGTAAAAATTATTAAACATGGATCTGCAGAGTGAACAACCCGTCTCTGAAAATACTTTCATACGCATCCTTGAACTCGATCAAAGGTGTAAATCGACATTGCATTTCAGGATTTTTTCCAAATCTGCATCACGGATGTGTAAATATGCTTGGTGTTTTCTTGTCGAAACCCACATTAATAAGGGCCTCTGAGATTGTTGACGAGTGGTTACAGGCGTTGACTTATCATAGTAGAAAAAATTCATTTGCGACGCTAAGAAGGTTTTTTTTCTAAAATTGGAGGCCGTCTCCTTGTTTCCTTCACGGCATCTCTCAATTTTTTTAAAAGAGCGCCTGTCACGCTGCTTCGTTTTGCTTTTGAGAATGAGTTGTTCTTAGCGCAAACAGGTGGCGCTCAACCCCTTCAAAATTTTTTTATTTTAATAATAATAGCCAAAAATTCGCGCGAATTAAATAGACTAGGATGTGCATAGAAGGTGGAAAGTTAATAAATATGCCCCGTTTTGTATAAATGTGGTGAATTGCTGTGAATTTTCTTTATTTTACTGTTATAGTTCAAAAACTCAACTAATTGACTGTGGCAAGGAAAAAGAAATTGATTGCGTCTTAGAAGGGAACGACTAACTGATGAGCCTTATGTCGTTCCTGGACGAAACGCAAATTTTTTTGAGTTTTTTTGTTTCTTCTTAGTTCAGATTCGTCACGTATATTTTATCTGAATCATACAAAAACCAGGATCATAAGACCCAAGCTTCAAAAATGATCGGCTCGAGAATTGATGTGGGATTCTACATTCGCGGCTTTATTTTGTAAAGTTCGAATATGGTAACTAAGCTACACTGATACACCTTAAAATATGCACTTTGTGACAATGACTCATCACCTACCTACAAACACAGCCGTAACTCATCTGTATAAGAGTTTATTGTCTGCAATTGGAAGAAAATGTCTTAAATCTTGTTATTATAATTTATCAGAATAAATAAACTGAAATATGCTGCAGTTGCATTCTAAACCAATTCAAATACTCGAGACTGCTTCATTCCTATTTTATTTGTTCTCATTCAATTCTCGGTGTAGTGCCACTCACAGCCATCAATAACGACTGCAACCTCAATTGAATGACGGAAATAAGATCCAATAAATGAAATGAATGAAATATCCCTACACATTAGGTGCACTCGGTATGTCTGAAATCACCCCAACACAGTACATTCAAGTAGTTAGGTCCTTTACCATTCATTCACCTACTTGCCCACTTCCACACAGTACCAACCGTAGCAACACACACAACTAGTAAATCCTTTTGTAAATCCCTTTACCTGGCCCTCATAGACATTACTGAAAGGGATTTCCCCTCGGTTTTTGGATTTAGTTCGTAGAAGATTATGTTAAAAGGACACATGCTGCATCACAGTTGGCATTATCCTAGTGTTGTACAGTACACCCACTCCATGTTGAAGCTTTACTCCATTTTATTTCGACAGGATATTTTTGTCCCAAAATAAAAGAGGAGGGAGGAACTAAATAAGGTAGAAAAAGGACTCTAAATACAGTCCTTTGCGGTGACAACGACTGGCCACCACGGACACCCATACAATAACCGAGAGATGACAATATGACAACCTGAAACGGGATGTGTGTGACCTTCAGAAGCCAACATTTATAGACATTTCACGTAACACACACCGTTATGCATTGTAAGCACTCGACAAAACCCATTGAAATTGTTGTAAAAGGACGAAAGCAAATAATGTCCAAATATTAAGTTGATATTCAATTTTTTTTCATTTTCATGTTGTGAGGAGGTTGAGTCTGGGAGTTGTGGACAGTGTTTTTGTCATATGCTGCATTATAATAGTTGCTCTGGAGGATTTGTCTTGCTGCTGCTGCTGATCCTGTTCGGTGTCCACTGTCCAGGCCATACTTGAGGATGATGATAGAAAAATGAGAGTCGTGTATAAGTGTGTTACGAACGATGAATGTTTTCTATAACCACTGAATGTGTGTGTTTGAAGTTCTTTTGTCCGGCTTCCATCTACATTGGACGAGGACGAGGACGAGGCCAAAGGAGGTATGTGGTAGTTATACGGTCGGTCACTGGGGTAAAGCAAAATATGACCATAGAATTGGGGCAGAATGTCTTAGTACCAGTCTAAGAAGACTGACGTATGTTGCTGATTGTTTAAGTCTTAGTTTTTTTTTTTTTAATTCCTTTTGTTGCTTTCATTTTCTGAGAAGAAAGTTAATCCTAAGTCTTCCGTAGTCCACAGACATATGGGACACTTCCTTTTCTTTATTTTTTTTTTTGTTTGACGGGCGGTAGTTGTTGGGGTGACGAAGTGGAGTCGTGCTATTCTATTGATGGATCAATTGTGACATTTTAATATGTTTTTGGCAAACAAAACCCGAAGGTTGAAAATTACGTACATATATCGAATTGGGGGTTTTCCAAGGATAAAGCGGGTGGACTGGTAGACATCGGCAATGTTCGGAGTATTGTCAGAGGGATGTTTGAAAAGAATCCAAAAGAAAGTGATAATTTGTTTGTCTCTGAGGGAGCTTAAGGAAGTCCTAGAGGGTAATGAAATCAATTGAAAAAATTATATAGTCTTAAGAATATTCAAGCTATTCGGCAAACTTAGTTCATGAATTTTCATGAATTTCAGATTTCTTTTTTTTTAACATGGGAAATTTTGTTAATTGATCCCAAAATAAATATTTTTTTTTTTTAATATTTAGTAAAGGACGTGCAACTATGGTCTTACCACAGGTGGGGGGGTAGTAACAGCCTGAACTCCATCCAAAACTTCTAGCTCGTAACCTCAATCGCAATGGGCTCTAGTTTATAATTTTTCTTTTCTATAAAACGTATGCTGACACAATTCGTATAATATTTTCATGCCCACAATACAACGTAGACATGATTCCGATTGCGAAATGGCAGTTTCTAGCGACGGGCAAACAGAAAAATTAACCCAGAAACGTTGTCAACATAAAGTATGTACGAACTCGTGCAGTGATATTGCTACAACATTGACCGCTTCCAGACTTATCTTGAAACGCGGTCCCTCATTGAACCTTCAAGGAACGAATTGAAAATAAATTAACACGTAAATGCCAAAAACTCTACAAATAGCAACGTACACTCATGGCCACACAATTAAGTCATTTTTTATAAAATGAGGTCTACATATCCATATATTAAATACAAACTACAACGAAAACAAAATTTGTTCAAATTCTAAATATTTACAATCACAATCGTTAAAAAAACGAAAGAAAATAAATTCCCCTATAACAAAAGTCATTTCTTTAACAAAAAATCAATAGTATATAAAAAAAATGTGGCCATTAGGGCGGTCCATTTTTTTGTTTTGTTTTTTCCGAATTTTTTTCCTAAAATATATATTGATGTAATAATTAAAAAAATATTAATTTAAAAAATAAGTCACAAAATAAAATCCATTTTTCTGTTCTTTTTAGATAAAACACTTTTAACCTCGTCTCGTGTTATAAGTATTTCGCAATGAATATAGCTAGACAAGTCAAACCATTCAAACGATCCTGCAAATAAGTAAACTTGCAAGGCTTTTCACACTTTCATTGAAAAAGATATATTTTTAAGAATCTCACTTCGTTGGTCATGCTTTTGCATTGTTTTTATTCTCTTTTAACTGGTAAAAGTCTTTCAGTAGTTGACGTTTAAACCGGCTAATATCTTTAATAAAATATATATTAGGAAAGCTTTCTTCGGGGCAGCTATAGAGCGCGATCAATGTATTCTTAAAAGAAGTACATATTATTCCTTTTGGAAATTTGGCTGCCGAAACATCTGCTGCTCTTGTAGAAATAAAAACTTGGAAGAGATATTTGACGATATTTGAGGATCAAATATCTCTTCCAAGTTTTTAATTCTACAAAAACAGAAGATGTTTCGGCAACCAAATTTCTGACGAAGAATCCTTGAAAAGAACCGAAACCCCTTCTAGTATGTTTTAAAGGTTTGTAAATTTTTCTCCAAGGTCTGTTACATAGAAATCGAGAAAAGGATTGAAAAGAGTTACACGAAAATGTTCTTCTGTACTTTGAACCGAAAGACTTGAACGATTCTTTTGTTGGTTCACTACTCTCTCATGTTTAACGTCAATGTCAAGGACTTCAGCTATTTTTTAATTGCAATTTCAAACACTTTCGAAAATAAGTCGTCTTTTATTCGCTTAGTTTTTACTTGATCCTTGAAATCTTTGGCGAGATCCATAGGTTAGACCAAGTCTAAATTCACTCTTTGAAACTCACGACTTAAAGGCAACGAGAGCTGGTAAACCATATTGATAACCTCTAAGCTAATCAAAAAATCGCAATCCATATCGTTTATTAAGTTCCTTCCGTCACTTTCCGATGTTCTTATTTCGTCAAGAGTCTTGAACACAAACGGAAATAGCTCCTCAAAATCTTCAACAATTTAATATTTTGAGATAAGAGACACGTCAAAATTTTTCACCCCCTCTAATCTGGCTACAATCTATAAGGCCTACATCCGCCCAAAACTAGAGTATAGTACTCATATCTGATCAGTTACTTCTCAAACATCGCTGCGCGTTGATATTGGTAGGTGAGAGTTCAATTGTATAATCGATTGATTGTCTTGAACATCGTCGAAATGTTACTTGTCTCACTCTATTTTATCGCTCCTTATACAAACAATGTTCTAGTGAAAAATCCATAGTTGTCTCGCATGGAATGCTCATAGTATAGTGATTCGTATTTTAGCCTCTCAACCCGGATATGGAATACTTTACCCAGCACAATTTTCCCCATTCATTATAGTGTACAGATATTCAATAATGTACATCGGTATCTTCTTATCCTTTCCTTATTTCCTAACACCCGCACAGTGTTCTTAATATTATAAGGGTAGTCAAAACCCCTTAAAGTGCGCGTAAATTATAAAAAAAGGGCAAAGAATGTGCTGCACAAAGCACAATAGACGTACAGATTATGCGAAGCAAATTTTTGGCGAATAAGTGCCTGAACAACATTGTATTGACCAGACATATTGCTGCTCCGTCGTACCCTTGGCCGATCAAAAAAGAAATGTGCAAATCACAATTATGAATATTTTCCATTATAAGCTTTGCAAGAGCATAACCTGGATTAATACAGTTATGTTTAGAAAACTGCTGTATTAGAGATTTTAACTTAAGCCAAAAGATTTTATTCATATACCTGTCGTGGAAAATCTATATAAGAAAAGAAATTGAAAAGATTAGATGATTTGCCGAAATCCTGTGAGTACTTATAAGACTAAGGGCCAGTTGCTCAATCGAATCATAAATTTAAGTTCTGCATAAAGTTCTACTTTAGTATGGGGATTTTATGTAGAACTTAAGAATTCCGGAACGTCTCATACAAAAATGAAAACTTTATATAGAACTTAAATTTATGATTCGATTGAGCAACTGGCCCTAATTCACGTAGGAAGTAGGTATATACTAAATTTTAGAGTGTGTTTCCTTAACTTATTTGATTCATGATAAGTTATGTTCAACAATTATCGATACCAATGGGGGGATACATCCCCCTGATCCCCCCCCCCCTATCCACGCCAGTGGTGAGATATACAGTTTTGGCAGCGCCAGGGATTTCCATATGAAAGTGTTTCTCTGTAAACCTTGTCACAATGACAACAGAAACTAAGTGTAGTAGCTGTCGGAACCAGGCGCGGATTCAAGGGGGGGGTCACAGGGGTCATGACCCCCCCCCCCCCCCCCCCCAAAACAGCCCGCATTTCAAACTGAAAATAAAAAAAAAAAATAATAACCGAACAAAATCTAATTTTTGTAAACTTGAAAAACGGAAACAAACCAAGCGACCAAAATCAACTTACTTTATTGCACTATGGAAAATTTGCAATCAAAACATGACTGACTCAAAATTGAATAAATTTCTCACACAATACTGACTTTTGTATCAATTTCTCTATATTTGGATAGTAGCTTTACTTAATATCTTAACATTTGATTACAAGTTTTAAGTAAAAACAATTTATAACACAAAATACAATCTTGTATTTTGTTTGTATATGTATGTATGTGTAGCAATGCAAGACCGGTGAGTCTGTCTTCTGCCATAGTCGATCTCAACCAAGTTTTGAGGCGACGGAGAGTTGAAAAGCTCCTTTCTGCAGTGACTGCAGTAACAGGAAGCGTCACCAAAATCCAAAGCAGGGTATGAATAGCCGGATACATTACTCTATCACACGCATCAAGGGCGGCAGAAACCGAATCAGGAATTTCACCGCCTTTTTCAACAATTCGGTTCCATTTTGCTTCCCACAACTCAAATTCTGCAATAACGCTTGCAGGAGGAGTGTTCAGAAGCTTCTGGTACATGACTGCTATACGAGACTAACTTCATCAATGTCCTCCTCTGTATAAGAAGTCCGAGGCAGAAAAACTCTCAACCCAAAAAGCTTCATTACGTCTGGAGAAAGCCTTTCGTTGAGGTCCGTTAAAACGTTGTCTAAAAGTGGAACGTAAACTCCTCTTCTAAAATATTCCTCCGGGGCTTGCTCTGTTTGGTGATTATTTCGATGACGAGAAACAACGCGTGGTACTTTCAACTCGACACCCAACTGTGTTGATGCTTACTCCATATTATTCGAATTAATTTACCTTAAAGCATCCGTCAAATGAATCCTTGTTTTATATTTTTTACTTTTGTTGTTTATTTTCTGGTTTTTGTTCCGTTTCCTTCTTTGTTTATCGCAAAACACAATGAAAACTATCCTGATTTCAACGACACTGAAATCCACAATGGACTATTGTGCTTTCAATGTTTTGATTGCAAACTGATGTGAAGTTAGCCACGATGCCATAAATGGCGCGAAGCCATTTGAAAACACACGAGGAAACGTTTCAGAAAAAAATTTATTGGCTAAGGCATTTCTTACTTTTAAAAGTACATTTTTTATATAAACAATTTATAATTTAATATAAACAACAGTTTATTTTTGTTATATTTGATTTTTTTTATCCCGTGACCCCCTCCGGAAAAAAATTCTAGATCCGCGCCTGGTCGGAACTGTCCAGGTTACCTCAAAAGTAGCTCACAAAGTAAGAACTAAGGAAGAAGGAAGGCAGCAGACCTGTAAGATTGCCATGACTATCAATCCAGAAGTTTTCTTCGTTCTAAAGATGAGACCTGCCGTCCAGTTATTTTTTCTACGATATTTTAATCCTTATGAGCACAATTCCGGGGAGGCAGTGTAGTCGCACTACCCGTAGGTGGAATGCTTTGACTTGATCGATGAATCATTTTCTTTGAGTTTGAAGTTTTCTTAAAAACCAGCGTTCGTAATAAAATTAAATGCAATAGAGCTGGCAGCCTTGGAGCCGAGTGCATTTCTCACCTTGTTTTTTCCCGACTACGTACGGGTAACTGAGAACGCGCTTTTCATGGCTGCGAAAGTTGAGTGGAGTGCAATTACCCTCGGTATAGGGGAAATCCTTTCCTATCTGAATTAGGTGTGGCAGATATATGTGACCGCGCTCCATGCGCTGGAGGATTTCCAACTCTAACGCCTTACAACAGGGATCGTAACACTTTTCTGATACTTGAAACTTACATTTTTAGAAAAGCCAGCTATTAATGGCGAGGGATTGGAAAGCCGAAAAAAAAAGATTGGGAAATTCATATCTAAATTCGTGGAGGACTCAGGTTTTAACTACGGCTGCAGCTTCATTATGTCGATTACATAGTCGAACCAAATAATAGTAAATGCGACTCTCCCTTTTCTGATGTTATTCCAGTATGGTGATATCGAAGGGATCACAGCTCTCGCATTAATATGCCTCTCATTAGTGAAGCTCATCGTGGAGTGTGCTGCGATGAGATGCATTCATAGATTTTACGGTTTTGGATTATTCGATGTATGAGGTTATCCAAAATGCAGATTTCGTTGCATTTGTATGCACCGTTGTCACAAAGCCTATTTTACGAGGTTCGAGAGATGATCTCAATAAGATATTCTTGAGAAATTACAGAGATCTTATAATACTTTCAATATGATAAATTTTTTTTAGTACTGCTCTCATACAGAGCTTCTTCATTTAAGCTGCTGTCAATCTCATCCTTTTTATACTTTGTCCAACATTGTGAAACGCATGTGAGAGTTGTAGGTACAAATGTGATCTACCGTCTTCCCTTCAACTTGGGAGAATTTACGGTACCAAATAAAACTAACGCTAACTGCTTGTTAGAGGGATGTAAGTTCACTTATGACGGCTCCATCATTAGCAAAAATAGCCGATGTTCTTTGGAGTCCTATAAATCATCTTGCGGGTAGTCAAGGACCTTTAATAAAGAGCAAGGGAAGAAAGCTGCTTCTTTGGTGTAGATTGACTATGAATTGAATTGCTTCGGGGACACCAGTCGGATATCTTGACATCGGAGGGATTATATCTCACTAGCTACGCCAAACTGAAAAGGGTATTGATACCTATTGAGTAATGACATTCTCCTATTCATGAAAAAAAAAAACCTTCAACTACTCTGATTTAATTAGAACTCATGTACATTGTCTATTCTACCGGACGCGACGTGGGGCGAAGTAAAAAAGTATAGAACCTGATTTGGATGTTTTTTTTTTTTTTCATTCAGACAAAGAAGGGCTCATGTCCATAGCAACAGTTTGGACATTGGTTTTGCATAACGAAAGATCTCCTCCAGCAGAAGTCCTTTAATTAATCCATATAAGCCAACCATGGTCGAAATCTTCATGCGAACCAGAATAGAAAAAAAGTAAATCCGAGACTTACGGCAACGGAATTATTTTTTGTTTAAGTTGTCAGTGGAGACCAAATGCCAGGCCTGGCTATAGCAAAGTGCAAAGGCATCCTTAGTTTATGACCAGCGATGGGTACATGGCAGTATCATGGATATTGCATGTCCTTTTCGTCTCGTTCAATGACTTTTCCCTATTTGCGCCAAAAAACCCATCATCGCTGTCGTTCTGGGTACCACATCTGTTGGTGGTCGATCGTTAAAACCGAAAATTGGCCATTTTTAAGCTCACCCCACCAGAAAAGTACGATGGTAATATTTTACCAAGGGTGCAAGAACAAATGAAAGAATGCGGTCTACCACTTTGTTGAACACACACACACACACACGTACACTTTATACAATACAAAAGCATGGCAAACGAGAAAACTTTAAAAAAGTAATTTTAGGACGTGCAAGGCAGTAAACCACCATTGCCATCGCACCGACGGACGACTAAGCTTAAGGAGCGGGCGATTATAGGAAGCGACATCTCTGAACCAGGGGGATGTGAATTTTATTATTATTGTCTCTGTTGGGGTGTTAGGTGATGGCCGGCAAAAAAAGTGTCATTTCTAAATTCTTACACCCTGTGGTTCCCCTCCACAGGGCACCGTGTAACTGTACTGGACAAAAGTGTGGCAATGTGACAAAGCGTTTGGTTAGAGACACCATGAAATGGACAAAAAGTGAAGCAGAAAAAATATCACCGAGAAAATTGGTTTTCCGCACTCACTCTTCTCGGTATACTCGTAGGTACCAACTGCTGCGAAGGGACACTTTACACAAAGACAAAATAAAAAATCATTTACAGTTACCATCTGCAAAAATAAGCAGCAAAGCGAGATGAGATGAGCTGAGTGGCTGTAGCTGTTGCAAGGCTTTGAATTGAATGAATCAAAAGAAAAAAAACTTCCCGCTAAAAACGTCAAACTTGAAATTGTTTGTCATAAAAAGAAAAATATGCTGAAAGCCTCATCAGGGATGTTCATAGTTTAATGGAGGCTGATAAGGGAGGGACTGTGTACATGTGTTTGGAGTGCTTCTCTTATGTAACTTCACATCGCGAATTGGCTGCTCAAATCGAAGCCATGCTCTAAAGCAACCGCTTTCAGGTTTTCGTTTTTCCTTTATGTTTCTATGTACCTCTACCAACGTACATCCGTTCAGACACTTTGGATCTTTTTTTGCAAATATTGTTGTTGATTCTCTTCGGTCTTTTTAATTGGCTTTGGCTTTATAAGCCAGCTTGGTTATGGGACGCAGTAAGCTCGGATAAGATCGAATTCATGGCTGCGGCGTTTTTTCAAATTGAAATCCTTCCACATATGTATGTGGGTGTATGTAGTGATGAAGCCAGAAGGACAAACAGAGTCGGGGTGCTGAATGTCCGTTTTTATATTGCTGGCGGGCGTCACACTACCGAAAACCAAACTAAAGCAAACCAAGCAACTATGTACTACGACGACGACGACTACTATACGACGAATCATTGTCCTTAGTCAGCTAATCTGTGAAATGCTAGCAATTAACCGTTATTTATTGTGTCTGGTATAGAATTCTCATTGAAACATCCTGTATGTGGTACAGCAGGATATACATGCATGTATTTTAGTCCTCCATTGTCTAGATCTGATAAAGTTTTTCCAGTGAATGGTAATGAAAAAGAGTGCAAACGTAAAATGGCATAAAAAAAAAAGAAGCACTCCGGGAGTGCCGAAAGAAGTGAAAACAGAATTGAATTTTCAATAAATATTTTAATGTAGGTAGGTACAGGAAAATCTTTTATAATATACTTATGTAGATGTACATATAGAGGAACATCAATGAAACTTATGAGTTTTCATTCATTCTATTCTATTATCATCTCTACAATCATCGTATTCTAATACTGAAATAATAGGTCTATGGTAACTTAAATAGGAAACGAACAATTTTGTCTCAAATCTATTTAAATATATCGCAAAGACTGCATCAATTGTCGCTTTATATTTCGTTGTACTAAGGCTACGGTCATTGGTCATTGTAAAATAGTGTTCTTCTTTTAAAAATTGAAAAAGTGGCAAATTTGTAGCATCGCCGAAGTTGATGTTAAAATCACCACTCAAAATCATTGCGAAATCATCAAATCTCTCCCAATTTTATCGTGAACGTATGCAGAAGCGTCTTCTGACTAAATAAATAAATTTTTATATAAAAACTCTCGTATTGCACTTGAAGACGTAGTCGGTGAATTATAAACCCCTACTGTTATAACTTGCTGTCCATTTCCAGAAAGGCAACGATAAACACACAAATCGCTGATATTAAAAACATTACTACTAAACATATACTAGTGTAGGTACCTCGTATGCAACTCCATATGATTTGAGCAAAATATGGCAGTTGTATCAGACAACCTTTTACAGATAGCTGTTCCTGCTGCTGGACGATCGTGCCATCTGAAACTAGCAACTAAATTGAAATCTGGAATATCATATCTATATTTCTTCGTCACCCTTGTGAAATTCTGTTAAAATCAATTCATTCAATTTTTTAACGATAGTGTCTACAGATTTTGTAACTGCGCTCGTAAACTTTGACAATAAAATGAAAAAAAAAGGACAATGCATTAAGTTTAGAAACGATATTAGTGAATATTTGAGTAATGGTTTTTCAAACTGTTTTCATGCAACCATTTCAATTCCATCGATAAATCATCGCGATGAGTTGTTGATCTCTTTTAATTTGTTGTAATGTTCGAATCATCGACCAGTGCGTCTCCTACTCTGCCATGATTCCAGCTTCACTCATCCACTTCATTGAAATGGTAGTAAAATATTAAAATATTTGGTGCTTTTTATTTTTTCTGCGTTGCATAAATTTTTCACTGTCCTTCAATTCCTTTCTTTCTTCTCTGTATTTCTCCGAGTCGGTAAGTATACTAGGTAATGTTGCTATTCTATTCTTTTAAGTCATTTAGCAGCTCAAAATTAATGTGTTTATTGGCTCAATGGTAGAGTCGTTGGCTATTAGACTAAGGGTCTCAGGTTCGAATCCCAGCCTTGGCCACAATTTTTGATTATGTTTTCACTTTAAATAAATAAAAAAATGGAAGTCATTGCTGGGAATCGAACCTGGGACGCTGGGCTATGACGACTTTACATACGAAATACGATGAGCCAAAAAATGGTGTCGGTCGCGAATTCATTGCTTTACCCCCATCGCAAAAGTGCCAAACGCGCCTAAAGAAGTTTTCACTTCAAAAAAAAGAAAACTCTGAAGTAGAAAATGTCAATCGGCATCTTTTTTCATCGTCCTTTTTGTGAAAGTAGCACGTGTTTGGTTATACCTATGGATTTAGTTTTTAAATTGACTGACTAAAGGAAATGTATGGGAGTTGTGAAAAAGTTAGAAATTCAAAATTTACGTCTTATGTAACACCAAGCGTGAATTAACAAGTCAAAAATGTCCAACTAATAGTCAGAGTGCGATCACCTGAAGCGCAAGTCAGAATCGTGAAAAAATTTCATTTTTCAATAATTTTTCTTCAGCTAGTAACAAATTTTTTATTTCACAAAAGCGAAAACATAGTACATATTACATTTCATCACACTCTAACATTACTTCACTAAAATTAAAAAAAAATATATTTACTATTTTACAAGTTACGGCGGTCTAAGTTCAACAGGTTTTAAAAACGGGTCCCTGCGGTGCCAACTAAAACTCAAAAACCGCTCGATAGATTTGAATGAAACTTATACAATTTTTGGAAAACATAAAAAGCTAGTGCTTGATCGAAAGTAGTTTCTTCAATATTTTGAGTTTGATAGCTGTTTATAGTTTGAAGTCTTGACAGAACCATCTTGTAACAAATTGAATTGCTTCACAATTGAATCCCAGCAGAGGCAGAAATGTTTTTTCTACGGGTATCGCATTTCGCGAGGAATTGGCAAGTCCTCCGTTAATAAATTCATTGCCATGAAAAGCGCTTTTTCAATTAGCCGTTCGGAACCGGCAGACAACGGTAGGTCCCCTCAATTCCCCACAAGTCATTGTTGTGAGAAACTCATTTCCAAAGTGAGTGCGGTGTAGTTGACGAAGTGCTTTTTGTCTTGGCTGCTACTTCTGGGCACGGAAAACCAGGACAACAAGACTGAGTCTGAACAAGACTAAGCTTGGACAAAACTGAGTCTGAACAAGATTAACGGCCAGTTGCTCAATCGAATCAAAAATTTAGGTTCTACATAAAGTTCTACTTTAGTATGGGGATTTTATGTAGAACTTAATAATTCCGGAACGTCTCATACAAAAATGAAAACTCTATGTAGAACTTAAATTTATGATTCGATTGAGCAACTGGCCCTAAGTGTGGACAAGACTGATTCTAAACAAGACTAAGTTTGGACAAGATTGATTCTAAACAAGACTAAGTCTGGACAAGACTGATTCTAAGCAAGGCTTAGTCTCGACAAGATTGAGTCTGAACAAAACTAAGTCTTGACAAGACTGAGTCTGAACAAGACTAAGTATGGACAAGACTGAGTCCGAACAAGACTAAGTCTGGACAAGACTGATTCTAAACAAGACTAAGTTTGGACAAGACTAGTTCTAAACAAGACTAAGTCTGGACAAGACTGATTCTAAACAAGACTAGGTCTGGACTCGACTGAGTCTGAAAAAGACTAAGTTTGGACAAGTCTAAGTCCGAACAAGACTAAGTCTGGACAAGACTGATTCTAAACAAGAGTAAGTTTAGACAAGACTGTTTCTGAACAAGACTTAGTCTGGACAAGACTAAGTTTGGACAAGACTGATTCTAAACAAGAAAGACTAAGTCTGGGACAAGATTGAGTCTGAACAAAACTAAGTTTTAACAAGACTGAGTCTAAACAAGACTTAGTTTGAACAATATTGAGTCTGAACAAGACTAAGTCTTGACAAGATTGATTCTAAACAAGACTAAGTCTGGACAAGACTGTGTCTGAACAAAACTAAGTCTGGACAAGACTGATTCTAAACAAGACTAAGTCTGGACAAGATCGTATCTGAACAAGACTAAGTTTGGATGAGACTGAATCTGAACAAGACTAATTCTGGACAAGACTGATTCTAAACAAGACTAGGTCTGGACAAGATTGAGTCTGAACAAGACTAAGTTTGGACAAGACTGAGTCTGGACAAGACTAAGTCTGGACAAGACTGAGTCTGAACAAGACTTAGTTTGGACAGGACTAAATCTGAACAAGACTAAGTCTGGACAAGATTGAGTCTGAACTAGACTAAGTTTGGACAAAAGTGAGTCTGAACAAGACTAAGTATGGACAAGACTGATTCTAAACAAGACTAAGTCTGGACAAAATAGAGTCTGAACAATACTAATTTTGGACAGGACTGAGTCTGAACAAGACTAAGTCTGGACAAGACTGATTCTAAAATAGACTAAGTCTGGACAAGACTGAGTCTGAACAAGACTAAGTTTGGACAAGACTGAGTCCGAACAAGACTAAGTTTGGACAGGACTGAGTCTGAACTAGACTAAGTTTGGACAGGACTGAGTCTGAACAAGACTAAATTTGGACAGGACTGAAACTGAGACCACATTTTGTTTATTGATGAAGCCATTTAGCCAGAAATAAGCATCGTATGCTTTTTCGATGAAAATCCGAATCATTTTCAAGTTGTTGCTCAGCCGAATACACGAACATACGGGTGGTCAAGCAGCTTCAGTTCTTGCGCCAATTTATTTTGTAAGGACGTAGGTCAAGATATTTTCGCCACAACGACGCCACAGAGATACCCAACGCTTGAGAACGACGTTTGAGAGACACCTTTGGGCTTTCTGCAACTGAAGCCTCAACGGCAGCAATATTCTCGACAGTCGACACGGCAACATTTTGTACTTTGCCTGTGGATTAAACTTTTCCCACTAGACACTCAGTTGTTGATCTGCTAGACCGATTATGACGACCATAAATTGGACGTAGCGCTCTTAACGTTGAGGCTACTGACTCCGAATTTCGGTAGTTAATTTTAATAAAATCGACTCGTTCTTGGCTCGTACATCTTTTCAGTATAGCCCCGATCTTGGAGATATCTCACATGTTTAAGACTCGAAATTTTGTATTAATCGGCATCAAAAGCGATTTCGTATCCTGACATTATACCAAACGTACGCAATCCCCAGTGGTGATGCGGTTTCAATTTTTCAGGATAAAATACAAACCGAACTGAGCATAAGTCAAGTGACACATGTCAAAAGGAGAAACTTTGAAGAAAAAAGATTTCCAGATCGGAAAACACAAATGTCTCAGAAAAACGCCTTTTATGAGATCGTGGCTAAGAACGGGAAAGTGAACAATTAAAGGACATTAAGATCAAACCAATGACCAATCTGATAGAGAAAAAAAAAATGTTTTTCTTTTTCATTTCATGTTCTCACAATAACAATAAAAAATTAAGAAAACAATTAAATTCTTAGAAAATTATTATTTTTGAGTTATTAAGAAAGAAGTTTCAGATCAGTCAGTCGTGAATAAAAACACTTCAAAAACCAAACTCTTTTAAGCAAGTACATGCGACTTAGACGTGGATTTTATAATTACGTTCAACTTTTCTGTTTTTTTCAATTCATAGAAGCAGTGATTCACTATAGTCACAAAATACTGAACCGTCTTTGGCCTGCGGGTATATATCCGGAGTTCATTTTTATTGAAAAAGTCAAATCTAACACTCGTCGTCCACTGCCATTCGCCCACGACCCACGTAGGTGATGACGCTTATAAATTACACCAAATTAATTGGCTGTAAGCTGTGTAACATGCAAGCCAAATAGAATTTGCATAGAGTTTCATGTTTCCTTTTCTTTAGTTTTTTTTCTTGTTTCCTTTTTTACCATTTTTTTCTTTTGAGTTTTTAAAGCAAACGCTAAGTGAAGCTAATAAAAATGTCTGCAAATGATAAGAATGTGTGAATAAGTGGTAACGGGGTTGGTTTAAATGTGAACTGGATACGGCTTTAGTTATAAATTAGTTACTATTATTTAGTAGAAGAAATAGGTTGGGAGACGGAAAACCATTTGCTTTGAGTGCTTATTAAAACTGAAAACAAAGGAATTGCTTCAGGATAAGTTAAAGGAGATGATTTATGTTTGCCGGAAGGAATTAGGTCAGTAGTGGGTGTTGCATGGCAGCGGGAGGTTAATGATGTGGTTGGATGGACGTCTGGGTCTAGCCTTGGTTTTTGACAACCTTAACGTCGTTTTCTGGTCTCATTCTACCCAGAGGAATTCACCTAGTTGTGTTGCTAGCAGGGAAGTGTAATTGATTTTTGTGGTTTTTGTTTAGCATCAAGTCACAGGAGGCACATTAAATTCAATTAGATTCGTTTTTGTTTTGAGTGGTAGGTTTGTTGATGCTTTTTAAAAGTCTGGTAGAAACTTTTGCACATCCTTTTGTTTCGTAGGAGAAAGGAAAGGCATTGAATTTTTAAAGTTCTTCAACAAAGCCCCAAGAAAAAGACTTAACACTAACTCGCCAAGTGTTAGCGGCAGCTCTATTTTAATGTGAACTTTTTCAATAAAGATTTTAGCGAGCGAGGGTGGGAATATATGCGCAGAGCTTTACATTACTAGGTCAATTTGCATATAGCTGAGTTCTTTATAATCGACCTTAATGTGTGAGCAAACGCGAATCTAAAATTTCTTAAAGGATAGGGTGTTGCTTCATTTAGCAATATGAGAAGCAAAACCTGATCAAATAAGAAACAGCGAACTAGAAGTACACAGATTGATGAAAGCCTTTCGGTCCAAAATAAAATCGAGAAAAAAATAGAGCAGGAATGACAAAGTTGTTGATGTTATGTTCAAATAAGAAATCCGAAGAAACAATCCGAAAGAAGTCATTGGAATTTCTAACACGATCATTTCTGGGAAAGGAGAGAAATATCCTCCTGCAACAAGCAAACGCAAATACACCAACAAAAAGGTGGCCTTGTAGAAGAACAATGGAAAATTGGAAAGCCTGTCAATGACTCCTGAATTCAACGCGGCGCGGCGTGGAACTAAATGTAGATCATTAGTAACCCAATGTCCTAATTGTGAGCCATCGCGCGACCGAACAACGAGCGACGGGCGCTGTATCGGACGATCAAAATATCAAACAGCAATAACCCTGTGGTGAGTCCTTATTAACATAGGAAAGCGATCGCGCGATGGGGTTGCACGGTTGCAAATTTTTGTTTCATGATCGTACAAGCTTTATCATTAAAGCTTTTCATATTCAATGTGTATATGTTACAGCCAAAGTAGTAAATCTGGATATTATGTATAATGGCTAGCCATTATGCATAATATCTACTCAGTTTGGTTAAAGTGATAATGGACACAAAATTAATCACATTAACTAGCTATTATATATAATATCTTCGATGACTTGGATAATGTAATAAAACACGTAGGTATGCGTTTAAAATTATAAAATTATATTTCAATTTGCATTAACTAATCACAAAGATTATTTAAAAAATTAAATTATAAAATAAATGCGGAAAGCTGTTGCATACGGAAATTAATTGCTATTTTCATATTTAGCATGAGCAGCTTAACCCTGCGGAAAAAAGGGTTAAAATAATGAGCCCCGCGAAGCGGGCCATGCGGAAAGCTGTTGCATACGGAACGCGGTAGCGCGGGATGAAGAGAGGAAGGTGTAACAAGTCGGCTAGACCATATTTATTACTTTGACTAACTTTGACAAGTTATTATGAATAATGTCCAGACAAAGTGATTAATTTATTACTTTGTCTAGTGAATTTGGCCATTATATATAATGACCAGTCATTATGTATAATAGCTATTTAATCACTATGACTGTAACATATATACTTATGCGACCGCGCGCCGCTACGAAAAGTAATCTGGTTGCTTCAAATCAACCAATTTGATTTTCATCGCGTTGCTCTTAGCAAATAGCAAGGGAAAATGGAATATGGAATTCGAAGACAATTGAACTAATGAAATTTAAATGAATCCCATTTTATGTAAGTAATGTGTATTGGTAAAAATATCTTGTTGGCTTCGTAGCTCTGTGTACAAGTAGTGGAACTTGCCAAATCACAACCGGCTTTTATATATTTTATTTGACGTTTCTCTTCTTTTTTTATAATTGAGAAGATAGTGTCGCGATGCCAATGATGCTGCCTGGTCGCGCGATCTTATGAGCATCTTGCGACTAGTATGAGGACACTCATTGTGGTAGCACTACCAACAAGCAACGCGGCCGACCGAAGTTCATCGTTCAATCGCGCGATGCAACTCCAATAAGGACATAGTCTACAGCTACAAAAGTAGAGCGACAGGGACAGCAAACGACGCCATATTTTTTTTGACATTTCTCTTCAGTAAGGTTGTTGCCATTACATGATGGAAAGATATACGAGCCAGCAACGAGTCCAAATTATTAAAATTTACTTCCATAATTCGGAGTGGCCACAACGTTAAGAGCGCTACGTCCAATTTATTGCCTAGCAGATCCACAATTGAGCGTCGAGTAGAAAAATTTTAATCCACAGGCACGCACAGTATAAAATGTTCCCGTGCCAGTGAGACGAAGAAGTGCCCGTAGGTATATATATATATAGGGTGGCGCAACAGAGCGAGGAGCCCCTGGGCCTAGCGCATTTCTCACAACCATGCTCTGTGAGGGAATGGAGGGGACCTACAATTTTTCGCCGGTTCCGAACGGCTAATTGAGAATGCGCTTTTCATGGCAATGAATTTACTAACGGAGGACTTGCCAATTCCTCGCGAAAGGCGATACCCGTGGAAAAACATTTTTGCATTTTGCCTCTGCTGGGATTCGAAAATCGAACCTCTGGGTTAGCAGGTGGACATCATGCTAACCATTACGCCACGGGTGCCCGTAGGTAGTGTCGAGAATATTGCTGCCGCTGAGGCTTCAGTTGCAGAAAGCCCAATGTGTCTCTCACACGTCGTTCTCAAGCGTTGGCCATCTCTGTGACGTCGTTGAGGCGAATTTTGCAAAAAGATCTTGGCCTTCATCCTTACAAAATTAAATTGACGCCAGAACTGAAGCCGCTTGACCACCAGAAGCGTCGTATGTTCGTGAATTGGGCTGAGCAATAACTTGAAAATGGTTCGGATTTTCATCGAAAAATCATCTTCAGCGGGTCGGGTGTACCGTATACCCAATACCAGCGCACCCAATACCATCGCACCCAATACCTTCGCACATAATACATCGGACACACCATACTTTCCGCACTTAATACCTGGGACATTTCATACCAGTACCGTTATTAAAGGGTTGGGCTTTGTTTTCATTAATGAATATGGAGTTTAACTGTGCCACCATTTTTGAAGGCTTAGGTGTTGTATGATTTGCTTCTTAAATGATAACATGTCACATGTGAGTGTATATTCGTTATGAAATGTAGTGCAATGCATTTAAATGATTAAAAAAAATCTTTTTAAAAGGCGTAGGTACATATGTTCGGAAAGTGGTTGAAATGGCGAATTAATTTAAATGGTCTTCTCACACAATTGTGGTAAATGTGAGGTTACCTACAAAGATATTTATTTCTTTTGATTAGATATTATATGTGGACACATAGGTACTCATTTGTGTCTCCATAAGTTTTTTTCAGTCTGCTACCTAGATAGGTATAAATTTGAAATAAAAGTTTGCTTCATGGCTAAGTGTCAGCAGATAACTAAATTAAGACACAATTGTATTGTATGTATTGTATGTTTCATAAAACGTAGGTATTGAAAGTTTTAGTGTAGATATGTTACGTTTTCAAAACGTTATTATTGCAAGCGTATGATTGCATTGTATTTAAAAAAAAAAAAACACGTAAATTGCCGCTAGAACACAAGAGCTAAGGGGCGTTGTGTTGAGAATAAAATTACTGGTATTATTTTTTTTATAGGTATACCAAATTATTTAAAATAAAAAAGTATTAGCAAAGGAAATAGGGACAATTTCGATATCTTCTTTTCAATTGTTAATGGTTAAATTGTTAACAGTTCTGAATGCAATAAAAAACAAATGACAGATCATGACATACCACAAAAAGCCGAAACGCCACTGCAAAATCATATCTTACCTATTGGAAAACCCTTTATCTAATGAAAAGAAATAAATATCTTTTTATAGGTAACCTCACATTTACCACAATTGTGTGAGAAGACCATTTAAATTAATTCGCCATTTCAACCACTTTCCGAACATAAGTACGCCTTTTAAAAAGATTTTTTTTAATCATTTAAAAGCATTGCACTACATTTCATAACGAATACACTCACATGTTATCATTTAAGAAGCAAATCATACAACAAATAAGCCTTCAAAAATGGTGGCACAGTTAAACTCCATAAATTCATTAATGAAAACAAAGCCCAACCCCTTAATAACGGTACTGGTATGAAATGTCCCAGGTATTAAGTGCGGAAAGTATGGTGTGTCCGATGTATTATGTGCGAAGGTATTGGGTGCGATGGTATTGGGTGAGCTGGTATTGGTTGCGTCGACCCCATCTTCAGCGTACTAAAAGAGTCATCATTTAATTCCGAAAAAATTAGGGTTTGGTGTGTACTTCTTCCGTGATGATCAAGACCGGCACGTTACTGCGAATGAGGATCGCTACCGTTCAATGACAACCGAATATTTTTGGCCCCAATTGGATGATTATGGATGTGGTTCCAACAGGACGGCGGTGGCAAGCCACAAGCCACACAGCGAATGTCACAATCAGTTTATTGAAAACCAAGTGTTTGGAACGTGATATCTCACAAAATGGTCCAGTCTTGGCCGCCTCGATCGAAGGATTTGACGCCGTTGGGCTATTTCCTGTGGGACTGCGTCAAGTCTATGGTCTATGCCAACACACTAGCGACGCGACGGTTGATGAACTTCGTACGATTATCGAACGTTAAATTGCAGTAGTATCGGCCGATTAATGCTTGAAAGTCGTCGACAATTGGGTTAAGCTTCTGGACTTTTGAAAGCGTGGTGGCCATGCAAAAGAAATCGATTTCCATACATAATGGCATCAAACGTATACTTTCACAGAAATAAAGAATTTTATTGATATCCAAAACCGTTTTTGTTTTATTTAAAAAAAAAAAAACTTTTGTAGCGCTCTGTAAAAAATCCGATTTTAAACAGACACGTAGGAGATCAGTGATCCCGTCTAGAACACTATGCTCATAGCGGGGATAAGTGCCTCATCCATGAATGTTCAACAATTTTGTTAAAATCTCTCACTCAAATACATCAGCTTGAAGGGAAATAGTTTTAGGTTCAAAGCAATATGACAAATTTAAGCTTTTCCAAAGGGTAACTATAGTCAATTGCGTCATCCATGCATCTAAGAGCCAATCAATAATGATGCCTTTGGTTTAGAACCTCAAGAACAGAGCCGTAGCGAGCCTCTCTGGCGCCCGAGGCGAATTAAAAAATTTGCGCCCCCCCCCCCCCCCCCCTGGGAAAAAGGTGAAATTACACAAAACTCTATTGTAAAATAAATTATTTCATGAGCAAGTATTTTTTTATTGCAGAATCTACAAATTTAACATGTATGGAAAAAGCATAATTGCGTAAAAAACAGATTTTACATTATTATAAATGGATTTTGCGAGATTTTACCGCTGCAAATTCATCGATGACATCATCAAAATTAATTTTACTTGCAACTTCATACTCGATCGATAAAATTGCTAAACTAGTCAATCTTTCCTGACTCATTGTCGATCTCAGATAGTTTTTGATGAGTTTAAGTTTGCTAAAGCTGCGTTCACACGTAGCTATAGTTACAAGCATTGTCAAAAAAATTCGGAATGCAATATCGACATTAGGGTACGATTCTCTCAAATTATAGTCACGGATCAATTGAAGTAGTTCCAACACCGTCGCGGATTTGACGTCATGCGAGTCGAAACTACATGCTTGAAATCAGAAATCTCATCGACGAACTCAGCCACGTTAATGTCTTTTTTATACTTCAATGCCAAATCAGTTGCTGCTTTTCTCAATTCAGTAGTGGTCATTCTCTGCAAGGACTCACCAGACAAAAATCCAAAATCATCAGAAACCACCATCATTTTCTCATACCTCCAGCTGATTTCAGTAATCAGAATATCGACAGCGTTGTTGACATTGATACGGAGTTTTTGCATTTCTGACAAATTTGGCCCATCGTCTTCTTTTTCGTACAGCTCCAATCGCTTCTTCTTTCTTGATCGTTCGCACACACTTTTCAATCCAAGAGTGTCAGCCAGTGTGGATGCGCGTATGAAATTCTCCTCAAATCCCGTATCACGAAGTTCTTGCAGTGAATTCTTCAGTCCAGAAATCAAGTGTGCAGCTTTTTCCACGAATAAACTTTTCGCTTGCAAAGCTGCATTGACGCGGTCGATTTGACCTAGAATCTGATTCCACGCATCGAGAAAAAAAAGAAACTTTCGGTCAATATTTTTTAACAGACTTTCAGCGGACGATTTTGAGTCAGGATTGATTGGATTGGCGATAATATCTTTGAGTACTCCATGTAATTCTGTAATTTGAGAATTCAAAGGCCTTACTGCATTAGCCTTCGAAGACCATCTGACATCGCAGTGCCCTTTCAGTGAAATTTTCTATGCCTTCATGAGGATATTCCATCGACTTGTAGAACGCGAAAAAAACTTGAAAATGCTTTCAACTGTTTCGAAAAATTTCTTCATTTCCGCATTCGATGAAGCAGAATGTACTCCTGCTAGATTTAAGCAATGGCTTGCACACGGTATGTAAACTGCGAGGTCATTCTTCTCCTGGATGTGTGCTTGTACTCCCTTATAACTTCCCGACATATTGGCTCCGTTATCGTATCCTTGGCCCCTTGCATCTTGGATATCAAGTCCATCTTTTTCTAATTTCTTGATTATGTCGGAAGATAATCCCTCGCCAGTTTTTTCTTCAGTACAAATAAAGTCGATGAAACTTTCTTGAATAGATACTTTTCCATCATCAATCTGAACATAACGAATGATTTCTGCCATCTGTTCATTATGAGAGACATCAGGCGTGCAATCGAAGAGCTATGGGATCTATATTTGAATCCAAATAAAACAATCCTTTAAAAATAACAGTTGTTTATTGTTCAAGAGCTTAATAGAGAATAATAGAATAAAACATTCAATTCATATTGAAAACTAAAAACATGAATTTGATATTAAATACTTCATTGATATAAGTACAGTAGATTGTACTACAGTGTGAGTTGCTGGTTTGATTATTTTCAACACTTCCCCTCAAACTGCAACTCGAATAATTATACTAAACACATACCAAGGTTTTTGATACAATTAGTGTGCTTGGGTGTTGATAAGGATTTTGTTAAAACATCAGCTGGCATTTCATCTGAAGGCATGTATTCAATCTTGATGTCCTCTCGTTCTATAGCTTCTCTTACGAAATGGTGGCGTAGATCAACGTGTTTTGTACGATTGTGAAATACTGTGTTCTTGCTTAGTTGTCCAGCACCTTGGTTGTCATTGAAAATGGTTGTTGCTTGTGGTTGATTTAAAATTTCGTCCAAAAATCGTCTGAGGTAAATTGCTTCCTTAGTTGCTTCGGATATAGCCATGTACTCGGCTTCTGTAGTTGACATAGCAACTGTACGTTGCTTCCGGGATTCCCAACTAACTGCTGCATTTGCCAAGTTAAAGTTGTATCCTGTATATGATCGTCTGTCATCAACACATGAAATTCAATCTGCATCAGCATATCCTATTAGGCTTTTTCCGGTTTTGGTAAATTTCAGTCCAAGATTATCTGTGCCTTTTAAATAGCGTAGCACTCTTTTTGCTGCAATCCAGTGTTGTTTGCCGAAGTTTGTGTTGAATTGACTTAGGATACTTACTGCATGTGCAATATCTGGTCGTGTTGACACGGCCAAATACATCAAAGATCCAATCAAATTTTGGTAGGGTATATTTTCCATTTCTTCTATTTCGTCATCAGTTTTGGGACACATTTCTTTCGTAAGTTTTTCGTTAGGATTCATAGGGCTACTTACTGCCTTACAATCTTTCATGTTGAAACGGCAAAGGATGTCCTGTACATATTTTGATTGTGACATTGTGATTTCGTTTTTATCTTTATCTTGTTTGAATTGAATTCCTAGACAAAAATTCAACATTCCCAAATCTTTCATTTCAAAAGATTCTGATAAATCTTCTTTAAGTTGTTGCAGTTTCTTCGGGTTATTTGATGCTACGATCAAGTCATCAACGTAGATTAAAACAATGGTAATTTCATCTTTCTGTGTTCGAGTATAGACGCAAGGATCAGCACATGAAGGTTTTAAATTGAGTCGCTTCAGCTTCTGATCTAATTTCTTGTACCATTGTCGTTCAGACTGTTTCAATCCGTATAGGGCCTTCTTGACTTGACAGACTTTATCACCTTTAAATTCTTCGAGCTCCTCTTTGGGTAAAATTTCTTCAAATGCTTCAGGGATTTCCATAAAAATTTCTTCTTCTATTTCGCCGTTTAAATATGCACTTACGAAATCCAATTGGTGAAGTTCAAGATTAAGTTCCACAGCCAGTGCCATTATCATTCGAATAGATCCAATTCTAGCTACGGGTGCAAAGGTTTCATTGTAGTCAACGCCTTGTGTTTGTGTGAATCCTTTGGCGACTAGTCTGGCCTTGCGACGCTCTAATGATCCAGTTGCGGCGTATTTTGTTCGTAGTATCCATCTAGATTTGATAATTTTCTTACCTTTTGGGCGTTGAACAACGCACCAGGTCTTGCTTTTCTTCAAGGCTTCGTATTCATCCTTCATAGCTTTCTTCCACTGCATGGCTTCTGGAATCGAGAGAGCTTCTTCGATTGATTGCGGATCGCCAAATTGAATGAGATTTGCAAAGCTTGATGGTTCTTCATTTTCTGATGTTTCTTCTATATCAACGTTGTTGTTCTGAACTTGAATCATGTTGAACAATTTTCGAGGTCTACCACGGTTTCCGGTTAGAACTTTCTGTGGACGTCCTGGTCCTCTTCTCCAGGTTGTAGGTGTTTCGATGTTGTCATCAGTAAACTGTTCTGGTTCTTTTATAGCTTCTGAATGAATTTGTACATTACATTCTAGTTCCTTGTCTTGAGGTATTTCGTCATTGATGAAATCTTCGAAATTGTTTTCTGGCTGATAGGCTTCGGTAAAAGTGACGTCTCTACTACGGATAACTTTTCTTGCTTCTGGGTCCCAAAGTCTGTACGCTTTTGACTGCTCTGAATATCCGATAAAAATACATCTTTTGGATTTTGGATCGAACTTGCCTCTTCCGGGTGTTTTGTCGAGCACGAACGCGGTTGATCCAAACTTTCTAAAATAGCTTACAACGGGGTTTCTTCCAGTCCACAATTGAAATGGAATTTCACCATCCAAGCTCTTTGAAGGGCATCTATTTCTGATGTGGTTAGATGTGAGAATTGCTTCTGCCCAGAAACCTGCTGAGAGTCCTGATTGTATCATCATGCAACGCGCCATCTCGACTAACGTTCGATTTTTTCTTTCAGACACACCGTTTTGTTGCGGTGTATACTCAACAGTTAGTTCATGCTTGATTCCTTCATCTTTCAAAAACGTTTCAAATTGATGGCTTGTGTATTCAGACCCGTTGTCAGATCGCAAGGTTTTGATTTTGTAGCCAGTTTTCTTCTCTACCATATTCTTGTACTCCTTAAACTTGTCGATGACTTCGCTCTTCTTCTTCAGGAAATAAACTTCGGTCCATTTAGATCTGTCATCGATGAATGTAAGGAAGTATCTTGAACCACCGATAGAACTTACGCGCATTGGTCCACAAACGTCAGTGTGCACAAGATCTAAAATGTTTTCGCTTCTAGATTCCGACCTTGAAAACGGTTTTTGAGATTGCTTCCCATTGATGCACGTTTCACAAACTGGCAGTTCCTCTTCAACTCGGGCGGTTATCCCCATAACTTTCTTCTGGCGTATGATGTTCTTCAAGTCAGCTCCATTCAGATGTCCAAATCTTTCATGTCATTCTTGAAGTGACGACGAAGTCTTCTGTGCAATTCTGCTATCTTCTGAGTATTCTCTTACATAATACAGGTCATGGATTCTATGAGCCTTCATAACTTCTTCACCAGTTTCAGGGCGATAAATCACGGCTTCCTTCTTTCGAAATGTGACTTTAAAACCGTGCTCTGTTATTTTTGACACTGATAACAGATTTGATCGAAGGTCTGGTACAAAAAGAGTTTCTTCTAAATTGACGGTCAGGTCTTCGTTAAGAGTCAACAAAACATCTCCCTTTCCTTCAATTTTCGTTGATTCATTGTTAGCCAAACTAAGCATTCTTGTGTTTGAAGGATTGATTGAAGTGAATGTATATTTTTCGAAGCACATGTGTGACGATGCGCCTGAATCCAAGCACCAACTTTCTTTTTCATTGCTGGCTTTCATTTCAACTGCTGCATTTCGGTTGACTTCTTCACGTTGTTCACTTCGATTGGCTGAGATCTTTTTGAAGTTCTTCGATCTGCAGTCCCTTGCTTTGTGGCCAGTTTTGCCGCATGTATGGCAAGCAAACTTAAAGCGTTCTTCGGCTGGTTTTTCATACTTCTTCGTTCGGTTCGATGTGCCATTATTCTTTTTCACAAACATGGCACCTGAAGCACTATTCGATGTATTTCGCTTTCTTGCTTCATATTCCTCGAGAAGTTTATTTTTCAGAGATTCAGGATTCAATAATTTCTCTTGGGTTTCAATTGCGATTCGGAAGGATTCGTATTCGTCTGGAATGCTGTAGAGCAACAGAATTGTTAATAGGTCATCAACGATTTCCAAATCCATTTCTTGAATTTTGTCCACAATATCGAAAAAATTTCGAATGTGGTCTCTCATGTCTTCTCCATTCTTCATTCTGAGCAGGATTAAATTTTTCAATAGCGTTGCCTTTCGCGCTGGTCCTTTTGATTGATACAGATTCTGCAGTTTTTCCCATACATCCTTAGATGTTGTGCAATTTTTGATTTGCCTCAATTCAGTTGGAGAGATGATTAAAATCAAATCAGCTTTTGCTTTCGCATCATTATTTACCCACTCAGCTATTGCTGATTCCGGCGTAGACGGCTTCTCGCATGTTCCATTCACATACTTCCAGGCATCGTTCTTTATGAGAAGGGCTTCAACTTGAATCTTCCATGTGTCGAAATTGTCCTTTCCCAACGTCTCAATCTTCACATTGGTATAGCTCATGGTATGGTCCTCTTCGATTGACTTGATTCTCTATAGTTTCACAAAAATTAATTGCTCTTCAATTGTTCTAGAACTTTTTCTTCGTTTTCAATGTTCGTATGTATTCGTTTAGCCTTTTTAGCGAGCTAATTTCTTTTCTTCAGCGCAGTGGAATTGTTCTGGGCCCATAACCTATGGGATTTATATTTGAATCCAAATAAAACAATCCTTTAAAAATAACAGTTGTTTATTGTTCAAGAGCTTAATAGAGAATAATAAAATAAAACATTCAATTCATATTGAAAACTAAAAACATGAATTTGATATTAAAAACTTCATTGATATAAGTACAGTAGATTGTACTACAGTGTGAGTTGCTGGTTTGATTATTTTCAACAAGAGCAAACTGTAGTACTTGGATTTCCGAATTCTAGATAAAATCTTATTGCGAACTGTATGCCCTAATAAGCAAATAAATTCATTCTGAATTTCTGGTGATAAGTAGTTGACTGACCCTTTTTTATGACCCCCATTGAACTCTTCCAAAGTTTTATCATACTTGCCGAGTAACTTGATAACGTCTAAAAACACACCAGCTCCTTTGCTATCGGTTTTTGTATCAGAGCCTCGCAATGCTAAATTGTTTTTGGCACAAAACATAATCGAGTCCAAAATCGCACGAAGAATATGTCGCCACCGTTCTTTTTCCAAAAGAATGCTTTTCTGCAATTCATTATCAATGCATTGCGAGTTTTTCAGTCGAGCCTCAAAAGTTTTCCACTCGAGGTAGCATTTTCGATGGTCTTGCGATCTTTCATGGTCTTTGATCCGATTGATGTTTTTCCAGTCCGAAAACCCTTGCTGACGATTTGCAATATGAGGTATGTTAGTTGTGCGAAGTTCAAATAGGCAGCAACAGAAGCAAAATACAGCATTCTTATTTTTTGAGAAAATCAACCAGTTTCTATCCACGGATTCACAGTTCGGTAATTTTTTTTGGAACCAATATGGCGAAAATCGACGTCCGTCTTTTGCTTCAATGTTTTTGAAGTCAATATTTTTTCTCTGGTCTGGGCCGTGTAATATGAGATTCGTTCTGATTGCATCAGTAATGTTTGGCCATGCTTGAGGGTTATTGTAATTAACGACATTTATTTGAGCGACAGAAGTAGGGCTAGATTTTTCTGATCGCAAATTTTCGGCACTTCCAATATTCTCAACCACGTTCAAAAGTGTCACTGTATGCCAGGCTTGTTTTTGTGATTCCACATCAAGATCGTCGATGTT
The DNA here is from genome assembly GCA_914767635.1 of Melanostoma mellinum. NCBI lineage: Eukaryota > Metazoa > Arthropoda > Insecta > Diptera > Syrphidae > Melanostoma > Melanostoma mellinum. The sequence goes on from OU612058.1 coordinate 257,814,239, forward strand.
GCCTTCCGAATTATAAGCTAAAAAATCATTAAGGGTATTTTGATGATGCATATATCATAATCGTGAATACTGAATGTCCGTCAAGTTAGCACTACCACTTAAAATTTTTAACAGTTTGTTAATTGGATTAATTGTCGTAAATTTTAAAAAAATAAAAAACTGTCGCTCTTCATTAAAAAAAAAAAACCTGTGTAATGCTAACTTGACGGTCAAGATAGCACTACCACCCCCAAATCCATCAAATCGATCTTAAACAAAAAACTAAGTATGCAATAATTAATTGTAAATTTGTCGTAGACTAATCGTGAAAACTAAATAATTTTAGCTCTTCATTTAAAAATAAAAATCGTGTGTAGTGCTAACTTGACGCGTCAAGTTAGCACTACACACGATTTTAAAAAATTAGTAAAATTATTTAGTTTTCACGATTAGTCTACGACAAATTTACATTTAATTGCATACTTAGTTTTTTGTTTAAGATCGATTTGACGGATTTGGGGGTGGTAGTGCTAACTTGACCATCAAGTCAGCACTACACACGTTTTTTTTTTTTTTTTTAATGAAGAGGGACAATTTTTTTTGTTTTCGCGACAAATTTACGACAATTAATCCAATTAACAAACTGTGAAAATTTTGAAGTGGTAGTGCTAACTTGACGGACATTAATCATGACTAACTTGGAGAATAAAACATTCCCGTAAATTCCGAAATCTGTAATCATATGCACTTAGAGAATTTTCAGAAATATTCCCAAATTTTACTGATTTTTATCTATCTTGATTGATGTTTACTTTGGTGCCTTGAAAATGTAAAGTAGAATAAAATTCACCAAACGCAACTTTCATGATTTCTGTTTCGACTGATTTTAAATATCAGAAATCTTAAATTAACAAAAACTACCTCCTTTCTTTCCAGCGCCGTTTTTTTCAACGACTTTTCAGTTGAAAACATCGATTTCTTAATTTTGTTGACCTTTTTTTTAGGACAAGTCGCCAAAGTAAACATCAACGTATTTATACGTTTTGTTTCGACTTACCAATATCGTCCAACAATGGTCCAGGCTGACAGTTAAGATCTTGCGCAGGAGGTTTCAAAAGCCACTTATTAAAAGAATTCGCCAATTTCTTATCTTCAACTTTTCTTTTTTTTTTCTTCATTGCGATTTTGAGCACCACTTTTTTTCCTTTTCACTGTTTCGGACATGATCTCGCGACTTGGAGCGATTTTGTTAATCACAGAACGACTAAACTTGACAGTTGTATGAGCTTCAACTAAGAATGAGATTGACCAAGCTTTTTAACATTTATCTGCAGTTAACACAAAACAACATAATATTCTTGAATAACCAAAGGGTTGTTGTATAGTAGCAATGTCTAGACAAAGTAATACATACAAGATCTCAGTTATTCAAGGAACGATTTGCCATATGGCCCATAAGCATTCGTTGTCGTCTAGACAGTCGGCTTGCGTTTAACGGGTAATGCAATGTGGTGTAGAAAACCAAATGCAAGCAAAGACACGTTGACAACGTATGATACTATAGATACGATAGAGAATTGTATACATAGGGGTAGGTTTGCTTAATGTGCAATGCAAAGGCAAGCAAAGAGAAATTGATAGTGCATGATCAGTGGGATTGAGTATACACAAAAGGGGTAGGTGTAGGTAAGCTTTCAAATGTAAAAGAGAGCAAGTAACAGTGGGTAGTGTATGTGTTTTAGTAATTACGATGAAGAATAAAAATACAGTACGGACTCGATTAATGCAACTAATAGAAATTCAGACAGTTGCAGTAACCGAGGCTGTTGCACTTACTGGGTCAAAACAGCAGTTCTAAGATGAAAAAATATGGTGTTAAAAAAAAATTTTTCATGAAAAGTTGACCAAATTTTGGCGCCCCCGCGCGATGGCGCCCGAGGCAAGCGCCTCGCTCGCCACACCCTCGCTACGGCACTGCTCAAGAAACAAATTACGGAGCTCTCATGGGCATGAGCAGACCTCGCATCTCCAAAATTTAAAATTTTACAGGGGACATCGAAGATGTCGCCACAAACAGAGTAGCAGTGGAGCTACGAGCTATTCAAAATTTAAATTTAATTCTATTTAGAGTTTTATGAGTGACGAGATTTTTTATTTTGCTGCGCTGGAAAGATGGAAAGGTTGATGAACCGTCGAAAGCTTCTTAATTACCCACATACAGTACGGTTTTCTTAGCAAAAGGTCTATTGGTGATTTGATGGCATACCTCATGGAAAAGTGGAACCAATTTTTTCACTGTTTTGGAAAACGTAAATTCATTTCGCTTGATATTTCTACGGCATTTGATAGAGTTTGGCATCAAGCTTTCTTATCGAACATGCGTGTTCTTGGTACCGACGGTTTTCTTCTTCGTTGAATAAGAAACTAACTTTCCAACCGTTCAATGCAAAATGCGTTGGATGGTTTCAAGTTTGATATTCACCTTATTAATGCTGGTGTGCCCAAGGGCTCAGTCTTGTCTCCAATTCACTTCCTTATTCTAACAAACGATCTTTTATCTGAAGCCTCTAGTCCTTTCAATAGTTATGCTAACGATTCAACCCCTAGCTTTTCATATTCGCTTCCAAAATCACGTCCCTGCTTTTCGGATGTGGAGATGGAACGGTTGCGTATGATAAGTTCATTGAATTCTGACCGTGACCACTGCTATACATTGGTTGTATAAACCGTGTAAAATTCAAAGCTTCGAGAACACAGTGTTTTGATTTGTCATTAAAGCATGCCCTTTGGCGCATTATCTATGAAGGGCACATAAATCCAAGAAACCGAGAAGCTATCAGTACTTGGTATCTGAGTAAACGATGATCTTCGTTGGAATAACCACATATTTGAAGTCGCCAAAAACGCTGCAAAATGCTTAGGCTTCTTGAGACGATGCAGGAAGTTCTTCAGCCCTTCTGATCTGGCTAGAATTCATAGGGCTTTCATCCGCTCAAAACTGGAGTATAACTCCCAAAGCTGGTCAGATGCTCCTCAAATATCTTTGAACCTATTTGATAAGATACAAAGAAGAGCGTTGAGATAGAAAGGTGATAGTCCAATTGTAGGATCGATTGATTTTTTTGAACATCGTCGAAATGTGATATCGCTTTTTCGCACAAAGGTTGCTCCAGTGAAATAGCCAGCTGCGATCTTCCAGTGGAACAGTGTCATTTGTAGCTCCTCAAAAATAAAACTTAATCTAAGTCAAATGAGCCTCAACCCAATTTACATATTTAGCTTCTGCCTGCTCAAAATATCAATCAGTACACACAAAGTCGTTCGTAACCTACTCTGTAAACAGGAATTGAAATAATAAAAATTAATCCTTTACGCGATTATGGCGAGAATCTGTTTAATATGAATCCTTGAAAATCCTACAGCTGTTAAGCCAATCGTAAAGCATAGACACAACTCGACCACAGCCTTTAATGACCAACCAAAATGCAATTTAAACATTTTTCCTAATTAAATATCCTTTAATCCAAGCGATTCATTTCATAATCTATGAGTTACTTTATTGCTGCTTAAATGAATACCAAGCTAAGCCGCATAAGCCCCATTCAACTGGAGCAGTGCAGTTCCAAGTTGCAGTAACAAATATCTATGGGCAAACCCAACAAAAAAAAGAAATCCTTTATAAAAGAGCCTTGCACATTAAAATTAAAAAAAAGTCACCAAAGCAATTGCAGTAGCCATACCCGCCAGTGTAATTAAAGTCCTCTTCACATTATCTGGCCTTTTTTCCATTTTTATCGTTTCTGGCTGTGCAAATTACCGCATTTGTAAATGAGCAAGCCGAAAATAAAAAAGCGGTTTTTGTGGCTGTGGTACACGCGTGCATTTAATTACATCTCACTTACAGGGCATCAATAACAATTGCAACAGAGAAACGCGCCCGAATCAAGGGGATGAGAATTGGCGCCCAACACAAACCCTCCCGCTCTTGATAAGGTAAATTCCTCTAAATAATGTGAATATATTTCTGTGGAAAGAGAGTGTATCCAACTGAAGAGCTGGAGAACTAATAAACCAACCAGACGTCCAGCTTTCACCAAATGAAGGTGATGATGATGATAATTATTAAGGGGGCATCCTCGCCCAAACCAACCCTGCTGTTTTCACAAGAACGTTTTGTCAGGAGAAACCTGTCTGCTCCAGTTGGGGGTCTGTAATTCCATTATTGCTTGCACTTAACTTTTGTTGTTTTTATTTTATTTCCCTTTTTTTTCTGCAACCGATTCTGTTGAAATATTTTTATTTGTCGAAAAAAAAAAATGAAATGCAAATATTATACAAAAGAGCCGTCCGGTCCGTCGCCGTCGTCCGTTCGCTCGACCGTTCGTTCGTTCGTGTTTGCGTCTGAGGGTGCGATACGCGAAATGTACTTAATTCCATTTTCCATCTGTCTGAGTGGGTAGTAAAGAGGTTTCCAATGGTTTCCAAGCAGTGTCGTGGATTTGTTTTTTCTTTTTTTTTCCATAAAGCCCTTTTCATTTTTTATGCCAATTAAATTCGTTTAATTTAATTGATGTTGGTGTTATTATTTCGTATATTACGTACTCGTGCGTGTTTTCTGAAAGGGTAATTCGAAAGCAATTAAAGGAGTTGGAGGCACAACTCGGACTCCTGCAATGGTAAATGCAATCTCGACTCTACTCGAACTCAATTCAACTTGATCGAGGACATTTTTCACTGTGCAAACTTTTCTCTTCATAATGTTTAAATATAAATATTTTTTTATTATTATTTTGTTTGTTAATTTACGTTTTTTTTTTTTGTAAAGAATGGTGAGCTTGTGTAAGTGATTTTCGCTTATGAATTCATGATTCACCAGCAGCTTCCTCCATACGTGTACCTACATAGTTTTGATGAGAGACGACTATAGTGGCACTTGAAATAATTGGACATGTTGAAGGTGTCTGGGGCTTGGGATGTTTTGCAATTATTGTGATTTTTTCTGTTCTTTTTTTTTTGTTTTCGATAAAATTGCCACATTTGGGTTTGTTAATTAATTAATGGGTTTGTTTAAAAAGAACTTTGAGTTGAGGGCTTATTGAAAGAGTAAATGCAATTTGTGGAATTGTGTCTGCGTCTCGAGTACTTCGTTTATAGGCTTTTAATTGTCTGTGGGGTAAAGTAACTTTTTGAAGGAAGTTAAGGAAAAGATCGCTGGATGACATTTATGATTAGAGAATGAACAAACTTTTAAAAGATATTGGTTTTGAATGATGGGAGTGCTGAAAGGGGTACGGGATAGAGGTGGCTCTTTTTCTTAATAAAACGAAGTTGGGAACTTTGTTTTTAGAAAGTGACAACAAACCAAATTCCTTGTCATATATCAAGAAAAGCGGATATGAGCAAAGATGTTACTTTCTAGATCAATGTCAAATCATGAAAGGACAAAAAATGAATCAACTGCGCACATCAAAAAAGATGGCGAGAAAACTTTTTTGCCAAGTAGGGAGCGTCAGTCAATCATTATGAGATGATGGAGAAATATTAGGTGATTGTTGATGCGTGTCTGAGCATTTGTGTGCAGTCAGACCAAAAATAATGCAACTTAAATATGGTGGCCAAAAACAAAAGAATTAACAGGAATCCAAAAGCCGGGAAAAGTTTCAAAGGTTAGCAACAACAAGACTACCGGATGCATGGGAACTAGTCCAGCACACGATCTTACGCCATTCTTGGACTATCACGAATTCGCCCTTTTGTTAAAATGGAAGCAAGACTGGGAACCCATCGTCTCCTTCATCAAGGAAACCTCATCTCGAACTCAAATCCGAAGGGACACCTTTCGATAATGGACGATCTAGAAAACTCGATTTTTTTTAGTATTTATGCTTAGATGCTACTATTCCTGTGTACAACTTCTAACTTTTGGTCGTTTCGAATGAAAAATTGATGATCTTTGGTCCCTTATATAAGGACAATGTTTATGGAGAAGAAGATACAAGAAAGAGCTGAATGAGCTGTACCGCAACATAGACATACTTAGAAGAGTACGCATTGCGAGGATACGATGGTTGAATCATGTAGAGCAGATTTTTTTTTAATAATTTGCGCGCACTCAAGGGGTTGTGACTAATCTTAACAGAGCGTTAGGAAAGAGAGAGAGAGTTTAAAAGGAGATACCGATGAACATTAGTTTAAAATTTCTGAAGATTGTAATGAGAGGGAAAAATAGAGCTGGGCAATACATTCCACATTCGTGTGGTACGGCTGAAGAAGGAATATCTGTATTTAACAGTACATACGTCCGATATTGGACTCAAGGGCAAACTGATGGGCATTCCTAGAAGCGCGAGTACTACGTTTGATTTGTTTAAGGGGAGGAATGAAGCTGGCAATCTCATAAGAGTCTGTAAAAAAAAGATAAAATAAGAAGAGACAAGAAACATTACGACGATGTTCGAGTGTCGTGAACGTTTCGATGATGTTCGTATCTCCAATCATTTTAAAGGCTCTTCTCTGAACACTGTCCAAAAGATTGAGGTGGGACCCAAACGCTCCAGCTCGACATGTTTTCGAAAGCACATTACATTGAAATCTCGGAAGTGGAAGATCTCGTCCAATCAAGTTGAGGAAAACCTCAACTGACTTAGACTTATAACTGGGAAGAGCTCGCCAGAAATCGAGTTCGTTATAGAAAATTGTTGGTGCCACAGGCCCAGGCTCACCCCGAACTGTAATGTTCAACTACGTAAGTAAGTAACTTCAACTTTTCCATAGTCATCGACTAAGAAAGACTACAACAACAACATATTCTGGAATTTTGAGTGACTTGAACGAACTTTTCATGGTATTCGTTCGTACATTTGCCCAGGTGAAGTCGGCAAAGACAATGTAAGAGAATAATAAGTTGAACGAACACGAAAAACAAATCAATCTTTATTTCCTCGGACAGCCAAATTGCACTAAAAACACTAAACTCACTTGTCATAAGATTCAAACTAGTTCAAGAGGTTAATTTGAAGACAGACATCATAGCTGAAGACGGCGCTGGCGCATCTGAAATATTCGTCGGCCCTGAACCCTTCTGTGGCTTGGCTAAAACCTCTTTAAATAAAACAGCTAAGAGCAACGAACTGGAAAGAATCCAATAAAGGTTGGCATAACTTGTATGTTCAGATCTGGCCAAAACTCATTATGTCAGAAATAAAAATTCCTACTTAACCTCAACAGAAAAATCCTCAAAACTTGCACCGGATAATTAACCGGCCACTTCTCTCTAGAGAAACAACTTCACCTCATGTGATTGGTATCAGACCTCATCAGCTGATTATGCCTCGAAAATTAGGATACTCTGCGCATTACTACATAATAATGTCCGGCAATTTTCCGCCTCTTGTTATCTTTTGACTCTATTCAGGAGCTAAAGAACTGATCTGAAGCTTCACATGGAGAGAGTTTCACTCAGAAACCACAGTACCCATACAGAGAGCAAAGCTCAACTCGCCTTCTTCACTTGCAGTCGAATTCTCGCAAAAAATGGGGACCTAGTCCGAAAACTACTACTGCACTGGATACCAATAGATCTTTTCTCAAAGGCTGCACTGCAACTCAAACAGTGTAGTAATTGAAAACAAGCATTTGAATCATATTGATAATATAAATATTCAAATAGACTGCAGCCCCCACCCCTAGCATTCTGTTTCCAACCCAATGGCCCTTAGAGTCATTCTGCCAAGAGAAAGCTGGTAGGAAAACAGGATTATAAAAGCAAATCATGTCTCCGTGTTCACAGAAGGTATTAAAAAGGACGAGGGGGAAGGAGCAGTGATCCTTTTAGATTACTTTTTATGAATAGATCAATAAAGCCCCCCTACTTTAGCGATGTCCTTCAAGCAGAAGTACTTGTAGTGGGAGAAGAAGAAAAATAATAATAATAAATAGGTAGGTAAATAGTTTTAAATAGTGGTATAACATAGCGAGGAGCCCCAGGGCCTAGCAAATTTCTCATGCCACCATGCCTTGTGGGGGGGGAGGTGAGGGGAGGCACGATTTTCGGACGATTCCGATGAGCTAATTGAGAAGACGCTCTTCATGGCAATGAATTTAGTAACCGAGGACTAAGGACTTGCCAATTCCTCGGCAAAGGCGAAACCCGTAGAAAAACATTTTTGCCTCTGTTGGGATTTGAACCAAGAACCTCTGGGTGAACAGATGATATGCTAACTGCCACGCCACAGGTACACAGAACTGGATCAAGCAAATATTGGCATCTTCATTGACTGCCATTGTCCATTGCCAGAAAATTTTAACAACCCAGCCCAAAATCAGGTCAGCACTCGAACCGAGCAAACACCTCAGTTCTCAAGCCATGGGCAGAAAAAAAAAACAGAATCCAACAAAACTTTGTTTAAACCACCAATGATAGGTGGTCATCCTTAGAAACATTGCTGGACATTCTCACGTGTCAAAACTAATTGGGTACCCACATGATGAGAATGTGAATTGGCACACTGTGTAGAAGGAACCAGGATGAAAAGGCAGTGGGGCGTTCATTGTACTTCCTCTGAGAGTAGACCAGCTTGGCCCACACTATAGGGAAAAGCCCTCGGATATCACTTCTTCTACGAACTGGACGACATCTCGAACCTCCCACTAAACAGGATCCTTCATCTCATCCAAGATTCCAATTGGTTCAGTGGGAGTTCTTAACCCCAATAACTCAGTCACCAACCGAATCCTCTGCTACCTACCATCGTCCCCTCCACCTCCTCATGCTTTGTTATTCGTAGAGCATGATGGATCCTTGTCATTCGAGTGATGCGTTAACGATAGCGGCTGCATCCCCATATAACCTAACCTAACCTAACCCAACTGCAAATTATGTTTTCTGATAGAAAAAAGATTTTGTCATAAACATATTGTGCACAGACCTTAAGTATGCGAGAGAGTTGGGATATAATGATGTTTAGTTTAGCTTTTCATCTTATTAAAAAGAAGATCTTTGTGGTGAAGGACTTTTTTTCGGCAACAAGCGTGGGTTGAAATTAAAACATTACCGATACTTCAAAGTCTTAAAAACAAAAGTTTGTTTGGTGACACGACTTAAAGCTCAATGTCTACAGCAAATATTTGCCCCTCACCAAACTACACAATTATCCTTCGAATCGACGAAGATTGTTTCTTGACGAAATAACTAGTAGATAAATATACGAATCATGTCTGCCTTAAGTAAAACCACTTAAGCCGCAGCAATATCAACCCATTTCGCTTTATTTCTGTCCAACGATTCTTATATCGTGTGGCAAAACGAGTTAAATTTATAACAATCATGCAAACTCTTCACGGAAATTCCTAACTAACTAGAATACATTTGCGGTCACGCACCTCAGAGGGAACTCATAAAAACCCACCTACCACTTACATTTTATAGCTTTACTTTTCGCGGATGAACGATATGCTTCTCACTCAGCCAACAATCAAGTCGTTCCAACTTTCAATTTGATCCTTTTACTGCGCCGTTATACCTCCTCTATGCCATATCCAAACGAGCAGAACACTATACTTCGTCGACAACGAAGACGATGACGACGAGACATATAACGACGCACCGAGGAGAAGGACTCCAATAACACTATTCCGCGCTGGTCGTTTACATTATGTTAATTTCACTTTACGCTTCACAATAAAAACTCGCTGTCATTCATTCAATTATATCCTTTATGGCTCGTATGCAAAATATTCTTCCTCATGCGAAAGAAGAAATCTCCCCCAGCCCCGAGGGCGAGCGTTATTCCCATGCCGACTTAATTAAAATTTCCACACAGAAAAAAGAAAAGAGGGGGAAAAAAATACGCGGCCTTACTTCCTTGGAAATGGGAAAATAAAAATGAAAGACATCCCGCATATCGCCAGAATTGCGCCAATAATCATGCCAATAACGGTTTTCGTATTATGCAAATTGCATTTCTTTGGAACGAGTCCTTAATAAATTGTTCAAGGAAGTGATGCTATGTAGCAAAGGCATGCCAACATCAGCTGGCTTTAAGGGAACCAAAATGCAATCTACATGCGGATGCTTCCATCTCCATTACCTCTTAATACACACACATACACGCGCAACTGTTGCTCAGAAGCCGTTACAATGTACCACACACACCCGCCTACATAAAAAAAAGTTAGAAATAACAATAAAAAAGAAACAAGAAGTCCTTCTGCTACGCTCATTTTTGCGTTGAGTAAGGTTAAAAGTTTACGAATATCCTTTCCACGGTGGCCTGGCTATGGCGCTATTCTTCTGTGTAAGAGCAGTTTTTTGAAGTAAACACTAAGTGACTGAATGAATCCTGTCAAAGCATCAACTGCGCACCACGCCACCTGGCTACGTATCAAATGACCCGCGAGAAGCAAGTTTTTCCATTTTCCGATGACCTCAAAAAATTTTTATACACTATATGTTGCAAGTTGAGCCATAAAATACAGGACGAAATAATGCCCCCAAGGGAGGGGACACAGCACATAACCCACCCACAACCCTCACAGCAGCTACGGGCGGCGAAAAGTTTCAATTACAACTTTTTTGTGAGAATTGCTATCTTCCAAAAGCTTCTTTGTGATTTCCATACTGTTAAAACGGGATAAGTTTTAAAAGTTTTTTCCTTATTTTGTATTTTTTGCTTTTTATTTTTATTCCCTGCTATCGCTCGTTTGCATGTTTTTTTTTATACCACTTCGATACATATATTTGGATTTTCTTGTTTTTGTTTTTTTCGTTTTGCTTGCGGAAGAGTTTTTCTTGTGATCTAGGTTACGAAGTTTATTTCTTTTTCAAGGCATCAGCGTCAGCACATTAGGAACAAAGGATGGCATCTTTATGACGCGGTTAAGGGAGGTATTAAGATTTGAAAAGAGGACGATTGCGGTGGATCAAGTGCCAATTTCAATTTAAATCGTTGCGAGGGATGTCAACAGGAAAGGGAAGTGTCTATATGACTAACCGGAATAGGACACAGTTGTGGGACTATGTGAAGGACACGGACCTTATTGACCGCAAGGGCTTTCTTATCGTTTAGATCAAACACTATGGTCCACCACAATGCAACTTATTACTTCGGCATACTTTGCTTAATCCGTCCTCATGCTTCACTCTTTGTGGTGGTGGTGATGGCGAATCATGACAAGTTTTTCCGTCTTCCATCGTATTTGCCTGTGTTGTTGTTGTTGAAGTTCCATTTGCAGTGTCCTCTCATATATCCTTTGGAATTTAATCCAAACATTTAGAAAATTAAGAAAGTTTTCGTCTAACAACCAAATCCAAGAAGATGTAAGAACACAACAAACCCCAGGAGAAACCAAAAAAAAAGGAAAGAAAAACCCTCTCCATCTCCCTCCCTCTTTCTCGCTGTCCCTTTCTGTTGGCCTTTCTTTAGCAAAAGATGTCTGCATGGGTTATTCCTGTAAGGTTTCAAACGGAACAAGCAGAGAACTCAACTCTCATCCGATTAAGTTTTAGAATCTTTTTCTTTTGCTTGCTGCAACGCTACTGCTGCTGCTGCTTCTAGAACCAGCGTTCCGTTGGCTCTTAAGAAAAATATCTTTAAAAGGATTTCATATCGTCGACCGAACCCTAAGAGCTTCTTCATAGGCTCCCACTTCTGTACAAGGATTCTATTCTTGACAGATGTTTACATTGCCACCATTACCCAACCCGCTGGCTGCACGATTCAACATCCGGTGAGCAAGTTCTCGTCTTGCTTAGTGGTCAGTTGGTGGTCGGTTGCCAGTCTTCCGGAATAGTTCTAGCGGCCGGAGCTGGCCATTCACTCTCTAACATCCTCTTTCAAAAAATATGTGTTTTTCCTTGGCTTTCCGTTAACAAATAGCCGGTCAGGGGGTAGGTTGCTGCGAGCAAAGGGGTTAAAATATGAAACCCCTCCTCTCTATGTTGTGGTTTGTGAATTGCTGTTGGCGGAGTCCTTTTATTTTTAATGTTTTAAAGGATTTTCCTCCCTCCTGTTGTCTTTTTTGCGATTGAAATTAATTGTTTGGCTTTGTCCTTGGTACTTTTCGTTTGGGTCCTTTTGGACGTCGCCGTCGTTATCAACCAGAATGTCCTGGCCTATGTTACTGATGCGCAGCCTGGAGGCTTGTTTTCCAAGAGTGCAGAAAGAAAGCATGATTATGTGATGAGAGTGGCCGCAAGCAAGCCTTCGCTCATCCGGAGGCTTTTTTTTCGGTTTAACCATCAAATACTGACCATTCTTTGTTTCCTTCGAGTCTGATGAAATACCTAAAAGATTATACAAACTGCAATGTATGTGTGTGCATAGGAGAGTTTACTTTCGGATTTAATGGACATTTTTAATCCAGAAATAATTTGATGTGGTTTTGTCTTTATGCACTTCCTTGAAGTGACAGACAAGTTGTAGGGAAAGCAGTGTAGACCAGCTTTTAAAAGCTCTTGTTTGTATGTAACTGTGTTGGTAGAGAAAGTATAGTTGGGAAAAGGAGTGTTATAAGGAGGGTTTAAGAACATGTATTATGACACATGTAAGCGTTTGAAAAGCAAGAAAGGATTAGCGCTCCCTCACATGAATATGGACTTATGAGAGATGAATCCTCAAGCTCATTACTTTTCTGAGCAAAGAGATACTTTTAGTCTGCTTCTTATATCTTTTTCAAAAGAATAATTTGATGAGAATTCAACTTTAAGATGTGCGTATGACATAAAAAGGCTACATCCTATGATGATGACGGAGATCTGAATTTTGCCCAGAGGTAAACAAAATATTTCGCTTTAGACAGAATCAGCAAAATAAACATGTTCTTTACTTTCAATACATATTTTTGCGATGGTGTGTTTTGACTTGGTATAATTACAAACTTTTGAAGCTTATACCAGGATATAACTTCATTTTCAAGACTACAAAGACAGACAACCATTCGATTCGATTTAATTGTAACGCACACAATTACTTGCTTTTCATAAGAATCCAATACTCAATTCTAAGCACCTAAAGACTTCATCACCTTTTAGTGAGAGGTTTCATTTCAAAAGCATTTTTGAGTCGTCATGAAGTTTCTTCTCCGACAGTAATAGCGAAAGTGGTTGAGATTTTTTGAGCACGTTATTCAAAATGAACTGAGAATATTGCTGTCGTTGCCCATAGTGTTGGGAAAAAACCAGGCTTATTCACTTCTCGTCAGTCTTTGGAAACAACAATGTCACGACATTGAAACGAAATTTACATAAGGACTTGGAACGTAAGGCTCCTTAAGTTTCAGTTATGTGTTAGCAAAAGAATTCAAGCCGACCAATCACCAACAACACCGTGTCTTGGCTTGCTGGGTCTTTGAAATGCGTCAACTTGATCCCAAATCTTATGAACAAACCATGTTAAGTGATGAAGTATTACATCGTGAACAAAGTTAAAAAGCAGAATTGTGGCACTTGAAAGGTGCCCTTGGGAGCACACGTGATCCGAGTGAGACCCTTGCGCCTCCATCCAAACTGAGGAAATCTAAAACAACAATAAAAAAAAAAAAAAATGTTCGCTATTTATGTTAGGTTCAAGTAAAATAATTTTTGTTATTAAAGTTAAAAATTGAATGGTAACTATTTATTTTATCAAAATTGACTCCTCCATTTCGATAACTTTACTGGTCACTACTCGCTAATCGATGGTGGCTGAATTTACCCTTCCCATGTCTAATTATATACTCGTTCGTTTTCGGTTTATGTGTTGTATGAACTCGTTGTCAGTGTGTCTCAGTGATTCCGTTCGTCACTCACTATATCCTATAACTCGGCTATCCTACGAACCATTCGCCCCGAATGAAGGATTCCAAGGCTTCATAATCTCAGCAATAGTCGTCGTCTTGTTTGGTCTTTCTTGTTCGCCAACCTTCGTCAAATTGTATCCTCCGTCGTGATTAAGTTACTCTACGACTCTGAAGGGTCCCAAGAATTTCGGTCGAAGTTTCATGCCGGTACCGAATTGCGTGCGCATAATGGCAACTAGTGCGTTTAGCTTCAGCTTCAGCGATCCTATTCTTGTCAAATGACCGTTTCTTCTCACATTGAATGGATTCGATGTAATGGCGCACTTCTTCTCTGATCAAGTCTCTCTCGGTATGCAGATCTTGAACTGCTTATCAGGATCCGAAACGGAGTGAACTTCGTGCTTCTGGATGGTGAATTGTTGATCACCTGCTGTAGCTTATCCCCATGTTTGCCCCAGCTCGTTGGGTTCCCGACATACGCCTTTGCCAGCATTGGTACGTTGATCATGTGGATTCTTTCTGTTTTGCAATTTCCTCGAGGTATCCCTTTCACGATTAGTAGATGTTGGATGTCCTCCTCTCTGCAAATGCCGTTGAGGTGAATGCTGACCCCCTATCGAACATTATTCGCCTAGGATTACCAAAGATGGCTGCCTGTTTACTTAGCCTATCCACAACTGCAGCTGTTCCCGTACTCTTCTTTGCATAAAACCACTACCAGAATTTATTTGCACAACTGCCGAGTTTGTTCCATTGGTCCGACGCGCCGTACAGTGCGCACTGAGGTCGCTATTGCTGCTGTGCAGCAGAATATCGAAGAAAACGCGCATGAGTCCTTTCGCTATCGCACCCAACATTTGGAGCTGTGCTCATTTGTTACGATCACATTATGGTCGTCACAATCGACTTGGTGAACCAACAACTCTTGCGTTTATCACATAAATTGACTTTCTTGGACATTAAACCATCGACTTGCTTGCATACAGTCCGTTTCGAAAATAAAATGTTAATACTTTCCCGTTCTCAGTAATTGGACATGAGTTACTCAAACAAATGAAAAATTGTACTTACCGATTTTGGTTTGGAAACCATTGAAATTCAACTTCTGCAAGAATTGAAGCCAAATGACTTACCACAATGTCTAATTTTTGGTGAATGGACCTTAGAGCAACTCCATGAAAATCCGCTGATTTATCGAAAAATTGTGTTCGGAAATGAGGTTCATTTCTAGCTCAACTCATACGAAAATAATCAAAACAGTCGCATCTAGTTTGATAAACAGCCACATGTCATACGAAAAAACGACAGTTTGGTGAGGCTTATAAGCTGGTGGCATCATCGATCCATTTTCGTTCAAAGACGACCGTGGAAGAAACGTTACCGTCGACGGTGATACGATATCAAGCCCAGTTGGCTGAGTTGAGTTGTCTGAGTTGAACTTGACATGCGGTATCACGATGCCTCATGCCACACAGCTCGTGAAGCAATGGACACGTTGACTAATAAATTTGGTGAGCAGCTTATTTTTCGATATGGCCCTTTGAGTCGTGCGATTTGACGCATCTTGATTACTTCTTGTGGGGTAATGTAAAGTAGTAAGTCCACATGGACAAGCCGAATTCGATTGAAACCTTACAGGATAACTTAAGGCGCGTTATTCACGTACCTTCTTAAATTTTTTCAACTATAGTGAATGCGGCCATTTCTTGTTGCTGTCGCAATTCGATAGTTCCATCTTTTTATTTTTGTCGTCCATATTATTTTGTTTGACTCTTCGGACGAACAGACCAATCTTTATTTTAGTTTGAATTAGTTTCAGTGTGATTGGTTGAAAATCATAACCTAAGGACGTCTCGAAGAATTTTCTTATCACAAACTTTTGCTCATTTCCATATGAATGCATTTTCTGCTGACCCTGAATGCTATGCTGCCCAAAAATAAAATCATCAAACGAGCACTTCGAGTTTCTTTCCATAGTTTTCCAAATATTGTTTAATAAAAAAACGGCATTATAGACAAACTGCTGCGATAAGCGTTGTTAAAACTTTTCATTCGAAACACACTTCTTCACCTTCCCGGACTATTTTCTTGATTTGGGTGAGTCTTGGTAAGATTAATTGTCTTATAATTTGAAAATAAGTAGAATAACGAATACAAATGATATCACCCCTGTTTTTTCCACTTTATCTCAAACTATTTTTTGATAAAATGAATAAAAATGAATAGTAGTTTGTCAATTTGAATTGTGCTTATGGTGTTTGCTTGATGAAGAGGAGTTCTTCATTTAAATTTGAGAATTCTTTTGTTCTAATTTTCGTTCCAGAAGAGAAAATAATTTCCAATTTTACAAACAAGACTTCAAAATGTTTCAACGTCAATGGAGACACTTGTGTTCATATTCCTATTTGTTCGCCTGCCACTCAAACTGAATTCTATAGGATTCCCACTCGTCAAGGATCATTCCTCATATATGTGTCTACAAACACAAATATACAAAATATTCCCACCACAACACTCTGAACACTGAACTTCGTATAAATGCATCGGATGAAAAGAGGAAGAGAAGAGGAAATGAAATACAACATCATAACTTTATAAAATACGAATATTTCCTTCTTCAATTGCTCTTCGAGAGCGTAATACATGATGCTTTCTGGGAACGTGCATGCATCCGGAAATGCCGAAACCATCCGCACTTTCTATTTGAGAGTTGAAATATTCTCAGATATTTTCACATTATTTACACCCGCAGTAAAATATTTGAAACTATGTATACCAGAACTGGAAGAAAATGTAAAAAGCATCACTCCCCAAGAACACTGCATATTGGTTCTAGATCCAAATAAAACCTCACCCCATCCACTCTCTCATTCGAAAGGATAATTCAATTGAGTCACAGATTTCAAATCGATGTCCTCTACTGACACGAAGCAAACAGCACAACATAAATACACAGCAGCAGCATAACCGAGTCGAAGGCAGTCAGAGTCGACTGGCTATCCCACATTCACATGGTTGCTAGCAATAAAATTTGGTATCCTTGCAAACTACTCAAACAAGATTGCCCCATCACACTCCCCCATCTGACATCTGGGACAGTGGAAAATACGAGTATGGTGTGGGAGTTTGACTTTCCGTGCCAGTGCGTATATCCTTGCAAGCCCGGAAAATAATATCAAAAGCACATGAGAAGAAGGAGTCTAATTCAAACGCATCCTATTTCGATTTTTCATCGAAATTTGTACTAAAGTGTCAGTTATAGAAGTTTTTCTTGCTGTTTCTCTTGTTGTTGCCTTTTCAATTGGTGCCTCAGGCCATAAAGAACTTTCGAAACAAGGAATGTCAGAAAGCGATAGAGTTACGGAGACATAAAGGAAGGGGGATTGGGAATAAATTCAAATACACCAGCCAAAGATATTCGCTTGAGTGTCTTGAGGGTACCTCGCTGCTAACATTATAACAATCTTTTATCCTTATTCCGATCCTTTGACACGCAATGGATCCCTCATAAAAGGAACAGCAAAAAAGCCTGTAAAACTTTTCCACTTTGTTCTCTGGCTTTTTCTTTCTTGTTATATCATGACTAAATTTGTGTTTGTAAATGGAAATATGTAATATGTGCGTCACATTCATATCGAGGGGAGACTTAAGAGGAAACACATGCGTGTCCTTTATGATGCGCGACCTCCCACTACAAGTTATTGTACACACATGCCAAAGAAACAACAAATTTAAATCACCTCGCATATGAGACCGATGAGCCGAGGGAAAAACAGTATTTTATAATAAAAACGACAAAAAAGAACTTTCCGACAAAGATACTTCAACTTTACCATACTGAATTGATGTTTCTAAAAACTAAATTATAGCTCAAGTCTAAAAGGTATAAATAGAGAAAAAACAGTCAAGTTAGACATTTGGATGATGGGAGAGATGAGCAGTTTGGGGTCACGCAGTTTTGTCATGCAGTTTTTCGACTGTGTGCACTTGCAGTTGAAGCTGCTTCTGAGGCGTTTTCGAGCTAAAAATTTGTTCAATTGTTAAAAATTAAGGAAAAGCTATCAATAAATAAAGCCTCAGATTCCTTAAGACGCTTGCAGCAATTCTTTTATAGTTGCATTATTTTTATTTTTTATTTTTCATTTATATCCGAAACTGCGAAGCTTCGAATCAGAATTTGAAACTTTGTCCGAAATACCGAATGCGTTGTCGGTTCGGCTAAATGATGAGGGTACTGATTGAGGAGCACATGTTAATGCGGGTGCGAATAAAGAGGCACAAGAGGACGTTAAGGGCGTCAATCATCAGGAGAACCATAGACACAAGGCAAACGATCTGGGATGGAATGTTCTTGAACTGGAGAAGGTATTTGGGGAAATCTGTTTGGCTGCGGAGCAAGGCATGTTCGCCAAGGATCTGAAGTTGAGTCATCAAGACGGCAACATACGCTAAGGTGCCACTTCCGATCATCGAAGGGTACGTTCCCGAGGGTAGACAGTGTTCAATTGTCGCGATGAAACTCGTTTTAAAAGATGAAGTGCCTGTGTTTCAAGACCGAGGCGGATGGCGTATGCAGACACAGGTTTGGTACGCAGGCATATCAAAGAATGGCTGGAGTAGAAGAGCATCACCTGGTGGCGAAGAAGAATGGGACCAAGAGGTTGTGCTGTGACTCTCTGAAATTAAACGAAAAAGTCACTAGAGATTATTTACCGATGGCACAGATGGACGAAGTGCTCGAGCGGTTGAAATGAGCGAATGTGTTTACGACGTTAGATGTGGTGAATGGGTTTTTCCATGTTCGGATGCATAAGGATTCCAGACAGCGTTTGTGACACAAGATGAGCATTAAGAGTTTTTGTACGTCCCTTTTGGAATTTCGAATTCACCAGCAGTATTCGCAAGATTCATAAATGCGATATACAGGACATTTATCCATTCACTTACATGGATGACCTCATCATACTATCCAAAGATGAAGAGGAAGGTATCCTAAAGCGAAAATTAGTGCTGGAAGTTGCTTCAAGGTACGGACTGCGCTTGAATTGGGAATAATGTCAGTTTTTAAAGAGGAAGAGCTCTTATTCCTTGGCTTTGTCGTAGAGAAGTAGAGTATCCAGTACCGAGGAAGCCGAAAACGCTTCAGCGTTTTTTGGGCCTCACGTCATACTTCAGAAGATTCATCGATGCACTGGTAGCAAAATCCTTATCTGACATGTAGCGAAAGGAGAACGAGTTTGAACGGTACAAAGCATTTGCGCCTAAGGACCAGTAAGTGAGAAGAGCAGTTCCAATCTTACGAGTTGAAAGTTTTGGCGATAATCGAAGCGCTTAAGAACTGGCGAGTTTATGTACTAGGTATACCGTTCAAAATCGTCACCGACTGCAAAGCGTTTACTCAAACGATGACGAAACAAGATGTTCCTCTTAGAAAGGCTCGTTGGGCGATGTTCCTGCTAGAGTTCGATTATGAAATCGAACATCAGGCCGGCACGAAGATGAAACATGTTGATGCTTGAAGCAGAGTGCTTTGTTTTGCTGATTGAAGATTCGTTGAGTCATCGGATTAAGGAGGCGCTGTTGACAGACGAGTGGATAAAAGCAGTTTGGATGATTCTGGAGAGGGAGAAGTACAAAGACCACTATTAAGGCGGGATTCAGGAACTTGTCGTGATACCGACGGCCTTGGAAAAGGAGCTTATTGGAATTGCATATCAGCAAGGGCATTTTTCAATTAAGAAAACTCAGGATATATTGGATAAAACCTACTTCATTACAGAAATCAAGAAGAAGGTCACAGAGGCGGTTAGAGGATGCGTCTAGTGCAATATCACTGAATACAAGGCCGGTAAGAAAGAATGGTTTTTGAGACCTATTGATAAAGAGGATAAGCCATTAGGAATATACCACATATAGCACGTAACGGCGTCTCTGAGGATGCACATTATTCACTACAATAAATCGCGAAAGAAGAAGTCACGTCTTAAGTGGAGCGGAAGAAACCCTCAACCGACACAGACTTCAAGACTGGAGAGAGCTCGGCTGAAATGGAAATTGTTATTGCTGATTGAGATCTAGGTTCACCCCGAACTGTATAATGCCCACCTTAGTTAAGTGAGAAAATTTTAAGGATGCTATAGATTGTTGAGGTTCCGAAAATAGGAGTTATTAAAAAAAAAACTGAGCTTGAGCTTGTTTAAAGAAAATCTTAAACTGTCAGAAATCGCACTTTTTTCAAATGTTCTAATTTGCCATCAAACTATACTGACAAATGTATACAAAAATATTTTTCGGATCGAAGTCGCCACGGGCTGCCGTTATATTAGTAAAGTGGAAAGTGGCTTACAAGTAGGGCAAGGGTTTCTTATGGGACACCCAATTGCAAGTCTCTTAAATGAAGGTAAGCAATGGACCACCTTGTTTTTCATCTACTCTGCAGTCACCCCCGCTCTCTCACTCTCTCTCTCCTCTCTCTCTCTCTCTCTCTCTCTCTCTCTCTCTCTCTATTTTAATTTTTTTCTGTTTTCATTTCTGTCTTGATGTTTAACTTTCTCTGGGCCGCAGAGCTTTAACTTCTTCCTTCACATGGAAAACTTTGCTAGAGGAGGTGACTCGTGAGAGCATTTCACCGAATCCATCTTTATCAGATTTGACAGTTAAAGGTAAATGAGTGATTCATGCATGGCTCTTGAATTTTAAAACACTTCCTGAAACCCTTTACTGAGATTGGCCTTAGACAGCCACACACGCAAAATAGACACCTGCAAAGCTTTTATTTTTCTCTCACTGCCTTATGTATACAAACATCGACACGGAGCACTAACCTGCAAAATCATTCAAATCCAACAACGATTGCCTCAAAAATAGCAATTGATCCCGCTTTAATACCAAACACCGGTGACACCTCCTCTTGAATTTATACAATCGCAACGCTATTCATTCACGTGGAACACAAAAAGCCCCGCGATTTAAATTAATTTCAATAAATCCCAGCCAAAATGTTCGCAAAATCCTTGCAAAGCATCCATATCACACATTACCCGAATATCATTTGCATTCAAAATGTTCCACGAAAAACCCGCGCCCGGCCATGTATACGCTTGGCCACCATTACTATTAATGTCCAGAACAGCTGCACGGAAAGAAAAAAAGAATTACTAAAATCTCACACAATTAATTAATGCAAAATTGAATAACAAATTCACGGCGTCATAACAAAACCAAATGAGAATGTGGCGAAAAAAAATAGGAAAAAAAAAAACACCCACTACTCAGCCAGCAGCAATGGGCCCTCTATCAGGTGAAAGCTTAATACCGCGCGCCACACGCATTAACCCCAATTTTATTTATGTGTGAATTAAAATAAATACATATTTTGAACAGCTCATACCCACTCCCTCTGGGGTTTCATAACATTTGCTAACAAGCTCTCGAACGCGCGTAAACGAGCCGCAAAACATGAGTACCGCCACAGACCGGTCTGTGCGTCGCAGCGGGGTGTGGCGAGCGGCTCGGCATGGTATGGCCATGGCGACAGGCGACAAAACATACCTAAGTACTTACATATACTGCAGCTTAGCCTCCCTTCCCCCGATACGCCAGGACAATTTTTGCACGAAGGTCTAGCTAGGATTTGGAAAGACAAAAAAAAAAAAACTGCAGGGATTTTGCATAATTTAGTGCTGCAGAGAGGGTGTGCGATTGCGAATAGGCGTAGGCGACTGCCGTAGTAATAACTCGCAAGTGAATACTTTACCGCCACCTGGGGGTAGGCGGGTGAATCCTAACACTAGCCGATGATTGCCGTGATGATGTGTATAGCTGCAGAGCTCTCCCCTGTGGTGATGAAAATGTTCAAAAATAAAAACAAACTCGTCCCAGAAGTGCCGAATGGCTGGGATTACCTACGCACTCCTTCGGGGGTTCTCATGGTTTTATTTTTTTTGGTCATTGGGTGATTCACAATTTTCAAATGAGATATTCATTTGATGATATTTTGCAATTTTTCCACCGAATGTGGGTGTGTGTGTTTTATTTTGAAATTTTATGCTCCGCCATTCTCGTTCCCAAGTAGTTGGCTTTTTATTTGCAATCGTTAGCGCCATCTAGTTTTATGGCAGGTAATTTGTATGCTAAAGAGTTTGTTTTGACTTGGCATGGTTGGTCCTGGTGTTAGCCTCTTCCACACCACGGCGCACGCAAAAGGAATGCTCTCCTTGAATATAATTTGTATATTGTTGTCTTAATTTGAAAATTATTTCGCCTAGAAAAGGAAACAAATTGAACTTTGAAGACCTTGAGAAAAAAGATGGCTGTAAAATTATTTTTTAGTGTTATTTGTTGGAATGTCGGTTTTAATAGCTTGGAAAGGCTATCGGCCCAAATGGTTGCTTGTGTTTGAAATAGAATTTTTAGTGAATTTTTGGTGGGCCATATATCTTCTGAGTGAGTGTTGTTGTTGGTGCTTTTTGCAGTAGGCTCGGTATATCAATAGTAAGCCATTATATTTTTATGTCATTAGCTGGTGGTGATTTAATTTTAAATTATTTCCATTCCTGGGCCATCAAAATTTCAGGGATTATCATTCAATGACTGATATGGCTTTCCGTATCATAAAACTTCACTTTATGGGGACCACATTGTCGTAATTCGTAAATGAGTCTTCATAGGCAGAAGTCAATGGTTTTCGGTCTAGCTATGTCCTTAAGCTTTTGAGCTTTTTTTGTTTGTTTGAAGAATTATTCTGTTTTAAAGAAGATTTTGGATTTTTATGCAATTAAAGTGGCTAAAGCAAGGACATTACTTCACCAGAAATGAGTTGTGGATTGATGGCCAACCGAAGATGCGGGACATACGAAGAAGTGTTTTTTGAGGACTTTTTCCTAGTGTTAGCCAAGCTTGGGCACTCACAGAAGAAGTAAGCAAAACACTAGAAAAAGCAACAAAAAAAGTTCCAACAGGGCAACATTCTCCACTAATTTTAAGGCTTCCTGGCCATCCATTGTTATCGCGTTTTCTATGCATCATGATTGGACCTTTTCGACAAAGCCATTCTGACAACGCCCCAAAACCGATTCCCGATTAGATCTTACAAGTCAATATATCTACCGCCTGAATCTTATCCTGGAACACGCTTGAATGGTTAAGGAGACGCAATGAGTCACAAACTAGTTCTTTTGAGTTCAACAGCTACCACCAACTCCGTCTTCAGATGTCGAGCCACCAGCATAAATAAAAGAATTGAAATTATGTCGTCCTATATCGATCATGGCGGGATATTGACTTAGAAGCTCATATCGAAAACCAGTTTGGAGTTTTTTTGTGGTACCCGTGGCGTGATGGTAATCATGTCCGCCTGTTAGCCCAGAGGTTCGTGGTTCGAGTCCAAACAGACGTTGGTTTTTCCTGCGATAGTAAATTCAATGCCATGAAAAGTGCATTCTCGGTTAGCCGTTTGCGTTCGGAACCGGCGGAAAATTGTAGGCCGCACAAAAAAATGTTTGTGAAAAATGCACTAGCCTCCTGGGACTCCTCGATTTATAACGCCACCTTTTTTTAATTTTTTTTTTTTTAGTTTGGAGTTGTTGAAGTGGGAATGACTTTTTGTTGATCCTTGACCTTCCATTATCGACAGATGTCCTTACAGGTTTGGATGTGATTTTATGTGTCCGTTCCAAATTCCAAGACAGCTTTGTAGTCCTACAATGACGTTTAGACCGTATTGTTAGTGTTGAACGCATGCATCCAGTATTGCATGTTTTTAAGTTTAAGTTTTTAATTTAATTTATTTATTTATTTTAAGAGCTATACTTGTAAGTACAATTACTTTTAATAAGTATAGGAGAATTAAGTACAAAAGTTTAAAATACATTTTTTATGAACTAATGTTGTTGCGAATCTTTGAATCTTATCTTTTTTTTTGAGAAACACTACGTAAGAAATATTAACGGTTATTATGACGCTTTCATGATATTTCAAAAGTTTACGGCCTAACGACCATTCCATGACATTGAGAGGAAATACTTTAGTGTAATTGGACGGTAGTTCAGAGGGGAGGAAAATTCGCATTTTTGTGACGAGAAGGATGAACGCTGTATTCCATCTGCTCGGGAAGAAGATAGAAAAGCTTACGCAATGTTTTTGATAGCGTAAAAGAGCATTTTCTCAGAATAACGTGATCTGGTTCAGCGGATTTATGAATGTTAATATCTTTATCTCGCAACCGGGTGAGCTCAAAAAAAAAAAAAAAAATCTGCTTCATTACAGAATCTACATTGTCAAGATCATTAGGGGCTAATTTACAACAAACTGGGCTGCCAGTCAATAAGTTTTGTTGATGGGGTTCATGAAGAGTAATTGAAGTCTTTTGTAGTAGAGATATTCCACGTGTTTTTTAATCTAATAAATAAACCGTTTTAAGACGCAAACTTTGTGGTGGTGTTAACAATGTTCTTACACATTGGTCATGAAAATATGGCCTTTTGAACATGAGTGTTATAGATATATTGCTGTTCCGTTTGAACAAATTTCCATTCTCTCTTGTAGGATCGTAGGTATTTAAATTTTCGAATATGTGTTCTATTCCTACTCGTCTCTTTACAGCTCAAATCGAACCACGAATTCTCTTTGAGGATGATAATCAAGCGGATGGTCGGAAATTGGAAAATTGGCAAGAATTTATTAAAAAACATTTTTTAAACAAAATAGCTAAGCCTTATTATTTCTTGTTGAAGGTTGAACTCCACAGTCCACACGTCCGTCGCCGTCGGAACCGAAGCCTTTGGAACTAGTCGCTGAACTGAAAGGGTTAAGAAGCGTCCTGGTGTAGTAATTTTTATTTCAAATCAGTCCGATAACTTACGACTGCTCCTGTGCATAAACATTCTATTTACTTAATAAATGCTCATTCCAGTACATAGATTAAGCTAATCCATTGCTTATCTATTGCCATTGGACCGAATGATCGAATGATCCATCCGCTATTGTACTACCGTATATTTGCAACGTTTCTCTAAATCAAATGATAAAATTGTAAGACATTCAATAAAGATCCACCAACGTGAACAAGTCGTCTTTTCTCTACAATCATATAGCCTACAATTTTTCAGAAGTGGGATACCTGACTGAACGTGCATAGAAAAAAAAAAAAAAAAAAAATTAGTTTTCATAAAGCATTAGCTGGTGTTATGTTTAATCAAGTTTTTTTTTGTATAATCTTTCGAAAAGCATAGTTTAATATAAAAACGAAATGTCTGAAGTGTGGGCTTTATTTCTGAATTCAGCAACTGTTGTCATTCTTAAGGCTGTATTAAGATCTTTACAGCTTGCAACAAAAGGTTCAAAAGCAAAAAAATAAAAAACATTACAGCCGGTTTTATTGCATTAAAAATGCATTCAAACAGCAATAAATTCCAACGCCTCTAAAAATAAAAAATAAATACACAGAAACACCGCTACACCATCCTCCTTGACGTCATTGTCCGTGCAAATACGACATAAGCATCGCATTAAATCAACTGTCCGAAAATTAACGACCAAAATAAATGGCAAAAAAATAACCCAAAACCCCGTTATAATTGTCTGGCACAATGATAAATCAATTGTCATAAACACGAGTAGGAAGGTACTTACCCCAGGCTAAGTGCGACTTGTGAATGTGATTCCAGTGTGATAGCTACAAATGCAATTTGTCCGAGTTATGAAAACGTGAAAATGCAACATAAAAAGTCCCTCTTAACAACAACAACAATAATAACAAAAAACAAAAAAAAAAGGAAAATACTTAATATAACCACCGAGAACGCTCATTCACAAAACTCACATCAAAATAACGTTAATTGCTCGAAAATTACCCCTAAAACTTAAATCGGCACGAGGGGTAGGTAACTGCGGGAAAAATAGCAATGAACGAACGCAATACAGGACAGTTTATTTTTGCAAAACTATGAGATGAGTGGGTTTTAATGTTTAAACATTAAAATAGACACAAAATGACACTTAAACGGGTCTGTTAATGGGAATTTGTATGCTCGCGATTGTTAGTTAATGTATACCTAATCCACTGTTGGTATGTCACAATCAAGCGAAATGGTCTGAGATCGTTTTACCAGTTTAATTGAATGAGCAGCAAGAATTTCGACGCAGATTGGATTCGATATTAAGGCTCATCATTGTTGTATTTTATTGAGAATTTTCTTAAAAAAAAAAAAACGTGTAAAAAAGAAAATTCTCAATAAAATACATACATACATACATGCTCATCATTGTTGTTGTCGAAGTAACTACAAACTTTGAAGTTAGACCTTTATGCTCGCGTGTGTTGGAACTCTCGATAAGAATCCAGGCGTTCAGTGGTTAAGGACATTTTTCATAATGTTTTGTGTTTTTCTACAAATCAATAAATTAATTTCAAATGTTTGATAGTTCCATAAGCTTTCTCAACGATTGATCGGCTTTTAAAGAAATTGAATTAAGTTCAAGTTAATAGTTAATAACTCTCTGAACTAGCAAGGAAAAACACTGTAATCATCCACTGGATCCCAGCACACAGAGGCTATGATGGTAACGAGAAGGCAGATATCTTAGCTCAAGATGGCGCATCTAAGCCATTCGTCGGACCTAAACCCTTTTGCGGTGTAAATAAAAGCACCTTCAAACATACTGCCAAGAACATCCTACTGGAGAAATCAATCAAAGCTTGGAGTAACTCATCTGGCCAAATCTGTTCAAAACTCCTTATGCCAGAATATACTGGGAACACATCAAAGTTCCTACTGAACCTCAATAGAAAAATTCTAAAAATTTCCACAGGACTACTAACCGGTCACTGTAGAGAAACATCTTCATCAAATGAGGCTGGTAGCGGACCCCATGTGTAGACTATGCCTCGAAAATTAAGAAACATCTCTGCACATTATTACAGAACGTCCAGCACTTTTCTGCCTTAGAAAGCAAATACTTGGCTATGAGATCATCCCCTTAAATAAAGTCAAACTCATTCACCCACAGAAGATTGCTAACTTCTGGTTCAATTCAGGAGCAGGAGAACTGTTCTCAAACCTCACAAGGACTGGCATAATAGGTTTCATTTAGACACCACAGTGCCCAGAGCTGAGCAAGCTCTACCCGTCCCCTAAATCTAATCTTATATAATCTAATCTTGGTAGTAAAAGATCCACTACTAGTCCTTTGATGTCATTCTCACAGAAGGGATGAAGAAATCTTCACACTTTTTGACAGAGAATAAAGATCATTGACCTTGATGTTTCTAAGGCTCTCTTAAAGAAAAATCGTGTTTTTGTTGTGATGAGTCTTTTCTTCGTAGAAATAGAAATTATCATTTCGAACTTTCAATACAACATGTGTTGTGTTGGATGATTTCAAGTCTGATTATCACTTTAAAAGTGCTGGTGTGCCCCAGGGCTCCATTCAGCTTGGACGATGATCAAGAATGCTGTCCTCCCGACCTAGAGGAAGTTATGCTTGCCATATGCAAACTGAAATCAAATAAGACTGCAGGTGAAGATGGCCCTGATGCCGAACTCTTCAAGGCCGCCGGAGTGCAGTTGGAAAGGAGAATGCACCAGCTGATCTGCATGATTTGGTCGGAAGAAGGCATGCCCGATGAATGGAAGCTCAGTATCTTATGCCCGATCCTAAGGAAAGGAGACCCGCACAATTGCTCTAATCCTCCAATTATAGAGTAATAAGGATCCTTATCGTCGCCTATAAGATTTTGTCTGCTGTAATATGTGAACGTCTGAAACCCCACGTCAAAAACTTGATAGGTCCTTATCAATGTGATTTTATACCAGAAAAGTCCACAATAGACCAAATTTTCACATTACTACTATCACTATACATAATATTGATATTCCCCATCTCTTTATCGATTTCAAGGCCGCGTATGACAGTATCTACAGAGACGAGCTGTACAGAGCCATGTCTAGTTTCGGCATCCCTGCAAAACTCGTACGACTGTGCAGGATGACTTTGGAGAATTCACGCTGCTCCGTCAAGGTCGGTAAAGAACTCACCGAGACCTTTGATGTCGAAAAAGGTTTTAGACAAGGCGATAAACTGTCATGCGATTTCTTCAACATCATACTTGAACAGATTGTAAGAAACTCAAACGTCAACACCAGAGGAACAATCTTTCAAAAGTCTGTACAATTACTCGCCTATGCAGACATTGACGTAATGGGAAGAAAAAAGCGTGATGTCATAGGTGCTTTTGCGAGTATCGAAACAGAAGCGGCAAAAATTGGTTTGATGGTTAATGAGGGCAAAATGAAGTATATGCTGTCATCAAACAAGGACACTGAACATCGACGAATCGGACAAAACGTCACAATAGACAGACATAACTTCGAGGTAGTACAAGATTTCGTCTACCTAGGATCCGCTGTAGACACGGACAACGACATCAGTGCGGAGATCAAACGGAGAATAACTCTTGCCAACCGTTGCTTCTTTGGGTTAAGAAGGCAATTGAGAAACAAAACCCTCTTTAGAAAAACCAAGGTGACCATGTATAAGACCTTGACCATCCCAGTCCCGCTTTACGGCGTGGAAGCATGGACCTTATCGAAAGAGGACAAGGAAACCCTTGGTCGTACCGAAAGAAAAATTCTCCGAATGATCTTTGGTCCCGTATGCGAAGACAATGTTTGGAGAAGAAGATACAACAACGAGCTGTATGAACTGTACCGCGACATGGGCGTAGCCAGAAGAGTACGCATCGCGCGGCTACGATGGTTGGGTCATGTAGAGCGGATGGACCCAAACGCTCCGGCTCGACGGGTTTTCGAAAGCACATTGCAGGGAAATCACGGAAGGGGAAGACCTCGTCTTAGGTGGCGCAATCAAGTGGATGAAGACCTCAACCGACTTGGAGTTCAAAACTGGAGAGAGCTCGCCCGAAATCTTAGTCGTTATAGAAGGATGTTGGTTAAGGCCCAGGTTCACCCCGAACTGTAATGCCCACCAAGTAAAGTGAGTAAGTGCCCCAGGGCTCCGTTTTGTCTACGACCCCTTTTTTATCTTCATTAATGGTCTCTTTTCTGAAACTTTTAATCTTCTTAACTGTAGTGCTGACGACTTAACACTCAGCTTTTAATTTTCGTTTCTAATTTCACGTCACTGCTCATCGGATGTGGAACTGGAACCGTTGTGTAGGATAAGCTCATTGCATTCTGACCTTGGCAGCATTGTTACTGGGGGTACTAAAAACTGAATAGAATTCAATGCTTCCAACGCTTAACATTCCTCCTTTGCCATTATCCATGAATGTTGCCTGCATCTGAGCGAAAAGCTGTCACTACTTGGTATGTATGTAAAATTGCCAAAAATGCTGCAAAATCCTTAGATTTCTTAAAACGATCCAGGAAATTCTTCACCCTTTCTGATCTGAAAATTTAGAAAGCCTACAACAGTCCAAATTTTTATAACTAATCAGTTGCTTTTTAAACATTCTTGTACCTACTTTCGCTACTTTTCGCTGCGCTTGAACATCGTCGAAATGTTACTTGCGTCACTCTCATTTATTGCTTTCTTCACAAACAGTGCTCTAGTGAAATAGCCAGCTGCATTCCTCCCTTGAAACAGCTTAGCCACAACACTCACCTCACCTGGAATGCTTTTACATTGAACCCAATTTCGGACGTACAGTCAAATATAGAGATTCATATTTTAGCCGCACCACCCGAATGTGGAATGCTTTACCTGGTTCTGTTTTTTCCCTTCATAACGATTCACATAATTTTAAATCAATGTGTATCGGTGAGGACTTCTCATATATCCTAAATCCTCCCGCGGTGAATTAAAAGTTATTCAAGCCTTTAAAATCAGAGGTAACTCAAAGTAATGAAACTAGAAGTTGAGTAAAGATTTACCGATCGAACGCTGTTCTCAGTTGTCGTGCGTTTTCGATTTTTATGAAACGGCTGAGGATAAATCAAGTGACTCCTGTCAAAAAGATCATTTCTGAAAAAAGTACTATGCCAGATTGAAAACCACACCCAAAAAAAAAAAAACTGCCTTTATTTTATGAACACACCCACCCATGAAGGTATGTAAGAACATTTTTGAAAAAAATGTCTCGACTCTTCGATGTTTGTAAAATTTGATAACTGTTCTTGGAAGGCTGGTGTCCAATTCGAAATTTCTACTTGAAAACGAATGTAAGCAACGTGTAGTGGCGTTACTGCTCCAAGTCCAATGTGCAGTTAGCTTTTAAGTGAATAAGCAAAGATGCAAAGAATTAAGTTCAAGGGAGTATTCATCACTTTTCAAATGAAGGAATAAAATTTTGAAACACAGGATTTCTACATAAATATCATTTACGTGTTTACTAAGCCCTAACATTTACCTGTTTAGAATACTAAAGTTTTACTCAAAGAATCTTATGAAAAGATTTGAAATCGATCAAAACAACAAAGCGGCTGATGGAAGTAGTATTTGAGTTCTTCCATCAGACTTGCCCTTTTTTTAACACAATAGCTTTTCACCCTTAACTTACTAGATTATAATAAATTGTGTACAAATTGATTCAACTCCAGCCAAAGTACTCAAAAAACGCATTCAATTTCCAATAAAAAATATTCATCGCAGCAAGTCCTTTGTAGAAGCAGAAAAATTGAAAATAAATACCTCATTCTTTGCTGCATTTAACACCCGCTTAATCCCGGTATTCAACTTCAAGCGACATTCATCCTCAAGGAACACCAAATTTCACACAGAGCCAGCACATAAAGGAGTTTAAAAAAAAACTATCTTCTCTCAACTTGCACCGAACGTTATTTTCCACAGGATACGCCACAAAAGCATAGAAACATTTTTGTATCGCAGCTTTCGAAAGCAACGAGAGATCCTCAGTGACGAAGACGACAAAACCAATGGCGGTGTGTGCTGAAGAATAAGGAGAGATGTTAGCTATCGGTCGAGGGTGGTAGGTGCAGGGCAAAATTAACAAACGATAGGAGAATCACGTTTGAAGAATTTTCCAGCCAAGATGGCTGCTATAGTCCATAACACCGCGCCGCCTGTAAAATACGCTCCTCGTTTTCCTTATGCTGCTTCTGATTTTATTTGATTCCTTTTCTCGATGGCGGAAATTTTGTTTCTTTTTTATGTTTTCTTATATTTTTACTCACCAACTCTTTCTGTAGACGGTATAGGTAGTAGCGAAAGGATAGGTCCCTGTGAAATCCTTTCTCTTCATTCAAAATGATGTTCCCAGGGCACACTGAAAAGGAACCGGAAAAGCCCCTAAACTATAAAAAAAAATCATTCTTAGAGCCGGCAACAAAAAAACAAACAAACAGAGAAGGTTAAAGGATGCTCTGGTATCACCTAGAGAACCGAACCGAACCGAACCCAACGAATTTCAAACCCAGTGTCGGCGTTCGTCGAAACCAGAACCTGTTTCCAACCATACCCAGCTATTGTGATTATTTTGTCATCTCGAGCGCGCCTTAACCGCACATCGCGCCACGTGAGCGTGCATAATGCCGCAACAGTCATCGTGGTGTGAAATTAAACATGCCACGCCATATTATGTATTCATGTATACATTTTCCTTAGCTTCTCAAGAGAAGGTGCGCGTTTCGGGCGGTAACAGGCCAGGACCTCATCTCGTCAATTCCCAAAGGGATGGGTTGGTTGGGCTTGGTGTGTATCCGAAGAATCAAAGACGTTGAACACGGATATGAGCAGGAAATGGGTATTCTTCTTCCAATTTTTTTTTCTGTTTTTTTGTTTTTGGTTTTGTTTCCTTACGTGCGCTCCTTAAGGCGAATGTGGCATTGTTTCTGTTCTTGTTTTTGAGGCGCGGGTAGCTATAAATAAGAAATCTGTGCAAAAAGGACAGAAATCCTTATTGGATTACGTTTTGTGTGAGAGGATAATGAAAAACAACAAAAATGCAAGCAATAAGAAAAAAGAAGTGGAAAAACATCGCAAAGAACATGTCATTTTAAGGAGGGAGTAAATAAATATTTATGGAATTCTTTAGTGAGCGGTCTTGTGGAATGTGTTATGGTGGGTGAGAAAGCTAAAAGAGGGAGTGCGGGATCATAAGAAGGACGATGTGCTAAAATGACGAACGAGCACGACAAAGTCATCATCAGAAACACGTTGTTTTTAGCGAGGGTTTTTATCAAGAAGGTGTAGGGCTATACACTGAAGTGGATCTATTCAATAAGCCAGTCAGAGTATTCAGCAAAAGAGTCTTTCATATTTGCATATTGAATTACTGTTATTACAGTCGTCGTAAGCTTTTTGAAGTTTGAGACCACATTAGCAGTCGTCATTTGCTGCAGAATGGAAACTTTGTTGTTGCTCTGCTCAAAGCTCATATGGCCAACTGGAGGAGAGGTAGGTACAAGAAATGAGTTCCAATCTGTGGTTAGTATAAAGTTCTTCATTGAACTTCATTGTGGTTCTTCAGAAGTTCTCAGTAAAGTTAATTAAAAATGTTGTATTTCTACAGAAAATGAGCCTAAGACCAGGATATGGGTACATCAACCAAATTTATAAAACGTCCTTTGAGAAGACGGAAAGAGAGAAATGAGAAAAGAAGACGTAACGGTACCTGGATGAAAGTAAATACCTTCAACATCCTCACATGCTAACAGAAGTGTATATGTATAGGTAATACTAGCTTGTATAACAACTTAACTTACTTTAACTGATCCTTAGCGGGTTCTCTAAGCCAATCAATATCTTAAAGCTTATGCCTATAAGCCTGAAGCTTAAGAAATTAAAACAAAGAAAAATTAAAAACCTAGTTATCTTTTTGCTGAAGTCCTACATTCGATTACTTGAAGCAACGCTAAAAAATCTTCGCTTGTCAGATTCTGTACAGAGTTTTGCTTCTTTCTCGAAAATTGGGGACGTTTTAATTAGTCTGACTACACTAGCCTATGTAAGCATAACAATAAGGGTTGGAATTTAAAAAAAAATTAATACTTAGTTAAATTTGTTTGAGATAATTTGGTTCTTTGATACACTTTCATCGCGATAAACTAATGTTAGGATGATTCGAAAAACCTGAACACCGCGAACTATTGAATATACCTACCAATTAATAAAGTAAACAAACGAAAACGTCAAAGGTCCGATAATGGATAAAAAGTGCAACAGAAAGCAAACGGAATGCTGCCAATCCACTGCTACTCAACTGGCTGGGTTAAATATTACAAAATAAGAAAAGAAAGTATTTTCACAGTACAGGGTGTACTGACCAAAAAAGGGCGCCAGGAAATTTTTTGGTGAAATTTCCAAACTGTGAACTGGAGTGTGAAATGTTAAGAACCGAACTAAAAGTGTTTGAATGGTGCTCAAAGCTATTTATTTGTATTACTGTTGGGAAAGCCTTACAAGAAGTTGGATTAAAAACCCAAAATCTTTTCAACTATAAAATGATACAATGGTGGACGGTTAGACGAACCGTTCAAAAAGTTAAACAAAAGAAAATAACCGGAATCTGGAAGATTGAAACATTAATTGCTCTGTCCTGAAGAAGTATACAATTAAGATGTAGTGTAATAACATTCATTCAAAAAAGGCCACAATCAAAACATACACAATACTAGATTCAAACAAAGCGCAAAGTACCAGTACGTTCTTCATTGATACTAAATAAGTAAAACAAGATACACAATTGTGTAGTACCCTTGGGCCAATAAAGTTGAGTTCAAAGACATTGTATTTTATTACACTACTCCAGAATGCACGCTACAATTTGTAGACACTAGAAAATGAGACAACTGCCCCAATAATTTTATTATTAGAAGTGTTAAATGCGGAGTGTTTGCTTAATTTGTAAAATATTTGGTAAGAGGGGATATCCCAAATAGATTGTAAAATAATTAAGGTGTAAATAGTTGTTGTCATTTTTATACCTGCGGCTCTCTAGCCGTTTGTTTGAAGTAAGCTGCGCTGTTTAAATATCTAGCAAACTTAAGGCACTTTTATATAGAACTTTACAACGAATTAGAAAGGTTGCGTGTCTCACAATTAATGAGAATTTACTATGACAAAGATAAACAAATTAAAAAAAAATTATAGAACTCTACTTATCATTTTCCTGCTTATTCTTTCTCCTTCTATTTCCTATTTCTCGTCAATCTGACGATTTCTTACAGCAATTTTCTTGAACTATCTATCTCGAATTTATCTATCACTTACACCGAAAGAAAAAACTTTGGTTGATTTAAACATGTTTCATTGTTAATCAACAATTCATCTAAATTTGTGAAATTAACCAAGTTTCGTGATGAATTCAAATAAGAACGCATTTTCAAATCAAGTATGCTGCCGTGATCAATTTTTTTTTCAGGTAAGTATCATAAAAATGTTTAAATTAAGTATGTTCGTAGTTGATTTGAATATGTTCTAATTTTTAACCAACAACGTGATTGTTGATTTCATACTTGATCAACAACAAACATATTTAACTAACAATTAATTCTGAAATGTACAAAAAATGTACAAAAACCATCACGTTTGTGATTGAAATACCAAATACACTGTTGAACTATCACCAATATGTTTGATCAACAATGTTCATAATTCTTTAATCAATAAAGAATAGTTAAAGTATCAGTAACATTTTGAATTCCAATATTTTTCATACTTAAGCCGTCAGAAAACGTGAAGTCGCATAACGGAACTTCAATTCAATATGATAAGTTTCGTGACCATTTTATCTTAAGGGATAATTAATTATTCTTTATAGTTGATTCAGTATGTTCGTGAGAATTCAGCCACGTTTTTATTTGCTCAACAGTTTTAATGTAAAATTTCTATGATAAACGCCTGAATTGAAGTTTGACCTATACATTTGATAGGTCAAACTTCAATTCAAGCATTTATCATAGAAATTTTACATAGTGCAGTCAATGAAGCATTTTAGGTCCGAATTTTTTTACTGTGAACCGATTTGCATGAAATTTTGGAATTAGGCTCATCTTATCCTTAACTTCAAAAGTGAAAATGAATTAAACCCCGCAACCGCCCTGGGGGTGGTTGCCACCCCTTCTCGGGGGTGAATTTTTTTTTTCTTAAAATAACCTTGGATATGGATAAAAGGCCTAATTTTAAGCAAAAAAACAAATATAAAGTTTTTCATTAAGTCCAATACTTTTCGAGTTATTGGCAATTGAAAATTCGCAATTTTTTCACGTTTTTCATCTATTTATTGCAAATATCTCCAAAACTATACGTTTTATCGAAAACTTTATAAAGAACAAAATTGTAGCAGATAAATCAATTAACAGTTTGTTTTTTTTTAATGTATTCTAAGTGCAATATTAAGCTAGATATTAAAGATCAAGGTCATTTTTTGTTTTGTCTGAAATTTAATCGGTATGTTCAATGCCATCTAGCGGCGAGCAGATGCATTTTATGCATTCTAATATAGAGAAATAATTTGTAGTGCTTGAAATGAGCTTTAAAATGAGCACTATTTAAAGTCTTTTGCATGTAAAATAAGTGAGCTGTAGTGCAAATAAGGGGAGCATCTAATGTTTTTTTCTTTTAAATCAATGGGTTCCATAAGTGCCATTTCCACCAAAATTAAATCTAATCGTATTCCGCCTAAAATTAAGTTTGTTATGAAGAGTTTGATAGATAGTATCAGTTTGGCTGCTTAAGGACACATATTTATCAAAAAAGTCACGATTTAAAAAAAAACAAAAAATTTTCAAATTTAAAAAAAACCCACTTTTTTTCATAATATCTCAAAAATGACGACAGACACGTATAAAAGTGTTAAAAGGAAAAATTTAGGTATTTTTTTGACAAACAATTTGGTTTTTTAGTTTCTTCTGTCAGACAAAAATTGACGGAGATATGATTGTTTAAAGAGCGCGTGGCAGCGCAATCGCCGCCTCTCTTAAGTCCTTTAAGCCTTCGCCGTTTTAGCAAAAGGTTGTTTACTACATATTGCAATAAAGGATGTTGTAGCTCTTTCAATTACCTTTACAATGGTTTTTTATAAGTTGTGATAGCATGAAAATTGAAGGAGTTATGGTCCCAAAACTAATTGATTTAAAAGAAAAAAACATTAAATGCTCCCCTTATTTGCACTACAGCTCGCTTATTTAATTGTCAATAACTCGAAAAGTATTGGACTTAATGAAAAACTTTATATTTGATTTTTTACTTAAAATTAGGCCTTCTATCGATATCCGAGGTTATTTTGAAAAAAAAAAAAATTCACCCCCGAGAAGGCGTGGTAACCACCCCCAGGGTGGTTGCGGTGTTCAAATCATTTTCACTTTTGAAGTTAAGGGTAAGATGAGCCTAATTCCAAAATTTCATGCAAATCGGTTCACAGTAAAAAAATTCGGAGGTAAGGCACTATTTTTCGCTTCATTGACTGCACTAACATTAAAACTGTTGAGCAAATAAAAACGTGGCTGAGTTCTCACGAACATACTTGATCAACAATGTTCATATTTTACCAACAATTCAGAATTATTGACGAAACACAAACGTTGTTAAAGTATCATGGACATGTATGATTCTAGTATCACAACCGTTGTTGGTTAACAATGAAATTGAAAGTGACGTTGTTGATTTGAGCAATAAAAATTGTATAACATTTAAATAAATAAAATGACAATGCCAGCTTGTTTAATTTAAGTATGTTCCTGCTTGACTCAAAAACAAACAAGTTTCCTGTTTGATTTTACCAAGGTTTTTCTTTCGGTGTTCTAATAAAAATTTTCTACAAAATATTTTCAATTTCCACCTTCTTTTCTCTCCAAACCAAATAAAAAAAAAACACTTGTCGATAACTAGGTCAACCAAGAAATGATTGGTCTCTCCCGTTTGTCATTTCTCAACCCTCGAGTTCACCCACTCATTCACACCATCAGCCAATGGTGTCTCGGGGTGTTCTGTCACATGCAGCCTTATGGCTAACAAGCATCTCCGTTGTCGAATTCCACCAACATCTTGCACTCGCACAATTTGAACTGAAAATGTTGTTGGGGGGCGTGTTCCAAAACATATCCAGTTCTTGAGTCGAGATCGGACCCCGCCCATAAAATATGTCGAGAAAAGTGAAAGTTCCTGAAAGCTAAAAATAATACTTCTGAGTCAGTGGAAGAATAAGATTCTCTATTTTACAACTTTTTGAAAATTGTAGAAGAGAGAAAAAGCTACCGAAAACAAAATGAACTACTTTACCCCATTCGGTTGATCTTTGCGCAGATTTGGGGAAAAGGGGAAAACTATCTAATAAAGATTCCTTATGGTGCAGTTTAACAAAAATTAAACTAATTTTATGATGTTTACACTTGCAGCACTACGCTGCACAGTGTGTTTCGTGACGAGGTATGGCGTTCACATTTTGGTTGTTCTCATCTGTGATATACGTGCATTTATGTGTGTATTGTGTGTGATATCTTGTTTCGTGTACTGTGTGAAATGATGACGAGTATAAAGGACGATTGATGACAGTGTGCAAATGATGATATGAGTTAATGATGATATTGAGAATAGAAAACAGGAAGTAGTGTGCGAGTCTCCAGAAGTTTCTGGCTTGACACACCAAACGCCGATATCCCTTCAGCTCGTCTGCTGATTACGAAACCCGCACCTATTTTGTCACATTGCTAAGGGCAAAGCGATCTGGCGAACACAGATCCCCTACATATCCTTCGCTTTATTAAAAGCTCCAAATAGTTTTGTTAAGTGAGATACTTCCTCGCATAATTTTACGGTATCACAATGGACCTAATATTGGTCTAAGTGTGTTAGTTTGTTTTCCTGACAGCCATTTTAACCTAACCTAACCTAACCTAGTGTTCCAGAACACAAATACGACAACATGTAGGGGAAGCTAAAATTCAAGCTTTTAATTAAAAATTATCTTTATAAAAAAAGTATTCCCCACTGCTTACTGCTTTAACTGCGTCCAGACAATTCACTGCCAACACCTAATAATGTGAACGCAGACCCTAACAGATTTGTATTTCTGTATTAATTAGTGTAATTTAATTTTCATTTTATTTCGACTTATGTCATACAAGTGATTAAAAAAATTTCATCAAATGAACGTACAACAAACAGAATTTCAGTAATAAATTTAATCTTCACTTAAGCCATTAAATGGCGCCCAAGAGATGGCTGGGGACGTTTTTTGTATTGTGGTCGACACATGATGTTACCAGAGGCCAAGCTGTCATAATTGTAAAACTCTGTATTTTAAAAATTCTTTTTGCCAATCAAGGCAAAGCTTACGAGAACCTACACTTCCCTCTTTCAATCATTCAAAAAATCTAAATTCAGAGCAACTGAGGAAGTATGGTTTGTTTTAACGTCAATTCTTTGCATTACTTAAAAAAATTATGAATAAATTCGAATTTACCATATTTCCAACGCATATTCGATAAAGCAATAATTTTCCAGAGTCTGAAGACAATTTCCGTTTGGTGTTCTGCTTATCCTGTTTTCTTTGAAAATCTTCTTTTGAAAACATGAATTCACATCAAGAAACTCAATATCTACATCCTTTGAATGAGTTCACATTTAAATAAACCACAGCTTTGCTAAAAAGAATGAATGCCACCAACTTAATTGACGCTTATTACCTTACACACATCAACCGAAAACCAAAAAAAATTCCTTTACACAAAAGGGAGTAGGTGCACGCATCAGGCTTTAATTTCCGTTAAAAAAGGAACTCTTCCATACATCCTCTTTTGCGACAAAAATGTTCGCATGAAAAATCAAACATTACGCTGCCTATACTATCGTTACACGTATAACCTATTCCGATACATTTCTCGCAGTAATTCAGTCAGCGATATTTTTCTTCTTTCTTTTTATGTTCATCTTTTGTTGGGGGTTTCCTCCTCTGCCTGCTTCATTCATTTGATATTATCATTCTCATACATACGCGGCTCGGCGGCGTTTAAAAGTTCCACATCAAATGTCACCCCTGCTCCTCATACAACAACCTGAGACACAGAAAGCCTTCCGCCCTCACTCAAAAGAAACCGTGAAACTCAGATGCTGAGAAGAGGTTGAGAAAAAAGAAAGAACAGCCAGTGGGCGGTTGAAATTGTGGGAGAAAATTGTGAAAATGAATGAAAAACATTGAAAAACTTTTCATTTTCCCTTTCGGTGATAACATTTTATATTCTTTCAAAAATTTTCCAGATGGAGGTGGTGGAAGAGGCAGACAAAGGCAGAGGCTGTTCCGTTCAGTGTGAGTTGTGAGTTGTGAGTGCTCCCCAAACGCAGTAGCAAGCTAAAGTAATATATTCAAATAGGCATTTTATGAGGTCGCAAGCATCGTTAAAAAAAATATTTTTTCAATGAAACATCATTAG
Organism: Melanostoma mellinum; assembly: GCA_914767635.1. Lineage (NCBI taxonomy): Eukaryota > Metazoa > Arthropoda > Insecta > Diptera > Syrphidae > Melanostoma > Melanostoma mellinum. Next base: position 257,853,343 of record OU612058.1, read on the forward strand.
AGAGGAGGAAAAATAAGCAAATTTGAGGTGCTGAACGACAGAGAAAATTGGATATCCTTCCCCCGCTAAGAGGAGATCCTTAAATGTGATGGATTTGATTTGTTGGAGTTTTGAGCAAAGAAAAAAAAAAATGGAGCCCTACGTGGTATCTGAGGACATCTTTTGTGGATTGAATCAGCATTATCTTCTTTATTTGATGTTGATGTTGTTGGAAGTTAACTGTTGGGAGTACCTACATTGGTAGGTATGTTGGCAGAGTTATATACACTCGTATAATTAAGAGAATTAATAAATAAAGTAGTCTCGAACCACGAGTGGAATCTTCGAGAAGAGCGGTCCCACAATGTGAAGCAGTTTCTTGGATCCTCAATTCACCCGGATTATATCTTAATTTTTATCGTCATTGGCCTTAATCTTTTCAGAGGCTTGAAAAAAATATTGAAAAGCTTTTATTAAAGATGCCGAAATTCATTAAAAATATAACAAAAACACCCGCATAAACATTCATCTTTCCGGAGTCATTAAATTGTCTTACTCGAGTCGAGTCATACTAAGATGTGGGTAGCAGCGTCGCCCTACGTCTCAAAAAGAGAAATTCAAAAATGAAACTTTTCACGACAACAGAGATCCGTTGTACCGTTGCATTGCAATGCCAACATCTTACTTTCTTAACTTTGTGTACCCGAGACCCAAGAAACAATTTCATTTTCCTCTTGAATATCCTTGAAGATGTTAATTATCGTACATTTGGGACTACATAAGGACGTAATATTTTAATTTGCAATTATTTTTTTTTTCTTTTCCATCATTGTACCTTCTTCTAGCAGCTACCTTGGTGATATCATATTTTACGCAATCTGCTTTCGAGGATACACCCATATAAAAGATTGGATGGAAAACGGTACACTATGTCCTTAAGCCAAAAAGATGATACAACGACAGTATACCCCCAAACCTGCAAACTCTCAAAAGAAGACAACAAAAAAAAAAATACAAAAAAGCGGGACACGAGAGTAAAAGTAAGAGCGTTTGTCTAATTATGCAAAAGGACGACTATATTATTATTATTATTATTACTTTTACGGCTTATTATGTATACTACAGTAGTATTGCGCTGCTGCTTTAGTCAGTGGCACACAGAGACACCCACTACTGAAGAGGTCCCGCTTCCCGGCTGGCTGTAGCTGGCAATGGCAAAGAAATTCCATTTGCATTAACATAAAATCTCACTCTCGTCTGTCAGAGAAAGTAAAGTTAAAGTTACTTTCATAATTCCCAAGCGCAGCGTATGTACATATTATTCGTGGAAAGTAAGAACTCATAATTATCCTTTTTAGTTGTGGAGTAAGCAGACACGAAAGGAAGCTTGGATCTGTCAACTTAAATTAAGAGAGTAGGTACTATTTCTAGTAGTTTGGTGGGAGATGATTAAGCTCATAATTTATTGTTGGATTGGATTTGCATTCGAGCTCGGGGTGATGAGGAGAAACCGGAAGGAGCAGTACCTATAGTAAATATGAACTCCCCATGGAATGGTCTAATAAATTTGACATTAAAGCTTTCTAAAACAAAAGTTTCTCCATTTGGCCATCAGTTGGCTGTCTCGTTTAACATTATAAAGCTGTCTTCATTATTCAAGATTTCAGGAAACTACTAAAACTGATGACTAGTGATTTGAGTTTTGAAATATTTTGTTAGCAAAATCGGAATCGGGATACTAATTGTTTTTGAGAAATTATGAGAACCCATGTAGCATGTTCCTTTAACCATAAGGTAGACCTGCCAAACTTCTATTCGATCAACAGACTTCCTCAAAACGAAGAAAAGTGCCTAGCCAAATGGGTTTCCACACAATGGCAAGTAGACTAATCAATTGAGTGAAGTTAGTAGCCTTGTAAAACATACCAATGCCGAAACTCAAAAGAATGTTGATGATGGTTAACTCGTAAAAAGTAAATCCCTAAATTCCATCAAAACAATAAAGAATGTACAGCTTTTATAATATGAACATCCTATTGCCAAACATTTTTTTAAAGTTTTGGTATGTGTAGCGAACATACATAAATGTATAAAGAACTAGATTTATTGCAGAGCCTGTGATGCTTCTGTTTCAAAGACGGGTATGACTCAGGGTGTCCAGGGTCTACCCAAGGAAGCTATGGTTCACGGAAAAGCTGGTTTTTCCTCTGTTATCAAGATCCGCGTTAGGCAGGGCGGTCTATCAGCCGCAGCGGATTTCGTAATAAAGGTTTGCGTTGCGTGAAAGGCAGAACAATTTATCGGCGGCGGCGATCTGCGTAGAAAGTGCCTGCGTTTACTAGGGGCAGAACACTCTGTCGGTGGCGGCGGATTTCATAGAAAACAAGGTCTGCAATTGCGTACCACGATGAAAGCTCCCTTTACAGAGACGCGATGCTTAACTAAGGAAAATCTAAACGCCCAGCTGAAAACAAGCCACAACAAGTAAACTTCCTACCCGGACTTAACGGTGACGCGACGTAGTGTCAAAGATAACTAATTAGGATGAATTAAAACGCCTGGTTGGAAACAAGCCACAACGATTAAATCCCCTTCACGGAAAGCAACGTATAAAAGACCAAACAAGTAAAGTCCAAACGACCGGCTGGGAACAAGCCACAACGATTACACCTCCTGCACAGACCTTACGGCGACACAGTGTCTAACAAACCTAACTAAGGAGAATTTAAACGCCTGGCTTGAACAAGGCACAACGATTAAATTTCCTTCTCCGGGACTAAATGTCAAAAAGGCAAGGAGAATCAAAAGAAAAGGAAGTCCCAAACGCCCGGCTGAAAACAAGCCACAACGAATAAATCTTCTTTACGGTGAGGTGAGAAAAAGTATTAAACAGGTAAGTTCTATTTGTCCGGCTGAGAAGAAGCCTCAACACTTAGAACCCTATAATGCTTTTTCTCATTTTTGGTGATTAATTCACCTCTATTCATTAACTTTGTCACTGAAACCGGATGTGAGCTGTAACCGGTCAGTGACAATTTTGCATAAGAAAATTGGATGGGCATTGCCAATGTATTTCCCAATAAGGAAATGTACAAGAAGTGATAAGGCACGAAGAAGTAAACAATGTTTGGCTTTGGAGTTTGGAATAAGCATTTACATACTTTGTAATTTAATTACGTGTGGGGGATTTCAATAGAAATAAATACTGCACTGCATTTTGGGAGGGGGTGGAGAAAAGGAATTGTGACGCTTCGTCACAAGCCTCAAATTATTGAATTGAATAAATTTCAAAGCACATACCAGAGATCAGATTTAAAAGATAAGAGATAAGGAATCAAAAATAAAAGATAAGCGATCAGAGCTCAGAGACCATTGATCAGGGGTGGTGCTGTGCTGGTCATTAATCGACTTCAATTCGTGCAAATACTGACGAAAGAATGTCAAACTGTTTCCTTAAAGAGCTCGATCACTCAAAGCACATAACTCAGTCACGTATTATTCGATCATGGGTGCAGTAATTCGGCCCCAGATGCATTGGATCAGATTATCCTTACTGACGATCAGCCACCTTGTCGCGGTGGGGTAAGCCAGAAGAAGTTTATTTGAACCGGAGCTCGATGCCGAAAGGTGATCGAAGGATGGGGAAAATGAATGAAAACCAAGAATTGATCAAAAAACAGTATGGAAGATAACCCAAAGGATTTTTACTCTCCAGGTGGCAGTCGTAAAGGCGAAAATACACCCGTAGTTCACTACGGCAGGGGCAGGGATTCTGGAGACCCCATCTAACATACTAACTACCGCTTTTACTGGAGGTTACACGCGAGTCGAAGGTACCGTAACCGGTGACTCCTGCAGTTCTCTCCATGAAGCTCTTCGTGGTTTGAGCTGGAAAGATGAAGAAGGCAGCTCGGAGGTATTACCTCCAAAGCTAATCTCTCATCCGGGCTTAGCTGTTGGCTAGAGCGCTGCTATCACCGGACTAAGTGAAGCTGAAGTTGGATCCCACTCCAACGATGGCAACCTCTGGAAAACAGCTTTCCAAGTGCAACAGAAGCTGGAGAGAAGGCGAGCGGCAAAGGCTCAGTGCAAAGAGGACAACAGGGTGGTGGAAGTTACAAACCTTTGGTGACAGCGGCGAAAGGGGAAAGGTCGGAAGAGGTCTCACCCACCAATTCAGAACGGTCTCCGGTAACCAAATTCACCCCAACTTCTGCAAATGTGAACAGGGTCAAAAGGAAGAAGGTTTCTGGAAGCCCTACGAGACTTGCTGTTAGTCTTACTGGAAAGTTGGTGAATGAAACTGGAAGAACAGGTCGCAAGGATTGCAAATTCGGTGCACGGACACTGACCGAACGGGATAAAGACGGCTGCCCTATAAAAGAGTGTTTGTCTCGCATGTCAAAGTGCGTATCTGTAAGGCTGGCAATGACAACAGCATGAACATCACAGGCTATGGTGGAAAGTGCGCAGATCCAGTCTGAGGGATGTTGCTTGGGCGCTGGTTTTAACAAAAGCCATCTGCTATATCCCGGGGCAGCTCAGAAATACTGAAGATGTGTCTCGTTACACAGAATGATGAGGCTAAGAATCGGGATGGTGAAGACGGTTCTTATCTTGCTGTGGGAATGGATCAAGCTTCTGTGGCTATCATCAAGGCTAGGTACGACTCCCGTCTGCATTTCCATCTTGGAAGGATTTATTTCCAATTTAATTCCAGTCGGTGAAATTGAAGAATGGATTTCTAGTATTTGTCAATGATAATAACTCAGATAAACCTTGAACATTCTAAGGCTGCTACTACACTCCTAAGTAGCAGGCTTTCTGTGTTGAGTACAAAAACTCACCTCGTAGCAATACAAGAGCCATGGGCCTGGAAGGGCCGAGTTCTTGGTCTTGGAAAGCTACGAGGGTTCAATTATTTCTGTGATAAACGGTCTGACTTAACCCGGACCTGTGTTATCATACTGAGCTCTTTTGCAGCAACTAAACTTGATCACTTCTGTGGTCAAGACCTGGTTGCGGCTATGGTAAACTACGAAACGAACGGTGAGTGGAAAACTTTCATAGTTGCGTCAGCTTACTTCCCTGGAACTCCATTCTACCCCCTCCCACAAGACAGGTTGTGGATTTGGTGGAGTTTTGTGAAAACCGGAAGTTGGGGCTTATCATGTGCTGTGATGCAAACGCTCAAAACATAGCTTGGGGCAGCGTCAAATGCAACATGAGAGGCAACCATCTTCTTAGTTACATTCTGTCTTCTGACTTAGACATTAACAATGTTGGCAATAAAGCAAGTTTTGTTACGGCTATACGACAGGACGTAATTGAATTGATATTATCTAACAGATATGCCAAGGAGATTACCAACTGGAAAGTGTTGCCGGACATGTCACTCTCGAACCACAGATACATTGAATTCCAGGTAGCAAATGTGGTTCCCGCACTCCTTTTTACAATGAATCCCAGAAAAATGGTAGTTTAGCCCTAGCTTATATATCAACTCCATGGTAGAGTGTTAGAGTCACCTTCATACCAAAAATTGGTAAACAAGACTACTCACTCGCCAAAAGCTTTAGACCCATCAGTCTTACCTCCATGGAGGATGCATACTGCTTAAAACGCTGAAAAGAATGATTGAAATTTACATACGTAAGACCTCACTCCAAATACACCCCCTGTCTCAGATTCAACATGCTTACCAAAGAGGAAAATTTTGCGAGACCGCATTCAAAATCTTGTTAGCAGGATTGAATTCTCGCTTGACAGGTAAGGCTTTGCGGTGGGCATTTTCATAGACATTCATTTTGAGGTATGAATTTTTTTCTATTGGACCTAGAAAAATATACAAAACTGCGATGCGGAGGATGTTTTCTGCTAGCAGAATCAAAGCTTCCTTAACGTCTCTTTTCAACTTTACAGCATCCAGTGTTTTTTATGTTTTATTAGTATTATAGTATATAGTTTATGAAGTATTCCGGCGGTTCCATGGCAAGAAGGAGTGGTTGGCGCAATTTTATGTTCACCTGAACTGCTTCGTGGTCCTGATCGCTGGGAATGAGGGTACAGGTGAAGTTATGTAAGCCTGGAATGACAAATCAGAGATCACAGACAAAACATCAAAGATCAGAGTTCAGGGATCATCCATCACAGATCGAAAATAGCATAGAGCAAGCCAATGATTACAGATCACAAGTTTGAGATACAAAATACAAACAGTACAATCCATTAAAGTCTTGGCCTCTAATCATATCATATTCCTATAGAAGATAAGTACGTACACTTTGTTTAGTGTGGCTTGAAACGATGCATTTCTATTGAACTGCTGAAGTGCTATTATAATAATCAAGTTTTTTACTGCGCTTACTGCCTACAACTATTACTCAAATCGATTTGAATATGCACCAAAATGCTTTTCAATTTCACAAATAAATCAACAGAACAATGAAAAATTGAACAATGAAAGTATTTCATAAAAAAATCATCTGAACTAAAATGCAAGAGCAAACATCATGAACAAAAAGGACCTTCTGTCAGCCCGATATCGAATGTTTTAGCTATGTATGAGCAAATATAATTTTGAAATTGTGTGTACATTGGAGAATTATTAAGGAAAGAGCTGGGAGGATGTCAATTTAATATATCGATGTTCATGTAGATGACGATGACACAATGTCAAGCTTTTTATCATTTTCCCAACAGAAACAGAATACAATGAACAGGAGACTTTATATTATCCTTCCTAGAATGTCCCTTTTGCTAGAGATTATTCTTTTGGGAACAAAGGAAGAGGTATAAAAAATTTCGTGGTTTTTTTTCCACTGAAAAAGGAAATTCGTTTTCTCTAAATTCAAAATCATTACAAATCTCCAGCTGCTATGGGTATCTTCTAATGAGTGATAAATTTCCCCAAAAAGACAATGCTGAAAGGCAGTAATTGGCAGATTATGAACGAAATAAAGAAACATGGCTTTGTCATCGACACTTCCCCAAAGATGGAATAGAAACTCGATCTTAATTAGACAACCGACGGTTTTTATTTTTGCTTTATGTTCGCCTGATTCTCATCCCCGAATGGATATCATCTGTGAGTCCGTTTTTGCATATAATTTCGAGCCGAGTTGAGTCCAGTCTCCAGTGTATGAAATTTAAGGGAAAAAAAGTGAACACACATACGCAATCAGAGTTGTTGGTGTAGGAAATGACAAAAACCGTACTCAAATGAGGTATATTTAAGGCTTCATTAGAACATGACATGTCCTTTCGCTGCTGGAATATGAAAACAATACATCGGAATTTCTATGGAAAGGGGTACAAGGCAATATGAGGGGGAGGTTAACAAACGAGTACAATTACAATGACTTGACAAAATGGCGGTCATAAATTAAGCTAATTAAGGACAAAATTATTCATAACCATGAAACGGAATATACTATAGCCCGAGTGCGTTGTGATTATGAGAAAATGAGAATAGTGAGAAACATGATTTGAATTTCCTAGTAGGTTGTCTTCTTAATTTGATACCATGCGGTAGTGGGAGGAGAGGGTGTTTGATAGTGACCTCAATTTGATTTAATATGTGCGCATAGAGGACGGGTATTCTTTAAATGAAGCAACAAGAAATGTGAGTGAGTTTTTTTTTTTTATAAAAAAGTTGGGTTTTGGGGAGAGTTGATGGATTGGAGTTCCTTAGAACCATAAATTTGCCTGTTTATAGGCTTCCTTTCTGTTATTTTTGAAAATTCACTGGATAAGCGACGTTAAGGAAGCTTAGGTATGGCTTATCCCTCTGTAATTGGCGCAATTGTGAGGGTTTCCCTTCTCTAGGATCGGGCATACGATACTGAGGTTTCATTCATCGGGCATGCTTTCTTCCGACCATATCATGCATATCAGCTGGTGCATGCTCCTTTCCAACTGATCTCCAGCTGCCTTGAAAAGTTCGGCATCAAGGCCATCTGCACCTGCAGTCTTATTTGATTTAAAATTGCATGAGGCAAACTTAACGTCTTCTAGCTCCGGCATTCGTGATCATCGTCCAAGCTAAATGGTGCAATCTGTCTGACAACGGAATTTGTGTCCTCATCGAAGTAAAGCAATTTGCAGAAGTGATCTTTCCAGATCCTCAGTAGCGACTGTAACTATACTACTATGTTTCCCTGCTGGTCTTTGATTTAATTTAATTTAATTTTAATTTCGGTGGGGCTACCACCCCATTTATTAGCTTAATATAAGCTTAAAATAACTTAAACATACTAAACTTAAACTAATTAAAACTAATTAAAGCTAAATTAAACTACAGGGATGAGAAATGGTTTAAAAGGAGGACTTTCAGACAAGGACTTGGAAGATTAAGGTCGAAAAGAAAAGGAACAGAGTTAATCTTACTCATCATGCGGGTTCGTTGAGACCATAAGATGTACGATGAGCAGGAAGAAAAAAAAATCGGGATGATCTTACGTTTCGGGATTAGTGTTGAAGGAGATAAGATCTAAAAGGGGGCAATAGTCAGTGCTACCAGTAAGAAGTCGGTGAATAAATATGATGTAAAAGACATTCCTTCTGTTTTCTAGGGAGTGGAGATTAATGATTGGGAGACTTTCGCGGTAAGGAGGCAGGGTGAGAAAGTTTCTAACATCGTAGAAATCCTGAAGGGCAAACAGCAGAAAACGACGTTGAACACTTTCAATCCTTCTTTGGGGGAAATGGGTGGGGGAGTGAGAGCAAATTGATCTTCTGAAGTGTTCCATTGAAGATAGGGAAGATTGAAGTCACCGAAAATAATTATATCTTACAAGCTTGTGTTCGGGGTCTGCCACCCTGGCGGGATCTTTTTACCTTTTGGTAAGACTTTCGAATCTCGGTCCTGTCATAGCACCTCTCAATTTCCTCAAACGAGCGCTTCTCATGCTGCTTCTTTTTCTCTTTGAGAATTCGGTGTTCTTCCCTTCTTTTCTCCTTTAAGATCTCGTTATACTGATCGTAAGCAGCCCTCGTTCGTATTTGCATAAGCATTTGTCGTGCTTTTTGCTTGGCTGCATTTATCTGCCTGCATGCTTCATCGAACCATGGGTTTCGTTTGGTGGCCAATGTTTAATGCTGGCGACATGGGATTCAATGATAATTGAAGGGACGCTCGATTGGAAAGGCATTGTCAATCTCTTGCGATTGTAGCTTTCCGACGTCATATCTCTTCACAGCGTTAGTTCGTGCAGGTCGTGAACACGGTATCCTCATTCGTACCTTGGCTGCAACAAGTAAGTGGCCCGAGTCAAAGTTGGCCCCTCGGAAAGTTCGGGCATCTAACACACTGGAAGATTGCCTTGCGTCGATCGCAACATTGCCAATTTGGTTGACGGTTAATTGATCTGGGGACCGCCATGTACCCTTATGAATTTTGAGATGCGGGAGGCGTGTATACTACTTACAACAAGATTTAGCCCCGCAGCAAAGTCGATTAGCCTTAGTCCGTTTTCGGAGGTTTTGTCATGGAGGCTATGCTTACCGATTGTATTTCCAAAGATTTCCTCCTTCCTTAGTTTTCCGTTGAAATCGCCAAGAACGATTTTCACGTCGTGTCTAGGGCACTGCTCATACGTTTCTTCGAGGAGCTCGTAGAAACAGTCTTTGGAATCGTCGTCTTTCTCTTCTGTGGGGGCGTGGTCGCATAGCAGGCTAATTTTGGCGAACTTAGCACTGATTCGGATGGTCATTATACGCTCATTGACTGGATTTTGGCTGATCACCTTATCCCTGAGTCTTACTCTAACGACAAATCCGCACCCAAATAAACGCTTTTTCTGTTGTCTGTAGCAGTCGCCATAGTAGATGTCACAGTTTTTCATCTTCCGGTCCACTCCATCGCACTTCTTGGATGGCGGTTATGTCTGCTTTGCAGCAGTCCAGGGCATCCCTTTATTCTCCAGCTGCACGTAGTCCGTTAAGAGATCTTACGTTCAACGTGCAGATCCGGAGGTCATTGTCTTTTTTTCGTTTGCTTGGGTCGTCAACTTTTAAATTACTATCGTTATCCGAGGCTATTGTTTGTTTCGGAACTAATGCTTTTTTACGTTGTTGGGTAGTAAACCCTACGCACAATCCCCAACCCCCAACCTGGAGGGCCAGGTCCTTTTGGATCCCTTGGACACAAAGGGCTGGAATATCCAGTGTCAGTACCCTTCTGCAGGGGTGTGAGTGCCACCATTGCGTTGGCTCACCAGGAGCTCATCCACCACCATCTCTACTTCAATACCCTGGCCTAGTATTGAAAGACCCTGAAAGACCTTTAAGCCAAATATGTTGGAGTAGCTCCTTCAGGAGATTTTTCTTTTTTTGATTGCTGAAGTATACCGTGGATTTTTTCATTCGAATTGGACATTTACGCAAAAGCTCTCGTATACCACTGAGATTCTTGATGACAACGCAAACTAGGAGCTTATGTAGCTCTGTTTCTCAGTCTTTTTGGATGCTGGACTTTAACCATTCATTATGTCTTTCTCGTGGTTCGTGGTATTCGTGGTTTGTAATCTGTGATCTTTGATCAGTGATCTGTAGTCTTTATATGTGATCCAGGGCTTGTGATCTGTGTTTGGAATCTGTGAAATCAGTGAGCTGGTGTGAAATCTGTAACTGACGATCTGAGAACTTTGGTCTGTGATTTAAGATCTGAGATCTCTGATCAGTGGTCTGAAGTCTGTGAGGTGTGATCTTTGATCTGAGATCTATGGTTTGAGATCTGTGATCTGAGGTCTGAAATCTGAGATCTGTGATCTGTGATCTGTGATCTGTGATCTGTGATCTGTGATCTGTGATCTGTGATCTGTGATCTGTTATCTCTGCACTGTGATCGCTGATCTGTGAACTTTGAGAGTTGATCTTTAATCTGTAATATGCAATCTGTTTCTGTGGTCTTTGATCTGCGATCACGGATTTTAGATCTGTATTCTGTGATTTGACGAACAGTTATCTCTGACTTGTAATCTATGTGCTTACTGATTTGTTGATATGTGGTTTGTAGTCTCTAGTCCCTACGCTGTGTTTGAAAATCTTCTTTCTAATAAACACATAAATGTCGTCATCGCATCAACTGATTTAGGCTGGTTTTTATTTGATATGACACATTGTCTTACGTTAGAAAAAAATCAAACATAGTTCTTTTAAGCTCAAGAAAATAATACCATAATCCTGCTGTAAACTTAAAATTCATCTTTAAAAGTCCAAACGAAAGGTTATATCCAGGCTCACCTAAAATTCAAATTGATGGACACAATTTTATGGAACGATTTTTCATTTCTTGATAAATATCGAAGATTATATCCTTAACGTCCTATTAACTACCACAAAACAAGCTCATGAATCACAGTCCAAGCAAATAAGAAAAATACTACAATGATATCTGACTCTGTAGACGCAAACATCTAAAGCTCTCATGCTTATTTTCAACCAGACGCTTGTGCGACTCAAATCTCAAGATTGTAAATCTGCCCAAAAGAAAACAGTTGAACTCAATTCAAACAGAATTTTTGAATACACAGTCGTCAATGTATTCATCCACACAACACACATCTCAAGCCTTGCGCTCTATCGTAGCTAGCGTCGTCTTCCACGTCGCTGGTCGTCCTGTGCCCACATAAGTTTAATTGTATTTACAGACGACCATTCCAAGAACTCTCCATGGGGATGCCTACCATCAAGGATCATAAATCAAATTTAACCCAAAAGATATCTCAAATTATATGTGTCCATGCACGGTGTGAGGCGAAACACCAGCCACCACTCACTTTACAGCACACAGCATCCGGAGAAGTAAACAAATCAAGTTGTAAAGGATAATGGATAAAGCTGGAACGGACGACTGTACTGCAACAGTAACTGCGTCAATGTTTACACACTACTTCTCGTATTGCGAAATACTCAGTCCCAGTCCCAGTGCTAGTCCCAGTATGAGTCTAAAGTCCTTATAGCTTCGCTATAAATGATGTAAATTACGCTATGCTCTCGTATAATCATTCTCAAACTTTGAATCTTCCGTCCGGCGCTTTATTATTGTATATGTGGGCCTCAGGGGAGAGCCTCATCGTAGAAATAATCATTGACGTTGGGAAATTTTGTTTAAATTACTTTCGACTATGAAAACTCTCGGCAATCGAACTACAAAGAAGATTGTGTTGGTAAATTATAAACTCCATTCAATTATGTAGATTCCTTTAAGTGAAGGCACTCATTCGTTTCGGTTACAATTATCCTTTCTTCCATATCAGCAGCTTTCGACTTCGCTGTAGAGTTTATGTTTCAGCCTTCATCGCCACCACCGAGAACGAGCTACTCGACGAACGACGCATAATCAGCTGAACGCAAAACCATTCGCCAGACTTTTGTGCAAATACCTATAAGCATTTGCATTCAGGATCATCATTGTTACACTATTGTCAAGAGCTTTGCTACTGTTAGAGGAAATTGTTGACGTTGACTGACGATGACGACAATGATTCTTGAGTGAGAGGTAGGTAGGTACACACGGACCGGTAGCATTTGTTTACATACATTCGTCAGTGCGTAAGACTTTGCCTCTATTGCCACGGGGGACTTATCCTTGTTTGTAAAAGTTTAATTAAGCGCGTTGTAGCACATAATAGTAGGAATTATCTCGGATATGGGGTTCAGCCTTTATTGCGTAATGTTACACATGATGTACCAGCTCAGATGATTAGTATTCTGCAAAAGCCCGCTCAACATCGATGACCTAGAAATAGGCCACCAGAACCTATTTTGTAAAGGCAACATACGTGTATGTGTAAATAGCTAGACTCATTCAAATAATATGTAAGAATTCCGTTCCAAGTATACAACTTTCTGTTGATTCCGCACCTAAATTTCGACTGTGGTGTTCGTTATTGAGTTTGGCTTGGGCGTGAAATTCGTTGCGAGAGTATGGTGGAAACTCTGCTCTGCAATTTTCAAAATTACTTATAACTTCGGTCGTAAAGCTGCGAGTAGCGAAACGAATCAAAAACATGTTTTCATCGACTGCTGTTAAGAAAGTGCCTCCTTTGTATTTTCATATCATTTTTGTGATATTTCTCAGATAATCTAGGACTGGAGATTTCTGTAAATCGACAACTACAAAAAAGTGTATGGACCGACAGAAAATTTGTGTAAGAAAGAAAAATAAGTAAATACGAGGTGCAACATTTTTAACGCCGCATGCATGGAAGACCTAAAATATGCTCCGAGTTTTCACTTTTCACTAAAGAAAGTCCCTGGTTTGAAATAGTCGGGAGTAACATATGAGAGAGCAGCGTGAGTAACTATTCAAAATCGTTGAGGGCTCTTGATACTAAACGCTTGTAGAGTTATTTCTTAGCCCGAATTGAGAAGGTCCATATTACCAAATCGAATGGCTATTCTCATTAAAAGCTGAACAGCATCCATTAGGATGAGAAATTTTCTTTCATGGAATAGGGAGATGGTACTGGGATTCCAAGTTACTTTCCTCCGACTTGCCTGCCTTTTGAAACTTAGTTTTGTCGCTTCACCTCATCAAATGTTGACATTCCTGCCATTAGCCCCTGCTCGAATACCGAAGCTTGGAACTTTGAGATAGCTCAAATGACATGTTATTCAAGGGTCTTTCTCTTCTCTAATTGCATTGCAATATTGTGGTTCGATTTAGGTGCTAGCTCGATTAAATAGAAACTGAAGGGTGCCTTTGCGGAAGTCGAGTATAGATAGTGGGAATTTTGTAGTAAGTCACTGCTGACAAATAACGCTTATTCATACTTCAAAGTGTAAGACCGTTACAAGAATCGTTGCCAAAAAGGATACGTACTTCGATTATTGAACAAAGTTATTCTTGATCTCAATTTATTGTCGTGTCAAAGCCTTCCAATAACGCAGCTTTTTCCGTTGGAGCATACAGTACTTGAAGGCATAACTGCAGGGCCGGATTAACCATCAAGGGGGTCCTAGGCAACCATCAATTTGGGGGCACATTTCTTTCACGGCTGTTCCCTTCTTTTTTTTGTCGCTCTTGTCGCATTGTAGGTGTAGCTCTTTTAGCATCCTTGATTTTTTTTTCGTACCAGAAAAAACCTGATTTTTTCTAAAAAAAAATAAAGTGTATGTCTTGAAAGAAATTGATTCAAATCTACATTACCTTTCATTGGTGAATAAATAAGCCAATCTCGGTTTGTTTCTTTCTCCATTTGGTTTAGTCTAAAAAAAATAAGTTGGGCGAACAATATTTTGATGTTGGCTCTTTTTTGTTTCCATACCGACGCGATGCCGCGGTGACGCTTAGATGATGTTCAATCAAAAACCTGTCATTTTCACTAGTAAATTTTGGAATTAGTTTTGTTAAACCTTGATTTTTGTGTACACTTTCGCGCACAAGAGATTGGTTTGAAGATTCAGATGTTGGGATGACTGGATCATCGTTCAATTCAGGGCTAGTTGCAGGTCACTGCCTGCCTGTGGAACTTAGTGTTTTTACGTTCCGATGAAAATAACTGTCACGTTTTGGAACTTTTTCTAACGCTGCAGTTCACAAACAACAAATTGTTTTTCTTCGGCAACCTTTCTTTTTTACGCACCACTTAAATACGATCGAGACATTTTCTTAACAACTTAAGACGCTAATGATAGATTGAGTGTACACTAGTGTATCGCACTTAAACTATCTCTCTCGAAATATGATGGTCTCAAAAAAGTGGACTCTTACGTGATAATAACAAGGATTTTTTATTCACTTATTCACTTTACACTATGTAATTTACGGTGAGTATTCTCAGACTTGACTATTCCCGTACAGTAAATTCTCTGTCTTATATACAAATTCAAATGTTCCGGAATATTATCAAAAATTCCATTCATTTATTGCTCTCGAATTTTCTCGAACTTTTCATTAACTTCTGTTCGCGAACATTCACGAAAAGGTATTTGTTAAATTATACTAAATGATACATTCATTTACTTGCCATCCATCATTGATCATTTATCATTCTAGTTGAAATATCCGCTTGAAGGTTTTTACACCATGTGTTCCAAAAATAACCGAAATTATTCAAAATAAAAACAACCAGTATACATTCTTAGATAATTCTTTTTTATTATTCAATATACTCTCCTTTCTAATACTACTCTTCCTTGCACGCTCATACAATTTGTCAAATGTGTCGAAAATGTCCTAGTTCGTCGGTCATCACATTTTGAAGAATGCGGTCAATTGAGTTTGAGTTTTATCGTGGTCTTGAAAGGATCATAGCTCTCCCACATTTACTGCTTCACGGCTAGCCTTCCGGTATTTAATTGGTAAATGTCTGAGGCCAACGAAATGCAGACTTCGTTCCAATTGTCTGTACCAGAGGTAAATTTGTCTGCTTTTCCTTTTTTTCCTTCGTAACGGTATCTGAACGAAGCATGTTATTGCCATTTTGACGCTTTTCCTTTGATCTCTTCATTTTTTCCCAAGATGGAGTTTTTGACGTAAATTACGATCTTGGTACTTCTTATACGATCAAGCTTTGTTACCCTTGCTGTCCTATGGAGCTCAGTTACAGTCAACTTACTCTCATACTTTCCCATGCCCCATTTCTCTTCAGACTAAGGGACCTTTTTCGATCACAACTGATGGGGGAGTTTTCTCACCATTTCATCCACCATATTCTTACTCAATGATTGATCTCGTCATCACAAGTTGCTTCATTATTGATCATTGTTCTAAGATATTTAAGCTTTTCACACTTGGGAAGTACATTTATACTCAGATAGTCGCGTGGGGATCAGGAAATGGGCAATACAATATCTACTACTCTATTTTATTCGACTTCAACTCTACCAATAATCACATTAATTCACTCTTAACATTATCACTCTATAATCAAAACTGACTCTGCGGCCTCGGCGGCCTATTTATATCCAATGACATTACATCTAGAACTTCCCAGTAATTTCCACATGGTCTCCACATTGCTGTCAAACATTTCCCCTCCTGGTAAATTTCTACACTTACACTAGTGTTGCCACTTGTGTTTTCGGTTGAACGTTTTCGAAAAGGAAATTGGTATTGAATGTTAGGTTTGCATTACAATATACTATAAGGCAGTATATACTGCCTTTTAAAACCTTTGCTCATATTAAATACTTCTTGAAGGGGAGTATAGGATCCCAATAGTTGATGTCCTCTGGTGTTCTGTACTTCATCTTCCAGCAGCCATTCAAAACTGTAATAAGGAGCAGAGGGCTCTAGACGTTTTCTTGGTTTATCAAATTTTATTTTAATGAGCATTTTGATTATTATTGTTTCTTATCTTGGCCAAATAAGATCTTTGAAGAGTCGAAGAATTAGATAAATATTTGATGGGAAAAGCCAATTCGACCATAATAAGTGCATCCATATCAAAATGTGGTTTGGAATAAAGTCGATCATTTTAAACCTTCACCCTAAAAGTCTTCACAATTGCAAAAGGCTCCCCTCCAGCTCATAAAGACTTCATTGTTTGTCATCAAAGTGAACTCCCCATTCAGGGATTTACATAAATCAATTTAATAGGGCATGACAGCCCTACATTCCCTATGCGCTCCTTACACCATACCATGCCAAATTAGATCGAGTTACCAATCCCTTTCATCATCTCACACACAATCGTTCTCGGTTACTATTTTCGCATAGAAAATGCGAGCCTTTACGAGCACTCAATACGTTCATAAAGTCAGATTTTATGTCGCATCCTTTTCTACATGCCACTCATACCATATCCATGATTCACACACAAAGTAGATGCTTTAGCGTGCGGTTAACGTTACTCAAGCGACAATTTCTTATTTTAACCACAAAAATAAAATAGGATATCTTCTTGTGCAAGAATACCATGGAAACAACAAAAACAACCACACCAACAACTTAGTGCGAAGAAGTAACAGTAACAGTATCTATAGGTATAAGGACGCGACGCACTCAAAAAGGATTACACGATGCGAACGTGATATGAACACGCAATCAGGTTTAAGCTTAAGCTTTTTGCCAATAGAATCCATCCGTAATCGACAATGAACAGCGAATGGAAATTAATGAGCTTCTCGAGTGTCCTTCTTTTTTTGTGTTTCGTAGATACGTAGATAGGTAGGTATATGTATATGCGGGTAGGTATTTATATTATTTTTCGTCCTTTTATACGACTTATCTGAGGGTACCCAGACACACCTTACACCGCACCTTCACTTACAATGAAACAATTATGAGTCCACAGCTGTTTTGTTTTTATTCGCAATTTTTATGCCTCCTTGCGGATAGGGACCACTTCCAAGGGCAAACGATGGAAAAGTCCACTAAAAGTCCTTTTCGGTAATGACGGAGAAATTATGAGCAATTCAATGTAATATAACAATCCGTCGTTGTGAAGGCTGAAGACCATGGACGACCATCGAATCGACCACTCTGAATAAAGGGCCTACTCCAAAGGGCCGAAAGGGGGACAGCTTATTTGTTATGCACGTAGTGACCCTATCTCGTTGTTCATCGGCACACAAAAAGAATTCAATTAAAGATATGTGGCTGGGATCTGTAGAGGCAGAGCGCACTCATCATGAAAGCGAATTGAAATGCAGGAGCAATAAATTTCAAATAATAAAAACGAAAATTGTATCTCGGTTGTCTTTTTTTATTTTGTTTTGAAGTCTTCGGTTTCGTTAAAAATATCGGATTCGTTTCGGTTTCCAAAAAAAAGAGCGTAAAAGCAGGCAATTGAAAAGGAAAAGAGTTTTCGACTTATTTTCCATTTAAATATGGCGTGTGGTCATACTTGCTGCTTTTTGTTTGCCTCAATGCATCCGTCATGTGCGGGAGAGGCAATTTATGTTTTTATTCCCATGGCAATCAGAACATGTGCTTATCATCACCACACTACAGCACACCACCATATGGGATGTGCGCCATTTACTGTCCAGTCCAGCCATTGAACGACACTCGTAAGATACTCGTGTATTAAGAAGCGTGGCGAATGTGATGGGTAGTCGAGAGGTGTGTCTAATTAAAAATTTATTGCGTGTGGTCGTTTATTGTTTTCTCTTTTTTTTTCGTTTACTGCAAGTAAACACTTACTTTGGTTCTTACTGATAATCCCTCACAGATAATTCGAGTAGGAAAATAATTATTGAGCGTGAGTTGAAAGTGCTTCGTCTGGGGTAATTGCGAGAGGAAAGGAAATTGGGAAGCATATGGCGTTTTAAGATGGAAATGCTATTTGAAACTAGAAGATATACAAATTTAGATTAAATGAAATGATGATCGATTTTGGCATGGAAAGTCATACTTGCCCTGGATATTGAAGGACAGGACAATGGACTTAATAAGCAATGCTCCGGCAACTTCAAATCATTTTGAAGAACAAAAGTTTGAAGTGTAGATGCCGTGATTCCTTAACAAACTCTTAGGTGATATTTTACAATAAATTTAAACGTGCACTACACAACTCATCCCGAACTGTGGTATGAGTAACAAATCTTTGATCTGACCAAAACTGAAACTTTTTTTTTCCTACTTTTTCCAAAAAATATTGAAATATATCGAAATAGTCCCTAAATGCGTTATTTCCTCCATTCGCAGATTCAAACTCATCCTATAAAAGACTCTTCTGATGCGATATGGTCGAGGGACATGGGTTTTTGCTCACAACTGGAAGTGGAGCTACTGGAAGTAGTGCGTGAAGCCAAAAACTCATAAACAGTAGAGAAAAAAATTATAAAACATAGTCTTCAGAGGCCTACGTGTAGTGACGTCTTGACATGAAAACATACCTCATCCCGAGCTGTGGTATGAGTAGCGAAACTTTGGTTTTGATCTGACCTAAACTAATAAACCTATTCTTTTTCTTTTTTGAAAACGTTGATATAGGTATATCAAAGTACTCCCTGATTGCGTTACTACCTGCACACGCAGATTCCAACTCATCCCACAAAAGTCTCTCTCTTAAGGGATACGGTTTTTGCTCAAAGCTGGAAGTGAAGGTATTTTTAAAAAAGTGCGTAGAACTATAGGAACTCATAACAAATAAAGAAAAAGTTTTGTTAGTTGAAACATAGTCTTTAGATTTAGATGCTCATGTGCAATTGGATGGCCACACAGCTCATCCCGAACTGTGGTATGAGTGCCGGAACTTTGGGCTTGATCTGACTCAAGCTAATGAAGTTTTCTTAAACTATTTGAAACGTTGAAAAGCGTATATCAAAAAACTCCCTAATTGCTGTAATTCCGCCACACGCAGGTTCAAATTCATCCCACAAATGTCACTACTTCTGCGAGAAGGTCAAGTTATACTTTTTTTGCTCACAACTGGAAGTGGAGCTATTTGAAATAATGCGCGAAAGTAAAAGCTCATTGCCTCTAAAGGAAAGATAACAAAACGAAGTCTTTAGATGCTTACGTTCAGTAAGGTGACCAAACAACTGATCCCGAGCTGTGGTATGAGTGATAAGACTTTGGGTTTGAGCTGTCCAAAGCTGATGACGGGTTTTTGCTCACAACTGGAAGTGGAGCTACTTGAAGTAGTGTGTGAAGCTAAGAACTCATAACTAATAAAGAAACAAATTATAAAACATAGTCTTTAGAGGCAAACTTACTACGCGTAAGGTGACCACACAACTCATCCCGAATTGTGGTATGAGTGCCGGAGCTTTGGGCTTGATCTGATCAAAACTTATGAAGTTTTCTTACTCTCTTGAAGAAGTTTAAAAGGGTAGGTATGTCAAAATACATAATCCCTAATTGCAGTAATACCTGCAAACGCAGATTCGAACTCATCCCACAAAAGTCTCTGCTAGTGCGAGAAAGTCAAGGCACACTTTTTTGGTCAGAACTTGAAGTAGTGCGTGAAGCTAAGCACTCCTAGCCAATAAAGCAAAAACTATAAAACAATAAAGCAAGAAATCAAAAGTCACTCATAACAATTTCTTAAATTCCAACAAATTTTCCAAATTACATCAACCTCTAGAAAGCTTAAACGAATCAACAAAAATTGTCCAAGAGACTTCCTCTCTGGCCTTCGAAGTCCCATAAATAACATTCTATAAATTGAATCCATACATCATCAAGTCGCTATTGTTATAGTAAAACAACCTCTTAAACGTCATTCAACCTTCAAAAGCCCTTACTCAAAGCTCAAATCACAACCCAACTTCAGAAAGATATTTATGCCAATGGCACTCCTCGAGTATCTGCTCCACAAGCCAGAACCGAACACACAAAATCTCAATTGCCAAAGTATAACAATCTAACCAAAACCTCTGTGGAAGTCCAAACACAACCCTCCAGCCCATCCCAACCCACCACACCGCACCGCACTACATCGCACCACCACTGAACTGCCACGCCGTGTAAATTGATCACCAATAACGGCAACGTGCTTTACGTTTCATGACACCGTTACCATTTCAAATCCAATAAATTTTAATCTTTCGATTCTCCCCACAAAATTTAACACTTCAATTACCTGGAAAACTCACTTGCTATGGTGTTCGTTCTTCTTCGGTGTAGGTACGCTACTACTGCCACCTACCTACTTATCAAGGTAGTGGCAATGTTTAACATTGTTCAGACGGAACGAGGCGGAAACTTACCCCGCCAAAAGGGATAGACAATCGTTCAAGTGTGTCAACTTAAATGTGTCAACTGTGCACATTAACCAACACAAAAAAGAAGAAAAAAAAAACCAAACCAACGAAAGATGAAGCAGAGAGCGAAAGATGTGTAAAAGTAGATAGGCTTTAAGCCTGTTATAATAGGGTATTGGTGCTGGAAGCGAGGGATTCCGCACGTAGCGAGGAAGTCTACTCCAACACTAACTTGATATAGGTGGCGCTTCGTGCTTTTCTTCGGCGCGGCGTGTCTGCTCTCATTCAAAACCACATTTTGTAACCGAAAAAGGAAACTTTTGCATTCAGTAGTTGGTTGTTATAGCCGCGCTATCGTCTTTGTTTCAATGGAAAACATTTTCTCATCCTTCCTGCGTACCGTTATGTTCGAGAGAATATGGTCTCAAAGTTATTCAACCCTTTAAGAATGAGTGAGTTTTTAACTCTATAGGCTCGACATTGCATAGACAAGCACTCACACTAACACACAGTTTCTTGGTTACTACAAGTTCAAAGTTCTAACCCCTAAAGTACAGTTGAAGAGTAGGAAAACTGCTAGGACTATGACCGCGCTCTGTATGAAGTTTTTGGTTGCCATTTTGGTTAAAAGAAACGGTAAGACAGTGTGGTAGAGAGCCAAAAGTACTACTTCTTCGACTTCGCCTTAAGTGGTAGCTGCGGTGTAATCCTTTGAGTTGGAAAACTTCTTGGTAGTTGCATCAAGTTCGAGTTTAAGAATAAGACAAGAGAAGAAGAAACGGAATATACATGTAGTTGGGTCTAGAGTGCACAAGGTCGTAACCACTTTAGTGTTGGTTTGTTGCAACTGTGCGGCTACGAGAATGGCAGACATTTAGTGTTATAAAATACGAAGCGGTAGAAACGTGTCATGGGTGTAGTTTAAGAGATTTTGTGCAAAATGCAACCAAAATAATGCAGCAGCAAGTTGAATTTACTAAGGCCAGACAAGGAAACCAAAAAGTGGTCATGAGCTCATTCAGTTTGCTGAAATATTTGAAGTCCTTAGTCTTAGTGAGATGAGCTGGATATAATATACCGAAAAGCATAGTTAAATGTTGAGAAGAAGAACTCCATTCTAAGACAATTTTGAGGACGTATATTTTCCTTTTACTATCTTTGTTGAGCAAAACTCGTTTAAAGGAGATGTCGGCACAGGCTCACCGACCTAGAACCTCGCTTTCAATGGATCGTTGTTGAATAACTCAGCCCTTGGGTTACTCCTGCAATCTCTTACCTCACAGAATGGTATGAGACAGAAGCCAAAATCTAGTCAACTTAAAAGTGCCAATATAAATCAAACTTCACTTTTTATCAGAGCTTTGGATCACAATGAATTTAAAAAAAAAATCGTAACTTTTTGCCACGCAATAACGAAAACGGACATTGGGACATTACAAAAAGAGGAATGAATGAACTACTCATGCAGTGAATCAGAAAATGAATCTTACTAGTGATTTTTAAGAGCTGTCGGAAATTGAGGAATGGAAAATAAATAAGATCCAGAAAAATTTCTGAAACCTTTGTCATCAGCATTTACACAGCCTCACAATAAAAAAGTCTAACGCCTTACATCACAAGATCTAGGCGGACAACTAATCGGCCCCGAACGTGAACTAAAATGTTTACAGTTCTCACCTCTCAATTGGTTCTTTTAAGGGGGAAAGCAGGTCTAGAATTTTGAAGAAACCGTCTTAAAACGTACTTTAGGGTCTTAAAAATAACATACCAAAGGATAGATGCCATCAAAAATGTCTAAATGCCCAAACTTTCCATGAACTGGTCGAAGTCATAACTCTAGCAAATCTTCACCGATCTATACGAAATTTGGACAGAATACATTCGAAATACCTTTCTCCGGAGAGGTACGAAGGATTTTTTTAAAAAAATTTTGCCGTTTTATTTTTTTGAGTGAAAATTTTAATTTTCTGCACAAACGTGCACCATTTCGCGAAAAAACCAAATATCAAAAAAATCCTACGTACGTCTCTTGCTGTTATAGATATAGAAACTAAAAATTTTCGGAATTTTGTTCCAGGACCAAAGTTAAGGAGGTTATATCTTCGGATATGGACCCGTCTAAAAAATGAGGCGCCTCCGAAAATATGCTGGACAGCCGTCATTTTGAATTTAACTGGCACGAAAAAATTTATATTTGTATATTAAAACCTAAATTATAAAAACTTTTTTACTCCCCTCGCCTTTAGCTTTGGAACAACATGACAACATGGCATAGACCCTATCTTATTGAAACCACATGCTAATCGACGTAAGTGTTTGGTAGTTTGACGACCAACAATATAAATTTGGTGAAAAATCTAGTCTAAATAACCCGATAATAGCTACTGCAGGTCGATTAAACTGACCATAAAACGGAATGAGCCTACATGCTGTCACAGCCTTAATGCTGTCATGGTCAAAAATCGACAAGCTAATCATACACAACCGTTCCGATTTCACATCGAAGAGCAGGAACGTCAATTAGTTATGAAAAGAATATTAAAAGCCGAGCGTTGAGTCGTCAGCAAGACAATGTAGAAATCCTCTCAGACTCCAGACTAGAGACCATTGATGAGGATAAGGAAGACAGTCGGAAATAACATGGAAACCTGGGGCACACCAGCATTTTCAAAGTGAGTATCCGAAAAAATAGGGTGGCGCAACACAGCAGGGTGTCCCGGGACCTAGCAGATTTTTAACTACCATACGTTACGAGAAATCGAAAAGACCTCCAAGTTTTGCCAATTAATAAATAAAAATGATTTCGGTGGCGCAACAGAGCGAGGAGCTTTAGGGCCTAGCGCGTTTCTCGCATCCATGTGTTGTAAAGGAATGGAGGGGCCTACTATTTTTTGCAGGTTCCGAATGAAATAAATTTACTTTCGGAGGACTTGCAATTCATCAGGAAATTTTTTTTTGCCTCTGTTGAAATTCGAAGGGTAAAACTCCCGGTTATAAGGTAGACGTGCTAACCATTACGCCACGGGTACCAATTGCCAATGCTGATCGTCAAATCGGGTAAGAGCTTTTAATGGCAATGAAACTAGGACATCTAACAATTTCCTGTTCTTTGCGAAAGTTGATACCCATGGTAACACATTTTAGTTTCCTGTTGGGACTCGAACCTCAAACCTTCCAGGCCACAGCCAGCCATGCTAACCATTTTGCCTCCGGCATGTGATCTAGTGCGAGCGTAAAAAGCTCCTGTGGTATGCTTTTGACGTCAGTTAGTTAAGTACTTTGTCACACCTTTTTGATGTGGTATGGGGATTTGAATAGAACTTTGTACCTTTTTGTTAATGAAGTCTGTCAGCAATGTTATATTGTGTCTATCTTCACTGTTTCCCAGTCCTCCCAAGTGCTCTTTCGTATTCTCAGCAAAAAAGGAAAGGCTTTGGTTAAAGGCTGTTGTTGGTAGGTGCTTTTTTACTTAAGCTGAGGAATGCTCGTCAGATCAAGATTTTTTCAAAACAACCACATAAGACCTCGGCAGTGAAGGTCCTAGTCTAAACCCCTTTCCTTTTCTTAAAACCTGCACATTATATCTAACGCAATATTTAAGATATATAATCTTTTATGAATTATTCTGATGCTGATGATGAATTCTGGCATATACACAGTCAAACCCTGGTTGCTAGTTAGCACTCAAGTAGGTACCAGCTTAAAAATCTTAAACTCTGACAGATCAATATGCCAAAGACTGGCAAGAAAATACCCAAAAGCTTATGAGAGGCTAGTGGATGGACTTTTTTCCCCAACCTCCTAGGAAAATTGGTTCAAATCTGGGTACATATCCTACCCCTTGTTCTTATGTTAGGGGAGTGCACTACATTGAAATACTGGCTGGCTCATACAGTCCTCTCCAATTATCTAGTATGCCTCATAGAATTATATGCTGGTAGTGGGTGTGAGTTATATTGCAGTGAATTAAAAAATATCTGCAGGCAGTAGTGCCCGTGACGTGATAGTTTGCATATTTGCCTGCTGCAGTAAAGGTTCGAGGTTCACTCAAAAGAAAAACCTAGTGTTTGAATGATCGAGAGGAATGGGCAAATCCACCGACAAAAATTTAATCAAAAGCATTCTCGTTTAGTTGTTCGAAATCGTTAAATAATTGTAGGTCCTTTATAGTCCTCATAAGGTTGAAACCATTTCAATTTATCCCCATAGTCCATCAAAATAAGCAAAACCACAACCTAATCATACGGTGCCCAGAAAAGGTCGTGGAAAAAACCAGTGTTCAAGTTCACTCAACATTACTATTCACATGAATATTATCCAGTGCTATCTCGCTGTGAGTTTAGTGGCTTCTACTATTTCAGAGCAAACCATACGCAAGCTTTATTATCATTTCAGCATCAGAATAAGCATACAAGCAAAGAAATAACGACAGCCGACACCCAGGGTTACCGCAGTTTGATTTCAGAGAGCGAAGAGCTTGAAGCCCAGAACCTTCATCATATCATCCTAATTACTCGAACAAAGTCGGAGAGCTGAGAACTTCCGGACTCCGCTAGAACCTACTAAGACAAACCTACGTATAAGGCATTAGAAATATAAACCTGAACTAAATATAAATATGCATAAGGTCTTAAATATTAAAATAACGTAACTTCAATAAAAAAAAGTTAGGTTATTCTCTTGGATCGAGAGCAGCACCCGGGGTACTGGGGAAAACCCAAACAAATTGTTCTTTGAAATTTAGCGAACGAGGCAATAACGTATTTACGCCAAAGCTTATTCAACCAAACAACAGATGCAAAGGACACGATTGGTCTTATCTAGCTGTATAGACCCAAAAAACATTTTCGGTGGCAGAACCCATGTTTGAGAAAGGCTCCCATACATTACCAGAATACTGACAGTTCTGCTCGACATGTTTAGAAGAAGCTTGTCATCTAGGATTGCTCAAGATGTTTCACTTCGTTTGAAAAGGGATGTTGACGCCTTGAAGTGCAAGTTGTGTCAGACCAGTCAATTGGTTCTGTACTAGCTTCATAACTACATAAAATACATTTATTTACATCTACTCATAACTTATACAGAGCGA
Organism: Melanostoma mellinum; assembly: GCA_914767635.1. Taxonomy (NCBI): domain Eukaryota; kingdom Metazoa; phylum Arthropoda; class Insecta; order Diptera; family Syrphidae; genus Melanostoma; species Melanostoma mellinum. The sequence continues at coordinate 257,879,015 of OU612058.1, forward strand.
AGGGTTACCATCAGGTGGATATAGAACATTAACCATTGAGAGCTCTTTCGATACCGTGATTATTTTAAAGCTCAGGCATTAGAAGATTTATCGCAGACTGTCCAAGGCACCGTTGCATTGGTTTAATTTAAATAATTGGCCGAACGTCATCTTTGTATGGGAAGGATGGATTGAAAAACTCGAGCGAATCGAAGCCAAACTCGCCAAAAGATTAATATTGAACTTTGATCAAATCGCCAAATGCATGACTATTCCGTGAGTTCAAATCATTAGACTCACTCCCTGATCCGTGCAACACGATGGAATATGGTTCCAAACTGGTATCGCTCCTTGTCTATTATTCGCTCCTAATTGGCCGTTGTTCGCAAATAACTTTGACTTCCACAAGTTTGCCACTTCGTTCCCTTTGACTGCACTGTCTTCAAACTCTTTTTGTTACAATTCCTTAACAAACTTGGTATCCTTCGGGACAACATGCGTTAAGACACACCCGAAACAAGCATAACCTGAAATAACACCGCCAACCGTTAGAAAACTTTTTAATTACATTACAACGGAGATCGTAAAGTGATTGACATAAATTGATGGGGACAACAGCAGTCCCCGACCAACCCAAGCACTTGCACAAATATTCAGTCGTCTCTTTATTTTATCGACGAGTATCTACGTAAGCATCAACTCGTCTTCACTTTTCCTGCTGAAATTTTGCCAGAATTTCAGCCTTAGTAGGCAGAGGCACCCACAGATGGCAGCTTCAAACTGCTTGCAAAAAACGTGTTAAAGATCTGTGGCCCGTCCCATTACGAGCAGAGCCGACTTGGTGCGAAATCACGTTTGCTTCATAAAAAAATTTTATTTCGCCCTAAGACACGCGAATTGGACCCAGGACGGATAGAAAGATGTAAGAGATGGCCCTTCCGCCTTAAATGGAAATTCATTAAACCTAACTCTCTACAATGTAGATCTTACGCGACAAGAGAGGCACGGAGTGGAATTCGGACACTAATTACCCTGGGAATTTATTTCATTCGCCTTAAGTGCATTCCAACATTTTAATTTTGCACGAACACGAAAAGTCCTGAAGCTGCTTATCCGTCATCACCTGGCGTTGCTGATTTGTCTTGTCAGTCAGCATAGTGGAATCGCACATAAAAACCAAATCACCCACTACCACCCCAAGCTTATCCATTTGGGATTCCATGCAAAAGTAGGGCAGAATATTATTTTTCGTTTTGTTTTTTTGTTGCTTTTTGTATTTCCTTCCTGTGCCAGTGTTGCGTCAGGTGTATTGAGAATAAAATGAAAACAAAAAGCAGAAAAACTTTTAGTCCTTTTGCCAGGGACTGTTTCCTAACTGTTGTGACAGGTAAAGTTGTCTCGCGGTCATTCGCTTTTTAATCTCTTCTTTCCTTTTTCATTTCATTCAGCTGCTTAGAATCAATAAAATAAAGATTGATTGTTGATGACCGAGGGGCCAGGGGATAAGGAGTAAGGTAAGGAGGAAAGGAACTATCTAAATTCAATGGCCCGCATTTCGATGTGCAATCAGTTTGCCTTAAAGTTGTTCGCCCAATCTCACCCCACCCATTTATTTGGCTTGCCTGCAAAAGGATTGGTTATTGAAATTATTGTATTGCGGTTAAGTGTAGTTGGGGGAGGAATGAATGAACGGCTGGCGTATCAGTTCAATGCGGGTGATTGAATTAATCGGTTTTTGTAGTTCGATCATGTGAAAATTATGGCAAATTCAATGAGGTTGAGGGTGCGGTGTGGGTTTGATGCAATAATAAATGGCGGGCGCATCGCCATTCCAATTCCGGCTACGTAGGATGTGTGAGTACGACGAAGTTACTCCGAGCCGATATCAAAGAATGGCAGGCATTGGAAATGTCAAAGAAACGTATGGTTTAGAGAAGACATACATGCACAAAAATGAGCTCATGTGGAACTTTGGAACTCTTTCTTTTCTGATTTTCGTCCTAGAGTTTTAACTCGTCGTCTAAAATTCAGTATGCAACGTAAACGTCACACTTGGCCTAACCCACTGCACTTTAAGGGACAAAAGGGATACGATATTGCAATTTGCTGGTTTTCTCAACACTGTTGCTGACACCGATATTGATGCAGGCACTTGGGACCAGACCCATACACTGTGTGTTTGTTTCTCTGCCGACATATGTATATTGTATACACACCATGTCATCTCTGCGTTTTTTTTTTTTGACAAGTGAAATTTCAGTGCCACAGTGATTGAATTGCTAAAGTGTTACTAAACACCTGTCAGCTTATTTAGTTCCGTCAAAACCCCTAGATTATCTGTTCTTATCCAATTTAATCTCTTCTATTATACTTCACGTTCACTCAAATTCAAAAAACTGATGCTTAATGAAGCAACGACTACTGCTTTATGCAGTTATGGTACAACAGAACATTTCTTTCAATCACAGCTTGTGAGGATTGGTTTGCTGATTTCGAACAGCGAGATGAGAAAGAGTTTATAATTGCAGTGGAATCATTGTCGAAGGACTTGCTAATTTTTAGCGAAAGGAGTTATCCGCGGAAACCAATTAGACGTTTCTGAGACTTGAACAACAAACTCACATTCACAAGTTTAAAAAAGAAAAACTATGGCTTTCGTCCTATTTTTCTATGCGACAACTAATAATTCCATCAACTGTTGCCAAATTTTGTTTTATCACAAAAGATGTTTGAGTTTTCTTGTCATTACATCTTTTAACCCTAATTTACAAACTGGGGTCCATTTGGAGCATGTTTGAACACTCATAACTTTTTTGTTTTTCATTTTTTTTAAATGGGATTTTTACTCAGTGAACAAAATTCAATTTTTTATTCCTTTCTTACGTTGAAACGATTATCAGATGTTTACAGATTTTTCTGCGATTTTTTTGTGAAAAGAACCCGTCCACCCGAACTGAAATTTTATGAAAAATTATATTTTTTCTAATAAATAATTATTCTAGTGTGGCAAGAGCAACAACATCTGCCACATCCATCGCAGGTGGTTCTGGTTTTCTTGTCGTCTACTCTTGGGCAAATGTGACACCTGCTTCTTTTACAAGAGAGCCTTTCGGGGACTGTTGGTAATTTTTCCTGAACTCTCCCCAAAATACAGAGAGCATCCATTGCAGATTTTCCAATGCCAGATTGTGTTGCATGTTGAGAACGGTTATTCAATTCTGACTCAACCAGTTCCTCCCCTAGTTCGATGAGTTTATCACTTCAGTACAATTTTTTGTTTCTTCTAGGTGGATTGAAGTGTCGAAAAATGATAACAGTTGCTAGGGCTGCTACGTCCAGTAAGTTGTAGAATACAACCATCGGCCAGCGATTTGTTTTGCGTGTACATGAATAAACTGAGACCATTTGGTCGAATACATCGACTCCACCTTTGGTGCTGTTATAATCCAGTATCATTTCAGGCTTACTTTGATGACCGGAAGTGGCTTTCTCACAGTTATGTTGTGTTGATAGCAATACCACTTGTTTGTTTGGCTTCGGAACATAACTCACCAACGCCATTTCTCCAGAAAATCCAAAAATGGATGAGTGGACTGGACGATACTGCTTTTTATTATTGACCTTTACAGGCTCATTCTGCTCATCAAGAACCTCCTTCGCTACAAAAGGTTTAGGCAAATCTCTTTTGTTTTTCCGAATCGTGCCAAGAATAGTGATCTTCTTATCACTATCCAACAACTTCAACGCCAAATCCACCGACGTAACGTAAAGAAATTATCAATAGTGAGGTTGCGCCCAGAATTGAAATATGATGGCATCAACGACATCACCACATCATATCCACAACCAAGTCCTGTACTTTGGTCAGAGCTACTAGTGTAGACAGAAAACTTCAGTGGATTGCCCGTTGAGCTTTCACACATCCACCTAAAGTTCAAGCCATTTTTGGCAGGCTTGCTTGGCATGTATTGGGGAAATTCAATCATTTTTACCTGAACAAAGTGAAATAATGACTATTTTTTTCTTTTGATAGGCGGACCTGGCAAGAACATTGATATGCATCAATATTACAATCAGTAATTACGTAAAACAGACATATCGAAAGGGATAAGCGGGAATCCCAGATTTGCAAAATTAGGCTGACCTCCTACATACCTGCATAATGACATCTCTGCTTAAATTTCTTTATCCCTGTTATATATAATACTTAGAAACAATTCATACAATAGCCAGAAGAACTATTACTGACTATTACTATTACAGCACGACCGGCTCAGTTGGTATTGTCATGTTCAAAGGAGAGATCCGCAGAACCCCGTCAAAAAGGCAATATCGTACAACGTTTCAACAAATTCGCGACGAAAAAGAAAAGGCAGGCCAAAACACTCCTGGTACAAGCAAATGCAAAAACAGCAGCATTTGGTTGGCCTCAGACATGGAACAATCCAAAACCGGGAGGCTTGCCGACACTTTCTGAGGTCAACGCGGCGTACGCCACAGGCGGATCACTAGTGTGAAGCAGAAAAGTGGGAGAGTTGTGATCGCTTCAAGATCACTACTCGTAACCCCGAAAATGAAAAAGAAGAAGATCAATTATTATTTATTATTGTAAATCAAATTGAAATCTTTTAACCTAAATAACTATATCATATTATTCATTAAACTTCTAAATTTGTAAAAATTCTTCTAACCATCCATCCTTAGTATGTATAACAAAAAGACACTATGTTTTAATATACTTATGCTTGAAACAAATAAATACAAATACAAAAACAAATAAGACTTGTTCTCAGTAAAAGATTATTTTATAGTTGTTATTTTAATTTTAATTTCTATTTAAATCTTTCTTACGCTAGTAACACTCACATTAGTTAAGACTTTATTCTGCACTACTTTAAGAATTTATATCTCTTTGTGCAGCGGTGTTTCAAATAAAATGAATACTAATACTAAAACATGCAAAAACCAATGGAATTTTCCATACTGAGTTCCACTAATTAGTTAAAACCCACAACCACTTATTATATTTCCAAAAATGCGTAAAAGACATTCCCTAAAATTCATGAAAATGAAGCCTCGCTCCAACGCTAAGGGGGCCGTGGTGTAGTGGTAGAGTGTTCAGTAAATAGGCCAGTTGTGTGGGCTCGATTCCCACTGTGGGCATCTACTTTTCTTTCAGCCTCCCAGTCTTATCTGGGCGCCGCTTTGAGGTTATAAGTAAAATTATAAGTTGAAATTCAATGGGACATTTAGTCTGAGTGCTCAGCATAAGTCTCCCCTATTTACTAAGAAAACGTCTGTTTTCGACAGCAATCGAAAAACGCACTCATTGGAGAGTACCCTGGTGGTCTTGCAGTAGGATTAAAAAGTCATTGTTATTCAGAAATAATAAGAAATAGTGTCCAATGCTATCTCACTGTTGGTTTTAGTGTCTAAAAATGGTCTCCTAAGTCTTTTTAATCCTTTTAACTTGAAGAAGGCTACCAGCTCATCTATTTCTTTAAACTTTTTGAAGCCACGGTTTCAGCTAAACTATTATAGTGGAACTTTGTCTCCAACTAATCACTGTAATAGTTTCATGATTCCATAATCAAGTTTCCTTAGCTTGTCCGTAGAGTCACTTTGAAAGCGTTGGCTCTATCCGAGCAAGATTTTTGCAGGCACCAGGCAGTACCCTACCAAATAATTTGTGCTGTGCTGCTTGCATTTGATTGACTGTGTTGTTGGTGTTGCACCACATTTTCAAAATTAATTCGTTGCCTTTTTCCTTGTCAAAAATATACGATTTTACTGTCTTAAGCGACAGTATCAATTTGCAGACTTTCACCCCAATTAAGGCTTCATGTCCACTATTGCTGTAAAAAACATGGTGTCGACATTATGATGAACATGGTATTAAACGCGGTAATGCCAAATAACTTACACATACTTAGGGTAGGTATATTCACCAGGTGGGTTCGAGGTGCCGTATCCCAAACCTCCATGATGAGCCCCATATTCCTCGTTGATATTCCCAACATGTTCTATCAGAGAACAAAAACTCCCTTTTGGGATATTTTAAAGTGGACTGCAAAAATCTATCCATAACAAATATTTATCCACCTGCCCACATTGGATTCGTTGCTGCACCTATCTATGAAATAGTTCTTAAGAAATCAAATTGGAACCCGTCGACCCAGCGCTAAGCTCTCGGACATCCCTCAGCTCTTTGAAGGAACTAGACTCGATATACTTTCCTTCCAAAACGAATTTTTGATATCCTCGAAGCAGCATGCTCTTTGTAATTAAAAGTCTACCACTACTAATCTAGTTGAGTTTTTCTTTTTCACTATCTGCGATGAAAAAGGAATCAAGTTCGATGTGATAACCACAGATACAATTTCTGATATTCAATTATTTCAATTAGTAGTGAAGCAAAGTCACGAATTTGCTTCACTACTAACCTTCTCAAATGGATTTCCTCGTATCCAAACATCCGCCATTCCAAAGTCCGAGTTGTTCAGCATTTTCAGTTTCTTATAAAATGTTACATCTACTAGTACCGCATGGTGTAGCCATTTAGGGCAGGTTCGGTTTATTTTTGCCATTAATAAAAAGCTGCCACTTTCGCTCTTTCTTTACGATGGAGATGCTAAGATCAAGATCTTCTGTAGTCGGGACTCGGGATTCTCTCCTGCTTAAAAATCAACCACAAATTCATTTTCCAATTGGTGTTTTGGTAAACATTTTCTGGATTCAATTATTTTCAAGTGCGAACGAATACTCATCTCGATTCTAATCAATTTCAGAACTTTCCGTTAAACCTGGTGCAGCTTATTGGTGATTAAAGCTACCACTCTCGTATTGAGGAAGCCATATCATACTTTAGTAGGTGATCCATATAGCATTCTTCTGAAATTTTCTATGTTGGGCCTCTTCTGGAATATGCTTTGCAGGTTCGGACTTCTTATCAATCCATTTCCATACACACCCCAAGGATCGAAAGCTTTGACAGTTGTTTTCTATAATTTGCTCTTTGGTTTCTCTGTCATTGAATACATCCACTCTCTTTGTCTCTCCTCCACCCCATCTTGAACATCTCTCTTTTACTGATCAACAGACCATTGCTGTTCGTTTTTTTCCGCTTCTTACAGTACAGGTGTCACTGATTGCTCCCTTCTTCCTGATTCTTCTCCTTCAGCATTAACCTACGAATTATTAGTGTCGCATATTTTTCATTGATCCTCATCCCAAAATATTTTCAAGAAATCTAAACTTTCTAGTTATTGAATGTGACACCTCAAAAACATAGCATTGAACTTTATTCACTTCATTACGAAGCGATATAGTACGAGAACGAGTATTACACTACACAAGAACAGTGCCTATGGCAATGTTTTTCTTCAGAAATGCCATCAAATACATTGCTGTATTTGAAAAAAAAAAAACCTCTTATGTAAAGGACATCGCTCTCACTCAAATGGTTCAAGAACATGAGAAATAATAAGCCAAACTTTGGTCCAATGCTTCTACCAAAACCACAGCTGATAGCGCCCCATTTCGTCTCCCAGCTTATTATTACTCTCTCACCCTCGCTGAAAGAATTCTATTTTTACGAAACCATTTGTCATTCTTCAACGTTTCTCCTTGTTAACTTTTGTTCATCTGTTTTGCATGAGCAGTGTCCTGTGACGTCTACAATGATGTTGAGAAGTAGGTTGGATGTTGTATCTCCTCCAATGAAAAAAAAATAAATAAAAATAAAAAAAAGATATGAAGAAGGATCCCCCAAAATATTTTCCATTAAATTGTTAGCAGTGAGCATACAAGGATCTCCATGACTAAAGAGAGGTGCAGCCATCGTTCCAACTATATACACTCAAAAGTGTGGCAATGAAAGTGGTTGCGGTACGATGGTACATGGAGTAAGTGCAGTCCCCTTGAGCATGGCCACCACTTAGTTTAATTAAAATGCCACCACGCCACTCCAGCCCCAAAGCATACAGTAGGTAGGGGAGAGTGGGGCAAGAAGGACCACTTAAGCTTTAGACACTCCTAATTTTTTTTCTAGTCCTAAAATTGAAGCAAATATTTTTTTAAATAATAGTCCAACCTTTGAACTTCACCATAGTAAACAATCAGAATAGTTGAACAGTTGTATATAGAGATATAAACAATTTTACAAACTTATTTCGAAAGTCCGTCTTGCCCCACTAGCGGGGCAAGAAGGACCTATGAATGGGGCAAAACGAACCACTGACTTCTTTTAACAATGATATCAGAAACAATCTTCAGTATAAACACTTACATTTTATTCACTGTATCAAAAAATATAAATTCCTTCTAGGAACAATACAAATGACGCGAGTCGTCATTCCGAAGAATATTTTTTCAAACTCTAGCACATCTAGCACATGTCCAATCAATTCTTTTTCTTGCTCAGAGCTGAAGACTGTTGTGAACCGTCCAATTTTTTTTCATTGGTATCCAACTTTATTTTGCGAATTAGTACGGATTTCGGGATCTTAAAAGCCTTGCTAGCCTTCAAATACCCCATCTCTTTCCTTTTAATTGCTTCCATAGCTTTTTTTAATTCCTCTTTGGTCCAACTAGCACCCCTAGTCGTTTTTCGAACGTATGTTCGAACCATCTTTAAAGATAAAAATGTTCAACTTTAACTTAAGTACCTAAATACATAGGTAGGTAGTACATAAAATAAGTTGTGAAAAACATCCTCGTGAGGGTCATTGAACAAAAGATACTTGTCTTCGGTTGTTGTTTTGCTTTGAAAATGAAATCAGTACGTAGTGGGGTAAAACGGACTACCAGTCCTTTTTGCCCCACTACGTACTGGTTTCATTTGCCCCATAAGGAGTTTTTTACAAAAAATCTTTTTATTTTACTTAATATTATTTATTTACCTTTCTATCCAGCTGTTAAAATAAGCACTAATGATAACAAAACACTTAAAATTATCAAAATGTTTGGAACTGTCAACTGGTTGCCTTGAATTGGTTTTGGAAATTGGAAGTTTTTTTAATAAATGGACCGTTTTTAAACTTTAATTATTTAAACCTGAACTAACTTCAGTTTTTCAGTGAAACTAAGGGATGTGTTGGGAAAGAAGGTTTTTTATTAGTTCTAGCTATTGAATATAAGATGGAGTTAGGAACCATGGTAAAAATCGGTTTGGTTCTTTTTGCCCCGAGGTCCTTCTTGCCCCACTCTCCCCTACCTAACCTATACAGGCGGTGCAGAATCATCCCAACTTGATGCTGTCCCCGTGTCGTCGTCGTGGGCCCCTCCTTGAGTTAAATCCTTTAAGCATCTTATTCACTGTTATCGCTGAGAAATTGTTAACAAAAATTAAAAGAAAAAAAATTCGAAAAGAACCAAATAAAAACTACTTCTACAAGTTCTGGTATGAAAGCAGCTGCCGCTGTGCCTTCCTCTCATTCAAGTCCTTCAGTTAACCTCTGTTGGCGTAATTATGCAACTTGCAAGTACTTTAGTGTTGTGTGCAACGTGGTGGTAGTTCTTGTCATGTATTAAAATCCGGAAGAGCAGTTGAATAACAGTCGGCCCCACACTCAGTTCAGTTGGCTACCCAACCTTAAAACTTAAGCAGCAAGTAAGGGGTGTTTATGTGCAATGTGCATTGGTAGGGAGGGTAAAGTATGAGTATATGCAAAGCAAGAGCAACTCATGTGCACAAAGTTATTACGTCGAGTGGGCCCTTCTCATTTACCTTCGTGATGAATCTGTGTCATCATAGCAGAGGTTGTGTATAGTAAAGCTTGTCATAGGAAGTAGAAATGGGGTGCTAGGTGGAATGTGAAATTCCATTCACGGGACTCCTTTCTCTATCTCTCTCTTTCTTTCTCCCTTTCTCTTTCTCAGATGCAACCTAATGGCAAAGGAATGTGCCAGGACTCAGGACAAATATCTGGAGTCTCAAGCGTGGGGGTGCAAAATGCAGAAAAATGAACAACTATTTTAGAGAAAATATGTACATGCCCACTGAAGGATAAACTACTCTCGTACTCTGCCCATGAGTAAAGGTGGCCATTTGGATGTATTGGTTAATGAAGTACCTAGTCTGGAATATGGGGTATAGATGGCGGGATCAAAATTAAGTTCTTATCATGTTACTTGAGAAGAGGTTTACATAAAGAGAACATGAATTCAATAGTTTTCCGATTCTACGCGTTTAAGAAGGAGCAGGTCTTGTAGCAATAGGAAAACAAATCGGGGAGTTAAACTTGAAAAAAGTCAGCTGTAAGTTAAACAGGCCCACACTATTAAAGGTCCGTATGAATTTAAAAGAAAGCAGAAGTGGAGAGAAAGCAAAATTGCTTACATAACCTATTTTATAAATTTTTTTGATGCAATGAAAAATGAGATGTATAGCTTTACTTGGAGTTTTCTCATCCATTATGATTCTCTTACTGTGAATGACAGATAGACGGACACTAATATGTTGTAACAAATTTCGATTCTGAATTATTTCTTGACTTCAATCTTATTTTAGCAGTTCGTAATGTCGGATAAATTTTGGGTAGCAACATTATGGGGTTGTGATCGAATTTCGTAGATGTGTAAGATCAGAGCCTAAAATGCAGGTCAGCTGGTTTGGAACTGATTGAAACACAGAAGTGTGTTGATTCTGGCCTTTCAGAGTTCAACCTTCTTGTATACGGCTTAGGTCATTATTCTGTTCCTTTCATGGCCTCTACGTGTATGTTCTCTGATCTGATACGAACTATAATTTCAAGCGGTTGAAATTAACCGACCATAAAGAAGTTTATTATTGTTTTCTTTACAGCAGCCCAATTTTAGATAACAGTTCAACTTTTTTTCCATATTAAGAATTGTCTCTTAATATTTTCAATCTGAAATCGTAATAGCAGACAATTTCAATGTGGGTACCCAGTTCTGGTTGGCTTCGACATTCTGGCCTGACAATACGCAAAGGAAGGTATATTGAGATTTTCGCTCAGTGGAACCATCTGACTCATCTTATTAACGAGCCCACTCGCGTACCCGTGACGTGATGGTTAGCATGTTTGCCTGTTAACTCTGAAGTTCGTGGTTTGAATCCCAACAGAGACAAGCATTTTTTCATCGACATGAAGATCGCTTCCTCGATTAGCCCTTCGGAACCGGATGGAAGTTGTATGTCCCCTCCATTCCTTCCCAAGGCATGGTGGCTATGTTGCGCCACTCTATTCATTTTTATTTATTCACTCGGGTTTCAGATATGAAGGCCATGTGGCCAACACTGTTGACTTATTCCTTATATCTCATCCCCTCTAGGCAAATCGGACCATTGTGTCATATCGGTTGGTTTTACTTATTCCTTCTCGGTAAAAAATGGAAAAGTCCCTTATAGAACTGTGTGGCAATATGAGAAAGCCTTTTGGGATGGCCTGAATAATAATTTCTTTCAATATTTTAATTCGTCGATTGTGCTTTCTCTTCGGAAACCTTTATGCTTATGCTGATATAATGATATCTCATATTTAAACCTTGTGCCTCACAGAACAAAAATTATCATGCTCAAAATAGAAAATCCATTCGATTCTTAACATACAAGAATCCGCTAATCCAGATGGTATTCTCGCCGTTATTAAGAGGGGGTGTTTTTCTATACTGGCAAAGCCACTGCTTAAGCTTTTCTATTTCTCCTATTCTCCTGGGCTATTTCCGAGCAGATGGAAAACTGCATTTTCCAGCCTGTCCCTAAAAAAGGCGAATCGTCCTCTCCTTCCAATGACCGTCCAATTGCACAAACGGCCCTTATTTCCGCAAGGTCCTAGAAAAGTTAATAGACCGTAAACTCATGAAATATATTGAAAAACGAAGCTTCTTAATGATCGACAGAGCGGCGTTCGTAAGTTCAAAAGGTTCACTGGTGATTCGTTGGCATACCTCACCGAAAAGTTGAACCAATTTTTACACTGCTTTGAAGAAAGTACGATATTTGCGCACAATATTTCTAAAACATTTGATAGAGTTTGGAATTAAGCTCTCTTATCAAAAATGTATGATTTTGGTATCGATGAGTCTCTTTTTTTTTGGATTAGAAACTACCATTCCAGCCGTTCAATACAAACTGTTTTGGATAGTTTCAAATCTGATACTCACTTTATAAATGCTGGTGCGCCTCAAGGCTCCGTTTTGTCTCCTATACACTCTTTCTTGTTTTCATGAACGATCTTGGGCAGAAACTCCTAATCCTCTTAACCGCTTTGCTGACGACTTTGCACATCCATTTGTACTTCTTATTCAGCTTAAATGTGAGTGGAGTAAAACACAAAAACTGATAAAGGAAAGTCTTACTCAACGACCACTTTCATGACCAATAACTAAACAGAGGAGAAAAAATTCTCACATTGGGCGCCATTTTTGAATTCATTTATTTTATCTTAAATATTTCACTGTCGTAACCTTAACGTGATGGCTAGCATCTCTGCTTTTTTTTACAGGGAATTTTGTGGTTCGAGTCCCAACAGAAATTAAATCTGTTTTTCTACCGGTATCGCCTTTCACGAGGAATTCGCAAGTTCGCCGATGGTAAATTCATTGCTATGAAAAGCACTTTCTTGAATTGCTCTTCGGAGTGGGTAGAAAAATGTTGGTCCCCTCCATACAAAGCCAATTGTTGTGAGAAAAATGCGCTAGGCCCAGTTGCTCCTCACTCTTCTGCGCCACCCTTTCATTGACTTTATTTATTTCATTGTCCTAAAGACATTTCCGTTGAAACATTTAATGTAATTTTTTTTGCATGTCCACTTGCCAAAGCAGCCTCTAATCTTAATAAAGCAACGCATCTGTTTTACTCTGTAAAAGCAAGGATTTCGTCTATTACTACTCCTTAAAACACGATCAAGATCGTTGGTCTTCGATTAAGTTTTATTCGGTTAAATTTCTCACGAATCTGGAAACACTTCAAAGTACCTACACACACTTGAAAAATTGAGGAAAAAAAAAGCTCTCTAGTATGCTCTTGACTCCATGCACATTTCTCCCAACCCTTTAACTGAATCTAATTAACCCTTTCCTCTGCACAATTTCATCGACCCACATTACATCCACCTCTTTGTCACCAACGCTCCAAAAAAAAAAGTCGTTTTATGTATGAGCGTATTTTCTGTCAATTTGTTTCTCCCTTTTTGTGTCTTATATGAGTTTTTCGCCCCCGTTCTCTGTTTTGGAGGAGCACACCGGCAATAAACTGAAACCGACAAAAAACAAACCTATAAAAAAACATTCCATGCAGCACATGCATTGTACAATGTACATCCATTCTTTTTCGCAACACACACGCCACGCCAACATAGCTTCATCATCAAAGTAGATGATGACGTTGATGGTGGTAGGTAGGTAAGTGCGGGGCCGCCGCAGGACATAGTTCACAACTACTTAACCCGTTTTTGTTTTATTTTTTTGCTGGCGCCTTTTTCGTGTAGTTTCTCTGCATTTTTGAATGCCACCAATGCTGTCAAGGTAGGTATTCTGTTGGCGGGAATGTTTCTCTTATGTTTCAGGTGTCTAAGGTGGGTGCAAGTATAAAAGCTGGCAGGATTGTGAGCGTGAATGTGTACTGTTCAGCAGTCTCTGTTATACAACCCAGGAACACAACAAAAAACAATTTAGAGCGACTTTTCGACTGTGACTTCTCTTCTATTTATGCAGGTGTCACTCGGGTGGCGTGGCGTGGTAGTGCCGTTTCGTTTGGGTTTACAGTTACGAATTTTCTACTTTTTTTAGAATTGTTATTTTCCAGAAGCTGACACGCGTTGGTTGTAACCGCTTTTATTGAAATAAATGTTCTTGAGGTCATGCACTCACTTTGCGTGATGCTTTGAGCATGCATGGAGATGTTGGGGTTGGTGCAACAGAAAAAAAAAAACTAGAATATGGAAAGAGAGTTCAAGGGTAAATTGAAAATATATTAAAGAAGTGACTTGTTCCAAGGACTGACTGAAGGTGCAAATGTGAAACGAAGTGCACATAACCACATACAAGTTGCGCCGTGGTTGCCAGAGTGTGTTGGACACATTGGATGGGAGTGATCGTCGTGGCATATCGACAGATGAAGAAGTAACAAATACTAACAGTCTGTAAGCTTGATAGAAATGGTCAAATTAATGCAATTTTGCGCTTTTGAATGAAGTCAGAGTTACTTGGAAAACTGCAATTTTGAATCGCTAGACAGTAATTGAAAATGCTTGTGATTCTTAAGGATGATCTAATTCCATCACTGCATTCTTGGATGAAATAAAATATCGGAAAAACCAGATCGGGCGTGGCTTCGGCAGATTCTCACAAAGAAAGTTAAGTAAATGGACCAAATTATTAAAGGCTTTGTTTAGTTGTTAGTTTTTATTAGTTGTTATTAGTTGTTATTTGAATTATTAATTTTGTCTTATCCCCCACCAGTAGTGGTGAGATTGAATTAGTCAATATTGAATTAGGGAGCTATTGGAATTATGGTTTTAGACAAGTAAGAATACATTCTTATAATTTCTCATTTTTTATTCACCTAGAAAACAGCAGTGGTACCTATATTTTGGTATCGTTGAAACACTAAGAAGAATAAAAGATATCTCAGAAACCATCATATACAGGGTGTTTTACATTTAGCGCCACTAGTTCCCAGGTTGAATAGGTTGGGCCAAGACATGAAAACAACTATATGGGAAGCGGTCTGTCTCTCTCCGTTTAGACGGAAGGGACAGCTTTATAAAAATATTTATTTAGCTTAAAATAAAATTCTGAAAAATTAACTAAACCATTTACTGATACATGCTATAATGTCATAAAAGTCTATGCTTTGTTCTTCATCTAATATTAGTTTAATCAACGAAAGGAAGTGCTACCAGGAAAACCCCATTTTTGTTCAGAGAATAAAGTTTTTACAGCGGAAAAATCAAACAATTTGATTATCTGGAGAAAAGCTTTAATCTTATTTTAGTTTCTCAACATCTAGGAAAGATTTTCTCTAACGGTTTTTGTGTGTTTGACCAAATATTAATAAGATAACAGCATTGATTATTATTGAAAGAAAAATGATCCTGCATGGCTGTCAGAAAAACAACTTGCACACTTAGACCTGGTATACGGTTCAATGTGATACCATAAGAAGTGCTCAGTTAACTAAAAAATTTGCAACTTTACGTAAAGCGATAGAGGTGAAAGGTATCTGTGTTCGCTTGGATCATGGAGGAAATATTCTCACCGATCGATGTAGTTTTTTTCTAAGGGCACCCCGAAAAAGTGGATGTTGAAATGTTGATTGGTTATATCCACTTGCCTTTTTCGAGCGTTTGAAAGTAGTTCCTGAAACCTTTTTTTTTCTCCGAAACGTTTGAATCTGAACCGGCTTGAAAAACTATTTTTTTTAAGTCACCATTTTGTTGAAAATAGAAATTTTGACTATTTCTTTGATCATTACTTTTATTCATCTAATACAAGACACATTTTTTTTTGGTTTTGGGTTTCAGAGATAATTTGAAGCAGAAATATCTTGCTCACCGCTAGACACTTTATTTTGGAGGCCCTTCTAGAGATCTACTACAAGAACTATTGAAAGCGGATAATGAGTTCTTGGAAACAGCGTCGAGTGATTTGAGGGCTGCTTAGGTAAGAAAAAATTCCAAACTTGAAAAAAGTAGAATTTACTAAGTCTTCTCGGCTTATCTTTTGTTATTTGAATCCAAAAACTAAATTTAAAAAGAACCATTTCTAAATACGTGAATAAAAAATTGTATTTTTGAATAACTGATTCTGATATTTTTGTCAATATCACCTACGTGATTTGGTTCAGTGTGTTTAGCTCTCTAGTAGGAAGATGCGTATATTTACTAAGGATACCACGTTTTCTTTTAGTCAAGATAGAAAATCTTTGACCACCAGAATTTTCATTTGGAACACTCCTTGGAGCACTCTATAATGATGTGGAAGGCGGACTTTTGATTAGTCTTTCTGAGTATAATCCGCAATCTATCCCTTCTTCGGTTTTTGAACCACCTACATATAAAGAAATGAACTGAGTCATCTTTTAAAAATTGTTCGTCTTCCCAGATTGTTCGCGGTGGAATAGAGACTTGGAACTTGTTTTCAAAGGCCAGTGTTGTTTTCAAAGGATGGTGTAACCGGATTGTCTTGGAATTCAACCGAAAAAGCTCAGGATTTTGGACTGACCAATATTGTTATTGGTCCATTAAGAGACAGCTCTGATATAAAGGTTGCGCTGGCGCTGGCGGCTGTTTGCTGCTGAAAATTCCTATCGGCTGTAAGATTAAGGAGTATGTTTGTTACTGGAGCTTATGTTGTTAATGGCAGTGCTCCGCTTATGTACAAACAGGGTGCAAATAATTATACTGAATTTATTTTTCAATTTTGACTTTGACACTTTATTAGCTTTTGAAAACAGAAAGTTATGTGAAAATCAATGACTTAGTAGATCGTTGATAATTTCTTTTAGAAAATTTTGTAAATTTTTTATAACACAGCTTCTCCCGCCTAAACGGAATGAGATGATGATGAGCAGATGTTGAAATTCAGCGGTCAAAAAAATAGTAGTGGTAAGATAATCTACTTTGAAATATTACGAAATCGAAAAATTAGGTCAAAATTTTTATTACAATGTGTGGCTGAATGTTCGTACCTTTAATTAGTATTTAGTTGCATGTCCCTTGTTATAGCTGTAACAGCAGTACAATAACGTTGAATAGAGTTTATCAGGTTTCCACACCTTCCTGTCCTTATCAAACTCCATGATTGCTGTAAAGCTTCCCAAAGGGCTGTGTTGTTGCTTGGTTTGCATCTAGAAACATATTTTTTTAAATCGCATCACAGGTTTTCGATGGGATTAAGGTGCGGGCATTCCATCACATCTACTCTACTTTCCTGGAACCATTGCTTCAGGCTGGAAGACTTATTTCAATGGCATTTTGGCTTCAATATACGATAGTATTACTTCCTTCATTATCCTTACATAGAGATGCTGATCCATAATGCCTTCAATCCGGTTTATGGGTCCAGCTCCGTAGAAGAAAAAACAGCCCATACCATTATGATTGTAAAGCGTGGATTATATTCGGTGTGTGGAGGTTTTCTAACATATTGACGAGTTCCTTTTCCAATAAGAAACAATAAAAGTGTAACGGTTTCAATATCAACGCAATACAAAGTGGAAAAATACCAATCTGTGCAATGCTTTTACTCACACTACTATTATTTTGACCGCAACTGTAAGTTTCGTGACTGAAGAAGAAACGACGAGCTCATATGGACTCTTGAAGATGGTCTATTCTATTTGTTCTGTTCTAACCTTTATCGTCAGTAAAGGCGACAATTGGTGTAGGAGTGTTGATGTTATGACAACCGTCATACCAACTACGGTTTTCGATTCGCAGCCCGGAACTAAACAACAAATGGAAATATTTCGACCGGTGTAACATCTCGTCCTTCGTAAGCATTCTCAGAAGCATACAATGTAGTCAAGAGTGTCCCTTTATTTTCCACTTTTAGATGGATACAAACAACTTTGGACCAGACGAGGAAGTGTTCCTCATGAGTTGGTTAAGGCAATTGTCTACCTTTGAATCAAAAATACCTTCTCCTGGTGTATGTTGGAAAAAGTGTGATAAATGCATTGAAATTGAGTGGACCTCAGACATCATGAAAATAATAAAATGAAAAAACATCTGAAGATCATTGCTGGATTTTGTAAGTATGTTAGGCGAAGTTGATTCGAAAGTATTTTTATTTACTACAAGCCTAGTTTTTTCAAGCCACCTGTACTCAACTTAATCACATTCATAATATTTCTGGGTAACTTGCGATAACTACATCAACCCTCATTATACATTACTATACACTTTACATTGGTTCATTAGAAAAACAAAAGATTCCACTGTCCTGTCACGCAAAAAATTCCTCTCAAACAACACCCACACCACTTTGTCTGAATATTTCACAGCTTTCACACGTAACACCACTTTTCTGAGCAATTAACAGATTTCTGAAGTCACTAGTGCCTATTATTAACAATGAAATCTCCTTCTCACTTTAAACACAAAAGTGCTCCATTCCCTTCGGTTAAATTTCACGCTCTAAATGCATTTTTCAAAGAATGATTACCTTTCACACCGGACGCTCTCTCTCTCTCTCCCTCTTTCGACTGCAACACCACCGCTATTTTCCTATAAAATGGAACAAACCAAAAAGGCAAGACCTACTTTGCCCACAAAAGGACTTGCCTTCCTTTGTCATTGAAAAATTATTATTCCTCGACTTCCATCATCGTAGCAGAAGAGTGAAAATAATGCTTCATCACCTCCGACTTGCACAGCCACACAGTAATTCGAGTCCCCGAAACGCATGGCAAAAGACGCACGCTCCACTGAAAACCCTCTTTGCATAATAATATGTAATCTTCTCCATTCACACACACACACACACATACATCCACCCACACATGTTTGCGAATCGTGCATTCTTACACATCCTTATGACAATTAAATTTTACAGTCGATAAAACTTTGGGTGACCGTAGCACAAATTACCCGTTCATGATTTACATGCAAACATATGGTTAACGGTTTTACATTTTCTGTCCCAAGGACAAGAACTCCGTTTGTAGCAAAAACAAAAATATTTAAAATAAAAATCTCCCAGGAATTAGTGGGACATTACTATAATGAAGCGTGTTTCACTTATACTCTTTACTTACCTACCTTCTTCCTCTTCCACCCCATCCAGCATCCTTTCCATATGAATACAGAAAAGGGTTTATGCTTGCGTTAGGGTTTAATGTTTAATTTCATATAATTGCCAACGACAACTAATTTCTCGCCCATACCTACCGCTTGGTCTGCCCGTTGTTAGAAAACTAAAGGGATCTGTATTTAAGAATGTAGTAGTGTTTGATAACCTGAGTTGAGTCGTCGTTAAATTACCAGGCACTGAATATCAACTTGAATGAAGAGAGCCTTCGTTTTTGTAATTAAAACTTGTGCCGTTTAAGTTAAAAAATGCTCATGTCTGGTTCCTGAAACCAGACAATTAAAGCGGGAATCACAATAGAGGTGCTTTTACAACTTTTAACCAAAACAGGAGTAAAAAAAATTAAAAAGAAAGGAGGGTGGGGGAGGGAAGAATTAGTTTATACGCGGTTCGCTGCCAGCATGTGCTTTTGAAAATAATATAAAATACCAGCAGGAAGCCAGAGCAGCATTGACCACTGAATACCTGTTCGACAAACCTCAACGAACCCAGGTTGACGATGGGGATGCCCAAAAAGGCAACCACCAAACATCTACCTTTGTTTGTTTATACAAACATAACAACTCAACAAACCCAGCGACCACAATTTCTCAAAGGTGAATTTCCTGAGAAAATTTGTTCTTTATTTTTTATTTTCTGACCTGAACAAAATAACTGCTGTGCAATTACGGTCTAAAATATCACTGCAAAGTCCCCTTGCTTGTCGTAAGAGAAGACATCATTATCTAGATAACTAACATCAAATTGAGTCTAGTGAAACCCTTATGCTTAAACACATGTGTGCAAGCAGATCGCCGGACTTACACGCCTGGAGATCAACGGTGTCGAACAATGCAAATACGTTTCACGAAATTTCGTTAAATTTCGAGCAGTATGACGATTAAAGAGTTAAAGAGTCGCGGTTTGAAACGTTGGAAGTATTGCCTGTCGAAGTCAAATTGGAAGAGATGATGCCGAGAAGGCGAGAAGACATTTTGTGTGACCATGTAACAAAATGGCGGATTACTGGAAACAGGGCTCGTATTCTAGAGTTACATATAGACAATCGCTTACAAGATGTAGGTTAGGTAAGGTTAGGTAGAATGGGCTGACTGTTGATCTTATTACCGTCACACTTAGATCAATGTAGATCCATTGTGATACCCTGGAGTATTGTAACGTCCTAGAGACCTATGAGTTTATGTTTGGTCTGTTTTTAACCATTTTGTTGCCTTAATGAAGTTCAGCAGGCTGCTTCTTGAAGTGTCTGATAATTCTTCTAGTGTATTGAAAAAGTAATTGCCAAGAAATTTTTTCTTAATGTGACATATTGCTGGGGATTGACAAAGGAAGTGAGTGGTATCCTCATGTTCATCTTCGTCATTGCATCCTTTAAACAGGTCATCTGTGCAAAACCCCATTTTCTTTTTGTGGTAACGTAGTAGGTTGTGTCCAGTTACGATACTGATAAGCATTCGTAATGATCGTATTTCGGCCATAATTTCCTGGAAGTAACACAGGAATCTAGGCACTCCCATCTTTCATTGGATTTTCGCATTATTTTGTTACCAATGATCTGTTTAATTTCACATGGTGGAATCCTGATTGATTGATCAATGAGAGAAGGGTCCAGTGCTATCCTTTTCTCGCTAGTTCGTCCGCTTTTTCGTTTCCCGGTATACCACTATGACCAGAAACACAGCACAGTCTAACGTTATGCTGTGTGCCAAGAACCCTTAGCTCTTCGCGACAGCAAGAAACAAGCTTTGATTTGACAAGAGTGGCAGAAATCGCTTTTATTGCTGCTTGGTTATTAATGAAAAAGTGATTTCACATGTTCTGGCGCCATCATGGACAACTGTTTTGCAGCGTTTGTAACTGCCAAGATCTAGGCTTGGAAGACGCTGCTGTGATTTGAGAGTCTCTATGAATTGGCTAGGCTTAGGCTTTCTGAAAATAAACCTGCACCAGTTCCAATTTCCATTTTTGAGCCGACGGTATAGATTGATATAGACGTCTCGTTCAGGTAAAGTGTTTCATTCTCCCAATCCTGTTTATTGGGGAAGCTGGTTGAAGGATTTTCTATAGTCCAGATACGGAGCATGTAATTCGTGCAGATATTGTCATCTGCGTATCGTGATAAAATCTGTGCGTGTCCTGTTTGGCTGGTTTTCCAGACATTGCACTGATTTAGTCTAAGTGCGCTGTTTGCTGCCGCTTCTTGAGCATAGAGATCAAGAGGTGTGAGATTGAGGATTACTTCCAAGCTTGCGGTTGGTGTAGTTCTCATTGCACCAGTTACGCAAATACAGGCTGATCTTTGTACTTTGGCTAGGGTTTTTAAATGCATGGATTGTTCCACCGCCTTCCACCAGACCAAATTGCCATAAGATAGGATAGGTCTAACAGTGGCAGTAATACATCCACAAGATGATTTTGAGATTTGATCCCCAGTTTTTGCCAAAAATGTGAGATCTTTCTTCGTATATTGGGACCCCAATTCAGTTTTTTGTCTAAGATCACTCCCAAGTATCTGGCTTGATCAGAGATCTTAAGAGACGTCCCATTTAGTCTTGGTAACTCAAAAGTAGGTATTTTCCTTCTATTTGTAAAGAGTACTCTGTTTTGAGGGGGTTAACTGCAAGGCTTCATCTTTTTGTCCAAGCGCTTACCTTGGTTAGTGTATTGTTCAATTGTGCGCTAATAGTGGTAGGGAATTTCCCCGTCGCCAGAAGAGCTAGTTCATCGGCACATGCAATCACTTTCACGCCATCATGTTTGAGAGCTACGAGGATCTCATTTATGACCAGGATCCAGAGCATAGATGAGAGGATACCTCCTTGTGGGCTTGTTCGTGACACACACAAAAAAGATGTAGGTACTATGGCACACATCAAAGTAAAAATGGAATCTTTAGTATCATCCTTGCGGATGAGCTCTTTGTCAGCGTTCTGGCCATTTCGAAGTCTAAACGGACCGTTTGATATTTCCTAAACTTGTGATCGGAGGATGAATGTGGAATATTTCCAATACACATGCTCCCTAAATCAGACGTGATCAGATGAAAAAGGATGCATTTCGGCTAGATTTGCACAATCTACTTTATCAGATATCCTGATTCCCAAAATAAGTGATTTTGTATTGAGTGATTGAACATGTTGGGAAAACAAACGACTACTACGAGAACTGCAATGGAGGTATGGAATACGGCACCAGGAAAGGAACCCGCCTGGTTAGACTATCTAAGTATGTGCCAGTCACCTTGACCATGAAACAAGACCTTGTCGCAAACAGTGGTACAAATAATTCCAGTGGATTTATTCAATTAAACCTCAATATTTAACAGAGTCCAAAATGCAGGAAGCACAGCACAATACAATACGGGATTGTTGGCCACAAACTTACTTATATAGTGCCAATATTGATGTTTGTTACAAACGGGACAAAACCACCAAGCCAAAGGAATACGATGATGCTATGATGATCAAATAGTACTTTAAATAATTAACAAAATAAACAAAAAAGCGTTTTGATACCCATGATTTTTATTTTAGATAGTCACCTGCTGAAAGGTAAGGAAGAGAACACAGAGTGCATCAATTATTCTATGCTGAAGATAAAGCCATTACAAGTATAAGGATCAAACTCACTTACAAAAAGCATTTGACCTATGTGGAAAAGTCTAATATAGGCTAGTGGGTAGTCCAAAAAAAAAACCGATGAATTGTGTTGCTCTTTTTCTGATCCAGATGACAAGACATACTTCCAGATGCCTACTTCAGATATTATTTTTTATGAAAATGTGCTTCACAAGTAAAAATTAAAAGTTTTAACTGCTGGGACCAATTATCAGTAGTTAATCCACTTCTGACTGCGACACAAATCATCGAGTAAGCGTAGGGTGAACCAAAAGGTTTGAAAACTTCGCTATCTTCTGCGAAAAGCTGAACTTCACATGTCCTACACACGCATGTGGCTCACAATGTGTGAAAATAGAGATATATACTGTTTCAGTTGATATTATCGGGTTAAAAGACAGAGCCGGAGAACTTCTTTGAAAAGGTAATATCATACAATGTTCATACATATTCACGAAGAAAGAAAGAGAAGGGCAAACCAAATCAATCTTACAAACCAGTGCAACGAAATCTGGGGTTGAATTACTGCGTCAATGAGCAAGTTTGTGAGTACTATTTATCTTCCAAAATTCGCTCTTTACACACTACACCAGTCTGCTGTTCATTTATCGACTTCAAACCGTTGAAATAATAATGAGAAAATGTCAAATTATGGTACTAAAGTGTTCAATAACGTGAAAAGTAGTTTCGAAAACACATAATTCAGTCAGCAGTCACATACTACTCGATCACGCATGCGGTAATTCGGCCCCAGTATTTTGTGGGCTTCACACATAGAACCATACAAAATCTTTAGGTTTGTTAAGGCTTATTGAGGGCAACGCGGTGTATCCACGGGATCACTACTAGTGGGAGAGCAATGGAGATTACGAGATGCTAGTAACGCCGAAAAAAAAAGTACTGAAACATAAACATATCTTGGGTGGTGCAGTGCAATAAGCCCCACGGCAATGTTTTTCTTATTTCCTTTTTTTTACTTGCGATTATTTTTTTTTTGAAGTTGAACCCACGGAGGTTATTTCCACAGCGAAATGGCAGTAAGAACTGCCAGTTCCTTTTTCTGTGACCTCAAATGCCGTTTCAAAATGGAAATAAGTCTACACTTTAACATATTTTCAACTGGAACAGGGGCGTAAGTCCACGAGATATAAGTTCATACTCAGATTGTGAATTTATGTCAAACCAAAAAGGAGCATACGCCCAAAAGAAATATTTAAGGAATTATGACAAACACCGTAAGCTGATACACTCACAGGAGACAAAACAGAATAATTGACAAATGACACGAAGTTGTGCGTAAAGACGGTCCAGCAAGGTTACAAGACCGTTGTCTAAGAAGGAAAATTAATTTTGAAGTGTCATTTGCATTAGACTGTCATAGCTCTCTAAGACTCTCATGACTCTCTTTTCATTGGTGGGTCTTTTTGCCTCTTCAAAGTTTAAATAAAGCCCAATTGTACTGCACTAGCTTGTGCAT
This sequence comes from Melanostoma mellinum, assembly GCA_914767635.1. Lineage (NCBI taxonomy): Eukaryota > Metazoa > Arthropoda > Insecta > Diptera > Syrphidae > Melanostoma > Melanostoma mellinum. The sequence goes on from OU612058.1 coordinate 257,902,865, forward strand.
CTTTAAGTTACCTCTGCTAAGCCTTTGCTGCCTGGGCTTGTAACACAGATCCAGTCGAATATTTCCATTCCACTTGTAGATGAGCACAAACTTTAAGGTTTGCATTACGGAAACTTTTTACACTTGTTCTTATTCACTTATGTTACAAGTACTTGTACATTTGTACTTCAGACTTCGGTAGTATATAGATGTAAATTATAGCAAAAGATGTAAATTATATAACAATTGACGTGGAAAATGGCCAGTATTTTTTCCAAACCTTCTAAAGCTAATCCCTCTCCAAATAAAATGACTTTATGACAAAATTTTCCGCATTCTGCTAGTGAATTATGACAATTTGTTGAACAAAGTCTTACTTTTTGCTTTGATTTAAATATTTCCGAAGCTGCTCAAAAGTAATAAATGTTTAAAAAAAAAAAAACATACTACTACTTTGCTTGAGAAATTCACATTAGCCCGCAGCTAGACCCAACTATCATTCTGTGTTGAAGTGGTTTAGACCTGAACGAATCCTTTGCACTCATTCACAACACACACATTTAAAAACAGTCCTTACACTATAAAATGGAATTTGCTTGCCTCAACGAATTCTCATCATCATTGACGTTTCAAAAAGGATCAACTTTCAAAAGAGCCGTGAATTTGTTTAATATTCAAAAATTTGAACGAAAAAAAATACGTTTATTTTTATTTTCCTTCAAAAGGCTGATCCCGTTATTGGTTTTGAGCTCATCAGAATCTACACAAGCATGGCGCACTCTGCTTTGGGAGCAAGAGAAAAATGTTTTCACAATTTGTAACGATTTATCTCAAATGCCAAAAGAGATATAGGGAGGGAGTGGCAATATTGCTCTACCGTTTACCCTGTTTCGGGGGGGAAGCGCTCCCTACAGACGAACCGACTCGACTGTCTGTCAGTCTGACTTTGAGGCCCATTGTTGAATTTTGATATTTTCAATTAAATTCGCTTCATTGAGCTGTTTTGTGTTTTATTTATGTTTTATTTTATTTGTTAATTTTTTTTTACAAAATTCTGTCAGCAGAGGGCTTACCTAATCGACACTTTTAATGGAGTTCATGGACAAGCTTTTTCCATACGCTTGAGAATTATTTTCTAATGCCTGTAATAGGAGCATCAGTTTTGGGTGTGAGTTTTTTTTTTAGTTTCAGGTTCAAACAAAATTGAGATTCAATTGCGCGCGAGTGTGTTGATTGGCTTTGTTTATTTTGTTTTTTTTTTTTACTTTTCAATTCTATTTGATTTTGATAGAGGCGAATTGGCTTTGCATTTGTTTTGTTTCGAGGACTCTATTCGTTGAAAACTATTCCCGTTGAAAGCATTCCAATCAAATTGAAAAAGGATTAACATTTTTGTGAGATTACAAAGCTAGAAAAGTGGAAATTCCTTTATCCTTTTTTTTTCGTTTTGTTTTGAAACTCACATCGTCGTCAATGACGAGTGAGTCAAACAGAAGTGTTTTGTTACTACGCTTTCATCAAGAGAAGAGAATCGTTATCGTATTACCTTTTGCTGCTGAATGCTGATGTGTGTACATTACAAAAAAAAGTCCAAATAAAGGTTAAAGAAAATTTGCCCACACAAAGACTTGTGCAGCCGGACGCAATCAGATTTCAGTTTGGCAACAGAAGGAATACTCAAAGAACTTCAGGTAAATATGCCTAGAAGGCACTTTTTCTATTAACAAACGCTCCCAAAACGAGAAAAAAAAGAGAAAGCAATTTGGAGTGCAAGCTGCCAACAGTCAAATATGGCACCACGCACATGGTTCGAATGTCTAATCAACCATTGGGCGAAGATATTAAACCTCGTGGCAACTGAAGAATATAGGAGCTTTGGGCGTCAACCCTTACATTTAAAATTGTTATTTAGATATTAAACCTCGTGGCAGCTGAAGAATATAGGAGCTTTGGGCTTCAACCCTTACATTTAAAATTGTTATTTACTCGTATTTATCACTAAAACTTGAATGATGAGAAGCGAAGATAGGTGCATACAAGATCTTCTCCCAGCTCAGCCTCCATAGAGCCTCTGAAATGAAGAAAAAAAAAATTCAAGCCCGTTAACACCAGCAGGGAAACAAAGTAATGAAAAAACAGTTGCCAACTTAGATCTAGAAGCACTTCTACAGACTGCTTAATGGCCATGAAGACACTAATTCCGCTTTCAGGCAGAATGCATCATTCAATGGGGACGATGATCAAGAATGCCGTCCTTGGTCCTTCCAACCTAGAAAACATAAACTTGCCATATGCAAACATAAAGCAAATAAGACTGCAAGTGCAGATGGCCTTGATTGCGAAGTTTGGAAGGAGCATGCGCCAGCTAATCTGCTAAGTAAGTTTGGAAGAAAGCATGCCCGATGAAAGGAACATCAGTATCTTATCTTATGCCCCATCCTAGAAAAGGGAGATCCTCATAGTTGCACCAATTATAGAGGATTAAGCCTACTTAACGTCGCGTATCAAAAACGTCTGAAACCTCGCGTGAACAACTTGATAGGTCGTTATCTTGGTCTTAGACCAGGAGAGTCCTCAAAAGACCAAATTTAAATATTACATCAGACCTAAGCAAAAGATCGAGACTATAACATCGATAATCACCATATTTTCTATCTTTCTAGACCGCTTGTTACAGTATTTACAGAGACGAGTTGTTCAGGGCTATGTCTTGTTTCCGCATCCCTGCAAAAATCCTTCCGAATCAGGCTTTGTCCGACGGATGGCTTTGGAGAGGTGGGTTTTCGTAAGCACATTTCAGAGAAGACACGGAAAGAGAAAACAGTGTTCTATTCAAGTTTAGAGGTACTTCATGGAAAAAGGAAAAAGGAAAACCTCACTTAAAATCAAACTTAACTGTCGAAAAACGTTGTTTGAGCCTCAGGTTCATTCCTAAATGTAATGTCCACTTTACCAACCACTTCAAAGTTTAAATTAAAAGTAAAGATCTCATTTTTTCAGAAAAGCTTTAATTTTTCTATCAATCAAGTACGTAGAGAAGTACCCCGTCCAAACTTAGATCCAGAAAGTTCTTTGATTTTGGGTTTTCATCCCTCATTTGCATCAGTTAATTTTGCTTGCAATTTCTAACTTTTTTATTGAATTCATGGCGTACAACGATTGAGCATCTGTGAGATAGAACGACTACCCAGTAATAACCCTTCATGGAATGGCCCAACATCAAACAAACAATATGCGAACAACAAACGATTCCTCATCAAGATTGCACTCTTTCATAGAAATTGCATTTATTTGCAATGCAATCATTGCGTAAATTACGCCAACTAAACAGCCATTCTTTCATCAGCATTCGACTGCGACGACGGTGGCGTCGTCGCCCCGACGACTTTCAAAACCCAACCAGAACTCAATCATTCCCAAACCAGACAGTAAACAATTTATTCAAGGATATTGGTAAACAAACAGACAACAGAGAATGTAACTGAAAATACTATACGCAAAGTAGCTACCAACATATCATCATCATCATCGTCGGCAATTAATAGACTGGCTCTACAATACCGCACATTATATATGCATCAGGATATCTGAATATCAGTAGCTATGCAATGCATCCTCGGTATCCCTTTTAGAACAAATAAATCCTTCAGCCATGGCTCTCAATAAAAGGATTCAAATTATTGGCATACCATACCAGTTGTTGTCGACGTCTGGGCGAACCTAAATGCGAAAGGATATGAGAATATGGCTTGATAGTCATTTTCAAGATGATTAAATATTTCACATTCCGCATTGTTGATAATGGAATTCCCATTCCATACTTTTTATCCTTTGGCTTTGAAGTAAAATAGTGGCACTGCATATGATGCCAGTGAAGGGCAACTCAATGAAATACTTTCGCAGTTTCTGCCCGAAGATATTCGATGCAACAATGACCACAAGAATTCACGATTTTACAGGCATTCTGAGAAAAATCAACGCAGAGGGTGCTGGTGCAGTGTGCGGAGTGTGGTGTCCTTCGTTCTGAAAACAGCTTGTGTCTTAACCTCTATACCACTAAATTCCGATTGCAACTTTATAGACTCAACTGCCAGATTAAATAATTTCAACCACACGACACAACCCTCAAAGTTACAGTCTAACACAGTTCTCACGTCTCGGCTGATTGATAACCTCCTTAGGGTTGTCAAAGTTCAAACGAAGTACAAATCCTCCAGGTTAACACTCGCTCGTCCACTTTTCACTCAAATACGCCCCCACATGCACCTGCTCTCTGTGATTTGTTCCTCCTCACTGTAACCCTAGCCGAGATCCTCACAAAGATGTATGTATAGCAAGGGGAAGATGCCTTGAAGCTCAAGGTAGTACTATAGGTGCATGCAGACGATGACACCTTTCCTTCATGGTATAAAATTCCCACAAAGTCAGGGTAACTTATTCTATGAAAAGTTGCTCCTCCAACGGAGCTGCAATTTGCCAAAAACTAGGTTCGTACGGTAGCCCACCTAGAATTTGCACACACCCTTCTTCTTCAGCCCCATCACGCCCCAGACTTGATTTGTTTGTGCAGAATTTACGTAAAATTGAAACATTAAGTTCATTAACTTCCAGGAACGAAATTTTGATGATGATTCGGTAGTAGAAATTGGAACAACCGTCGAACGAACGTCTGGAATAGAAAGCCAAAGACAAATATGTTTAGACTTGTCACTGATGGATATGCCGACGGCAGGTTGACGACGACGGACGACTGAAGTACGACTACGACTACGACTCCGACTATGACGACATGAACTAACGATTTACAGAGGAGGAAGTCTATGAGAAAATTTCATTTTTATGTGGGCTTTTAGTCAAATTGGCGTAGCAAATTCAACAGAAGTGAAAACCATCAGAGTTCAACGAATCAACCAACTCGCCCTCATAACGACACTCGATTTTCTTGTGTTCCCCTCCCCTCTCACATCGCACTCCCTCTTTAATAACATCTCAACAATTTTCGTTCATAAAGCAAACGTTCTTTTGGCGCAGTCATCACCAACTTTTTGGGGCCATTCAATGTAGAACATCGAAGGAGAATTTTAAGATTTCGACTGTAATTGAGTCACTCCGATGCTTGGGGGAGGATTATTTTCTCTTAAAGTCGTTGTCTTTGTTTAAAGGTTATCATTCCGTGATGATGGAATTCATTATTTAGGTTGTTTCTCCTTCATGGCTGTCTAAAGTACTTTTTCACTTCCTGAGATTTTCGGTTTGTTTGTTTTTATATTTTTGATATAAAAACTTTTCTCATTCCCACTTTGAGTTCAACCAGAAAAGTAAAAAAAAGTAGGCACACTGTTGGTATTGGAAAACAGGAGTCAATTAATGAATCACTATCCATAACAATTATTTGGGCTCATTTTAATTGCTTGACCCTGAAGGTTTTCGTTAATTGAAAAACGCAAAGCCAAAGCCATCTGACTTGACGCAATCGCAAAAGGAGGACCCATTCGAAAATTCCTAGCCTCGGAGCGATGAAATAAGTAGTTGAGCTTTTACGATTGGAAATGCCAATGAATTCGGATCTGTAGTTGTCACTTTTCATGAAATGTCACAATAAAATGCACAACTTGGAGGCATGTGTACTTTTTCTCTTTGCGTGCTGGTAACTTGAAAGAAATATTTAAGTTGTGGCTGATTTTTACATATCAATATGTGATATGGGTGTTTATTTTTTAGACAGGCAATACTTTTTTCGATTATGGTCTTTTTGACAGCTGCTATCACATGATTTATGCTAAGTTCGGCTTGCCATTTCATCGTGGATGAATTAAAGACGATCGACCACTGGGCACTGTGAACGTTTGACAAACTAACTCGAAACGAGATTGGTGTTGACGACAATTTTTACACAGTTTCGATTTTTTAACCTGTGAGTTACCTCCAAGACCATGTGACTTAACATCGTTGGACTATTTGTTGATTTGTAGTTTGTCTACACAGATAACCCCGAGACGAATGACGCCTTAGAAAGGAGTATTTGGCACGTTATTGCTTATACGAACAATAGTGTTGAAAAAGCGGTCGAAACCTAGTCTTTCAGCTGGATTTTGTTCATGTGCTGCGGCGCGGCGGCCACGCACGAAATGACAAACTCGTATCTTTATAAATATATGGATACCATATACATATCAATTATGCGTTTTATATCTTCTTGAAAACCATACATCAACAAAAATACACATTTTATATGGAAGTTTGTAACATTTTGAATTTCTTTTCTTTATTTCTTACCCGAAGTTGGCCCGTGTTGAAGAAGTACCGATCTAGCGTACAGGCTTCTTCCACTGGAGAAAAACCAGGGGTACGTAGTGTGCCCAGAGTTTCCTTATTTTAGAAAGCTCTCCTTGGAGTACCAAGCTCAAAGCCCCCACTAGCCTCTTAAGGCCTTTGGGTTTTATCTTGCTGTTGATGCCAGTATTTCACTTTTGATGCCAGTATTTGACAGTTGATTTGCCAGCAATTAAAAGCCTGTACTTGACGACCGTTTTGTCAGCATCGGACTAAGGATCTACCAGCGTGGGAGCCACCGATCACCAGTATCAGAGATAAGAATTAATTAATCTCATATTTGGCTAGCCTTACCACCAATAAAAGGATTGGACCTTCATAACCGAAGTTTTACGTGTTTTCTTTGGTCAACCCTGGGCCCGACGAGCATACCCCAGATCTAAAGAAAAAAGCACATCACAAATTGGCGAGATTATTGGGTTACGAAAACAATCAATACCGACGGTATCTAGTTATTGCATATCAGGGCTGCTCGAATTTATTTCAATTTTAGAAGTTCAATAAAATTTTTAGGTGTAAGAAAACTCTGGTTGATTTTGCAAAAATAGAAATAAAAAAATATCAAATTGTCTTTGAGAAAATAAATTGTAATTGGATCATCTGTGTAAGCAAAGGACACAAGTGAGACAGTTGGGATTTCTTTGTGATCACAAATGTTCAAGGTGTCGGTAGGGATAAGAATCAGAAGAAGGTTCGTAATGGCTTGAATTTCGTTAACATAAAAACACAAGTGGTAATGGTAGTTATAATAATTACCGTTTCGGAAGTGTCTGAAAATAGAGCGGAACAAGCTAGTGAGACAAGAACTATATGTAAAAAAGCGGTTGGCCCAGATGAAGCACCATATAAGCTTTCGAGCTTGAACGTGCATATAGTATAAACGCACCCACGGTTTAGTTAGTGCAGCTGGTGTTACAACGCTTTTTTTAAATCTCTCAAATACTTTTTGTAGCTCTACACTGCATTTTGTGAAAAAAAATGCGGTGTAGGTATGTGGTGTAGGTGGGTGTTACAGCGCACGTTAAAGAAATCTTTCAAAGACAACAAATTACAGTCGTTTAAGCGTTGCCAGAGCTGGTGCGAGTTTGAAGATGGTATTAGTTTTTCCCTTGAAATAAATTTATTTTTAAGTCATTACTTTTCTAACTGCGCGAAATCTGGCAACGCCAGGATATTTTCAACTGAAACGACTTAAATTGGTATGTTTTGAAAGATTTCTCAAATGTGCGGTGTAACGCCATATTATATACCAACTACATACCATTTTTGCAAATAGATTATAGACAAGTCATTCGAACTTAGATGGCTCATGGTGCTCAATTTCTACCTTATAATATGTGAGAGCTGAGAGGCTGCTTAAACACAAATCTAACAAAATATAAGAGCATGGCCGGCTCAGATGTAGAGAGCCGGAGAAACCTGTCAATAGTTCCAGCTTTATCGCTATTCGCTACTAGTAAAGAACAGTGGCCAGCCAAATCACTTCTCATCGGGCATCTTTCATTCCGTGAGCATCTTAGTTTTATGTGGACGCGTCACCCTTAAGGATGTAAGTGAACTTACCATTGACATCGCGACGGGTGCAACTATGATGTGCTTTTTTTCTAGAGCTGGGAAATGCTTTTCATTATCAGACTACACAATTGTCCAAAGAAAAAACGTAAGATTCCGGTCGTGAGGATCAATTTCTTATAAAAACCGAACAACATTATTTTAGCATATTTCTATACTAATAACTCCTCTGCAGTCAATAGCTGGCCAAGCTATCAACAGCTAAAACTCCAGCAAATCAACAGTCAAAGGTTGTGAAACACAAAAATAATCAAGACGCTAGTGGAAAGATTTATGCCTCATACTGCAAGAAGCCTTATCAATAGTCTCTGGGTATATTTTACATTCCCCTACTTTCTTAATTTGTAAGTTGCCTGTAAAATTAATTGGTGCTTATTCAACACGAGATGACTCAGCACACAAATTTCTCACATAATCTGTCCTTAGTAAAAGTGAGTTCTATGGCAGTGAATTCAAAATATCGTGTAATAAACCTTGCACGTTTTTATAACTGCATCGAATTGTTGTAAATGTGCAGTGTTTTTGCTTGACTTGTAGGTACCTAATGTGGAGTCAAGGATCTGTAACTTCATTACACTCCTTGGTAGTGCAATAGTCCGGTAGTTGTTGTCAGTGCTATACATCTTTGTATCAAGCTCTTTTTCTATTGAAAATAAAGAATAGTGTCAGCTTTTTTCTTTTGAGAGCAACCCAAACCTGAAGCGAAGTAAAATCTTTCCATTTGCGCGAAATTTTTTCTCTCCTTCATTGTCTACTCTACATTTGTTCAATATCACAAATTGTTTTACTGTTAAGTATAAGATCTCAGATTTTCACAATTAGGAAGCAATGAGTGCTTTTGGACTAATATGGTACCCACAACCTATTGAAATTTTAAGCCATAGTGCTCGATGCAGGAGTATAAAATCCTCACTTATGAACTATGCTACGATGATTTCATCGTAAGAAAAAGGAGTTGACTGAAATAGAAAGCACAGGACTCAAGACACCTCTTTGCTGCACACCTATACAGTGGCATGCAAAACTTCGGTGACTCCAGTTGAATATCTTACCTAAGTCACTGCTCCTTTATTATGGCGTTCATCGTGGTGTAACGTATTGTATTTTCTTCGAATATTCTTAGGTTCTTACATGACCTCAACTTCGAATGAAGAACTCTAAACTTAACGTGTTTAAACCTAAGGGAACAACACAAAAAGATCTTTTAAGTCGACGTGCTGTAAAGCTGTTTTACCTTCGCCTTATTCAATTAAAAAAAAAAAAATCCAATCGAGCTATGTGAAACTTATTTCAATAATGATTTTGATCACACATTTATTTACACGTATTCGAATGCACGTACAGGGTGGGTCCCCAAATGGTTCTTTAAAGTTAAGTTTCTAAATACTATTACTTTTCAAAGTTCACAAAAAATTGGAAAAGAAATAAGATGATAAAGGAAAAGCTTAGTGTGCAAAAGCATAAGAAATTCATCTTAGTACATCAAATTTTCGTGTCACTGTGTAAGTGCTTATGATACTCCCAAACGGGTAAATCGATTGAATTGAATTGAATTATTGATGAAGTATACAATCCTAACTAATATTATAAATGTGAAAGTCCCTCTGTCTGTCCGGCTTTCTATGTTACCATCTCCCGCCCAAACTACCAAACTGATTGATATGAAATTTTGTACAGAGATAGTCTAGAACCAGAGGAAGGACATAGGCTATATATTTTATCCCTAAATTCCCACGGGAACGGGAACGTATACGGGAATTTAGAAACTACAACACCGATTTCAAAAATTTTTCCACCGATAGAATGCTTTACTATCCCAGAGTAACATAAACTTTAATTCATCCTTATATTCCTGCGGGAACGGGAGTCCTTACTAATATAATAATTACGAATGAAGCTCTGTCTGTCCGTCGTTCTATGTTACCATCTCCCGCCCAAACTAATAAACCGATTTAAATGAAATTTTGTACAAAGATTGGACTGAACTTAAGGACGGACATAGGCTTTATTTCATTCGAATATTCCCTTGGGAACCGGTCCTCACTATTATTATTAATGCAAAAGTAGCTCTGTCTGATCACCTTTCTATGTTACCATCTCCCGCCCGAACTAATAAACCGATTTAAATGAAATTTTGTACAAAGATTGCTCAGAACCTTAGGAAGGACATAGGCTATATATTTTATCGCTATAATCCCACGGGAACGAAAACGTACACGGGAACTTAGAAACTACAACACCGATTTCAAAAAATTTTCCACCGTTAGAATGCTACACTATTCCTGAGTAACATAAACTTTAATGATTTAAATTAAATTTTTTTACAAAGATTATTCAGAACCTGAGGAAGGACATACGCCATATATTTATTCCCTATATTCCCAGGGGAGCAGGAACGTTTACGGGAACTTTGACACTATGGCACCGATTTCAAAAACTCTTCCACCGTTGAAACTTTTATTCATCCCCATATCCCTCACGGGAACGGTCACCATGTTTCCACGGGAACGGGAGTCTTTACTAATATTATAAGTCCGAAGTTAAATCTCTCTGTCTATTTCTCTTTGTTACCATTAACCGCCCAAACTATTGCACCTATTTAAATGAATTTTGGTACAGAGAGTCTAGAACCTGAGGATGGACATATATGTTATGCAATATGTTTTATCCCTGTATTCCCATGGGAACGGGAACTTGGAAAATACAGCACCCATTTCAAAAAATTTCTACCGTTAGAATACGACACTATTCCCGAGTAATATAAACTTTAAGTCATCCTCCGGAAACGGCCCCTCATATTCCCACGGGAATGGAAGACCTTAGTAACATTATAGATCTGTCTGTTTTTCTATGTTTATATTTACCGCCCAAACTATTGAACCGATTTATATGAATTTTGGTACAGAGATAGTCTACAACCCGAAGATGGACATCCTTGCTAATATTACAAATCCAAAATGAACTCTGTCTGTTCGTGTTTCTTTGTTACCATCTCCCACCCAGACCACTGATCCGATCTCGATTTAAATGGAATTTTATTCAGAGATAGCCTAGGGCCTGAGGAAGGACATGGGCTTAGTAAGTAATCCCTATATTTCTACGGGATCGACACCGTAAACGGGCACCTTAAAACTGCTGGGTCGATAAAAGTTCTTTCACTGCGGGGTTATTTCTGTCAAACTGTCGAAAATACATTTGGCCTGAGAAGAAATGTCTATCTTGATCTTCAAATAAAAATTGGCAATCGGGAATGGCTGTGTGAAAGGTCGATTTCGGTGCCGACTAATGAGATAGTTAACCATATAATCTAATAAAATATGTTTGACGTATTGGGGGACGTTGGCGAATGTCTATCAATAGACAATATTATGGACACTGAGCAAGTCACATCATACCCTATAGAGTTTCTCAATTTCTTAGGATTATAAGGAGTGGCAGCAAGTTGGTGTTCCAGTGCCAAAAATGAGTAATCCAGAATTGTACACAGCTAAAAATTACACATCTGGGATGCGGCATTAATAATGACTGGAACGAAAAAAGGAGAAAACGTTTCGATTCCCCGTTTTCCTTTAATTCCCACTGATTGGACATTATAATTAAGGCTCAGACGCTTTAAGTTGCAGGTGTTCGTTTAGAAAAAAATCCCATGGCAACTTTATGTGGCAGAATCACGTATAATCAATCCCACAAAACCTTTTTATTTCGCAAAAGATGGAAAAAATAAGAACGTCGTGTGCAAACATGTACTAAAATAAAATAATATAACAATGGTTTACTAAAACGCATGAATGTGTCTTATTTGCAAAATAAGTAGCCTAAAAAATTAAGAATGCTGCCGAAAGTCACTATTCCACGCGGACGAAGTCGCGGGCACAGCTAGTTTTATATATTTAGCAGGAACGGAAACGGAAGCACAAAAACTGCGGAACCGATCTCAAAAGTTCTTTCAACACTAGTATGCCACATTATAGCTAACATAGACTATATTTCATCCTCATATTCAACTGTGAGGCAACCTTCAACTTAGCTCACCCCTTGAGCTAAGTTGAAGGTTGCCTCACGGTTTCCGACAGTTTTGGGTTTTTTTTGTATTTTGTGTGAGAAATAAGTTAGACTTTAGCACAGCCGGGCAGTTTGTTTTTATAATATAAAAAATTAATATTTTATAATTTCTTGTCAGTATTTGTGTCTATCCTCAAAGGATACTGAGCCTAGCAGTTATATATCTTAATGCTTAATCTTGGTTTGATTTCAGATAATTTCTTCGGGTGAAGACTGACGTATTTTTGACCCTCAGTTTTGAAATTCTGAAAAGCTTTCGTTAAAATTTTATGTTTCATATTTACGCGAAAAACTCAGCCTTTAAATACATATAACAAAGTTCCTTTGGTTTAAAAAAAAAGATTCGTTCAATCATCAGACAATGACCTTGCACCAAGTCAAACAATAAAAGTTATTGTAGCCCAACGATAAGTCTCAATGAGCCTACTTTAAGAAGCTCTTAAATATGAAGCAAATTCCTTTTGTGTCCTTATCATTCACAGTCAAAAAAACTGTGCAATAAATGATTCTTAATCCCGGTCACATCGTTGGATGTAAGAAGCAAAAAAAATGAGCTCCAAATATTCCTAAGCCACTGTTGGTTTATTTAGCATTGCAATCCCCATAATAACTCAATTAAATTCATGACCTAAATAGCCATTATGTACAATCTCTTTCGCATTGTACCTTTTTGGAGATCACATTTTATTTTATGTGGTCGGTAGTCCTATCCAGTAGGTACCTACAACGTACAATAGCAGCAGTTCTCAAAAAACCAATAAATTGCCACACTCCTTCATTTCACCTCACGCACCCACTCAGCATCCTCTGCTGCTCTTCGCTTCATTATCTACGAGCTTGTTAATTAGAAGGAAATAAAAATGCCATCCTAGATCCAAATACACATCCCCTAACGAAAACATATTATTTAGACATATCTATACTATGCGCCCCACACACAAAAGCCACACATGACACCTTATCCGCTTGGCACCCTTGCACGCACAATCACAACAAACAATCGAACCCAAAAAAAAGGACAGAGAGGAGAAAAATAAAAGGGAAAAAAATAGGCACCCACAAAGACGTATAACAAAGCGACGACACGACTATACGAAACGTATAATCCTTGTTAGTCAACTCTTTATCTTAATCTTTAATATCCTTTCGTTGTCTTTGGAAACGGTTTTATTTCCGGCTTCAATGGTTTCTTTTACTTTGTGATGTGCGCGTTGCGTACGTACAAATATCCGTCTTCAATGGTCTCTTGGATCTTGTGCTTGCCACCTGCAAAGCCATCTTGTCAGGGCTGGTTTTGATTTTTCAACTGCCTGACATGGAGTTGAACAATGTTTTTATTTTATACCTAGATATAAACAACTCCTGTGTTTGACGGCTAGCAGTTCGGAATTTTAATGATAAAATCGAATTCTGCTCACAATTTGGAAACCGGTGCAAGTATATTTCACATCTTGATTTCTCTTTAAGAAAAAAAAAATTTTTTTTGGTTAACAGTTTTTCAAGAATCGCAAAGAAGAAATAGGAGAAACTGGCCTAAAACCTGCTGGTTGGTTGACCTCAAATACGAAGAATTCCTGGCTTGACGACCATTTCCAAGGTTAACACAGAGATAAATGGGAGAGCTTGTGATCTTATAGAGATCACTCACAGGATTGCGACCGGTGCGAAGACTGACGAAGGGCTATAAGTGATTCTATGTTTTTGTATAAAATTGCGCTTTTAGGACAACATTTACTAATTTGTGTTTTATTTTACAAATTTTTCTCTTAATATGAATGCGTTCTATGCAGTTCGGTTAAGTTTTTGTATAATTTTTGCAAATCTTCTCTTGATACGAACTTTTCGTATGGTGTAAGAACCTCAATTAGTTGTCTTTGAAGTTTGAACAAAACAAAAAGATTTAGCTTTAACCATTAGGGTGTAGTTAAAAAATTTTATTTTTGAATCTACACAGACGGAATGGGTGCCAAATAGAATTTTAATGAAGCACAAAAAGTTTCAAGCCGATCGAAAAGGTTTTAGAGGATGCACAAGACATTTGAAAAATTTGGAAATGATCTATGAAACTTTTTTTTTGCAGTGAAAACTTCTTTAGGCGCGGTTTGGCACTTTTGCGATATGGGTAAAGCAATGAATTCGCGACCGACACCATTTTTTGGCTCATTGTATTTCGTATGTAAATTCGTCATAGCCCAGCGTCTCAGGTTCGATTCCAAGCAATGACTTCCGTTTTTTTATTTATTTAAAGTGAAAACATAATTGTGGCCACGGCTGGGATTTGAACCTGAGACCCTTAGTCTTAAGCCATCGACTCTACCATTGAGTCAAGAAACGCATTAATTTTGAGCTGTTAAATGACTTAAAAGAATGAAATACATAGCAACATTACCTAGTATACTTACCAACTCGGAGAAATACAGAGAAGAAATAAAGGAATTGAATTGAAGGACAGAGAAAGATTTATGCAACGCAGAAAAAATAAAAAGCACCAAATATTTTACTATCATGACAATGAAGTGGATAAGAGAAGCTGGAAATTTCATCATGGCAGAGTAGGAGACGCACTGGTCGATGATTCGAACTTTATAACAAATTAAAAGAGATCAACAACTCCTCGCGATGATTTATCGATGGAGTTGAAATGGTTGCATGAAAATAGTTTGAAAACCATTACTCAAATATTAATTAATTTCGTTTCTAAACTTAATGCATTTGCATAGTCCTTTTTTTTTCATTTCATTGTCAAAGTTTACGAGCGCAGTTACGAGATCTGTAGACACTATCGTTAAAAAATTGAATGTATTGATTTTAACAGAATTTCACAAGGGGGACGAAGAAATATAGATATGATAGGTATTTCAGATTTCAATTTAGTTGCAAGTTTCAGAAGGCACGATCGTCCAGCAGCAGGAGTAGCTATCTATAAAAGGTTGTCTTATACAACTGCCATATTTTGCTCTAATCATATGGATTTGCATATGAGGTACCTACACTAGTATATGTTTAGTAGTAATGTTTTTGATATCGGCGATTTGTGTGTTTATCGTTGCCTTTCTGGAAATGGACAGCAAGTTATAACAGTAGGGGTTTATAATTCACCGACTACGTCTTCAAGTGCAATACGACAGTTTTTATATAAAAATTTATTTATTAAGTCTGAAGACGCTTCTGCATACCTTCACGATAAAATTGGGGAGAGATTTGATGATTTCCCAATGATTTTGAGTGGTGATTTTAACATCAACTTATTGAATTGAGGAATTGTGAATGAAAACGCATAAGTTTCATTGATGTTCCTCTATATGTACATCTACATAAGTATATTATAAAAGATTTTCCTGTACCTACATTAAAATATTTACTGAAAATTCAATTCTGTTTTCACTTCCGTCGGCACTCCCGGTGTGCTTCTTTTTTTTTTAATACTACACCAATTTCTTTTTTTTTTTGAAATATTCCTCAACATTGTAAAATAATATTTTAATATTTTAGTTAATAAACAAAACAAAAGTTCTACGTAGTTAAAATGATAAACTTATTTATCGTTGAAACTCAAATTAAGAAAGATTAATTAAATTTTTTTGGCAGAAAAACAAAACTATTCTACTTCTTATTTTATCAAGATTTGTGTTTCGCTTGACCGGAAAGTTTAGGTATTAAGAGTAGATTCTAAACTAAAACAAGAAAAATTTCAAATTTCTCAAATGTCTGCTTTTTTTGAAAATTCGATTAATTCGTCAGTATCACGAAAAATATCAAAAGCACTTAAAAAATGTAGGATCAATGAAAAAAGAAATCAGCTCGAAAAGCTTAAAATACAATCGGATCTGTTTTTGGTGAAATCTCAGACGCCTTTTGACATATGCTAATGCCAGTATAATTTTATCCAACATTGTTGCTGTGCTCCGGAAGGAAGAGTTCCCGTTAAAGAGACACCATTTTTAACTGATCAAAGAACCGTGAGAAATTTATCGATCGGAAATGTTGGGTGGGCTGCTACCGGCTTCCCGAGGACATAGAAAAACTTTAAAAAGAGAGCAAGAGAGAGCTGAAAAACTGAACGAAAAAAACTGAAGTTGAATAAGCCTCATGTTTTATTTCATGTCACATGTCATATTTCTGTGGAAACACTTCTCGAGATACTTCTAGTTCTGAGACAACTGACAGTGACAGTGACTTCGAAGTTTCTCCTGCCAAAAATGAAAAGTTTAAACGGAGCACAAATCAAATGCGAGTCAAACTTCTAAGTTCGGGGATTGCTTTTGATCGAGCGGGGGTATCTGAAAGAAATGCTGCTATAATCGCTAGTGGTGTTTTGAAAGCCGTTGGCATGATGCCCCACGAAGGACAATCGAAGGTTATAGATCTTATATTTCGACTTAATCCAATGGCAGAATATAAACGTTAATGAGCCTACTGTAACCAAATTCCGGACCGATGAAACAATTTTGAGACTTGTTAATAGCGGGGTCACACTGAAATGTAGAACGATGTGTAAAGCTGGTTACTGAAGCATCAGAGAAAAATTTTGGGGTACAAGAGCCGTGATGGTCTGTTAAGAGCAAGAATCGCCTCTAGAAAAAAGATGCCTGAGTTCAATACAAAAAAAAATTGTTGTGGAAGCATCATACGAATAAAAGAACATTCAAATGGTTGGATGGTTGGAAAGAGTGCTGGGCGGAATTCAAAAGCAGATTCCTCCACGTGGGGGTGGTTTGTAAAAAAAAAAATAAGCCAAATGCTGCAAAATAATTTATGTTTTCCTTATAATTTCAAAGGACAAGCATACATATTTTCAAGTGCGTTGTGCACTCTTAAGATATTTTCTGACAGAGCTGAAACTTGGTTTCCCCTCTTTTGATGTCAAATGCCACCTATCCTTGCTATGAAGAAGAAAAAAAACATAAAAAATTTAGTTTCACTTCATCCTATTACCCATATCTAAAGCTCGTTATTATTGCGGGTTTGGAAGAGTTTCGTCAACCATCGCAAAATAAATAGAAGTTTTGGTTTGGCAGGGCTAATCCCTATATTTCGTTAATGGTTACAAAAATAATAATGAAATAAAATATTCCTTTACCTCTTTCTACGATGTTCCTGCTTCAACCTTCGGTTCTCAAATTGAATAGAAAAGTAAAATTGGTTGGACAGACTTCGTTTGATGGACGTTTGAAAGTCGGATATAGTTTGCGTTCAGGCTTATCAGACTTGTCGTTCAACATCCTCAGCTCCATCCAACTTCAAAGTTTCCAAAAATACTTGGAAACCATCCCACAAGTTGGACATTCGCTCGTCTGAAGGCTCACATTATCCAACATTGGTTGTTCACATCAAAGTCTGTCCAACTAATTGTACAGTGTGAACTCCGCCATAATTTGATGTGAGCTTTCGGCAAAATGGCGTTTGGTCAACGTCGTTAAGTTAAAGTGGAGCTGTGCAACTGCATGGGAGTTGGGTAAGTGAAATTATGCATGTGTTAAACCCGTAACGTAATGGTAAAGGTTTCTCCCTGTTGCGTTCAAGGTTTCAATCTTAGAAACATCAAGAAAAATTAAAATGTTTTTAAAAGTGTATCGCTTTTCGGAAGAAATTGACAATTTCCCCGATAGCAATTTCATGCAATGGAGAGCGATTTCTTAAATTGCCTTCTGGAATCAGTAAACAGTAAATTGAAGGCTGAAAAAATCCACTAGATTTTCCTCGAATGCCTCAAACCCAAATTTTTCTTCCCAAATAAATCTTCATGCTCAATCAACTGAAAACGTAAAACTAGGTACTTCGAAAACTATAAAAGAATGTAACACGAACGCACATCAGATCTTGTTCACCTGAACGCTTCAATTGATCTTTATTTTGTCGAAGAAATGACGTTTTTTGAAAAACGTAAACGTGCTCTGAATGTCATACTGAGTTTCTTATGAGCCCTAGGTTTGCTCTCCACTGAATTAGAACTTCGGCGGGTTCAGGCAATGCAAAGGAATATCATTTTCCTTCCGCAATGATAGGGATATGTGATGATTTTTTGAAGACTGAAAGCCCAGTTTTTTTTTGGAAATATTGTGAAGGAGACCTGGGTCAACCCTGTGTAAAGTTCAAAGAACGAACCTATTATCAGCTTAATTTCCCAACATTCCCTCGGCTGAACAACTCCAGCCGTGGCTGTGGCACACATTTTGCAAAGTCAGACGACATTTTTTTTATTTATTTATTTGCAATGTGCCTGTTTGGTAGTACCTAGTTGTTGTTATTGTTATACTTAGTAGGTACTGTTGTTTTTGTTCCTAGGCTCTCTCGGTTTAGTCTGTTGTCATTATATTTTGTTTTTGCTATTCTTTGTCATGACAATGGCATAGCCTATTGAGAGAGATGGTGAAAGTCTGTATGTTTGTATGTTACATAAATTCATAAATTATCCTCACACATCCTGGAAGGAGTACAAACGAATGTAAGCTCTCCTTTGTACGGGTTGAATGCGGAATCTTTCCACACACCTCCCGAGGAGAGCCAAAACGATTGAATTTGGAATGGCGTCAGATAGGGAGAGTGGGTGGGTGATGGTATTTACCAGAAATGAAGAAGACGAACAAAAGGAAAACATAAAAAAAAGAATCCAAATCTGTGCCAATAATAAAGTGAAATTAAGGAACGTAAACAATTTTATCTTTTTCCATATACTCGTCGTGCTAACATCCACATCCAGAGAAAAAATGCAAAGAGTGAAATAGAGGAAGAGCAAAACAAACTCCTACACCAAGTTGTGTGTAAATCATGTGTGTGTCCCGAGCGAAGATGAATGGATGACCTATCTGGAAATGGAACTGCTTGGTTAGTCACACAGCAGTTTGTCTTGTCTTTATTTTTGTTGGATTCATCTTAGAAGGCGCTCAGCGGCAGGGACGTTGACTGTGTGGAATAGCGTCTGGATTAGATTTGTTACACGGCAAAAGCAGGTCCTTATAAAAAAAATGAAACGAATGGAAAAAATGCTTTCGGATAATAACTCTACGCCAAGGGTATTTTATGTTATTTTGTATCGTAAATTTGTGTTGAACTTTAATAAAATCTTGGCTTGCCTTTTAACATAATGGCAAGAGTTTATTCCGACATGGGGTTTCTTCGTAAATGCCTATTCGTAGAAAGGGAATAACCTCACTCCCACCGATAAAAAGTACAGCAAAAATGGGTAGGTAGTAGGTGTCCACCTATCAAAGCTTTTTTCGATCTGTTCCTGTTGCCAAAACTGAGTGTGAGTGCAAAGAAGATAAAAGCAGTTATTTTTGACGGGCCACAATTACAATCAAGATCCTTAATAAAACGCTAATTTGAAAGACTATGATAGATAGTGATGCAAACGCATTGAATGAGTTTGTTTGGTTAATTCAAATTCTTTGGGAAATATGAAAAGTTCGGACTTCTTCCACACGTCCAAGAATTAATGATTCACTCTCAAAGGCTCATAATATAATTATAACATGAGCATCAAATTAAACTTTCTCAGGATTGGTACAAAAATAATGTAGATGGTTCTATCTGGACTATTTTCCAGCCAATCTTGGGAATCTAAGTGAAGAACAGGGAGAGCAATTCCACCAGGACCTTTGGCTGATGGATAAACGCTGTCAAGGCTCCTTAAACGCACAGATGATGACTGACTACAGTTGGAGCATTCAGTTTCAAAAAGAAAATCATATATAAAAGAAGGTTTTTATCAACTTTAACTTTAGTAAGTTGGGATCATCTTTAAATTCATAGCGTTTTATGATGAAAACAACACATGGTCATATTTTTTGAAGTGGAGCAATTCGTGGAGAATTTCGATACCAGATTTGTGATCAGCAGAGTTGACACTGTGTTGGACAGACTTTGATGGAAGTTGTAGTAGATGGTCGGATGTAGTTTGCGTCGTTTGGTCGTTCAAAAATTTGTCCAACTAATTGCACAGTGTGAACTCCGCTATCATCACTGAAAATTGGATTAATATCGTCTATCGTGTATGTAGAGCTACTCTCATGCAGTGTTGTCAATGTAGCGCCTTCATTCTTATTTCAAGAGGCGACTAAAAAGGAAATACATCTAGACAATAAACACCAAAGTAAGTCTTGTGGCAATCGTAACACCTTAAAACTTTCCAACGATTGTGCATGCAGATCCTAAGATCTATACACGACTGGATATCAAAAGGGTAGTAAAAACGAGATCGAACTCAAGCGTTTACGATTAAAAAAAGATTGAAAACGCTAAAGCAGTGATAAGTAAGAAAAAAGTTGTCATCAAATGATAGTCAAAGTGTTTCTCTAACTATAAAGATGAAAAAGACTGCCTCGAGAGAGAATACAAAGCTGCAAGAAGCGGAACTATGCGGTGCTAGAAAAGATTCTGATGCATGAAATTCGATAAAACGGGGGGAATTCTGGTCCTAGAGGAATGAATTTCAGGCAACTTTTGAAGTGTATGGTGCAGCTGATACTTTTTCTAGTTTTTGACTATTTATATATTTGTATGAATTCTTTGAGCGTTGAAAAAAAATGAATATTAAAAATATCGATTGCTTTTTACGACACTTCAAAAATTAGCTCAAATCCATACCTCTACAACAGTCTATAACAGAATACCCGTAAAGGGGCAACCTTCTTCAAAATAGAAGCTAAATGGCTACAGTATTGTGATAGCCTATTGAACGAAAAGTTTCTTCTAGAAAGCTTTGCGGAAACTCAACCAAAATAAACAGAAATACCGGACATCATGTAGTCAAAGAACTTAGTGAGTCTTCTAAAAACTTCACAAACTGCAAAGGTATTGGGCTAACACTAAGAGTTTTGGAAAAAGATGGCATCGGGATTCGCGACTCGCAACTTCGAGCTTATAAAAGGTGATAGTCTATCTAAGCAATGGAAGAGTTACCTTCTACTGATGGGAAGGGTAAATATCGTTTGATCAAGCTGATCTTTTATACGTTGACGATTGATGAGCTTGTTTTAAGTAGCCGGCTGCCGAAATAATAAATTTAACTGATGGCCAATGCGACAATTGATACAAGTCAAGTCAACAATTGATACAATCTTCTAAAGCATGAGGGTCCTCTTACTGAAAACAATCGTTGAGATTGGCATGCTGTGCTAGGAGACTTCGGAAAACCATTAGATCGACAACCTCGAAGTCCAATATTTGTGGCCCCCAGACACCGAAGAATAAAAAAGGGCGATGATGGAGATATGATGTCCAATTGAAGTCACTGAACCATTCCAAATCAAAGTTGATGAACACCAAAAAGCCTTTTGACTTCTTTGCTCTTTATTTCAGTTCTTGACTAATGGTTGATTGATAAAGTACACAGCAATGAAGGAAATCAACTTTGCTAAGGATGGAGCTATAAGTAAAGATCTTTGACCTCTGCACGATCACGAAGCACCTTATGTATGAGCAAAAGTCTTAGAAGGTAGTAGGTACCGTATTATTAAAAAAAAAATAGTGAGTAATTGTGTTGGATATTTTCGGATCTAGATATGCTTTTCCAAACATTCCTTTGGATGAGAATTTGATTCCAATTGGAGAATACTCAAATATCTGGGATCAATTGTTTAGCAACCTTGGATGACGATGTCAAGCGTAGAGTTGATGAAGTGGGGAAAAACTTTGCCATTTGCTGTGATAGAAAAGTGCCCTTAAGCTGAAGGATGACTCTAAGCCGCAGCTGTGCTTCCAGCACACACAAACGGGTCACAATGTTGGGCAATGTATACAAAAAGCATGAGAATAAGTTGAGTAAGCAACTGAAACTGTACGAAGACGCTCCATAAGACAACTTCAACGTATTACGTGTTTAAAACACAAATATCCGTGGAAGTCCTGCAAAAAATTTAGTACGGCCAGTTCAATTGGTATTTTTCTACTACAGACAGGCCAAAATACTCCTAACGCAGACAAATAAAAAGAAATCAATTTAATTTAGGTATCCTCAAAATTTACATGGAGCAAACCGAAACAAGCAGTTGCTTGCTGAACCCATTCAGATGATCACCGTGCTTATGCAAGTGCCTTTAAAAAGGCTCACTTACTCTGTTTTTGAAAACCAATTTTGAATAACAAATAGAAAACACAGCTTGTCTTTATCGAAGAAAGTAAACATCTGGCAACAAGGGACCATGTGCTCAATTCAAATGTGGTACCCGTGGTATTAGTGGAGTCAATAAAGCTTTTTCTTCGGAAGTCCTCAAGAACAGCTCCGATTTTGATGATTTTTGTTTTGAAAATTTTGTTTTTTTATATTATTTGAAATCAGAAACCTTTTAGAGCGGGGACGGAACTATTTATATTGTTTAAACAATATCTGTGATATTTGGTGTACCCTGACTTGTGTTAAATTCGATTTCTCTGTCAATACTGATGGTAGAGACCTAATTTTAGACTTAATTTTTTGTTGAAATAATAATCTTCGAAACTGTATTTAAGTTGGGCTCGAATAGGCTTAGGGTTGCCAGATTTTAAATTTTAAATGGTGTGCAAGTTTTCTTCCCCAAGCAAACTTTTGACTTTTAGGTCTTTTTTTCAGAAAACTCCTGGTAAACTTAAGGTTTCTTTATTTTTAACAGATGAACAAATCAATAATAAAAAAAAATTCATAAATAAGGGCACTCAAAAACCCATACATTTTATAATACTTGCAAAAATACAAAATGGGTAAAATATAAAAAATGAAAAGATTTTTAGTTTTGAAGTTTGTTTGAATAAGACAATAATATGTGCACCAACGACATTTATATAAAAAATTCAGTTTGGTCTCTATTTTTTTTATAAAAAAAGTCTTCATATAATCTTATTGTAACAAATAGTTGTTTACATTTTTACTGCTTACCTCACTCAGTATTCATTTACCTTTTGGAGTAACTGCTCGCTTCCTCAAGTTTTAAGTAGTAATTTTTATTACAGTGAATTCTTATCAGTGCAGTGTGAACTATTTATAGCAAAAACAATTTTTATCGGAGTGAATAGTGAATATCAGCATAATGCAGAAGGTATTTATTTAGAAGCTAATACATATAAATATAATTAATAATTATTGATGGTGGTATGCTACTTCATAGATTAAAATGGGAAAAAAATAAAAAATGTGCAGATATTTGTCAACAGTATATCAGATATTTACGTAATAATTATGGGACTAATGTTAAAGTTGTATTTGATGGATATAGTAATGATGGAACTAAAGTGTCTGAGAGAAATCGTAGATATGTCGGCAATACTTCCATTGATTATTTATTTGAAGAAGACATGCCTTTAAACACAACGAAAGAGAATTTTTTAGGTAATAGCAAAAATAAAAATAGATTTATTAATCTTCTCTGCAAAAAACTAGGCGAATATAATATTGAGTGGAGTCAAGCCGAAAGTGATGCTGATCGATTAATTGTGCAATCTGCTATAGATTGTTCCTCTCTTCAAGTAGTTGTTGTAGCTGAAGATATTGATGTGTTAGTTTTATTGATGGCTTTAGCACATGATGATAAAGAAATGTTTTTTTTAAAACCACAAAAAAATAATATATTGCAACGAGTTTACTCAACAAAAACAATGTTAGAGAAATATCCAAATATTAAAAAAAACCATCTGCTTTTTATTCACGCATTCACTGGATGTGATACTACATCCGCTTTCTACAACAAAGGAAAAAATTGTTTTATTAAAGTTTTTGATGATAATCAAAAATTACATGCAGCAGCTGAAAATTATATAGTTGAAGAACAAACTGAAGAAGTGCTTTTTAATGATGGTATTTATTGTATTCTAACAATGTATGGTGCTAAAACTGCCAAATGCTTGAATGAACTGCGATATAAACGTTTTATAGCATTAGCTTCAAAAAATAAAAGCGTACAACTTAATTCCCTACCTCCGACAGAAGATGCAGCAAAACAACACATTAAAAGAGTCTAACTACAAGTTCAGCAATGGAAAAATAACTCATTGATACCGCCTGAAGAATGGGGTTGGCGAAAAGAGAATTATTTAAAGCCAATCAAAATGACACAACCAGCAGCACCTGACAAAGTTTTGAAATTAATATTTTGCTCTTGCAAAACAGGATGCGGTTCAGCGTGTGGCTGCAGAAAAAGTGGTCTTCATTGCTCACCAGCGAGCATAGTTTGTAGTGGAAATGACTGCAGTAACCACCCACCACTTGAAGAAGAGGAAGAAGTCTCCGAAACGCGAGATGAGAATGAAAATTAAATGTAATTTTTTTTTTTGTATATAAAATATTGGAGTTTCTGTGGTCAATAAAAAATTTATATTTTGGTTCACAAGTTAATTCCATGTCATTACTGCACAGAACAAACTTAGAGGTAATTTCTTATAAGATAACATTCATTAATATATTTACAAGTTTGTAATGATATTGTATAGCAGAAATTTTTTTTGTTTATAAATATCACAGATATTGTTTAAATGGGGACGCTGGTCTAGATAGAACGTGAAAAATGTGCATAATTTATGAATTTTTTGTGACTCGACAAAAAGATCAATCGAAAATCTGTGAATGAGGTTTTATAATTTATGTCTTAATATACAAGTAAAAGATTTTTTGTGTCAATTAAATTCAAAATAGCGGCTGTCCAGCATTTCTTCGGAGGCACCTCATTTTTTAGACGGGTCCATGGCCGATGATGTTACCTCCTTAATTTTGGTCTTGGAACGGAATCCCGAAAATTTTTAGTTTCTATATAACAACAGCAAGAGACGTACGCAGGATTTTTTCGATATTATGTTATTTCGCGAAATGGTGCACGTTTGAACAAAACTTTGAAATTTTACTATAAAATAACGACAAAATTGATGATAAAAAAAACTTTGTAATATAATAAAAAAAAATCTTACATACGTCTTCGGAGAAAGTTATTTTGAATGTACTATCAAAATTTCATAAATATCGGTGAAGATTTGCTCGAGTTATGCCTTCGGCCAGTTCAAAAAAAAGATTTCGAGAAAAACGCGTTTAAAGTTTAAAGTACTACGAAATCGTATGGCATATCTGAGGGGCACTGCCGCAGAATGGAAAGTTTGGGCATTTAGACATTTTTGCCGACATCCATCTTTTGGTATGTTGTTTTTAAGACCCTAAAGTATCTTTTGAGACAAAAAAAAATATATAAAGTTTTCAAAATTTTAGACCAGCTTACCCCCCTCAAACAAGACAAATAGTTCCGTCCCCACTCTGAAAGGTTTCTGATTTTAAGGAATATACAAAAACAAAATTTTTAAAACAAAAATCATCAAAATCGGAGCTGTTCTTGAGGACTTCCGAAGATTGCCTGTTTTATGTCTTCATTGACTCCACTATATAATGGTTAGCATATCTTCCTGTAACGAGAAACGTTCGTCGTTCGAGTCTCAATAACATCAGGTTTTTGAAAGGCGTAGTTTCCGATGTTTCCACAATTTTGTGGCTCAACGTTTTTAACTTTTATATTTATAATCATGCTCAACTCTGCGTGAACCTAAAATAGCGGTAAGAGCAACAACACAACTGCCACAGAATTTAAAACAAAAACCAAAGAAAACCCAAGGAGCGACTGGCTCGATTAAATTCTAGCTGAGAGGCCCAGTTCTCTTTACAGTTTTTGCAGCATTTGGCGTTGAATGTCAGCAATAACGCGCCGAAGACTCTCTCTAAGGTGTCAGTCGTCTCGGGCTTATCTGCTTAGTAAAGCGACTTCACTTAACCTCATGAAAAGTAGTCCAGTGGACAGTGGTGTTAAGTCGTCCGGCCTTGGAGGTAGATCACGCAGGTTAAAACTTAAAATTATGTAAAAATCGCCATCAACAGCGATTTTGTTTCAATTTACCGAACGTATACGCAGTGCCGATTGATCGTGCGGTTTTTATTCTAAAATTCTCAAACAAAACTGAGCAAAAAGACCTGCTCCGAAAAAAGTGTAGCCAGTTTGAAAAGCATAGGTCTAAAGGAACCACCCTTAATAAACCAACAACTCCATCACTATTTTGCATTTAGACGAAACTTCAAATTCAGGAATGGGCTGGACAGTGCATCCCATGCCTTAACTAGATGCTTTGTCTTATTGTACTTGGAACTAGTTACAAGCTCTCTAACAAAACAGAAACTTAACGCACATGCGTACCTATTTAAATAAAAATAGCAAAAAATACTTCTTCCTTGTGTTACACCTGAAAAAATTACAAAAACTCCCGCCGCGCGGTTATACTTACTTTTCGATTAAGCTACTGCCACCACTCTTACACTGAGAATTATTTTCAGGACATCGAAAACAACTACTCGCTTTGCTTGGGATAAATGGCGGGCGTATCTCTCGCCTTATGATCAAAGGGCTGCCCCCTATTGCGCGAATAGCGTTCAGTCGAACTAAAAACACAACAAATCGCTTCCGCCCGCGCTTTCATATCGAAATGAAACCCATGTCAATTCTGCTGTTGATGTGTCGAAGCTAGACGGACACGAACCAAACCACCAAAAGAAAAGCAAAAATCAATATTCGCATGCACAAGCCATAAGAATACACACTAGCCGTCGTCATCGTCGTCGTCGTCGTAGTCGTCGTCGAAGTCGTAAATGCGGTCCTTTTGTTCAGGTTAAATGACAGGTGGCTTTCATTGCTATCCATTGCGAGTAAATGTAGGTCCTTTGTATCCGCCTCCATGTGGAAAATAATAATTATTATGAGGCGGTCAGCCGAAGCGATTTCCTTTTAATAGGAGCTCGGTTTGAATGTCCTTTTCATCGAAGGCAAGTTAATAGGATTTTTTCGATTTGTTTCATGTGCTGACGGACGTCGTCATCGGTCGCCGTCCGTCGTCGTCTACTCATTGGCAAAAAGTGAAATAAGATTTTCCTCATTCTGATAACAGTTGGAAGTTATTACAGTGCGGTCGTGGTGTAGTTCTGAAACCAAATGTCAATATGTTTCTCTGTCATCCCTGCAGGGGGCACTTTCTCACTTTGCCGTCAGACAGGTACTGATTTCTTAGCAAATAAATACTTTCTTCTTTTCTTTCTTTTGAATTTGATTCGAATCCATTCCGTCTGGTGAACAAGGTGAGAGATGACTTTGCACAAGGTCCTGTAGGTCTCTTCATCTTATTTACAGACTTATTTTCCTCCTTTTTGTTAAGAGGAAAAAACAAACTACTAGACAAACAATCAGGGTGCCTGTTGTTGGTATGGGTAGTCTGGGTAATTTTGGTCTTGGACTCCGTCCTTCGACAAGATCTTTCATTCTCCAAACAAAAATAAAAACTCTTCAATTACTTAAAGAAGACCACACTAAAGTATCTTCGTTTACACTAAGTAGCTGCCGAGTTTGTTGCCCTTCCAAGTTCGGTTTGGTTTTTAATATAAAAAGGATGTTTTCCAAGGATCGTTTACAAAGTCCAAGTAGTGACATTCGATACACGATGA
The DNA here is from genome assembly GCA_914767635.1 of Melanostoma mellinum. Taxonomy (NCBI): domain Eukaryota; kingdom Metazoa; phylum Arthropoda; class Insecta; order Diptera; family Syrphidae; genus Melanostoma; species Melanostoma mellinum. The sequence goes on from OU612058.1 coordinate 257,930,238, forward strand.
TAAATAAAGTGGCTTATGAATGTTTGATTTATGAAATGGAATGAAATTTTTCCTTTGTTTTTTTATTCGTCGCTACGCTCAGTTGCTGGCCAAGCTGAGTTGGAGTCCATTTATGCTTCTTTGTCGTCCTTTTAGTGGTTTTTTTTTTAGCTCAAGTACTTAATCCGCTTATGTCATGGTTGTAATGCGTGAACACACTCATTAAGGGGACTTTGACTATTTTATTTTTCCTTTCGTTTGTTTCTCTAGATGAGAGTAAATTTAGTAGCTGCCACCGAAAATGTTTGTTTTTCTGTCCAATTAGGGAAGGATAAGTGACAAGTAGATTCGAAATTGAAAAAGAGAAAAGCTATGCTGTCATTTAATAAAGAAAAGTGAGCTCAAACACGATTTTTTCTTCTTCTTCTCGGTGGGTATTTTGGAAAAATGACTACACTGATATACTGATAGAGAGGAGCATGAAGCATGCGGCACAAAGTCGACATCTCATTTATTTCATTTCAATTTGGAACTCCATTTCCGTGTGGGGAGGTCGGTCGGTCGGTTGGTCGGTGGTAGGTTGTGTGATGCCTTTTCTTTTGGTTTTGTTCGACAGGAGAAAAGCCAGCTTATAGTCTCATTAGTTAGAACAAAGAGGGTTGTTTGCAAGAGATGAATGACAGGCATGATGGATTTTTTCTTCTTTTTTTCTATAGGCAGGATTTGTATAGTTAGGTAGGCACTATAGAGACCTGTTGAGATTTTCAACGGCGGAATATTATTCAATTAATTCGTGAGCTGACCTGATTTCTTAAGCGACAGTACATAAATTTGAGATGGCAGAGCTGGTATTGCTTATAGAGGAGCTGTCAAGCGAAAATAATGAAGTTATGAGTTATTATTGCGAGATCTCCCTTGGGGACTTGAGAAGTGAGGAGAAATCCGAAGCAGAGATCCGTTCAGCAATAATTTGGAAAATAAAATAGCTCGAGGACTAATGGGCTTTTGGGAGGTTGGGGGGGGGGGGGGGGGGGTACCTGAAAACTCAATAAGAAAAAAAAGCAGAATGGGGCAGCTTCCTTCTTTGATCCAACTTAGCAGAGTTGAGTTTCTGCAACGTACAAACAAAATCTATCCCCAGCTATATGACGTGGTGCCCTCGGAAAAGGACTATTGAAGTTTTCCGAGAAAGTTTAGTTTGCCCTACTTGGGATTTTATTTGACTCTAATGTTGTTGATACTAAAGAGAAATGTTCCATTTTGTATATGCGATGATTGATTCTTTCAACGTCAGCGGAAAGACAAAAGAGCCCATTGGAATTCATACTTTACTGGCAGCATACACAACCTTTAAGTCTTTGAACATAGCTGAAATAAGCGCGAGGTATATTTACCATAGTTCATTGAAATTAGAGGTACCTACTATGCTCATTTTACAATGACATTCTGAAGCCAGAAGAACGACCTTAAGTTACTACAAATCGTGCGGCTTGTAAACGATATAGCAGAATGCTTGCAAAGTTTCCCATACCAATCCTCTCTGAAGATCGACATATTTTTATTAGATTCAGGCGCACTTAAAGGCGTTGTGACTACCCAACCCATATAATGTTGAAAAACACAGTGCGGGTGTTAGGAAATAAGGAAAGGATAAGAGAGGAGTGGTCAATGCACATTATTCTTGAATTTCTGTGCACTTTAATGTGCGAGGAAAATTGAGGTGGGTAGAGAATTCCACATCCGAATTGAACGGCTAAAATATGAAAATCTGTTCTTGACTGTATACGACCTAAATCGGACTGGACTGTGATCTGGTGAGTATTTCTTGCGAGGCGAGTGTTGCGCAGTAGAATTGTTTTAGGAGAGGAGTGCAATTGGCTATTTTACTAGAGCTTGCTTTCTAGCTTAGGTGGGCATTACAATTCGGGGTGAACCTGAACCTCAACCAACATCTTTCGACAACAATTTCGGTTTTGGGCGAGCTCTCTTTAGTTTTGCAATATAAGTCGGTTAATACCAGCAATCCTAAGATGAGGTCTTCCCCCTCTCTGCAATGTGGTATCGAAAACCCGTCAGGCCGGAGCGTTTGGGTACATCCACTCTACATGGCCCAGCCATCGTTGCCTCAAATAGATATCGCAATACAGCTCATACAGTTCGTTTTTGTATCGAGTGTTTTTTTAGAGATTAGTTTTTCGAATAGGGTAAAACTGACATGTTGTGATCAAATTGGCTAACTCTTACGTCATTTATGTTCTATTATGTTCGACAGAATAAACAATTGCCGCTGTAGAGCAAAGTGTTGAAAAAGACCCGAATGAAGTGATTCGCAACCGTGCACAGCAATTGGAGCTTTGTCTATCACCTTTATGGAAGATTTTGCGCAAAGATCTTGGCTTATAACTTACCACTTACAGGAAATGAGATTGATCTCGGTGCTGATTTTCATAGCAAAATTTTGTTCAGTGATGAAGCTCATTTCTAGATTCTGGTTGAATGATTACTTCAACAAGCAAAATTGTGGCCTGTTAAATTGAATCCCGATCAGAAGCGGTAAAAAATTTCCTGCATCGTTTCAAGAAACAGACCCAAGCATTTTTCAAAATTTTAAACGATTTCAAATATGTGGTCGTTCCAACGAAAATCGTGGCTTACAAACATACCAAGTACAGACAGCTTTTCTTCAGGGAATGGAGGGGGCCTACAATTTTCTGCCGAATACGAACGGCTAATCGAGATTCATTGCTTTTCATGGCAAAGAATCTACTAACAGAGGATTTGCTTATTCCCCGCGAAAGGCGATACCCGGGGAAAAACATTTTTGCTTCTGTTGGGATTCGAACCAGGAACCTCCGGGACATGCGGACATGCTAACCATCATACCACGGGTACAACTAATAAGTATGGACGTTACATTCGATTATACTTAAGGAAAACTGAAATAGGAAATTAACTAACAAACAACTATGGCAGCATTAAGATTAGGTTTTTCTTAATTTTAGGAGAAACTTATCAAGTTGGCAGGACTCCTTTTCCACATTATGTTGCTGCAAAAATTATGATTGTCTCAGAATTTTCGTTGTTTCATGTTATGTTGCCAAGTCATTTCTCTAATCTCTATTCGATTTCATCCCTAGAATCAATTCTTAAAGTTGTCAATAGTGAGATGACGCAATACTACCCAGGCTCACAGTTGTGAAAACTTCGACCAAAGTCTTGCACATCCTTACCGAGATCCCAAAATCTTACTCACAAAATCTAAAGTAAAATTATTTTCTCAGCGTGTTTAGCATTCACCTTTTTGAACCTCACCTCACCTTCCTGGACTGTAAGTTTTGTTGAAAGTTTGAGCCCTTTTGAATCGCTTACCACATCACAGTGTCAGATTTCACTTGTCAATAGAAATTAAAACAAAGTCACCTCTTCAACAATATCAAAAGCAACTTGAAATGCGATCTTTAAAAAGTCGTCAAATAAATAAAACATCATCAACCGCACCTCCCATGATGCCAAACCTTAGAAAACATGCGTTTCGGAATTTTAATTGGAGCGTGGGACTGGGCAACAGGTCATATAATTGACCGTAAAATATCATATTACTGCTCGTTGTATTCCAATTAAAGTTGAAATAAAAATAAAACTAACTGCCAACCGCTCTACATAAACTCGATTTCTTGACATTTGTTGCAGCCAATTGGACATAATGTGTGATCTGCATAATGTCACCTTTCCAAATCGTTTTCTCTCTCTAAAAAGCCCATCCCAAACAGCAAATGCCCTTACACACCCATAAACTATTTACGCTTTTGTTGTATCACAACTTGAATTTAATTTTATTGCCTCCACAAATTACTCCAAACACATGACAACCAAACACAATCACTACCACCACCTTCGTCATTGTGTTTCTATTTTTAGTAATCCTTCTCAAGACCAACCCGAAATACCTTATTTGCCAGTCTAAATAGAAAACTCTTCAAATTAATCTCGTTGTTGCCTAAAAAATAATTGTTTTCCCATATAAAATTTTATGGCATCGAACACACACTGACACACAAAAAAAAAGAAGAAGAGAAAATCCAAACAGCACAACAAAAGAGCTCGGTGACCACCATCATTCAGCACTGAGCCAAGGGCCATGAGGAAAATCATAATGATTCTTCGAGTTCGATTCTATTGGCTTCTCAACCTGGTCACATTTCCTCACCTCGAACTTAGAAGACATGAAGACAGAGACGCCGCGAAATTTATGGCTCACAAATTATTACCAAACCAACCGTGGGAGGTCAACACCAGGCTAAGCATGAAAAGAAAGAAGACGGCATTTTGTAGGGATGAGAATGATGACTTCCAGAGAAGACACAATTACAGGTGGAATCGGTAACAAGCGTTTGATGGGTATACGGGCCAGGGCCAGGCATCTCACCTGAGCAGTGTAAGAAATTAGTCGACCACCAAACTGGATTCAATTACATTGCTTTTGATGACAATGAGAGCCGCTTGACGTTTTTATGACCAAAAAGTTAAATTAGACGGGCATCGAAGGGGGTAAAGGAAGGGAATTGGGACAATTCTTCCCAGCCAGAGTGCCGTCGTCGTCGGTTGTTGTTTTCCTTTCGTTGTCATCTTCGTTGGAGTTTTCCAAATGTTGTCATCGATTTAAATTCAATCGAGTGTTATGCCCAAAGACGATTTGGTAATTAGATGGAGGTGCGACGTCAGGTTAGGATTTTTTTTCGTTTTTTTTTTCTATCTTTTCTGAGGACTTTCCACTTGAGAAGTGTGCTTGGAAAAATCTGCGTTGGTAATTCCTTTCAATGTTGGCTAATCGAGTGGAATTATTACAAAGCGTGAAGCTGTGTAAGATTTCTATTTATGATCTCAAATCCATGACATTATGGCTGGCTTAAAAGATATTGTGACAAGTAAATAGGTATTTTGGAAATATTGAAGGAAACCTTAAGGTTTACTTTTAGATTCGGTGATTTGGTAGTATTTTTAGTGAAAAGTCATTGGAAGCTTTGTTTACAGTCGTAAATGACAAGTGGCATCCTTTGTGTAAGCAAGCCTTAGTGTAGTAATAATGTTTCAGAGAATGTGGTTTGAGAAACGTTAATTACGAAGATAAAGTATTGACGCTCTGTGCTTACATCGAATAAAGCCTTTGATTTAAATGATAATTTAGCGCCCCTCAAATAAGAATGTAAGGCTGAACACAGAACAGCTAGAGCTCCTAAACAATCGATGGAAAGACAACTTTAGGTTTTGTGTCTTGGAATTGTCCTTCATCTTAAACTAAACTGGAAAGAAAATTTGAAAGAAAGCTCAAATTGATTTCTACACTTGTAGTAAAATTTTTGGGAAAAAATGGGGACCTGGTCCCAAAACTATGCACTGATTGTATATATCCATTTATCCATAATAAGGCCAATCCTCACATATGTCTGTCTGATGGTCTGGTGGCCATCATAAGAGAAGGCTGAAGACCTTCGACCAAAATCCAAAGACTTGCATGCATTGGCTCAACTAGTGCCATGAGAACGACACCAACTGCAGCTGTGGAAACCTTTGTGTCGCTAGCCCCCTTGATCTTTTTACTAAGGAGATGGCGGCTAAAACAATTGGAAAACAGGCATATCAGGCTATAGAACCATCATGAAACATACAGATATAGACATTCAAACAGACTACACCCAATCGAGAGGCCCTAACAGTCTTCCGACAAGGGAAAGCTGGGGAAAAACAGGGTTATAAAAGAAAATCACTTTTCCGTCTTCACAGATAGTTCCGAAATAGACGAAGGGGTAGGTTCAGGTATCTTCTCAGATTACCCTACCATGAATAGATCAATTAAGCTTCCCCACTTCAGCAGTGTCTTTCAAGCAGAAGTACTTGCAGTACTATACAGTTGTGGGTTGTGGCTTTGCAGCAAAACACCTAGCTACGCAAAACCTGGTCAACAAAAATATTGACTTCTTTATAGACAGTCAGGCGGCCATTAAAGCTATCTCATCCATTATCACAAAATTCAGATTAGAAGACTACTGCTGTCGCAGTCTTCCAAGCAAGCCTTCCAAGCAGCAGAAGCTGGAAAGATGCAGAGTAGCAACGGCTCAGTGCAAAGAGGTCTGGGAGGTGGCCAAAATCACTGAATCGAGATGCAAAGCTTGGGTGATATTAATGTAACTGCAAGCTTTGCAAAATTCGTTCTACGGGCAGTATCCAGAAGGGACAAAGCCATTAGAATTCTTCGACGTGCAATCGAAACTTTGGTGATCTTTAGTTTTAGCCATATCTATTTTGTTGTCTCCCAAATAGTAAAGTTTCTTGACCTGGTTTTTTGTTTCATCCAGGACATTTTGCCTAGTCATGAGTTTACACGTAGCGAATTTGTGCACCAATGTTTAGCCTGCTGTGATACCGGTTGAATATCTGGTGAGCTCATCGACCTTGCAGTTCCTTAGGATATCTCTCTGCCCCTTTACCCAAAAAAGGTGAATGTTGAAATGTTCAGCTACCTCCATGAGAGATGATCGAATATTGAGGTGGTAACTGAGTTCATGGAAACAGCACTGAGTGATTTCAGGGCTGCTAGGCTCTCTGAGAAGAAGCGGATAATCACTGAAGATTTAATTTTTTTTACCCGCGCGATGGGACTTCTTTGATAACCAGAGCTTTCGCTTAGAACACACTACAGTGGCTAGGTAAGCGGAATGAGAGATTTACGTCTAGTTTAATAATAAAATATTTCCTTTTAAAAATATTACTGTATGTTTTAGCAGATGGCTTAGTTCATTTCTAATAGTTAATTTTAGAAAATCAAGTCAGTTCTAAATAAGTTTGCCTTTGCCACCGAAATGAAGGGAGGTAGAACCTTTTTCCTATTCGAACTTCTTTCGCTTCTTATGCCAAGCACCCTGCATAAAAAAAGCAAATATGGCTGTCCCTCGACTGCCTAAGAATTATGGAAATTCGACTAACGAATTCCTTGAGTTGCTGCTTTCAACAGTCGTGTTTCTTGAATAGCTTGGTTTGAGGTAAGTAAACATTTTTTTCTGCGTTTCGATACATGCGAGAATATTTTGCGAGAAACTGACATTACATGGCTGCAGTTTGGCGAGATCGAAGAACTCTGTTTTAGCCCGGTTGTATTACCCAGAACTATTTATTTGATTTTGTGCAGTTCGGCACTGGCCAGTGGAGAAAGCCAATATGACTGCTTCAACACCTGTCGGCCTTAGAACTAAACTCCGTGCTACTTTTAGTTATAGACCCTACGTCTAATACGTAGTGAGTGCGCAAAAGGTATTAATTCAACTTTTTTACAAATAGATGCAATGGTTTTGGAGAGAAGCTTTAACTACTTTCTATTCCGCAGTTCGTTCTAATATTCTTAGCTAAATAAAATTAGGGCATTCATAAACATATTTATTTTGATGAGAATTTTCAAGGAACAAAAAGATTTTGCCGGTTTCGCGTAATTTATTGAGCCAACACTTTTCATTTCAGTGTTATTAGATTACTCTCTGAGCACCTGCCAATTCTTATCGAAGCGTGTTATCAGTGGAAAAATGATTTCATGCTTCTGCCACTCGAACCTTGAACTAAAACGTAGCAGGCAGAGGTGCTAACCACTAAGCCACGGCCACCTAACTCCTCCCTTTTACAAGTCAAAACACAGCTTTACAACCTAGTTACTGCCTTAAGCTAACCCCTTCTTTTCTGTAACCATCTTAACAAGCTAGCATTTAATTAGAAAAGTAGAAACTTATTTTGATGACTTCCATCCAAAACGATAGTAATTACCAGTAAACCAGACTTTGCGTAAGGCTCTCAAATGAATTATGTATCAACTGAAAGGCAGCCCTTCGTTTCGAAATTCTTATTGAGAAAATCCTTCGACTCTTCTATGAACATAAATACCCCACAGTCCAATCCAAAATGCAATCAATCATTTAACAAAATCTAAATATTCTGTTAATACCTACCTACGACAAAAGTATCCATTTGGTCCTTTCATTGCTTAACCGCCATCATCACCATACAACCCTTTATTTGTTTCCAAAAATAGAAAATCCTTTCATCCTCTGCACAATAGAAGAAACCCCTCTGTGTTCTGTGACATCGTTGCCGAGAACAAGAACACACCGACCAACACCACGGACGAATTCCGATTCAATTCATTCCTGCAGTGTGTCCCCGCGGACGGACAACAACAATGCACCACCACCAAAAGCGGAATGTATAAAAATAACCATTATCACCGCCACAGCCACTATATACCATTATGACATCGTAAAATAATAATAAATTTTTCGGACAAAAATTACACTTCGTATGATGACAAAGTGTCGAACGCCTGACAATTTAGGAGAATAAAGGCGAAGGGCACAACCCTTTCTCTTCGTGTCAATGAAAAAATGTAGGGGTGCTGCACAATTAGTAAATCGATAGAAAGTAAACACAAAAGAAAAACCAGAAGAGAGAAAAGCACTTTCCCTCGTCGCTTTGATGGATTCTCATTTTCTATTTGGAATAATTTTAGTGACAGTTAATGGCATAAGTGATGACGGTAAACGGTGGGGGCATTTGCTTGTAAACGATGGGGGAAGTCGTTGGTAACAGCGGGATTCCTCTAACTTCTGCGTCAGTCATAATTGGTGTTTGGAAGTAGATTAAGATTCCTTCGATAAGGGAATAGAAAGGGTTTCCAGTCGGATTAGTTTTGTTTGAATGCCGAAAGGCCTTGTACGGGCGCGACATACAATATGAAAGGTCTGGCTTTGAAGTCTGTCTAATTATTATTCTTATTGTCAAGTCTTTGATTATGTTTTAATCTTTGGAGGAATATGGGTGTTGGATGGTTGGTCGCTTTATGACTTACCATAGCGAAAATTAAGACTCTTCTATTGTATACTGCTTTTTGTTTCGATGATGCCTCGATGGGAGACTAAAACTATCATCAAAAATGTTGATAGTCTGCGGCATAATTATCAAAAATGATTTTATCGGGGTAAGATCGTGAATGTAGTGTCGAAGTAGGTAGGACAATAAATCTTTTCGCAGAATAATTTTTCAAATCGGAAGACTACAGAGGGAAAAGTGAGACGCAGCAAAGTTCAACTTGATAACCAAGGCCGTTTCAGTAGTTTCTAACTTGTAAGTTAGTCAAATATAATGTGGCATCAACCAACATTACTAGAATATTATTGAAAGCATTTTTTTTTTCTTAGTTTATTCCACAATAAGCTTACCTCCTCTCCATTCGAGCATAGCGCGGGCCCTATTATGATCGAATGTAGCATTCATCAAGTTCCCGGTTATGTTCCCGTCCCGTTTCCCGTTGGAATATGTAGACTAAATTTAATCTATGCTACTCAGGGGCAATAAAGCACTCCAACTGTGAATGGGTTTTTGAAACCGGTAAATTAAGATGAAATGTAAATATGAAACTTTCTCCTGGATCAAAAAAAATTGAACCACATCAAAATCCGTTGCGTAGTTTTGAAGATCGTAGCGAGCAGACACAATTATTTTTTCTGAGAGGAAATTTCATTAGTAAGAAATCCTGAACGTATTAGAAGTACCAATATCCGTTTAAGCCTTAACGTTTAAAATACTATTTTACTGAAAAGAGAGTACTACTGCTCAGTTGATCTTCTGATTGTGATGTTTGACGAAGATAATATAATATAAGAGATATACTCAACAAACTCACTCGGAACCGAGTAATTAATACGAAAGCAAAGTTTGCATATTACTATGAAATACTTGACAATAGCCGCTTTCCACGAAACTGCTAATATTGTCAAACGTTACTTCTTTGGGCTAAGAACACAATTGAGAATCGAAACCCTCTCTAGAAAACAAAAGTATGTATAACCTTTTATAGGAACTTAATCATCCCAGTTCTGCTTTACGGTGCGGAAGCGTGAAGATTATCGAAAGCGGTTGAGGAAACCATTGGTCGTTTCGAAAGAAGAATTCCCCGAATAATATTTGGTCCTGTATGAAAAGATAATGCGTGGAGAAGAATATATAACAACGAGCTTTATGAGCTATACACCGACATGGGCACAGGTAGAGTGCGCATGGCGAGACTACGTAGCTAGGCCATGTAGAGCGGATTGACCCAGACGCTGCGGTTCGACGGGTTTTCGAAAGCACATTGCAGAGAAATCACGGAAGGGGAAGACCTCGTCTTAGGTGGCGCAATCAAGTGGATGAAAACCTCAACCGACTAAGAGTGCGAAACTGGAGAGAGCTCGCCCGAAATCGAGGTCGTCTCAGAGGGATGTTGGTTGCGACCCAGGTGCAACCCGAACTGTAATGCCCACCTAAGTGAAGTAAGTAAAAATTGTAAGGCTTTTCAAAAAACTAGCTGACCCGGCAAACTTTGTTCTGCCTTAGAGGCAATAAATGGGCAGAGTTTGGATTTTATTAATTTCAATATTTAGTTGGATAGTAAATATATTTAAAAAAAATCAAATATTTCAATGATTCCATATTAGCTTTTTATTTTAGTGCATAAGTTGCACTTTTCACTGAAGCACCGCGAGAAGAAATAACGCAGATGATCTTTCAACTCTTGAACATGCCACAGATAACTGACCATGGGAAAACATGCAAGACGGATCGGAAACAATAACGGAATACTTAAAACTATTTGATTAATATAAAAATTTCTTTAGATTAAATATTTCGGAGGGACACGTACAACATGGTAACAGAAGGACGGGAACATTGAACATTGATGTCATTTCTGTTGCATGCTGATTTTTGTTTATTTGAGTCAGTGAAACGATAGTCAATTCCCAATGTCGGTTTTCTTAACGTTTACTTTTCCTGTTCTGATTTTAACAATTCCGTTTACATTTTATTTCACGGCTCCGTCTCCTTGTCCTGAGCTACTTGCTCAGCAAATTTTAGCCAAATGGGTTCAGCCGTTCTTGAGCTATAAAATTGGAAAGAACTTTTGAAATTGGTCAAATAGTTTTATAAGGTTTGCGTTCCCAATCACGTTTGCGTATCATCTTAAATTCGAAAGAATTTTTTTAAATCGGTCAAATAGTTTTGAGATTCATGTTTTCGTTCCCGTTGGAATATAGGGATGAATTATAATCTTAGCTAATAAGGGATAATGTTTCATCCCATTTGTTTCATTTGATTTGTGAAATCTGTCCAGTAGTATCTACGTTTCCGTTCTCAATCCCATTCCCGGATACAAAAAATATAAAGCTGAGCCTTCTTGCGTTGCCCGGGTCCCGGGGGAATATGAGGCTGAAATAATTTATGTAGGTAAGTGAGGGATAATGTACCATCTTAAAGTTGAATACATTTTTGAAATCGGTCTTGTGCTTATAAGGTTCCCGTTACAGTTCCCGTTGTAATATATGGATGAGATATATTTTATGCTACTGAGGGATAATGTAGCATCCAGATCAGAAAGATTTTTTGAAATCTGTTCAGTAGTTTCTAAGTTTTCATCTCTAATCTCGTTCTCGCGTGCGAATATGGGGAAGAATTAAAGTTTGTGTTACTCTGTTGTAGTGTAATAACATTCATTCGAAAAGAGCCACAACCAAAACACGAGGTACAAACAAAAAGCACGTTTTCATTGATACTTAATATCATAGTAAAACGATGTATACACAATTTTGTCTCCTTTGGCCAACAAAAGCTAAGTTCAAAGACATCGTTTTGACTACGTTGCTTTGTGAGTGGCACTGAATGTATTTTGTTACACTACTCCCGAATGCAAGTTTGTCAACATTAGAAATGAGACGACTGCCCCAATAAGTTACTTATGAAAAGCAGAATGCTGATGCATTCTTATTTGCAATAAAGTTCGTAAGAGGGGATATCCCAAATCTATTTTTTGTAAAATAAGTTAGGTATAAATAGCTGTAAGAAAATGTAAATAAATCAATTCCATTTGTACTTGAAGTGTGAATTCATTTAAACTGCGGCTCTCTAGCCATCCATTTGAAGCGAGCTGCGCTGGATAAATAATCAGCAAAAGTAGGGAAAAGTTAATAACAGTTAAAGTTAGAACATTACACTGTAATAGTGTAGCATTCTTACGGTGAAAGAATTTTTGGAATCTGTTCAGTTGTTTCTATAGGTTCCCGGTCCTAAGCTTCCTCCCCACCAATTTTCAGACAAATCCTTTCAGCCGTTCTTAAGTTATAAATAGTGTAACTAACACGACTTTCTTTTATACATATATATAGATTTATAATTTCTGTTTCTTTGAGAATCAATTGCTCTGTGCAACTAGAATTGCGCTTTATTTTCCAAGACACTTTTTCACTTTCCAATGTTGATATTTATAGCACATGTTTAGTATGTACATGTTTTCGCTGCCAGTTCAGAATGTTTAGGTGAGGACAACATCTACCCTGTTTTTGTGGAAATACTTCTTCACTATTTTAGTTCTTATATCTTATAACTCATTTGTATAGTACGATTCTAACAATCTCTGTCTACCGAAGCTTCTGGACGTGCGTGTGATACCAGTTCTGAAAAAGGTGGAAGCTCAGACTTGAATATTCACTATTTCGCCCTTTCTTTTCAAAACTTTCGAAACTATTGTCTCTGGTCGTATTAAGCATTAGTTAAAAATACTAACCTTATTTCATTGTTTCAATTATGTTTTCACAGGACATAGTTACATAACAGGTCTTTTAAAAGTTTCAGGCGATATCCGTTCAGCATTTGATTATGATGAGATCACACTATACGCTCTTCTTATTATTAGACTTCTCTAAAGCATTTGAATCAATTGACCCTATTGTTCTTTTCAATAAACTCTGTAGTAGTTTCAACTTTAGGTACTCTTCAAATAAACTTATCTATTTGGTTCTTTCTTGCCGTTTCCAAGCTGCGTCAGGTAAAAAACAACTATTCTCGCCAGGGTGTACCTCAAGGTTCTACAATTGGTCCGCTTTTGTTCTCTATGCTTATCAATTATCTTTCTTTTTGTTTATCTCATTAAAAAAATTTTCACTAATGTGCGGACGATGTCCAACGTTATTTCAATTTTCCCAGTGGCCTTTTTGATGCTGCAAATGAAAAGATAAATAGAGATTTATCTGTTCTTTCCAACTGGCCTGGAAATTCATCAAATACAAAACAACCGAGACAAGCCAAACGCCATTGCCATTTATATAAACGTGGCTTTGAACCTAACATTCTTCCACCTATCATCCTAAATTGCACAAGGACAGGAATAGTGGAAAATATTGAAAACTTTGAAATTTCCTTTGATAGCAGTAAAAAGTAGAACTTTTTGCCTTTAACTCAGCAACTCGATACATTTTTAATTTGCGAAGATTCGAACATGTATCTATGTTTTGGGATACAGTCCTAAATTTTCTTTGATTACATAGCGCTCGTTCTTTTATTTAAATCCAAGAAATCAATTTATCTATTTAGTAATTTCTTTGCATTCTTCTAGTTTTTTGATACTTAAATTTTCTTTAAACTTTTTTCAAAAATTCAATTCTGTACCTAACCTGTACCTAATTCTTAAGACAATTTTCTTACAGTGAAATAGATAAATATTGAAAAAATTAAATTAAACCCTGGCTTGAAGTCAAAATTCTAGCACCATCCGAAACCCATGAATTTTGCGTAAAACCGTTCCCAAAATCAGCATTGACCGAAATCAGTGATCAATGATCATTCATTTGACGGTCATCATACACCTTTTAATCGGCCCTTATTCTAGACGCAACCATTGAATACTCTTTTTCTCCTTTTTCTTTCAATTACGTATATGTGACACTTTAGTGCCACATGTGAACTTTCTATTCAGAGTTGTTGCAATAAAAATCCGTAAAAAACAAACAATTAGATTTCTTAAAAGTTTTTTTCCATGTATCGTAAAATGGGTATTGACAGAGATATCGAATTTAACACAGGTCAGGGTACACCAAAGTTAGCCTTTTTTTAAATTGTCAAAAAGTTATGTCAAAGCTGAGAATCGAGCTTTACTGTAAAACAATTTTTTTCTTAAAATATGATCAAGAATCACACCCCGAAGGATAATACACGAAGTATGGGACACCGTGTAGAATTGCATCTAGAGTATTTCAAACCAGCATTTCTTTGTGTGACCAATCCTAACATAGTCAATTTGAAAGAGAAAGAGGAAATTAAATTGTTTTGTGCATCATTTTACTAGAATTGGGATTCTCTGGAAAACTTCAATTTCCCTGGAACTCGAGCAACAAAAGCTCCAATTCAAGCCTTTAGAATATTGAGTATGGCAGATCTCTCCAAAAGAACTTGCCTCAAAATATGAAAATCACTCATTTAATAATCAATTTCCATCATGTGCACTGTTCATCCATAATAACCTCGGATTTTCTATGCCATTTGACCCGATTACAAAAACCCAGCCACCACTGAAATCAGTTCAAACAATAATGTCAAAGCTGAAAAACTCATTAAATAGTCCTATTGTGTCTTTATTCCCACTTAATTAAAAAAAAAACACTATTTATCCATTAAAACTTAATCGAGCAGTCAAAAGGTTCAAATACCCATGTCAGTCAAAATATAATTTAAAATTCAATCAATTTTCAAAAACTCCAAAAAAACGCCTAGGTAAACTTTAAACTGGAATTTCTCTTTGTCTCATCTAACCAAACCACACAAGTGAGAAAATAACGCATTATACCCGTCAATGTTTTTATTGATTAAATAAAAAAAAAAAATTAATTTATTTTAATTTACCAACAGACCAAAATAAATATCTCATTAACGCGAGTATACCTATGTACTTTAATTACCAGTGCGTGTTTAATATACGTACATAGATTTTTTCTTTTTTATTAGTCACTTATTAAAAGTCGGTACCAAGAAGACCGCATGTGTATAGAGACCAGGAAATGCATATACCTGAACCTGCAGATATGCGTTTATATACTCCATAGCATAAAAAATAAATAACTGAATAATCTGATTTAAATCCATGTGATCATACCGCAATAATTGGATTAAAAGTTGGTTTTAAGTTGTGTATGCATTTAACCACCTCACAATTGTGAACAAATATAAACATAATTTGTCGCGGTTTCGGGGAAAATAATCGAAGGGTTTTACATGAAAAATGTTGGCCAGTGCCCAGGGGGTGGCACTTTGGCAGATCATCTTCCAAATGCAAGAATAAAGAGAAAATAAAAGAAATAAGTTCGGATATATGTATGCCACATGTAGGTACATATAAAGAAAAATGATAGTTAGAATTTTTCCACTTTTCACCCGACCTAAACACTCTAAGGGAATGTCGAAAGAAATTAAGAAGTCCTTAAAAATATACCCGAACCAACTGCTTGAGGATGGGGATGAGTTAGAAGATACCTCAGAGGCTTGTGGACTAATTAAAATTCTCCCAAAAACAAGCGAGCAATGCCCAGATCTCTGAAAGCTTCGTATTCTTCCTTGTTTTCAAATTTATTCTTTTGTAAGAAATCAGCGACAGTTCAGAAGATGTAGACTAAGGCTGCAATTATAGAAAATTCAACATATTTTTTTGTGTATCCTCAATTTCTTTTAATTTCTTGTGTTCTTTTTCACAGGTTGGTTTTTCGAATAGGGATAAAACTGACATCTTGTGGTCAAATTGTGGCAAATAGTAATGTCATTTATGTTCAATTTGGTTTGCCATTTCATCATGAACACGTTGACAAAAGAACAACACTTGCAAATCGTGCAAATTTATTTCAAAATTGTTGGTTCAGTTCGCGAAGTTCCGGGTAAGCTCCGTCCATTTAATGGTCGACATAATCGGCCATCAGAGCAATTAATTCGGTCAAAAATGGATCGTTTTCGCACTACGTTTACTTTATGTAATAATACGTATCCACAGAAACGTTGAACAGTGCGCGCCGAAGAAACAATTGCCGCTGTAGAGCAAAGTGTTGAAGAGGACCCGAATGAAGCGATTCACCACCGTGCACAGCAATTGGACCTTTGTCCATTAACTCTATGGAAGATTTTGATCAAAGATCTTGGCTTACGACTTACGGGTTACGGCTTACAGGAACCAGCTTGTGCAGGAATAAAAGCCGCGAGACCATGCAATACGTTGTGGTTTCGGTGTATGGGCTAAAATAGAGATGGAAGTCGATGCTGATTTTCATCGCAAAATTTAGTTCAGTGATGAGGCTCACTTTTGGTTGAATGGTTACGTCAACAAGCAAAATTGCCGCATTTGGAGTGAAGAGAATCAACACGAGTAACTTGAGACTCCATTACATCCACAAAAACAGACTGTTGGTGTGCTTTATGGGCTGATGGTGGAGTGATTGGGCCATACTTCTTCCGAAATGATGCTTTCGACATATTTTCCGTTAATGGAGCCCGGTATTGAGCCATGATAACCGGCTATTTTGTTCCCGAATTGGATGGCATGAATGTGTATGAGATGTATGGTTCCCATGGAGGGCGGCGCAACATGCCACACAAGCTTTTCCATTTGCCCTACTCTACAGGTCTCTTCCCGATGGAATACATCATTTGTCCAGCCAATCCTTAAGAAAGGCGAATCTTCCTCACGCTCTTACTACCGTACAACTGCACTTACTTACCTTCTTTCTAAAATCATGGAAATCTGATCAATTATCAGCTTATGAAATGTCTCGAAGAACGAAAGCTTCTTAATGACCGACAGTATGGCTTTCGTTGCAATAGGTCCACTGGTGATTTGATGGTATATCTCACCGAACAGTGGCATAAGTATTTACATCGATTTGGAGAAGGTAAGATTATTGCGCTTGATATTTGTTGGAAAATAAAACTCTCCAGTGTAGTTCAATACTTTGCAAATATGTACAAAATAAATATTTCCCCTTTTAAATTTATATAATACTTTCCCGTTAATGATCTTTCCTTTTATAACGTTTTATCAATTTATGATCAGTTCGCAATATACCTTCTCTGATTTAAGATTGTCGCCTTTTTATTTTATTTGGGACGTTTTCCTATTTCTTGTTCAATAATATTTCAAAAAAGAGTTTGTCATCAAGCTCTTTTATCTTAAATGCGTGCTTTTGGTTTCGATGAGTTTCTTCTTCGCTGGATTAGTATAGCTACCTAACCGTTCACTACGTTTTGGACCGCTATAAGTCTGAAACCCTCAAAATAAATGCTGGTGTGCCTCAGGGTTCCGTTTTGTTTCTTACACTTTTTCTCATTTTCATTAACGATTTTCTGTCTGAAACTACTAATCCACTAAATTGTTTTGTCGACGACAGTTACCTCAGTTTTTCATACTCGTTCTTAAGTTCACATCCCTCCCCTTCAGACGTGGAACTAGGGCGGCAACGTTTGTTAAGTTCATTAAATTCTGATCTAGACAGCATTGTCCAGTGGGGAATAAGAAACCGCGTAGAATTTAAAGCTTCAAAAACTTAATGTTGTCTTTTATCGTTGAAGCGAAATTTACCTTCCTTACCACTGTCCATGAGTGGCTCTTGCATTAATGAAACAGAACAGCTTTCAATCCTCGGTATGTGCATTACCAATCACCTCTGGTGCTCCTTCAACTCACCTCAATATTTTGGGCAGTGTTCAGAGAACAGCCTTTAAAATGATTGGAGATACGAACACCATTGAAACTTTCACGACACTCGAACATCGTCGTAATGTTTCTTGTCTCTCAATATATTATCGTTTTTGTTTTTATAGACAGTGCTCTTATGAGATTGCAAATTGCATTCCTCCCCTTAAACAATTCAAACGTAATACTCGCGCTTATAGGAATGCCGATCAGTTTACCCTTGAGCGAAATTTCGGACGTACCTAGTACCTACTGTTAAATTGAGAGATTCCTTCTTCAGCCGTACTACGCGAATGTGGAATGTATTGCCCAGCTTAATTTTTTCCTCTCATTACAATCTTCAGAAATTTAAAACTAATGTTCATCGGTATCTCCCTCCTAACGCTCGTACTATGCTACTTAAAGTGTTAAGGGTAGTCACAACCCCTTGAGTGCGCGCAAATTATAGAAAATAGTGCGTGAAGTCGCTCCACGCGGTAGAAGTGAAACTTCACTTCAAAAACTAGGTATAAAATATTTTCTATTATGCAGAACGACGAATTGCGAGCAGTGCCGAGAAGTATGCAGTCGATAATCCGCTTTAAACGTGTTACGCATTTGCAATAATGGCCACCAAGATCGTGAGACTTGACACCATCAAATTATTTTCTTTTGGGGTATGTGAAGTCACTTGTCTACGTCAACAAACCGGAAACCTTAGGGGGCTTGGAAGCAAACATCAATGGTGTTATTGCCGACATGCGGCCTCAAATGCACGAAAAAGTAGTTGAAAATCGGACCTCTAGACTTGGCTTTATTTGTGTCAGCTGCGGCAGCCACACGCCAGAAATTATATTCAAACATTAATGGCATAAAACTATCTTTCCAAAAAAACCAAATTAATGGACATTAAAACGATTTTCTTATGTTTTATTTCAATTCGAAGTTCTATACAATTAAAAAGACACCTTTTAGCTAACAAGCCGGGTTAAGCCATATTTGCTGTCGACATTTAAATCACACGACATTAAGTTTTGTTGTTCGCATGACTTCTTTCTGGATTTCGATTTTTCTTGATATTGAATTAATGAAGCAAAAAGCAACTAAGGGACCAACCAAATTTTTGAAGCGAATATTAAGTTTGCTTTAGACCTCATATTTTACTGCCTGGGAGTTGGAAATTCCACCCATTGCCCTCCCCTTGGATATGCGCCTGGATTCCTGGATAGAACTAGCGACCATCAGCTAGTCTACTTTATCTTGTATCAATATTGAGAACCAAACAATTGTGAGAACCATTCTAGAATGTGATGACATTATAGATCTAGATCCTTTCTATGATTCGACCGCGTTCACTCGAAGCCTTCAATAGGGAACAAACCTGGGAGATCCTGGCCTGGCAAGTCAAGTGATACCTACCATCCACTGATGTTATCCAGCAGTGGCACCGATACAAAACCCCTAATTCAGTCTTCCAACTGTAAATCAAAGGAATTTTGCATTTTGGAATCGTATTCTGAAGTTTCTGATGATACCACTAACGACAGTCCTTGGAGCCATGTATTTATCTGGTGGACTGAAGTATAGAGCAGAGACATTATGACAATTAATATTGAACCTTGATATCATGGAATTGAACGGAGTAAGAGTATATTTGTGTTCATAGAGTTCTACATAAGAAAACCTCTTTTAAAACAAAATATTGACCTGAAAATTCAATATAAGACTCAAAAAGAGGTAAGGTCTAGCGTTTAGTGCAAAATGAAAATGACCCTACCTATATGTTCTGGGATTCGCATTTTCAGCTGTCATTAGCGATTTCCGTTGTTATGAACTTATTTACTTGATTTATCTCATTTTCCAAAATTTGAATTAAAAATTATTTCAAAATCGTTTTGTTCTTACACCGTCAAGCAGTCACATTAGTTCACTATACGTTCATTGATTTGTGCAGCTGAATGATTCAATACGATCTCTTTTTTTGTGCTTTGATTGAAAAATCACCTGCATACATATATGTATATGAGAGCCGCACAATATTCTCGTCGTTTGTTATCCCATATTTCAGTTGACAGCACATACAAATCGATGGCGGCTCATTGAACTCGTATAAACTATAACGTCCAACAAACCGCACGCCATCAGTGTTCACCGACATAAAATAATGATGAAATTTTAATTTTGTTTACTTAAAATTGCATAAACATATGGAAATGTTGTTAAACACAAGCAATTTTCAATGGACCGGAAATCCTTCAAAACAATTGCGAACATTTTATTTGACAAAGAGGTGCACACTATTCAAACATGTTTGCGGAATTATTTTACGCCGAGCGCAACTTCAGTTTTCACAATCAATATGTACGTTGGTTTTGCATTTGACTTTTTTTCTTTACTTTATAATTTATTTTTGCAAAATTATGTGTACCACGCTAATTATTTGTTTTTGCAATTTATTTAGGAAGAATTATGAATGCAATGTTAGGTTAGGACGTTTCTGGTTGAAAACAATTTAAAGGAAATTTCTGAAACCATTAATAATATTTGATTATGTGGTAATAAAATTGTTTGACAATAATTTGGGGCTGGACGCTATGTCGGTTGTGTTCAATTGAATTGATTTTTAAGGTAATTATGTGGGATGTGTATTGGCACATAGAACAAAGTTATTTGATGAGTTTTTGTCAAAACATTCTCATTTTGTCGTCAAAAGCAGCATTGTAATTAAAAAGCAACATGTTGTTAAATTGCATAACACTCAATTAAACTAATCGAATCCAATAACATATTTAGAGTCCTATGTGTAGGACTGCTGCAACCAAAGGGAGATTGGTGGGTATGACAAGTAATTCTTCTATTTTGCGATTTCAGAGAACAGAGACCTCAATCATATACTTAGCCCGATTTTTGACAGCGTCACCATACGGCCACATTCAATTGAATTTTGAGCTCTACAGCCCCTGAAAATATCATATATAAAAAAATGGAACACTGCCTGGGTTAAATGGATTTCTTGATCGGGAAGTGGCAACCGTTGTGAGAAAAAGGCAATATCAAAATGAACGAAGAACTATTCTAACCGCTTACCATGGCATGGAATAACTATCAGAGAGAATCCCGATTCCTTGAATTTCTCTTAGTTTTTGACTAATCAAAGAAAAACAAAAGCTACTTTTCTTCAGAAAATCTATTTTTGAGGGTCTTATGCTTATACCACCCCTTCCCATACAATTTTTTCTTCTATTGAACCGACCTATCTGTATTCAGCTTTTGTCGCACTGTATGTAAAACTAACGATTGTTTTTGTTACTTAAATATAAAAAAAGCTGAAATTTTTTTCACTTATTCGTTTTATTATCAAATTATTCTTAAAGTACTTTACTTTGCTCTCCGTGTTTTCTGTTGTGTTTTTGGATATTACCTTCGCATCTCAAACAATCTTGACTTTTGTAGAAGATGCATGGAAGTGGAGGAGAAAGAGACAGTCCAACATCTCCTTTTTCCATGCCCTGCACTCGCCAGCAGACGGAAAACTCACCTAGAGTAATACTTTGTCGGTCTCTGTATACTGGCAGCCACATCTAAACTAGCCTAAATATCTTGGAATCTATCTCCAAATCCATACTCATCTCAAATTAAAATTCAAACAAAAATACGAAAGATGAATTCAAAAAAATTTAAACACGTCAACTTGTAATCATATTTCATTGCAGGGCGAACGGTTCCTTTTTTTCGTTCAGTTCCTCGTTCTTATTATTGAAAGATAATGGCCGTCTTGTGAGTTTTCCAATAAGACATACAATGTACTTATATAATTTAATGTTATTTAAAGGGGCCTGTAACACAAAACTTTTCAACCCTCTAACGACTTCGAATGTGATCCAGGAATGCAGGAGCTCTCTGAATGCGATCAGAAGATTAAATTTCTTGAATCTCATTTGGGTTCCGTGCCATCATGGCAAAACTGGACATGAGATCGTCGATGAACTTGCCAGGCAGCTTTCTCAGGACCTTCGCTAGGTCTGCCAGCATCCTCAGTGAGGTCTTCACTCAACGATTGGATCTGTGAAGAGCACAACCGTAGATGCCATGCCTCCATTGGATGCAGACAAACCAAGCGTATGCTCCCCAACGTTAGTAAGAAGACTGCAACATTTTTGCTAGCTCGTAGCAGAAAAGACTGTAGAAAGTTTATTGGCGTTGCCAGCACTTCTCTTTAGCCAAGCATTTAAATGTTTTAGGCTTAAGTGATACCACATTCTGTGAATCTTGTGGAGAAGATGAGGACACCGCAGAGCAATTCCTCTGTGAATGTCCTGCCTTTTCTCGCATAAGGTTACAGATACTCGTCGCAGACACGATGAGAGCTGGTACCTTAGGCTCCTTGTCATGGCAGCGTCTTTTGGCTTTTCTCCAAATATCTGGAAAGCTATGACAAATAAAAGGTTGCTATCGGGTAGTACAACGGACCGGTATTTAGGTCTGAGTGCTTTATCTGGTATTTTAAAAACCTCCAACAGAAAACACAAAACTAGTAGTACTTGTTATACAAAAGGATTATGATAAGTGCAGGAAATTGCTGTAACACGAGCTACAAGCTTCTCTACAAGTGTAACGGAGGTAATTTTACAAGTAGTTCTTGACTTGTAGACTTGAAGGTTTTTGAAACAGGGCCAAGAAATTAAACTTTAGTATAATGATAAGGGATTGCCAATATGTTTAAAAAAATAGTTTTGTGATTTGGGCCAGCTCTAATCGATTCCAATCGACAGGCCCAATTTTCGACCGTTTTTCGCAGCAGCTGGGGCGGTATGTCAGCAATACCGCACCAGATATTCTCAATAGTTTCGGGTTTAGCTGCCTTGATAAGCGACTTCCCATAGCACCACAAAAAAGAAATATCAAGTGGTGTTAAGTCGCAATAAACCAAAGTGAGCATAAATGAAATGTCAGCTATCAGAAACAAAAAGACTAAATCTGAAAAAAAAAGTGTTGCCAGATTGAAAGCCTCACGTCACATTTGGTCATGATGACATGTCTCTTGCTGATTTTCTGTTTCATTAGGAGGTAATTCTGGAATTGATATATTCTTGTTTGCCAGTTTATATCTAAATTTGTCATATATATGTAACTACAAAAACGATTTTAGATCCTGCACAGTTGTCAAAACATTAAACACTCACGATTTCAATACTACGAACACCGTTTACCTTTGGCTATAAATGAACTATTTATACTTTCATTCTTAATTTTATAACGTACACCCACGACTTGACTCAATATGTTTACATTTCAATTGCGTTCAGCCAATTATGTGAAACATGCTTTAAAAAACAAAAAGACTGCTTAGTTTTTTTTTTACCTCTCTCCCTTTACTTCGTCGCAAGTATTGAGATGAAAGTTTATGTTTTAGAGGAATATTGAAGCATTCTGATTTTGAAAAAAATCATGTTACTGCAGGTTAACACCGCAATGTAGATTTGAAGAATATTTAAAATCGATTCAGTGGATTTTCGACTTCCCGTTCCCCTGGGAAAATGAGGATGAAGTAAAGTAAATGCTACTCAGGAAAAGTGAAACAATTTTGAGATAAGTGCAGTATCTCTTAGGATTCCGGTTATGTTCCCAGTCCCATGGGAATATTGGAATGAAATAGATATATTATATGGTACTCGGTGATAACGAAGCACTCTAACGGTGAGAGAATTGTTGAAATCGGTGCAGTATCTTCTTAATTCCCGGTCCAACCCCTTTTCCGTTAAAATATGCAGCCTAGCTCATATCCCAGACTCTACAATTATTACCCAATTCGGTTCAATAGTTTAAGAGCCTATTACAAACTCTAATTTCTCGTCTACGTTATTCTCGCTTCCGTTTCCGAAGGAATATCGGGATGAAATAAAGGCTATGTTACTTTTGAGGCTCTATACCATCACTGTTCTAAATTGCATTCAAATCGGTCCAGCAATTTTGTAGACTTCTGAATACAAATAAACAAATCTTTCCTCTTTATAAAAGCGTAAGGATTTAAAGACCTACAAGCATAAATTAAGCGCAGTCTGCTGATTTTATTTAAAAGCAATGACTTTAAAAAAATTAAATTTTAAAAACAATAAAAAATCAAGGATTGGAGAAGTTACATGTATGTACATTGTACACAAGATATTCTAACATGAAAGATAAACAATACAAAAAAGTTGGAATAAAAATCAAAAGTATCAACGAAAATCAAGAAAGTTAAGTGAAAGCTATGAACATAAAAAAAATATGGAATTTAATAAGAGAAAGACATTTAGGGTTATCGGGAAGTTTTTTTCAAGTGGACTTTTTCCCAAAATCGAAAAATTGGTATCGGGAACTTCTTTTCGAAATTGGGAATAAAAATTCCTAGGGCAAAATACTTATCGGGAACTCATTTGTGTTTTTCATGGGAAATATTGTGTTTTTCCTTGCAAAAAAACTTGATCCCATGGGAAGAAAATCCGTGGGGAATTCCCGATAGTAGGAACTTGTTCCCTGGAAGGAACACATTTCTTGGGAAAAATATTTCCCAAGGAATTCCCGATAACGCTGATTACGAATTTGTAGTTTATATGAGGGAGTAATTTAGTTTACAAATAAGAGAAAAAATATAAAATAAAAGTTTCGATATCTGTTGAAAAATTGGGCTTTTAGTTTAGCCAAAACAAATTAGTTTAGACAAATCGGATAAGAACTTTCCATCTCCACTTAAAATTATTGACTGTGAACGTATTACGAAAATATTTAAATTCACAGAGATTCAATCGCTTATTCTTACAAATCTTTGAACTGCGTGTAATTACGGTGAAATGCAGTTACGAGAAGGCTATTTTTGCAGATTGTTATTAGACCTATATTTAAAAATTTAACACAATAGTCTGCATTTGCCTTAAAGCTTTTAGGAAAACGCGAGGTAATACAAATTCAACATAATATATTGCGTAGTTTGGAATGTTTGAAGGGAGTCTAAATCATCGCATATTGGGTCATGTGCAAATATATATGAGTTTAAGCCCTTAACTTAGACTTTGAGAACATTCTCATCTTTTAGCACATGACCCAGTGTGTTACCATTCACTAACATAACTGTTGTGTATACAGAAATCCATAGACTGGGATTATATATCCAGATGGCAAGCTGTAAAGCTTCTGATGTGTCCGCCATGCTGACATTTTACATGCAGTGAACTTCCACCCACTGCACATCTGCTTGTTTTTTCAGTTTTTCCACGGGTATCACCTTCCCCGATTGGCCCTGAGGCTCCTCGCTTTGTTGCGCCACACTTATTAATTATTTCATTTATTTTAAGGATAACATTAGCGTTCTCTCCGTCGGAATACACAATACAGCACTTGCCGAATGCCTACTGATTTTTTGAAAATAAGATTTGCAGTTCGGCTTTTAGCAATCAATGGAGAAAAAGCCAGGAGAGCAAACTTATTCCCTATGCTCAGAAAGATGAACAAAAGGAAAACCGAGCTTTTTTACATTTGTTCATCTCTTCGATATTCCTCTGTATCTCTTCCCTCTTCTGTAGAAACACTTAAAATAGGTAAACGTTTGAAATGCAAAAAAAAAAAATTATAATAAAAAAGACACGAACTTGCGATTGTCTGCTAAGTTAAGTATCAAAATCTTTAGTTAGAAAAAGGTTTAAGTATTCGCTTTTTATAATAGATTGGGTGGAAAAGAATTGCCAACTATACATTAACTATGAAAATTTTATTAAAAATTAAATATTTCAAAGGTATTCAGCGATTATATAAAAACGCCACTTTTTGCAGTTGCTAATACCTATAAATTTTGAAAATAAATTCAAACCAGTTTTCTTAAAGCTCACTTTCTGTTTTTGTAAATTCTATAACCAGAGTTTTTAAACAAAGCTTGCAAGTTTTAACATCTTGCAGGTAAATGTTTTGACAAATAATTAAAAAAAAAAAATCAGAGACTGTTATGAAAGTATTTGAGAAAACAATTTTTTTAAATCAAATTTTTTTGTTTTGTTTTTAAATTAATAAGAACTTCACAAATTAAAATTTTCTAAACTAAAAACAGTCAAAAACTAATTCCTCAATCAAAATTTTATTGAAATTGGTAGAGAAGTTTTTGAGAAGAACAAGAAATATTATATAGGTATATTGCGTGGCATAACTGCAAATTTTGAAGAAAATCAGTGAAGCAGTTGAAACTTTCTATACGGATAAAGAGACAAACAGACAGACAGACAGCCAGGCAAAGTTGCAGGACCCACTTTTTTCGAATTCTTTTTCATCGCAATTTCATGTGTAATTGTTATCTAAATTTTTTATTTTATTTTTTTTGTACGATTGCAAAGCTTGCTTTCTCGTAACTAAAATTAAAAAGGAACAGAAGTAGTGAGTTTTGTTGAACTGGTTTCAACACTCTATTTACTGACAAAAAAAAAAAAATTCTAAACTGGCTAAAAGAATGACATGGTTGACTGAGCAAGTACATATTGGTTGTTGAATAGGAACGCAGTGGTCTTAGGCTTTGATTTATTTCAATAGAACCACAGCTTTATTATTAGTGAATATCTAGTGTTCATAAATTCATCATCTTTCTATTATGTAGGTATACTTGTTCCGGTATCACATTTTGAATCTCCATTTGAACTTGAAATGATCAGCAGGAGAATTCTTTTTCATCATCAGCATATTATTTGTCCCAAAAAAGAAAAAAAATCATAAACTTTTTTTTTAAATGTTTTGTCATTTTATTTAAATTGTTTTTCCGTTTGTTTTAATTTATTTTAGGTAACTTTTCTCATTTGTTTGCTTTTTTTAAATGCTATTCTTACTATACAGTAATAATTAATTAATTATATGTACAAAATAAACAATTTACAATATTTTTTTTAAATCAAAACTTATTTCTATTTTGTTTTAATTTTAATATTTTATACAACCAAAATTATAAATATAAATATCTGAACATTTAAACAAATTCCAACACAAAGAATAGATTTTTTTGTAGTTGTTTGGCTTTTTACAAATTATACACAAAATAAAATAATAAATAACAATTTTTGCTTTTCATTCTTTTAATTGAAATAAAAACCGTTTAGTGGAACCTTTTGTTTTTGCTTAAGTTGTTTTAATATCTCTTTTGGTTTCTTCTTCACCTCCTTCACTCTAATTCTTGAGAGAGTAGTAAACTGGATTACGAGTATGTCTTTTTTCGTTTTGCATCAAATACTATTTTAAATGCCATTTTTTTATTTATAATACAATTTTTTCTTTATATAAAGTTTTAAATTATTTTACAAGTATAAAGTAGTGTTTTTTTATAGTTAGAATTCTGTCTTTTTTGTTTTAATTATTATTAAATTAATAAATTCGTTCATTCTTCCACAATTTTTTTTTAATTTTAATTTATTTTTATTTTAGTAATAAGAATTTAAATGGAAATAGTTGAATATAAGTTGGTTTTTAGTTTAGTGTGTACGTTGGCGATTTTTGTCTTTATAAATATTTTACTACCTATATCTTTGATCCTTTGATGTGTTTTCTTTTTTCTTCTAATTTTGTGTGTTTTTTTTTTCTTTAGTTTGTATATTTTGAGCTGGTGAGTGAGATGAATGAATTCTGGCATAACGCTGCTGTATGTGTGTGCTGGGAGGCGGCGAAATGGTAACGTGAGATTGATAAATGGTGTATATGAATTTTAAATAAGAAGCAACGTGAGATACAAGCGATAAAAAATGTGTGTGAATAAAGTGAATTAAGTGAAATTGTATCCCTTCTAGGCGCACAGACAGCGTTATTGAATGACGGGTAGGTATCGTATCATTTTTAACAGGATAATTGTGAATTGATTGCACGAGCTGGCATTATGTGTGTGTATTTGCCTTTTTTTATTGTTGTTGTATGGAAATGAAGTGGCAAATGGTATTCGAAGGGAAAACGAACGACCCAGCCAGACAAGACAACGAGCAAAAAAAGAAAAAAAGAAAAACACAACAAAAGATAATTTAAATTGAATCCTGGATCAATTTTTGATTTTGAAAAATGATGTGAACACAAAAGGCGAGAGACAAAAAGAAGGATATACAAATATTGGAAATATAACTCTTTCCCTGTACACAGTCAACAGAAGAAATTAAAAATAAATAAAAGTACGTAAAATAAATTAACTAGTTTTCGTTCAGTCTGTTGTGGTTTCGTTAAATTTTTGTTTTCTTATCTCAATGGAATTTTTTTGTTTTTGTTTAAAAAATACAAGAATATTCAAAAATCAATGTTTTCCTTACGCCCAAATGTCCTTATTGGATACCGGCCGACTGTCGAGGCTGTTGCTGATGTCATTGAGGGAAAGATTCGACTCATAAAGGTTGGAGTGAGTCGCAGACGGATGCTGGTGTCGGAGGGTGCCACCATTGGCACTACAACTGCATGTTTTCTTGCAGTTAAAACTGTGGAATGTGTTGGTGGCATTTGTGGCTCCTGTAACTGATGGTGGCGGAGGATTGGTGAAGTTTGTCGAGAAGCTGGCATTTATGCTGCCACCCGCTGAGTTCACAGTCGCTGTTGTTCCCGATTGGGGAGATGAGGAGGAGCCGCTTTTCTTGCCGCACTCGCAGTTCTTTTCGCGTTCAAACTCACCCGTTGATGGAGCTGTAGAATAATGAGAAGGCACAGCATACTCGTGTTGTCTGTCGGTGCCTTTTTCGTTCATCGAGTTGAATTTGCAAGGAGGTCCTGTCGCTGCGGGGTATGTCCTACTGCAGTCGTTTATGGTGGCATAATTATTGCAATCTCCGAAACGTTTAGGGCAATCTTGTGCCGCTGGCCTTGGAAGCGTTCCAACACCGTAGTCATGAGCTGTGGCGTAGATGTTCACCGCTGACGGAGGAGGCACAGAGCAGTGACGTTTGTTGCCTCCACGAGGAAGATGTGGAAGTGCCATGCGGAGTTTTTGCCAGAATTTCTTATCGTCCCACTCGATGCAGGTGCTGGTTCGGAGGTAATGCCTCATGTCCATGTCAATGTCACGCTGAGGTAAATCTCCATACAAAATGAAAACCAACCTCTTCCTCCTCTTGACCATCTCATGGAAAGCACTTTTGTACTCGAATCGTGACCACTCGTTGTAGAGGAAGTTCTTGGAGAGCACCAACACGACCATTTTCGAGCCTTCTGCTGCCTCCAAGATAGCATCAGCAATGTAGGCATTGACATTCGTGTCACGGTAGTGCAAGTTGAGCCTATACCCGATGTCAGCTTCGAGAGCATGGGCTAGAATCTGGCTCACGAAGTGTTCATCCTGCAAGCTGTATGCGAAGTAGGCATCACAAAGGCGATGGTCTTTGTTCTCAACAAAGTTGTCAATGAACACTGGAGAGCGATAACACATGGTGAAGAAACAATTGGAATGCGCCCACATCTTGAGTTCGTGTCGATAGCAGAATAGCCCCATTATCAGTCCAAAGAAACCCACAAAAGCACAAGTCGCAGCCAGGAGAAGAGGTAGAAGATTCTCAATTTCACTCGAACGCACGTAAGCACCCAGGTCGTCTCTCAAAGTGCACTTGGTACCATTCTTTTCTCGCAATATGCTGGTCAGGTTATTGTAAACGCATGCCACTCTATTGGCATCAATTATCTTTTCGGAGGATTGACCAAGATAGCTTCGGAACTTGCTTAGGTAGCTGCACTCACAAGACCAGGGATTGTCTGCGAGGCTGATCTCAACGAGATAGGGACTCAAAGCGAGTTGCCAAACTTCAAAGTGAATCAAACGATTTCCATCTAAGCGCAATACTTCGAGTTTCCTCATTCCTTGGAAGGTACCATTCCCAATGAAGTTCAGTTTGTTGTTGTGGAGATAGAGCTCTCGAAGGCTCTCTAGCATCGAAAATTCATCACCCTGCAGACTCACCATATGGTTCTCTTCTAGGTGCAGGATAGTCAGCTTCTTCAAACCTTCGAAGGTAGTGTTGTGCATAAACTGGACATTGGAGTTATTCACATAGAGAACAATGAGGTTCTTCCTGCCGACGAATGTGTGTGGAGCGAGTTCTGGAAAATTGCTTCCATCGATGTAGAGCTCAGTTGTGTCCATAGAGACTTTCTTTGGCATTTCAGTGTAGCCGGCTCCAGAGCACTCGACTATATTCGTGGACCATGTTTGGTCATGGAAGCAGGTGCAGTTGTTAGGACAAGTCATCTCACAATCACACGACTCTGAAGCACAGCAGTGGCAGACAGCGAAGCAGTGATTTTTGTACGTACAAAGGAAGTGCTTGGCCTCCGCTTCCATGAGAGGGATATAAGCCCTTTCTCTGGTGTGCAGGAGCTTGCAGTAGATGGTCTCTAAGTCCATGATGCGGGGATACTGCCGGGAAGTCATGTGGTTGATTT
Organism: Melanostoma mellinum; assembly: GCA_914767635.1. Classification (NCBI taxonomy): domain Eukaryota; kingdom Metazoa; phylum Arthropoda; class Insecta; order Diptera; family Syrphidae; genus Melanostoma; species Melanostoma mellinum. The sequence continues at coordinate 257,960,167 of OU612058.1, forward strand.
TCTGAAGCCAGTCAATGTTGCAATCACAGAGGAACGGATTTCCACCAATATAGAACTCAGGAAGAGCTCTATGTTCTGGCACAGGTAATATTCGAAGACTTTTAACGTCGAGAGTTGTAACCTGATTTGCATAAAGGTCAACTCGAGTCAGGTTGGTTTTGTGCAGGAAGGAATGCGGCTCAATCGAGCCGATGAGGTTGTCGTTTAGGAACAGAAGTTCGATGCTGTTTGGAATCGAGCTTGGAGTGACTTTGATGAGTTGATTGAAACTGGCATCGAGAGTCTGGAGACGAAGCTGAGAGTCCAAGTTGAAACGATTTGAAAGTTCTGTCAAGCGATTCTTGTGCAGATCCAACCACTGCAGTGTACTCGGTACATGAGCATAGTCAAAGTGCTCTAAGTGATTGTCTGAAATGTTCAGCCATAGAAGAGATGGCATGTTGCTGAAGAGTCCATTGATTTCTGTCAAATCGTTTCCATCCAGACGAATCGCTTGAATGCTGGAGGTCATCTCAAATGCACCGGGCTCGATGACTTGGATTCTGTTTCGTGCTAAATTGAGGATTTGGAGACTGGGAAGATCTTTGAACGAGTTCATTGTGATGTTCTCGAGGTAGTTTCCAATCAAACGAAGACCATATAAATTTCCAAGTCCCTTGAAAGCCGTCTCTTCTATCACAGTTATCATATTTTCACCCAAATCAACGGTTCGCAAAAGTCTCATGTTTCGGAGAGCCAAAGGAATCGTTTTCAGTTGATTTCCATTCAAATTAAGGTCCTGTAGTGAACTGCAGTTGCGGAAAGCCTCAGGGTGAACTCCAATGAGAGCGTTGTTATCCAACGACAGCAGCGAGAGAACATACAAGCCATTGAGGGCATAAGCATCGAGATATTTAAGCTTATTGTGCGATAGAAGGAGCGTGTGCAGGTTGTTCATTGGAGCGAAAGTATCTGCGGCAATATTTTCCAGTTGGTTATGGCGAAGATTGAGAATCTGGAGTGTGTACAGATCCCCAAAGATCTCTGGCTCAAGTTTTGTGAGCTTGTTGTGAGACAGATTCAAGAGAACCAAGCGAATCAGGCCGGTAAAGGTGGCACGGTCAATCCATGTCGATGTGATTTGATTGAACGACAAATCCAGAGCCTGTAGCTGGTCCAGATTAGAGAACAACTTTGGTGAAAGCACACTTATCGAGTTATTTTGGAGGTAGACCTCTTGAATTGACTGAGATTGCTCGGAGAAAAGCTCTGAAGGCAGTGCTACGATTTTGTTTGAACTTAGGTTTAGGATTTGCAGGTTCTTCAAGCCACTCAAGGCTTTGTCGGCGACCATCGAAATTTCATTATTGTTCACTTGAAGAAACTTCAGTCTTCGGAGATTGCCAAAACCATTGGCGGGTAGCAGAACAAAGTGGTTGAAAGAGACGTCCAATATTTCCAAGTCTAGTGAGCAAGGAATTGCAGTCAGTTTTTTGGCAGTAGCTGAAGCCTCTTGACTGCTGGCTGTGGTTGAGAGCAACTCAATATCCTTTGACCGTTCCCGGAAGCCCAAATCGTTAACGTCTTGAAGACGATTCTCGCTCATATTCAGCGATGCCATCCCCGTGAGATGACAAAAAAGGTTCTCTGGAAGGGACCATATGTTGTTCTGACTCAAGTCTAGTCTTTCGAGGTTTTTTGTTGGAGTAAAAGCCTCTGACTCGATGTCAAAGTTTAACGTTGGCCAGTTGATATTGTGCGTTCTGATTGTTAAATTTCGCAAATCAGACAAACCTTCCAAGACATCGCGATTGAACTTGGCAATCTTACAAAATTCAACGGAGAGTTCCCTGAGCCGTGTGAGATGAACAAACGACCGAGGTTCCAAGGAGCTTCGTGCCATAATTTCGTCATTGCACAGCACGTGCAACGCCACGGTATTCTCTGATGGAATGACACTAAAGTTCGTCGTATCAAACTCACTGTTCACTGTTCGCAAATTACACGTGAGTGCAATGTCATCAGAAAGTCCTGGTTCGGCCAGTCCAAAATGACAATCATCGGGTGCATCATATCGTGGCTGTGATGCTCCTGCATCGCCATCCAGAGCTGAATTTAGATGCTGTTGTGTGTTGTCTACCATCATTTTCTGATTGGCAGCATATTGTTGTTGTTGTTGATCTGCTGAGGCAGCCAAGACACTCAGAAGGATCAAAAGTATGAAATTATTTGTAAAATCCATATTGTTCGATTTTTTCGCTGAGTTTTGTTTGTATCCAATTGACCCTTAGAACACAATTGTTTAGATGTTTTATTTACTTCATTTAGTTTGTCAGAGTTTTTTCAACGTATCCATTGTTTTCAAACCGACCGTCAACGCGAATTCATTCAGTTCTGGCAACTTAGCGAAAAACTTTATAAAACTAAGCGAACATTGCGATAAAATTCACTTCTTTCGCTGTGGCCTTCTCTCGTTTAAGATAAATCAAACTTATTGGAAAAACACACAGAATCAAAAAACAAGAATACAAGACCAAAGGATACCACCAAATTACGAGAAGACAAACGAACGAAAAAAAAAATTGTGCGTGAGTTCGCGCAGTCCGAATAAACTTTTTTCTTCGATTTGTTTCACTTGCTTGCCTTAAATTTTCATTTTCTCTTTAAGGATATTTTCTATGGCAAGGATGTTTTCACTTTAATATACTTTTTTATTATTATTTCTTTTTTGCTATTTAGGAACACTTCACAATAAATTGTCGTCACAACACAACGAGTTTTGATCGGAAATTATTTTCAGATTTGGAAAAGAAAACGAATATAATTTCAACCACGAAAGGATTCAAACAGCACTGGAAGGATATTGTTTTTTTTTTTCACTTGTACTGACTTTGGGTGGTGAAATTTATTTTTTATCCGTTATTCAACCGTTCGCGTAGGTTTGCAGTGTGCGTCCTTACTTATTTCGATTCGTAGCTGAGACTGAATTAGAAAGAGCATAGGAGATGGCTTTTATAGAGTAGTTGAATGAATCGGGTTCGGGATGACGGGAGAATGTAGGAGAGCGTGATAGTTTTGTGCGACATTTGGGATATTTTCCATGTAGCCTTTTCCATTTTGGTTGTTCTTGTTGCCTTGGTTCAGGGAATTGTTCTCCCATTCTGTGGAGGAATCTTTTTGGATTTCTCTTTTTCTTTTGATACATTTTTGCCATAGCAATGGGATTTTTCGTTCACAGTGTGGTGAGTTTTTACTCTCTCCTTCTCTCTATCTTTGTCTCTCTGTGTCTCGGCATGAGGTTTTTCGAAATTCCTTACTGTGCACAGCAGGAAGTCCTTTTTGGGTTTTCTATTTTCTTGTAACAATATGTTCCCTTGCCGTGATGATCAGCTGTGAGAAAAAAGAAATTGTATAATGAAAATGGAATCCTTGCTGAGAGCAGCAGGATTTTTGATGCGTAAGAGTAGTGTCTGGTGAGAGAGAAGGATTTTTTAAAGTAGTCAAAGTGGCGAATGAGTGAGTGGGTCGATAGGGATACTGAGTGGTAATTAAATTTTAACTTACTTAATGTCATGGTGCTCGGGTGATTTATTTTAAACGTAAGGCAATAAAAGGATTTATTGTTTTGGAAATTGGAAAGTATTATTTAAATTGCTACTGCTAAGGAACCCAATATTTTATATGAAAAGGAAGGAACATGTAGCGGAAGGTGGTTAATATTTGGCCAACGTATAGTAACATGACTACTGCGGAAAGGTTCTTGCAAGTTGATTCAACTACACAGAATACTTACATAGCTAGATATGGAGTCATTTTCGAATAGTATCGTCTTGAGAAATTTATTAACAATTCCAGAAGTTTTAATGTGATGCAGAATGATTAGAGTTTAATTTGAATTAAGTGCTTACGCACTTATGTAGGTGGGCATTACAGTTCGAGTGAGCCTGAGCCTCAACAAACATCTTTGATTTAGGGCGAGCGAGTGCAACTATCTTTTCTTGACCCTAGAATCGTTTCTGATGAATCATCGCAGTGAAAACTAAGGTTTCGACATCTAGCGGAATTTATATTTGATTTTTAAGTCCTTAGATCTCGATACGCTGTTAAAATATAAATAGACGAAGGACTTTTTGCAATAAAAAACAAATTGTTTTGATTTTAACTGCTATTCACCTTTTTATCTCAATCCATTATTCTATCATTGCAGCTCCTACTTATAATAACAAACCCACTTATTCAGCCAAAGGATTCAGACTAGTAGGCGAAGATTTCTGGCTAACATTGTGAATTTCTATTTAAGTTCCAAGAACATACCTACATTTATGTGTAGTTACGAAGCCATATTTGGTCTGGTTGAACTCTCGTTTAGTTTTTCGTTGAAATTTGTCTCTGTGTCCATTGTTGTTTCACACCCACAGAATTGCTTTATGATGAGGGGGCTTTAAGATCATAAGTCCTACCATTCTGGGCTTTAGAACAGAGACCAAGGTTTCTAAGGAATCTGATACTTTCACTTGTAGACTTCTCATTTGTAATTCACTTGTAAAATTTATAAACAACATTAGTTTGTTTTGGAAACTGCAAATGACTTCCTTTATTCTCCTAACTCCTCCTGATTCAAACGTACTCGATAAGTTTGGTTGTGAGTACGATTTTTGAATAACTATAACGTTCTAGCGACTTTGAAGTCTGAAGCGTAACTTTTTTTCTGTTTGTGGTTTTTTAAAATACTAGCTGGAGTACTTAGACCTAAATACCGGTCAGTTGTATTCCCAAATAGCAACCTTCTTTTTATTATAGCCTTCTAGATGTTCGTAGAAAAGCCAAAAGACGCTGTATCTGTAACGACGTTCACAGAGAAGTTGCTCCGCGTCATCTTACCCATCTTACCAATCTGGTTTTCTTGACAGAAACCGATGATCCAATGAAATCAGCTAGCTACTGGGGCTTTTATATTTCTAATTTGTTAACAAAAAATTTAAGAACACATAGACAAAGTAAATTTGCTTTGGGAGTTATAATTGATTTGCTCTATTTTCCAAACTCCTCCTTACTCCAACATATTCCCAGAGCCTATGTCGTTTGTTATATTTCTACCGTGCTAAGCTAATCGCACAACCGTGCATGGTTTGTATGTTTGGTTTCTTTTTAACAGAAGCACATGGTTACAATTTCGGTTTAAACCAGAGTAAAGACAACAGGATCTGAACAACCCGAGATTCTTATAGTCAACCTTATAAATATTTTTTTTTCTCTTTTCATAGGCAATAATAATTATCTTTATTTTAGCAAACAAAACATTATTTAAAGTTGGGCCCGTTCTGTGTTCTGTCCCAACAAAACTAATATATATCTAAATGTAATGTAATCTTAGATTTAAGAACCAATTGTATATGTTGAATAAAATAGTCAAACAGTTAAAACAGGTGGAAACCTGAGAAGAAACTTCCAATAAAACATCAATTGTGGGAATACTACTGTGTTAGTAAGCTATTCAATAGTTTATTCTTAAATGTAACTTTAGCTTTATACCTACATAACTGCAAACTAATGTACATTTTTTTTAACATTTAAATGAAAAAAAATGAAAATATTAAGTTTTCACTTCTCCGCTTCCGAAATTTCGCCCATTTATAATATTTTTAGCTTTGCCTTGTGGTCGCCCTATATATTGTTTTTATTATTTTTTTTTTTACACACGCTTTGTAAAGAAACACCTCTTTGAATTGATAGGCCTGGAACAGGTCGTGGTGAACCTTTTCCAGAACAGCTAATTTTCCGGTAAAGTGGCAGGTCGGAATCCGGTCCTGCTTAACAGTAACTTGAACTTCAATTCCATTTTTGAACCGCTTGTTTGAAGTTTTCAGTGGCTTTTCTATAGCCGCCACTCCTTCGTACTTTTTCTAAGCGTTTGTTCAGGGCTAATTTCTTCAGAAAATACCCGGAACAACGTTTTTCACTTTTCACGCTTACCTCTTTAAGGGAACACGCCGGGGTTAGAAGAGTCCAGCACTAGTAGAATAGACACACCAGACCGCCAATCTGTACCGAGACTCCGCGCCGTCCAATTACCGAGGATACAAGTCGCAATCTAGTACCAGACGAGGAAACCAGAAAAAGAGCCTTCCGCTCTCTATAGTTATACCGGGTGCGACAAAAGTATGGAAACCCCTGGAAATATGGCAGGATATGCGTTTAAAAAAATCAATGGATATAGGGTATATCTGACGTATTTTTCGACGAGGAATCCGATGGTGACCTTGAATTTGACCTTGGACGTAACCTTGAAGCCTCAGCGACCCAAAAATCGATTTTCCAAATGGAATCCCCATTTTTTATGGATTTGGAAAGAACGCAAAATTTTACTAAAAAACATGTATTTTATTTAATTTTTTTTAATGATATTATTAGAGGTGCAGCGCTTGAAATAAAAAATACGTGCAAAATGATGTGAAATGAATTGGCTTCAAGGTTACGTCCAAGGTCAAATTCAAGGTCACCATCGGATTCCTCGTCGAAAATTACGTCGGATATATGGTCTTTGATTTTTTTTAACGCATATTCTGCCAGGAGTTTCCATACTTTTGTCGCACCCGGTAGTTATTTTTATTTCGTCAAATATTTTCATAAGATTTTGTCATCGCACATTTTACATTATTTTCAGAGATTTTATGTACGTTTCGTCATTTTTATCTCGTTTATTGTTGTTTCGCTTTTTGTTGTTTCGCATTTTGTTGTTAAATTTTTAGTTTGTTTAGTTTATTTATTTTTCGATATTTCTCGCTTCGCTTTGCATTCGTTTCGTTTCAAGATCATTTGGCCTTTGATTACTTTATATTTGTTTCGTTTTTCGATTAGTTGGCTTTTGTTTATACAGGGTCATTCGCATAAGGTGTGACAAAAAGATAGGGTGTGTAGGTTGGACCTAGACAAGCAAAAAATCGTATTGGACGGGGGGGGGTCCATTTTCGCCCGTTAAGGCGGGAGGGGCAATTTAAGAAAAAATCACTAAAAATTGGAAAAAAATTATTTAAAAATAACGGTTATTCCTACAGAGTCGTGTTATAGCATTCTGAAAAGCCAAAAACTTATACATTAATTTAAATTTAAAAATAAGTTGTTCAAACAAATAGTTTTTGAAATATTAATTTTCAAAGTCAAAATTTTGAAAAAAAAACATAATTTTTTTTTTAAACCACTTTTTTTCCAAATCTTACGTTATTAAGTAGTATTTTTTTGGCTTATTTTCAATGCTCTTATTTATTTTTGATCAAACACAAAAAACCGGATGTCAAAATAACCTGTAGTTTTTAAGAAAACCAAAAATTACAGAAACGACTTTTTTCAAAATTTTTTTTTTTAAGTTTTTTTTTCGTTATTGGATTTTTAAGTGAATTCTCAACAAAAAAAGTAAAGAGAAAATTCATCCTTTATTTCGTAAGTTCACTTAAGAATCCTTTGATGAAGATGCCAATCTAAATATAGAATATACCACAGTGAAGTGTAGGTACGACACCCCGGGATGTGTATAAATTTTGCTCATCAGCAACACTTGCACTACTTTTAGCAGCAATATTTTTGAGTGAGACTGAGCATGAATCACGATATTGCACAATCCTTACGACAGTTAAGGCTTCCACTTCCTATCAAAGCTTGCGTAGTTGATTAATTGAGACGGCCATAATCATCGCGTAGTGCTCAAAAAATGGCAAAATTTGAGTTCTCACTTTTGTATTCAACAACTTGTAATACCTTCAATGCTTTGTTCGGCTTAAATTCCAATTTTATCACTTCAATTCTTTTTTGAGTGTGACAGATTTTAAACCCTGATTTGAGGAGCAACCGGTTAACCCCAAGAAACTAGAATGTCAACGAAGCTATACAGTTCTGCACATAAAATTTTTTACTAACTATAGAAGATAATTTTTGCAGTTCACCTCATGTGAGTCTGTCTACATAGTACATAGCCAGGCCAAAACTATTTTTCAAGGACAGCAAAGCCTCGTCAACAACATTTCATCGGACTGGAAATGTTACAACTTATTTCTTCTGCTATTCGGCGCCACGAGCATCGTGATTTCTAAGGTATCACAGCCCTCCAACTTATCTCTTTGAGACTAGAGTAGCAGACAAGATAAGCGTACCAAACCAACTCACAACTTGCAAACGGATAAATCGATATCAATTTTTCAATTTTTTTTTTTTCCTGTTTATTTATTTACTTAGCGGAAATAGCAAAAAAGCAGCTAAGTAGCTGCCTACGTTCACATTTTTATAAGAAACTGTCAATGTCAAATGAAGACCTACAGAAACATTTTGAAAGATTATAAATTTCTTGGCTTGGCATTTGAATTAGATTTTATTTGACTATTATACATCAGAATTGTTTCACAAGACAATCAAGACAAAAGCAGAACTTCCTTTGAGGTAATGGTGACACGACAACCCCTAACAAAAGCCAATAAATCTTTCAATCTTCATAAGACAGTTCCTGGCAATGTTATACAGATGCTAAAAATCAACAGCGTAACAACCATTCTAACCCATACACTTTTAGGTAGGTATAGGGCTGGGGGTATATTGTTCTGTTCTTCTTCTTCATAAAATGATTCATTATTCAACTTTTACTCGGAATATGACTGACATCCTTCCAAATTTAATTATTTTTCATTGTTTTCGAAAATATAATCGTCAAAATAATAATAATTCAATATACCGTCAAGAGTTGCGTAGCGTTGTGTGTCTCTCTATAGTTTGCACACAAAGGAAGAAAAGAACAACAAATCAAACGATTCCGTGGTCATAGTCTATGGAGGAAGAACAATAAAACATGAGAATAACAATATAAAACCATTAACGGAACAAGCAAAGCAAAATAAAGAAGAAAGAACAAAAATTATGAAACAACAATTAAAAGTTTGACTTTGTTCGTGTTGTTTCCTTCGTCTTCTTCTTATTTTTCTCGATTTTTTTGTTGTTTGATGTATTTACACCATAAAAGAAGACGAACACGACACTGATTCAATAAAATCAATCAATGTCCTGTCAGTTGAGATGGGGAAGGACACAAAAGGACTTCATTAGAAAAAATTTGATGATGGGAATAAGAAATCAATAAAATTGTATGAACTGTCAGATTTTGTGGTAGGGTGAATAGCAAATAGCAATGCATGTCTCATGTTTGTGTGTAGCTAGTTACTATAAAATACTGAAAATAACGACTTCACAGAGAAGAGGACATTTATATGACAGAGAAATTACAGAACCAACTAACTACTAACTCATTCCAAACAATTGTACGATTGCAGGAAGTTAATTTGTGTCATTGAAGTACTTTGATGGGTTGTTTCATTACGCATTCATTTTGTGGGTTTCTAAGGAAGTTCCTAAGAGGGAGCGCGTAATGAAAGTACTTACTAACTGCGGTTCATTAAATCACTTTGAAGATCAGAATGGCTCATTATAAAGATGAACATTGATTGAAGGACAGCCAACGGCATGAGTTTTCTTGTAGTTAAATAAATAAAAAAAAGGTGGCAAAACAGAGCGAGGAGGCCCAGGGCCTAAGGCCTATCTCACAACCCTGCCTTGTGAGGGAATGGAGGGGACCTACAATTTTCTTCCGGTTCCGAAGGGCTAATCGAGGAAGCGGTTTTCATATTTGTGAATTTAACTATCGGAGACGATAGGTAAAAATAGTGGAAAAATTTTCTCTTGGGATTCGAACCACGAACATCCCGGTTAACAGGCAGATATGCTAGCCATCACGCCACGGGTATATAGGTACCTACTTGTTTTCTAGAGAGTTTGAATTTCTTTGTTGGTAGAAGTGGGTTTCACCTTTCATGCTGCCTAAGGAGACCTCTTAGTTATTATAATTAATTCTTCTTCTTCTTTTTCATTTTCGGCGTTACGAGTAGTGATCTTGAAGTGATCACAACTCTCCCACTTTTCTGCTTCACACTAGTGATCCGCCTTATATGCTATATATATAAAAATTGAAATTAAATGATGCTGCCTATCAGCTACAATGAAGATGCAAGGAACTAATGCTTATTTTCAAAGGGAAAAAAGAGAGCAATCGTTTTGAATAGGCTTATTGATAGCCAGCTTCGTCCGGAAAACGACAACAAAAAATTTTTTTATTTTTTCCAGGATTGAGTTTATTGAACATTTTATCAACAACGACATGGAGGAATTAAGTGATCTAATGACCTGTACTACAAAAATCAACATTAATGCACACAACAAGCGGTTATGACAACCCTTAAAGTTTAATGAACGTATTACGAGCATTTAGAAAAGTATGAGAGGATTAAGTAGGAGAGAACGATTAACATTGCACTGAAACTTTTGTGAGTCGTAACGTAGGGGAAAAGCAGAGTCAGCTAAAGCATTACACATACGAGTATTGTTACTAAAAAATGAGTCTTTAAGTTGGACTCAAGGTCAAACTGATGAGCATTCCTAGCGAGGCTAGTTTTGCCGCTGAATTGCTTGAAAGAAGGAATGCAACTGGCTGTTTTAATAGTGAGCTGTTTATGAAAAAAGGAATAAAAGTGAGTGAGAAAGGTAACGTTTTGCGAACCAATCGGTTTTACAATTGAACTTCCACCTATCAGTCATAATGCTACGTTTTTTACTCTATCAAATAGGCACAAAGATGTTTAATAAGAACCTGACCAGATTTGGGAATTATACTCTAGTTTTGGACGTATGTAGGCTTAGTAGCCAGATCAAAAGGGTGGAGAATATCCTGCATCGTCCTTCGAGAGCTAAATATTTTGCAGCATTTGAAGTGACTGCAAATATGTGGCCATTCCAACGAACAACGAAGATCATCGTTTGCCCACATACATACCAAGTACTGACAGCTTATCGGTTCCTTGGAGGCAGGTGCCATTCATGGGTAATGTTAATTCGGAAAGGTATTTTCTCAGCGGCTTACGCTCCTTGAAGTGTTCATCTGCTATTTTGAATCTTGCCTTGAAAAAACAGCTGGTAAAAAGCCTAATCTTGCTTTATTTCACTTTTAATTGTGCTGTTTACCCTAGCCTTGACTATGATTGAAAGCGTAAGCTAAATGTAGCATTTAATGACTGCTTGCGTTTCATTCATAACAACCGTAGGTATGAAAGTGTTTCATTTTTAAATGATTCTTCGTTAGGACTGTTGTGGTACCCGTGGCGTAATGGTCAGCATGTCCACCTGCTAACCCAGAGGTTCGAGGCTCGAATCCCAGCAGAGGCAAAATGCAAAAATGTTTTTCCACGGGTATCTATCGCCTTTCGCGAGGAATTGGCAAGTCCTCCGTTAATAAATTAATTGCCATGAAAAGCGCATTCTCAATTAGCCGTTCGGAACCGGCGAAAAACTGTAGGTCCCCTCCATTCCCTCACAAGGCATGGTTGTGAGAAATGCGCTAGGCCCAGGGGCTCTTCGCTCTGTTGTGCCCATTTATTTATTTTTTTTTTTTTTTTTGTTGGGACTGAATCTAGATAAATGTATTTTGCATCGAAACGTTTTACTCCTTCATAACATAATACATTGAAGGTGTCCTAAAAGAAATGCTTAATTTTACAGTCTAGAAGAGGACTTAAATTAATCCATTTGCACATTTGTTTCAGGATTTGGAATACTTTTAGAAAGATGATTTTCACTTATTTTTTTTTTTTTTTTTTCAAATTAATGTTTCATTAAAAAAAAAAAAAAAAATTTAATTGTCAATTATTATAATAAATTAATTTTTTTTATATTTTCAAATATTGCGTTGTCTGCAAATCTTAGTAAACCATCTCATAGCAAAAGAAAAAACAATTTTTAACTTAATGGTTTTATTTTTTATTAACAACAATTTTTTTGTTTTAAATGTGACAAAAATTTTCAAGGGCTTTCTCAAAAATTGCTAATTTTGACTTATGCCACTCTGCCGGAAAAGCAACGATATGCTATGATGCTTCTTTTGCAAATGCTGGGGTATAAATCAGGGTGCCCAGAGTCTACCCAAGAAAGATTCGTTAGGCTTGGGTTATGGCGGCCCAACTCCTCAAAATGATAAGCGTAACGGCAGAGGTTAGATTTTAATTATCTCTAAATTTATTTTCTTACAATGTTTTCTTCAGGATACTGCGTTTTACAATTTAACAATTTATAGTTCAAGTATAAAAAAAACAAGTTTATAATTTACTGATATTGTCGGTTTCGGGTGCGGGTTTAGCCTGGTATCGACCTTCAGTGGTGTAATGGCGGTGGTTCCATTATAGGTATACGGATGTAAACTGCAAGCAGCTGCGTCCTCTGTCGGCGACGGTGAACTTCCACTGGAATCTGCGTTTGGTTTGGGCTGGGCGCTCTATCGGCAGCAGCGGATTTCGTAAAAAGTGCTTGCGTTAACTGGAGACAGAGCACTTCATCGGTGGCAGCGGATTTCGTAGCAAAAGTCTGCAACTATGTACCACGATTAAACTCCCTTTACGGAGACGCAATGTCTGAAAAAAAGTAAAATCTAAACGCCCAGCTAAAACAAGCCCCATCGATTAAATTTCCTTTACAGAGAAGAATGAGAAAAGTGAAATGACAGGAAAATTCTTGCTGAACCAAGCCACAACAGTTAGAATCCTAGAATTCTTTTTTCTGATTTTCTATGGACATTTGCATCTACTCATCAAGCATCAACTTTATTGCCAAAACAGAATGTAAGTTAGTGATTAAAAAACACTGGAAGGTTTTGATGTGGCTCTTTAAGGTAAAGTAGGAAGAAGAAACTGTGACGCTTCGTCACAATGTGAACAAGTATTTAACAAAAATGTTACAGCAATAGTTTGGACAGGTCTTACAAGTATTTCTCGACGTTTACTTTTCATACAAACTGCTTGGTCTTATGAATTTTGACAGTGACTATACATAATATAACAACAAATATAACGAATTAAAAAAAAACTAGAGATGGAAAAATTTAAGGTGGATTCGTAATCAGCAACACCTCGAACATCCCTTGCATCTCTGAGATGCAAATAAAAAAAAACAGCAAAATAATACAAACAAAATTCACAGCATGTTATTTCCGTGAATTTTATAGGAGTCGGTACAATCCGACCACGCGTCTTAGAGGGGTATGACATCATCCAACTGATAAGGCCACAGTCGCAATTGTGCGAAAATCCAATTTATGCAGTTAAGGTCACTGAATCTTTGGATCCTCCATGTCTTTATGACTTCCTAATAAAATATAAAAAAATCAATTTCAAACACGAGAAGCCCCAGGCCCTAGCTCGTTTCTCACAACAATATCTTGTGAGGGAATGTATAGGACTTAAAATATTCTGAAGGTTCCGGTTAATCGAGAGAGCGCTTCTCATGGCAATGAATTTACTAAAGGAGAACTTGCCGATTCCTCATTGAATGTCGATAGCATTGAACAAACAAAAGAAAGTTAACAATAAGTTAGGTACCTAAAACTTAAAATAATAAGATAATTAAATAAAAGCAGTCAAATAAATACAAATAAATACAATAATTGATTAAGTTAATAAATTATTCATTAAATTAGGTAATTCGCAAGAAATTCTTGTTTTTTTTTTTCCTTTGAACATCTCAGTGTCAATTGATTCTATCGTGAATCAATCGCTTTTTGCGAGGAACTGCCAAGTTCTCCGAGAATAATTTACAGTGAAAAGCATACTCTGACTTAGCCACTAAAAAATGGAAAAAAAATTGTAGGCCCTTACACAGCGTTAGAACAACAAGCTTCCCGAGCCTTGCTGCATCACGGGCGACGTTCATATTCCACTGAGGTATCTAAATAAAATGAAAACCGTAAAATAAAAGTCTGTAGAATAAGATTGCTGCCCAAAATCGAATTCTCTTCACAAGCTATCCCCACTGAACATGCCTTGCATCTAAGTTAAATCTTCCCAATTCCAATTTACTTCCACCTTCTTATACACCAAAATAATGTGAATTGACGAAAACACTCCCCCGTCCATGATGGTAACTTCCAGGAATGGGTAATATGATAATCACAACGATTAAGGTAGCCTTTGATTATGCCATATACCTGCAAACAAATTTCCACTTAATTTTTCTCATTTCACCCATTCAACTTCCAATCATTTGTCAAGTTCTTCTGCCAACCCAAACCATTAATTAAACTTGTGATACAAGAAATTCTATAGACTGCTTCCCCATACCACAGCACATCAGGACAAAACGATTTTTTCCTATCAAAGCACTCAATTAAGGATATTTTTTTTTCGCCTTCACCAGGTATACATAATAAACTCGCACTCATACAGCTTGTTCTTTATTTTGGTTTTTTCTTTTTTTTTTTGCACATCATCGTGTGAAAAGTCATACCTTATGATGGTAGTAGCATAGCCATGTGAAACTTGTGATATTTGATATCAAAATCAATTGGATGACATGAGTGTGGAACGTTTTCAAAGTTGCCACAAAATGAATGACAGATGATTGAAGAGAATACTTGGGTTAATTTTGTGTTGAGCCATCATCCAGCAGGTAACATGACGACACTTTCTCTGGCGTTACGTGGTGTTTGAATAGATTGAGAGACGAGTGTGTTGCTGTGGATTTGTTGTCAATGTTTTGATGATAGTGAATCATTCATAATGAATGGATGTGCTGATCATGAGGTGACAAAAAGTTATTTGTCTTGGATATTTGTTTTTATTGAATTGAGGACGATCTGGTTTGTGGTTCGAAATTCCTTGCAAGGTGAAATACGTACTGATGTCTGTTCTATTTAATTTATCAGTTTTCGAATCTCTGGTTTACATTCAATGCTTTACTTCCTTCAAGGGCGGTAGAGGTACAGTTGTAGAGTGATTAGTGGGTTCGGATCCGGCGAAGGATATCTGTTCTCGTTTCAACTTTCCAGTCTCATCTTGATGCCAACCTTGAGGTTGTAAGTGGTTTAAATTACTTCCATCTAAGGCGTCACAAAACAAAGTAGAGTCTACTCTGCTGGAATTAAATATAACCGCAAGCACCAGACTTCTTGTAATGACCCATTACATCTTCGCCACCAACAACACCAATTCCAGTGGAATTTTGCATGTACCAACACAGGCAATGATAATAGTTACGATAAAACATTGCAACAACACCACCACCAGCTTACCATTGACTCCACGTAGAATTGCATTTCGTTGACTGTTACAACTCACATCTAGTGTACATCAAATGGTGTATAAGGTTACCAACATGTTGCACGAAAATCGTCTCCCGGGACAGATACGAGCACCTGTCCGACTACATACAGGAGCTCTACCACCACAGGCAACACTTAAGGAAGCTGCTACAACGTATTCAGCGACGGGAACTAAACACAATCAACAGCAACTACCAGGCCGTCTCCAGCGAGCTCAGATGCGTAAACATCATGGTCAAGAACGCAGTGAACTACCACAACGAAATTCTTCTCCAAAACAGGCTCCAATCCATAAAGCCAGGACCCGACACCTTCCAAGAAATCAGCAGGATTATAGGAAAAAAAACCTAAATGCCGGAAACTATATCTACAGCCAATGGCGAAGCTTCAACCGAAGCGGATAAGGCCAAAGGATTTGCGGATTTGGATTCAAGGACTAGTGCATAAACTCTTCCAACTAAATTTTCCACAGGCACTAATCACAATTATATACAATTTTCATCATTGCAGGTCATTCTTCGTTCAAATAGGAAGTTGCCATCATCAGCAAGTCATCAACAAGGACAATCAACGCTGGAGTTGCACAGGGATCCAAACTAGGACCGTTCTTGTTCAACATTTACACATCAGACCAACCACAGCCAGAAGACGCACAAACTCTCCTGTCTGCCGATGACTCCCTCACATAAGCCAAGTCCATCTCCCCGGCATTTGCTGCCAGAAGAGTTGAAGCCCACGTTAGTCAGCTTTGCGAGTACTACCAATACTGGGACTTCAAAGTAAACTACCCAAATCCTAGCTTATTTGCTTTAGGCGACCATCCACCAGATCTGGGAACGCAAGAGGACGCTCAGCCAACAAGTGTAGAAGTACCAAGATCTCCTTACACGATGGAACTCAATTAACGGCCAAAAACAATGTGAAGTACCTGGGAGTACAGTTCAACGAATTACACAGGTTCAACCCCCATGCAGCTGCTGCACTAAGGCAAGCCAACTTCGCCTTTCACAGCATCCATTCATTAATGCGAAAGAATAACGGACTAAGCCTGAAGACGAAACTACTTCTCTACAAGCAGCTCATTCGGACTGTGATCACATACTGTTTTCCTACTTGGTACAAGGCAACAAAAACCCACATAAACCAACTAGCGCAGTTCTTGAGAGGAAGATCCTGCGGATCTGCACAGGACTAGTCTATGACAGGATACGAAGGAAGCACGTTAGCAACAGGAGACTCTACGAAGAAGTGAAAATAATAAAACTTGACAGGTACCTCATCGACTCCAGCCGTAGATGTCTGCAAAACATGACCGACCACCCGATTCCCCTAATTAGGAGCATCATAAGCCAGCCAAGACATCCCAGCCCGCGGTACCTTCTAGCAATGGAACTTCTGGATGAGGATCTTATCCCTACAAGTGATGAAGTGAACATCAACTTCTATGCTGACCCGGGGTCATCGTCACCCCTCCCCATCAAAACACAGTGACAATCGGACTTGGACAATCCGACAGAAGAAAACGACAGACGAGGAGATTAACCAATCACAGCAACAATTAATTTTAATTAATTATTTATTAACTAGGTCAATGTAAGAAAGCTCTAGGCTTTTTCTGTCCCAACAAAATATAAATACTCACATTTTTAACTTTATGTAGAACTAAGCAAATTGTACATATTATATACTAAGTTCAATAAAAAAATAATACTAATGCTAAGATGCTCCGAAAATCGTTCCGGTATCGGCAGGAGCAGAGGAAAGGAAGTATCCCGGATCCAAGACTGGGTGAGTATCTAAATAGTGCCCAACGCTACCTCGTTGTGAATTTAGTGGCTACTTCTACCTCAGAGCAATCATTACTCTTTCTTTCTGGTGTCATTCATTCCAGAACCTACCTTACCAAAAACCCAGCATAACTCCAAATCCGAATCCGAGGACTGGAAGCACACAACCCAGGACAGGAAACCTTCATCCGATTGACCCGAAGACCAATCCAAGAAACCTGGTATAGTGAATTCGGGCTATCCAACATCCCAGCCGAACCCCGAGTGAATCTTCATTCATCCGAAGATGCCTCACTGGAACCTACCAATACCAACTAACCTTCTGAAAATAAAACCTGAACAAAGTTTGAAAAATTGTCTTATAAAATATATAAACGAACACTATCTTGAGTATCGGAAATAAACTAGCTTCAATAGTCTACAGTTTTGTTGCTTATTCTTTAGAAGACTCTGGATCTGCTGAGCCTACCTTAGCCTTTGATAAAAAGTAAATAAGGTGGCTCATCAAAGCTAGGACGGGCTCGAGAGGCCTTTCGCGTTTGGGATACCTACAGTTTTATGTCAAATCTGAACAGCCGGACTGGGAAGTTCTTTCTGGCAGTGTACTTATCTTCTCTCGAAAGGCTTTCCAATTTCTCAAGAAAGCCGATAGCCATAATAAAAAAGTTTTGCGTTTCTAGGACTCGAACGTTTAACTGTAACAGGCAGACTTACTAACCACTTCGTCATGTGCGACCAAACTACCTTAAAGATTATCTACTGCTTCTGTTGTCTTGATATGATAACCATTTCCTTGACAGAATATTCAAAAGGACTTTATACACATAAGAGTCAATCAATCCTACCCTAAAGTCAGATGCTGAAGAACAACCCTTGAGGAAAAGAAAATATGCCCATGGCTGCCAATGGATAACTCGGTGTCAGTTGTCGTCGTCTTCGTGCAGCATCAAACCCTAATAACAGTTTCAAGATGTTTCCCCAGAGCTCCCTAACAAACAAAAGGCAATGAAAATCGAATCATGGCAATAATTCCCTTCCAATCAGTGTCCATCTGTCTTGGAATTCAACTGACACGACATCCCAATCGATTATTCCCGCAACGAATTGCGTTACAATAGATACAGAATGGATCATTCCTTACACTCACCATCACTCCTAAGATGAACCACAATAATGTGAATCGAATTTCAAACTATTTTGGCTTCAACTGCACCATCATCATCATCAGTGCCGGTGCGCAACAAATCTCGCCTCACTCATGCACCGAGAACATAGTCAGTGTGTCTCGTATATGAGATGACCCATCATCGGAGTCCTTTCCTCATAGGGATAGTCCCATTTGGAGCGTATAATCAAGTTAGCACCTAAATAATGTCCTTCTATGCAATAATGACAATGCAATGAGCTTCCAATATCCTATTGACTTACAAAACTAATGCGATTTGTTATAGGATATCCTATCGCAGCAGCATCAGCACCAACAGCAGCAGCAACGGCAGCTCTTAATTAGGCACCGTACCTAACAACTATGGGTTGGCAAATCGATCGTTTTCTTAGAAAAACACTGACAAGTCTTGTTAAACAAAGGACATCATTGTCGTATATTCAGAGTCACATGTAATGAAGGGATGTCTTCTTTCTATGATTTCGCACCTAAGAACGACTTACTTAGGTAACAGCAGGCATGCACTATCCTATTTGTATAGCAACCCCACGCTGTTATCTATTGATGCAATTTTAACTGCTGGAGGTCTTCGAAGTGTGCTTCTACATTGTATCTTTTTAAAATGTCCATCCATCAAAGGAAGAGAGAGGGTATTTCACATACAACTTCTTTTTTGTTTTCTTGTGTGAAAAGAAAATTTCCCATTGTTCCTATACGCCCTTTTGTTTATGCGGTGATGCTCTGTTGACTCCCTATTGACATTATTTTTACATCCTGTGAGACGTGACGACGTGAGTGAGAAGAAAAGTCCTTCTTTTCATTCCGTAGACCAGGGCTTCTTAAACTTTTTTCATTTACGACCCTATTTATGATTGCGAGTTTCCTGGCGACCCCACATAAATATGAAAGAAAGGTAAATAAATATTTTATGTTGATTTATTTACAAGGTAACAATTTAAATGTACATATGCATGAAAATAAATAGTTTTAGAATTCATTTAGAAACATTAAAAAAAAAGAGTTCTGACCGTCTTAGTTCGCTCGAATATATTCGAACGCAGTAGTTGAATGGTAGATATTAATATTAAATTAAAGGAGCCAATTTAATGAGATGGTGGATTTGCCTTCTTTTTATTGCATAGCAGACACTGCTGGACGTAAGACATCTTCAACATTTTGTAGCGATGAACGATATTCGGATTTAATACGTGTTAAAGCTTAGAAAGTGACTTCACATAAATACGTGGTGTTATTCAAATCCATATCAGCGATTGTAGGAAATTTAGTTTTAGTTCCGATCCAGAGTTCAGTCAAGCTTTTTTATAAAAGAAAAGAAACTTTATGCGCAAATTACTTACCTACTAATGTTTTCTGAAACATGTGCATTGTTCAGAGGCTAAAGTATACATTATATAGTCTACTTTACATTATATAATTTGTAATGGGAAACCCCTCTTTAAATATTTAACATGATAATCTCTCGCGACCCCAAAATCTTCCTACTCGACCCCATTTGGGGTCGCGACCCATAGTTTAAGAAGCCCTGCCGTAGACGGATGGAAAGGAAATCCGCGTTGGGAAAATTCATAGGCGCAAACTCACCACAAATCTCTTCGACTCCGAATTTTACTCCGAAAAACTCAAGAGCAAGGGAAATTTTCTCTTTTGTGTGAAATCTCTCCTATGAGAATGAGAGAGGCAGAGACAGAGAAAGGAGAAAGTATCTGTCTGGGGGATTTTTTCTTTTTATTTGAAAATATCTCATTTCTTCGTTCTTCGTGTTTGCTCCTCTCTCAGCAAGAACAACTTTAAATTCCAATCTAAATTAAATATTATCCTACTTAATTCATCCTGAAGTCTTTAAGGGCTCGAGGGTCTAAATCGCTTGACATAGCCATGATGGCTTGAAATGTATTTTCTTTCTATTTTCACCCATTGACAAGGGTGTATTGTTGATATGCTGTTGGGTCGGGTCGATGCGAATGTGATGGCAACGGCGTAGGGAGAAAGGAGCCAACGTAACGAAAGTAGGTATACACTCTCGCAGTTTAGAGCTTTTATATAGAGCAGCGGCGGCGGTGTTGAAAAAGAAGGACGAGAAAACGCCAACAGGCATAAAACAACTGTCAAATCATTTTTGAAAAAGTCAAAAAGTGACTTGAGAATACTTACGAACGCGAGCCGGCAAAGGAGGTTAACTGCAGGACGACGACGACGACGACGGCGTGAAAAATGACTCCTAGCGCTCTAAGGTTTATTTTTGCTTCTTTTCTTATATTTAGAGTGTGTGTATGTCCATAGTTTAGTTCTTTCATTAAAAATGAGGGAAGCTCTGGCTGCGATGGATGGCAAACAATAACAACAAGCTATCAGGCAAAAAAAAGTACAAAAAGAAAACCGTACATCCGCAAGAAACAGTGAAAGGATTCTTGGTACTTGGGATGGTTCTGTCGAATGGGGTCGTGACCTTGTCATAATCATAGCAATTTCTCATCCTGACAGCCCAAGAAAATGTATTTTATCCTTCTGTTTTTCTCTCCTCCTTGTGCCTCCTTGCCGAGAAAAACTTGGCGTGGAAAAGATGCTGCACGCTATCCAAAATGCTACGAATGGACTTTTAATAGTTTTTCGGATTTTCTTATTATTTTTCCTTTTTTTTTTGGTTTGTGTGATTGTTTTTCTCAATTTTTCGTGTGTTATTTTGTTAAAGGCGCCTTCCTCAAGAAACGATGCGATGGTAGGAAAACAAAAAAAAAAGAATTTTGTGACAGGAGTTGCCCTACATTCGTGAGATTGTGGCCATATGAGGATAATCCCAGAGTGCAACTCTCCTACAGACAATAAATCCTGAATTTCCTCTGATTTTGCTAAATCTCCGGTTATCTTGTCCTTGAACTTTGGAGGTCTTTTCTATTCCACACAAAGCCACCACCCAACAGGTTAAGTTGGTTGAATCACGCCATTTAATACATTTTATCTACCTTTTTGAAAACTCGAACAAAAACTACATTGTGTGCGAGTAAAGAGTGTGAAGGTCATCGGATTTGGTTTACCTAACTAATTCGAGTGCACATTTGTGAAATGTTTTATGGTTTCCTTTGAGAGGCCATGTGTAGGATGGGAGAGTCCTTGAAACTTGGAATTGTTTTTCTTCTGTTAGAAGAACCTACGTAGGAATAACTCACTTTAATTGCTGCGGTTCGGAAGGCAAGCCTTAGTACAAAGGGTATGGGTAGCTTGACAACGAAATAGATTATTTCCTCGTTAGTAAGCGGTCTAGGCGGTTCCAATTGGAACTCTTGCAGTTTTTGTTACCATCAACCTTGTGCACCTTAGAAGTTTTGTTTAAAGTTGGTTATACATTCCTAGCTAGTGGAATGGTTTTTCAATGGAAAAATAATCCATGTTTTGGATAAACTTCGCTTCGTGGTTCGTGGAATATATTTGGATACTCCTATATACAAAAAAGCAATATTCAGCTGTTTACATGGAACTTATGTGACCCAAAGAGTAGATGATGTTTCTGAGATATAATAAAAACATATTGAAAAATCTTTCTAGGAAAATTTTATACGATAAGTCACTTGTGCTGGTCAAATGGATTTTCAAGATAATTTAAAAATAATTTATAAAGTTTGAATTGCCTTAACAATATCTAGAGAAGAAAAAAACTGTTTTTTTCGAAAGAACCATTGCGACCGGATTTTTATGCATTTTTTTCACTTTGAAAACGAAGCGCATCAGAAGTAAAGGCCTATTTTAAAGTGAAAAATTGAGCTCAATGTATTTATTTGGAGGTTATTTCAGAAGTTGAGATGAAAAAATAGCTAATGACAATTTCTCAAAAAGTACGCGGTTAGTTTGAAGGTATTTCAATGATTTCTGAAAGCCAAACGTGTTTTTAAACAATCTTCAGCCATCAGCGATCGTTCTTGTTGCGGACTATTTGTTTGTCATTGCTTTTACTCCAAAAAGACAAACAAATAGTTGGCTAAGAGGCCTTATTCGACCGCAATTGCAGCTGAAAGCCACCAACCATATTGGCTGACCGACTACAACTCCTGAGACTTGTAATTGTTACCAATCTCCCGCGGTAGCAGCTGATCGACTGTAATCGTGTAATCCCGTTTGATCAACTTCAATTCCGGCTGGACGAGCGGATTTGCGGTTGCTCTATCACAATTAATCGCCAATCAATTGAAGGGAAGACCCTGCACCACGGTTGTGCGTCTTTCACTCACATACGGTTAACAGTGTTGGACATTGCACATAAAGTATGAGACGGCAGCTGAGACGGAGACGCTTCCAATGAGAGTATAACAGTAACAAAACTTGATCGTATTAGAAGTCCCGAGATCCGTGGAAGTTTTGACGTGAAAAACACCATCTTTGAAAAAATAGAGCACAAACGGCACAGTTGGTATTGTAATGGCCAAAATAAAGATCCAAAAAACCTCATCAAAAAGAATCTTGAAGATGCAGGAAGAAGAACAAATCAAAACACTACTGGAGCAAACAAATGCAACGGCATCTGCATTTCGGACAATTCAAAACGATTAGTTTGCCGCCGAATTTGCAGGAAAAAGTATTCAGCTGTGACTTCTTGGAAGGTGCAGTTACAGTGGCGATAATTTCTGGGAGAGTTTTTGGTTGCAAGTCAACGAAAAGAAATTTTTAATGTAAATAGCGAAAGATTAGTAAATTTTGATTTATTATATAAAAACACGTGGATAATCAAATATAAAATCAACAAAAATCTTGTCAAATTTTATGAAAAATGTATGTTATGAACTTCACCTGAAATCAGATTTTCAATCTACATTCTATCATCATTCCTACCTTACTTTTAAAACAGTTTGTTTAATAACAGCTTAGTACAAATTTATATTACAAATATTTGAATGACATAGCAAAAGTCTTGCCGTCAGCCTGATTAACAAAGTAAGAAGTTTGTTCTAAAATATGTGAACAAAGAGATATTCATTTAAATACATTTATTAATACGTCAACAAATGGAGTATGTAGATACAACCATTTTCGTGGCTATGCATTTTTTTTTTGGTTTACTGAACCTAGTAGACCAGGGTCGATAATTTTTGAAACAAAAAAAAATTATAGTAGAATGAAACAAGTTGTAAGAGGTAGAAAATAAACCAAAAAAAAGGAAAAAATAAATTACGGGCGATCTGAGGTCGGGAAGGGGGCGGGGGGGGGGGCGTATTTAAGGGTAAAAAACGGTTAATCTCGATTTCCGGTAAAACTGCAAGTCTTAGGAAAAAAAGTTAAATGGCAAAGTTGTAGGTATTAAAAAGATCTACAACTTTTGTAAAGACACTTTTTTCACATAACCTCAAAATGTATGTGAAAAATTCGAATAACTGAGTTTTTGGTTTTTTATTTTTATCTTTTGCAAAAAAACTTATTTTTTCACGAAATTTCGTGAAAACATACCTTTGTATATTCCAAACATACAGTAATTTTTTTGATTTAAAATATTTATTTTTTCACCTTATTTTGACAAAATTTTGAAAAATTACCCTAACTTTCAATCGAAAAATCTCACGTCAAAATATCGGCTTTTTTAAAAAAATTGGTGTGTTTCTTGTTTGTTGAAATCTCTACTTTCAGATGGTTAAAAAAAATTTACACTACTATGGTAAATGTTCTCAGAAAATGCAAATAATGAAAATAGCCCAAATCCAAATTTTTTTTTTATTTTTTTAAAAATTCAAAATTTACACATTAATTACTAGAAAAACGTAAGATTTCATGTAACACCGATAAACAAAAAAATTACTACTCGAAATAAACTACTATCTTACCTTTTTCTAGTAATTAATGTGTAAATTTTGAATTTTTAAAAAAATAAAAAAAAAATTGGATTTGGGCTAATACCTACAACTTTGCCATTTAACTTTTTTTCCTAAGACTTGCAGTTTTACCGGAAATCGAGATTAACCGTTTTTTACCCTTAAATACACCCCCCCCCCCCCCCGCCCCCTTCCCGACCTCAGATCGCCCGTAATTTATTTTTCCTTTTTTTTTGGTTTATTCTCTACCTTTTTTAAAAGGTTTCATTCTACTATAATTTTTTTTCTTTTTTGACCATTTTAAAAATTATCGACCCTGGTCTATAGCTGACTCCGCTCCAATTCGTCAGATACACGATGTTGAAATATTTCCATTTGAAAGTCATCTTGGAATATATTTCGAAGATATAGCACAAGCCAACTTAATTTCAAGCTCATGGAAGACAGTTGTTTTCTTTAATTTGACGAACTATTGGCAGGAATACGAAGCATACAAGGAAATTGTTTCAAAAATGGAGAGAGTATGTTCGTCATCGGAAATGGAGGAACTAAAGTCTATTATGTGCGAAGAAATACTGAACCAATTTGGATATCAACTTCAACAAATAGAGCTCAACAATGAAATTCTCTTACACGAAAACGACGATTCATTTAAAAGGCAAAGACGATCACGATTTGACTTTATTGGAACAATCACTAATGAATTGCTCGGAATACTTGATCAAAGATTTGCTGAGAAATATGAGCAAACAATAGAAGCTGTTCAAGAAAATGAAAAACACTTGCTACAACTCATGAAAAATCAAACAACCATTGTTGATTACACTATCAATATCTTCAAGAAAGAACAATCGAAAAATTTGAATGAAGTTATGTTAAGTTCTATTGTCACGAAATTGGAAAACAAAACAAGTAAATTCGAGTACATGGAGGGATTTTCAGCAACTGCTCTTAACGGGATACTTATTATGATCAATTATAAAGCAACCCAGAGCATATTGCTTGATATTCTGCTATCAACGCATGCTGGAAGAATACACCCTCTTATCCTTTCAGTCCGACAATTCAAGGATGGATTCATGAGAATATGCCTAAGTCTTTAATGATTGCAGCTGTATAAAATGGTAAGCCCAAGAGCTAGAGTGACGAACAACAATATCATAATTGAGATCAGTCTCCCGTTGTTGTATAATGAAGAATTCAAACTATACAAAGTATTGTCATTTCCAACAAACCACAATGGACGCTTTACACGAATTGTTCCATCATCGGAATATTTAATGGTAAACTTACTAGGCAACCATGTTTATCAGATCAACAAAGATGAATTCTTACTTTGTAAAATAAGGCCTTCCGACATCTTCTGGCAGCATCCTCTGTATACAACCGGAGCGTCAACTAGTGTTTGTTAAACAAACATTATACCTGCAACACAAGAAAATTATGGACTCATGCACGTTTGAGGACATATCACCAAGGCTGTACTGGATTGAGATGCATCAACCAAACGGATGGATATACAGCACTCTAAATTCAACCACAGTTAATATTAACTGTGATTACAATACTGAGCCCGTTACACTGCGAGGGAGTGGGCTGCTTAAGCTACCAGGAAAATGCATAATTCATGACCAAACCACGACAATTTTTGGAAAGCAAACAATGTCAAGCCGTTAGTCATCATTTTTACCATCATTCAATCTTTTTGAGACGCTAACTTCGTTTAACTTCAAAAGAGAGAAACAGTCGATGCTTCCATCAAACACTTCGATAGATTTTGCTACATTGGAAAATGCAATAAACCTTCAAAAAAATCAGGAATATATATTGAATGAATTCAGTACCCATCGATTTCACCAATATTCACTGTTTGGAATCACTGGCTGTCTTACTATAATAGTTATCGAAGCTGCTATCATCTTCATCATCTTTCGAAAAAGAGATCAGCCACTTGCACCACCAACCACCACCACTATTCCAATGCGAAGTCTAAACAAGACGAAGTCTCAAAAACGACATTACACACAAATATCCTTTGAAGACATCGACTTCTGTGTATCTTCATTTTGAGGGACCCAGCATGTTGTGACAACAAATGCAAACGACCGAATTCTACACTACAAACTAAGTAAACAACAGCAGGTGAATGACCAACAGGTTAATGAACGACACCACCAGTTAGCGAATTAATATGACACCTCCTGCAACTATCAGCGTTCTCGTGCTCGGAGCCGTTGCATTGCATTGGATTGCAGTTCTTTTCATTTCATTTATGTATATGTAACAGTCAAAGTGATTAAATAGCTATTCAGTCTGATATTATTAACTTTCTTTAGTTTAGGGTCTTGTCTTAAAGGAGCAACGTAGAGTTTTACATACACATTCATTCAAGAGTTTTATTGACTCTTGCAGAGTAAAAGTGGGTTTCCAAAGTGAGTAACTTATGCTGCTGCCTAAATTTGGGACAAATGCTTATAATATGGAAGCAATCTTCTTTCGATTTTAAATTGCAAAAAAATTGCCGTTTAGAGCTATAACCTCGCATCTGGCTTTAAATATTATTGAAATATCCTCATAGCCAAAAGAATCGTGGAAGCAGTTTCTACAAGTTGATTTGTAATTCAGCTGACTGTAAATCAGTCTAATTTTTAATTCTCTAGCTTCCAGGGTAAGAGTTTTCGTATGGAGTCCTGATTTTTTAGGATATTGTAGTAGAGTTCATTTTTCAAGTTATTCGTGTAATACCGCTTTAATCACAAGCGTTCCAAGTTGATTGTCACCTTTTGTGCCACCAGTCCTTGTTCCTTAGTTCATGAATCAGCAGGTTTTTAAAAAGACGAAATTCCTCTTAGCTGCAGCATACTTCAACAATAAAGTCAGCATGCAACTGTTAAATATCCTTTTATCGTTCTGAGTCGAAAACACACAACCTTCTTGCTTCAATGCTATTTATTCTCTGATCTTACAAACTAACAATCATCTCTTAAGTTCTAAGTTCAATCGATAACCAAACTGTTTATCCTATTATCTAATTAATGCAAAGGAGAGGAAAAGAGCTAAGCATAACCGATAAGATAGCTAGTATTAGAGAAGAGACTAATACTTTGATTAATTAGTGATGTGCATTACAGCAACTTGAGTGTATAAGTTACGAATTTTGGTAGTGCTGTTTCAAAAAGCGTTGGTGTTTTTTGGGGGAGGTACATAAGTTTTTTTTAAGTTCCTCGAGGATTTTTCTAGAACCTTCTGTTTGTTTCTTCCCCACATTTAAGATGCATAGCAGGAAGTTGACCTGAAAACTGAACAAAAATTTTATTTCTGGCGGACAAAGCAATTTATTTGTTAGCGAAGACATTTTTCGACGTAAGGTTGAACAAGGTTTGAACCCTTTTACCTTTTTTAAGTGGATATCAAGTTAAGAGTATGAAAGCAAAGTATTTGATGCGTTCCTTTTAGTTTCTGGCTTGAAAAGATCTTACAATAAGGAAATGTTTCTGTTTCGTTTAAACACGATTTTCCATCCTTCGACCATAATACCGCAGAAAAGTATTCATGATGGAAGTTCCTCTTTACTTTTCAACAACCTTTCTTACCTTTATTATGAACAGGAAAGATCACCAATTTCTTGAGAGCGAGAGGGATCATGCTCGTTGAATAAATTTTGCTGATTAGGATTTTGGTGTTGTTGAAGAACTTAGGTATTGAGTTTTTGAGGAACTCATATGGAATAACATCTTCATCTGGTGCTATTCCATTTTCAGCTTTTGCTAGGACATTTTTAATTTCTTCAATTTTGATATCAGTGTCCAAAGTATCATCGATGTTTAATGGGATTGCGTAGAAGAAAATTATATATCGGCTACTTGAGAATAAGGGTTTAGAATAGTTTGCTAGTGATTCGGCTGATACTCCTGCGCCAATCCTACAGCTTGTTCAAAATCATTGCATTTCAGCATTCCTTATTAAACCAATTATGTTTGAAAGATGTATTTGAATAAGTAATGCTGTTTGGAACAGATCTTCGAATTCGAATACACTCAGCAAATTGGCTTGTAAAAACTTATGTGTTCTCAATTTTGAGACCATTGTGCGTGCAATTGTCTAAGCAAAGATAAAAAACCATAGTTTCTTTTTTCCAACAAAGGTGCAACTGTCTACTCGATTGAAGCTTTCATTACCAGCAGCACACAGGTCAATCACTGAGTTACCCTGACCACCACAAAATTAAAATTGCCTTCCTTGTCTAATTCTAAACAGTTCTAAAACAGTTATGTGCTGGATATCTGATGTGCTGAACCTTATTTTAAAGTCACAACTCACAAGAAGATAAGTAAACACTCAATGTAAGGAGTAGCTATGAAGTGACTTCGAATAAACACCAACTGGTTCGAAGTCAAAGGATGTGTCCTCCAATCTTAAAAGGTCTTCGCTCAACCACATAAGGATTCTGTCAAACATGCATTACATTCCTTGCAGTGAAACGATTGAATTCAATAGGTACTCCCTTTGGTTTCCTATAACACTCCATCTCTATAATCTCAAAAAGGCGCTAAGCAAATGGCGCTTGACAAAGAGAAGTGCCTTAAGTAATCACAACACAACCAAAGTCCTTAAAATGTCAGCCCTCACACATCTGTTTATTCTAAAATTTCATCAACTAAAGTGACTACTCTTCCACGTCACTTGATACTTTTGTTCGCATTTCATTGTCCTTGACATGCAATCATAGCCGATCGATGATCAGCCATTCATGATCACTAAAAACATCTTCTCCAAGAAACCACTTAAAACATGAGTGGATGAATATGACACCATTCCTAACTCACAGATAGTGCCAGATGAATGATCTCTCCTATCCTAACTCGCTCGACTATCAAAATCTTAAGCGATCGTGTTAAATGTTATGGAACATCGTACATCGTTGATCTATGACTGAGTTTCATATACTGGTGCGGTGCCATGCCAACTGTTGTTGTTTTGTGTTTATACCTGTTATTTTATTTTCGTGTCTGTGAAAAGGGTCGCGTTGTAAACCTTTTTCTGTTTTGCCGAAGATTTATTTCATTCGATTCGGACCCAACACAATACGATCGGCATTATTATTTTTATTTTTCTAAATCCTCCTCCTTGTTCTTTTTAATTTTATTGGTTTCTTCTGTTCAACGGCTTGGTTTTGGTTAAATTTATAAAAAATTAGTGTTCCTCTTTTTGTTTGAGGTTCAAGGAGAATCTACGCCTCTAGGGAAGCATATGGCGTTCGGTAACAACCATTGATCGGTTGGTGTAGGTCACATAGAGCACCAGCACAGCATATGGCGAAGGGCTATTATCCTATTGGAATGGTATTAGATAGAGAAGATCCTATCATCGGAGGTGCCTTGTTAGGCACGTTAACGAGTTTTTTTTTTCCTCCGAAATTGTTCGTTTGCTGTGATGGTATTCCACACCGATCGATCTATCTTTAAATCTCTAGAGATACCTACATGAAAACACAATTCGTCTGTTTTTAGAAATTAATTTTAGAAAAAGGATCAATGTCAGACAGGGAAAGAGAAACGCCGGAGACTATATACATTTTTCCATGTCATGTGTGCTCCGGGGGATTTGTGTCGGTCTTCTCGTTACGGTGTCGAAGTAATTTGGTTCATCCTCGATATATCACAATAAGTGATGCGTGTACAATTGCTGGCTGTCCCTTCGGTTGGATTGTCTCCCTCCCCGCCACACAACCCTTATTCGTGTTATTCAACATTGCAGCTATGATCTCGGTGCATTTTTAACTTTTCTACAATGAATAACCTCAGAAGACAATTCGAGGTGATGTTTAGGGATTAATTGTGTTTGAATAAAATATTTCCAATCAGCCCCTGCCTCAACCCATAAAAATAAAATAGAAGAAGAGACAAATGTTTTGGACGATCGAGGGCAAAGATTATAGGGCAAAGATGAATCGGTACAGTTTTTTTATTTTTATTTATTTTTCATTTCTGGCGCGCAATTATGTTGATATTGACGATTAGAAGGGTTTATGGTGTCGCTTTTTTGGATAGTAGTGATGATAGAGGAGATTACGTCATTGAGGTCGCAATCAGTGGGAACATTTTCGGGATGAACTAGTTTTCAAAACTGGTTTGCATTGGAGGAAAATTGCGGAGTTGATGATAAAGTGATTCGAGCTGGTTGAAGGCCAGGTGTTGAACGGCGATTTATGTTTATTTTTTTCGAGAGTGAAAAATAATCACTGAGGATTAGGTAAACATTTTTTCATTCATAATCTCATAATTATACGTCGGAGCTAAGAGCCTCAGGATGTGAACAAACTAAAGAGAAGTTTTTTTTGAATAAATAAGTAAAATGTGTTGGACAAATAGCAGGGATTAGACTAAGTGCAGGATTATGAATCGCTTCAAATTATAGGTTATTGAAAAAACCATAAAATGTGCCGAATGGGCACCATTTGTGTTGCTGTTCCGGTTTTTAGGAAAGTTGGATGCCATCAAAGGGCTCAGTGAGTGACAGGAGAAAGTCTCTTTACTCGTTTTGTCGTTTGCATATGTCAACTTACAGTTAAGTATTCAAATACGGAAATTAAAGCAAAATTGTTTCTGAAAATCGTAAATGCCTTGCCTTGTCTTGTTCTCTAGCTGGGTCTAAAGACAGTAACCAGATTCGATCCAAGCAATCAATTTTTTTTTTACGTAGAAAACGTTCAAAGGACCTGCTAGCCAAATAACCAGCAAAGATTATCCAGAAAGTTTTTGATAGATCTTCTAAGCCGGTTCAAATTTTGAAATTTCTTTTAATTTTGTAGGGCTTTGAGACCTTTTCTAAGAACCCCATTTGTCTTTTCATGGCGGATATTAGACTGAGAGAACTCTCAGTCTTCACCTGAGTATGGTAAAAAACATCTCTGTCACTCCAAGCATTGGCAATCTTACAGATTTGGAAAAGCTGATAGCAAATCAATTGTAAAATTGCGAACTGTCTTGTTTATTGTAGATAGATTTTCTGCTGCCACGATAAATTCCATAACTAGCGAAGTATGAGTACCTATAGGAAAAATTAATTAAAATTGTTTTCTTACTCAAGAGAACTTAAGTTGCCATGGTGATTTCTAAACCTCCAGAGGTAGACAATCAGTAATAGAATATACGCACTCAGGAATAGCTAAATGT
Source organism: Melanostoma mellinum (assembly GCA_914767635.1). Classification (NCBI taxonomy): domain Eukaryota; kingdom Metazoa; phylum Arthropoda; class Insecta; order Diptera; family Syrphidae; genus Melanostoma; species Melanostoma mellinum. Next base: position 257,991,252 of record OU612058.1, read on the forward strand.
GAAGACGTTTTTATTGCAGATCTTCACTTAAAACCTTTGAAGGATGGGTCGAAAAAGCCCATACCATGACGTTTTCAACTCAAAAAACTGTGATAAGCAGATAACAGATTGACCAATATGAAACATAATTACCTTTTGAATCTTAAACGACTGAGTGATTCCGTTGCAAACGAACCGAAATAAGTTTTAAGATTTGTTTTTGAGCGTATGTAGACACTAGACACGTCCTATACCTCAATTGATGTGAGTGAATATCTTAAGCCCTGTAGGTATTCTTTTCGACACTCAATTTAAAAATGCAAGGCCTGCAACATTCTTTATTGGATTCGAACACTTGGCTAAGTGAATTTTCAAGCCTGGTTAGGGATACTCTGGTGCAATAAATATAAATAGGATGGAAAACAGCGGAACCTCCCGAACTTGTCTCTACCAAATCAAATGGCGGATTGAGAGTGCCAAAAAAATTTTCTTAGTCGAGAAAGAGCTTTCCATGGCATGACTTTACGATCGGAAAAATTGTCTGTTCCTCACGAAAGGTGATATACCCGTGTACTTTCCTAAATGTAACTGAATCGAACTCCATTATAACAGGTTGACACGCTTAAGCTAACTTCTACTGCACGGGCACCACTGGATGCTGTACAAAAGACCTTGATAATAATTCAACTTTGCTATCAAAAATTCATAAATTATGCTACACCTGATTAAAAAATAAAAGAAAGAGGCTCATCTCGATTCCCATTCTCTTCCAAAACCTCAATTAGAAGAGAATATTCGGCGCATTATTGCTGACCTACTGCCCGAAATAATTCCAAGAAGCTGGCGAAAATTGGGCCTTTTTGGCTTATTGGCCCAGACAAGTGACTTACACCCGTGGCGTGATGGTTAGCATGTCCACCTGCTAACTCAGAGGTTCGAGGTTCGAATCCCAGCAGAGGCAAAATGCAAAAATGTTTTTCCACGGGTATCGCCTTTCGCGAGGAATTGGCAAGTCCTCCGTTAGTATTCATTGCCATAAGCGCTTTCTCGATTAGCCATTCGGAACCGGCAGAAAATTGTAGGTCCCCTCCATTCCCCTACAAGGCATGGTTGTGAGAAATGCGTTTGGCCCAGGGGCTCCTCGCTCTGTTGCGCCTTCCTATTTATTTATTTGCTTAAGTGACTTACATAGACCCACAGAAAATAGTCCAGCGGTGTTGCAATTAGGTCAACAAAGTGTTCATATCTTTGCCGACAACCCATTGTTTCTCAACTATCCGTATTCCGTACGTTTTCTACACTCAGTGATAATAGCATGGTTAGTTTTGGTTTTAACTTCACGTCAGGGGTAACAGTTGATGTAGTTGAAAGTATTCCGTCAGTCAAATCAAAGTCTATGAGATGAACACAAATTTTTCAAAGAATATCCTACCCATACTTCTACCCCCTATAACTCACATCTTTTACGCCATATTAACTGCAAGTATAATATCCCTTACTGTGGAAGCTTGCAAAACTAATACCTGCTCAAATGACTTCATATCTAAGCACTTTAAATATCCTGTAGCAGCATAGCAGTCAGCGTTTCGAAAGAGACGTAGTTGTATGACGACCTTGTTTAAAGTAATGGAAGACATTTGATGTGCTTTGGAGAAAAAAACGTCGGCTTTCTCATCCTTTTATATTGGTCGATCACACAATTCAGTTTGTTCAATTCCTTAATTTCTTTAACTTGTCGACTTCTTCTGTCAAAATTTCAGTCTTCTTACATGTCCGGATGAAAACAGTGTGTGCAGTTGAATAAAGTACTGTACTGTCTGATCTTCTTCCACTATTGCGTGGTATTCTACAACGTTCTACTCCTGGTCCCCTCTTGTTAAATATTGCTCCATACAAATGTTTGACAATGGCGGGTTTTAGTTGTCCTTTATAACTGATAGGATGCGCTATATACACCTAGCGTTGATGAAGACCTCGAGAGCATTTCGATTTGCTATCAACAAAATAGTCTTCTGCTATATCCAAAAAAATCTGTTTATTCATTGATTTCTAAAAAACCAGTAGAATTATCGGTCTTTCCCTCTATGAATTTGCAAATCTAACAAGTGACGTTAAAAATCTCAGTCTGATTTTCAACCGCACTCTAACATGGAATAACCATAGCATTAAATTTTTAATCCAACCAACTCTAATCTATGGAAAAAAATGTAAATCTTCAGACGGCGCCGCGCCGGCGTAAGCTTGATCATATTTCATATTTCGTTAAGTAAATCTCTGGCATGACATTCGAGAATTTTCTTAAGTATCACGCCCTTATTATGCTAACTAACATACTTTTGTATAAACATTTTGTAAAGCATCTTCGCAAAGTATTGGAATGCTTGTTCAACCCCGCTAACGACAATCTTTTGTGTCCTTGGAACACTATACAGCAATATATATGATGCTGTCTGACTGAAGATAAAAATAAAATCTCACTTTTTACTTTGTAAGGCAAGGTTAGGCTGCATTTAAAAAAAGTTAAGTTTTACGTTTTCAATTTTGAGCTACTGGTTGAAATACCGCAAAAAGCTATGCATATTGCATAATGCATAGATAAAATTTTAACAAGTAAGAAAATCAAGTCATTCTACAAAAAGATTTTGACAGTTTTGTTGTTTGTTCTAAAAGCTTCCTTAGCTGAAACGCTTCAAAGTGCCAAAGGCTTCTTTCCTAAAAGCACTGATGGTATTACAAAATATTGAAGCCTTTCTACGCCAGGATAGATTACGAAAAGTTCATACGTTTGGTAAAACAAAAAGGAACTCATTATCGATGTCGTAAAGCCATGTGTTTTATCGTGGCTGTTATTCGTAAACCGAAGAATTGTTTCCACCAACCTTTTTCCATCTATTGGAAAAGCTAGCCTGGTAAATTGATGAACGCTCCTGCTTTACTATGAAAATTTTCTTTTTTAACAAGAAATTTCTAATATTTGTTGATTTAAAAAAATATCTTGAACTCGATCTTTTCGACTAATAATATTTTGTTCTGGTGAAAAGATCACATTTGAATCACCAAAAGGCAAAATAATGCCTCTGAACTGAGCTGTACTTTTAGGCTCATTTGGTACGCAACAACAAACTGCCTGTTAATTTCTTGTTGGAATTTGTCATAAATTGTGTTGTCTCGACAATTAAATAATAACATTTCTCCGAACCTTAAAAGGACCTACGACACGGTAAAGTAGATGTTACTTATCCCTTCTTATTAAAATAAAACAGTGCTTGAAGCACTTCCTTTTCCTTGAAAAGTCAATGCCTCGATTCATATTTAAAAAAAAAAGCACGAAAATTCAAGGTAGGATTTGTAGAGAAGAGCAAGGAAATCAATCACCGAAGCCAACCTAATTATTTGGAGCTGGTGGCTCTATGTTCCTATCGCTTTGACAATTAATCCACTTTGGCATTTTGTCTGTCCCCAAAATATAAGTCCACAACACACAGACCATTTATCTTTTTCCTGTTTTTTTTTTTTTTTACTTTTTGTTTTTTTGAAAAAGAGAAAAGCCCATCATTTGGAACATGACATTTTGTGTTGAGGGGGGACAAAACCCAAACAGATGGCTACATGGCTCTTTAAATACGATACCATTGGCAATGATTACGGACAAGTAGTACGTTTGTATTATTATGTCCTGGGAATGAAGACTGTCAAAATGGGATGCGTCACGTGTTACATTTTTATTTTGAATGTTGATTTTCAGATAAAATTATTCATTTGACTTTTGATAGAGGGGTCTACGTTAAGTAGTGAGTCTGAATGGTGTGTAGAGTGTATCGTTGCTAGTGCTTTTGGAAGATGACAAAATGATTAATCGTTGCTGGTGGAGTCATTGAAAATTTAATGACTGACAGATAAAATCAAAACAAAAAGAAAAGAAGGAAGTAAATTATTTAAGGTAAGAGCTGTCAATTTTGAGGAGAGAGAACAGACGAAAGGATCTAGTTTTTGGTTTGATACCGGCGGATTTAAATGAAAAAAATAACCGATTAGAAACATTCATGAAGCTTAATTGAAAAGTCGTGCTTATGAACTGCTTTACATTTTTTATAAAATGATTTTTGTTTTGCCTTAAGAGCAAAACAAATGCTGAAAATGTTTCCAGAAATAAGTCAAGATCTATCAATACTACATTTATATGAGAGAAATAATGTTTTTAAAGGACCTCTTTCAGAACACGTGACGGAACAAAAAAGAGAAAAAGGATGGTATTATGACATTTAGTATCTGATATAATGCTCGTGTGTCTGATTGACATAAAGATGAGTAGTGAGTCTAACCACATTGTATGTCATAATTTGAATACTTCCACTCAATTCAGTACTAGGGGTGCTTTCCTTCATGGAGCTTGACCAAATAGAAAGAAAAGCCTTAACTTAGCAGTTTGGTAGCACAACGTATTCGTCATTTATGACTTTTGACAGCCCAGCTTACATAAAAATAAATTATTTGTTCTTCGAGAATTTGAAACTGCACAAAAAGTCACGGCTAACACAAGTGCTTTCTTATTTATCAACTAGCTGAGCCGCCCGGCTTTGCTCGGGTCTGTATAGTTTTAAGGTTCCCGTTCTCTTTTTTCCTCTTCCGTGGGCATTTGGGGATAAAATGTAATCTTTTTTACTGTGGGCTTATGAGGCATCCCAACGCCGAAAGAATTTTTGTAATCTGTTCAGTAGTTTCTAAGTTTGCATTGGCCACACCGTTCCTGTGGGAATCTTCCGTTCTCGTGGAAATAAATGAATGAAATATAAATCTGTCACTGAGAGATAATGTTGCATCCTAGAGTTGAGAGAATTTTTGAAATCGGTGAAGTAACTTTAATGTTCCCGTTCTCGGTCCTGTTTCTGATCGTGTCGGATTAAAGGGATGAAAAATATAGCCTGAGTTACTGACAAAGAGTACATGGGGATAATGTAGAACATCTAATGTTGAAACAATTTTTGAAATCTGTGCAGTAGTTTCTAAGTTTCCGTTCCCAACCCCGTTCCTGTTGGAATTTCACTGTTCCCATGGAAATATGTGAATGAAAAATAAGTCTATGTCAGCGAAAGATGATGTAGCATCTAAGAGTTGAAAGAATTTTTGAAATCGGTTCAGAAGTTTCTAAGTTTCCATTTCCAACCCCGTTCCTGTGTTAATCTTCCGTTCCCGTGGAAATATGTGAATGAAATATAAGTCTATGCCACTGAGGGATAATGTAACATCCTAGAGTTAAAAGAATTTTTGAAATCGGTCAAATAACTTTATGGTTTCCGCTCTCGATCCCGTTTTTGTTCCTGTGGGACTATAGGGATGAAATATAGTTTAAGTTTACTAATGAAGGGAGATAATGTAGCACCCCTAGTGCAGAAAGAATTTTTTAAATCTGTGGAGTAGTTTCTTATTAGCCGTTCCCAACCCCGTTCCTGTGGGAATATGGGGATCAAACCTTGACAGGAACCATCTCTGGACTAAACTATTTCTACCCTGAAAATTTCATAAAAATCCGTCGGAAGGCTTAGGAGTTTACCCCGGACATACATACATACATACATACATACATCCTATTTTATATATATAGATAGATAGATAGATAGATAGATAGATAGATAGATAGATAGATAGATAGATAGATAGATAGATAGATAGATAGATAGATAGATAGATAGATTCTAAGCTCTTGAAAGTATTGAGCTCTTGTCTCCTTTGTTTTTGCAAACGATCTTGGATCAAGGAATTCGAACCTAGGTTTAAGCTTTTTTTTTCGTTAAAAATCCTTTTCCGCATCTGCATATTTCCTGGTTCATTTTTTCAGTATACAGATCTTCGTGATGATGACGATAAAGTACACTCTTGATTTGGGAACAGAGGCAACAGCTATTCTTCGACCATCAGAACTTAGCACATTTTTTGTTATATGACTAGGAAAAAGGAATAAATTATCACTCCACGGGTACCAAAATTTCTATTTATTTATTTCAATTTTGAGACTGAGCTGAAGTTAAGCTTGCGAAAAAGACTGCGTGTGCATATAGTCTTCACGAGCTTCTCAAGGTAGCTTGAGATAAGTTCGAAAGGAGCATGCGACAGCTGATCGCATTGATATGGTCGGAAGGAAGAATGCCCGATAAATGAAGTCTCAGCTTTCCATACCCGATCTTAAAAAAGGGACCCCTCTCAATTTTGGAACAAGCCTCCTTAACATCGCGTATCCCGGCTGCTGTAATATATGTGAAAGTCTGAAACCTCACGTAAACATTTTGATAGGTAAATATAGTTTTAGACCATAGAAGTCCACAAAAGACCCGATTTTCACCTTACGGCAGATCTTAGAAAAAACTCGAGTATATGATATCGATATACACCATCTTCTTATCGATTTCCAGGCCGCGTATGACAGAAGATATTTACAGAGACGAGCTGTATACAGAGCCATGTCTAGTTTCGGCATCCCTGTAAAACTCGTACGAGTATGCAGGATGACTTTGGAGAATTAACGCCTTTGATGTCAAAAAAGTTTTAAGGCAATGCGACAAACTGTCATGCGATTTCTTCCACATCTTTCTTGAAAAGATTGTAAGAAACTCAAACGTCAACACCAGAGGAACAATCTTTCAAAAATCTGAATAATTACTCGCCTACGCAGACGGTTTTGACGCAATGGGAAGAAGGAAGCTTGATGTCCTATGTTCTTTTGGGAGAACTAAAAGAGAAGCGGCAAATATGAGGGCACAACGAACAACGAAGTATATGCTGTCATCAAACAAGGACACAAAACATCGACGAATTGGAAAAAACTTCTTCCATGCTTTTTCGGGTTAAAAAGGCAGCTGAAGAACAAAACTAACAAGGAAAATCATGGTAGCCCTTTATAAGCCCTTGATCGCCACTGTTCTGCTTTACTTTAAGGCATCACGGAAGAGGGACCTTATCGAAAGCAGATGAGAAAACTTTTGACCGTTTCGAATAAAAAACTCCGCATGATCTTTGGTCCCGTATATGTCAAGAAAATGTTTGGAGATGAAGATACAACAACGAACTCTATGAGCTGTACCGCAACATTGGCAAAGCTAGAAGTCGCGGTACTATACGATGGCTGAGCCATGTAGAGTGGATGGATACCAACGAGGAAAATCTCATCTTAGGTGGCACAATCAACTGTAAGACTGCAAAAAATAAAGAGTTCAAAGCTCTAGAGAGCTCGCCCAAAATTGAAGTCGGTATCGAAAGATGTTGGTTGATGTGTAATGCCCATCTAAGTGAGTAAGTAACAGCTTGAGAACAAAACGCACCTGTTAATGAAATAATGTACAATTCTGGTATTGAATTTAAAAAAGAGCACTTACTAGCGTTTCAGGCAAGCTTTGCAATTGTGGAATCAGACAATAAAGCATATAATTACCATTGCCAAGATAGAAAATGCGAAAAAAGTGGATTCTGCGCAATCCTGTCTCTGTCTGTCTTTCTATCCTCGTATTTGAACGGTTTGACGGATTTTCTCGAAAGTCTGTGGAGCAGCCCAGCAATTTCAAGAAATGGGTTTCTGGTCATCAATATACGGTACTACGGGACAACCCGTGTAATTAATACTTATTTTTATCAAAAGCTCCAACGATTTCCTTCTCTTCTTCAACGTAACGAGCATAGAGAATTGTGGTCATTTAAATATTACAGTACTCTCCCGCATTACTCCTTCACACTAAAGTGATCAGTTGGCTGGGTATGCAACGTTGACCTCAGAATGCGGCGGCACACCTGATTTTAGAATGTCCTGCATGTCTGAGTAGTGTCTTTGTTTGCCTTCCTTTTTTTCTACGCGATCGTGTTTGAACGCTTTATGGTATTTGCTTTTGGACAGAGTTCATTGTATCTCTCTTTTGAACATGACAATTCAAACTCAGCCGATCGAGATCTAATATCTAAAAGATGTTATTTTTAATGTGAAGACTTCCAAGGATTTCTGTATTTCTGTTACGATAAAGCCTTCTTACTCATGCTGCCACTTAAATTAGCTACCCTCGTTTCAGATGGTGACTAAAATAAAATAAATAAGGTGGCGCAACAGAGCGAAGAGCCCTTGGCCTAGCGCATTTCTCACAACCATGCCTTGTGAGGAAATGGAAGGGACCAAAAATTTTCTGTTGATTCCGAACGGCTAATCGAGAAAGCGCTTTTCATGGCAATGAATACTAACGGAGGACTTGCTAATTCCTCGCGAATGGCGATACCCGTAGAAAAAACATTTTTGCCTCTGTTGGGATTCGAACCGAACCTCTGGATTAACAGGCGGACATGCTATCCATCAGACCTCGGTACCACGGGTATCACAGATGGCGATTATAGGTACTAAAAACTGGGACTTCAAAGACCTACCTACACGAAATTAACGCTATTCTGTGTCATTTATGGAAACTTCCATCGCGGCAACCACAAACGTGTGGAAACGCAGTGCCGGTTCAGTGTAGTCTCTTTCACATATCGCTGTTTATAAATATGAATATAATTTGATTTCTTAGCAGTCGAAAGTCTCAACTATAAAATACTTTTGGCATGACAGTCCCTTTTGAGCCTTATAAATTTGAAACTCCATACCTACCTTCCTCTCGTCCCGTTGGTACCTACTTACAAATTGATCTTGTTTGATCCTTTCATCACCTTTTCCGTTCCATACCTAGATAATTAGCCCGACTGCTAGCTATTATAAGCTTCGGAAAGAAAGTAATTATTCAAGTCTATTCCAATTTCAAATGAAAATGCTTCTAGTGTTATCTCAATCAAAAGCCAGTCTTTGTTTTTCACTCGGCTCATTGCAACGTCTGAGTTGAATTCCTAAAGTGCGTTTCTAACAGTATACATAGTTTCTTCCGCTGATTTCTCATTTTGCTGTGGAAAATTGGAAATCTGTAACATAATGCATCCTGCGGTGTCTACAATCCTCATTGGTACCTACATATAAAACATCCCGTCAGCGAGGAACGTCATCATGACAACCGAGTTCCGCACTGATGCGATTCTCATTCAGGAACGTCACATATATCTAAGTATGTGGGTACAAAAGCAAAGTTATTCTGCAAAACGAAAGGTGTCAGCACAATTTCCATTCAATTACTTCATCCAACATCCACAGCGATTCTGTAATTAACAAGCATGCACAGAGCACAGCACGATACATTTAGTTGCAACCGTAAATTGCAAATATGTAAGTGTTGGTACATCCCGTCAAGTGGGTTCGTTTCTACATACTAAGATTTCATTATTTCCTTTCGACAAAGGTTAGGGGAAATGGAATCCTGTGTCTCTGTAACCCTCTCTCATTCTGTTGAAAACTAATCACACAATCATTTGATTAATTTAAATGTGGTTTCGCGTGATTCTCGCAGGGATTTATCAAAAGCGTTCACACACAGCCTCAGACAACACCCGTACCGTGGAGTCTCCTTGATGTAGGTCCCGGTACCTACCTACCCATCTATATTAGGAACAGGTTAGAGAGTGGAAATTTACACGTGCTCAGCTTAGGTGAATGTAATTATGTAGGTATTGTGAATCCGTACACCGAATAATTCCATTGTTAAGTCGAGGAAAGGAACGCTATTCCTGTTACTTCAGGGTGCAGTAAGTACATACCCACCTATCTACTTGAAAAGCGAATAAATATTCAATCAGGACATGTAAAACAAATAGAGTGTGAGATTTGACGACTTCGACGAAAATGACGTAACCGAATGAATGAGTTGAGAATCGAAGAAGATTTAAAAATGGTGTCTCCCTGCAACAACGTGTCGCCTAACAAATTTAATTAATTCCAGAGAATCCTTTATCGCTCCTTGATCCCTTTTTTCGTTTTTCTCTTTCAAATAGCTATTCCCCTTATGCTATTTTTTAAATCGGTAAATTCTGTTTTACAGCAGCAGAGAATACATTCTAATTAAACGCTCATTGTTCATTCATACAGACTGACGAACAAATAAAACAAACCAGCATGTGATTTACATCGAAGCACGAAAAAGAAAAAAAAAGGGAACATTTGAATCGAATCGGATGTACGATATACACACGCCTTTGTAAGGATCCTTGCGAAATGGTGGAATTTTTTTTTTTGTCTCACTATTTTATAGACAGACGTTATACCAACATCCTCATTGATGCCTTCCAAGACCCGCTGTGAAATCTAAAATCAGTGCACATCCTTGAAGCACGTTTTTATTTGCTTTCATCGCCCATATACTTGTCAGTTAGTTTATACGGATGTGAGTAGGTAGATGCTTGTTCTGGAACATTCAGTCAATGGGATTTTAAAAACTTTACTTAGGGTTTTTTGTCTCACTTTCGATTTTGTTGTCTTTTCAATTGAATCTTAATTCCATTCCAATGACACCTACTTCACTTTTTGCTTTGAATCCGTGTAGGTATGTGTGTGTGCGATTGTTTAGTGTGCGTTCAAGAAGTAGGGTAGGTGTACCAGTACCCGGCCAGTCACTAGTACCCGGCCACTTTCCATTAAATACGAAATAATAAGAAAATAACACATTATTTGCATGAGCAAAAACATTGTGACTATTATTCCAGGCCCATGTAATGCTTTGGTAAAGTTTGTCTGATCTGCGCTTGAAAGATCCTTGGCAAAAAAATATTTAGTTTGTGAAGTTCGTTGTGAGACCAGAAAGTGCTAGTTTGAGTTCGCGAGTGCTAGTAGAACCGATTTGCAAAATAAGTGAGTTTCAGCGTTATTTGTAAGTTTACAAATCAGTTTTGAGTTTTTTTTAAATAAATATTATGTTTATTGATCGTAAACTATAAATAAAATATAAATTTTTTGTTTTAAATTACTAAAAATGTGGTGGCCGGTTACTGAAACATAAATTTCTTATGATGTTTTAGTATCCGGCCAGGGTGGCCGGGTACTAGAACTTTACCTGAAATCGAATAATTTATTTTTTTCGCGTTTAAACGTATGATAATACTTTTAGCTACCTCCACAATTCAATAAAATGTATTAAATATGTCAAGTTTTAGTATCCGGCCACCTTTTTTTGCCAAAGGTTTACTATGGCCGGGTTTTAGAACAAACCGGCCACCTTACGAATTTTGAACAAATTCATACCATTTGTTATAGAAAATGAGTGTTGAAGAAGAACCACAAGAACTTTCACGTACTGAAAGAACCGAACTTGATCTAATGGAAATCCGGAAAAAAAATTAAGCCATAGAAAAGCCACTATGAAAAAAAGAAGAAAAGAAAGTTCAAAAATCATCTGGACGCAAGAGAAAAACCAAGAAACAAGTTATTAAATGCAACAAATGCGAGGAAATTCTTATAAGCGATACTGAAGAAGACGGTTTAAGAATATAGGTTGCGATATTTGTCAATTGCGGTATCATCTTAAATGCTAGGGTTAGGTTAGGTGGAAGCGACTGTCAGCCAATGAGTGATATCTACGTACATTGCCTGAAACAATTAGATTGCAAGGCCATTGTGATACCACAGAGATCAGCAAGTTAATTACTTACTAATCTCAGAAACTCGATGTAAGATTAGCGAGTTGATCACCCATTAATCTTTCATTACGGGACTAGCCGGTTAATCACCCGCTAGTCGAACCACGCGCAACTTTTGATGTATTTTGAAAGACTTTAAGGGTCTATGAAGTAGTGCAGGGCATGAGCAAAGGTGTTGAACGGTTTCTTCCTCTTCGTCCATGCAGCTTCTGCAGATATTATTGGAAAACACACCAAGTCTTTTGGCGTGTCTTCCTATTAGAGTCTTACTATTAGACAGTGCCCCGTAAGAACATATTTCGTAGACCCTAGATACAGGCGGTTCAAGGCTAACAAACTCTTCGAGAGTTTTGAGTATACACTCGGCCTGGTTGCAAGGCAGCTGTTACTCTCAGTCCATCTAGTGTTTGTTATCCTTGAAACGTCTTGTCTAAGTAGGAGTTTACATGCAGCGATAGGTCTACCTATATTGTTCTATTCTGAGCGTAGAGAAGTGGTCGTGCCCTTTTTGGCTAGTACAGTAGCCATACAGTTGCCTGGTATGTTCCTGTGGCCCCACACCCACGAAAGCTGCAGTTAAATGTAGTTTAATAAGTTTTTTGCCCTATGAAGACGCTATAAACATGAATTTTGTTTGTGATATTTGCATGGACTCTAATACATGAAAATATACCTGATTTTTTTTTATACTATAAGACATATCTTTAAGCTTAAACTGTATCTTTGAAAGTGCCTCAGTAGGTAAGCTAGACTTAAAGTTTTTTTTTCTAAAAGGAATATTGTTTTGTTTTACGAGTTCAATGTTATTTTTAGTTTTTTGTTTATGTTTGATTAGCAAAGATTCCTGAATATCGTTTTGTAAGAATTTTTTGTTTGTTTTCAGGATTTGAATTATGTTTTTTGTTTTTTTTTTTTTAATGAAGCTGCTGTTTTGTTTTATTAAATTTAATAATAACTTTATTTATGAGATAAATTTAACTTACAAAAATGTCAGCCAAATAGTAGAAGATTGAAATCTTTTACCTATTTATCATTCATGTAAAAAATAACTTTTTTTGCTTTGTTTGTCTTAACTATATATTTATTGTTTTACACAAGCGAGGGTAAGCTTATGCGATAAAACTTAAATTTAATGAATATAAAATATTTTTTGAAAAAAACCTATTTATTTATTGATAAAAGTGTTTAATTTAAATGGTTTAATTAAGATTTGCTTCAAAAGAAAAGACCTGGCCGGATACTGGATCAAAAGTGGCCGGTTACTGAAAATTGATGGCCGGGTACTGGTGTAAAAGCACTTTTTTTACAATAGTTGTTTCAGTTATAATACTACTTAGCTTACAACTTTACCATTATTTTTGTTTGATTGAAATTTTAAATAAGATTAGAAAAAATCGGACTCGAAAATCTCATATCATAGGACGAATTTGTTATAGGGCCCCAAAGTGAGAAAATGCGTTAGGTGGCCGGATACTGGTACACTTACCCTAGCTCCTTTTTTTATTGATTATCCTCACAGAAGCATAGGCGACTGACTATTCTTTAGCTATTAGAAAAAAAACGACAAGAATAGAACGATAATATACCCAGCAATAGCAAACACAAAAAGGACTCTTTAAAATTAAAATCGAATGACACAAAAACACCTCTTGAGCTACGATGACAGCTGCATTTCGCTTTTCTTTTCTTATTCTCCTAAGAAAATTAGCCGTTTTAATTTTTTTGTCAATTTTCCTTTTTGTATTCATGTGCTCTGCAACGTCTTGCTTATTGTTAAGGAAAATAATGAAAAGAAAAGGTCCTCCGAGCTACGACCGGTGAACAATGGATGAGATAATGGTGTGCACAAATTGCAAAGCGGATGACAGCTAAGGGCAAAAATGCGATGCTATGAGCCGTGGTGAGGTCCTCTTGAGATGGAAGTGCATTTTCCATATTCTGTACTATACGTATACGTATACATATACAATATGAATTTGTTAATCTTTGAACAACGGGAGGTGATCTCCATGACATTATCTCTTTAACGAGAAAATCAAAATGATTACAATAATCCAGTGTTGTGCTAAGGAGCCTCAAGTAATGAAAGGAGTGGCGGATGTAATGAACGATGCTATTACGTTATTGTAAGGAAATTAGGAGCACGTTATGGTGAATTCACCCATCTGCCCTATGCTAAGCGATGTGGGAGAACCAAGATGTAAATCTTCAAAGTTTCTTTTTTCTCTTACCTAGATAGGTATCTCTCTTAGACAAGCTCTTTGCTTGGAGGCTCGAAAAGAATTTTCGGTTGGACAAAATATCAAAGTTTCCTGCATATCTCTTTATCAGCGTTAATTATGAGGTCAATGAGGCATATCACACCAAGTCGATTCTGTGGAGGCGATTGTTTTTGGAAGGAAGTTCTTTTTTAACACACGTTGTATTCCGTGAGTCCATTACTGAAAATAAAGTCACAGAAACTGCTAAAGAGCAAATTGCAATTTTCATTCGTTTCTTAGTCTGACTTGAGATTTTGTGCTGCTAAGCAACAGCATTGTGGTATACCCGTGGCTTGATGGTTAGCATGTCCAGGTCCACCTGCTAACCCAGAGGTTTGAGGTCCGAATCCCAGCAGAAGAAAAAATGTTTTCCCACGGGTATCGCGTTTCGCGAAGAATTGGCAAGACCTCCGATAATAAATTCATTGCCATGAAAAGCGCTTTGTCAATTAGCCGTTCGAAACCGACAATTGTAGGTCCTTTCCATTCCCTCCCAAGGCATGGTTGTGAGAAATGAGCTACGCCAAGGGGCTCTTCGCTCTGTTGTGCCACACTATTTACTTATTTTTAAACAACAGCTTTTGGTGGGCGTTTTAAGCTGTTCAACAAGTCGTTTATTTTTTAGGTTTTTAGTCCCAATTATATGATAATGAGAACGAAAGTCTGCCCATTGCAGGGATAGTTAAAAAAGTATCTTATTTCCCCTAGTATGACGCCTGACGTGACATGAACCATGACAGTGTGATTCGCCTTGTGGAAAAAGTGTGTTGTTTTTAGCGCAATAGACATGAAACAGATTACAGATTACAGATGATTGATGCCAGATACTGGTGCAATAAATATTCTGGATCAAGTGGTCCTTAGAGCAAGAACAAGTTATAACCATTGCCAATCCAATCTTTCGTTCCAAGTGTGAGGCTGCGCTAGGGGGGCTAAAAACTTCAACAAGAAAAAGGGTAAACTCAGGAGAACCAAAGATAACCTTTAAAATGTTATCACCCAGTTGGAAGATGTATGGGTTAACCTTACTAAGCTGCCGCTAGAGAGACGTACTCAGGAAACACTCTCTAGGCAATGCGAGAGGGCTAGAAATTTGTGGAACTCAATAAATAAGTACTAAAACTGCATGAAAGCTCTGGATGCAGAAGCAAGCGCCGAGTTTCGTCCAAAATACGAAACGAGAAAAACGCTTTTCTCTAAAATCGAGGAAAAATGCTTTTCTCTAAAATCGAGGAATTTTTATAGAAGAACGCCTCAAATCCATCAAAAGATGAATTGCCCGAAGGCACAATACATCAGGACAGCAGTTCAGATTATCCGAGGCACAAAGGGCTTCGATTGTGAAACCAAAAGAACTGAAGAGGATCAAAGCACCAGAACCTACCTGTTCGGTGCCTTCACAAGAGTCACAGTCAACAGACTACGAACAACAGCAACGAGTTCCACATATTGATCAAGAACTATGAAGTAGCACAGGCCATCCATTCACCCAAGGGCATTCTCAAAGTGCCTAAAACAGCAGCTTGCCAGCGCAACAGATTTTCAAATTTGTCCTAGGCGTTAGGTATGTTTTGCAGAATCCCGCGGCGCAGATGTTCAGTCAAGGACAGCACATCGGCTCTCCAAAAATGAATTTGACAAGACGACAAAAACACCACCGAAGCACTTCTACATGCGATAGCCAAACTCATGCTATAGAGCGAGAGAATGCATCTCGACCCATTTTCCGGCATGAGTAATACTTGATTCTTGTAGTAGTACTACATCCCCTATGCCGAGTGTTCGAGCTGGGAATCTCCATTTATCTTCTTCTGCAATTAATGTAGGTACCCTTGGTGAGATCGCTCCCAGAACTGTTGTTTAAGTTGTTTCACCTGTAGCCAGCGTTTTGTGGTTGTGACAGCAGTTGATAGACTTGCATCGATTGCAGAGTTTCTGAAGCTTCGTTGTGTGATGAAATGGAAAGGTGTAAGGGCAGGTGCATCTTCTACTTCCGTTGATTCTGAATGCAATGGTCGACTATTCAAGATTCCTTCAATCCGATATAATAATGTGTTGAATTTTTCATACGTCAGATTGGTTATATTAGCCATTTTCATGTACATTGAACTCCCAAACAGTCTCCTGGATCGCTAGTCTTTCCTTGCAGTTATTGGTAGCCTCAACCCATTCTTGGTTGATCTTCCTTTCTGCTCCAACGAAATTTGTATCATTATCAGAGAGGGCCAGGGATGGCCAGCACCGTTTGTTCGGGAAGCGTGGAAAGGCTGCTAGGAACATATCCGTACTGAGATCTGAGTAAATCTCTAAGTGGACGGCTTTGGTAACTAAAAAGATTAAAACCGCCATCCATACTTTTATGATTTTATCGAATCGTATTGTGCTTGCTTTGATGGAGAAAGGGCGACACAATTCGACTCCGATTTTACTAAACGGTGTTCCTGGGATAATACGTTCTGCGGATAGCTCTCGCATAATCGGATGGAAAGCTTATGCCTTCTATCGAATGCATAATGAACAACTCCGAATACATTTACTGACTCGTTATTTTATGGTAGGAATCCAGAATTATTCTCTTATTAAATGTTCAGTTAGTGAATTACGGCAATGGAAGTCAATTAAGTGACATTTGGTTAACAATGCTTATGACTTTCCGGGAGGTGAGCAAAAGAAATCCTTCCCCCAACGCGATGGATGATGTCACCTGGACCAAACACTGGATTTTGCTATGAGTCAGGACGGTTATCCAGCAGTGACAGATGACATATGACAGATGACATATGACAGGTGGCAGATGACACAGAATCATTTCGAGCCCTGAGTCAAATTGAGGGTTCTAGTCTGTGGAAGGTTAGAGATGTTTCCCAGAACAGAAGAACTTTTAGGCATTCACAGAGGAAGTGGACTGGTGTTTCCTCTGCCTCACCGTCTTCTCATTCTTTTGTACTCATTTTCATCTATGCAATGAGTTATGACCTGTAAGAAGGCCAATCAACGGTGAAAACTGACGCCTTTAGTTAAGCTGAACTAAAAATAGTGTTTTTTTTTCTTTTTTTTTTTTTGAAATATTCCTTTCCAGAACTGGCTTTTATAATAATTCTAAATGAAACCGTCAGGTAGGGCGTCACCGTCCCCGTCGGCCGCTCAAATTATTTACACTGCTACTCAGGCTTGAACAATGTATCTTTTATCAAGTTAGGTGCCATCGGAGCCAGTTTCTTAAGCCAATTTTAATGATTGATGCATCATGTGGTTTGCTCCCCTCTCATCTTGCTCATGGCATACAACATAGAAAAAATATCTCACAGCCGGTTTAACAGGCATTGCCAGCACGATACTAACAAAAAGTGGACTTCAAATAAGAAACAACTTATACTAAGGCAGCTTTCCTCAAAAAGGAAATCATCGCCGACCACACAGACGAGTTGAAAAACCTTTGAGTTTAAAATTAAAATCATTTTGGACACAAAACCAATTCCATTTCTAATTTTTTAACTACACAGGAAAACATTGCTGACTTCTTAGAAAATTTCATCAGTTTTTCAAATATCGGAAGTATTCTGCTAAGGTAGGCCATCAATGCTCATGTTAAATTTCCAAGTCGAAATTCGAAAAGTTTTCACTCAAATATGCCATGAGCTTTAGGCATTACTAAATTACTTTGACTCTGTTCCCTTCGGTGGCAAAAGTTTCCCAATAAACTCCAAAGGTATCGCCTAATTAGGTTCCTTCGCCTGACAAATTAAAAGGCTAACTCTTGCCATTCCCTTACACCTCCTCCGATATAAACAATTCCATTTCCGTTTACCTGTAATCCCATAAGCAATGCTCAACCCTTCTCTCAATTTAATTGAAAATTAAGTTATTCATTGCAAAATCTTCCAGTGCTCCCGATTAACCCACTTAATATTTATTTAGAGATTTTCATGAAATCTCTCTGTTCGGTGGCACCAACAACTCGTTTGAACCAAAAAGAAAAACACTCCACCACCCTTAGGGATCCCATCTTAACGATATCAAAAATCATTCGCGAATAACGATTTCCGATTTGAAAAAGCGAATGAGGAATTAAAAGGAAATCCTTCGATTTTCCGTCACTCTCCTTCTTCTTTCCGATTGATTTTTGTTCTGTTTTTTTTTTTCTTCTTTTTTTTTGTGTGTGCGACAACAATAACGACAAAAAATTTATTTAAATAAACTGTTTACGTGTTTATTGTTTTGGGATAAAAATAAGCGAGGATGCCATCTTAACAATTGGAATTCCCATCCGTCGTCGGCGTCGTCGTCGTTGTGTGTAGGGTTGGGGCTTTGGGGCGTCTTCTATAAGCGAAACATGGAACAAAAATTAATCTTCCGCAAATAAACAGAGGATCCATAGTCGATTGTTAGCGGATGAAATGTAAATAAGGACCTATTCAGATTATGGCCTGAAGGCTTTCAAATATTTTCATACACAGCCTTTCATTTTGACTCACATTTTCTGCATACTCTGCTGGGTAAATAATAAAATTTTGCTCAATTCACATGGCTGCTACATTAAAAATAAAAGTTGGTGAGTTCCAAAAGAAACAACAGAGTTCTGTGTAATTCATAATTGATTTCGTTATCCTGCGGCTGACTTTGATGCTAGGGAAGGGACTGAGAAAAACTAAGCTCCCTCAGTATGAAAAGGTGCAAGGCAATCAAAATAGATGGTCTCATAAGCACACACTCCTCTTCATTAGGGTTCATATTGAAGGGTAAAACCAGTTAAAAAACAGATTTTTTTAGTTCATATCCTGTTTGTCTTCAATAACCAGAGCCGATGTGCGATGTGATGTGTCCCTTGGACCCATTTAAATCAAAGGCCACTCTCACTCACTCTGTAGAAAGGGCAGTGGATGATTGAAATATTAAAATGCAAAGAGGGCGCATGGAGTAATGTTACAAAAAACCAACAATCCCATTGAGGATAGCAGACAAATCAATCAAATGTTCTAAACTTATGGACACTTCATGGACATGTGTGCACACTGTACAGTACACAATCGATTTTTTAACTTTTTTCCTGATGGCTATCAATTCAATGCAATTGTGTTGATTTATTTTTTAATTAATCAAACAAATTGTCAAATAATGAAGATGGGCTTCCGTGCTATGGAGGGTGCAGCAGACCCAAAAAAAATTGAAAGAAAGAGGTGAATTTCTGTAAAAATGAACTTTTTAGATGAGAGATTAAATGGTATCTACTTTTTCTTATTTAAAGCTTCTTAAAAGCGAGGATCAGTAACTTGACGTTGGGGTATAAGCTCATTACTTTAAGACGGATTTTTTTCAGAAGTCCTTCATGCTGTTCCAATAAATTTCTGTTTTAACAAGTATTTTCTATCAGTCAGTTGGTTGATCGATTCTTCGTAAATTTTGACTTTCAACTTCTTGGAAAATGTTAGAAAATTGCAAGTCATCATTGAAACTTCCTGGCTTGAAGTTTCCCATGCATCATTTATCTCCCCCACCAGTGGTAGGTAGAATAAGCAGGTGGGTACAACATTGGCAGTGCAATTTCTTTGTAAAGACGTGAAAGCGGTGTCCTCATCTTCTCCACAAGATTCACAGAGTGTGGTATCACTTAAGCCTAAAACATTTAAATGCTAGGCAAAAGAGAAGTGCCTGCTGGCAACTGCAATAAACTTTCTACAGTCTTTTCTGCTACGAGCTAGCAAAAATGTTGCAGTCTTCTTACTAACGTTGGGGAGCATACGCTTGGTTGCTTTTGTGCTCTTCACAGATCCAATCGTTGAGTGAAGCCCTCACTGAGGACGCTGGCAGACCTAGCGACGAATTAGGTCCTGAGAAAGCTGTCTGAGATCCCTGCCTAGCAAGTTCATCGGCGATCTCATTTCCAGCTGAGCCGTGACGACCCGAAACCCAAATGAGAGTCAAGGAATTCAATCTTCCAACCGCATTTAGAGAGCTCTGGCATTGCTGGATCACTTTCGAAAAAAATAAAAAGGGTTGAGAAGGGTTTTAAGCACAGCTTGGCTGTAGCTGCAAGCAAAGATACTTCTCCCCGTCCATCCATTGTTCGTTACGTGGCTCAAGGCCATTAGGATAGCATAAACCTCCGCTTGGAAAACGGATGCTTATGATCCCAAAGATGAGTGCAGTCGTACGTCGTCGTTCTCCACAAAGGCACAGTTCTTTCCAGGTTCAGATTCTGAAGTTAACCAGTCCTGAACCGAAGGAAAGTTGACTGAGTAATTTTGACGCAGTTTGAGACTTGGGATCATCGTGTCAGACGGCATATCCATTAGACGTGAGTCAAAAGATATGCTGCTTGCGAGTTCCTCAAAGCTCCAGTGCGAATTGTGCCAGAGACCACATCGCTTTAAACGAGAAATGGTCTTGAGAGTACACCCCATGATGTAGGTATCAAGGGGAGGAAGATTCAACAGTGCGTCGAGAGCAGCTCCCGGTGTGCTGGTGGAGGCCCCCGTAACACCCAAAAAATTGTTCTTTGAAGTTTGGCAAACGAGGCAATAACGTATTAACGCGAGAGCTTATTCCACCAAACAACTGACGCATAGGAGATGATTGGTCTTATCATAGCCGTATAGATCTAAAGGTTCCTTTTCGGTGAAGGACCCCATGTCTTGCCTAAGGCTACTTTACATTGCCACAAGACTGACAGTGCTTTAGTAGTTTTGAACTCGACATGTTCAGACCAAAGAAGTTTGTTATCCAGGATCACTCCAAGATGTTTAACTTCATTTGAAAAGGCGATGTTGACGCCTTTAAGCGTAAGTTGGGTCAGACCAGTCAATTTTATACGTCTCGTGAGGTGGACCTCCCTCGGTTTTAAGAGGATTGACGGAGAGACCGTTTCTAACACACCAGGTGTCAATCATATAAAGCACAGCCTGTGCTCGGGAATTGACAGCTTCGACGAAAATAATTGGATACTTGGAAGATCTATATCTCGAAATCCCACTTAAAAGGTACCACCCACCAGTGGTAGGGGCATTCAAAATTATTTGCAGTCTTTGAATATAATTGTTCGCAGAATAATGTCAATGTTTTAAAAAAGAATTTAAACTTTGATCCCGTATGCGAAGACAATGTATGGAGAAAAAGATACAACAACGAGCTGTATGAGCTGTATCGTGACATGGGCATAGCTTGAAGGGTACGGATCGCGAGGCTACGATGGATGGGCCATGTAGAGTGGATAAACCCAAACTCTCCGGCTCGACGGGTTTTCGAGAGCACATTACAGGGAAATCGTAGAAGGGTAAGACCACGTCTTAGATGGCGCAATCAAGAGGAAGAGGACCTCAAGCGACTGGAGAGTGTTCGCCCCAACCAAAATTGTTGGCGTAAGGTGTTGGTTGAGGCTCAAAATCACCCAGAACTGTAATGCCTACCTAAGTAAGTAAAAATCTGCATAGCTGCACAACTAACGACAAGGTTGTGAAAAAGTTATTTTTAAATGCAACAACTTGGTACCTTCATCCAAACAACTTTTTCTTCAAAACTTTTCTCGCGGGTTCGTATGTTTCTAAAATGAAATGTGCGACCATTCAAATTTGGTGAAATCAATCTGCAACTCCAACTGCCAAATAGATGAATTCCTCCATAGGGAAAATGATTTATATGTGATGGTACTTCGAAACCCTCCCCAAGCAAGCCAATGCAATGGTGCTACTGATGATGATGACGATGATGACGATGATGCCATGATGACTGGTTGCTATAGGTTCTTTCATTCACAGCAATATGCTTGTGCATCCAAGGGAAGGTCAATCGATTTGCCTCGATTGGCGAATGATAAGCGTCTGGGGGACCACAAGAAGGGACATCTGAGACACATTTAATTTTAAAAACAAAGATTTTTCTGCACCGAGCTAGTGAGCGTGGAAAGACTCCTTTGGGGGAAAAGAAGGAAATGAAAAATTTCAAAATGAAATCTCGCATGGCTTGAAGGATGACTCTACTTCAGATCTAGGTCATCACAGCATCGTTATGACAAGCTAAATTGAAATAAAAGGAAAGAAACAAAATAGCAGTACCTACCTACAGAAAAAAAGAGAAAAGAAAAAATGAAATGAGACACAGAAATCCCGTTTTTATTGGCAGCCAGGAGCATACAAGCACTACTATTGAAAGTTGAGTGGAAAATTGTTATGGAAGACGAGCAAGAAGCAGGAGGAGGAAACAAATCCTCCTTCCAGGCGAAAAGTTCGACGATCGATTTGGATCATTTTCTCTGGTGATTTCTTTTTGTTGGTTTTGCTGTTGCTATTGCTGTTGCTTTTCCTCCTGGTGTCATCAACTCCAACTTCTGGTCGGGTGAATATCCTATATCCTGCCGTGAAAAAGAAGAGAAAACTGATGGAGTTGCAATACCATATAGCAAAGCAATGAATGCAATTTCTATAGGATTGTCTGCTGTGTCTGGTGACTGGGTTTGTGGTTATATCATATGCATGAAAGGTGCCTATGCCTTCATCATCAGAAATGTTCATAGGCTCCTGTAGACAATGAGGCGATGGATGCCATTCTTTTTTTATTATTTCTCCCCCACCCCACACCCCTTTTTTTGTTTCAAATAGCGATGGCTGTTGCCTTTTTTTAATCCGCGAACGAGAGCATGATAAGGATTAGGAATTGACGTGGCAGACATGGTTCTTGCATGAGCAGATATCGAATGTTGTGGTTGCATATGGCATAGTGGAACTTGTTCCATGTGACTGGAAAGTTCATTAAATTCTAATGCTGATGAGAAATGGCTGAGGGAGCGTGTGCTGTTTTATTTTATTCCTATGAATGAATCCAGATGGAACATTAGATGTAATTACAGTAGGTATCTGGGCTAAAGCAAATAATGGTTCGTTTAAGTGGGTCGAAACAAGTGGCTTCGTTATTCGAATAAAGGAGCTTTTTATTTAACAATAAGTTTCAAGCTGAAAGGTAAATGTGCGATATTGTTTCTGTACTTTGGGACACCGTCTGGTGGAGTTTAGAACTTATAATGCAATACCCAGACACATGTTTGCTTAACGGCTGCTTGCTTTTAATTTCGACATATGTAGTTGCAAGCTAAGGACACTTTTGGACACTGACGATGTAAGAGCATTGCTCGGAAATGTACGTTTGGGGAAATTGTTGGAAAATTTATTTGCTAATCTTTCATCAAATAAGTTTAAGTTGTTATGGAATTGAGCTAGACCGTCTGGACTCTAGACTCTAGAGATTTCATTTTTAGCGATGGTTTGCGATCTGATATTTATTTTCTTAAAAGAAAATGTTTTTTGAAAAAGGAAATACAGTTTTTGCATAATATTAAAATTTTGTTGTAGTTTGGTTTTACTAAAGATCTTAAGAAGGCCATTCTCTTGCTCTGTCACATCAGGGTCTTGAGATTATAACCAGAGCAGATTATAACCATGACATCAACGCTTTATTTTTTGGAAAACTGATGTTGCAGCGTAAATCTCTGGCTTAATTTGAATTCAGCACCAACAAATCTTTAAAAAATATAATTTCTGAGTCAAATTTCCTTTTGAGACTATACGTAATCTTCAAAATAATGCACAACCGACTGACCGTGTATTACGACTTTTGAAGCTAAATATCTCAGTAATTTGATGTAATAGAGCCTTTTTGAGACCAGATTTGGATTCAGCGGATAGCAAATCCTCGGAAAAGCAATGGTTTGTTTTTGGGTTAAAATTTTTTTTTGGTTTTAACATAGGCTCAAAAATAGCAAAAACTGGATTTTTCCGATCTTGAATGCTTAATATTTTGAAAATGTGATGTGACAATTCTGAAGCCAGATTTGAGTTCAGCGAGCCAAAAACCTTTAAGAAATATAGTCCGCTTTTGGGTGCATTCAAAAAAGTGAAATTTTGTTGACCAGTGTAATCATTTCAGAACTTTACTCATCTCCAAATTTTAAACACGTGCTAAATGTGGATAAGTTAGTGCAACCAAGGTATATACGGTTTTGGAAGGATAACGTTTGATATCATAGGTTTTTCTAAACACTGGTAGCTAGTTATTCACTTAGTCGCCTCGAACTTTTCTGTCGAACTCAGCTGTCCTTTGAAGTACAATTTTCTCATATGCAGTAGTTGTTGTAGCTGAATAGTGTTGCCTCGTTTTACATTCCCATTATCGGTTTTTATTATGTACGATTTTTCGCGAATTTTATACCAGGTGACCATCATTGGCGCTAACCTTGAACTCGCACTTTATCTACTGATTTGAATTGAGTAGAAGATTCGGTTGCATTGTAAACATATTTTTTTGTTCCTTCAATTTGGTTTATCTCTTCATACACGTATCTTATTAATTTTTCAGCTAGTTCGTGTTGGGCTACAGGTAAGTTACATCGAGTCTGTCTGCTGGCTTGGGGATCTCAGTTCTGGTGATTTGGATGTGCTCGAATGTTCAGGAGCACCATGTAGATGTCTGAAACGTCCAACTGACAATCCTTCAGAAGCTACTTAGCCGTCTGTCTGTACATATCGTTCTGCCTGAGTGGTGATAGTAGAGACTAGAGACTTGATGCCTGATGTTTGAACCCCCAGGAATGTAATATGAAAAATATATTTTACTGAGAATTGTGGACCTTTATCAGGTTAAAAAACTAAGGGAAACTCTTTTGTGGAAAACCATACTTTGAGCTTTGTGATTAGGTACTTTGGCTGATGATCTTTTGAGCTCCGCGAATTCCAAAATTCCGAAGTTACTATCTACAACTAAAAAATAGTCATAATTAAACAAATGAAATATGGCACACATGTTTTAAAGTATAATGCGAGTATTTAAAAAAATAGGAGAGGATTTAATAGGAGACACTTATGCACATTGCTTTTGAATTTTTGTGAATCGTAATGTGCTGGGAAAACAGAGTCTGATATAGCACTCCACATTCTGGTGGTGCGAGTAAAATATGAATCATTTTTTTTTTTTTTTTCATTTTCAATTTCAATGATTTCACATGATTTTTATATACTTAAGTCTAAAATGGTTTGGCCTATGGCCGTCTACCAGACTGACAATTTGAAAATAAATATACATATCTGAATAAAAAGCAAAATTGATCTTTATACACATGTATGATAAGTTGAAATTATAACTAATATTTTAAAAATTTTCTTCAATAATGGAATTTCTATAACGTAGAGCGGTAACAACATAACTATTTAGTACATCCCATCCTTTCTCTCCGTTTAATACGTTAATCAGCTCTTCATCATTTAGGCAGTTCTTCTTAAAATACCTAATCCGAAACTCTTTCAACACAGGACATATTGCAATGAAATGATATGTATCTTCTCGCGTTTTCATGTTACAAAGGCTGCAAAGTATAGGAAGATCGGCTCGGTGCGGCTTGAAGTTCAAATCCAATAATTCGCCTCTTGTTTTGAAAACTATGTTTATTTTATTGATTTGATTGCTGTTCAGTAGGTACGTGTTATTTCCCAGGTTATATTCAAGACGACTATATATGTTTCTGAACAACGAGGATTTGGCTTCAGCTACATTTCTATCATACAGGAAACTTCCGAAACTCTTGAGCATGGTGTTGAACTTAGTTCTTAGTGAAGACGTTTGTCTTCTGATTATGAATCTCTATACTTGGTTGTACGTCTGAAGCTGGGTTCGAGGTAAATTTGATAAGCATTCCTAGCAAGGGGGTGTTGCGGCTAAACTCTTTCAGGGAAGGAATGCAGCTGGCTATTAACTATTAAAACCGAGAAACGAATGTTCCTTTAAGTAAAAGAATTAAAACTGTTTCTACAATTTGCGTCATCTGAATAAAGTGACACAGAAAAATATTGTATAATCTTTTCAACATCATGAATGGCAAGGATGTAATGAGGGGTCCAAGATGACTACGCTGAGGTACACCGGAGATTGGCATAAAAGGAAGTTAAGAGTAAAACGGAAGTGAACTCAGCCATTCATTTGAGCAGGATAGGACAGAATCCAAGGATGAAAAATTTTAAGAGTATTAAAGAGTGAGAGGCTTTGTCAAAAACCTTCCTGAAATCTGAGGGAGTGCCGTCTACTTCGTTTCCCTTTCTATCGCAGAGAGCAAGAAGGAAAAAAACTCAACTAGATTCATACCCTTACAAAAGCAATGCTGTTACCTGCTATCATTGATTAACACTGGAAAGAAAACTTAGAAAGAGAGTTTAGCAATGGAAATTGGGTTTTTGGGACCTTCACCTGAAATAACAGATATATTCCAAACGTCAGGGGTCGGTATCCTTCTAGTTGCAATTATACAACTTTTTTGTGATTTTTTCGGGGGTAAGAACTGTGCAAATTGAAGATCATCATATTTGGCACGAGTCTGAGTATAGCTCACCCTTGATAAAAACTTTAGTGTAGGTCAAACCAAACTCTGTTTAGAGACCGCCCTGATCGCGTGATCGGTGCGAGCTTACAATTCTTACAATTTGCATTGTCTGTGTTTTTCGAAACCATACCGTGCTTAGAGGGCACCCAAGGCCATTAAACTGAGGGGACTCCGAAAGAAGCCGACCGATCCAACTGCCAGTTTGAAATTATTAGGGGCATACAGATTCAAGCAGCAATCGCATTGACACATTCCTCAGTTTTTTCAGTTCAGTTTTCTTTATTGAGACTTAAATTCACAAGTTTAGTTTTGATTACAATTTTTTGTTATGATGCTGCCGACTTTATAAAGTATGTCTGGCTTATAAGTTTTCGTTAGTAAAAAGGTTACAGCTTTTTTCTTTAATGAGGTTACATAGTTCAAAATGTTTTCTCTTAATTTATTCATCGTATACTTGCTCCCGGCATACGTTCACATTGTGGCTCTTAAAGGCCAAACTTAAAACTAATAATGACTAGAACTTAAAACTAAAATAACAAGAGGTGTATTTGATACATGCATAGATATATAAACAATTTCTTTGTTTCTAAAGTTTTCTTTTTTTTTTTAGTTTGATATAAGTTAACGTTAGGTACTTAATTCAAAATACAATTTAATATATTGGAACAAGAACTTATGAATAGCACAAACTAATACAAATAAAAAGAAATTTATAATTGTACTAATTTAACTTATTTCAATTCTTTTTTTTTGAAGAACAATTTAAATTTTTCATTTACTAAAATGAAAATAAATCATTTCATGTGATAGAATAAAAATGTAATTTTATCCTCTTAGACACATTCCTAATTATTATCAAACAGCAGTCTGAGTCAGCGTTGTCGTAGTAAAAATTTAAAGGTGCCATTTTCGCTAACCAAAGGTCAAAACTGGGTGCCATCAGCCCTTCAAAAGGTAGAGAGATTTAAAAACACAAAAAACAAATATACTTTCTCATAAAGTATCATTACGATTATTTGGGCATGAATTAGTACACACACACACTATATGTATGTTTCACTGCTTGGAAAAAAAAAATTAGTTTCAGTCTTAGTGTGATTTTATTAAGTTTCATTCATTAAAATGTATCTAGCTCTAATATGGCTAGAGCTAAAGGTGCCAAGGTACTCTGATCGAGACTGTAGGGTGACAAAATGGCACAATTTTGCAACTTTGGCAACGCTGGTCCGAGTACCACAATCAGCACTTTGCCAACTTGCCAGTGTGGCATTACTTCTATTTCTTGTAGAGAAATACTTACATAATGTCAATTTTATTTCTAAGTTCGTATAGGTTCCTACTTATTGAAAATTGAAATACTAAAATAATACTAATACTTCTACTACTACAGTAGATTGGAACGCATTGGAAATCGCTTACCCCATACCGTTGAAACTGAATATTGAAAAATATTTAAAAAATGCACAGTGCACAGAGGGCTTGCTTGAGCTACACAAAAAAAATGTTTTGAACGAAATGTCAGCTTGAAATGACTGCCAAAGTAGGTGCGTTTGAAGAACTTAGCCGCAAGACTTTGTCAATAATATTTGCCATTCGATATTTGTTACAAATAAAATCAAAAGCTGCATTTGCTTCCGATGAAGAGGTAGAGAGCTCCACAATCTATACATAACCAAAAGTTATTCTGATGCTAAAATAATTTTTTGAATTAGGTTTCATATCGATAAGTATAATTCTCTTACATATACGGCTGTCTGCGTGCGGTCATTTTCATAAATCGTGACCGGATTTTTAGTGGAACGCCTATAAATGCCTTTACTAACACACGGAGTTAGTCGAAGTGTAATTGGCGCTTAACATTGCGAACGAAAGCTCATAAAAATTTAACCATCGTTTTCATTCCTTGTTTATTGATAGATTGGAAGAATAATGATCCCATCATGGATCTCTGTGGCATTGCAGCCTATACGTACCTACTCGTCTATAAAAATAATCCTAAATATTTAACCTACTAAGATTTTTGTCAACTAGACAATTTGGCGATATTATGCTTTGCAGTTTTCTAAGATGTTTTTTTTTAAATAAATCTTTTTATTATTAACTTAAATTCAATCGCTTATAGATTTCCATTTTTTGCCAGTACAAAAAATGTCTGAAAGGATTTGGAAGGACACTCATTTACCTTCAATCCTGGCTCCTGACTGTCGAATGAAAACACTCCCAGATCAGTGACCGGCGCACGTCTGTCTACCTGTGCAAACATAAATACAAAGATGAGCACAACATTAATCACTTAAAACATCTCATTATAGAATGCCAACTCCAAACCCCAGTTCCTGCCATATATCTAAGTGCCTTCATAAGTCACGAAAGGGCAACTACCCACATACAAGTAGATATGTCCCAATGAATAAACTCCTCTGAAAAGATCCAGCTATCCATTGACCTAGGTATCCATACATTTCCTCTGAATTCAAAATATTTTTCAATGTTCCCTTTGATGGTCTCGCCTTCTCGTGCTTTGCCAAAAATATTCATTCCACATGCTTTAGCATTCCACCACATATTGTAGGTTATTCAGCAAGAATTAGATGAAAAAAAAAAAAAATGGAAATATCTCGGCTCATCCAATAACTTACCTTACTCCCACCCGACACAGGAAAAAAGCAGCACCCACTGAGTGCAACGACTTTAGGAGCAAAAGATAAATATATGTGTTAAACCCACCCCGTCATTCATGAAATTTCCTTCATGAACTTCAAATGAACTCGTTGAGATAAAAGTTAAAAACCGCAAAACCTCAATTTATTTTTACTAAAAAGCTTTGAAAACCTTGGATAGGGAATAGAAGACAAAGTCGGAGAAATCCCACAAAGAAAAGATCCTTAGATGAAATTCGCTCACAGAATTAAAAAATAGACAATTTTTTTTACATCTCACAAGGATAATTGTAATTTATTTGCTTCACGGTAAATTGACGTTTTTGCGCCCTCGCCGCTTATGGAAAAATATTCGCAGGCAAAACCAACATCTTTTCAATTGCTCATGGCCATTATTTAAGGAGCATTATCCCTTTTACGAGTCCCGCATATTCATACCGTCTTGGATGTGTTTCTTCCTTGTAGGAGTAAGTATAGCTGCTTTGAATAAACGTAAAATGATTATTTTTTGTGTCCATTGTGTGTGGGCGCCTATGCCACGAATTCGGAGGTCCTTTGTGCAGAAGATATCCACCAACCGGCTGAGTATGGACGCAATCCTCGAACAATTGACCACTTAAAATGGAAAAACGACTGCAATGACTTATCACTTGTTTGGGATGAATTTTATGAGTGATTGAGGCGCGGGACTATTGACTGTTGTTTTGAACATTTTTCATAAATTCTTTCCGTTCTGGATTTCAATGAAATGAAATTAAAATCGATTTTGTACGGTTTTGCCCGATTTCTAAAGGCCAGTGGTTTGGTTTAACGAATCATCCGACAAAAAATGTACCTACCAGCCAATTCGACGAAGGACCAACAAAAAGACGGACCCACTCGACAGCTACGCTAATAAAACAATTTTTTGTAAACATTTTTCTTCTCCGATGACTTTTTAAATAAAATTTAATTGAACTCACAAAATGATTACACTCCATCCTCGTCACACTGAAAGAAAAAAAAAAGTAAAAATACAACACAAAGCATCAAGAAGAGAACAATGAGGCGAAGGAGTTTCTATTTTACAAATTTTACACACGAGTGCATATCTTTTCTGTTGTATTATTACGCTGTTGTACTCCTTGCTCTCATTTTTATTTCCAAGACAATTTAATAAGAACAGAAAGGACGAATGAACAAACAAAACCCAAAAAAAAAAAAAAATATGATCCTGTTGTACATTTATCAAAGGAGCACTCTTGTTCGATGGTTCGGTTTGTTTCATTCTCATTTTCCACTTAAATTGTACAATGAATTTGAGAGTTATTTTTTTGCTGTTGTTCTCCCACTGCTGCTGGATTGTAAAAAGGACGAAGAATTATTGAAAATGAATTGATTTCATCATGGAAAACGAGTATAGAACTTAACTACTTTTTTTTTTTGGTTGTATTCCTCTTCTCTGGAGTGCCCTGTGTCCCTTTTCCTATGCATAAACATGGAAAATGTTTGTATTGTCCTTATTTTGGGGACATTTTCTACATTTCAATTTCTATTATTTGTTTTTCATTTATGCCGAATGCCGTGTCCTTTATTCGGCGGTATGCTGTGTTTACACAACCAAGCCGGCCAGACAACACACTTGACAAAATGGGATTTGCTAATTTTTTTCTTTTTTTTTTTGTGTTGATTGAATTAAGTATTTATCGGATGGGATGAGTTTTCAGGTAAAAGGATTTGTGTGGGACACACCCGTTCGTGAGACAATGGGTCTAGGCTAGGCAGCGATATTGGAAATGGATTTGTCACTATACCTTCTTACACAAATGCCAAGATGGCTAAACAGGAGAATTATGAATGCAGGATGGATAGGATATTGATCATGAAATCTGGTTGTCCTTGTTATACAGAAGTGGGATTATAATTTGTTTGACGGAATTTGAAAGAAAAGCAGATTGGAAGATATGCATGCGAAACACGATGTAGAACAGATGGGTTTGACTTGTTTTGATCGGTAGTCAATTGAATGAAATTGGATATGAAAAAGGATACACTTACACTACACAGAATCGAGATAACGTACAAAGAAACCAATTTTCACAGCCCTTAAAAGAATTGAAAGGTGTTGGTGCACTTCCGGTAGAAGAAGAAAAGGAACTCGAAAAATTTCTGTATTTAGAGAACGAGCGCTGATCTCTCACAAATTGGCTTGAGCATTTTTTATAGAATTTTTGAAGGAATTTTTAAATAAAAAAGTTTTTATAAGAAACCCAAAAACAAGTCTTTACAGCCTCCCGTTGTGTTGAAACTCAGTTTATTGATGGGGATCCTTAATCACTTACCTATAGGTATCCAGGCATTACAGCTCGGGGCCCAAACGAAATACAAAGTTTCTAAGAAAGCCAGTTATGCCAGAGCATGGATGTCTATTCGTTCCACATGGCCCAGCCATCACAGTCTCGCGATACGTAGGCATACTCTTCTATTTATGTCCAATGCCGATGTCGCTGCGCAGCTTATACAGCTCGCTGTTGCATCTTCTTCTCTAAACATTGTCTTCGCATACGGATTTTTCCTTTGAAACGACCAAAAGCTTCTTCATTTGCTTTCGATAAATCCGACGCTACTGCGCCGGTTAATCACCCGCTAGTCGAACCACACGGAACTTTAAATGTATTTTGAAAGACTTTTAGTCTCTATGAAAGCTAAGTCGTTAGTATCGTCGAAAAAGAATTCACCGAGATGAGTTTTCCTCGAATGAAGTAGTGCATGGCATGAGCAAAGAAGGTGTTGAACGGTTTCTTCCTCCTCCTCGTCCATGCAGCTTCTACAGAAATCATTGGAAAGCACACCAAGTCTTTTGGCGTGTCTCCCTATTAGACAGTGTCCTGTAAGAACTCCTATGGCAGAACCTAGATACAAGCGGTTCAGTTCTAACAAACTCTTCGAGTGTTTTGAGTCTACACACGGCCAAACTTTTTTGTTTGCAAGGCAGTTGTTACTCTCAGTCCACCTATGTTGTTCCATTCCGAGCGTAGGGAAGTGGTCGTGCCCTTTTTGGCTAGTTTGTCTGCCATACAGTTGCCTGGTATGTGCCCTGGCACCCATGAGAGGTGAATGTTAAACTCATTTGACATCTCCATCAGAGACATCTGACAATTTTGGACCGTGATGGATTTTGTAGAGACAGAGGCAAGAGATTTAAGGGCAGCTGGGCTGTCCGACAAGATTCGAATATCCGTGGAGGACATGACGTTTTCTTTGAGCCAAGACAGCACCTCTTTAATTGCCATAATTTCCGCTTGGAACACACTACAATGATCGGGTAGGCGGAAGAAAAGACAGAGATTCAGTTTTTCTGAGTAGATTCCACTTCCCACACCTTCGCTGGTTTTTAACCATCGATGTAAAAGTGTATTGCTTCATTTTCCAAAAGAGTGCCATTTTCCCAAGCTTCTCTTAAAGGTATGGTTACTTGGAAATTATTGTCAAACACCAACTTGAGGGTGGTGTAGTCGGATCGATTCGGTAAGAATCAAAAGTTATCTAGAATGGTAGTGTGGCCGATTTGATTATTGGTCCACTGTGATGTAGCTCTGAGTCGAGTAGCTGAGCTAGCTGCGACTTATTTGCTGAAGATATCTAGGGGTGTGAGATCTAGTAGTACATTGAGGGCATCCGATGGGGTTGTCCTCAGTGCGCCACTAAAACACAGACTACCCGCTCTTTGAACTTTGGCCAGCTTGTTGTAGTTGATCATCTTGTCTAGTGCTGTCCAACAGACTATCACCCCGTATGTGAGTATCGGTAAACAGCCCATGGGTGATTTGGGGGGAGAAAACCCATTTCCCGCCTATGGCTTTTTTTACAGGAGAAGAGTGCCACGTTGGCTTTATTTACTCTTTCCTCAATATTGGTTTTCCAGGTCAGTTTTTTGTCAAAAATGAGACCTAGATATTTATTTTATTTCCCAAATTATTTCAATTTTTTAGGCAAAATAAAGCTAAAGAACTTGGTATGATTGAAGAAAGCAGAGTGAAATTGCACCTGATTGGGTTTTATATCGGACCTTACTTTTTGATATTATTTTTTTTTCAACATTTGTTGTACCTATATTAATAAGTTTCATTGTAAGGTGGCGCAGTAATCATACAGTAAAACTAGGGTTTATACATCCATTGTTGAAAAGTACCATTTTATCGAAATCAAACAAAAACCTGTTAATCCGTTTCAAGTGAAGTGCATAAAATTGCAAAACTCATGAAAAACACAAAACAAGTATAACAGACTTACCAATCAGGTTACCAAAAAACAAAGAAGAATCTAGGAATATCAAACCTTCAAGATTAGTCTGAATTCTCTTAAAGCCTTTTGCGAAAGGAAAAATGTTTCTTCAGTGTGTGTACATCAAAGCCCTACCCACACAATAGAACCTTTTAAAAAATTTAATTGCGAAAAAAGTGTTAGGTATCTTCTACCTTACTACCTACTCTACTGTTACAATAAGCTACAGCTCCAAACCAGCCTATGTCTTCATTTAAAATTTAAACTTTCATCTGTCCATTAAGAAAATTGCAAAAGTTAAAACTGGCCATTCCTCAATCGGATCCTTCGAGTCGAACTGACCCAAATCTTTGAAGAGAACCAAACAAAAAGCAATCTATCTTTGAAGTTAAAACAAAAACAGCAAAAAGATTTCTCAACTTGGAGTTTTCTCTTTTTAATTTCAATCGAGAAATTCAATCTCAGGAACCAAAATGTTTCCTCAAATGGACTATAAAAGTTTAATTCCATCTCTCCAGGGAGGGACCTCATATTTCCGGATATTTCATGTGTGAGATGTAAGAAGGATCTGACGGCAAGAAACACCCTTGGAATATTTTTGTCAGGACTGACTGCCAATCCTTTTTGTATTCCTTTGAGTAAGGCAACTCTCAACCCGAGGCTAATGACTCGCGTATAGGAATTTAAGAACTCCGACTTTCGTTCCATCACAATGTCTTAATGCGTTAACGACCTCATTTACCCTTGCACTTGCACCCTATCTTCCTATCCCCAAAAAACTCATGATGTTAACGAGATTCAAATGTCCCATGTCATCAGCATCTGCCGTCTGCAGACTACAAGCTGCAATTTCTGTTCTACAAGCAGCAGTCACTGTAGTCGATGTTGTGTTGCAACAGCTCCTTCAGTCTGCGTCAGACAGAGGACTCGTGCCGGCAATCAATGTGGCAATGCAACGGCACTCAAAAACGATACAATGCAGGTTGACGACATTGTTAACTCCTACCCAGCCAGTAGAGATGAGGATGAGAAAAGGCCAATTTACCACTGCACGTCTGGCAAGAGACAACATTCTGATAGACACCATGTTGTCCCAACGAAATCAGACTCAAGGAATATGTAAAGGAAGGCAAAGGAGTGCCAAAATAAATCACCGTTCCGTCAAAATAAACACACAGATTCGACACGCCATAAACGAAAAGGACTAAGGGAAAGACAAAAAACGTTGTACAATTAGAATTAAGAGGATAAAACACATTATTTCCTCCCTTTGTGTGTTCAACAGCATGGATTACGGCGTTTTTTTCGCGGTTCCTGTCCCAAAAACCACGGAAATTGTTTTTAATTATAGTGTGGGAGTGTCCTTTAGACCTGCAAGCCCGCCATAACCCAGCAGGAGGGAAATTAATAAAAATGCGCCTTGATTCACTCACTCTGTTTCAATTAGGATCACAAGAAACAAAGTATACCAGAAATTGGGGTCAAAAATGCCCGTGGTTGGTTTCGACAAAAAAATGCGTGGTCGAAATATGTCTTTTCGTCCTTCTCGATACACGAACCCCAAAACGACCAGGGCAAACCTCTCCTACGGCGCAAACAAGTAAATGTTCTGCGAAATTGACACGATAAATAGGAAAAATCCTTTTTTATCATTCGGAGGGTGTCCTCTTTTCCTCTATCCTGAGAAAGTAAATTTTCTCCAATGTCTTTGAGATCATTAATCCTAATCGTTGCTGGTCGCTTTGTGAATCCTTTTTTTTCTGTGTTGCGTGCTTTATTTATGACTTTGGTGTCGCCTCTCAATTTGACTTTGGAATTTTCAGAATCGGCCGTGGGGGCTATGCCAAGTGATGTCCTTTTTTCTATCCGTAGATAGTCAAGAAACCTCGAGGGCGGCACAAGCAAAGAAACAAAAAATAAAAAAAAAATAAAATTACTCAAGAAGGGTAAAAGCAGATCTCTCTATGGGTCGCTTAATACGTTTCATTTCATTTCCATCCTATTTGGGCTGTGTGCTGCCTTTTTGGCCCCTCAAGCTGGGTCGGTTGTGCTCTTGTTTCCTCTCCAAAACAGCCTATCATCGGCTCATTTTGGCAAAAAGGTCCCTTGTCCATAGTCCATCATTATTTTTCTTTCTATTCTCTTAGCACACACACACACACACACACATACACAAGCAACGAGGAAGAACAAAAAAAAAATTGTTTATGTATATCCTTCTTAAAGGAGAAAATTTAAAATTAATCTTAATTACCAAAAGGCTGAGTTGGCCTATTCTTTTCTTTAAGCCGCTCCATCTTGTGCCCTGTGTACATATTTCTTTTTCTTCATTCTAAGTTTATATGTGGGCTTTGAGGGGTGTATTGAAGTGATGGATGGCCTTGTTTATAAAATTTGAACTTTCTCGCAAACGACTGGAGGGTAGACTGCTCTACTTTGGCATGGGAATTATTTCTTTCATGGTAGAGTTGAGAGGAAATTGAAAATTGGACGAAGGGTGCGCTCTAGGTCTAATGTTGGGGGTTATGCTCATGAAGATTTTTATTTTTCTTCCTTAATGTAAGCCCCCAATTATCCCCTATAAAAGTTGGGGGGTAAACAAATAATATGGAGGTGGACATGGACACGTCAATTCAAAAGGATTACACTGCTTTTTTCTTCAGGAGCAATTGTGTTCATTTTGAGTTGGAGTTGGGAAGTTCGGAGATTTTTTCATTGAAGGTAAATTTGTTACCGAAAATACTGTTGTTCATTGCGGTTCTATTCTTTAAGGAAAAAAATATTGAAAGACTTGATGGCATATCTCAACTTCCCAGGCCTGAAATTGGATAAGGCGAACAATCTCTTATTCATGAGTTCTTTCTGTTCAGGTTTTTGCACGCCTTTTAACAAAGAGATCTATAAGGAACTGGCTCTTTTTGGGCATGTTACCAAAGTTTCACCAATTTATTCAAGCCGCTTAATAAGCTTATAAAATCAATCTAAGAGCTCCCAAATATCAAGACTGGGATCATTGGTTACTTTACTTACCTAGGCGGGTATTACAGTTCGGGGTGAACCTTGGGCCTCAACCAACATCCTTCTGTTACGACTTCGATTTCGGGCGAGCTCTCTTCAGTTTTTCACTCTAATTCAAACCATTGATTATATATATGTATATTTGCACCAATCGCTGAACTGAAGAGCGTCCTATGTACTGTACCTTTTAGCTAGTTTTTATATAAGACTTTTATTCATTTCCTTCATAGATACTTCTCAATTTTACTAAATGCTACCTAAATTTGGCATGACATGACCATCCAAAAGCAAGCTAAAATTGAAGAAGAAGAATACCGATTCAATAACAGGCTCTTCGAGTAGTTACCCAATCACTGGTTATAAAAACGAAAAATTTCAAAGAAGGAAACAATTAACCAGACCTGCAGATAAGTTGAGCTCAAGGAGCGAGTTTCTCTTTCTGTTTGGCTCAATTAAAGGTACTCTTCCAAAAATTTCAATGCATTTAGCAGGGAGGGGGAATGTCTGATATGCAAGTACTTTACTGACAATATTATGATAATGTGGAGCCATGATAGGAATAAGACTCGAAAGTTTTACCAAAGATCTTGTTAGCGTAGCAAACCCCAAATTCAAGCTTGTAAAAGCCAGCAGAAAAACATAATAATAGAGACGTAGCCGCTACTGAGGATCTGGATAGACTGATTAACAGCGACAAACTAGTAACACTAGTAACTAGTTCCGCTGTCGGGCAGAATGCCTCATTCAACTTGGATGTTCATCAAGAGTGCCGTCCTCTCGACCTATAAGAAGTTAAGCTTGACATATGTAAACTCAAATTAAATAAAACAGCAGATGCAAATGGCCCTCATGTCAAGCTTTTCGAAGCAGCTGGAGATCAGTTGGAAAGGAGCATACCGTTAAGGAGTGTACCTTCTCAACGTTGCATATCAGATCTTGTTTGCTGTATTTACGTGAACGTCTGAAGCCCCATGTCAACAATTTATAGGGTTCTTATCAATGTAGTTTTAGAACTCTAAAAATGGATGGGAATAAATTTTCACATTGCGGCAGATTTAAAAAAAAAAACGGGATTACAAAAACGATATCTACACATCATTTTTAGGGTAAAGTCGGGTGATACGGCACCACGGGTGAAGGCACCCTTTCAATGTCCCCCGCTTAATGACTTCTTTTTAAAACAAAAAGTCCTAAGGACAATTCAGACTGACGCTACGTAAGCTTTCAGTTGATGAATTCGGATCCGCAGTAACACTTGAGACTTAAAATTTAAAATCTGACAAAAAGAAAAGTGGATACATTTGAAGCGTTTTTTTTTTTGTGTAGGTATAAGTGATGTAGGTCTGTCGTCTGGTTGCACAAGCATTTGACATTAAAAGAACAGTAATGTTTTGGTTTCTGCGTTAGTTTGTGCGTCATTAATCGAGCAAGAGAGACGGACACAATCCACAAAAAACTGCGCCGAAAAGCCAAACTCTCGAAAAAACATAATTCCGAAACAAACTTTTCTCGATAATCCACAATCCCGAAAAACCCCCAATCCCGTAAATCCCTTAGGGTTTTTCCGAAAAACAATATAAAATGAATAGTTTGTGCAAATTTTTCAGCAATGAATTTGGGGATCACTTCACAACATTAACATTTTGAAAACTTCTCAGAAGATAAGACCATTAAATATCCAAATTGGGATCCCACCACATTAGAAAACATCTCAAAGGACCAGACCATAAAATATGTACCCAAATTAGGATCGATGTCCTGTCAAGGAGAGCAAAGGTATATAAGCCCATCTCCATATAAAAAAGCTCAGCAACACAAGTTCGTTTAGAAAGGAAGTTTGTCATATTATGGCTTTGGATTAGCTGAATAGTGCGGGGCCAATTCAATCGTGAAAAAAGCTGGAAAAGACTGGTTCACTCGGTTCATGAATCGCCATTCATAGCCATGCCATTTGGTAATGAACCAGGTTAAACCGAATACCACAGGATTATGACCACGGATTAAAAACATTATTTATGACCCTTTTGTTCTCATGATTCATGTATGTCCTGCAACAACACATACCTATCAACGAAAACTACTAAAGTGTCATAATATGACGAGATAATTTTTACACCGCAACCTTAATTCTTTTTCATGCTTCTTCTTGAATTGACCTTAATAAGGAAAAGTCACTTGAATTAAATAAGAGTAATTTTCTTTTGTTCGACCATCTTGTTTAAAGAGTATATTTTCCAACAGGTTATGGGCCCGGAATGCAGCCAAACGCGTTCAGAGGTACCTGAGAGGAACACATAATTTCGGCCTTGTTTTTCGAAAATCAGGAAGGAAGGAAGCCTGTGGATGCCGACTGGGGTGCATCTTTAGACGATCGAAATTCCTACTCAGAATTTGCGTTTATAATGGCTGGGTCTGTTTTAAGTTGGAAGGCTCGAAAGCAAAGAACTATTGCTGCCCCCTAAACAGAGGTTGAGTATGTTGCTCTGGCAGAAGCGACTAGAGAAGCCTTACATTTTAAGCGACTTATATCTGAGCATGGACCACCATGAGATACAATATAACAGTTTACAACGATCAGGAGCTCAAAAATTTGCCAAGAATCCAGTTTTTTCACAAAAGAACTAAGCACATTGTCATTCGATTTCACTTTGTTCGTTATGTTTGTAAACAAGGACTCGTCAATTTGAAGTATATGTCAACCAGTGAACTACCAGTCACTTGACTTGAAGAAATCAGAATAAGACAATGCGCTTTTTTAGAAAAGAAAAACCAATGCACAAATACCTAGCTATAGTTTTTCAATATGATTACAAAGCTAGACATAATAAGAGTCATTGAAATAGAATTGAGAAAGTGAAATAGCGCCGAATCAATGAATCACTTCACCGTTGTGCAAAGGACCGAATGCCAAAATTCGGCGTTATTTCACTTTCATTAATTGCAATGAGGCCGAATTTCAATACTACGCATTTATTCGTTCGTTATTCCAGACAACACGAACAAATTTGATGGCAGTCAAACGTAGAATCCGTAGAAATATAAAAAATTGTTGCATCACCCCAAAAGTTTCAAGCTTCTCAGTTTAGTGTGGGTGTAGGCTTCTTGCACTTAATATGCTTACACACAAAAGCCAAACGAGTTAAGAATAATAAGACAACTCGCCTTTTTTGGTCCTGGTAACTCTAAAGTCTTTAGAATCGCACAGATACACAGCTAAGAATCTGAAGAAATCGATAAGGTGTGGAGAAGGGTAGGCCTGTGTAGTACTGAAACCAAACGCTTATCTCGTCGGCTTCTGTCGCTCATTTCAAGGCCTCGAATCGCAGTGGGTTGAGAAACACTTATACTTTATTATCAACTCCTAATACGAGATTGTTAAAGGAGAGAAGTGATCTATAAAAAAATCTCTTCACTTTGGTAAGCATAAAGAATCCTCAGAACTTTGAAATAAAGTGGCCATATTATCAACTTGTCCCTCTGATAGTCGCTCTTTCATTGGATTGGTATTATGCTCCGGCTAGTAGCAGTTTGCTGGCTTTTTCGATTCGTAAAGAAACACTTCAATTGTCTAAAAAACGCAGATTCTTAATTAAAGCTCTTCGCATTATGAGTGAACAGTATCGATCCTCAAGAGGAACCCTCTGGTAAGCCATTGAGATTGAAATTCCATCAAACCAACACAAAACACACCGCTAAAGGGCAACCTCCATTTAAGTTCTAAATTGAAACAATATTCTCATAAGAATCTCTTTAGAACATAAATAAATATAGAAAGGCAGAACCCAAAAGCCTTTCCGCAAAACCATGCAATATGCCAGCGTTTTTTCCTCTTATTATTATTTTTCCTCTTTTTTTCTCATCTGATTTTGAGGGAGCAAATGCCAAATAAAATGGCGCAGAAAACGATTTCCCTAGGGTGATTGCAACGTTCTCGGTCTGTGTTTTGTTTATAAACGTTTATTTTTTCCTTTCTGTTATCTCGTTACCCTTAACTACACAATAGATTAGAGAGGTCCTTACAGAGCCTTTTGCAAAACCATTTTTCACGTGTATACCTTTATTCCGATGGTCCTTGTGTGGAGCTTCAATTTCCCTTCCCATAAGTTTTTTGTTCGGCGGTGGAAAAAAGTCATCGTCGTCGCCCTTAGCAAACCGACATTGTATTCGGCCGGATTATTGTGTGCACAGTGCGAAGTGTATAAAATTCAGAATCAGTTCCTAATTCTCTGCGGGCACCACCGACCGTGTAGACGGGGAGTCACTCTATGCCGGTTTATATCGATCCCCAAACTCATAGCAAGTTCCATGCTGCGCTAGCCTTACGCAAACCAATCGTATTCTTTGTTGTGTCTGTGGAAGCGAACTTATGGGAAGAGGTGAGTGAGAGTGAGTGTATGGCATTATTCAAATACACTAGGGAACCGGTTTCATTTTCACCGATTTTGCCAACATCGAAAATCGAGGGCTGTTCAGTTATTTTCTCCTTTTTCTTTGAAGCTTTTGGGCTTGGGTGTAGATTTTTTGGAAGAATGCAGCCGGCAAGCCATTTATATCACTTTACGCTGGAGCTCAGTACGCCTTTGGCAGTTTTCAAGGAGCACTGTGGCGGAAGCAGGTCTGGCAAAGTGCACAATGCAAGCAGCCTTCTATCCTGTGTGTATACTGTGAAACACCTCACTCAACGATGATGACGGCAAAATGAATTCCACATGGATCGTCCGTGAAATCGAGTGCCAACTATCAATATGAGAATCAATGGATTAGGGAAAGAAAAAGCATGGAATAGATCCACGGTAGTATAGTTGGGGGTAGGACTCGAAAAACAATGACAAAGTTTTGTGGTGGGTGGCTGTAGCTTAATCTAAAAGTAAAGCTTGGTTAAGCTATTAGAGAATTGGGACTCCAAAAGGATTACTAGTCGTGATGAAGGCGTTCAGAAACTTGGACCGATTTCAAAATCATTATCCAGACGACCGGCGCCGCGCGCTATCACCTCGCCAACGGCACATGGTTACGTATTTTGGGGAATGACTTTTGGTAGTCAACGAATCCTTTATTTAAGTTTTGGTAGTTCGATTTTGTTGGTATGGTTGGCTTAAAGTTTGTTATTTTGAGAATACGTTAGAGATCAAGAACCTGCGCCTTGTAGAGACAGTAATGATTACTTGGAATTGACATTGGTGAGTTTTACTTTGGGTTGTTTGCATAAAAGTGTTGACAATTTTGTATTTTTGCTCAGTTCTGAAAAGTTTTGTCCAGCGTTCTGTTTTCAAACAGTTTTCTGATTTTACCACATTTTTTCTTGATTGATGATGATTATTCCCATCAGCGTTTCAATTATAGGCTATGTATTTCAAATTCTTAAGAATTTTTTCCTGAAAGCAAAGCGTATCAACCGTAAAACAGACATAAGAAAACCCAGGTCTTAGCGGATTTCTTTCAACCATATCTGGTCTGGTATGGAATTGGCCCACACTTGTTCTGATTCCAAGAGGTTAACTAAAAAGCGTTTTTTTTTTCAGTTTTAATCTCCAAGGAGTTTCCAAATCTTGGTCAAAGCCGATACATCTTTAAGACAATTTTATCTTTGTAGGTAAACTAATGAGAATTTTGGATTTCCTCGCATCGCATTCATGTACTTTATGAATTGCGTGGAATGATTTCAAAGGAGACATTCACTCCAAAAAAACTGCTGTGCCCCAGGGCGTAATTGTGTCTCCGCCAATATTCTTTATTGCCTTAATAATTGTAGCTTCTAAACCTGTTGATTGTTTTGCTGACTACTCAACCCATCATCTTATGATTGTTTTTCTACTTTAAGTCTCTTTTTTTGTCTAGCTCAGCCTGCCCCCATTGCAATTGCACCTGCATGAGAAGGCCTATTTGAGAAGTTACAAAGAGGTCGTTAAGACTGATGGGTGATAGTTCAGTCGATCTTGAATATATTCGAAATTCGATGCGTAACTTGGGGCTTACTACCCTTTATAGCTTTTGGATTGCTCTAGCAGACTCTGTTTTCCCCTAAATCAAGATACATAAAATTTCAAAATCAAAGTGCATCGGCCGGCGTCTCCGTGGAAATGCGAGCGCATTTTTCAATGGAGGGAACAATTTTCAACCGGTTCCGAACGGCTAGTCGAGAAAACTCTTTTCATGGCAGTGAATCTACAATCGGAGGATTTGTCAGTTCCTCGCGAAAGGTGATACCCGTGTACATTTTTGGTTTCTGTTGGGATTTGAACAACGAACTTCCAGCGAAATAAGTTGACATGCTAACCATTACGCCTTCAATGTCAAAATGGAGGAGAGCTTCAGGTGGGACAATTCCACTGAATATTCAAAATTGGGGTAATAAGCCCTTAGCCCCCCCCCCCCCTTTCAAATGAAGTCAAACATCTCGGAGTAATTCTAGATAACAAACTTCTTTGGTCTAAACATGTCGAGTCTCAAACTAGTAAAGCACTATCTGTCTTCTGGCAATGCAAAAGAGCCTTTGGCAAGACATACGATCTTTCACGGAAATGAGTCCTTTGGATCTATACGGCTATGATAAGACCAATCGTCTCCTATGCGTCAGTTGTTTGGTGGAATAAGCTCTCGCATAAAAACGTTATTGCCTCGTTTACCTAACTTCAAAGAGCAATTTGTCTTGGCTGTACAGGGGCCTTCCCCATTACACTGGGACCTGCTCTCGACGCACTGCTGAATCTTCTACCCCTTGGTACCAACATTATGTGGTGT
Source organism: Melanostoma mellinum (assembly GCA_914767635.1). Lineage (NCBI taxonomy): Eukaryota > Metazoa > Arthropoda > Insecta > Diptera > Syrphidae > Melanostoma > Melanostoma mellinum. The sequence goes on from OU612058.1 coordinate 258,034,046, forward strand.
ACTCTCAAGACTATTTCTCTTTCAAAAAGATGCGGTTTCTGGCACAATTCGCATTGCAGCTTTGAGGAACTCGCTAACAGCATATCTTTTGACTCACGTTTAATGGAGTGGAGAACGACGACATATGACTGCACTCCTCTTTAGGACCATACGCATCCGTTTTCCAAGCGGAGGCGTATGTTATCCAAATGTCCTTAAGCCACGTCATACGAACAATGGATGGACGGCTAGAAGCATCTGTGTTTGCAGCGACAGCCAAGCTGTGCTTAAAGGCTTTCTCAACCCTCTTACCATTTCGAAAGTGATCCAGGAATGCAAGAGCTCTCTGAACGCAATCGGAAGATTAAATTCCTTAAGTCTCATTTGGGCCCCCTGGCCATCAAGGCAAAAATGAAAATGAGATCGCCGATAAAGTTGCTAGGCAAGGATCTCAGACTGCTTTCTTGATACCTGAAACGTCGATAGCTCTGCCAGCGTCTTTAGTGAGGTCTTCAATCAACTATTGTGGATGTGTGAAGAGCACAACCGTAGATGGCATGCCTCCATTCGATGCAGACAGACCAAACGTATGCTCTCCAACGAAAATAAGAAAAATACAAACATTTTTGCTATCTCGCAGCAAAAATACTGTAGAAAGCTTTGTAGTGTAATAACATTCATTCGAAAAGAGCCACAACCAAAATACGAGATACAAACAAAAAGCACGTTTTCATTGATACTTAATATCATAGTAAAACGATGTACACAATTTTGTTGTCCCCTTTGGCCAACAAAAGCTAAGTTCAAAGACATCGTTTTGACTACGTTGCTTTGTGAGTGGCACTGAATGTATTTTGTTACACTACTCCCGAATGCAAGTTTGTCAACATTAGAAATGAGACGACTGCCCCAATAAGTTACTTATGAAAAGCAGAATGCTGATGCATTCTTATTTGCAATATAGTTCGTAAGAGGGGATAGCCCAAATAGATGTGTAATATAATTTAGGTATAAATAGCTGTAAGAAAATGTAAATAAAATCAATTCCATTCCATACACTGAGTTTGAATTCATAATTAAACTGCGGCTCTCTAGCCATCATTTTGAAGCGAGCTGCGCTTATACAGCAAAAGTAGGGAAGTAATTTTGGTAGAACATTACATGGCGATCCTGCCAACTTGTTCGGTTAATTTTTAATAACCAACAAGATGCGGACCAAAAATCAGTTAATTTTCAAAAGTATATTTTTCAAGTTGAGTTTAATCTGTTGAGTCGCTGACAGCCGTTCAATAATCGCAACATTTCAATGAACATATTTAATATATGTACACTTGGATATATCTGCACCAGCATTTAAAGATCTTCCAAAAGTCAGTTAGTGTATCTTCAACGTTCACCTCACCGGCCGTCCACTTTCTATCTAGATGAGCTACTCACATCAAGAGCTTGATGATCTTTTTGAGGATCTCAACGCACCACCAACAGTAGAAGAATATATTCCTTTGATACTAGAAGACCAAGACAGTATTCCAGAATATATACCAACTCCGAAGACAGCAGGACCAAAACCTCTTACAATAGAGGAATACCTCAAAAGAAATAAATCCATCAGAACGCCATCATCATCTAAAGCGTCCAAAGTAGAAGCACCAAAAAGAACAAGAAGACCGAGAGCCGGGAAAGCAGTAAAGGCACGACAGATGCGAGCAGAATTACATAGAATAACTGCTATTACGACTGACAAATCTTCAAAAAACAAATTGATCGAGGAATTAAGAAAATGGGGCAACCACAATCAAAGGAGGTGATTAACAACAACCTGAGTAGCAGCCAGCAGATTCTAAGCAGTTCAAATATAAACAATATAACTCTAGTAATACTTATCATTTTATTAGTAGCGAAAATTCATTCTTACTATAAGAAATATGTAAGAAAACAAATCATAAGAAATAGAATAAATAATGTCTAAAAAAAAAAAAATTTATAAAATACTTTTGAAGCCATTTCTGTTATGGATAGTATAAAAAGCATTTACAAGATATTAGTTAATTTAAAAAAAAGTCCAAACAGAGAATATTCACAAGAATACATTGACAAAACAAAGAAAGAAATTGACAATATATGGAAAGAAACACTCATAGAAATAACAGATGAAACAGAAATAGAAGAAATATCAGTAAACTTCAAAGAAATAGAAAAACAAATTTTAGAGTTACTTAAGCCAAAAACAAAAAAAATTGATCCTGAAAAAATGGCAGAATTCAATATGTCAGCTACAAAGCTTATTACAGAATTTAACGGTGAATCAAAAAACCTTTCAAATTTTTTTGGACTTATTGAATTCTACCATGATACTTTAGGTGGAGAAAGTGAAAAGAAAAAATTATTGGCGTTGCCAGCGGGCACTTCTCTTCTGCCAAGCATTTAAATGTGTTAGGCTTAAGTGATACCGCACTCTGTAAATCTTGTGGAGAAGATGAGGACACCGGAGATCACTTCATCTGTGAATGTCCTGCTGAGTTTACAGATATTCGATGCAGAAATGGTGAGAGCTCGTAACCTAGGCTCCTTATCTTGGCAACGTCTTTTGGCCTTACTCCAAATATCTGTAAGGCTATAATAAATAGCAAGTTGCCAACTGGTAGTACAATAGACCGGTATTTTGGTCTGAGTGCTCCTGCTGGTATTTTAAAAACCTCCAACAGAAAAAAAAGAAGAAAAAAATTGTGAAGAGACCCAATTAGATCGCCACGTCGCGTCGGTGTAAATGCAAAATAAAAAAATAAAAAAAAACAAGTTCATCGCTACCTGCTGCAGACGGGTCTCAATCTTAAAAAGTTCTGGTAGAAGTAATATTGCCACTTGTGAAAACAAACGATCAACCGTGAATCATGTCATTACAAATATATGGCAGTGGCTTACTCATGCCTGATCAACTCATAGAAAAGACAGTCTTACCAAATTGTATCGAATGCCTTCTCAAAACCAACCAGACATGCACCTGTACTCTACTTTTTACATTTTACCTTTGTTCCATTGAATATCTGAAACAAGTTAAGATGCGGCAGGCATGGTATCATGAGATGACCTACCTTAAGCCCGAACTGATTTACTGGAATAATATTCAATAACGTTTACACATGATTCCGATTTAATGCACCTCCGGCTAAATACTCTTCTTTCCACTTCACTTCCGAGTTCTGATGCCATAATACTTTGTTTCAAACGTCAAAGCTCAGCCACTATTGTTCACCGCTTGGGGGTGGGAGGATAGCCGTTTGAATAAAAAACCATGGCACGATGAAAACGCTAGTGGCAGCTTTAAATATTGAAACACTTTTTGCTTCGTTTTTTGATTAAAAAAAAAACCAACTCGATTCGTTATTCCATTTGTACCTAAAGCAAATATCATAAGTGGATGCTAAACAAGTAAATGCCTCACATGAAACCTCATTGAAAAAAAAAACCTTGGACAATATCAAAAGCGCCAGACATTACTTCAAAAAAACTCTCGGTTTGGATTAATGATATGCTGCGAAAGATAGTTGATGGCATTTTTTTGCACTAAAATAAATAGCTGCCATGGTGTACATTCTATCCCTAAGTGAATTAGTCCGTTAGCAGTGTGTTAAAAAATTTAAAATTTATTGAAACCGACTGCGTCGTTGTTATAACAATAATAACACCAAATAAAAAAGTCTCATTCATCGACAACACCCTGCAGCTAAACAAATATTTATGCAATAATAATGTCAGTTTTCAATTTGATTCCACAGGCAAATACACAAAATGCTCACACACAAATATACATAAATAGAAGTGATTCGATTCTAATAAACAGGACCCAACGGAGTTTTAGCTGGAGGGTAATTCCAGCATCACCAAACCCCATCCAAAGCCAACCATATAGTTGTGTGTTCTGTTGACTCTTTAAAGTGGGTAGTGGTGGATCGGTGCGTCGGGGGCGACGGCAGCGGTGCAATGGGAGATGGTTTGAAACGACTTTAATTGCAGAATGAGTCTCAAATTGAATTTAACATTTATAAGCGAAATGCAATTGATAGCCGCTTGTGTGTGGGTTGTGTGGGGGAAGCAGAAGCATCAGGATGCACTATTGTGCGTGAATAGCTTGAATGGGAAGTGAAAATTGGGTAATCAATATTTGTAATGTGATTTGTTAATCCAATTAATTTAAATTGAAAATGTCTACGGAACAATGATAGAGGACACTTCGGCCTGGACGATAAATCATGAAGGCACCGTTTGAGCGAAGGAGAAGGGAGCAATGTGTAAACGATAAATCACTGACACTCAGAGCACAGAGAATTTGTGGAGTAAATGAATACAAGGAAATTCATTAAAAATGTGTTTTCATTTCTTATCCTTTTTAATTGGTAGCACATGGTTGGTTCAGTTGGAATAGTGGTGAACAAGAACAGGTACCATGTTTGACTCCTGCTGACAGGAGTTGAGGGGGCGATTGCCACTGCGATGAGACGTGCGACTCTCATTGTCCATATGGCGTCCCTACAATAGTTGGCAAGTACCGCGTGCATCTACCTACCTACCTACCTTCTGTGTTCTCGTCAGGCAGCAGTCTCCTGGAGTGGCCCGAAACAAAAGGACCAAAAACAATAGAGTAACAGATTTTTGAAATTTCCCAAATCTCGAACCTACCGAGTGGAAAGTGTCAGTTGGTTACAAACAGCCAATGCCGCTGTCAAGAGGTCATCGACGTCGGCGATAGCAGCAGCAGATTATTTCAACCCCTGCAAAGGCAGACACATGAGAATGGGAATTGGTAACCCCAGGTACATGTAGAGTGTCGCCAAATTTTATCACCTTCTCCTTTTTTGTTTTCCTTTTTTTTGCCGACACTGAATTCGTCCTTTCATCTCAACAAAATAGGATATCACAGCAGTCAATTGGACGGGACGGTGAGTATGTAAGAGAAGGGACGGAATATGTTTTACGTACTGAGACTGAGGATGTATGTGAGGATTAAAGCATGAGAAAGAAGCACAACAAAGACAAATGGGAATTCTGCAGAAAATTTGGAAATTGCTAAGCATTTCATTAGAATGTTAACAGTGTAGGTTTGAGGCCTGTAATCTTCTTAGCGTGTCTGGATAATGTAACTTGTTGAAAGGCATTCCATTCGTTTTTCTTCTTTTTTCTTTCTTCATTTATTCAGTTCTTTTTTAAGAAATGTAATTGAATTTTCGGAACATGTGCGGAGTTTTTGTGAAGGTCTGGAGAGCATTGTATGGCTTTGAGAATATTATGGGATGTAGATTGAATACTAATTTGCGTATTGATGGGAAATCGACTGCGAAATCTAAAGTAAGTGGCAGGGAGGCAATGTAGGTATATTAGGAAGTCTAAAGAGCAGGAGGTTTCATTGCTATCATCTTGAAATGACGCACAATAGGCACACCTACGCAGCCGGCGGCGGGTGAAGGCCGTAGGCATATGAGCTAACAATGTGCACTTAAAAGCTGCTTTCATTTCATTTAAGTGGTCGTATAGTAGGTATACCTATACCTGCTTCAAGGGTGTTTTTCTTTTTATGAAACGTTTGGCAGATTTTCGACATTAAGCTCGGTTCCTTTTTAGTTCTTTTGGAGCAATTATTGAACACATTCAAATAAAAGCAAAAAGCATAGCAGTGTTGAGAAAATAGATAGGAGGTGCCAAGGTGATACACCTCATCAGATCAGAAAACCCCTCTTTAAGTTGAACAATTTTGTATTGACGTTGAAGTAATTTTACCCAAGTTGCTAACTAAAGTAATGGGATTTTACGTAGGCAGCTTCTTTAGCTAATAAATGGTGAACTTTAAAGCGTAGTTTTTTTTTAATGGAATAAAACAATCAGGTCTGCATCATTAGCATTCAAAATTTTAATTGGGGTTTAGAAGATAGCATATCATGTAAATGTTGTTCGCGGCTCCGCCACGCCTTTTCGAACTGTCCATTCGGGAGTTCCAATTTAGTGATACTTTTTACTGAGCATTTTGGAATGTATTCCACGAATAACGCGTGTTACATTACCCTGTAAGGCTACAAATGTGTTCGGCCTGTCCACATAGACTAACGACTTCACATAACCCCATAAGAAGATCAAAAGCGTTAAGTCGCATGATCTTAACTGCCTACTGGCAGGGTCATCTCGAGATACATGAGCTGCTCATCAAATTCATCCTTCAACATGTCTACTGTTTCACGAGCTGTGTGGCATGTGGCACCATATTGATGGAACCATACAGTCAACGAGGTTCAACTTAGCCAACTGGGGCAAGAAAAGTCACTTATCATGCGTCTAAGAGGTTCGCCGATGACAGTAACGTTTAAATTTACAAATAATGATGCCACCAGCTCGTATAAACCACTCCAAACTGTCGTTTTTCTGGTTACATCGGTAGTTCTTGTATGGCATGTGGCTGTAGCAATCCAGATGAGACAGTTTTGCTTATTTACGTATCCAGAAATGAGCCTTATCGCTGAACACAATTTTTCGATACAACAGCGTATTTTTATTTTCATTCACCAAAAATTAGACGTTGTGATAGGTCACTCGGCTGTAATTCATGCAGAAGTTGAAATTCATATAGGCTTCAAACTTAAGTCCGTGGAATTTTCCCTTTGGTTGAACAATATGTGCCTAATCACTGAGAACGGCGGGCGAGGAATTGACATTTGTTCAACAAAGAAAAAAGGAATTAAACACAATTGCCAACATCATTTCTATAAGATATGAGCCTTAAGTGACAGACAGAAATAACTTTTTGCCATTGAATACTATTTTTATTTTTGACGGCATTATGATCAATGAGCATTGTTGGTTCCAACCTAAATAGTCAACGCCAACACTTGGCAAAACTAAACATCTCCTCGATCAAAATGGAAATTAAGAAATGTTAAAAAAAAGTAAAATAATAATAAATTTTCACTTGTGTAAATAAAAGGTCAAGATTTGTCGTGCTTCATTTTTGCTCCTTGATTTTATTGAATTAAATTTACAATTTTCCATTTTAACGTATAACATAATAATAAAGGCATATTGCCCAAACACTGGTCCTTCGAGCCGGATCTGATAATTGAGAAAATATGTTACACAGATCGGTGGAAAAATCTAAATAGTCAAATCTCTCACACTAGTTTGCTTTATACTAAAAATTCGCCTGTAAAATACAAAGATAAGTAAAGCCACTTTGAAGCTGAAAATCCTCCTTGTATAGGACAACCTCAACATAGTAATGCTTAAAAATACAAAACCCTAAAAAGAAATAATTTTCTTTAAAGGCATGTTGGTACGGGACCCAAGATCATTTGGAGTATTTTTCCTCCGAAACGGCCAATGAGTTCCTAGTCCACTTTAGAGAAAGTCTGTCTCCCAGCGCGAGTAACACAAATGAGAGTCAGCAAACTTGACGACGGCACATTTGTGTTGTGAACCTCACAATATCCGAAGGCCATAGGAAACTGAATGCAAGCCCTAAATTGTCAATGCATCAATTTCCTATGGGAACTTCTTAACTACCGAAGGCCATAGGAAGCTGAATGCATTGACCTTTAATTTAAGTAGGTATCTACTGAAAATGAATAGAATGAAATACTCAATAAAAACTTAACCGTCTAACGAGACACAACGAAGTGCTCTGGTGTTTTTAGTCGTATACATATTATATCCAAAATATATATATGTAACTCGCGCCGTATAACAGAACTGGGATGATTAACACCTTATAAAATGTTGGTTTGGCTTTTTAAGAGAGGGTTTTATATTTCCATTGTCTCTTAAAGTATCAGCCCAAATAAGCACCACTTTGATCTCTACACAAATGCTTCTTTCTTTGTAAATGGTTCATCCAAGGTATTGGTGTCTATGTTCTTGTGATTTCTCCACAGACCTTAAGAAAACATCGTGAGTTCTCCAAAGTCATCCTGCATAGTCGTGTAAGCTTTACAGAGATTAAAACAAGACCTGGCTTACTTCAGCTCATTATAAATGTCAATACAATGCTATATAATTAAGAGTCACATGTTTTAAGGATGTTTGGAAAGACACTCGATTGGAAAAGCAATTACTACTTTTAGTGATTGTAGCTTTCTTACGTCATATTGTTTGCACGAGGAGTCGTATAAGATAGAATATCCTCATTCGGGGATTGGCTACAACAAGGTAGTGTTTCTAGTCAAAATTTTCCCCTTGGAAAGTAAAGATCATAAAATCATTGGAAGAGTGCCTTGTATGGCATACATCGGAGTGGCTTATTGAGAGGTTTCTACCTTTTCACCTCTGAAGTTCATCGTTGGCTTCAAAGATCAAATTTATCTGCTGCTTTATTTTGTCACTTACTACTCGCAGAGTAGTATGTTTTTGCTCAATTGTTCTTCGTTGCTTTTTCAGTACTCGTACTTTCTATAGATTGGCTCACCTCCACTTACAGCGAGGAGGTATTGTCAGTGCAGTTATCCTTTACTATAAATGTTGCAGCATTTGTTGCCTCCAAGTTGACAGCAATAAGAAAATCCCCGAATATTACACACCCGAATACCAGAACAAAATATGACCAAAAACAACAAAACGTAACAATAGACATAGACAGTCATCACATCGAGGAATTCCAGGGCTACATAGAGTCCACTGTTAAAATGCAAAAATAATATCAGCGCGGTAAAAAACTTAGAGCTGATTTTGTCAGCTGCTGCTTCCTGACCTCCTCGTTTTCCAAAACAAATGTTTCCCTTTACAAACCCTTGGCTTCATAGCCCTGGTCAACTGCCCCGAAGTATAAACCCTATATCTAAACCGTAAGAGGAAACCCTTTTCCGTTCCGAAAGAACAATAAAATGAGCGATATTTGATCGTGATCATAGATAAAGATTCAACGAAGAGTTATGAGGCTTACTACGATCCGAGCTTAGCTTAAGGAGTATTTAAATAAAAAATAAATAGGGTGGCGCAACAGAGCGAGGAGCCCCTGGGCCTAGCACATTTCTCACAACCATGCCTTGTCAGGGAATGGAGGGGACCTACAATTTTTCGCCGGTTCCGAACGGCTAATTGAGAATGCGCTTTTCATGGCAATGAATTTACTAACGGAGGACTTGCCAATTCCTCGCGAAAGGCGATACCCGTGGAAAAACATTTTTGCATTTTGCCTCTGCTGGGATTCGAACCTCGAACCTCTGGGTTAGCAGGTGGACATGCTAACCATTACGCCACGGGTACCACAAGGGGTATTTAGAGTGTGAATTTTCGCAGTTGCAGCGCACACTGGGGCCCACTGTATGGAGAGCGTGCTCAAAATGCAAAATTGAGAATGATTGTTTTTTCCAAACCAAATATTTTTTTTGCAAAGTCGACAAGATTGTCTATCAACCCGTAAAATTTGAAGGTCAAAGAGATCGTAGGTTAAAAGAAAATCAGCGTTGAAAGTTGTGTTTTAGGTCAAAGGAATTTGTGTTGTGTCGATTTAAAATGCAATAAAAATCTTTTCGCGTTGAATTACGCAAAGTTGCAATATGTCATCGATTGGTCAGTGTCAGTAGATAATAAAAACGTATTTTGTTAGCATCAAAAACAAAAGCCATGGAAATAGAAACAAAAAAGCGATACAATCTCTTTGACCTTCAAATTTTACCGGTTGATAGACAATCTTGTCAACTTTGCAAAAAAATATTTGGTTTGGAAAAAACAATCATTCTCAATTTTGCATTTTGGGCACGCTCTCTATACAGTCGGCCCCAGTGTGCAGCGGTCCAATTCAAAGAATTTTTTTTAAGTGGAGGCTTATGCTTATCTGGAGCACTTAGACTTAATTGCCGGTCCATTGTACAAACAGGGTAGCAGCCATCCTTCTTTTTGTGGTGCAGTAGATTGAAATAAGGTGGATGTAATTTCATATGTAACCTCAAGGATGGCGTCCAGATGAAACTGGGAGGCTGAAAGAAAAGTAGATTCCCAGAGCGGGATTCGAACCCACGCATCCGGCTTACCAACTGAACATTCTGCCACTGCACTGCGGCCGCACTCTCAAAGAGTTTACACTGTAGGGAAAACGCAGAGGGCAGTAGACCTTTTATTAGGCAATGAAATCAATTGGAAGCAACCCTCAACTGTATTCAGAAAGTTTGACCCCTAGAAATTAAAATTGGTGGGAAGGCTAAGTATGTCCTGAAATGAAATGTCCACCAAAGTAAGTAAGTAAAAGCAGTTTTGAAAAGGGCAAAACTCTGCTAACTGCCATTTTAATATTAAAAAAGGCAAGACTACGGTAGAGTCGAAGCATTTTCAATTTGCAGGTGTGCAATTGAATTCTGAAACAGCAATCCAACCAGCAGTCAGCCTCGATCAGCAACTGATTCAAATTTAATACTTTGGGAATCATAGATGGCAACACTATTGATAAATCGACAGCTTCCAAACCCCACATATTCTTCTTTCTTATCAAACCCAACTTAAACAATTTTTTTTGCAAAGTAAAGTGTGTCATTAAATTTTAGTAGGTGCGCTGCTTTCAAACAATTCCCGATGTTGGCATCCTGTGTTCGTGCGTATACGGTTCCCGTAATAGCCCTTGAAATGAAGACATCATGGAATCCACTTACACATCTTTCTACTCAATACCTTTTAGGCTCAAATTACCTCAGAAGAGTGATGGCAGGTCACAAGTATTTTTTTCTTTTCATTTCTCTTTTTTTTTCAAAAATGACTTAAACTTCACGGTGAAAGTAAAAAAAAAAAAAACTTCAAACCGCCTATTAATACACGCAGCTCTTCCTCATAATTACCATCATTCATATGAAATGTTCAAGTAACGCCTGGCAAGTCCCTACTTATCCATTAGGTGTGCTTCCTTAAAGTGTACCTCTTAAGGCTATTATAGAGATTTATGTCAAAATACATCCTGGCAAAACGAGAGAAAGAATTATTCGTTTTCTCATTGGGAGGGACCAGTCCCAAAACAGGAACAGATTCATCATTTCGCTGCCTGAAATTCAACTTCGATGAGGTGTCGCATTAACCTTGAAAAGCAAATGGATAATAATTCTCTCCTCGCAACGAAAGCCAACAAAACAAAATTGATCAAGTACCACGAAAACGAAACAGCACTTTTCTACATCTATTCCGCAATAGCTTACTCCTGGTGCTATTAAAACCTCTCATAACAGCCATAGAAGAGTCATTTTTCTAGCATAAAATAAAATACCGCACCCAGTTGTAGTATCAAGCGAGCTGTCCAAGACCATCAAAGAATGAACCAAAAAAAAAAAAAAAAGGAAGCCCTATCTGGATGCCGACACAAATCGTTTATGGCACAGTAAGTTCATGTTAGTTAACCGCCAATTAACAGTAAATTCCCCCCAATAGGGCAGTATCAAAGGACTCTGTGTGCCGAATCAACTATAGGTATACACCAAAAGTAATCCTCGCTTGAAAGGAGTAAAGAACTGACGTTATGACATTATAACATGACTTCTACGGTAGACGCTGATGGTGGTGTGGCAGTGCGATGGGGGGTGGTTGGTAAAATGAATGTCGTCATTCCGACTGCAAATAAGGATGAGGCATTGATTTATGACGAGAGCTGGTTCTTTAATGTTTTACGGTTTATTACAATATGCGATGGGGGAGTGGGATAAATCACAGAGCTACTCCCAAATGTGCAATTACCCGAGATCTCTCACACGTACCTACATAGTGTTTCCTTTCCACCTCATTGACGGGACAAGTAGTGTAGGTATGTGTGGAAAGAAAAGAGGACATGTGTAATGATGAAGGAAGTGATATACCTACGAGGACATCAAATGCAAGTGCAGATTCTCTGGTTCTCCTTTGTCGTGGAATGTCAATGTCTCGCTATATGAAAGTAATTTTTCCGCCCTTTCGCACACTTTGTATGTATGTCGGTGTAAGTATGTAGCAGGATGACATTCCAGACAGACAGCCCGAAAGACACCAGCAAGAGAATGAAATTCCATAAAGAAAAAGGGATATTGCCCCAGTTGGTCTTGGTAGGTACACTCATGTGACACATGGGAGTGGAGAAGATTTGCCTCAGCGCTACCATAAATGTGGCTGCTAGTCTATAGCAATTGTCGAATGGCAGTTGGAATTTCATTTTATTCCCCCCTTTTTCGGGAAATGTATCGCAAGTTACTTAAGGATGTCATGGATATGAACATCTCGGCCACACTCGGGATATTTATGATTGCAGTTGTGTATATTGGAGGCAAGTAGTCTATACCTACTCACTGGGGCATGAAACCTACTAGGGCTGAACAAAAGGACGAATTCAATCGCTAAGACAATAACGATAAATACTAGACAGTCAAAATGCCACTGCATGTAATGTCTTTGCCATGTCCCATGTCCTAGGCAACACTTCGAAACCCCTCAGACGTTTATAGGTAGGTAGGTATATGATTTCTAAGAGTCAACCCGCACTGAAAAAGGATACCTACCAATACAAGTTATTTCCAGGGATACCGAAAAAGTGAATATTTTTTGACAGTTGTTCCTTTGACTTTTGTAAAACAATATCTCTGAAGTCTTAATGGGAAAATATTTTTCGATTGGTAAGAGAATGTTTTGTAGATTTTCTCCTTGATTGCTCCTTCTCCTGTCCTCCTCCTGAAGCATCCTCGTTTAAATTTGTATCAAATTCTATAAAGTGTTATCTGTAAGAAAATACTTTGTATAACCTTTTGTTTCGGTTGTCAGGAAAATTGGGATAGGGAAAAGGAAGGGATATACAAAATTGTTTTGACAAATTGTACCTGTTCAGAATCAAACAGCAAAAGGTTTGAATAGAAACCGAGCAACAAAAAAATACAAGATGAAACGAAATGAAAGAATCAAAAAGGGATCAGCTGACGCTGTGCGGGGGAAGGTTATATGGACGTCTGTCTGTCAAGTCTTTTATGCGTGAATGGGTTAAAGAACAAGAGTTGGACTTCAATCGATGTGAGATGATTTGATATGACATGTTTGGGGGCTGTTATAGAATTTCCCCCCCTTTAAAATATTGGCTCAAGAAAATGTTGTTTATTGTTGTGAGTGGAACGAGTGTTGGTTGAATAACACATGCATGTTTTTTATTTCGATAAAAGGGATAAGCTACATCTCCATTTGATTCTTTGAATAAAAGTATTTCGGAAAAAGGACCAACATTCGATTGATGGTGTGTATGGGATAAACAAAGTTCTTCTTTTGATGCTTTCGTCTTATTGATGGGCTTTTGATTTATTGGCAGTGCAAGAAATTGAAGAAGACTTTGATGGTCCAGAGATGTCTATGTTGGTTTAGTAAGTGAAAAGCAATTCAAGGAATTTAATTATAAAATACGTTTTACGGGTTCGGTAGGCATTTAGGCTGTAGTTACCAATAACCCTTCATAGAATTTGAAGCCGATATGATTGATTCGGTTAGTATTACAAAAATTTAATAACTTTGAAGTGGAAACATTAAACCCTTTCACTTCAAAGTCTCAATGTTGATAAAAGTCAATTATTTTTTATGGTTGGTTCAGGTCTCCCACAAACTTATTGTTTCTATTTGATAACAAAGGAAATTTAAGAACCGCTGCTTTCTTTTTTTTAAATATTTTCTCAGTCCTTCGGTGGCGTTCCTCTTGGTAACCGAAGTGAATGTTGGAGGCATAAGAGCAGTTCAACAAAGCTTTCCAAAAAAAAAAAAAATCAAAGATAAGTGAAAGTAATTTGAAACCTTTACATTATACTTCGAAATACTCTCTCCTGTTAAATAAATTGGTTCATCGACACAAATTGTAGTTGCGGTTACATCCAAGCCTTATAACCGAGTGCTGATTTTCAATAACGTTCCCGGTTTTCTTGCAAGCGCATTGAGGACCAGCGTGGTCACGCTTCGGTGCTTGGAATTCACTGAAGGAGGAGAAATTCAATCAGCAACTTCACGTATAAGGAATGAAGATAAGCGATTGAATTTATTTCAGAGCTCAGTGCACATTTTCACTACAATTTGGTAAGGGGCTTACCATTTTGAGGAACACTTTAATTCGAAACTTATTTTCAGAACTTCATTTCGTAGTTGGCGACAAAAGCCATTATCACCAAAGACCAAAGTTAGTGGGAAGTAGTTATTAGTTTTCCTGCAAAAAAGCCATTGGCACAAAATGGGGCTTCTCCCCCCAAATCACCCACTGGCTCTACACCGCGGTCATCAGACCAATACTCACATACGGAGTAGTGGTATGGTGGACCGCTCTTGATAAAAGGACCTACTGCGATAATCTGAGCAAAGTCCAACGAACAGCCTTTTTATGTATAAGCGGAGCACTGAGATCAACACCCTCAGCTGCCCTAAATATACTCCTTAATCTCATACCACTAGATATCTTCAGTAAACAAATGGCCGCAAGTACGGCCACTCGTATCAGAGCTACCTCCCAATGGACCGATAACAACATCGGTCATGCCACAATCCTGAATACATTCAGATCAATCCCTTGCCACTCTGACTACACCATCCCCCAATTGGTTTTTGATAATAAGTTCCATGTCTCAATCCCAACGAGAACGACCTGGGAAGACGAAGAATTTTTGAGAGATGATTCAATTCATTTCTATACAGATGGGTCAAAAACCGAGGAAGGGGTTGGCTGCGGGGTGTACTCAAAACGACTTAACGTAAGTCTCTCTTTCCGCCTCCCAAACCATTGTAGCGTGTTCCAAGCGGAAATTCTGGCGATCAAAGAGGTCCTATCATGGCTAAAAGAAAACGTGATATCCTCAGCGAATATCCGGACTTTCTCAGACAGTCAGGCAGCCCTCAAATCACTCGGCGCCGTTTCCACGAACTCAGTAACCGCCCTTAACTGTCGCCTGTCTCTTAAGGAGATGGCTGAACAGTTCAATATTCACCTTATTTGGGTGCCGGGGCACAGAGATATCGCGGGCAACTGTAAGGCCGATGAACTCGCCAGAAAAGGAACCGTTCTACCGATATCAACCAGCAGGTTGAATATCGGTATACCAATCGCTACATGTAAACTTATGCTAAAGCAAGAGGCAATGGACAGAACAAATCATTGGTGGAACAGTATCACGACGTGTGTGGCAACAATACAGCTATGGCCAGGACTTGATCCAAAACGCACAAGGCATTTGCTATCCATAACCAGATTGCACTTTAGCTCCGTTATCAATGTCATTACAGGACATTGTCTGATAGGCAGACACGCCATAAGACTTGGTGTTCCGTCAAATGACTTCTGTAGAAGTTGCTTAGATGAGGAGGAGGAAGAAACTATTCCACACCTCCTCTGCTCATGTCCTGCACTCTCCATTAAAAGAAAACGGCATCTTGGAAAATATTTCCTCGATGATCTAAACGATCTGGCGAACACAGATATCCTTCATCTCTTTCGCTTCATAAAAAGCTCCAAATGGTTTTGTTAAGTGGGGTTCTTCCTCACTTAAATCTTATGGTATCACAACGGATCAAATACTGGTCTAAGTGTGTCAGTTGGTTTTCCTGACAGCCATTTCAACCTAACCTAACCTCACCTAGTTATTAGGAGATTGAGAGTTTGTAATGGGAATCGAAAAATATTAAAATTAAGTAAAGCAAAAAGGGATTATTGGGCCCTATCCAAGGGACTCCAAAAAGAACCTTATAGCACTCCAGATTAGGGGCTTCTCAGCCACGTAAGAATCAGATTTCGAAACAACCAACATAGCTATAACAAACATATCATCCAAAGGATTCGATCCTTGAAAACGATAGAAGGAAAAAATTATCCGGATGTCCCCATAAAATAAGCGAACTGCTTTCAGCTAGAGACTTCAGGAAAGTAAAGTACGATGAATTGGACCGGGCATAAAGAAGACGAAAAACTGTGATATCTACTACGGCTACTGTAGCTACAGATACAGACAACAGAAACAGGGCTTATTGGTCGTTGGAGGTTGACTCAGGCATAATGTTATCACCAAAATTTCGTTTGTGAGCGTATTCTTTAAGTCAGAAACAGGGCTTGATTGGCCAACACTGGAATGACCTGCGCTGACGATCCCACAGAAAAGGAAAGCGAAAAATCCAATGCACCTACGGGCTGCTCGAAGAAACATATGACCAATGCCAATTTCTAGAATGTGAAATTCTTGCTTGACGACTTTAACGCGTCTTTGGATATGCTTAGTCTGCACGATAAGACTTCCAGGTTCCAGCGGCTATAGTTGAACAACTTGCCACGGTGTTGGGATGACGCTGCCTCAGTGTAGAAGATTTTATCATTGTGGATTATATCGTCGTCCATAAAGGTCATCGCATCGATGGGTACGGCAGTCTATCTTCCTTCGTTAACCATTTTACTAAAAGGTTTGGATGGTTGGCGAGGCTTTCCAGTAGGCGTCTTCCAGATGGCATCATGTACTTCCTATAGGGGTGATGCTAGCTTTCTTCATAGAGTTTTCTGTTGCTGACGGTTTTTCTGCATATCGGATTGTTTCAAACCCTTGTGCAGATTCGTAAAATCTTCCCCTGACCAAAGCCAGCTTTTGCATTCCAGTTCTGGATATTGTTAACCAAACAGAAAAGCAGTACGTGATGACAGGTCATATAAGCTGCTTGTTCAGCAGTAATTTTGATTTTGGCTTAGTCCACGTCTTTTATACGCATCAGCATATGAACGTAACATAATAACTGCAGTCGGATACGGGTTTAAAGTTGAAACGCATCAGTTCGTTGAAGTGGCCTCCAAGATACTTGGACCTGATTCTTTGGCCAGAACTGTCAGGAAAGTTGATGCAGATGTTGTGGCATCGTCTTCGTCCTTGTTTGTATCTTCATATGCTAATAAGTACTGACTTTGCTGAGTTAATTTTGATTTACAAGTAAAGAAAAATATGTCTTTTCTAGGTCATAATCTGTTTGTCACTGTGTTTTGGTGGGGGAGTGGGAGGTTTGGTGGCTCTCATCCTCGGTGGTGAGCTGACCCTGGTTCAGCATAGAAGTTGATGTTTACTTCATCGTTTGCATGAATAAGATATCCTCATCCAGAAGTTCCATTGCTACAAGGAACCGCTAGCAGGAATGTCTTGGCTGGCTTATGATGCTCCTTATTGAAGCGTTAGGATGGTCAGTCATGTTCTGCAGACATCTTCGGCTGAATTCAATGAGGTACCTGCCAAGATTCATCATTTTTGCTTCTTCGTAGAGTTTCTTGTTGCTGACGTGCATTTTTCGTATCATTTCATAGTGTAGTCCTGTACAATTCCGTAAGATCTTCTGCTCGATAGCTGCGCAAGTTTGTTTATATGTGAGTTTTTGTTGCGTTGCTAAGCTGATTGTAGAGAAGTAATATCGTCTTCTGGCTTAGGCCGTTATTCTTTCGCATTAGTGGACGGATGCTGTGAAAAGCGAAATAGGCTTTCCTCAGCACAGCAGCTGCATGGGAATTGAACCTTCACATTGTTCTTGGTCGTTAATTGAGTTCCATCGAGTAAGGTGATTTTGACACTTCTACACTTGTTGACTAAGCGTGCTCTTGCAATTACCGGATCTGTTGGATGGTCGTCTCAAGCAAATAAGATTGAATTTGGTTGAGATTTCTTTGATTTTTCAGTGTTGGTAGTACCCGCAAAGCTGTCTTACTCTTCTGGCAGCAAATACCGGAGAAAAGGACTTGATATATGAGAGGAAGTCATCGGCAAACAAGAGATTTTGTGTGTCTTTTGGCTGTGGTTGGCCCGATGAGTAGATGTTGAACAAGAACGGTCCTAGTTAAGAGCCCTAAGCAACTCTGGCGTTGATTGACTTTGTTGATGACTGGCAACTTCTTATTTGAAGGAAGAATGACCTGCAATGAAGAAAATGATATATAATTTTGATTAGTACCTGAGGAAAATTTAGTTGAAATACATTTCTTAGTTAGTGAACTATTTTTATTGAACAGGTATATATACAATTGGTTCTTAATTCTAACATTACATTATATTTAGATGTATAATGTATATATGTATGTATATTGTATATATTTGTTTTGTTGGCACAGAACGGGCCTAACTATAAATAATATTTTGTTTGCTAAAATAATTTTTGGCTTATCTTGTTTTTCGACGTCTTGTGGGTCTCCTGAAACAGGCTGATTCGGATTTGGACAAATTAACTTTGATGCTCCATTTGGTGTAGTATTTTCAGAGACGTCTAACGTGATCCTCGACTCTTCGAGCTGCAATTGCTGGCGACATCGAGGTTGCATAAGTGAGGAAATCGTCTGCATACAGCAGGTTATTGGCGTTGTTTGGCTGAGCCTGATCTGAGGTAAGGATGTTGCAGAGATAAGGCCCGAGCTTTGATTTTTGAACTTCTCCTATCTTGATACATTTGGTTGCTGATTGGCTGCTTTCAATTTGGACGAAGAATGACCTGCAATTGAAAGAACTGAAACTTATTTTGATTTTAATGTACCTGGAAAATTAAGAAGAGTTGATTTGTGAATCAGCCCTTCGATCCAGCTGCTATCAAATGCTTTCTCGATATCAAGGAAGCATCCCACAGCAACCTGGCAGCTGTTAAGAGTCCTTACGACGTCCTTTTGAAACCGGGAGAAGGGTGGAGTGGTTTTGCAGAACCCGAACTGCATACTTGGGATGATGTTGTTCTGGTTGCAGAATGCCGGAGAATGATTCCCTAAAGGATTTTGCTGGTGTTGTTTAAAAGTGAGATAGGACGATATCCAGAGACAGTACTTCTGTTACCATTCTTGGGTATTGGCACGATTTTTGCTATTTTATATC
This sequence comes from Melanostoma mellinum, assembly GCA_914767635.1. Taxonomy (NCBI): domain Eukaryota; kingdom Metazoa; phylum Arthropoda; class Insecta; order Diptera; family Syrphidae; genus Melanostoma; species Melanostoma mellinum. The sequence continues at coordinate 258,052,816 of OU612058.1, forward strand.
TATTTGGGAAACAACATTTTTTGATACGATTGTTGAATATGATTGCCAGGAATAGCAACAAGACTTGGGTAAACCTTCGTATGATGTTGTCGTAGATTATGTCTGGTCCGGAGTTTTTCTAATGTCGTCCGCCGTAGATCATTTCCTACTTCTTCTGGATTCGTGAAGTTTTCTGCAGGTACCGGGTCACTTTCAAGGTAATCATCGTTGAATAACATAACTTGAGTGTCCGTTTGCTGCAGTTGTCGCAGAATTGCCCTTAACTTCTTCGATAAACCCTAGATCGGTAGGTGGTTTTGGCACAGAGTTTTCCTTGAAAAAATTGTCAAACGCATCTGCTTTGTCTTGGGTGGTCTCGACTTCCCCTTGTCCGGTGCTTATTTTTTCTGGTATCTTTGGTTTCTTTCCGATGATGTTGTTGATGGCTTTGAATGCGTCGGGTCCTTGATGTTCTGCTGCCTTTGTTGGAACTGGCTGTTGTTGCGATGATGAAGAGCGTTCCTCAACATGATGTGGGTGCATTGGCGCTCACTCTTCACCATTTGGTAGGTGTTGCTCCAATGTCTTTGCTGAATCCTTTGCAGTTTTTTCCTCAGCCTTTGGTGGTGTTCGTATAGCCCTTCTGGGAGCTGCTGAATTTTCTCCGTCTCTTCTGTCCATCTGAGGAGTTTGTTATTGTGACCTCCATTGCTTCAATATCTAGCCTCATTGATTTCGTCGTTGGAGAGGTTCCTATATGCTCCTATATGCTTCCGCTAAAATGATTGTATCTTTATATCTATTGGGGAAGAAACTGCATGTGACTTATACTCAACGAGCAAGAAGATCTAGGTACGGTCCAGCCTTATTATTTCACCAAAAGTAAACAATAAACTTCAACGGTTTTTTGCAAAGTAGATATAAATAGATCAACTAAAACAGAAACGCTTTCACAAAAAGAGTTTTCCACAACGACTGCATCACTAGTCCCTGATTACTTTCGAACTTAAGCGAATTTTTCTAAAGTCAATTCAAATATTGGTGTTTCCGCTATCAGCAGGTTTTTATTTGTATTTTGTGCCGTCACCAGCTAAAACTGTCTTCATTATTTATTCGTTTCCCAGTTTTACACATGAAACTCGTTAAACCCAATTTGTCAAACAGCTGCAAGTGAACCGTTATGCGATGGAAATAACTGAAAAAAACTCAATCAATGATAGAATTACAATTCACTAAGTGCAACGACACTACACACTACACACACCATGCATCACAGCACATCTGCCAATAACATTTTCAAAATGAGAATAAAAAAAAAAACGAAACGAGGTCAAAGGATTATATTATCCCTAAAAAATAAATCGCTTTTCACTCGTTTACCATTGATTCCATTTAGAATATTAAAAAATCTCACAGACCGTGTACTCTCAATGATGTTCAATTGGCTCCAAGTACCAAAAAGTACTGCATCCTATCGCCATCCCCGCACTGCTTCGAATTTTTGTTGAGTTTTTCTGAATCCACAAGCCAATCCTATTAATTCGTATGTCATCATATATCACCGAAATAGTTGCTGGCTGGGGTCGGTCTCCCAACCCTCATCCAATTAGATACACCAAAACAAATTTGTATGGCTTTAAGCCACCATCAGTGCTGCTCTGCCACTATCACTACCGCACCGCCAAAAATATAATTTTCTCCTTGAAGGGATATGAAAGGAAGACGAACAAGCGAAAGAAGAAAAAAAATCATAAATACCAAAGAGCACTAAATTACCAAACGACATTGGAGAACATAAAGAACATCTTTAGTTACATCTTCCCCTTCCATTCGGCCTCTGCGACGACTACGACGACGACGACAACGACGACGAGACGATGATGAGGAATTCTTAGGAGTTGCTGAAGTTGTACTCGATGATCATCATAATAATCTAAATGCATCGTTTTTTTTTTTTTGCTTCTGCGTTCTTCCCCCGCAGGAATTCGAGTGACTTTTACCACCACTGAACCCCATGGGAACTCATCTGACAGAAGGAAAGGACATAACCAAAACTACCCAAAAAGAGGCAATATGCAACTTCATACTCCATTCTATTCAGAGACTCCAATTTGAACGCGCAATCCCATCAATCATACACATAAGGGAATCCAAAAGGACACTCATGACAGAGATGGCAGGGGACAAAAAATTAATAGGATACGTCATTGCGATAATTTTTATTGCAGCAGTCATAACGATACCTCGAGTATACTTTCTCGCTTAGTGCAGTGGCAATCATCGAAATGACAGTCCAAGAGGAATGGGTATGAATATGGCTTTTTGTTTGAGGGCTCTCTTGCTTTTTGTACTTGTTTCTTTTGTCTGGCTGAAGCCAGTCACAAATGTCACTTAGGCGAAGGGATAAACTTGGAATTGTACTTATTAAGTGCATCTTCCTTTTTTGCGGTGAGATGTTACATCTCAAGTAAAGAGCAAGTCAAAGGGATTGCTTGCTAGTCTATTGTAAGAAGAGGAAAGTTGCCAGAGCTTTATTTCGCCTTAGATTTGCTTGAAATGCTTTTCTCTTGTCTGATCATAATCTCCATTCTCCATCAAACTATCTCAAAACTTTGTCTTTTTCTTTGCAATTAAGAAAAAATATTTTGAACTTTAATTCTTCCAAGAACGGAATGAAAAGACTGAATTATACAGAAGCAGAAGGTGTCAATCGTCACATGCCACTCGGCAAAACCGACTAAGTGTGGACGTCCCGATCGGCCTTCCTTCTTACAGAACCCTGTTCCGAATTCGAACCGAATGAAATAAATCCGTTTGCCGGTCGGCATAACATCGACGCACCTAAAGATTTCCCAATTGGAACAACAGGAAAACATATAGACACTAAATCGAAGTCACGTTTTATTCTGCAAAATTTCAGACGCTTTGGAAAATTCATCATTCCAAGAAACTTACAGCGTTGGACAACACCTGCAAAATATAAGAAAACATACTTCGTCGAACAAAAAACAAGAATTGTCTCCAACTAACGAAGGACGAAGGAGAACATCAGCGACCAAAACTTCTTGATAAATGCGAAATGTGGTACCAGTGGGGTAGTGGTTAGATTGTCCCATGGGAGGTTCGTGGTTTAACTCAGAAAAAACGCTTCTCAAGGGCATCGATTTTCATATCCTCCAAAAGCTAAATGCGGTGACATAAAAAACGCCTTTTTTCATAGCCGCTCAGAATCGGCACAAAAATGGTATGGATCATCGAAAGGTGTTGGGCTCAGAGGTTTTCGCAGCATTGTTGCGCTACGCTGTTTGTCGTTTGTGTAAAAATGACGTTTTGAAGTTGAAATACAGTTTTGGTAGAAGAATTTTTGACTTAATTTCTGTGAAGTCCGTTTTTTTAAATTTCCGAGTTTCATTTTTGACTTAATTTCTGTGAAATCCGTTTTTTTAAATCTCCGAGTGTGATTTTTGTCGTACAGTCCAGGTAACAAACGATTTGAGTTATTTTTTAGTTTTTTAGAATACAATAATCCACCTTACCAACCTCCAACTGCATACAATTGAATCGCGTTCAAAAATTTTATGGGCATGCAAATGATTTCCTTTTGCCCACTTCAAATTCCAATGAAATCCAAACTGAAATCTACCATCCAACTTTAGCGGTTCCTGCAAGTTTATTTTGTTTTTCTTATTTTGTTCTTTCTATAAAGCCTCAGGAAAAGGACAGAGAAACCCATCGTTAGGCAAATAAAATTTTAATGAAAAGTCTTCGTGAGCAGGGTTCTTCAAAATACATAAAAAAAGAATAAATAGAGTGGCGCAACAGAGCGTGGTACCCCGGGGCGTAGCGCATTCCCCACAACCATTCCTTCGTATGAGGGAAAAGTGGACCTTTCAGATAAGTATGTTAAAGCGTTGAAACCGATCTGCATATTACTTTATTTCTATGCTTGTTGCACAATCATATTACCGATAATCAAAGACAGGACATCCTCACCTATTTCTGGAACTGGACGTCCGTCTGAAGAAAAAAACTACATCTTCTCTACAAAATTCACAGACTGAGGTATAACCTTAAGTCTACCAATTTTAAATGTTTGGCAAAACAGAAGTTCTTCGTTGCAACGCACAAATAGGAATTCTTCATCCTTTTCTGCTGCAGGATAGCAAATGTGTTGCAGGTTTCTTGTTAACATTTGAGGAGCATACGTATTGTCTGCCAGCATCCAATGGAGGCATGCCATATACGATTGAGCTCGTGACAGATCCAATCGTTGAGTAAAACCTTCACTGAAAACCTAGGCAGCACGAACGAGGCTCAAGGTATCTTTTTCCGACCGCATTCAGAGAGGTATTGCATTTTTGGATCTCTTTCGAAGTGGTTAGAGGTTTGAGAAAGGCCTTAAGCACAGCTAGGTTGTCGCTGCAAAAACACAGATACTTCTTATCTAACCGTTGTTCGTAACGTTGCTTACAGCCATTTGAATAGCATACAAATATCCGCTAGAAAGAAGGATGCTTATGAGTATACCGTCGCTATTTACAAAGCACCAACGCCAGATCCATCATCTATTTTGGAACCATTTGTGAAGATGACTTATCATCAGATCATACACCGGTGATTTTATCACTTAATGAATCAGAGATAATGGAAAAAATTAATCCTAAGCTTGTAACTAATAAAACAAACTGGAGTGAATTCAGTGAAAAGCTTGAAAGCTATATAAATCTCAGATCCCTTATGGGAGCAAAAGAGCAAGTCGACTTTGAGGTAGAACAATTCATTGCCGATGTTCAACAGCTACAGAAGAAAGTACACCAACTTTCTCGAGTAGGAGACAAACAGAAACAAAATACCCTGCCGAGACAAGAGAGTTGATATTGGAGAAGAGAAGAGCTCGAAGAAAATGGCAAAATACTAGATTTCCAGACGACAAAACAGCGTTTAACCGGCTAAGCAACGAACTGAAAAAGCAAATCTACGAATTCAAAAATGATTCATTAAGTAAATTTAACGACCCGCCAATAAAATCTCTAAACGGGAATTGGATCGGAAATCCGAAAAAAAGCTAACCTGTTTGCAGAACATCTTGCGAATGTTTTTAAGCCATTCCCAGCAAATACATCTGAAATCAGCTTACAGTTTATTGATAAAGTCGATGAAGTTGACATACCAATTGTCACACTAAAAGAAATAAAAAGTATGTGTCGAAATCCACTATCGAACAAAAAATCACCTGGGTGCGATCTAATAACTGCTCAGGTTATGAAAGAAATGAAATCAAAAGCCTTCATAAAACTCCAATTCATAATAAATGCATGCCTAAAGACCCAATATGTCCCACATCATTGGAAAATTGCTGAAGTAATTGTTATACCAAAGCAAGGTAAACCACCAACAGAAGTGACGTCTTACAGACCAATATCGTTTATACCAATAATGGCAAAAGTCTTTGAAAAATTGCTACTGAAAAGACTAAGCAAAGTCATAGAAGAAAAAATCTAATCCCAAATCATCAGTTTGGATTTAGAAATAAACATTCCACGATAGACCAAGTTCATAGAATAACGGATGCAGTTGAAAAAGCATTAGAAGAAAAACAAGTATGTTCGGCTATATTTTTAGATGTTGCTCAAGCATTCGACAAGGTATGGCATGAGGGGCTAGCGTACAAACTGCAAAGGGACCTACCCAGGCAGTACTACGAAATACTAAAATCATATATCCCAAACCGGCTCTTCAGAGTACGGTATGATCAAGAATATTCAGAGGTAAGTAAAATACAAGCCGGTGTTCCACAAGGAAGCGTCCTAGGACCTACCCTGCATTTGCTGTATACAAGGGATATTCCAGTGGATAACAATACCACCATGGCTACTTTTGCAGATGATACTGCAATTTTGGCATCCGGTAAGAGCGTCGTCAAGGCTGCTGAGAAATTGCAAAATGCCGTCGATACCGTTAGTGATTGGACCAAAAAATGGCGTATCAAGCTCAATGAAGCTAAATCTGCACAAAAAGTTAAGCTACGTTCAAATATTCATCAACAATCAAGCTGTAACTTACGCCAATACGGCCAAATACCTTGGGATGAATTTGGATGCAAAGCCAAAATGGAAAGAGCGTATCAAAAAGAAAAGGGGAGAGCTCAACTTGAAATATAGAAAAATGTACTGGTTACTCGATAGAAATTCAGACTTATCTGTCGAAAATAAAATAATGCTTTATAAACAAGTACTTAGACCTGTTTGGACCTATGGAATCCAATTACGGGGCTGTACAAAGAAAACAAATACTGAAATCATCCAAAAGTTCCAAAACAAAGTCCTTCGTGGAATTGCAAATGCACCATGGTATGTAAGAAATAGCGATTTACATCGTGACCTACAAATAGAAACGGTTACAGAAGTTGTAAGAAAACATGCTGTATCACACAATCAGCGACTGCATAGTCATATCAACTCTGAAATGGAGTCCGTAATAATTATGAGAACATTGTTCGGAGATTAAGAAGAACCAAGCCACACGAGCTAATGGTCTATAAGTCATGGGAAGCATTGAAAGTTTAAGCTTCCCTTAAAGCGATATTATTGAGAAAGAAAAATCTGTTGTCGATCGTTCATAGATTGGTTCTGATTGCGAGGAGTTTTTAGTGAGATAAGAATCCCACGCTACTTCGTGTCGAATACTGCCAAGTGCCTTTCGAAAATTTCCTCCTGACAAAAAAAAATAAAAATTGTGAAGATTCGATCATTGTTCGTCACTTGAAATAAATCTAGAGCTAGTCGGTCTAAAGCTTTCTTGAAGTCAACAAGTAGAAAGCGTGCTAAGAAATTACGTTGTTTTTCCATTTGAAATCTCATATTTTGGGATGCATTTGTTGTTGCTGACTTACCCGTTAAAAGCCCGCTTTTGCTTTTCTTACAGTCGAATTATTGTTCACAGTTGACTACGAAATATTGGAATATTAACGATCTTTTAATTGTTATAGATATCCGCTTAATCAAACGGTAGTTATCGCAACTTCGTCTTTCTCTCCTTTTTCTGTACATTGGAAATCGACAGATCAAATCAAACTTCCAAAACTCATTTAGTATTTCATCTTCAAAAACTCATTTAGCATCTTAATGGCCCATAGCACAGCATCTCCTCCTAATTTAAAGTTCTTAAATACCCCTCCATAATGAAGATTGTGATGTCGAGTAAATTCGTTGAGTCTGATTCTAATGTCTGAAAGTGCTTCGTGGAAACTTCTCGTTTCAAAAGAGAAAAAAGGAGGAGGAAGGGATTATCATACATTTTCTCTGTTCGCGTACTGCTCTCTCTCTCTCTCTTACACGGGAACTACACTTGGAAAATTTCTTCTTCGAAGATCTAACCGATTTATTGAACTCAGATACCACATGCCTCTACCGCTTTATTGAAAGCTCTAAATGGTTAAGTTTCTTTTTTACTGTGGTACCACAACGCACCAAATATTGGTATAAGTGTACTGTACAGTATACACACACTCATACATAGGATGAAGCAAACAGAGCGAAATGAAGCTACTGTCTGAGAACTTGCTAATTCCTCGCGAAAGTTAATGCCCGTGGAAAAACAGTTTTTCTTTTTCTGTTGATATTCTAACCTCAAAGCTTAAACAAACGAAGCGTATCAAACGGATTTTGTTAAATTTGGTACATACCAAGACTCGAAACATTATTAGCTTCTAAAAAAACTGAGCTGGCAACTCTGTTCCGGTTGACTTGGGTGCTTTCAACTGAACTGAGCCCCATATCTCACGTCACACTTTACCATTTAGAGTGCGTTATTATGTGCGAGATATAGCCACTGGCTGTCACAATCAATGCTCATCATCATCTTACTTCTTACACATTGCCGTTATCATCATCACGTACTTCGCAGGGTAAGTAGAAACTGTCTAATTTCAAACTCTACACACATTCACCAACTAAAAGAAGCAGCAAGGACATTTGAATGGAAATTCAAAACTGTCTGCGGATTGGCAAGCAACAAAGGACTTCAGCAAGCAAACAAACACAAAAAAAAAAAGGATAAAAAAGTCGAAACAGAACTCTTTACCAAAACACCAGCCAGACAGACAGGAAAGACCACCTTTCTTCGTGTTCTTCATTTTGCTACCTCACTTCGCTTTGCTATTTAGTTTGATCCTTTGAAAGTGCGCTCTTCATCAAAAAAAGGATCTCAATTTGTTTCGAATTATCCCTTTGTGTGCATAAAGTGGTAATAGCGGAAAGTGGAATTTAGCTAGTAGCACAAAATGTCAGACACTAAAGAGTATTACTCTTGTACACATAAAACTTGCAGTCGGTTGTGATGGAACTGGGCCGCGCTGTAGCTGGTTTGGGGGTGTTGTATCCTTGTGCGCGCCTTTACAATGAGTTAATTGACATGAAATAAGAAGACGGGCAAGTTGCAACACTACTACAACTGCAAACCCAATGATTAATTGTTCTTTAGCTGAGAAGCACTCTGATGATAAACTGCCAACATAAAGTTTTTCATCTCCCGCCTGGAATGCCGCAGTAGAAAAAAGAAGGATGAAAAACTTTGTTGTTAGTAGAGTTGCTGTTGTTGGTTATTTCTTGCCACTGAAGTACAAAAATTTGAAAAACTTACCGTAAATTTGCATCTTTATCAGGTATAACTCTAAAAAGTTGCATCTATACGCTCATCTTTTACCAGCAACCACCATCCCATACCTATACAACAATGTTGAACGTGTAGACATGGCAACAGGATAAATCAAGGATAACGACACGATGCGATGCGGTGTGGTGGCGGGCGTAGAGAAGTTTATCTTCTTTCATACTTTTTTGCACTTGCCTTACCTCCCTCATGGTAATCATTTGATTCGGTGGCATGAATTGATTTATGTGCTGTCCCGTCTTAAGAACAAACCACCACTGTTATACTACAACATATTTAGGCCATCTTTCATTATATCCATTGTAGTGCGATGCAGGAAATACTATTGCTGCTGCTGCTTTAGTGTCGTCTCTTCGTCCTCGTCCTGGACATTACACAACCGAAACGACCAACAATATATGTATGAGAGTATACGTAGCTACCACCCAGTAAATTTATGTGGCAACAATTTAAAGTTTTATTACTTGAAATACTTTGGATGAGTTGCATGGTGCCATATAATCAGTAGCAACACAAGTTGTCCTTCCATTTTGTTGGCACAGATAGCACACTTGGATGAAACAGGAAACGGAAAAGCAACTAAGTCATGCCTTAATGTATTGTAACTGAGGGAAATGTTGAACACAGTATTATGTGACATAATGTGTTTGAGTAATCAATAAATGGAGGTGAACTAGTTTCGAATAGTTCTTCCAGGATGGACATGATTACACGAGTTTGTGATAACTGATTGTCGAAAACAAAGAACTGAAATTTGTGAAAAATGAAAAAGAAGACAACAAGAATTTGGCATTTCAAGAGTGGCAACCTCGGGAATGTTGTCAATTAGGTTGCATTTCGGAGAGGAACGCGGAGGTTAGATCGTTTAAGATGAATAAACGGCTGATTTCATGGTGACTCTTTCGATTGTTACATTGCAATTTGCAATGTGAATTGTTTACCCTAGGAGTACACAACAGCAAAGTCTAATCATTCGAACCGAAATAATATTTCAACAGACATCGGCCTTTTCTTTGGTTTCCAAAGAAGCCTCACAGCGGTGGCCCAACTTCTGGGAATAACAAATCCGACACGCGAAATAGATTTTGATACCTTTTATTCTTAAACTAACTCGTGATACTAGGGACAAGTTTTATGTTTATTAGAATTTACAAAATAAGTACGAGGGCAGTCCGATAAGTACTTACCCTACAAAAGAAAAACAAAAATTGTGGAAAAGTGTTGATTTATTTTTCAATACAATCTCCTTTTAGTTCGATACACTTGACCCAGCGATGCTCCAACTTCTTTTGCCCATCTGAAAAAACGTTTTCTCGAGTTCTGCAAAGTAGACCTCCGTGGCGGTGATGACCTCCTCAAATTTCTGCCCGGCAAGTGATTTTTTCAAGTTTGAAAATAAAAAGAAGTCGCACGGGCCAAATCTGGTGAATACGGTGGTAATAGTTCATAGCCCAACTCGACCAATTTGGTCGCGGCTCTGAAGTGGTCACACGGTTGCGTTTGTTGTCCGGAGTGAGCAAACGCGGCACCGATCGCGCCGACAGCCTTCTCATGCCCAAAATGACCCACGCGGCTTTTTGAGATGCCTGCTATCTCAGCTATCTCGCGTACCTTCAATCAGCGGTCAGGCAATACGAGATCATGGATTTTTGTCTCATTGTCTTTCGTGGTAGCCATTTTCGGGGCACCTGGGGGTGGCTCATCAAAAACCGACGTGCGACCACTTTGAAATTCGTTGAACCAATTTTTGACGGTCGCCATCGAAGGAGAAGAGTCACCGTACATAGCATCCAACCGCTTTTTGATTTCCCTTCCAAAAACTAGAATCGAATCACTGACCGATATTGCTCATTTTCCATTTTTCTAAAATCCGCTGACACGTTTGCTTCCACGCGCGGTTAAAACAAAACTACGATTCCAATTTGGCTGAAATTTCGACGGTAGCCTTCTACAAAAATGTACTACAGTATAGTAAGTTTATCTTGTGATGGTGGCGCTTTTGGGCGAAAAGGCTTACTTATCGGACTGCCATCGTCGTAGCAAAATCTTTTTCGTTATATAAATTTTTACAAACCAAGTCTGGATACTTAATCAAATAGTTTTGAGTGCGGAAGGACCTTTCTCTGGTTTCCTCCTCTGGTATTATAGTGGGATATGTATCCTCGGCAATTGACGGCGCGGAGTTTCGGTACAGGTTGGCGGTTTCAGCGGTCTAACGTATCTATTCTACTGGTACTGGACTTGGCTGTTCTGGCCCCCGCGTGTTCCTAAGCTATGCGTTAATAGTGAAGAACGTTGTTCCAAGTATTTTCTAAAGGAAATAAGCCCTGAACGCCTGAACAAACGCTTAGAAAAAGTGTGGCGGCTAGAGCAAAGCCACTGAAACCTTCAAACAAGCGGTTCAAAAATGGAATTCAAGTTCAGGGGACGTTAAGCTGGATCCGATTCCGACCTGCCAATTTACCAGAGAATTGGCGTTCAGGAAAAGGTTCATCGCGACTTTTCCCAGGCCTATCAATTCAAGGAGGTGTTTCTTGCAGTGCGGGTCAAAAATAGACAGTAGTCAAAAATACAAGGCGGCCACGAGGCAAAGCCAAAAATATTTGCGGACGCGGAGAAGTGAAAAGTTAAATTTCAGAGTAGAAATCCCACAACTGAAATTCTTGGAGATTTCTCATAGATTTTTCGGAAACAACAAAGTGTGAGTTACAACGCGCGTGCGAAAAGTTTATGTAATTTGTGCGTTTCTGTTAAAACAAATTGGTACCCGTGGTGTGCTGAATTGCATGTCCGCCTGTAAATCCAGAGGTTTCAGTTCGAATCCCAACAGAGGCAAAAATGTTTTTTCCACGGGTATCGCCTTTCGGGAGGAATTGGCAAGTCCTTCGTTAGTACCTATTCGTTGCCATGAAAAGCGCTTTCTCGAATAGCCGTTCGGAACCGGCAGAAAATTGTAGGTCCCTTCCGTTCCCTCACAAGGCATGGCTGTGAGAAATGCGCTAGGCCCAGGGGATGTTCACTCTGTTGCGCCACCCTATTTATTTATTTTTTATTTGTTAAAACAACCAAACTTACATACCATGTGCGGTTGTCCAATAAGCTCATTGGCTCAGTTGCGGATTGAAGAAAGTGTGACGATTCGTCACAAAATGTAAATGTAAATGTAAATGTTTCAAGTTCTCCTAAATCAGTTTTAAGCTGCTCAAGATAAAAAGCTAGTGTACAATTCATATTCCAGTCTGCTCAGAGAAATGGGTTTGCATTAATACGTTGAACATGGCGCCCAAAAATGGAACCCTATTGTTTTAGGCTCACGTAGTTTGAAGTGACACAATTTCTGACTTGAGGTTATTTATTGAGTGGAAAACGTTTTCCAACACAAGCCGTCGACAAATTAAATAGCAACCCTTACAGACAGAAGTTTCAAAATCCCTTGAAAACTCAACCACTCTCCTCCTAAATCTGAACCCTCAAGAAGCAATCAAATCATAAATATCTACTCACCTTTAAAGCAATTACAGCAACCAGCAGGGGGTAACTCTACCTGTACCGGAGACTGACCTAACTCCTCCGGAATGTTGACTTTTCATTTGCAAAAGTGCGATAATTCCTTCACTCCATGGGGCATATGCCCACTCAGATTCACCATAATAAACGACCCACCAGACCAGAGAGACCACCCCAATCCTTCGTCTAATGACACAAAATTCACCGTCATTCATCTGGAAATAATAAACAAATGAAAGCAAAAGTTGGATCGAAATACAAAACAAAAAAACATCTCCTACCCACGAGCAACCGAAATGAACCTCAAACTTTATCCTTGCATCCTTCCGGCTTCATTGATTTCAATTGAAATTCCATCTTAATTTACCATTAAAATGGAAAAGCAAAAAAAAACAAAAGGAAGAATAAAAGGATATAAGACCAAGCCAGGCAGGCAGGCATCAGCAGACGTAAACACACATAGCTTATTCGCGCAGACAAAGCAAATTTCATGGAAGGAAACTTTCTCCATCGCAGTGTTGCCTTCCTTCAACCACCATACCACCCACCCACCATTGCCTGCCGCGCGCCATCAGGATAATGACTCAGAAATTGCAATTGTTGTGTGTTGTGTACAGAACAGAGTATATCCAACTGCTCTGTATCTGTATAGCCAGCAGCAAGCATCTCTCAGCTCTGTATTCTGTGCTGTCGCTGTGTCCTTGTTGTTTGCCTAGGCGTCGTCCCTGCCAGTCTTGTTTCTGTTGATTTCCCGTTATCCAACGTTTTCTCTTATGTTGACAAAACTCATTTTTGACGTTTGACTAAAAGTTGCCTGCCTGTTGTACAGAGTAGATAGATAGAAACACAAGGATACGCTATCATTACAGTTGCACGGATTTATACGGGCCCTTTCTCTCTCTTTCTCCTCTAGTGTAGTCTGTAGTGTACAATTTGTAATTTCAACCTGAAAGGGTTTCATGGAAAGAAGGGGGCTATAATGTATTTTAATGAAAGGAATACACACATACCGTCGCGCAGCAGCTCAATGCTTCTAATGACTGTGGAAATATCGAAATTAATATCCTGCCATGAGCAAGGATGATGGAAGTTTGCTGTCAGCATCCATTCCATTCCCATAATCATCATCATCGTCATCAGTAGAGGAACAATTTTAGTCTATCTCACTCTCAGGAGATCGGCATTGGTCTTGGGTCTTGGTCTCCTTTCTAGCTTTACATTATGATATCCTTAACTATTGTGCTAGGCTAAGGCGAACGAAGGTGAAGGTCGTCCTTGCGCACTACTGCACCCGCATATCATTGCGCTGTTGTGGAGTAAATCTAATTTGTCAACTGCAAAATAGGGGATTTACCTACCTATATATTGCACACGACCTTAAAGGCGCAGTAAGGAAGGGTTTTTTTCTCATTTCACCCTATTTGTTGATTTAGGTGAGTAAATAAAACCGTTATTTGGTGGATTAATGCCGCCGTTTTTTTGAACTCTCAAGCTCTTAGTATATATTGGGATGATGTTTAATCAAGTTTCTATTTGAGCAGGGCAAATCCTTTTAATTTGATTTTTTCCTTTTGCTATGTCCTTGAGCAGGGGTTTCTCTGATGTGCTCTCGATCTCTGACAAGCCCTGAGGCGAGGTATGTGTAACAGTTTCATTGTTTCAATTTCGGAAAGATACTTTGATGTATTTTTTTTTTTTAATTTTCTTCGGTACCATTTTCGATCCGAGGGATCAAAGTCCATTAGTTAATCAACAAAATGGTCATATCGGGTGTCCTTTTAACGGTTTGTTTGCAAAGAGAAAAAAGAAAAACCCTACCAAACGACGCTGCATTGAATTGTTGTGTGTGGTCATCAATTCCTAAGAGACGCAGTGTACACCCTTTTAGATAATTAAAGGGCAAACCCCAAAAGCATGTTGATGCATACACATTGGCTAATGTAATTAATAGCCATTGATCAGGGATATTTATGGAAAATAATGAAAATTTATTTGAACTGCAATAATTTGCATGAATTAGTTGAACTAAGTGGGTGCTATGGTGGCGTTAGAGTTAAGTGGACTAATGTACCTTAGGGAGAATTAATTAGAGGCTATTTCTAGCTATGGCATGAGCAATTACTTTACATGCACCTACCTGCTAGTTATCATTTTTAAAAAATGATTGATATTGGGGAGACATCAACATTGATTTACTGAGACTGCTCGTTTTCAGATTTGAGTTTACGTAGATTCGAAGCAAAAGTAACGATTTTTAACTAAGCCTGATAGTTTTGATACAAAGAAATTGATGAAGTGTTCGTATAATGGTTAATCAAAACACAAATTGCTTTAGTTTTCTTTATTGCTTACTATTCATGTGACTAAGGTTTTCGCATCATATTGTCGTAGTTCTAAATCATTTCGAAATTTCGGTTGGAGTAAGATTGATGTGGGTTAACTATGAAGTAAAATGCTTACTAATGAAGATGATTTCGGACAGTGTAAATTATAAAGGAAACATATCGACAATCGTTTGATTTTTGTGGATCATTTTGGGGGAATTCAAGATATTTGTGAGTGGAATTCCCCGTAAATGCTCAAGTTTTTGACTTTTTCGTACATTCAAAGACAATTTCAGATGATCTCGGTAATTCCGCACATTTATGTAAACATTTGAAGACAATTGCGAATCACTATCTGAAAGTTCCGCAAATTTTTGGACTTCTGGAACCTTGGGAGCTTTTTAAGGCTTTGCGAACAATTCCTAGAAATAACGGACTTAGTTGCTAACAATTGCGATGTTTTTTTTTAGAGATTTAATATACTTACTTACTTAGGTGGGCATTACAATTCGGGGTGAGCCTGGGCCTTCACCAACATCCTTCTATAATGACTTCGATTTCGGACGAGCTCTCTCCAGTTTCGCACTCCAAGTCGATTGAGGTCTTCATTCACTTGATTGCGCCACCTAAGACGAGGTCTTCCACTTCCGCGATTTCCCTGCAATGTGTTTTCGAACACTCGACGACGCGTTTGGGTCCATCCGCTCTACATGGCCCATCCATCGTAGCCTCGCGATGCGTTCGCTTCTGGCTATGCCCATGTCGCGGTACAGCTCATACACCTCGTTGTTGTATTTTCTTCTCCACACATTGTCTTCGTATACGGGACCAAAGATCATTTTTCGGCATCAAAGGTCTCGGTGAGTTCTTTACCGACCTTGACGGAGCAGCGTGAGTTCTCCAAAGTCATCCTGCATAGTCGTACGAGTTTTGCAGGGATGCCGAAACTAGACATGGCTCTGTACAGCTCGTCTCTGTAAATGCTGCCATACGCGGCCATGAAATCGATGAAAAGATGGTGAATATCGATATTACGTTCTCGGGTTTTTTCCAAGATCTGCCGTAATGTGAAAAGGAGGCTTATCCCTCTAGAATTGGCGCAATTGTGAGGACCTCCCTTCTTCAGGATCGGGCATACGATACTGAGGTTCCATTCAGACTTAGACTTAATATAATGATTAGTATAATGAAGAAGTCACCCGATTCAGTCGTTTTTCGACTTCCCAATCCCGTTCCCGTGGGAATATGAGAATGCAATATAATCCATGCTATTCGGGTGAAATGAAGCACTCTAACGGTGAAAAGTTTTTGAAATCGGTCCAGTATTTTCTAAGGTGCCGGTTTGGTCCCCCTTCCCGTTTTCCCCTTTGGAATATGAAAATGAAATAAAGTCTTTCTAAGACTCCAAAACCATCTTTGCTCCAAATACTATTCCATTCGGTTCGAGGCTCTAGACAGTTTCTGTTCCCAATTTCATTCAAATCGGCTCAGCAGTTTTGGAGCTAATTTAATACAAACAAACAAACAAATATTTCCTCGTGTAAAGGTGTAGATTTTATTATCTTCCGCGAACATGAGTAAGTCTGAAAATTTATTTTCTACTGAAAAGTCAGTTATGAAAATATAAACGGCCAAGATGACTGCCTTGTGGCACACCCGAGAAATAATGAATTTAAAAAATGTAAACCCAATTTTATGGCTTCAGGTCTTGCGTCAACTTAATCTTGTAAAGATATAGGCTAAGATATTTCGCTAAATTTGCCATAACGTCGTCATAGAGATTGGGTTTTCTTTAGCTGAAGCCTCAGCGGCAGCAATATTCTCAACATTACGGGCACTTCCCGGGAATATTTTTCACTGTGTCTGTGGATTCAAATTTTTCCACTAGACGCTCAATTGTTGACCTGCTAGGACGATTATGACGAACATAAATTGGACGTAGCGCTATTGTCGTTGGGGCCACTGACTCCGAATTTCGGTAGTAAATTTTAATAATTTCGACTCGTTGTTGGCTCGTATATCCTTCCATCATAAAATGGCAAACTTTTTTGAAGAGAAATGTCAAAAGAGCGGCAAGAAATATGGCGTCGTTTGCTGTCCCTGTTGCATTTGAACGCCCTTGAACCAACCGCATAGGTAGAGCAATATATGGTTTTCTTTCACAATTTTTATATTCCCGCTTAGAGGAGATGAAAGTCTGCTTAAGCACTGTTGGAAATGTTGGGATAACTTACTTTTGATCAAGCTGATGTAAGGCACTCTGTTGAAGGTAACTGGGCGATCAACTGCAAAAATAACAAAACTGTCTGATGACTGAAGCGAGTATATATTGTGAGTAAACAGTAGGTGCACAGACACAACTTTATATATTCAGCTTAATACGTGCATCATGGAAAGATCTCGTGTTACAAAAACAACAATTTTAAGCAAATGGATGTTGCTAGGCAAGGGGAGTAATGGTTCTCCCTCTTGTTTTTTATTTCTCTAAGGTGACAAGTGAGATGAATATGAATATGCCAGGACTCCTGATAAAAGCATATGCAACGACCGACATAACTTTTTGATTGTCTCTGACGTGGAACAATAAAAACGATAAGGGCTAACGACACGGTCTGATTATTTCGATCAGAAAAGGACATTAACGGTCAATCGGAGATGGTTGTATAAACACGGTTAAATATTTACGAAATACTCTGACATTTGCTGTCATTTGCGGACATTAGCTAACGTTATATTTATTTTGCGTACTTCTGAGGCAAACTCACAAGTCTTGAGCTTTCAGCCTAGAAAAACGACAGTCGTGCGTAGCCTGTACTAACTTATCACAACAACAAGGCATCCCGTCGCTGTCATCTTATCTCTAAAAAAAGTGCCTTTTAAAGTCAAACAAGTTTTTCAAACAAAACACTTGTATTATATTACATCAAACTCACACAGGACTACTGAGTTCAATTAATCTGTTTCGTCAGAATTAACAACATTTTTCTGACAACCGAATTGTCAAACCCAGTAGCTCATCTCTGTTTGCTTATTTCACTTGAAATTCACAAACAAACTCGTACAAGAGTTGATTCTTGGGTCTAGGTATTGTTAAATACTCGAGCGGCAATTTGTTAAAGGATATCCTCATTTACTTCTTGAGTCCAGTATGGCTGACCCATAAATGTCCCGAATCTAAGTTCGGTTCCCCCTCTTCCCTTCCCTTCCCTTTCTCACTCTTTCTAGCAACAGATAGTATGAGCATTTGCATTTTAAACAAAGCACTAACCAGCAACTACTAACAACTAACAAGGACGACAACGTCGCATATCCTGTAAGTTGTGCCACAATGGGGCTTTGGAAATGGATTATCCTTAAAACACATAACATTTCCCAAATTGATTAAATCTGTTCCAGAGATGGAACACGAATGTCTACTTTGCATATGGACATCATCCTAAGGATAACTGTGTTCTCACTTACAAAAAGGACCACGAAACGAGGACGACGACGGACGTAGATGATGCCAGAAGGGTATTGGAATTTAATTGGGCGACCAGATTTTTGCCTGTGCGTTTTCTTACATTAAAAATTTGCCTGTGGAAAGGCTCAGGTAGATAAGGATCTCCCTCCACATACACATGGGAGGTCATTTGATCAATAGGAGCTTTATACATACAATGCCTTTCTACTGCCCGGGGACGACTTCAATAGATGGACCTAAAACCAACGGTTAGATTTGGCGTCCATGCAAACATTCGAGTACTTCACAGTATTCAGTGCCAAAATGTCAAAAACAGACACAGGGCATTGTTTTCGGGACTCGTTTTTCTTTTTAAGTGAATTCCGGAAAATTCGTTTTCGTACCTACCTATGTCTACATTGGCTTCCAGCTAAACTGGGAATCGGTCCATATGTCACATGACACACTGGCTCATTCAGTCATCGTCGGTCGGTCGTTGGTTCGTCCGTTTGTTCGTTCATTCGTTCTCCACACAGGATCGATGGGTTGGTGGGCAGGAGGTTTCCTTCATCCTGGCAAATAAATCATAAACCAATTCATCATATTCAAATGAACCGGAGCCTCTGGGCGAGTCGAATATCTACCTAAACGAGGAGGTCCTTTTTGGATGAGTTTTTTTATATATATTCTATTGTGTTCTGCATATGCCAGGATATCATGTGGGCCGATTTGATGTGATGGGCGGACATGACATTCAATTTTGGAACGATTTGTTCAAATTAATAGAATGTGATGATAGTAAAGGAGGGATTTGACTAAAGTGAAGGGCTGATTGAACGGATGAAACAGCGTGGAATTGTGACGGTTTCCAGATAAAACATGACCGCTGACGTTATTGTTGTGATTTTTTTCTCCTCCCCAAATCGATTCAAATTGCCTGTCATTGAAGGATAAAACGCAATGACGATGAGCTTGTGTCTAAAATGTCGGCATTTTAAAATAAGTCACTCAATAATGTTTTTTATTTTTAAGTATTTAAATTGTTTTAGAATAAATTTGACAGTGCAGTTTCGTTAGGTTTGGTTAAACTGCCAAAAGAGCATTTATTTTACTGATTTTGAATATTAGTAGGGTGGCAGAAGCACACAGACTTAATTTTAAGTATTTTCAAGGTGTTTTCGAGAGTTTAAAAGTGAGCACTCGACATTTGGCCAAGTTCAGAGCATAACTGACCTCATTACGAAAGCTCTTTGGGTGGTTTATATATAACAAGGTTTACAAGGTGTGTCACATTTAAATTGAGACAAGTTCTGCCTAAAGGACTCTGCGTAGTTTTTACTTAGAAAACAGACTTTTCGGAACTGGCATTCAGACTTCAAAGACAATGCGGTTAGGACCAAAAATGTGTTTTAGACGAAAGTACCTTCAATAGTAACTTAAGTGACAAAAAAGAATCTTTTCCTTTTTCTTCTTTTGTGAGTTGCGAGCATCTTGATCTCTAAAGGATCATAGCTCTTCCTATTACCCGCCAGTTGAGTATGTCGCGTCGGCGCCGCACAAAAAACACTTCGATCGAGTTCCTTGGTCACTTTTGACCTCAGGGGCAGCGTTCAGATGAAAGTGGGAGTCTAAAAGAAAAGAAGATACTCGGCACCGTAGCTCCTTGGTTCAAATATAGTGCTATAGTGGTTCTGGTGGCTTGAACATTTCTGGCAACTTATGTTTTTCGATTTGTACAACATAATTCTTTTCGATTCAAATTGCAAAGTTGATGAACTACAACATTCGCAAACGACCGTCGTTCTAAAATTGAGCGTTATTTCAGCTAGAAAGTTGTTGATTGATGATTGCGGAATCGTGTCTGACCGCCAAACGTTGATATCGAGTGATCCCTCTCGGTTGTCAGATTAGATTAGATTAAGGGGACGAATAGAGCTTGCTCAGCTCTCGGCACTGCGTGTGTCTGAATGAAACCCATTGTGCCAGCCCATGTGAGGTTTCAGGGCAGTTCTCCTGCTCCTGAGTTGAACCAAAAGTAAGCAATCTTCTGTGGGTGAATGAGTTTGAATTTATCTAGGGGGATGATCTTATAGTCAAGTATTTGCTTTCTAAGGCGGAAAAGTGCTGGAAATTCTGTAATAATGTGCAGAGATATTTCTTCATTTTCGAGGCATAGTCTACAGATGGAGTCCACTACCAGCCTCATTTCATGAAGATGTTTCTTTAAAGAAAATTGACCGGTAAGTAGTCCTGTGCCAATTTTTAGGGTTTTTCTATTGAAGTCCAGTAGGAATTTTGATTTTTTTTTATATTCTGACAAAAAGAGTTTTAAACAGATTTGGCCAGATGAGTTACTCCAAGCTTTATTTGATTCCTCCAGTACGATGTTCTTGGCAATGTGTTTGAAGGTGCTTAAATTTACACCGCAGAAGGGTTCAGGTCCGACGAATGATTTAGATGCGCCGGCGCCGTCTTTAGCTAAGATGTATGCCTTCTCGTTACCATCATAGTCTTTGTGTGCTGGGATCCAGTGGAGGATTACAGTGTTTTTCCTTGCTAGTTCAGAGAGTGACATGACTGTCTCTTGGACTAGTCTTGGACTAGTGAGCTTAACGCCTTTAGAGAACGGAAGCGTTATAAAGACATACTCCCTTCCAACTATTACTCTTCACTTCCATTTTTTTCCTGATACATAAACCTTCAAAAAATGCTCTACGAGCCGTTACACTTTCCTCTGAACACTTGAGAAGATATTCCTAAACATAATATTCAATCGAACAAACCAAAAAGATGCATGAAAACAAAAGATATCAAAATCTGCTTTTTCAAGTTGAAATCACTTCGCTTGCCAAGACATCAGCATCAAAATCAACCACAGCTTATTTACCAATGGTTAGTTTTACTAACAAGGGGGAAACACAAAGTCTAATATTCAAAAACATCTACGCAGGGGCTGCCCAAGGCTCACATCTTGGGCCTGACCTATTCAATCCTTTTATCCTCCTCCTTTTATAACTCTCAGTAGAGTAATGGAACATAATCCAGAGGCTCTAGGAGTACTACCTACAATGCGGTGTTCAAAATAATCCCACGAAGCAGAGCTGATCTGGTTAAGGAATTTTTCGCGTAATGGCATAGCCACAAGATACAAACTCCTATACCTGCCTCTCCCCAATAACATAATTATCACTCCCTAACAAAGCGTTGAATACCTTGGAGCTAAATTTTCCAGAAAGTTCAATAATTAAACCAACCCTTTGTCCTCTTATGAAGCCAACAGGTGGTCTTCAAGTTCCAACGAAACTTTTGCTTTAAAAGCAACTAATTCGTTCCATACTAGCTTAAAGCTTACCTTTGTAGTACACAACAAGTCCAACAAGTTCAATTCATGATGAAAGTACAAGCATTCAATAAGTAAGGCTTTTCGCTAGTGCACATCTTTGTATAGGAAACCAAATTCAGTTCGCTAATAAGGCAATGAAAGGCTATATGAAAAATCAAAAATTGTCCTCCACAACTTCAGAACCCAAATGTTGAGGAAAATTCCATCCTATGCAGGTCTCATATTAACATAGTTGCAGGCAACTCCGACGCGACGATGCGACGTGACCGATATTTTCAGGAGCTATTATCTATTATGGATCTGGCTTTCCGAATATCGTTAGAAGAAAGCTTCGTAGATTTCTACGTCGTTGCAGGAATAGGAACGCAGCCGACGGAGGCTGAAGCCATCAAGAAGCTAATCTCCTTCTGCACTACCTACAGCCCACGACCGTCAGCACTGCCTATATCTTCTTCTTCTCAAAAAGAATGAAAATTCTCCTTACACCCTAGTGATACCCCTGTAGGCTAGCCACACTGAGTTTTCTAATCGAGACATTCTTTAGTCTTCGAAGTCTTCTTATTGCTTTCCATTAAAGGCGCTACGACTACAATGATCTCAGAGCTATCACAACTCTCGCACACAAGTTCACACAAGTGATTTACAATTGAGGAAGACTGCGTGAACCTCACAACGCGTCGACAAGCCTCACAGTTTTAGGTTGTCCTTTCTCTGAGCTAAACTAAAAGCTGATGTCACTGCATTTTTTGACCTTTAAAGTGTTTTGGCCTTTTTTCAATCGCTGGTAATGTGGTTTCAAAAGTTGTTCTCAATCGGTTGACCTTCAAAATGCTGGATCAGCAACGAGAATATCCATGTTCAAGTTTCAAAAAGGATTTGAGGAAGGTCGATTCTAATACCCAGTCATTGTCAGGTAACATCGGTTCGTAAATCTGTTTGAAAAACGTATAATTTGTTTGTTCAACGCTTGACAAGCCGCAGGGGCTGTTTGAAACATGAAGAACTCTCTTTTAGAACAAGCCCTTTACTTTGAAACAGGTCCCAATTGGCTGCTGAAAGGACACCATCCATCCATTAGGTAATTGAAATTAAATTTGAAGTGGGTACGCGATGTCAGTTTGTTTATTTTTTTTCTCCTTTCTCAAGTATCTTTTCTCCGCACTGCATTTAGCAGTGCGACTGAGGAAGACACGTCAACACACACCCAACATGCGGATGGTGGCGATAATGGAACACCATTTAGCGGGCGTGGTATGATTCTATACACTCTTAAATGCAAATTCCGTTTGCGCCGTCAGCAACAGACAAACAAACCCATCGCTCTTTCAAACAACGATATGCGACACACCAAACGAAAGGACGAGGACGAATACCATGACGACGACTATGACGACAGGCTAAGTGAGTTTGCACTCTTCTTGTCAACATGGTATAGCCAAGATATAGGAAAGGGGGTTCTTCTTCATCACAACCTCGGCGTAAATATTTACGAAAATGTTTCCTTGCGCTAACGGCTATTACGACACATACTCGTTCTTATATTCTAATCACTCCAAAACATTCGTAATCCCGTTCTGATGGAATGAAATATACACAGGACTTGACAGCGACAGGCAAAAAGGATTCTTGGTGCTGCAGTACATATACTCTTAGTCGTACCTACTCTCTTCTTATGGTGAAGTGAAGAAAATTTGATTTTCTCCTTGTGTCCTTGTCGCAGTTATACGGCAAACCCTCGGGGTGTGCATATGAAATGTTAAGTCACTCAAATATTTGAACTTTTTTCCTCGATTCTGTTCCTTGTACTATAGCTCCTATAGATTCCTCTTCCCCCTTGAGGAACGAGTATTCGTTTTTCTAACATCGTTGCTCTCGTTGTCGTCGTCATCGTCGTCGTCTCCATGGGGAATATATCGCGCGTCGGTTTGGAAATTAAACTGCTGACTGTGACAGCAATAGTCAAACCAAATGGACGAACCGTTTCTATAGTGGTTTGAAGACGACTTCGTCTTTTTCTCTTACTCAAGGACCTGTCTTCACCCAACCAACGAGCAACAATCGAACGTTGGACATGAACATGTCGGCGAAAAATATTGCTATACATATATTAAGATTTGGCTTTGCAATTTCGACAGCAGGTCCTGCTGACAAATATCCTCAGCAACTGGAATATGCAAGGATTACGGTGTCCGATAACGATCCACTGCACCAGAGCATTTAAGAAGCCTCAAAAAGTACAAACTCTTCAAAAATGTTCTATGCCTTGCATGTCCTTGGTTAGGATTTTTCTTCTTTTTTTTTTGAGAGGAGTTGATAGCTATACATAGCTTTTATACGGTGTCCTCTGTCCATCCACTTACAGCTAAAAGTTAAATATTGACTAAAGTTTGTACAAAATTTAGAGACAAGGACATTCTTATTGTGTCCCGATGCCACAGATTCTTCTATAGAATTGTGTTCTTCCTTGTATTTCTTTGGACTAAAATTCTCGTCCTTGTTTGTACTTAAGTATTCCTTTGAATGGGTTTCGATTCTATTTAATGTGATTTTGTTCCAAGCAAAGGACTTCGGTTTAGAATGTTTAGCATTAAGGAGAGAAGGACATTATATCTTTCCTTATTTTCCCCTTTAAATTGTTTTTATTCTTCCTTTTATTTGATTTGTTTTGTGATGGAGAGGGCGGATGTATATGCGAATATGTTGTGTGTGGTGTGTTGCTGCTGCAAAGCAAGAGTATTAAATGAGGCGAATAATTTTACAAACAAATGAACATATTACACCCTTGGATGCGTTCTCATACGCCTTTGCTAGTAAATAACTGCATCATCAAAGGAGCTTTGAGCATTTGAGACGAACTATAGATAAATAGGTATTGTATATGGTTGCAGTTTGAAAGGACGAATTGAATCATTTACGGGCGTTTAGGCAATTTGTCTTGAAACACACCAAGCTAACGGATGTCCTCCTTAAATGTTAAGTTACATGGTGGGTGGTTTTATTTGCTTGGCTTGGTATAGAGAAGGTGCTCCTTGGATAAATGTAAGTGGAGTGAAAATCCGTTGGGTGATCCTTTTCAATGAAATTACTTGAGCTTGCTTATATTGAGAACTCAAGCGCATTTGTAAATGTTTCATTGCAAAATATTAAGTCTTAGGAGTTGAAGCAGTCGACCGTGCGTAAGAGAATGATGAAGAATGACAAAATGGGAATCTTGTAGCTCACTACAAACAAAGCATAAAAGCTCAAGATGCCGCAAATCATTCACAGGTCATAAGGTTGTAAGCCTTTTGAGTTGTGTTGTGTAACACTGCCTCTTTTTTCCTCTCTTTGCTTTCAACACACAACTTTTTTTTAAGAAACAATTTTCTTAGAACTTATGTAAGAAAAAAGTGGCATTATAACAAACAGAAATCCTCCACTCGTTCGCTCCAAAATCACTTCCTCAAGGGAGCACATGCTATCGTTATACCCGAGGGCATCATAGTAACAAACCACTTCTGAGGTAAAATAACTTTCATATTAAAATTTTAATTTCTGTTTATAAGTCCGTGTCCGAAAAAGAGGATCATTAGTATAAGGCAGATATGAGAGAGAACCTACAAAAAAAAAAAAAAAATCAAAAGAATCTCTACATCCCATCTGAAAGACAAAGTGATAAACAAGCTGAGAGAAAACACTGTAGGATGACGATCAATCAAGTAAAACGTGTGACAAGGCACAATTCCCACAGATCGGTATTCTATTCCATTAGACAATACTTATTAACTTTTCAGACTTCATTTATCATTTTCCAGTTTTTGGCAATGTGATAACGATTTCTGTTCCTCCAAAGCCAAAGCCAAAGCCAAAGCCAAAGCCAAAGCCAAAGCCAAAGCCAAAGCCAAAGCCAAAGCCAAAGCCAAAGCCAAAGCCAAAGCCAAAGCCAAAGCCAAAGCCAAAGCCAAAGCCAAAGCCAAAGCCAAAGCCAAAGCCAAAGCCAAAGCCAAAGCCAAAGCCAAAGCCAAAGCCAAAGCCAAAGCCAAAGCCAAATCCAAAGCCAAAGCCAAAGCCAAAGCCAAAGCCAAAGCCAAAGCCAAAGCCAAAGCCAAGGCCAAAGCCAAAGCCAAAGCCAAAGCCAAAGCCAAAGCCAAAGCCAAGAGTTAGTTATAGCAAAAAATTCCGTTGAAGTGGCTATGCTTTGGCTGGCTTCTCAGTAAAGCATCCTGTCACTCTTATTGATGGTTTCGTGCTGAAGCTCCCTTTTTGCTTTGACCTTGTATAGTTTCTAGGTTGATAGCATAAAAGAGGCCCTTCACGATTACACATTGAAAATAGTCCAAATGGGTCAAATTGCAGTTGTGAGGCTGCCAATTGACATCATCAATATGACTGATAAGACCTCCTCTTCAGAATAACATCGGAGAAACCAGTTAAGCGCATTTCTCACAAACATTGCCTTTATGAGGAAATGGAGGGGACCTGCAACTTTCTGTCGGTTCCGAATGGATAATCGAGAAAGCGCTTTGCAGTGCAACGATTTAACTAACGGAGAACTTGACAATTCCTCGCGAAAGGTTATACCCGTGTAAAAACATTTTTGCCTCTGTTGGGACTCGAACCACGAACCTCTGGGTTACAACCCGTCAGTCAGGCTAACCATCACGCCATGGGTGTCACTCCACACTTGGAGCTTCTTGTTCTGTGAGGAACTAAATATCTCATGACGTAGAGAATTTTGTTAGATGTCGTATCGGCTAATGCGTCACCGTTTTTGTCAAGAAAGCACAAAGACCAATTAAAATTCCGTCCCAATATGCTGTCTTATTAGCAAGACTGTTCTTTTAGGGACTACAGTGATACTGTAACCCTGTACTTTTCGGGATGAGAGGCGTATGATATTTCAAGAATGTTCGCCGCATGGCATTCAATATCTGAAAACCGAGTGGACTCGTCAATCAGGTGAGTCGAATGATTTAATATTCAAATCGGCGAAAATCTCGACATAACTTCTTTCGTTAGTTGTCTGGTCGAAACCAACAAAAATTGTAAAGGTACACAATTGTCGTAAATGTAATTTTAAAGTGAGGATATAGGGATTTTGGGATTGATTGTAGCATCCTGCATGACAAGGGGTCGTTTAAATTTTGGTTATCAATTTAAATAAGAAAAAGTCGTTTAACATGGCTTTTTTAAGCCCACAGCTGATCAAACGCGGTGTTTCAACATCGATTTCGAGTTTCACATTCTGCGTTGCAGCAGTTAAACACCGTACAAAGGCGAAAACCATTAATTTTGTCATGACAGTACTCTCACGAACGTTTTGCATAAAACTTGCATACCGCATACACGATGGGTACTTCCAAACTTCCTTTCTAAAAAAAAACTTAAACATCTCTTTTCATCTTGCTAAAAATGTCTGTATTGAGTTTTTTAAGTCTGACGTGTGTCTTTTAGAAAAGAAGTATGTTTTGAAAAGAAACCACGTCAAATTTAAGAATATAGAATACTACCGTTTGCTATAAAATGCTATTAGTTTATAGAAAGCTTCTCTTCTTATAAATTCATCACCTTTAACCCTCCTTTACGAACCGGCAAAGGTCGTGTCCACCCGAACTGGGGTCCAAATGGACCCCACGATTTTTTCTTCGAAATTTTTTTGATTTCTGACTTATATTGTTCAGTTATAGTTCTTCTGGCTATTGTATGAATTGTTTCTAAGTATTATATACTGTCATTATGCAGGTATGTAGGAGGTCAGCAATAAAATTTTTCAATTTCAAAAACGATGGAAATTGCCTAATTTTGCAAATCTGGGATTCCCGCTTATCCCTTTCGATATGTCTGTTTTACGTAATTACTGATTGTAATATTGATGCATATCAATGTTCTTGCCAGGTCCGCCTATCAAAAGAAAAAAATGGGCACGACTGGGTCGCACGAACTTGCGATTGTGTGCTAAGTACAGTACCAAAATCTTAAGGCTGAGTAAGGTTTAAGTTTTTGTCTTAATATATTTGGTGGTACAGGGTTACCAACTACAATTTAATTATGAAAATTGACTTAAATCACGTAAAATATTGAAAAAAAATATAAAATTAAATATTCCGAGGGCTTCAAGCGAAAATGTAAAAACGTTATTTTTTTGCACTTATACATGAACATATAAACGCTAAAAATTTAATCAAATTCGTTGGAGCCGTTTTTTAAAAAAAAGGTTTTTTATTTTTTATTTTTTTTTTAAACTAGGCCTTAAGAATTCAAGCAAACAAGTTTGAAGATCTTATTGAAGGATGTATTGAAGGATGTATTGACAAAAAATCCTAACTAATATTATAAATGTGAAAGTCCCTCTGTCTGTCCGGCTTTCTATGTTACCATCTCCCGCCCAAACTACCAAACTGATTGGTATGAAATTTTGTACAGAGATAGTCTAGAACCAGAGGAAGGACATAGGCTATATATTTTATCCCTAAATTCCCACGGGAACGGGAAGGTATACGGGAATTTAGAAACTACAACACCGATTTCAAAAATTTTTCCACCGATAGAATGCTTTACTATCCCAAAGTAACATGAACTTTAATTCATCCACATATTCCTACGGGAACGGGAGTCCTTACTAATATAATAAGTGTGAATGAAGCTCTGTCTGTCCGTCGTTCTATGTTACCATCTCCCGCCCAAACTAATAAACCGATTTAAATGAAATTTTGTACAAAGATTGGAATGAACTTAAGGACGGACATAGGCTTTATTTCATTCGAATATTCCCTCGGGAACCGGTCCTCACTATTATTATAAATGCAAAAGTAGCTCTGTTTGATCACCTTTCTATGTTACCATCTCCCGCCCAAACTAATAAACCGATTTAAATGAAATTTTGTACAAAGATTGCTCAGAACCTTAGGAAGGACATAGGCTATATATATTTTATCCCTATATTCCCACGGGAACGAAAACGTATACGGGAACTTAGTAACTACAACACCGATTTCAAAAAATTTTCCACCGTTAGAATGCTACATTATTCCTGAGTAACATAAACTTTAATTCATCCACATATTCCTACGGGAACGGGAGTCCTTACTCATATAATAAGTGTGAAAGAAGCTCTGTCTGTCCGTCGTTCTATGTTACCATCTCCCGCCCAAACAAATAAACCGATTTAAATGAAATTTTGTACAAACATTGGACTGAACTTAAGGACGGACATAGGCTGTATTTCATTCGAATATTCCCTCGGGAACCGGTCCACACTATTATTATAAGTGCAAAAGTGGCTCTGTTTGTTCACCATTCTATGTTACCATCTCCCGCTCAAACTAATAAACTGATTAGAATATATTTTTGTACAAAGATTGTTCAGAATCTGAGGAAGGACACAGGTTTTTTATTTTATCCCTATTCCCACGGGAACGGGAATGTATACGGGAACTTAGAAACTACAACACCGATTTCAAAAATTTTTCCACCGTTAGAATGCTACACTATACCTGAGTAACATGAACTTTAATTCATCCACATATTCCTACGGGAAAGGGAGTCCTTACTTATATAATAAGTGTGAAAGTAGCTCTGTCTGTCCGTCGTTCTATGTTACCATCTCCCGCCCAACCTAATAAACCGATTTAAATGAAATTTTGTACAAAGATTGCTCAGAACCTTAGGAAGGACATAGGCTATATATATTTTATCCCTATATTCCCACGGGAACGAAAACGTATACGGGAACTTAGTAACTACAACACCGATTTCAAAAATTTTTCCACCGTTAGAATGCTACACTATACCTGAGTAACATGAACTTTAATTCATCCACATATTCCTACGGGAAAGGGAGTCCTTACTTATATAATAAGTGTGAAAGTAGCTCTGTCTGTCCGTCGTTCTATGTTACCATCTCCCGCCCAAACTAATAAACCGATTTAAATTAAATTTTTTACAAAGATTGTTCAGAAACTGAGGAAGGACATAGGCTATATATTTTTTTTCCTATATTCCCACAGGAGCAGGAACGTATACGGGAACTTTGACACTACAGCACCGATTTCAAAAATTCTCCCACCGTTGGAATGCTCCATAATCCCCGAGTAACATAAACTTTAACTCATCCCCATATTCTTTATGGGAACGGTCACCATGTTTCTACAGGAACGGGAGCTTTTACTAATACTATAAGTACGAAGTTAAATCTGTCTGTCTTTCTCTGTTTGGTACCATTAACCGCCCAAATTATTGAACTATGAAATTTGGTACAGAGACAGTCTAGAACCTGAGGATGGACATATATGTTACGCAATATGTTTTATTCCTGTATTCCCATGGGAACGGGAACTTGGAAAATACAGCACACATTTCAAAAAATGTCCACCGTTAGAATACTACACTATTCCCGAGTAATATAAACTTTAAGTCATCCTCCGGAAACGGCCCTCATATTCCCACCGAAGATGGACATCCTTACTAATATTACAAATCCAAAATTAACTCTGTCTGTTCGTGTTACTTTGTTACCATCTTCCGCCCAGACCACTGATAATGGAATTTTATTCAGAGATAGCCTAGAGCCTAAGGAAGGACATGGGCTTAATAAGTAATCAATATATATCTACGGGATCGACACCCAAACGGGAACCTTAAAACTGCTGGGTCGATAAAAGTTCTTTCACTGCAGGGTGATTTCTGTCAAACTGTCTAAAATACATTTGACCTGAGAAGAAATGTCTATCTTGATCTTCAAATAAAAATTCCCAACCGCGAATGGCTGTGGTCGATTTCGGCGCCGACTAATGAGATAGTTAACCATATAAACTAATAAATTATGTTTGACGTATTGGGGGGTGTTGGTGAATGTGCATCAATAGACAATATTATGGACACTGATCAAGTCACATCATACCCTGCAAGTTGGTGTTCCAGTGCCAATAATGAGTAATCTAGAATTGTACACAGCTACAAATTACACATCTGAGATGCGGCATTATAAAAGTTTCAATAATGACTGGAACAGCGAAGGGAGAAAACGTTTTGATTCCCCGTTTTCCTTCAATTCTCACTGATTGGTCATTAAAAATAAGGCTGAGACGCTTTAAGTTGCAGGTGTTCGCTTAGAAAAAAATCCCATGGCAACTTTATGCAGCAGAATCACGTGTATCAATCCCACAAAACCTTCTTATTTCGCAAAAGATGGAAAAAATAAGAACGTCGTGTGCAAACATATACTTAAATAAAATAATATAACAATGGTTTACTAAAACGCATGAATGTGTCTTATTTGAAAAAATAAGTAGCCAAAAAAAATTAAGAATGCTGCCGAAAGTCACTATTCCACGCGGACGAAGTCGCGGGCACAGCTAGTTTTAAATAAATTAAATATACGGTTTTGAAAATATTCGAAGAAGCAAAATTTTTTTTTAAAAATTAATGAAAATTTGAAAATACTAAATTTTTCAAATATTGATATGCAATCTTTCTTAAACTATCTAGGGGTTCCTTAATATGAAATTTCGTCAAAATCGTGCTAGCCATTCACGAGAAAGTCGGGTTTGAAAAAAACGGCACTATGGGGGGTACCGTTTTTAGACTTTTCCCAAAAATTATTTTTAGATCGTAAGAATAGTTATTCAAAAATAATTCCTTACGTAAAATTCTATCAAAATCGTTGGAGTCGTTTTCGAGAAAAATAGGTTTTATCATATAAGTCGTATGGCAGGTACCGTTATTCAAGACCTAGAGACCCAATTCCAAATGGACCCCAGTTCGGGTGGACGGGTTCTTTTCACAAAAAAATCGCAGAAAAATCTGTAAACATCTGACAATCGTTTCAACTTTAGAAATGAATAAAAAATTGAATTTTGAATTTTTTCCTATTTAAAAAAAATGAAAAACAAAAAAGTTATGAGTGTTCAAACTTTCCTAGGGTCCAAATGGACCCCAGTTTTTAAAGGAGGGTTAATAGCCCAATTTTAAAACGTGTGGTGTTTCAACTCAAATGAGACGATAAGCTCGAGAAAAACTTCCTTTACTTAAGTCACCCCCTTGAAATGTTTGAGCGACAGAAATTCAATAAGTGTATCTACGCCTTTATACCATACACCTCATCAGATTTTACTTTGATGATATTTTAAAACTCTAATTGTATGAATTTCTCACGAATGACCCGTACTTTTATCTGATCTCACAAAGTAAAATTGCCTTCAGAGGACTTCAAACGGCTAACAAAGAATCAGTTCGCATAATTTCAAACGACCCAATTTGAAAAGGACTATAAAACCTTTCTCAACAGGTAATTTTTCATTAAAATTATTCACAATTATCCTCTTTTTCATTTAATTTTCGCTTTGAACATTTAATGCTCCATTAATTGCAGGTGCATCACGGAGTCCCTCTCGCAAAGCAGCAAAAAAAAAAGGTCGCAAAACCTTTTCAAAAGGAGATAAGGCAAAGCTAAACACTAACTCACACCATTTTCTACATTGCCTCATCATCAACATGCTCCTAATTAAAAGAGACTTCAATTAACACCGCTCTGTGTGCTGTAATCAACATTGCCAACCAAAGAATTAGTTGCTGGAGCAACCAGATGCGGAAGAGGCGGTCTCCCTGCTCCCATTTCTTTTAGCCCAAAAATATACCGTCAACATCGTAACGTCGTCATCGCCATCGTCGTCGGTCGAAGTGTCGGCTGTTGCAAAGTGGCCGGCATAAAAGTCACTACGCTAATTTACTCCATCCTCAGTTCACACCAACTTCGGCCTACTTATGGTTTTAAGCTACATCCTTCACTTGGTCGCTGGTGTTAGTCTTCGGTTGGTGTCGTTTCGTTGTGTATCCCTTTGGAGTGTTTCCCTATTTAAGGCCCACTTTGCCAATGATGACGCCAACGAGCGCCTACTCGTTACAATTAATATGGCCTCATCCCTTTTTAACCAACCAACCACCCACCCTTAGAGCACCCAACAGCTGTGCTAATTAGGGCACAAAACAGGATCAGCTCAAGCCAATTCTTGAATTTCATTGCAACCATTGTTCACAGTTTCATTATTTGTGAAAGAGCGTCAGCATTCAGTGTATGTGTGCGAAAGTGTGTCTGTGTTGAATTGTATTATCCTGTGGCATCCTGTTGTACGAATATAGTCAGTCCTCCGAGTCCTTGCCATCTTAATTATTGGCAATTTAATTTTATTATTATTGGACCGAGTGTCAAATGGGCTATAAAATTGCAATGCAATGTTATTGTTATTGTTTCACTTTGGGGGTAATTCGTTCGTATTTCGTATCCTGATGTGAGCTTTGCTTCCTTTAACAGCTAGAGGCATTGATTTGGCGATTCTCGAGTTTTCTCTGGGTCAGCAGGAGTAGCATAGCACATCATATTCTCATGACGTTTAATTAACGTTTATCGCACCGTTACGAGTAACAGTAAGGGAATTTAGTTTGTGTTCGGTTGATTTGTCGAGTAATTCATTAGAATTTGAGGAAGACTCCCTCGGAGCTTATTTAATCAATAATTGGTAAGTAGTGTGTGTGAATGAATATGTTGTGTGTAAGGTGTATTCGTTTTG
The DNA here is from genome assembly GCA_914767635.1 of Melanostoma mellinum. Lineage (NCBI taxonomy): Eukaryota > Metazoa > Arthropoda > Insecta > Diptera > Syrphidae > Melanostoma > Melanostoma mellinum. The sequence goes on from OU612058.1 coordinate 258,085,624, forward strand.
TTACATGGCTTCAATGTTGAAATTATGTTTCCATGAGTAGGCAACCAAAATGGCATTCTTATGAGGTTGCTTACGCTTAGTTTCTCTACACATGCTTCACTGATTATTCTTGTATGCTTTGTACCATTGAAGTTATTTCACAAAAAATTAAATTTGTTAACTCCTTGCAATGTAATAACAAAATCGTTTATTGTTAAGAATTACCCCATTACCAAATGCACCTCATTATAAAGCCGTTGCATAGAGCTTGCTTCAAAAATGTTGCTTGAGCGACTATGGGAATGAGCACTTTGGTACAAATACCTACAGTTTCTTCATCACCATGCTTTTGAATTTTTCTTTCACAGAAGCTCCCGGTGTTTCGTCCTGAAGAGGCTCCCACAGACTAGACGATGATGATCTTTCTAGCTATCATCTTGAATAACTGCATTAACAGCAGTAACTTCTTTTGAAGTGGAAAACGGCCAAGATAATGGCGATTCCGAAGGAAGGCGATCTGAACCTCATCGATAACTATAGGCCCATCTCCCTACTCAACAGTCTAAGAGTGAACTCCTGAAAGAGCAAATACTAAGGAAGTTGAAAAAGTTCTGCAGGGATAATAACATCATCCCAAACATGCAGTTTGGCTTTCGGGAAAAGCGTTCAAACCTGCAACCACTGATCAAACTGCACAAAGACGTCGTCGAAGCCATTAACAGTCATCGTATCACCGTCGCATGTTTTTTGTATGTTAAAAAAGCATTTGACAGCGTTTGGGTTGAAGCACTCATCCAAAAGCTAAATCTTCTAAAATTTTCAGCTCAATTAATAATTTTTATTTAAGTTTTTTCTCTCCCAGAGGAACTCTTTCGTCCAAATTGGGAGCGCAAAGTCCGCCACCAAGAACATCAGAGCAGTCGCTCAGGGATCAAAACTAGGACCATTCCTTTTCAACATCATGACGTCGGACCAACATACCCCAAGGGAGAAGGGCCTGCGAAAACCTGCTTTACGCCAATAACTTTCTGACATACAACACATCTTTATCACCAACCATAGCTGCCCGGAGAGTGGAAACTCACATCCTCAAACTATATTCTTATTATAGTAAGTGGGCTATCCGGATCAACTCAGCTAAGCCAGAGCTTGTCTGTTTCAGAAAGCCCAGAGTCGAAAGAGTCGGTCGTGAACTGCTGGTAGGTGCAGAGCCATATCCATTAATCTACCCGATGGAACCAGACTGGCTGCCCAAAGAAACTCGAAGTATCTAGGCATCAGTTTCAACAAGGTGCTGAGATTCAACCCGCACTCAAGCAATGTACTTAAACAGGTCAACTTCGCCTTTCACCGACTGTACCTTTTGCTGAGGAGAAGGACAGGACTAAGTCAGCCTTCATTAACTACGGAAGCCCATTTTGGCTCACCATCTCGAAGACAGCGATGAAGGAGCTCCTTATTTTCGAATAGAAGATTCTGATTCTTTCGAAATGAAGATTCTTTCAACCACCAGCGTCAGTCACATTACAGTAACCCCACCCTAATCGCCTGGTGAGAAGGAGGACCACTGGGGACCGACACTTCACTTAAAAGTTTCTACCCTCTTTGGACGGGTAAAAACAGGCTACTTTAAACAAAAAATTTATACGTAGAAGCCTTCGAAGCCTTGGTTTACAAGAAGGATCAAAGAGCTTATAAACCAGCGCGATCAAGCATATCGAAGCTGGGTACGTTTCCGCCTTGTAGATTTCCACACTATTTATAAATCTTTACGAAATAAGGTTACTCAAGAGATTAATGCTGCCAAGAAAAAATGCTACTCCAATCTTCTTGGTCCTAATGCTGACAGTCGTGAGATGTGGAATGATTTGAAAAAACTTGGAATCGGAAAAGAAAGAAAGAATATTAAAACAGACACGAACATAAACGATATCAACGTTAAATTTTTAAATGAATTACCGATAAGTGATTATCAGCCCCAATTTAATTTATCCACGTCCTCCATTGATTCTAACTTTAGTTTTGCTTGTGTGAATTGCATGGACGTACACTCAGAGAAAAACCGCAGTCTAAAATCAAGTACGAGTAGGCTTAGTTCTATTTTTTTGCATTCTTAGTTTTGTTATCCGAAAAATGACACGTTTTATTCTTAATTCAAGAATTTCATTCTAAAAACAAGTTTTTATTCCGAAAATAGGAACACAAAACTTGATTTGAGTATGGCATTCTTAATATAAGATTTTTTTTACAGTTATAGTAAGATATACGTTCTTAAATTAAGTTCTTCATTGTCTTGATTTAGTTTCGTTTTCTTATTAAGAGCAAAACATTCTTAATCTATAAAACGAGCCGATACGGTCTTAAACCAGCCGATACGATCTTAAACGAGCCGATACGATCTTACGCTAAGATTAATATTCTCAAATTACCGTTTGATTACAAAGAAGACCGATGTTTCATTTTGAAGCGTGCTTTATTCCGGTTCGGACGTGATTTCGTATTGAGTTATTAAGTGAAATTTTTAAAATGGAAAACTTTGTCTCGGACGAAAGTGACATTGAAAACAGTGCTAAATCTAGTGGTGTATATGTGTTTGAGAACATTGGTGGAAACTTTGTTCTAATGAGTGACAGCGTGAACGATTTAAGAAATGAAGACATTGACTATTCAGCCGAAACCGACGCTATTTCCACCACCATGCCAACGATTACCAACTGCGCCGCGCCGACCCTCGTAGACACCGGCAGCACCGATGGGGAAAAGCTATTACAAATCCTTAAACAATTTGATCTTGAGTGCCTGTTTGATGTTCTTAAGGGTAAGTTTTATTGCTTTCATGTTTATGTTGTGTATGCGAGACAAGTCGGAAAATTTTTGTAAGATACGTTGCAAAATTCTGGTCAACAGTACACCGTCTCGATTAGTTTGACAAATCAGTTTTAGTACTCTATTATTTTGCGAACTAATTTTGATTTTTTATGAACTGAAGCTGCAAACATCACATAGAAGTCTACAATATATAACAAAAGATGAAATCAAGGAAGCAATATCTCATCTCGGATTCCGAGCAGAATTCAGGGAAAAACTGTTTTTGTAGAGGAAAGCTGAGGTAGATAGCTAATGTTCAAAGTTTATAAATACATCGTTTAATTTGTACAATGTATTTTTAGTTCGGAAAAGATGATGAAACAATGTCGATGCCGTCAAAAGTTGAAAACTGGCTTCAAAACAACCCAAGTAGCAGCTCGTCAATACTTTTAAGTGGTGGAAAAGTCCTTCTTAAGGTAATATTTCGTATCTTTCAAATAAAATGTGTAGTCCCTTTAACGATACAATTATTCTTAGGACTTAACAACGCTGATGAAGGAGACTTCGAAAGGGAAAGCAGTACTGGATTACTCCAAAAAAAATCAAACGCTAAAAAAGAGCCACAGAGATGACATTTGTCAGATAAATAATAACAAATTTGCAATTAGTTTTGAGGAATGTAAAGTTTCATTGGAAATAGTCTTTAAAGGTACAAGGTATTTTAATAACTGTTATTTAGCTTTACTTAATGATGTTGCTAGTAATTTTAAACTTTATAAATTGAAAATTTTTATAACTCAGAATGAAACAATTTATGTTCTATGCCAACGTATTGAAAACCTTGGATTTGACCATCATTTCCAATCTTTTCAAATTGGTTCTTTATTAAGAAACATTGAAGTAAAAATGATTACGGAATTTTTAAGTCCACCACTCCATTTGTATCAACTAAACAATGGAAAAACCTATTTTAGAATTAAGTATATTTAAATAATTTTTGTAAAAAAAAAAATTCAGAAAAAAATATAAACACAATCGAATTGTAAGTGCTTTTAGTTTCATTTTGGTGAAGATGGGATGGGGACGAGGGATGGGAACAAGCGACTGGATTGATTCTAAAGGTAAGAGCTTACAAATCTTGGATCATGATTTAAGAAGCTTGAAACTATCCGAAGGATACTTAAAAAAAAATAGTTTTTGTTCTTTTTCGAGTTCGTTCGTACTTAATTTCAGTCAAAATTCAAGATTAAAAGAGATAAAAGCGATCCGAAAGCTACTCAAACAAACCATTTTTGTTCTTGTTTCAAGATTTTAAATGCTTAATTTAGGAATATAAAAAACTTGATTTAAGTTTGTTTTGTTCTTATCCCCGATATATTTAAGAATACGTGATCTTAATTTTAGGTTGTAATAGTCTAACATTAAGCTTTTGTATTCTTATAATTTAGCTTAAATGATCTTATATGAAGATGAGAACATTCTTGAAATAAGAATTTGAGGCTTATCAAAAATAGGCTTAGAACAAGAATTTCGGGCACGGATTAAGAATTTTCGAGGTTGACAGACTTTCGTCAACGAATCGGCTTGTTTTGACACCGATTTTCTTGAATTTAGCTCGTTTTTTTTCTGAGTGTAGTCGAATGTTTTATTTCAGTTTACTCGAACGCTGTAGGTGTTGACCAGCTAAATTCAATCTTTTTGAAATGCCTTTTACCAATCCTTCTTCCTTACCTTACCCACGTTTTTAACACAATCCTCACCTCCGGAGTCTATCCTCAGCAGTGGAAACTGGCTAAAGTAATTCCTATTCCCAAAAATTCAGCTTGTGAAGAATTTCGACCTATCTCTATACTTCCCTTCCTCTCCAAAGTCTGCGAACGGATAATGCAAAAACAGCTAAATGATTTTATAATACGTAACAACCTTTTAGTGCAAATACAATCAGGTTTTCGTTCACAGCACAGCTATACAACAGCACTTTTAAAAGTTATAGAAGATTTTCATCTTATTTACCACAAGCAACTCGACTAATGCTAGTAAAAACACTATTAGCTCCATTAATAATTTATGGATCCCCTTTGTATAGTGGTATGGACTCGATAAGCAAGCAGAAACTGAATGTAGCATTTAATTCTTGCACCCGCTTCGTACATTCATTAAGGCGATTTGATCATGTTTCACACCTGTCACATAGCGTTTTTGGTATGTCTTTAATGTCACATTTCGTAATAGAAATATGTAAATTTATTTTTAAATTAATACGATTCAAAACGCCCCAGTATTTGCATGACAAGTTCGAATTTTCAGTCTCTCCACGTACTAACAACTTAAATATTCCTAGAAGCACAAATTTGCAAACTCGACGATCATTCTTTGTGATCGGTGCCAGAATATGGAATAGTTTACCTCATTGTCTAAAAACATTAAGTTCCTTAAATAATTTCATCCGTTCTTTAATTGATCTTCTCTCGAACCCAGACACAGCCTTGCTTTTTCACTCTTTATTTGTCATATAGTTATGATGTTTTATTATTTTTTTTTTCTTTTGATTAAATCTATATTCCCTTATTTAATTTTACAATTATCCCCACTAAACTGTTATTGTAATAACAAATCTTTACTTTTATATTGTATATAACCTATAAAATTTTTTTCCACAAGAAATGAGACTCAGTCTCAAGGCCTATAGAATATGAATAAATAAATGAAATGAAATGAAATATCAGAGATGAGCTCGATAATCAAAATGTTACTTTTTTAGTTCTATTAGACTTCTCCAAAGCATTTGACATGGTTAACCACCATTCTCTCTTGAATAAATTACGCCAAAGGTTTAATTTCTTTCCAGAGGCTGTTAAGTTGATATCTTCCTACCTTTGTAATCGAAAACAAGCAGTAAGTGTAAATAATATTATTTCAGATTTTCTTCCAGTTCAACAAGGATTTCCACATGGATCGATTTTGGCCCCACACCTTTTCTTTCTTTATTTATTTATTTATTTATTTATTCATTCATCAATGGATACACAATCTGTTGACTACAATTAATCTAATTCTTAAATTAAATTATCTTTAAACATTATTAAAAATATTTGAAACAATACTCTTAAACATAACTTTATTCATTTGAAGGTCGACTTCACTATGAATTAAATTAAAAAGTGATAGAGAACGGGTTACGGGTTCATTTAGTCCATAGTTCGTCCTGTGACTTGGAATTAAAAAGAGAACATCCCTGTTTCTCAGATTTCTCTCAGGAACATAAAAAGGGATAAGATTTAATAAATCTGGAGACTTAATTTTGTTGTTGATTATATCATTTATAAAAACAACACAAAGAGTTTCTCTTCGACTTTTTAGAGGTTGTAAATCGATTATCACGCATCTAGAGCTATAGCTAGGTAAACCATCTGACCACCTCAATTTTCTTAGAGCAAAGCGGGTGAATCTTTTTTGAATATTTTCAATTCTATCAGAAGAATTTTGATAAAAAGGAGACCAAACAACGCTACAATATTCCAATATTGGTATTATCAAGGATGTATATATCGTTTTCAAAGTATAACAATCTTTGAATACTTCTGTGTTACGCTTCAAAAAACCCTGCAGCGAATTCGCTTTAGATGTTATATAATTTACATGTGCTGAAAAAGACAACCTGGTATCAAAAATAACACCAAGATCCTTTATTTCACTGACAGAAGAAAGGCTTTCGCTACCTAGATTGTAATTAAACACTACCCTAAGCGAAGAACGAAAAGCTCTAAATATCTTACACTTAGATATATTTAGTTCGAGGTGATTACATATATCAATGAAATTGCCAATATAATCCCCGAGGTTTCTATGCACTTTTATGCGGACGACATTCAAATATACAAAAGTCGTCCGTTAGGTCTCATTGAAAATTGTGCCTTCATTTTAAATCAACAACTTGAAGAAATATCCAATTGGGCCTCTTGTAATGGGTTAGCTCTTAATGAAAGCAAATGCAAGTGCCTAATTATTTCTAAAAAAAACTCTCGATCTATCATATTTTCCCTCAATAACACTGAACAATACCGTTTTAGAGTTTGTTAGCAATTCTAAAAATCTAGGAGTAATTTTCAATAGAAATCTTACATGGAATGATCACATCAATTCATTGGTTAGCAAAACGTATGGCATACTTCGAGCTTTATGGACCGCACAAAAATTTACCCCTCTTAACACCAGAATGATGCTTGCGAAGACATTAGTTATACCTGTTCTGACTTATGGATGTGAAACTTTTTACAACTGTGACTATATCAGTAAACATAAACTTAGGGTGGCTTTTAACAGCACTATCCGATACATTTACGGGTTAAAAAGATATGATCATGTCTCACATCTGCAGAAAAACCTTCTTAAAATGTCTTTTGATAACTTTATTAAGTCTCTAACTTTAATATTTCTGTTTAAAATCATAAGAACACTCCAACCTAATTATCTTTTTGAAAAGCTCCGATTTCCAACATCAAGTAGGTCCACAGCATTCAGTTTACCACGTTTCTCATGTCTAACTTCTGAAAGACAATTTTTTGTAGCCGCTGTTAACCTGTGGAACTCACTCCCCCCATAAAATAAATAAAAATAAATAAATAGGGTGGCGCAACAGAGCGAGGAGCCCCTGGGCCTAGCGCATTTCTCACAACCATGCCTTGTGAGGGAATGGAGGGGACCTACAATTTTTCGCCGGTTCCGAACGGCTAATTGAGAATGCGCTTTTCATGGCAATGAATTTACTAACGGAGGACTTGCCAATTCCTCGCGAAAGGCGATACCCGTGGAAAAACATTTTTGCATTCACATTCACATTCACTCCCCCCATACCTGCGAGATATTAGCGAAACGAAAATTTTCAAAATTAATTTAGATTCTTTCTTCTCTAACGACAGCAACTAACTTAAATTTTTACTTGCGATTATAGGTACTATAAGGCAAGTCTTGCAATCGTGCAGAAAAAATTTTGAGATAACAATTGAACATGACATAACGATGAAAGAGAATACGAAAAAAGTGGGTCCTGCAATTCTGTCTGTCTGTCTGTCTGTATATGGATCTACAGCCTGAACCAATAGACCGATTTGCTTCAAAATTTGCAGTTAGGGTCTGTGGACCAGCCTACAGAGGGGTTTTTGGAATTGAGTCTCTAGGTCTTGAAATAACGGTACCTGCCATACAACCGATATGATAATACTTATTTTTCTCGAAAACGGCTCCAACGATTTCGATAAAATTTTGTCTGAAGGATTAATTTTAGATAGTTTTTCTTAAAATATAAATTTTTTTTTGGAAAAAGCCTAAAAACGGTACCTCCCTAGTACTGTTTTTTTCAAAACCTACTTTCTCGTTAATGGCTGACACGATCTTGACGAAATTTTGGATTTAAAAAGTCGTAAACTGTTTAAGAAAGACTGCATATCAATATTAAAAAAAAAATTAGTTTTGGAAATTTTTATAAATTTTTTAAAAACATTTTGATGTTTGAAAATTACTTCAAAATTATAGCTTTGATTTTTTCAAATTTTTTGTCAAAACAACGTCTAGCAAGATCTAGATCTCTGCATACTTGATTTTTAAGAAACAGTTTTTCAAAAAAACTTAAAAATAAAAAACCGTTTTTTGAAAAAAACTGGTCCTACGATTTTGATTAAATTTTTATCATTCATATGTACCAGCAATTGCAAAAGAATGGCGTTTTTAGATTTTGGCTTGAAACCTTTGGAATATTTAATTAAATTTTTTTATTATTTTGCGTGATTTGATTCAATTTTCATAATTAATTTGTAGTTGGCAACCCTGTACCACAAAATATATTATGAAGAGCGAATACCAAAGCCTTTCACTCAGCCTTAAGATTTTGATATCGTTATTAGAACACAATCGCAAGTTCGTGCGACCCAGTCGTGCCCATTTTTTTTTTATTTAAAAGATTCTTTTCTTCTTTTTCTTCTTCCCTCTTTTCATACTTCTCTCTTTCTGTATCCTCACATTCAATCTTTATCTTTTCTTTCTTATCTATTAGGCATATTAACTTCTTTTTTTTTATTTTTTGTGATACATTTTATAATTATATTATTGAAGTGTTGAAACATTTCATAATTATTATATTTGAACTAAATGTCAAATAGTAAACATACACTACCATGAAAGATTTATCTTACTGTGTTAGTTTTATAAGAAATAAATACAAAAAAAATTAAGTGTAAAAGTGCTCGAAAATTGGGTTCATCGAATTTGTTGCAGCAGAAGAAGTCGTGGTGGCCATTTGAATGACGTTTTATTTAAAACTTAATTGTATTGATTGAACTGCACATTAAATAAGAAATACATATTTGAATTCCTAACAAAAAGTGCAGCTTAAAAAAAAATGATCATGACTCTTATTGGAAATCCCTTTATTAGGGAGAAACATTTGTGGCAATAATATTTTCATCAAATTATTGATCCTGCAACACTAATCTTACTTAAGTCTGCAACCATAACGTCTTCTCGTTCTCGATGTCTCAATAATGTAGGTATTGAAAAACTCTATTATTATTAAAATAAGTCTCGTCCCCAAATCAATCAATCAATGAATCAGCTCGCCAGACTATTGCATGTATAACTTACTTTCGTCTATCCATTAAGATATCAGGTGCACGCGAACTACTCATATTATGTAATTCATTTTAACCTTGACTACAGCAAATGAATGACAAAAGCAAAGTGGCTTTTTAGTTCCAATAGAAAAATGATTCAGTTCGAACCAAATCAAAACCGTCTGCTAAAGTTTATTTTTAGTTGTTTCTTTGCAATTTCCAAAGTCTATGCACTTGTGACCGTTAATTTTGATATAAAAACGGGTGAAATAATTTCATCCAAGTTTTTGCTTTATTACACTGCTGTCGTAAATGTATGGTGCATGCTCATCATTCCGATGGTTTGGATAGCAAAAGACGAAGATGCTGAACTGATTCAGGAAAAGCCTCTTGTTGCATATATCACTTCGGCCTGCTTCATGTTCGAAATCATTGGCATCATACTTGTTGTGATAATTAACTGGCTTAAGCGAAAAAGACTGATTCAAATCATACAAAGCTATTTTGAGATGCAAGGTATACCATTTGAAAAACATAACGTGCAACCATCAGCAATGAAAATTATTCGCAACATAATTTTACTAAAATGTTGCACTTTAATATGGCAAATGTATGTTGAAATCCCATTAAGAACAATGAATTTCAATACTCATTTTTCATTCCAAGACATCGTATTTGGCTGTTTGTTTTGTTTTGGTCATGGCATAAATGTCTTAGCAGTGACCCAATTCGTCTTGGGAGCACTACTTTCTTGGATCAAATTCGAGCAGATAAATGCAAATATGAAACAAATCTTGTGGCAATTAAAAGTGATACATGGAAATGCATTTTCAGTGCAAAAGTCTTGTGATTTGGTTAACCAAGTTGATGAAATATCACGATGCTATACACAGAATTTTAAGTTTAGTTTAGTTTAGTTTTTAGTTTAGTTTATTTGTCAATCAGAGTAACTCTTACATACTAGAAAATATGTAACAAATTATATTTAAATATTTACAAAAATTTACTCAATATTTCAATAATTCAAATTCGCAAGAGTGTTTAAAAGCTTGTTTTTAAAAGATTGTCTTGAACAATTATCAAAAAAGTCAACTAAACTGCAGACTGAGTTTGCTTCCTTGATACACCTTGAAACTGGTTCATTATAGCCATAATTTGTTCTATGAAAGCGTACAAAAAATAAAGCCGATGTCCTTGTATTTCTTGGGGGAATACGAAAACCAAATTCATTTAAAACAAACGAACATTTAACGCGAAAACTAATAATATCACGAACAAACATAATAGAAAAATATTTTCTTTGTAGAACGAGAGTTTGAATTCCTAGCAATAAACACCTAGCATTATAACAGGGAATTTCACTATTCCAGTAAGTAAGTTTTGAAATCGTATATCTGGAGAATCTTCTTTGTACCCTTTCAAATCTGCCGGATGTAGTTGCATAAAAAGGATCCCAGACAATTGAACAATACTCTAGAATTGATCGTACCAACGAAAAGTAAAGTGTTTTAAGTGTAAGGATATCAGAAAACTCACGAGCATTTCTTTTAATGAACCCTAGCATGGAGTTACTTTTGCTAATAATCCAATCAATGTGAGGTGTGAACGATAATTTTTCATCTAAGATAATGCCCAGATCTTTCTTTATCGAGACCCTTTCCAGAAATACGCTCAATAAACAATAGTTGTAATTAATTCTATCTCGTTTCCTGAGACAGGTCAATACCTGACATTTAGCTACATTCAGATGAAGACAATTCATTTTGCACCATTTTGAAAGCCTTAAAAAATCCTCTTGTAAAAGTAAGCAATCTTGAACTGACTCAATTTTTTTATATAACTTCAAATCATCTGCATAAAGAAGACATTTTGAATGAATGAACACATCAGATATATCATTTATAAATAGAAGAAAAAGCAAAGGCCCTAAATGGCTTCCTTGAGGGACACCCGATGTTACACAAATACGTTTAGACAAATTCGTGTTAATTTTAACAATTTGAACCCGGTCTGTTAAATAAGACTCTATCCACTTGAGTAGCATGGAATGAAAACCAATGCAAGAAAGCTTATGAAGAAGAATAGAATGATTCACCCTATCAAATGCTTTCGCAAAATCAGTGAAAATGATGTCAGTTTGTAGGTTGTTTTCAAAATTCGATACTACGTGGTTTACAAAGAGTGATAGATTAGTAGCCGTTGATCTACCAGGTACGAAGCCATGCTGAAAAACTGATATATGTTCACGAACAACGAAAAGAATTTTATCACATATAATTTTTTCAAATATTTTAGGAATAACTGAAATTTTACTGATTGGTCTATAATTCGATATAACTTGCCTAGAGCCCGCCTTAAATATTGGAGTAATAAACGATACTTTCCATTCACTTAAGAACGACCCATATTTCAATGAAAGATTAAATAAGATCGTTATTGGTAGTGCTAAAGACTCAGAAGCATATTTCAAAAAAAATGATGAGAAACCATCAGGACCACCTGATTTAGATACATCAATATCTTTTAAGGCATTTAATACTTCATCTTTATTAATGCTTAAGCTACCCAAGCTAAACCTTTCCGGTACATTAGGCAGATTATGCGAAAACGAATCATTACTGTATACCGATTCAAAGTACTGTGCAAAAAGATCACAAATATGAGATAAATCACTAGTTGTCGTTCCTGAGTGATTCATACAATTAGGAAACCCAGTACTATTGCGCTTCGAGTTAATAAATTTCCAGAAATAACTACTATCACTTCTAATCTTATCTTCAGTTGAAGATATATATTCTCTATATAGTATTGAACTTAAAGAATTAAACTCACGTTCTAAGGATATGTACGAATTACGTAGATTAATATCATTTTTATCACATTTATATTTCTTATAAGCTTTGTTTTTTTTATTCTTAAGTCGTGAAAGCGTTTTATTATACCATATGGGATTAGAATTACAGGATATTCTTTTTTTAGGCACAAACCTTTCAACAGTACTATTAATAACGCACTTTAAGGTCTCGTACGCTAGATTTAAATTAAAATGGTTCAATATATCCTCCCAGGGAACAACAGAAAGGTATGCATTAATTGCATCATAATCAGCATTCTTAAAACAGTATATAAATTTTGAACTAGCAGAATTATTTGACTTTAAATAATTGTAAAAACTTACATTAGCAATTATTGCACAGTGGAAAATTGAATTATTGAGCAAAGGCACCAAACATTTTTCAACTTCAACATTAAATTGCTTATCAACAATAACAAGATCAAGAATTCTACCTAAATCATTCGGAATATCATTAATTTGAACAAGATCATATTGGCTAAAAAAATCAACAACAAATACTTCAATTTCCTTTTTAACATTAAAAGGAACCAAATATTTATCATCTTCATCATAAATCCAATTTATATCTCCTAAATTAAAATCACCAGCATAAAAAACATGCTGCGAATTATTGAGATTTTCAAAAACAATTTTGCAATTATTTAAATGTACATCGTATAAATCAATTGAACTTTTAGGTGGAATATAACTACATATAATAAAAAGATCTTCTTTGTTGGGCAGATGCACATTAACAATTAGTTGATCTATATCAAAGTTATGTTGGTTGGAAGAAGAGTCAGATATCAGATCAACAAGTTTACATGATAAATATGACTTTACAGCAATCATGACTCCACCTCCACGAATCAAACCAGTTATGTAAGAACTTCTGTCTTTTCTAAATATTGTATAAGATGAATTACAAATCTCTGATGTTAAGAAATCATCAGATAACCATGTTTCAGTAAAAACAACAATGTCATATGATTCAGATGATAGCAATAGATAAACCTCATTCAACTTAGTTCTTAAGCCTCCTACGTTTTGATAGTAAATTGATAGTTGGTAAATAGATAAATTAGATAAAGATACGGTGGAAACAACTTCATTATGATTATTCAAAACAGCTTCAATAGATTCGGCATTATTAAGTATTACGTGTCCCTTATAGTTATCGAGGCAGCTTTGATGTTTTTTTGATGATCAATAAATTGTTTGACCCTTACTGCAAATGGCCAGATGGAAGAATCATTGAGAAGGATATCAAAAAATTCAGTCGGTACTCCCAATTTAAAATTTACAAACTTGACAAGATCCAAACATATTCCTTTCTTGACAAGCTTAAAGCATTTGATAGCATTTGAAGGAATTTTCGTTTTGGATACAATATGCTTAACAATATCTTCAGGTTGAGTATTTGGATGAAATTTAGATACATGAATCCATTTCGAGTTGTATATCACGTTCAAAGAAGAGCAGGAATCAGCACCAACAAGAACTGAATTATTTTTCTTGGTTGAATTCATTTCATTTCTTCTTGAATTCATTATTAATTTAGAAGCAGCTAGTCTTGCCGCATCCAATTGGGTATCAGATGCATAAGAGTTTGATGACTGAATATTTTCACGGATATAAGAAAAATCAACTTGATTAGATACACCAGCAGCGTTGTCGACATCAGAAGCATTAACGCATGTAACAATATTAGCAATATTAACTTCAGCAACACTTCCAAGATTAGTACTGTCATTAGCCAAATCAACATCATGTAGACCAGTATCTGCAACATCCACATTAACACGATCTGTATTATCTTTGGTAGCGATCGAAGCCACACCAACAATGTTACGATCCACAAAAACTTCAGGAACATTAAGAACAACACCATTTTCAGCAACATCTTCAACTCCCTCAACATTTCTAACATCACCAACAGCAACATCCTTCATTGACAATTTAAGAGCATCATCAATATTAAGATTAACTGAACCAGCAGATAAAGAGTATGAGCGCGATGTAGTTGTTTCTTCTACAGTTGATTTAACAACTTCTCCACTCTGATTTGTAGAGCAGGAGTTGTTTGTGTTATTGATTAACGTTTTAGTGTTAGGTTTTATTTTAGATGAAGAAACCAGTTTTTTAGCACAAGTAGAGTTCTTATTAGTGCTTATCTTTTTGAGTTGTAAAGGCAATGGCGAGGACAAAGGTGATGAGGAACACTTTTTTAGAGAAGCGAGATTATGTTTTGTTTTCAAAGAATTTACACGATTAACATTAGCCAGTTCATCGCTTTTAGATTTCGTATGAGAGCGAAGGGTGCGGGGCGGAATCATTGTTTCACCACCACCAATACAAGCAGAGAGTCTTGCAAATTCAGAACAATTCTTTGTAAAGAAAATAAATAGATCACTCACTTTCGCAATGCAAGCTAAGAGATTATTGTTTTTGCACATATCACACATCCAATATAAGTTTTTGTTATTATTAAGCAAAAATCGTTCGGACTCATTAAGATTGGTACATGTAAGATGAAAACCGAATTTACAGATTTCGCATTCAATATAACTATTCATGGATATTAGCACATTGCATTTTGAACAGATCGAATTCATGACGGATCAGATTCTTAAGAAAAAAAAGTGAAAGAAATGAAAAAAGAAGCACTTTACTGCACGACGATTAGTCAAAGACTAATCTTTAAACTTTACAGTTTACAAGAAATGTGGCTAAGACTTATGAGTTTGTTTTGCTAGCAAGACTGCTTTCAATTTTTGCTTTAAGCATTGGAACGGTGTTTATTGTTTTGGTATTAATCAGTGGAAAAGTTGTTTCGAGATCAGGTTTCCTAATATTTTTGGATTCCCAAAGTGTGGCTTTGAATGTCTTGGATTTTTGGATTCTGATATTCTGCTGTGAGAAGGCTCTTGAAGCATCTGAATATCCAAGAGTAATCTTAGCTGAAATGATGCAACACACATTAGGTGAGCGGTTCAACCAATCTGTAAGTATATGAAAGTCTTAGAATTTGTGTCTGGCTTGTGACTTGTGCTTTTGTTTAAGTTGGAACAGTTTCAGTTGATATTGGCGCGAGAACGATTGGAATTCAAAATCGCTGGAATGCTTTCTTTGGATATGTTCTTCCTACCGACAATGACTGCATCGATGTTCACATATTTACTTGTACTTATTCAATTTGACTTTAAAAATTTATAAGAATTTTGTGATTTGCATGCCACTCAATTTTATTGAAAATTTTCATTTAGAAATAAAAAAACAGCCTTTGATTGTGAGCAGACGGCAAAAGCCATGCTTAACGATTTTTTTTTTTTATATAAAATGTGAATCTTAATTTGAGAAACTGATAATAAAATCAATCTAATCTAATCTAAATCTAACCTATGATTGTGTCATATAGAATTTTCTTTGATTCGTGAGTTAGTTGACTGCTACACTATGAGATACGGACTTGACGAATTCGGCAAATATGTCGGCTTTAATTTATATTCCAAATAGAAATAGAAAGAACATAACTGTGGCGTGTTCTATTGTTCTCATCTTTGATCGTGAATCACGTTAAACGCTGCTTTGATGGAGAACCCTGCACTGCTGAATGTGATTGAAATATAGAAACTACTTTCGCAATAATTGGCAAGACAAGATTTAAAGTATTTTCCAAAAGGCAGTTGACAACGTGCATACTCTGCAAGCTTTAAAAATTTCCTATCGAAATTCGCAGTCGGTGGCCCCAACTTTGAGTGTTTCGTTGTTCTGGTTCTTCATATAGACAGACCACTCTTTACCACTAGGCCAACTACTACTACTATTAATAATTTTTGCCTGTTTTCACTAATTGTGGGCTTTTTATTTTTTGCTGTCTAAATGTAGGCGTTGCATTTGTGTAGAGGGTGTCCCTACTTATTATTAGATATACTCTGAGATGAACGGCAGTAAATTCTTTAAGATTTCAAAGATGGAGTGCGTTGAGTGCTCATTTAGGTACAAAAAAGTTGTAAAAAGTCTTTCTCAAACGAGATGATAGGCGCGAGCTGATACACTAAGCGCCTTATATAATGATCATCAAGAAATGTAAGCTTTGATGCCTATCGCTAACGTTTTAGGCCAGGCACGAAAGGTCAGACAAGAAGCTCTTAGTCTTTGCAAAAAAATGTTAAATTTGCTGAGTGCAATCGATGAATATAATTGGGCTCAAGGACAATTTCGACAACTCTGATTCTTCATCCATTAAAAAAAAAAAAACGGATTTGAAAGGACTAGGTGCAGAACTCTTTTAGACGGTTCTGAACCCTCAGTAATTTTGACTGGGAATAAAATGTTCGAAATTGAAACCATTTTTCCCATTGTTGACACTCTAAGCGTTGGTTTGACATAGCGACTATAGGTTCGTATACGAATATTGGCCAAACTTTTTGACTTTTTTTCGATTCAAAAACCTGAATTCAGAAGACTTAAAAGAAAACTCAAAATCTTTTGCTAAATTCTACACCGAAGATATAAGCTGAGATGTACTACATGCTGAATGCCTGATTTTAAAACAATACTGAAAAACTATTTGACACGAAAATGAAAAAAAAACTGGTAATATTCTAGCGACCAACTGCAGTGGTGGTGGTACCCGTGGCGTAATGGTTAGCATGTCCACCTGCTAACCCAGAGGTTCGAGGTTCGAATCCCAGCAGAGGCAAAATGCAAAAATGTTTTTCCACGGGTATCGCCTTTCGCGAGGAATTGGCAAGTCCTCCGTTAGTAAAATTCATTGCTATGAAAAGCGCATTCTCAATTAGCCGTTCGGAACCGGCGAAAAATTGTAGGTCCCCTCCATTCCCTCACAAGGCATGGTTGTGAGAAATGCGCTAGGCCCAGGGGCTCCTCGCTCTGTTGCGCCATCCTATTTATTTTTTTTTAACTGCAGTGGTGAACGTCCCTCCTCTAAGTTAAAAAGAATAAAAAACGAACTCAGAACTACAATGGTTCAAGAAAGATAGAGAATTTTGTCGCTGATGTCAATCGAAAGCAACATTCTCAGAGGTATAGATTATGTAGATATAATCAATTATTTTGCTAATCTTAAATCAAGAAAAAGACTCCTTCAATAAACATTCCTCTTCCCATCTTTTTGCATATCAATATTTTGTTCCTTAAGGGACAAGCTGGTCTAGGTCTTTGAATAAACCGAATTTTTTTTGTCTCAAAAGGTACTTTAGGGTCTCAAAAATAACATACCAAAGGATGGATGCCGGTAAAAATGTCTAAATGCCCATATGATTTTATAGTACTTAAGACTTTAAAAGCGTTTTTCAAGAACTTTTCACTGGCCGAAGACATAACTCGAGCAAATCTTCACCGATTTATACGAAATTTTGGCATTACATTCGAGATATCTTTCTAGGATTTTTTTTATTGCATAGTTTCTTTTAATAAAATAAATAAGTAAATTTTAATGTTTTGGTCAAACGTGCACCATTTCACGAAAAAAACAAAATACCTATAGAAAAAATTCTACGTACGTCTCTTGCAGTTGTTATATAATAAAATTTTTAAATTTTCAGGAGTTTGTTTCAGTACCAAAATTAAGAAGGTTTCATCTTCGGCCATGAACCCGCCTTAGAAATCAAGCACCTCCGCCGAAATGCTGGACAGCCGCCATTTTTAATTTAATTGACACGAAAAAATTTGTATTTGTATATTGAAACCTAAATTGTAAAACCTCTAGCACAGATTTTCGATTGATCTTTTTGTTGAGTCACAAAAAATTCATAAACTATGCCCATTTTTTCACGCTCTAGACTAGCTTCACCCCTTATGAATTAGGTATTATTTTGTTTTTATTTTTACATTGTTTATGTTTATGTTAATGTTTATGTTAAAACATAAACATGCTGCAATATTTTTTTACCTTTTTAATAAACTGAAAAAAATATAATTTATTTAAAAAACAAAAGAATAAATATTAATGCAAAGTTATGTGATTTTTTCTGTACACTTTTATTGCACAACATAACCTTTTTAAGGAATCATACAGGACCCCATTTTCAAAAAGTGTCCAGGGCCCCCAAAAGGTAAAGACGGCCTTGTAGACAGGCAATAACAGGGGATCTATATATTTGTTGGTTGTGCAGTGAATAAAATTGTTGGTCGAAGTATTAAAAAAATGGCTGTCGTTCAGGCGTCTCTAGATCCAAATCAGTCAACTCAGCAGCATCCAATTGGATCCAACGAATCAACCGCTGCAAACGTGACCGCTGTGGCCAATTTAACGAAATCGAGTTCGATTCATAAATATTTTGATGGTACTTTAAACCGATAGCAAAGTTTTTGAAATATCTCAAATTTTTTTGACTTTGAAAAACAGTTGTCAAGTTTTTATTCGGAAACCCAATAGAAACTAGTTACCAATATCCTCCTATGCCTATTCCGTAACTCGAAATTAAAAACATCTACATAATCATTCTTATGAAAATTAGTCCCGAAAACATCATGGTCTTTTTGAACACACTCATTAGGTGGCCCTTTGATAGTAGTTGCTGATTAAAAGCGATCACCATCCGGACGGTTAGGTTAGGTTAGGTAGAATGGGCTGACGGTTGATCTTAATTCCGTCACACTTAGATCAATGTAGACCCATTGTGATACCCTGACGTATTGTAACGTCCTTGAAACCTATGAATTTATGTCTGGTCGGTATTTAGCCATTTTGTGGCCTTGGTGAAGTTTAACAGACTGCTTTCTGAAGCGTCTGATAATTCTTCTAGTTCATTGAAAAAATAATTGCCTAGAAATTTTTTTCCTAATGTGACAGAGTGCTGGGCAATGACAAAGGAAGTGAGTTGTATGCTCGTGTTCATCATCGTCATTGCATCCTCTACACAGGTCATCGGTACAAAGACTCATTTTCTTTTTGTGATAACCTAGTAGGTTATGTCCAGTTGTGATACTGACAAGCATTCGCAATGAAGGTCTATTCAGTGATAGCAGCTTTTCAGATTCTTTCTTATTATATTTCGGCCATATTTTCCTGGAAGTAACACAGGAATCTAGGCATACCCATCTTTCATTGGATTTCTTCATTATTTTATTTCCGATTATCTGTTTAATTTCACAGGGTGGGATCCTGATTGATTGATCAATGAGAGAAGGGTCAAGTGTTGATCCTTTTCTCGCTAGTTCGTCCGCTTTTTCGTTTCCCGGTATACCACTATGACCAGGAACCCAGCAGAGTCTAACGTTATGCTGCGTGCCAAGAACCCTTAGCTCTGCGCAACAGCAAGAAACAAGCTTTGATTTGATAAGAGTGGCAGAAATCGCTTTTATTGCTGCTTGGCTATCAATGAAAAAGGTGATATCATCATGTGATAGTGCCATCATGGACACACCATCCGGATGAATACACCCAGAACTGTCAGTGAACCAACCAAGCACTCGTTTGCTGCACCTCTGCCAATAAAAACGCATTTTAAGAGAACACACATCGATCGCTAAACAAATCGAAGTCTGTTTTAGAAAAAAAATATAACTGCAAGCTTTTCTTTCAGCAAGGATATTAACTGTATTCTTTCATTAATATCTATAGGCGTCGAACAAGCTGCGACCAGTTTATTCCTCAGTTCTCTGGTTTCGATGTCAGGTCAGTCGTATCGAACAGAAATGTGCGATCGACAAGTATGTATTCCCATAGAAAAATGAAAGCACAGCTCAAAAATTCAGCTCTCACACAGAAATATAAAACATAGCACCCTTAGGCTTCTTACAGTTCTTTGTTGGGAACCAAAAACAAAAAAAAAAGTACCTACCTACACAAAAATTAAAATGATGCTGACTGACATGTGATTACTCGCTCCAGGATCCCATTCAAATTTCATTTCAAGCTTACACAATTCGAAAACACTTCTTCCGCATCAAAGCAGATGCCACGATTAACTGCTCCAATTCAGATGAAACACAACCGAACTCCCATTTGGTATATAAATTTTGAACGCATTTGAACCATTGACTTAACAGAAAAACCTTCAACATTGCTCCACAAGCACTTTAAATAATTCCACGGAATTGATTTCGTTCACATCCATGAAAAGTCTTTTGAATTTTCTTCCAAAACACTTGCACCCCTGAGGGCAGATTAAAATTACACGAGTCCTTTTCTGTCGAATATTTGATACTCTCTTTGGTCGGGGACTAAGCGATACCCAAAAGCACATATCGATTTCAGAAATTCCCCAAAATAAAAGAAACATCAATTGCCAGAAATACAAAATGTCCTGGGATGCGTAAGAGAGGCTCCTTCAATGACAGAATTTATTTATTTTCGATTTAGAAAAAAGGAAACACAATGTTTTCCCTCCAAATATACCCAAACAACTGTTTCAATTTTTTACTGTGGATATTATATCAGCTTTTCTCGAATTGAAAAATTCAATAAAACACATATAAATAAAACGAAAAGAAAAAGAAGTTTTCGTTGCGAAGGACAACACGGAAACCCTCAGCACTGAACAGTGAAAAGCGAATGTTTGTGCACAAATTGTTTGCTCGCATTTGACATTTTATACACAAGAGTATGTCCTCTGGCTCTTATGTCAAACAAGCGTGTTGCTGCTCCATCGGACTTGCTAAGTTAAACTCCTCTGCCGGCCCACGCACACAAATCGAATATTGGCATCTCACAAAAGCATTTCACTGAAGTGAAACTTCAAGAAGGAAATAATAATGTTGGGATGATGTGTCCCATGAACAGGACTCTTGTACCTTACAACAACTCTTGTACCTTACTGAACGACACAGCACATATTACAAAACTCGTATGTAAAGAGCGAAACTTTTCAACTGAAATGATGACGATTCAATTGAAGTTAAACTTCTTCTTTTCCAGCAGAGCACATATTCGTTTGAATCTCACACAAAACTACCGACTGCCTCCCTGTGTGAGTTCGAGTTGTGGTGTTTGCTTTGTATGCGGTGAGATGGAAGGACATTCCGAGGACTGCTAGGATGAGTTGGAAAAATATAAACCACCCATCACCCAAAATGAAAACAAATTGTTTTCTTTATTTTATTTTCAGTGTTTGAAGAGGAAAAAACAAAAACTAACATGCCAGAGAACACATGTCCTCCCAGCTCCCACACAAGCCTTGGCAGTGGGACTCTCCCACGTTCCGGTGGAGCATAAAAGCGCGCAACAAATAAAAATTCTTGAATTGAAAGAGTAAACAATTGTTACAGTGAACGATAGCGGAGCAACCGAGCAAACTGGACCAGGAAACTAGGAAAAGAAATACGAATCGGCAGTCAGTGGGAACAATCGAAGGACAAGACGATGGATTTCATTTTCAATTTCCTCCTTATTGCTGCACACAATATAAATTGTCTAACTGTTTTCTATGGGTTACGAGAACGACGGCAAGGCACTTTTATTTGTTTTTACTATTTCCTGATATTGTATATATCAGTTATTGGCAAAAATAAAGAAATGTTTTTGTGTAATAGGACCCTTACCTTGTGCCCTACCTATAGTTAAGGACACACATTAGGGGTAGATATAATTACACTGTTTGGTGGTAAAAAGTGATGTCTAAGTCGTGGGCAATAATAATAATCTTAAATGTGTAAGGTCAATCACTTGAATGACATATCTAATCTTCTTCTTCCTTTCATCGCGTTATTGAACATCGCGTTATCTCTAAAGGATCATAGCTTTTCCACCTAACAGCTTCACACTTGAAGAGGTTCCCTTCTTGGGTACGCGTCAAACTCGCCATGCCACGTTGAAGTCAGAATGCGTCGACAAACCTCACATTTTTTTTGATTGTTCCATATCTGAGGCCAGCAAAATGCAGACACCAAGAGTGTTTTGGTCGGTGTTTCCTTTTACGCTACAAATATAGAGCGACAGGGACAGCAAATGACGCCATATTTCTTTCCACTCTTTTGACATTTTACTTCAGTAAAGCTTGCCATCATGATGGAAAGATATATGAGCCAACAAAGAGTCGAAATAATTGAAATTTACAGATGAAATTCGGAGTCAGTGCCTCAACTTTGAGAGCGCTACGTCCAATTTATGGTCGCCATAATCGTCGTAGCAGATCAACAATTGAGCGTCTAGTGGAGAAATTTGAATCCACAGGAACAATACAAAATGTTCCCGTGCCAGTGAAACAAAGAAGTGCCCGTAGTGTCGAGAATATTGCTGCCGCTGAGGCTTAGTTCGGTGCAGAAAGCCCAAATGTGTCTCCCACATGTCGTTCTCAAGCGTTGGGCATCTCTGTGACGTCGTTGTGGCGAATTTTGCGAAAAGATCTTGGCCTACATCCTTACAAGATGTAATTGACGCAAGAACTGAAGCCGCTTGCCACCAGTGCGCCGCGTCGTATGTTCGTGAATTGGGCTGTGAAACAACTTGAAAATGATTCGGACTTCCATCGAAAAATCACCTTCAGCGATGAGGCTCATTTCTGGCTGAATGGCTTCGTCAATAAACAAAATATGCGTCATCATTACATCCCGAAAAAATAACGGTTTGGTGTTGTTTATGGGCAGGCGCCGTCATTTGGCTGTACTTCTTCTGTGATGAATGATGATCAAGACCGGCACGTTACTGTGGATGAGGATCGCTACCGCTCAACGATAACCGAATGTTTTTGACCCCAATCGGATGATATGGACTTGAAGGACATGTGATTCCAACAGGACGGCGCCGGCGCCACAAGCCACACATCGAATGTCACAATCAATTCATTGGAAACCAAGTTCGAAGAACGTGTTATCTCACGAAATGGTCCAGCCGCTTGGCCGCCTCGGTCGTGCGATTTGACGCCGCCCGTTAGACTATTTCCTGTGGGGCTACGTCAAGTCTATGGACTTTTCCAACAAGCCAGCGACAGTTGACGAACTTCGTACGAATATTGAACGTGAAATTGCAACAGTATCGGCCGATTTATGGTTGAAAACCTTCGAAATTTTATTCAGCGTCTGGACTTCTACAATCGTGTCCGTTGACCGTGGGGGCCAGGCAAAAGAAATCATACTTAATAGCATCAAACGTTCTCGCACAGGAATAAAGCATTTCATTAATATCCAAAACCGTTTTCGTTTTTGTAAAAATACTTTTGTAGCGCTCTTATTGAAAAACTCTTTATTGTCTCCCGATATCTTCACTCTGAAATCGCCATTGCAGACAATTTCACAATTCTGGTTGGTTTCGAAATTCTGGGCAGACCGATGGAACATACACATATTGATATTTTCGCTGAGTTGAACCACCTGATTCAACTTATTAACGAGCTCACTCCTCACTCAGGTCCCAGATATTGAAGGTCATGCGCAAGCACTCTTTACTGGCTTATAGTATAATCTCCTTTATGCATACCAGACCTTTGTGTCATATCGGTTGATTTTATGTATTTGATCACGGTAAAAAAAGATATAGTCCCTAAAAGAGCTGTGAGGCAATAAGAGAAAGCCAGTTAGGACGGCCTGAATAATTTCTTTCGAAATTTTAATTTTAATTTAATCCTTCAAGAACAAAAAGTGTCATCCCGAAAGAGAACTCGTGGTTTGATTCGAGCTGTAAAGTATCAACTAAGGATAGAGAAAGGAGTTTAAGAATACTGTACGTTCTCGATTAACGCAACTAATTAAATAAGGGTAGTTGCTATGACCGAGACTGTTGCACACTAACCGAATAAACCAATAACCTACAAATATGTTTAATGCAATTCTTTCTTTGCTTGCTTTTTGGCCAGCAGCTGACGTTTCTTTAATCCAAGGGTTTTGTTGGGCATAAGTCAGTTTCATCGACGTTATAAAACTGCGGTTTGTTTGAAACTTATTCTCCCAAATTTTTAACAGGCGATTTCCGTGTCTTATCTCAAAATTTGTTTCCTAACCATTGCCCGCTGGTCTCTCCTTAACTTCTTCATGCAATGAGCAAGTCTTTGGACCTCACTGGAAGTTGGCTCCTTTTGCTTTCTTTGATCCAGGTACCACTCTTACAAAATTTCTTCCATGTTATGGTATTCACCATACAATTCCATCATACCACATTTCTCACAAGTAGCAGTAAAATAGCTGCCAAGAAAAAAAGTAAAACAAACAAAATATAAAAACCTGAGCTAGTAAAGATATACAATTAAAAACGAAAGTTGTACTTATCGAGTCAAAATTATTTGAAGAGTTGCGATTACCGCATCAACAATGATGTACAAATCGAGAGTTGCGTTAATCGAGAACGTACTGCATTTAAAAACATCCTTTTTTTTTACATAAAAAGAGGAGCCTCTTATATGCTAATCTGGAGAACTCAGACCCGGTCCATTGTACTGCCAGGGTAGCATCCTTCCCTTTTTTTTTGTGTTGCAGTAGTTGGAAATAAGGTGTAACTAATTTTACATATAACCTCAAGAGCGGTGCCCATATGAAACAGGGAGGCTGAAAAAGAAGTAGATGTCCAGAGCGGAATTCGAAACCACACGTGCGGAATATCTGCTGAACTCTCGACCACTACACCACGGCCGCCTCTAAAAAACATCCCTAAAGTGGAAGCAAACGGGTCTGAAAAGCTGTAATACTAATATACAATAAGACAAGTTCTTGCATGTTCGAAAAATAAGAAAAAAAAGAACTCGAAAAAAAACTAAGAACTCGACCACGTCATCGGTCCCAACCTCCCAACCTCCCAACCTCCCATTGCTCGTCTTGACTCTGTATATATCAGCTCCATTGTTAAAGTCAATTTGCTGAATTTGCTGCTTACTCGACACTTCCCGAAAGCGTATTGGCTCCACCTGAGCTTGAGTCTGTAAATTCGGCGGTGAGGCAGATTTTTTTATCTGAAGAGATGTTCTTCTACGCTGTAAAACTACTACGTAAGCTCTTCAGTGATTCCTAATCTTGCTTTTATTCTTCTTGGCTCTTTTTGAGCAGATGTAAGACTGCATTCGTCCAGCCGGTCCCAAAAAAGGGACAGTTACCGTTAAATTGCTCTAAAGTTCTTTCTTTTCAGGGTCGTTGTTAAGCCGTCAAGTCATAAAATATCTCGAAGAACGAAAGCTTCTTAATGACCAACAGTACGGCTTTCGAAGCAAAAGGTCCACTGGTGAATATATCGCATATTTCACCGAAAAGTGGAACAAATCATTAGACTGCTTTGGGCTAGAGTTAGATTATTGGCGCGAATATTTCAGCATTTGATAGAGTCTGGCATAGGTATCGACGAGTCTCCTGTTCAATGAATTAGAAGTTACCTCTCCGGCCGTTCAATTCAAGTTGCATTGGGAGGTTTTAAGTCTGATACCCAGGGCTCCGCTCTGTCTCTGATTCTCTTCCCTATCTTAACTAACGATCTCTTGTCTGAAATTCTTATCCTCCAAACTCTTTTTCTGACGACTCAACTCATTCGTTTCCAAATTCACGTCGCTGTCCTTCGGATGTGGATCGGGAACAGTTGCGTATGAAGAGCTCATCGAATTCTTACTTTGACTTGTCATTGTTGCATGGGGTCATAAAAACCATGTAGAAATTAATACTTCGAAAACACAAACATGTTGTCATTTGTCGTTAAAGCTTAAGATCCCCTATTACCATTATCTGAAAACTGAAAATCTGTCAGTACTTGGCATGTGTGTGTTCTTCATTGGAATTACCACATATTTGATGTTCCCAAAAATGCTGCAAAATGCTTTGGTTTCTTAAGGCGATGCAGGAAATTCTTGGCCACTTCTGATTTGGATATAATTTAAACGGCTTACATCCGTCCAAAGTAAGAGTATAACTCCCATATCTGGTCAGGTGCTCCTCAAACATCCTTGAGCCAAAGTGATAGGCTAAGCGTTCAAATATGATTCGAGTATCAGAGCAAAAAATAATATACCGTTAAAACAAGTGAAGACTTTGAGTCATGTGTCAAAAACTGGCCCTTCCACAGCAACATGTAGAGAAGAAGAGAAAAAGCACCATCCTACGAATCAGACTACATATTTAACAACGCAAAAACATTTTAGAAATCTTTCTTATAAACACGGCCATAAACTCACTTGTTTCTGAAAGACAGACCCATTTGCCTTAAGTTTATATGCACTTGTGCAAGTAAATTCCCACACTAAACCAAAACACATGGAACCTTTTAGTCCCTTGTTAAACACTATGAGATGACAAACAACCAACAGTATACAAATCACGTGTTCTATTTAAAAGGGAACAGATCACTTACATCCTGCCACAGGACCGAGTCTTCTTATCTAAGTTTCATGCTGTTTGTAATTAATTCACGACAAACGGTCGATTGTCAGTTACCATACATGTGACCCATCAATTCTTGTCTCTTGTAATTTGTTTTTTATGTTTTCGTGGTTCTTTTTTCTTTCTTTTCTCGAACAACAACAACAAGAACAACAGCAGGATGCTCAGGCACCCACCGGAAATTTCAATTAACCGCGTGACACGCTCAGGATTATGATGGTCGTTTTCAGATGGATTCGAAAGGTACCTAGTTGATGAAGATCTCCTGCCAATGAATCAAAACACATGCCCAGAATACTGTGCTCGCGTGTTTCGAATTATTCGTATCTTTCAAAAGGCAAAACGAAAAGTGTCAACCTTTTGATTGACAAATCACCATCACACAATTTATGGCTTGGGTACTCTATGGAAAAATTCCGTAGACAACAAAGTCGCACCAAAACGCAATTATCCTGTCGATTTGAATTCAAACGCAAAGGTGGCTGCCATCAAACATCAAACATCCAAAAGCAAGATAGGTATCAAAAACACAAAAGTGTCTCAATGTCCTCAGGGAGTCCTTGTAGCATTGAATGACTTGCGTATTTCATTTTTCTAAATCATTTGACTCTTACAATGAAGATACTCAATTGTTCGTATATCGATTTCAAAGGCCCAAAAATTGGAAAATAATATTGTTTTTTCTCCCATCATCATCGTCCCTTTAATCTCCCGTAGGAATATCAAAAGTCAAAATTGCATTCCCATAGACACTGTAGAGACGACAACACGGGTGACACCTTTGGCACAAATTGAAATAAATCTCCTCATACTGTGGCAGTTAATTCAATGACAAGGGTGGACCAACAACACACCTTTTCCTCAAAATGAAAACCAAACACACAAAAAAAAAGTATGAGTATCCTTTGCAGGAATTCCCACAAGGAATAAATTTTCAATTACTTCCGAATTAGATTCAGGCCAAGTAGTTGCCAGGGGCGGCAGAACACTATTTTTTTAGGTGGGGAGCATGATAGAATAAAATAAGGTATGGTAGTTTTATATATGCATATATATAATACATATATATACAATATACATATACATATATGAATATAATACATATTTTTAAAAAAGAATGACTAAAGTGAATGACTAAGTGACTCTTCTTACATAAAGCCCAGCACTTCCAGTGGATTTAATGCTATAAAGCCACTGGTAACCCCAACAGCTTCCATCACGGATGAGGGGTGCTCCAACTCGGTAGCAACTTTGTCCACTGTAACTAACTCTATGTCAAACCAATCTAATATCGAAGAACTCACCGCTTTACCACCTGTGAGGAGTATTTTTGTTTCTCGTTTTTCTCCATCAACGTGTGAAGATTTAGTTCACAATTATATTCTTAAAAATAGTTCATCGGTTTGTGTATCTAATCTTTCCATTCGAAAATTCGTCATGACACCAGAAAAGGAATATTCTTCTTTCGAGATCAAAGTTGGAAGAAACCTCGAGCTCTACAATTTTCTATGCAATAGGTCTTTTTGGCCTTTGCATACTGTGGTCCATGATTTTTTTCGCAGCAAGAAGCGACGACCCAACAACAGCTGAAAGGGCATAGTTGATACATTCTCACGAACGAAACAATGATAACTTCATGAACGCTGGTTGCCTCAAAATCTATTATCAAAATGCAAGTGGAATTCGAACCAAACTACCTGTCTTATACCATTCATCTACCCACGTAGACTACGATATTATTGTTATTGTTGAAACCTGGCTTTGGAGTGGAATCCCCGATTCTGAAACTGTCAACGGTGGTTCATATATAGTCTTCCGACGAGATCGATGTATTACTGCTGAAGATCGCGGAGGTGGTCTACTATTGGCGGTTCGTTCATGCTTCCCATCCCATATAATATCGCTGCCAATCATCGACATCGAAAAATTATGCGTGTCACTTCGTCTCGGAATAGGTATTTCCGTGTATATAATCACAAGCTACATACCACTTAGAAGTCCCATTGATATTTATGAAAAGCACCTTGCTAACATTGATTTTGTAAGTAATTTGAATGACTGTCCGCAAAGGTTTTTGTAATAGGTGATTTTAACCTGACTGATGTGAAATGGTCTTATTCTTCTAATGAAAATATGCTTATTCCCTGTAAATCAAAAAGTGCTATCAAAATAGCTTTTGTTGACCATTTATTTGCTCTAAACTTATGTCAAATCAGGAGCGTTGTAAATAGCTTGAATAATATTCTTGATCTTGTTTTCATACCACATGATGAATTCAAGCGTTCAGTGTATGAAACGCTTCCTTTGTCATTATTAAACGATTCTATCAATCATAAAGAATTATATATTGCAATTCAATTATACACTTATTTAATTTATTTAAAATTAATAGTAACAATTCATTATCATTTAACTTTTTAAAGGCCAATTTTAATGAACTTGATAATTATCTTGAAAGTATTGACTGGAAAACTGAAATTTTAAACTTAGATTTACAAAATATGTTTGATCGCTTTTCGCAGATTTTAAATAATGCTTTCAATCAATTAGTGCCACACAAAAAGAAAAAGAATATTTCCAAACCTCCATGGTATGACAGGCTGACACACCTTAAAAATTTAAAAAATAAATCTTTCGCTAAGTTTAAGAAATCAAATGATTTGGCTGACCAAATACAGTTTTGTAATCTTCGCAGGGAGTTCAATGTGGTAAGTAAATTCTCGCCTCTCTAGTTCGCCTTTCTGGTTATAATCCTAAAGTAAGTATAGGATCCTTACAGTTAGATCTCAATGATGTCTTAGAAGGATTGCATGATCTTAAGCCAAACGCTAAACCTGGCGTTGATGGTATTCCTGCGATAATTTTGAAAAGATGTTCTAGTTCTCTGGCTCTTCCATTACTGATCATTTTTAATTCTTCATTGTCATCTGGACTGTTCTTAGATGAATGGAAATCCTCTTTCTTGATTCCAATTTTTAAATCGGGTACCAAAACAATGTAGAGAACTACAGAGGTATCTGTAAACTATCTGCAATTCCTAAGTTTTTTGAAAGCCTTGTCAAAAAAAACTTGGTTTCCTAGTGAAGGAACACATAAGTGACGCCCAACATGGGTTCATCTCGGGAAGATCAACAATCACCAATTTAACATGTTTCTCTTCTTTCGCTGTTGACGCTATTGAAAGTAAAGATCAAGTGGATGTTATTTATACCGATTTTAGCAAAGCGTTTGATTCGGTTTGTCACAAAATACTGCTTCAAAAATTGGAATCATTTGGTTTCCACTCAAGCCTCCAAAGGATCTGTTCCTTTCTCATAAAATGGGTTCAAAAAGTCAAAATTGACGAATTCATCTCAAGGCAGATAAATTGTACCTCTGGTGTTCCACAGGGTAGTCATCTAGGTCCTCTACTTTTTATCATATTTATTAATGATGTTGTTAACTGTGTCAACTTCAGCAAATGCCTCATATACGCAGACGATCTGAAACTTTTTCTGAAAGTAACCTCTATTAGTGATTGCCAAAAACTCCAATTGGATCTTGATAATCTATCTCGCTGGTGTGTGTTAAACCGCTTGAATCTTAACGCCAACTGCCAACAAATGTTTTGTGATTTCTCTCTCGAGAAAGAATCATATGCAAGAGTTTTCATATTTTCTTGATTGCAGCCCTCTTCAGAGAACAGAAAAATTTAAGGATTTAGGCGTATTTTTTGACTCCAAATTCACTTTTACACCACATATAGAAGCTATTGTATCAAAAGCTAACTCAATGTTAGGATTCATCAAAAGAAATTCAACAGACTTTACTAACCCCTGCACCCTTGTGTCTCTTTATACCTCGCTAGTAAGACCCAACCTAGAGTATGCAGATATCATCTGGAACCATCACCAACAATGTTTTTCCGATCGAATTCAGAAAGTTCAGAATAGGTTTACGAAGTATGCATTTTACAAAATGCGATGGTACTATCATCCAAATTCCACAGCTAGGCAGAGTCTTCAAGGTTTGCAGTCGCTCAAATCACGTAGAACTAGTCATGACATAGTTTTTGTGCGAGACATTTTATGTTATCATATAAAGTGTCCTTCCTTGTTGTCCTTAATTTGTATTTATGCTCCAGAGAGGCCGTTAAAGGATAGAAATCTTCTTTCAATTCTTTTCAATCAAGGCACAGAACTAATTATGGCATGAGTGAACCAATTTCAAGATCAGTTAGAGAGTTTAATGAAATTTGTGGTCATATTGATTAAGCCTTCTCTAGAGATAAATTTCGAAATGAATTGTATTACTCATTTTTAAGAAATTGAAACCTATTTTGTAATGATGTATAATCTGTTGAGCTCATTGCTCGTAGGTGAAATAAACAAATAAATAATAAATAAATAAATCAAGGAGAAAAAAAGGATAAGAAATAATGCATAACGTTGAGTCTATGACCGATAAATAAATGATTCAAATCACTTGGTCAGTCTCAATCAAGCAAAAATTAGTATAACAATATTCATAATTGCATAACATTTTTTTTGCCTCATTTAACTAAAAAAAATTGGTATATTTCCAAGGCCAGAAGGTGGGGTGCACCCCATGCTTAGGAAAGTTAGGTGGGGTCTATACCCCACCCACCCCATATCTTCTGCCGTCCCTGGTAGTTGCGGGTATTTCCGCTTTAAATAATTCTTCCTGATTTATGTGTGAGTTTTTAAGTTGTGTATGTGTGTGTCCTGCTTGTGGAGGTCCTATCATTGGGTTTTCTTTTTTAGTTTAGTTTTTATTATTTTTATTTCAATTTTCAACTTGCGAATTGTCCTTTTCAGGGTGCCATGCTGGAGCGGGCCACTTCCTTTCTTTGTGTTGTACCTATATGCCCAGCTCCTTCTATGGTTGTTTGTCTCTGGCAGTATATTCTCATTCTCACACAAAAAAAAAGAAGAAGAAAACCACACGAAACCTTAAGAAATGAAATTGAAATCCTTACATCCTCTGAGATTCCACTTTCGTTACTTTCCTTTTTAATAATATCCTTTCTTTGGTTAAAGGTAAATATTTGATTTGTGTTTTTCTTCTTTTTTTTTGGAAAGGAATCCTGATTGATGTAGCCACCCTGGGAGGAAATTGAATTCATATGCCAACAAGGTACGTCTACTTCTGGAACTACGTCCATCAGTAGAAGTATTTTACTCTGACATGGGTGACCACCTCGTAGATGACAGTCACGTCATTCTGATGCACAGGATGTTTTCTTTTTTAGAAGAAAGAACTGCAATTGAATTGATTATTATTATTACCTTCCGGATAGCCATAAGAATGCAAGGAAGTGGCTACCATTCATTAAACGTCAGGGACGAGTGACATATTTATTTTGACTATTAATGCTTTCATGCGATGTGAGTTGTGTCTTGTGTGGCAATAAAATCCTGACAAATTGAATTGTTGTGGCGACCACCTGCATTGTTCGTTCGAATAGTTTCGTAAAACTGAAGCATGGCTGTGAAAAATGTAGCGCAGAAATGTAGAGAAGAATTTAATGGTTATATTTTGGAAGAGTGTTGGTAGTTGTTTGCTTAAGGAACAAAATAGAATTTCAATCGATCTGCAATTTTTTTTCAAGGCCAAGCACGATGAAGACTACATTTCTGTCTGGTGACAATTTTGTCGCTATCAGTCAATTATGCATGCGACTATTATGAGTACTACAAGTACAAATGCGGGTATGGAACACTGCACCAAGAACCCACCCGGTGAAGATGTCCTAAATATGTGAAAGTCTAAGTTTTTAAGAAACCTTTTATTAAGTACACGAACATCTTAGTTTCAATACAACTGATTGAGGTATCTGCTACTTTGTGACTAACTGCCTTGAAGTGATTTCTTATGTGTCTTTCTTGAACTTCATGATGTTTATATTATTGTCAGTATGACCTTACTGTACCTTGTCTATTGCTTCCGGTCTTAGTTTTGTAATCGTTTATGTTTATATCATTTCCAGTAGATCGGAGTGACAAAGATTTTTTAGTAGATCTTCAATAATAAGAGTTTAAGACACTTTTGAATGGATGGGATACTCACTTGAAAAGGATCCAAGAACCTTCTGGAAGTTTGTTAACTCAAAATCAGATGGTTATATAGCTAGTTTTGTGTATGAGAACTGTTCTTATGAGAGCATCTCTGATATTTGTAATGCATTTGCTGACCAGTTTCGCAGCTCATTTTGTGATACTACTGTTTTCATTGATGCTGATTTCTTCAGATATCTTCACAACTGTAATCCAGTATGTTTTGATAACATTGTTATTGAAATTGATGAACTTTTTTGCAGTCTTGAAACCTTAAATGGCGAATTTTCTTCCGGGCCGGATGTCATTTCTCCCTCTGTACTAAAACAATGAAGATCATGCTTAGCATTTCCGTTACAATATTTGTTCTTACTTTCTTTGAAATTTAGTAAATTTCCTTTACTTTGGAAAAGATCAACTACCACTCCAGTTTTTAAAAATGGGGATAAATGTGATATAAAAAACCATAGACCCATTGCCAAACGTTCTAGCATTCCTAAACTGTTTGAAAATCTAGTATGTGACCAGCTGGCTTTCAGTGTAAAAAACGTTATTTGCACACAGCAACACGGTTTCGTCAAAAATAGATCGACTGTCACAAACCTGCTATGTTTTCTTCAAAAATGTTCTTTAGCACTAGAAAATAGTAATGAGCTCGATTGCCTTAACACGGATTTTTCTAAGGCTTTCGATCAACTTTCACACAATATTATTCGTTCAAACTAAGGGCTATTGGCTTCCTACCTTGTTTACCGACTGGGTACTTTCTTATCTGTCTATGAGATCTTACCAAGTAAAGTTTCGTAATATCCTTTCCAACCCTTTTAATGCTGGCTCAGGTGTACCTCTGGGAAGTCATCTAGGACCTTTTCTATATTTATTTTAGTTATCAATGATGTTGTGTCTTGCATTTCCTTCAATGAAATATTTATATTTGCTGATGATATGAATTTTTTTTTTTTAATTACTGGTTCGCTTGATCGCTCTCATCTTCAATCCGATATTAATCATTTTGTAGTTTGGTGTTTTAAAAATGGGCTCAGCCTTAACCCCAACAAATGCCAAAGCATGACTTTCTCTAAAAAGAAGGAACCTAGCAACCCAAGTTATTCTATTTCCAATAATATTTTGAGTCAAGTGAAATGTTTTAAGGATCTTGGCGTGTATTTTAGTTTCAATATGGACTTTACTCAACATGTCAACTACATCGTTAGTAAGGCCAATAGTTTGCTTGGTTTTATGAAAAGATGGCCAAAAGAGTTTCAAGACCCATATGTTACCCTTGCTCTATACAATTGTTTAGTACGACCTCCTCTAGAGTATGCTTCTCAAGTCTGGTCGCTTTTTATGAAATACACAACTCAAGAATTGAATCAGTACATCATAAATCCATAAGATTCGCTCTTAAAGGGCTTCCGTGGGTAAACCCTTATGATTTCCACAATATGAGCACAGAATCTAATTATTACATATGCAACTTAACGATCTGGTGTTTTTGCATCAACTTATCACCGGTCATATCGATGCACCTGAGTTACTTTCTTGTGTTCAATTCAACTCTTGCGGCGGATCTTACCACCTGCGTAACTTAGTTTTAATACACTACCCTTACCATAGAACAAATTATGGCATGAATGAGCCCTTGACTCGTATGGGTAGACTATTTAATATTAACTCAGATTTAATTGACTTTAACTTAAGTAAATTTAGTTTAAAAAATTTGTTAAAAACCAGTGCTCCACTTTCTTAAGTTTAGTTTGCATGTTTGCATGTCTCATATATTTTTAATTTATGTTTTAATTGTTAATTGTATCACATTTTTTATGTCTTGTTTGCTTTAATAGTGTACTTTATTTAAGATAATTTTGTAATTTATATTTGAAATTTTTTGCTATAGTGTTTCTTTTTTTTACTATCCTTACGTCCTCTATGTGCTGGTGTTGGTGTTATACTAACTAACTACTAACACTTGCATTAATGATGAAGAACGTAACTGTGATTAAAAAAAAAAAATTTAATTTAAAAATTTAATATTTAATAATGCGTGGCATCGATTTAGTGTGGATAGTTGAATGCTATGTGATAGCTTACAAGTCACATTGTCTTATCGTGTTCATACAACAAAGCCGCCACTTTGAAACTTACCACAGTTGTTGGAATGAAAACAAAATTGACATTTAGTAGCCAAATTTAAGAAGCCTCGAGTGAAAGACTGCAGTGAGCACAGCACAAAGAATTTGACTGATTGCATGTAACGCACTTTTGTAGATGGAGCTTAATTATTGCATTGGGTACAAAATTACACTTAAAGCAAGATAAAAAGTCGCTTTCAAAGTATGGTCAAAGTACACCCCAGATGATGACAATTATGCAGACTGGTCTCGAAAGGGAATACATTTGCTTCAAGAAAGGAGAGCTCACCAAAGTTAGCTCTAGACCCAATTAGCTTAGCTCAACCTAATGAATCAAGTTTCGCTAAACAATCCTCAAGTCCTGTCCACAGAAAGTACCTACCGTTTGCCAATATACTCTTCTAAGAATATTGTCAAATAATTAAGCCATCCATGATGTACCATAAACTCATTTTCGCACCTCGATCCCATAGCGGGACTCTGTTAAGTACAAACCCTAATCTGCTTACGCCCATTTGGCAACAAAGAATGCCACAAATTTTCTGGTCGCCTTTATCGCAAACTCAATATTGGCCTTACCATTTCCCATCACAGGAGTTCGAATACAGGTCCAGGGGTTCACCCTAGCAAAAGTTCGGCCAAAGTTCGGAAACTAATTGATCCGTGAGGTCAACATGTTTTCCAATATCCCTGACGGTCTCGATTCCATGAAATCCCAATTATATTGGCATGGAACAGCTGACACCACTTACCTAAGCATCGTCGTCGTTGTCGTCTCCTTAGTCCTCAGTCGTTGGCTATTTCCATCACCATCGATAGGGTCGCGTCATTGGTGTCGTTGCCGTTCTCGTCATCATCGGCAACAGAGCACATCGCAGCAGCGACAGCACACAGACCGCGTAACATTTGACGCGCAAGTAAATTAGAAAACGGTGGAATGTTTTGGTCGCTTTTTCCTGGTTCTGAGGGTTTTTTCCATCTTATTTTTGCTTTTGCCGCGCTCAATGCTCCAAGTCCCGTTGCTAGTGTGATGGTGGTTGCTTTTGTGCGATGTAATTTTTGTTATACGTTCTGGTAGTAGGTATGTGAAATGTGATGGCGGTTTTGTTTCGATACTATGGTAGCGAACAGTCTGTCTACACAGTCTAATGATTGGTTTTCGATGATGATTGACAGCTTTTGATATTAAATTTTCGTTTTATTTTGTTTTCTTTCCGTTTCGTCCTTTGTCGTCCTTTCTATTTATTTTTTCTTTTCGGTTTTGTCTTTCATTTGATACATCCGAGTGCTGGCGGATCTTTCTATTTCGACGCGTAGAGCTATAGAAATTAGCTGGGCGTAAAATCGAAATTATCATCAAAATCATGACGAGTGAGTGAGTGAACGAGTGGTTGGCGCCAAGGACGCCGCTGATGGCTGCTCGAAATCATGATGAACAGGATAAGGGAAATACAGTTGAAGATAATGAGACCAGCAACTGCTGTTGATGTTCCCAATTTAGAATAGACGGACGTTTTGATTAATGGGGTCAACTATAGAGAGAGATACTCAGAAAAGGGATCCTTGATAGGTTTTTAAATAGTTCCTCATAATAAGGGCTTTTGGGTGTGAGCTGTGAGTTGGAAAGGCGTGTTGGTGTTGATGTGGTATGTTTTGCCGGTGTTTTTCTTTGATGCTTCTGTTTTGAAACCTATTTCTTAGTTGAGGTGATAACTAGTGAAACTTCTAATGGACTGCCACTGCGGTGTCTGATGGTGCGGCTAGCGGCTGAGTTGATAAAGACCTGCGAATGAATTCGGGATGAGGCACAGATGGATATTATGAAAAAAGCAGATGTTTGATTGATGGATACCATCGCATCGTTAGGAGTTTTTTGAATATACACAGTCCATTTTAAAACTTAACAAACACAAATTGCAGAAGATGCTACAACAGGTAGTGAACTAGAAAACCTTCGGAGTAGCACGAAGTTTGAAGTTGAACTTCATGTTGCACTTTTTAGGGTAAAAGTGTAGCTTAGCTTCAGCTAGTAAATTTACACATATTTTAAAGAACTTACGAGTTTATAGACTAATAAAATTAGACAGTGAGAAGATAAAACTTTACTCAAAGCAAATATGTCAGGTGATCCCCTGATCAATCAGCCAACTGCATTAATCATGTTGCGATCGACGGAAGATATACGCTTCCAGTGTTGTTAATGTTCGAACTTCCGAACGGCTAACTTTGACTCTGACCATTACCTTGTTTCCAAGAAACGAATGAGAATATCCCGTTCATGTCTCGCGCGATTCATAACGAGTTGAAACATTATGGAATCGCAAGAGATATTCTATGCCTTTCCCAATCAAGTGTCCTCTCAAATATCTTTGAATTTTATGCTGAATGTATTAAGCATTGAAGACCAGTAGGAGCAATTCCAATAAGACATCAGAACCTCAGCCTCTGATGTTGTGGGTATCATTAGAGACTTTCAACACGAAACCCATGCATCGATGCAGAATAGCAGAATGTTGATGCAAGAAATAAGAAGGGCTGCTTTCGACCAGTATACCGAGATTTGTAGGGACGACAGATCTGAAACCCACAGAATTATCAAAGAACCAGCAGCACGAGAAGCGCTTGTTCAAGGAAATGGAAAGATACCATCATAATAAAAAAATAAATAGGAATAAAATTCAATAGTTTTACTAAAAAGATCACGCCAGGGTGGTAGACCTTGAATTCGCAAGGGTCGGGAAATACCACCTCGACATACAATTGAAGGTCCCGGAGTTGTGTCAGGCCATAACTTTGTTGCACCACTTTATTTACTTATTTAATGAAAACAGAACCTCGTCTACCTAGAATGCGCTATAGACACGCTAAGTAACATCAGTGAGAACTGAGGAGATCATACAGCAAAACTGATTTACAAGAGTAAATCGCTGTTACTTTGAATCACTGAGGTTGGGTTGGAGCTTAGAGGTAGCAGATAACTGGGTTGGTGACTGGGGTATTGGGCTTGGGATTGAGATTGGGAAGCCCTACTGAACCATTCAGAACCCTGAATGAACTTTTGTATTCTGTTCGGTGGGACGTTAGAGATGACGCCCAGTTCATCGGATATCTATTCTTCAATGGATTTTTCTTTCTTTGTGTGGTTCAAGCTGGGGCACTCACAGAGGAAGTGGAATGATTTTTCCTCTGCCTCTTCATCCGCTACACAAGTCGGATATGCTAGTGCTCATTTTCATAATGTGGGTACCCAAAGAGTCGTGAGAACGCTAATCTATAGGGAGAATCAAAGACTGCTAAGCTGGAGCAAAAATTTTGTTTTTTTTTTTGTTTGAGCAAAAATTATGTTTTTTTTTTTTTTTTTTTGTTGCAAATATCTGGCCAAAGATTTCTGGAAGCCCGACATGTTCCCGAGGATGACCAGGACAACCTGTCATTTGCGGTTTTAGAAAGTTTTGTTGATCTTTGTTTTTTCTTGTTCTATTGGCTTCAGAACTGAGGTGTTCGTTTCGCTAGATTCAAGTGCTGACCCTATTTTGTCCAATTTGTCTGCCATTTCATTACTGGTTATATCACTGTGTCCTGGAATCCAGATTAAAAATACGGTGTTTGTTGAGCTGAGCGTTTGTGAAGAAGTAGATATGATTAGTGCTTACACAAGGATCAGATAGTGTTTTAAGCCAATATTCATATTCGGCTTGGGAAGCCTTTACATAATCCCAGGTAGCATTTTTAAACAATTTGCTTTTACAACCTTGTATTCCTCCCAGCATTCTGTTTAGCCCACTGAATTTGAAGCCAGTATCACAGTGGTTCTGTGTCCTGATATGCCAGAGAGCTTTTGGTTGCCATCTCCTTACTGAAAAAGTCTAGGGGAGCCAACGTTAGGAAAGTTTCCAGAGCAGCAGTTGGGTGTCGACGTCATACCACTGATTGAGCCAGTGCATGTAAGCCTTTGGATTTCGGTCATGGTTTTGAAGTTAGATGCCTCAGTCTGGGGTGGTATGTCATGATTGGTCTTATAATGGATGTGCCCAGTGAATAGTTTTGAGACCAAGTCCCCGTTTTTTCTCCCAAAATTCTACTGTAAGTGTAGAAGGCGATTTCAGTTTTTCTATCTCTCTCATTTAAGTTTTCGATCGAGTGTGCGATCAAGGATAATTCCGAGATATTTCGCCGTACCAGAAAAATGTATTGGTATACCGTTTATTGTTGGTGGAAGTATATATCTGGAATGTTTCGCTTTCTAGTGAACAGAACTAGCTCTGCTTCGTAGGGTTGACATTTAGTCCGAAGTTTTTGGCCCAGTTGATAAGTTTGTTAAGAGCTGCTTGCAGGAGCTCAAAAAGTGCTGCTGTGTTTTTCCCGAAGTCATGATGACAATGTCATCGGCATAGGCTACAACTTTTATTCCGTAAGCAACTAAAAGCCATAGTAGCCACAGCCAGGAGAAGTGGGGTTAGGGTGCTTGCACCTATTTCAGCACTATTCTTTTTCTGAGCATGAAATCTTTTCACAAATCTGTAAGGGCCTGCAGATTTGTATGCCGAGAACGAGTTGACGGCCCACATCTTCTATTTGGTGCTGAGATTTGATTTCACTTTGTTTTTGTGTTTTCGAAATCAGAAGAAATCAAAATCACGCACTCCAGACGACCAAACAGAAGGGACTTGATTTCCAAAAAGCCGACAAATTTATCATCTTCGCTTGGCAATACAGATACAATCAACTTCATCCAAATTATCAAAATATTTAGTATTTCAAAAAGCCATCAAAAGAGCTCATCGAGCGTATCCATCTTGTGGTGGAATGAAGAGTGGGAACAGCTTGACTGACCGCCCAACAGTGAGCGGTTCAACCATATGAATACACATTCGTAGCCAAAACATCAAACACTCAAGATTTATTTCAACCGAATTGCGGTTCTCTAGTAAATTTCACCAAATCCGCAATTAGTTTGCCAACCTCCAACATCTACCTACTGCCCTGCACCATTGCGGTAGCACAATACATCTAACCACAGCATCGCCTGAGCGCGTTTATATACACAGATAGCAGCAACACAGCCATCATCATGATCATCAACTATAAACTGCAAGTCCTGTCTGCTACTTAGCCGCTCTGTATACTACTGCAACAGAGCAATGAAACGACGACACATTATCTTGACATAATCCGTATTAATCCTATGCACACGAAATTTTCTGAAAGTAATTTTCAACACCCCCCATACCCTTAAGTTGCCCCAACCACCAAAGCTTCCCACGTAATCCGTTGCTCGTCCTCTCATTCTCGTCCTTTCTGCATTGCATCCCATTAAAATGAATGCGATACCCTCAACGAATAATGTAAACCCGTTATTACATCTGCTAATAGCCTGGCTGTAACCCTCCACCCGTACAGAAATTTCAATGGATGAGTTTTTAGAGAAGTCTGTATTTACATTGTTCCCCATTTGGAGACGCGACGCGGAGGGGCAAATGAAACTACGCATCATATAGGAACATTTGTAGAGACAAATGACGACATACATAAAGGCATACATGCATATTATGTAGGTACATAAGTAAGAAGGTGTTATCGCGCGATTGCTGCTTATTAAAATATTTTTATTACATTTGGCGGGTACCTCTACTCTAACTCTAACTTGAACTCGATCTCGGCGCACTGCCATGCCGGTGCTGGTGGCGGCATCTTTTCAAAGGACCAAGGAATGTATATTACTTACATATACCGCAGAGTAAGTGAAGGAAAGCCAAAGACCGGGTTATTAGCATAATAAATTCTCATTAACACCCATACACATGCACCCATGTGGGGAAACACGACAACTACTACTGTGTACAGATGGCATCACATCACATCCCAAAGGAAAGGGGTGGCACTGTGGCAGTTGTATGAATATCTTCCCTTGAGGCTCTTGATTGGATTTTAGTGATTCTTGAACCGTAGTTCCCCGCGTACGGTAAGGTCTGTTCCATGATAATTTTGATAAAATGTTAATTAGCTGTGTAATGATGAGCTGAAATGAGTAAAAAGAGAGGAACGAGGAATGGCCGCATAAATTGTCATTATGTGTCTGACGTGTCTTCCCTTTTTTATCTGCTTTGATGTATAGAATTGGGTATAGGAACTAGGTATGGTAGGTATATCCTTTTTTTGTCAATTACGACCACCTTGATCTACGAAATCCTTATTTATGGGATTTATTGATGTGGCCACTGTCACCGGAAGGAGAGGTGCTAACTGCAACGGATGTATGGGAAATGGGATTTCAAATGTAATTTATTTTTGTGAAGGGAATTAGATTTTTTTTTTAATATTCTTTTTGTATGATTTCTTAAACACGAGACACATATGAAGTGAATTCATTGCTTACACGTAAAATCTTTAATCGATTTGTGTAGGGAGAGAAAGTGTCAGTATGGTTTCCGATGTAGTGAGAGGAGACTGATACTTTTTTTTTTTTAAGTATCATCCCAATTGTGCTCCAACCTTCTATAAGTATACCAATTTTTTTTTTTTCGTCAGAGGTTTTTAAAATACCAATCAGGACACTCAGACCTAAAAACCGTACCATTGAACAAACATGTAACAGCCTTCTTTTGGTATAGCTTTCCAGATGCTCAGAAAAAGCCAAATTACGCTGCCATGATAAGGAGCTGGAGTACCAGCCCACACCGAGTATCAATTGAATGGTTTTGACAAAAAAAATGCCCCGTGGCAAACGCCAACAATCTTTTTACAGTCTTCTGTGCTGCGGTATATAGGAAAAATGTTGCACTTTTCATATTAACGTTGTTCCTTTTCTTGCGATACGAGCATGGTGATCTCGATGGTGTAAGTCTAAATGTTCAGTTTTTTATAAAACGTATTACTGTTGTTATCCAATTCCCAGAACGAGCTAAAAAAAAAACATACTTTTGCATATTTTCAGTGGCCCTACTAATTACCCGAAAGATATGGTTTTAGTTTTACTACCTGTGTAGAGTGTAGGTACTGTAATACTAATGAGATTCACTTCTGGACAAAGCTCGTGAGAAAGAGGCTTTTGGCCGATTATATTACCCCAGATTATGTTACCTCGGCATCTATTGATTCATAATGCTTTTGGCATTCCTGTGACCAACAAAATTCAACGTAGGAGTTCGTGTAGTATTTAAAGTAATAATATTAAACATTTAAATGAAAACTCTAAATTCAGAGATGTCTTTTGGAATTGGTGCCACCGAGATAGGTGCTCGAAGTGCGATCATTATTCTTGCTCAATCGGACTTTGTAAATCAAGATAACTGATCTTCTTTTTGAAAAAAATCACACTAACTTGATTTTAGTTTAAACCTACATAAAAGCAGTTCCCTGAACACAAACCTTAAATTTTCAATGAGTTATGGTTATGTCATCTTGATACACTACGACATTTATTCATCTAAATAAATTCTCCATTTCTTTTTGAAATTGAGCTGCTGCCGTTTGATAACCGTGAGGTAATTTTTTCACTTTTAGTTAGCCAACGTGTGTTCTCTAGGAACATAAAAGTTGTGCCTATTCATCCAGCAGTAGGCAGCTGGATACACGCATTCGACAGATCAAGTTTAATAAACCCATTTCTAAAGATGCAAACATTTCATTGGTTTTATTCAATAGATAAATGAAATCTTCTCAATATTTTGTTTATTGTGACTTTATTGTCACCACACATTCTCCAATCACCGTTTGGCTTCGAAATTGGAACCAAAGGTGTACCCCATTCTGAATTGTCTACTTGTTCAAGCAAACCGTCATGAAAAAATTTCAGTAGTTGATTTTCTGTTTAACTTTTCCAGTGGCTTTGGCTCTTAAAAAAATATCAACGAAATCTTGTTTCCTTTATAATCTCCTAACCTTTCTTGGAACATTTCTGAAAACTCGTGTTTTAGTTGATTGACAACAGTTAATAAACTTTCTTGAACATTA
The DNA here is from genome assembly GCA_914767635.1 of Melanostoma mellinum. Lineage (NCBI taxonomy): Eukaryota > Metazoa > Arthropoda > Insecta > Diptera > Syrphidae > Melanostoma > Melanostoma mellinum. Next base: position 258,128,246 of record OU612058.1, read on the forward strand.
ATTTGGGTCACTTAAACGAATTCGAAGTAATATAGTCTTGAAAAGTGTAACAAAGTTACAAATACACACCTTACCGCCAGCCAACACACACACCATTGTTACCGCATGATATTTTTCAATCCTGCCATAGAACTCACACGCACTAAGTGTAGGTAATTTTATAAGGTATCCTGAAAAATACGAAAAAGGAGAAGTCAGCCCGTGTTGGAAAAGTACCTATCTAGAGTACAGGCTACTTCCACTAGAGGAAAACCAGGGGTACGTAGTGTGCCTAGAGAATCCTAATTTTATCCAGGTCTCTTTTCTTTGGAGTACCCAGCACAAATAACCACTAGCCTCTTAAAGGCTTATGGGTTTTATCTTGCCGGCTATTAAGCTTGTTGATGCCAGTATTTGACTGTTGAGTTGGTGGCAGTGTTTGACTGCTGACGCCAGTATTTGGCTGTTGATGCTAGTATTTGACTGTTGACGCCAGTATTTGACTATTGATTTGCCAGCGATTAAGATCCCGTACTTGATAGCCGTTTTGCCAGCATAGAACTGAAGATTCTGCCATTGCCTGCTTCCAATTGGGCCATCACTACCTACTCCAAGTATACCGCTGTTTTAACTTCAGCGCTGAAATTTAAATGATTGTAAGGGATTCGTGTGCAATTCAATGACAGACTCAGCCACTGTTTCAGCTTCGTTTTCAATAGAAGAGAAGATGAGTTTTCGTTCGAGGACCAAGGAAAGCCGTGGTTGAGTGAACAAAAAACTTGATGCTCTCCATTTTGCTTCGGAATATTTTCAACAAAGAAGTTATTGTATCAATTGTTCGTTAAACCAAATTTTGAACAACCAGTTTTAGTGCATAACTTAAGACACTTCTTAGACGCCTCCGATTGAATAGTTTGTTAATACGAATTGAAATTTGACGTTGGGTCATTACATTGTGACGGGTGGGACATCAAATTACCTCTCCTTTTCGAGTTAACTTACACCCATCGCAATAGGCAAGAACCTTTGATACTTTTGTAAAAGAACCTAATTTTATATGGTTCCTGATATTGTACAGATTAGGTATTAGTATAATATATGCAAATAACTCGTAAAACAAAAATAATATGCTTCTCAATGCTTGTGACGGGTGGGTGGGACAGTACTTTTGTGAAGGGTGGGAAGAGTAATATGAGGGCAGTCCGATAAGTACTTAGCCTTTGCGCCCAATAGCGCCACTCTCGCAAGAGAAACTTACTATGTTTTCATTTTTGTAGAAGGCTTCTGTCGAAATTTCAGCCAAATTACTCGTAGTTTTGTTTTAACCGCGTGTGAAATGGAAAAAGAGCAATATCGGTCAGTGAGTCGATTCTTGTTTTTGGAAGGGGAATCACGCAGCGAAATCAAAGAACAGTTGGATGCTGTGTACGGTGACTCTACTCCTTCGATGGCGACCGTCAAAAATTGGTTCAACGATTTTCAACGTGGTCGCACGTTAGTGTTTGATGAGCCAAGCCCAGGTGCCCCGAAAACAGTTATCACGGAGGACAATGTGACAAAAATCCACGATCTCGTATTGGCAGCCCGCCGATTGAAGGGGCGCGGGATAGCTGAGATAGAAGGCATCTCAAAAGACCGCGTGGGTCACATCCTGCATGAAATTTTGGGCATGAGAAAGCTGTCGACGCGATGGGTGCCGCGATTGCTCACTCCGGACAACAAACGCAACCGTGTGACCAATTCAGAGCCGCGGTCGAACTGGGCTATGAACTATTGCCCCATACACCGTTTTCTTCAGATTTGGCCCCGTGCGACTTCTTTTTATTTCCAAATTTGAAAAAATCAATTGCAGAACAGAAATTTGTGTCGAATGAGGAGGTCATCACCGCCACGGAGGCCTACTTTGCAGAACTCGAGAAAACGTATTTTTCAGATGGTTCAAAGAAGTTGGAGCATCGCTGGGTCAAGTGTATCGAACTAAAAACACTTTTCCAAAATTTTCGATTTTCTTTTGTAGGCTAAGCAGGTACTTATCGGACTGCCCCTCGTATTTAGCCATACAAGTGTGCAAAGTTTTTTTTTGTATTTACTTTCAATCGGCTTTTTAATGAATTATTCAAATGTTACTTAAGTAATAATTTCGGGTGCCTATTGATTCGCACATTTTATTACGCATTCCATTATTTTGTTTTTGACACAATTATTTTTGTTTACTTCGCATTGCGTGTTTTGTTTTTCTGTTACTTAGATTTTCAATCATTTCGCTGCACAGTTACTTTGCATTTCTGATCTTGCTAACTATGTGTTTCGCATTACCATTGAACTTACAAATGATTATTTGGACTTTATTTATCTCGATAACTGTTTTTTCGCATTTTGTCTCGACGGTAATCTATCGTTTTTGCATTCAATTACTTCGCTCATTATCAGATTATTATTGTTGATATGTTCAGTTTTGGTGTTCAACTGAATTTTTTTGTTAAACTATGCACCCAAAATGTATGTATTTCGAAATTTGATATTATTTCTAACTAATTGGTTCTGAAAATGCTTCTAAAATATGATATATCTTTGATGATTCTAATCAATTTTCAATAAAGTTTGATTAAAAGCTAAGCAAATTGTTATAATACAAAAGTAACCGGTACAGTTCAATTTTTGATTATTTCGCCATCGTTTGATTGGTATTTTGCTTTTTGTGGATGAAAAAAGAGGCTAGAGGTGTAAAAATTCGCGCGAATTTTTACACCTCTAGCATCTTTTTTCATCCACAAAAAGCAAAATACCAATCAAACGATGGCGAAATAATCAAAATCTATATAAACAAAAGCGAAGTAATCGAAAAACGAAACAATACAAAGCGAAACGAGCCAAATATAAAGTAATCAAAGGCCAAATGATCCTTAAACGAAACGAATGCAAAGCAAAGTGAGAAATATCGAAAAATAAATAAACTAAACAAACGAAAAATTTAACAACAAAATGCGATACAACAAAAAGCGAAACAACTTTGGCGAAACAACAATAAACGAGATAAAAATGACGAAACGTACCATACCCAATAATTTCATTTTATAAGAATGTATAATGTTCTGTTCTCCAGATATGGATTTAATTATAAATTAAGTTATTTATTTTTTCAAGCGAACTGTGGGTGTCGGTTATGTTGGAATGACCCCGTTGTTCTTGGAGCTGCCTTAAGTTAGAGGCGATCATACCTACGACCTGCTTCGTTCAATCAATGAAAAACATTTTGTTCTATTCATAAAAGGCATATACCTTACCTACTCGAACTTTAACTATAGCTGTGTACATATATATATATATATATATATATACATATATATATATGTACATCATATCAAACTATCAAGAATTTCTCCCCCAAAGAGAATTCCAAGGAATCAATTAAAATGAAACAGAAAAACATCATCTAAGCGACTCCGTCTACTTGAAAATAAATTAAATGAGTTCGAGGATAAAAATCAGATGTTAAAGGACTAAAAAAAAGAACTCCTTTCACTGAAAAATACTTGTGAGAGATAGATATGATGTAGGTAATTAAAGTTGAATTCACCACAGTCACCGACTATTCGGTTTTTTTTTTTTTTTTTTTTATTTCAAAAATCATGTCCTTTATTGCCTATTTTCATCAAGTTTGTTTTACCCCAGAGAAACTCAATTGCCGTTCAGTAGGTAGGTATGTGTGTAGTTATGAAAGGATAATGGCGTTGTCCATCCACGTTTTGGTATCTACAAATCGATCTATCTGTCCGGCTGTTTGTTTTGCAAGGAGTTGACAGGCGTTAGATTGGTATTGTTGAGGCGATGATGTAATACAAACCAGTTTAGCTTGTGGTTTTTTTTCATGTCTTTCATCAATGCAATGGAAGTTTATCCTTTTTTCCTTACCTATTTTTTTTCTTTTATTTTATACTGATTCCATCATAGAGACATAGAGTGCTTCTGTTAGTTTCGAGACACTGAGCCACGCTTTCATTTGAGTGGTCATATCACTGAGAGTGTGTGTAAGAGCGACAGAGGAAGCTGAAGTATGTGTTTTTTTCTATCCTTGTTTGCAAACAGTAATAGTGGAATGGGCTTTGGTTGAATGTGAAACTTTCTATGCGTTCTAATTTTTTGTAAGCTGCTTGGATGGCCACTGGCCATGGTCAGTGTTTAGATAGTGCGGACAATGACAGTGTAATAAAGTGGAAGAGCTAGCGAGTCCTTGTTTTTTGTTCAATGAAGTGTAAACATAGTGTGCATATTGGATATAGCTGAAGACAAAGGAGGCTTTTGTTTGAGAAGTTGATGATCGAAATTCTATTGCATGCGAAACAAAGTGGACATTGTAGGGGGTGAACGATGAGAATACAAAAAAATGCGATGCAAATTAAAAAGAAGCAGAGATGCAATCGGGAAGTTTCTAACACGGTGGATGAACAATTTCATCCAAAGCCTTGGAAGTTATTTAGAGACAATGCCTTTTTTATCGGCTAAGCCAAAGAGAGTATTATTGTGTACCTACCTACTAAACCAACGTATTAAGAGGCATAAGCTGGTGGTATGAGAGTGTAGAGGAAATACAAAGATGTGAAAGACGATAAAATTAGATATTCACATTGACCAAGTGAGGAGGAGATATTCCACAAATAGCGAGTTGTAAAGAATAAAATTAGTGCCTCGAATCAGTTGGGCGGACGTCTTAGTCTTTTTTCGTTTCCAGCAGAGGTTCACAAATTAATTTCATATAAAGCATTATTATTTTAGAATTCATAATTTTGTAGGTTTAAAATTGAGAACTTATCTAATGAGTGTGATGAATTCGATAATTTTTAGGAAGTTTGCAAATATCTGGTTCAAATTTGCATAAAAACGGGCTTCAACCATCGTATTGGGAAATATGCAATCGATTTCCCTTGTTCCTTAACAGCGTTGGTTCTAATGAGTCTTATGTTTATGATTGCAAAATTGCAATGCAGGTGATCAGCAGCTCCAACGCTAGCAAATCCTTAGCTGGGAAATTGTTTGTTATTCATTGTCGTATTGGCTCTTCGACATCTCAATCGGTGGCAAATCAACAGTCAAATAAATACTGGCATAAAGTGCAACTAGCCACGGTATTGGGATGACACTGCCTCAGGTTAGAAGATCATTGCTTTTTCGTTGTTGGTTGCGTCATCGTCCATCGCATCGATTTATCCTTGGTCTGGCTGTCCATCTTTCTCTGCTATCCTTCTAACAAAGGAGTTTGAATGGTTGGTGAGGTTTTTTAGATTGCACCATGTACTTCTCTGATGATCCCAGCTTTTTCATATAGTTTTCTAATGCTGACGTTTTTACTGCGTAGATCAGATCGTAGCCAAATCTTGTGCAGTTGCGTAGAACAAAAATACAGAAAGTTTTTGCATTCCAGTCATAATTAGTCCTTGAGTTGCTATCCTTTAAAAATTTTGTATGTCTTAAAATACGAACGTTAGGATTTACAGATATTTTGGAACACAAAAATGGTGAGTATAAATTTCCATTTAAAAAATCGAACGCAAATAAAGCTTCGGACAACTCTCTACGATTTACAAGGCTGCAAGTATTAATAAGATTTAGTCGATGTGAATAACAAGGTAAGACAAAACTGTCGGTGTTCCATCCAAGACAACTCAAGGCGAAGAACAAACATTAATTTTGGACAGATTCAAGTTTCTTTATATCAACAGCATACAAGGGAGACCATATTACACTACAGTACTCTAACAGTGACCGGACCAATGAACAATATATAGCATTAGTGATATAGGGATCACTAAATTCCTTGTATCTTCGCTTAACGAAACCAAGCATAGCCATACTCTTGGAATGAACTTTATCAATATGATATTTAAAAATTAGTTTTTTTGAATTAAAACTCCAAAGTCTTTTCCTACGTCAATTCTAACTAACTTTTGTCCGTCTATGGATATGGAGTAGTCAAAATTTATTGCACATGTTTTTCTTAAAAAAGAAATTATATTGCACTTCTCCACATTTAACATCATTCCGTTAGCCTTACACCACTTAACTAGGCTGAGTTAAAAATAAGCAGATTGTGATCAACTTTGTAGAAAGCTTTGCTGAAGTCAATAAAGATAGCATCAACCTGGTTCCCTCCCTCCATTTTTAAACGAATGAATGAGGTATAATCTGCTAAGTTGGTAATTGTAGATCTACCTTTAAGAAAGCCATGTTGATGCTCGCTTAAAACTGAAATCAGCTCCACGTTCAGCTTTTCAGTTACCAGTTTCTCAAATAATTTGGGAATAGCTGACAGAATTGCAATATCTCGATCATTTTTGATGTTGGATCTTTTCCCGTTTTTAGCTTTGAGCTGCTGCTCTTGTCTCTGTTTAACTGTATAACTTTTTTTTGAACAGGTTTATATACAATTGGTTCTTAATTCTAAGATAATATTACATTTAGATACATATTTGTTTAATCTAACATTACTAACTAACAAGAGAAGAAAAATAAATATTTATGAGGTTGAGTATAAAAAAAGTCTCGGGTTGTTCAGATCCGGCTGTCTCTCTTATTTCCTAGTGCGTGTGAGTTTTATGAGTTTAGTGAAAAATACCGTGTGACATCATCAGAATGCGATATTGAGTGGCGGTAGGGTTTGTTACTTCCTTACAGGAGTTTGACCTTTGACTGTCCGAGCAATAAGCAAAGAAACATTTTATGAAGCTCGTAGAACGTCATCGTTGTTATGAGTTGAAAATCAATATTTGCATACACATAAACTTAAAACAGCATTGCAGGATATTCATTGTTATTCTTAGCTACTAAAACTCTTACCACCCCTTACTCGGACCTTTAACCTTTAATTAGAAGAGTGTACAAAAACATTTACCTGATGGGCGAAACGCATATTGAATTTCAGTTCACATCAAACAATATCTTAAATGAAAGCACTCTGCCTAAGAAACTAATAATAAATTTCTTTTATTATTTTTTTTTCTCTATTTTCAGCTTACAAACATCGTTATCCCAAATGGATCAGAAGTCACAGCATCCCTATCTACCAGCTTCATACTTGTGACAATTTTTGTTTTAGTTCTTTCTTATCAAGCTTTTTTTATCTAACCTAGCGTCCCCAAAGGTAGTCATTTAGGTCGTATTCTTTTCATTCCAATTATATATGACCTGGTTAGTCCCATATTTCACTGTTCACATATGATACGAAGTTTTACAAGATCATTTCTTCATCTACCTATTCATTTTATTTTCAACAGGATCTCGACAACTTTTCTATTTGGTGCTAAAACTGAATTGAAAATTTCCTTGGGCCAATCCATTACCTTTTCTCATAAGAGCTTCAAATCACGTCCCTGTTGCCTATCTTCTTCAAAGCCAAACCATTTTGCCAGTTGGGGCGATTCGGGACATCCATTTTCGACCAGGAACTCAATTTCATCTAGCATATTGATAATATTATTCTAAAAGCCAATTTAGTATACTCGGCCACACAAAGGTATTGTCAATGGAATTCTCCAACCCATACTCGCTCCTTGAATCCGCCTGCCAAGTGTAGTATCCTTACCAACAAGGTCGGATTTTTAGAATTTAAATTATTCAGCACTGTTTTCTTCAATTTGTTTTGAGGGGTCTTTCTTGGTATAATCCTTGATTCTATCTCCTTACCAAGATCGCACCAAGCCTCTTATCATAAAGACTTTGAAATATCCAAGAGAAATATTCGGTACTTTACTCATTCACCGAATATTTTCTGGAACCGTTAACGTCACAACCCTTTACAACTCTTTCTTACCCTAATACTGTTAATACTTGAATTTTCTCTCCTCTTTTATTCCCTCACAACCATGGCTTGTGAGGGAATGGAGGGGACCGACAATTTTCTGCCGGTTCCGGACGGCTAATCGAGAAAGTGCTTTTCATGGAGGACTTTCCTATCGGAGGACTTGTCAATTCTTCGCCATTTTTGACTTATGTTGGAATTCTGAACCAAGAATCTCCCCCGTAACAGGTAATCATGTTATAGCCATGGGTAACACCAAACAACCAAGCCTAGTTACCTAAAACAAAAATGTTTCAAACTCGGAAAGGACAGAAAAGGCAATTGGACGATACTAAAAAAGCTAGGTTTTCTCTAATCGCTGATATAGAATTTACAAGTGATACGATATAACTTTCTGAACCACACTCATGAGATAAACAAATCCGGTCTATAAAAAAACAATGACGTCCAAATTGTGGTAACTCGCTTCTGCGATGACAAAACATCTGGTTCCTGTGCATTCCTTTGATCTCTTACATAGTTGGATATTGCTGGTCTTAAAGAGTAAAAAAGCGTCTGGGCACAACAAGCTCGGGGTAGGCTATTGTCAAACAAATTTCTCTTTACCACATTTTGTAAAGAATTGAAATGAGAAAGTGTTTTTCATGGCACTCTAATTATTCTCACATGACTTCCAAATTCTTAATGAAAAGGGATATTCGTGAAAGAAGTCTGATGGTTCTGGGATTTCAACTTCAAAACTCGTATTATGCAGATGTGCGTAGTTAGTACTAAAAAAGTTGTAAACATTTTAATTTCAATTTTTCAATTTAAATTTTCCCTACTTAAGAATTCAAGCTAACCTTGAACTTTTATTTTAAGCAATGTATGCCTCTGACAAAGAACATTTTCAAGTTAATTTGGGTCCTTGGCTATAAAACTGCTAACAAACTATAACCAAAGCCCAAATTAACCCTCAAATCTTAGCGCAGCATGGTAAGCTCTTAAAACCACATCACACCCCAGACAGAATCATTAAATTAAAGTTTACGACACCAGACCTGACTTTTAAGTGTCAAATATTAAATTTTTACACTCAATTCACAGGCACTCGAAGAAGCTTTAAAATAATGCAGATCCCTCAATACTCACTTTGGGTGACATAAAACCCGCGGTTATTAAAACGATTCCCATAGCCAAGGTAGGTATCCTATATTTTCGGTGCACTAATCTTAAATTAACTGCCAACTCGTAAACAAAAGCCAACAACAAGAGAAGTCCAAAAAGGATTTCTTCGTTTCGACTAGGTACTAACGTATATGTATAGGAGCAGAGCATTCATAATGCAGAATGGCGTTGATTAACTTTTGCAAACTTTGAATATTTCAAAAACACTCTCCTCATATGCATGCCAGTAACCAGTAAGTAGGATAGGAAACCATTCATATACTCTCGTACACACACATCGGTTGTTTGGAACGATGAAAAAAAAAGAGGAGGACTTCTTTAGCTAATGGAAGAAACTTGTTTTGCATTGTGTCCTTTTGAATTACTCACATGGTGCATACATGCATACACATGCTTTGCAACGAACCAGCTTACTTTTTTTCTGGACTGAAAAGAGCAAAAGAGCAGGAAGCAGCAAGCAGCAAGCAGCAACAGCAACGGCAATGCAAAACAATAATAAAATTAGGTCAATAAACTTCATTTGTAGTTTGGCTATTTGTAGTTAATTTCTTTTAGGTGAATAAATTATACAGTTTAATGGATCCTGTTAAGTAGGATTTAGGTATATACACAAGAGTAAGTGAGGGATTTCAAAAGTTGCCCGGTAGTTAGTAACAAGTTTTGAAAAGGAAGTTAAACTTATTAGGACAGAAATTATGGCTTGATGGTTTATGTTTTCTTTTTCCATTTTATTCGCATAGATTCTGCTTTGTGCTTCTAAATGATTCATAACTGTTAAACAGGGAGAAAAACACGATGAACTTTATATTTATGAGCAACTCCTCCGCAATATGATACGCTAAAGAAGGTATTACCTCCTATACACCTCCTATACAGACGCAGCTAAAGCAAACAACTCTACTTCGTCTTCTGAGAATTTGCTGGCTTCTAACAACTAACAACAACTGCTGGGAATTACTTTCGCGATGTCCTTGCGCCTGTTGGACTAGAGATTTGCTCTCTAGCACGACTCGACAATGTCCTTAAGACGGTTTCCGTTGCCCCCACCACCAACCGAGTCGAGAGTAAAACAAAAACAAACCAAAAAAAGAACACCAATTTAATTAGTATTTATGATCAGAGCATAAGATGTCCTTTGAGATGGTTTTAACCAAAGTATAATTTAGTTTACAATAATGTCGAACACGTGTTTCTGTTTTGCTTCAAGCTCTCTAATTAAATTGCGTCTGTTTGGAGGGTTGAGTTGTGTGCTGTTTTGATGTTAAGTATACCAATACATCCTTTAGCTAAAGCATAGCACAAATCGCGTGACATTGATTTTCTTTGCAGGGAGAGTAATCTCTGATTTCAGAAAAACAATCGGATTTGAGAGCATTGTTTTTTTTTGTCCTTCTAATACCCTTTTTGTATTCTTCAAGACACCCGAATTAGGTACTCCTTCCCCCCAGAAACAAACAAAGGGATTACAATGTCAATGAACTGTTAAGGGAAAGTAAATCAATTAACAGAGTTGAAATCGAAAAATCTGTATGGCGTGTTGGATGTCAATTAAGACTCAGAGTTAACTTGAATTGGCTTTAAATGGCAACTGGGGAAGGATATATATGGCAACGCCTTGAATCGATACCATGCAACACAACTTTGTTCAGGGGGAATTCAATTATTTGAAAGACAAAGACACCATGGCTGGGGTTTGGTCTTGTCTAGACGCATTAGGTGGAAGATGTGGTTTTCCATTATTTTTAATTTTTCTTAATGTCAGCAAATTTGTTACATCAAAAGATCCTAATTAACCTTGATGGAAATTTATCATCTTGCGAGAGAAGAGAAGATATGAAATGTGAATTAGGCTAATGGTTCCGGCCTTGATTATTTATGATAAGCCATGGCGTTTTTGGCCAAAGGCGTTTAGTTAAACAACATTTCAAATGCGATTAATTTTCAAAGGCTTTTTTTTAGAGTAGTATTTCTTATAAAGGGTTGTGGTTTTTTCTGTATTATATTCCACACACAAAGAAAATAATAAATCTTTTTGGCAATTTTCTGAAAACGGCAAGATTTTATAAAGGCCGATTGAGTTGACCGTGAAATGGATGAAGTGTTTTCTGAGTAAATTTAACCGATTGATGATGAACTGGCAAACCTTACTTACTTAATAGAAATGCCAAATACAGCCAAAACCATACGAGTAGACTAAAAAGACTAAAAAACAAGTGGTTCGATAACTAGTGCGTGAAACACGTTAGTTTTCATTTGCATATCTAAAGATGGCAAATGCTGTCAAACTGCGATAGCCCTAAAGCATTCTGGAAAAATTTCGTCAACTAGTTGGGAATGGTAGAAACCCGGGGCCGAATGAATCATGGCACGCGTTATCGAACATCTCGTTATGGAAATATGTAAACAGGTATGGTATTAAGGCTCACGTTACCAAGTAATCTAGTACCACATTTTTGCATTCCTTTCTCAGTAATCGTACGAAATATCGCATTCGACGCATGAAGTGCTCATTTATTATTCAATTCAATTTGTTTTTTATCAACATTTTTTTTTATTCAAATAAATGTACAGAAATTTATAACAAACAAAAGTTAAATAAAGCATGGCTGTTAAGCAATCTGCCGTTTTCTCAAAGTTTTTTCTGAGATTACAAAGTTTAAATAACACATCAAATTTATTTAGAAAATTAGGTTCACATTTTAAAACAAAAAAGTTATGTTATTATTCATGAAATCAAAATATTTCTCTTGTATTTATTACGACTGAAGATCACTTTATCACAAATTCGCTAGTAAGAAAGTGCCTTAGTCAATTTATAAGCAACCAACCGCATCCCAAAAAGAAATACCTATCCGTTTAAACCGATAACGTTCGATGTTCATGAACACATTCACCAAGAGACAATCGCAATTACCAAAGTACTTACCAATTAAAAAAATGTCTTTCTTTTTTTCCTTCTTTAACAAGGCCACCCAAGTGCATTTTAATGTTTTAACTTTCTGTAATTCTCACTAAAAGTTGTCATTTTTGACAAAAGAATGAATTTTTCTCATAAAAATAAAAAATGAAATTAATCTAAAGAGACATCAGCGACATCTGTGAACTAATTACTAAATACTAGTTAGTTAGAACTAAATATACTAGTTAATATTCGATGTTACTGGTAGAGTTTTGTATAGCTATACGATATGTGAGGTCAGGGGCGGCAGAACACTATTTTTTTAGGTGGGGAGCATGATAGAATAAAATAAGGTATGGTAGTTTTATATATGCATATATATAATACATATATATACAATATACATATATATGAATATAATACATATTTTTAAAAAAGAATGACTAAAGTGAATGACTAAGTGACTCTTCTTACATAAAGCCCAGCACTTCCAGTGGATTTAATGCTATAAAGCCACTGGTAACCCCAACAGCTTCCATCACGGATGAGGGGTGCTCCAACTCGGTAGCAACTTTGTCCACTGTAACTAACTCTATGTCAAACCAATCTAATATCGAAGAACTCACCGCTTTACCACCTGTGAGGAGTATTTTTGTTTCTCGTTTTTCTCCATCAACGTGTGAAGATTTAGTTCACAATTATATTCTTAAAAATAGTTCATCGGTTTGTGTATCTAATCTTTCCATTCGAAAATTCGTCATGACACCAGAAAAGGAATATTCTTCTTTCGAGATCAAAGTTGGAAGAAACCTCGAGCTCTACAATTTTCTATGCAATAGGTCTTTTTGGCCTTTGCATACTGTGGTCCATGATTTTTTTCGCAGCAAGAAGCGACGACCCAACAACAGCTGAAAGGGCATAGTTGATACATTCTCACGAACGAAACAATGATAACTTCATGAACGCTGGTTGCCTCAAAATCTATTATCAAAATGCAAGTGGAATTCGAACCAAACTACCTGTCTTATACCATTCATCTACCCACGTAGACTACGATATTATTGTTATTGTTGAAACCTGGCTTTGGAGTGGAATCCCCGATTCTGAAACTGTCAACGGTGGTTCATATATAGTCTTCCGACGAGATCGATGTATTACTGCTGAAGATCGTGGAGGTGGTCTACTATTGGCGGTTCGTTCATGCTTCCCATCCCATATAATATCGCTGCCAATCATCGACATCGAAAAATTATGCGTGTCACTTCGTCTCGGAATAGGTATTTCCATGTATATCATCACAAGCTACATACCACTTAGAAGTCCCATTGATATTTATGAAAAGCACCTTGCTAACATTGATTTTGTAAGTAATTTGAATGACTGTCCGCAAAGGTTTTTGTAATAGGTGATTTTAACCTGACTGATGTGAAATGGTCTTATTCTTCTAATGAAAATATGCTTATTCCCTGTAACTCAAAAAGTGCTATCAAAATAGCTTTTGTTGACCATTTATTTGCTCTAAACTTATGTCAAATCAGGAGCGTTGTAAATAGCTTGAATAATATTCTTGATCTTGTTTTCATACCACATGATGAATTCAAGCGTTCAGTGTATGAAACGCTTCCTTTGCAAGGCCGTCTTTACCCTTTTGGGGGCCCTGGGCACTTTTTGAAAATGGGGCCCCTGTTTGATTCTATAAAAATGTTATGTTGTGTAGTAAAGGTATACAGAAAAAAAACACATAACTTTGAATCAATATTTCAGCAATCATTATAAATCATTGTAAACGTAAATAATTATTGCAGCATGTCTATGTTTTAACAGAAATATTGACATAAACATAAACAATGTAAGAATAAAATCAAAATAATTCCTATTTCATAAAAGAATTCAAATATAAACAAAATTTAAATAGCAAAAAATTTAATTCAGAATGTAGTTTAAGGAACAAAATATTGATATGCAAAAGGATGGACAGAGCAATGTTTATTGAAGGAGGCTTTTTTCTTGATTTAAGATAAGCAAAATCATTGATTATATCTACAAAATCGATACCTCTGAGGATGTCGTTTTCGATTGACATCAGCGACAAACTTGTGAATTTTTCTTGAACCATTGGAGTTCTGAGTTCGTTTTTTATTCTTTTTAACTTAGAGAAGGAACGTTCACTGTTGCAGTTGGTCACCATAAAACTAAGAAAATTTTAAGTGCAATTTCAACACTTGGAAATTCATCTTCAACTTTATTTGTTTTTAAGAAATTATAAAGTTCTAGAATATTGCCAGTTTTTTCATTTTCGTGTCGAATAGTTTTCTAGTATTGTTTTAGTTAATCTTCGTTTACATCTTCAGTGTAAAATTTAGTAAAAGATTTGGAATTTTCTTTAAAGTCTTCTGAATTCAGGTTTTTTAGCCGAAAAAAAAGTCAAAACGTTGGCCAATATTCGTATACGAACCAAGTCGCTGTTTCAAATCAACGATTAGAGTGTCAACAATGGGAAGAAAAGTTTCAATTTCGAACCTTTCTTTCACAGTCAAAAGTAATGAGGGTTCAGAGCCGTCATATAAGTCTGTTCTATACCTAGTCCTTTCAGAAAGGTTCTTATATTCGGAATCCTTTCTTTTTGTCTGGATGACGAATCAGAGTTATCAAAATTGTCCTTGAGCCCAATTATAAACTCATCGATTGTTGCATTCAGCAAATTTAACATTTTTTTTTTTTGCAAAGACTAAGAGCTTCCTGTCTGGCATTTCGTGCCTGTCCTTAATCGTTAGCGATAGGCATAAAAGCTTTCTTCAATTTCTTGATGATCATTATATAGGGCGCTTAGTGCATCACCTCGCGCTGACCATCTTGTTTGAGAAAGACTTTTTGCAACTTTTTTAAACCTAAATGAGCAGTCAACACACTCCATCTTTGAAATCTTAAAAAATTTAGTGCCGTTCATCCCAGAGTATACATATCTAGTACATAATGAGTAGGGACACTCTTTACAAAAATGCAACGCCTACATTAACAACATCAGACAGCAAAAAATAGAAAACCCACAATTAGTGAAAACAGGCAAAATTTATTAATAGTAATCCTTTCGGACCATCGCATCACAAATGTCAGAAGGATACACAAGAAGTTTTCCCATCTTCACAACACCATTTAACTTCGATTATATGATACACCTATGGATGTTTTTTCTGATTGGACTTTTAAAAGTGCCCTGAAACGAACACAATAAAGTGTATGGTTTCGTTGTCATGATCATTACTTGAGTGACCTCTGACCTCTTTTTTTGTTTTAATTTGAATATAATTTCGGAGGAAATGTGATTTAAAATGTTCAACAAAGGTTGTTGTAAAATATATCGAAATATATTTTTTCTTGAAAATAGACCAATAGAGGTTGAGTGTTCTTTCAGCAATTTGGGGGCCCCTGGACAAGCGGGGCCCTGGGCCTGGGCCCAGTGGGCCCAGTTGTAAAGAGGGGTCTGTTCCTTTGTCGCATTATTAAACGATTCTATCAATCATAAAGAAGTATATATTGCAATTCAATTATACACTTATTTAAAAATTAATAGTAACAATTCATTATCATTTAACTTTTTAAAGGCCAATTTTAATGAACTTGATAATTATCTTGAAAGTATTGACTGGAAAACTGAAATTTTAAACTTAGATTTACAAAATATGTTTGATCACTTTTCGCAGATTTTAAATAATGCTTTCAATCAATTAGTGCCACACAAAAAGAAAAAGAATATTTCTAAACCTCCATGGTATGACAGGCTGACACACCTTAAAAATTTAAAAACTGAATCTTTCGATAAGTTTAAGAAATCAGATAATTTGGCTGAACAAATACAGTTTTGTAATCTTCGCAGGGAGCTCAAAGTGTTAAGTGAATTCTTATTCAGGTTGAATTCAATTTAAAAAACGAACCAAAAAGTGTTTGGTCTTTTATAAATTCAAAACGAAAATCGCTTGGGATTCCGAATTCCATGTTTTTTTTTTTTTAAACAAGACTCTGATGAAATTGAAAAAACGTTTGAGCTGTTTGCTCAGTTTTTCAGTTCACCTTTCTGGTTATAGTCCTAAAGTAAATATAGGATCCTTACAGTTAGATATCAAGGATGTTTTAGAAGGATTGCATGATCTTAAGCCAAACGCTAAACCTGGCGTTGATGGTATTCCAGCCATAGTTTTGAAAAGATGTTCTAGAGAACTACAGAGGAATTTGTAAACTGTCTTCAATTCCTAAGTTTTTTGAAAGCCTTGTCAAAAAAAACTTGGTTTCCTAGTGAAGGAACACATAAGTGACGCCCAACATGGGTTCATCTCGGGAAGATCAACATTAACCAATTTAACATGTTTCTCTTCTTTCGTTGTTGACGCTATTGAAAGTAAAGATCAAGTGGATGTTATTTATACCGATTTTAGCAAAGCGTTTGATTCGGTTTGTCACAAAATTCTGCTTCAAAAATTGGAATCATTTGGCTTCCACTCAAGCCTCCTTCAATGGATCTGTTCCTTTCTCATAAAAAGGGTTCAAAAAGTCAAAATTGACGAATTCATCTCAAGGCAGATAAATTGTACCTCTGGTGTTCCACAGGGTAGTCATCTAGGTCCTCTACTTTTTATCATATTTATTAATGATGTTGTTAACTGTGTCAACCTCAGCAAATGCCTCATATACGCAGACGATCTGAAACTTTTTCTGAAAGTAACCTCTATTAGTGATTGCCAAAAACTCCAATTGGATCTTGATAATCTATCTCGCTCGTGTGTGTTAAACCGCTTGAATCTTAACGCCAACAAATGTTTAGTGATTTCTCTCTCGAGAAAGAATCATATGCAAGAGTTTTCATATTTTCTTGATTGCAGCCCTCTTCAGAGAACAGAAAAATTTAAGGATTTAGGCGTATTTTTTGACTCCAAATTCACTTTTACACCACATATAGAAGCTATTGTATCAAAAGCTAACTCAATGTTAGGATTCATCAAAAGAAATTCAACAGACTTTACTAACCCCTGCATCCTTGTGTCTCTTTATACCTCGCTAGTAAGACCCAACCTAGAGTATGCAGATATCATCTGGAACCATCACCAACAATGTTTTTCCGATCGAATTCAGAAAGTTCAGAATAGGTTTACGAAGTATGCATTTTACAAAATGCGATGGTACTATCATCCAAATTCCACAGCTAGGCAGAGTCTTCAAGGTTTGCAGTCGCTCAAATCACGTAGAACTAGTCATGACATAGTTTTTGTGCGAGACATTTTATGTTATCATATAAAGTGTCCTTCCTTGTTGTCCTTAATTTGTATTTATGCTCCAGAGAGGCCGTTAAAGGATAGAAATCTTCTTTTTCAATCAAGGCACAGAACTAATTATGGCATGAGTGAACCAATTTCAAGATCAGTTAGAGAGTTTAATGAAATTTGTGGTCATATTGATTAAGCCTTCTCTAGAGATAAATTTCGAAATGAATTGTATTACTCATTTTTAAGAAATTGAAACCTATTTTGTAATGATGTATAATCTGTTGAGCTCATTGCTCGTAGGTGAAATAAACAAATAAATAATAAATAAATAAATCAAGGAGAAAAAAAGGATAAGAAATAATGCATAACGTTGAGTCTATGACCGATAAATAAATGATTCAAATCACTTGGTCAGTCTCAATCAAGCAAAAATTAGTATAACAATATTCATAATTGCATAACATTTTTTTTGCCTCATTTAACTAAAAAAAATTGGTATATTTCCAAGGCCAGAAGGTGGGGTGCACCCCATGCTTAGAAAAGTTAGGTGGGGTCTATACCCCACCCACCCCATATCTTCTGCCGTCCCTGTGTGAGGTCACGTGGGCTGTAATCCGAAAATGTTAACTCACTCACTCGATCATTGAAGCCACTGACTTACTCGATAACGTGAGCTGAAATTCGGTCCGTAGTGACTACTCACTAAGCTGAGACACTAGATGCTTAATTTGAAACTCATTTGTCAGGTGACGAGAATCACCCGGTTTTCCATTATGCATCATAGGTAGGTAGGTACTACTTCAAAAAACTTTATGCGAGTCCCCATAAAGTTATAAGTTGCTCTAAGCAGTTCTAACATTTACTTACACACATACTTAAAATTTCCTAAATGAAACTTTGACATAAGGCTTATTAATGTATTTAAATACTTTCGTTCAATTCTAACATCCTTTACTTAAGAAACGCTATATAAATGAGTTTAAATGATCTAATGAGTTAGTCGTGTATTAAACTTTAAATTAAACTTTAAATTAAAGGGTTTATTCGACGAGTATAATTCAAATGAATGGCTTCACACTTCACCTCTTAAAATTAAATATGTGCTATGTTTTCTTAAAAGAAACGGTTCTTTTCACTATATTCATAGAGAAATCTCGATTCTCAATTGCTTATGAAAGGGCTATAAATAAGATTGAGGACAACACGCAACAACATACTTGGCATGTTATATGGAGCAGTGGCGTAGATAGCTTTTCGCTATGGGGAGGGGGATGGACCAAACTCGTTCGTTTTCTTTAAAGTTCAAATAATTTAAAAAAAACTTCATTGAATTCATTATTTATGCCATAAAAAATCATGTTTCTTAAAGATAATATATTATACGCATTTATTTGAATATGAACTAGAATAAAAAATATTGATGCATATTATAAATAAAATAATGTTAATCTAAAAATAAAATAAAATCCAATTCTCTGCTCTATTTAGTTAAAACACTTATAATTTCGTCTGCTGTTATAAGTGTTTTGCGATAAATAGCTAGAGCAGCCAAACCATTCAAACGATACTGCAAATAAAAGTAAACATCCAAAGCTTATCAAACTGTTATTAAAAAGACATAACATGTTATTAAATGAGAATGATTTTTAGAATCTCTTTAAAGTGGAAAAAGTTCTTTCGGGAGTTGAGGTTGAAACCGGCAGTTTAGCTAATATCTTAAATAACATATTATGTACATATAAGGAAAGCTTTTTCCGGCCAACTATTGAGCTGTCGAGTGCTTCCAATGAATTCTTAGAGGAAGTATAATTCCCTCGGATCAAATATCTCTTCCAAATTTTTAATTCTTTGAGAATAGAAGATGGTCCGGGCAGCCAAATATGTTTGGCAAAACTCATCAGTTTCATGAAATTTTTTAGATGTTTGTCTATTTCAGACGAAGAATTCTTGAAAAGAAACCCTTACTGTATGTTTTCGTGGTTTATAAATTTTTCTCAAAGGCCTATTTCATAGAAATCGAGAACGGGATTGAAAACAGTAACACGAAAATATTTTTCTGTACTTTGAATCGAAGGCTTCGAACTATTTTCTGTCGGTTCAATATTCTTTTATGTTTGACATCAATCGTCAATGTCAAGGACTTCACTCTTTGATTTTCACGATTTAATGGCAACGAGAGTTCGCTCGAAGTTCAAAGCGTTTTTTAAGTTCCTTGCGTCATTTTCTAATGTTATTATTTGATCAAGATTCGCGAACTGCTTGATATTATGAGATCAGATTCAGCCTTTTGAATGTATTTTTTGTGGAGTCTCTTCGCTTTCGCTCATTGTTTTTTTGCAGCATATCTTTTCTTTTCGGTGTATTGAAATAATTGTCAACTGCTTCAATTGTGGTTAGGCAGTCTCTAATGGCTCGTATTTTGCTGGAAACAGATAGAGCAAGGTTTAAAGAATGTGCTGCAAAATGCACGTAAAGAGCTTGTCGTGGAAGCTGTTGGAACCGTTTTCGTTGTTATAGACATATCGAACGCAATTTGAAACTTGTTCGACAGCGGCTGAGTCCTGAGTTTCATCCGTCAGCACAGAGAAGAATTTTACATCTTTGATTTTAGCTAGCACTTTTTGTTGTCAAAATTTCAAAACAAACTTCGATAATCTCGTTTTGTACAGAAGAACTTGTATATTTATCGCGTTTTCCCGAACCATCTAAGTGCACACGAAGGAGCGGATCTCAAATTGCTAAATCTTGTCGCCTTAGGTCTATTTTTGGAAATCTATTTAATTCCTAAACTGTCAATTAAATACATTAGTTTTTATTTTTTTCATTGAGCAGAAAATTTTCGCTGAAACATAATGTATAAAGATGGTATGTCTTTTTCTGATGTGTGGGCTCTTGTGCTATGTGATGGAAAGCTAGATGGAAGCTCTTTTGCTTGCACGTTAACCTATTATACATATATCAATATAAAGGCCAATTTTATTCGCCCTATGTATTGATGACGTTTGTGACACACTCCCTGGAGCCCTGGATGACTACTCTTTTGCCATGATGCAAGGCTTTGTTCTACGCCTACTACGGTTTGATCTTACAGGCTGAAAATCTAACAGTGTCAAAGAAGAAGGCTTCCAATAGAAACTTGGCTCCTAATCAATGCCGAAGACAATTTCAAGTATCTCGCAGTCTTACAATCTTAATTGAAACATGAAAGATAGGTAAAAGCAATGAAGACAAAGTTGCCTTAAGCCTCATGTGGTCGAACTTTTATTCTAACCAAAAAGATGATCTCGCATCTAAATATCGTGTCTTTTAAGCAATATTCAATTACTATCTGTGCTACGATACATAAGTTTTTTGATAATTGTGGATGTATGTTTTTAAAGCTGTTCAAAGACATTTCTTCAAACTTTTTTTCAGACTGCCTTTTTCAACACCAAATTTCAGTATCTATGAGAAGTCTGGTTTAATGCCTCTTTAGATAAGAAATTTAATAACGAACTTAGATTATATAATGGAAGTAGTAATGAGATACGAAAGAAGTCTTCACAAATCCAATATTATTAGACTTCTGCAAATAAATGACTCTGCTTTATTTAAATGGAACCTTCGTGCGGTTGCTAAAAGTATTCTTTATGGAGTCCATCATAAGTGAATGGCGCACTGCACTATGCTTAGTGATGATTTCTCTAAAATTGATGAAAATATTTCCAGTTAACATTTGTCAAGAGCTTCTCCAACATTAAAAAGATATTGGACCCATGCCTAAACCACTAAAAACCATCGCAGGACAATTATTTTAGCAACAACCCAACGTTTGATGCAATTGGCCACATTTTCAGAGTCGCAGTCGAAACTCTGAACAGAAAACAACAAAAGAACTAGTGCGCACATCAAGAGGTAATGGATATCCATATACTGTGAAAATGTGGCACACGTAGCGTGATGTTTAGCATGTCTGCCTGTTAAGCGGGAGGTTCATGCATCATGGTTTGTAACTTCTCAACAGAGACAAAAATGTTTTCCACGGGTATCGCCCTTCGCGAGGAATTGGCAAGCCTTCTGTTAGTAAATTCATTTCCATAAAAAGCACTTTCTCGGTTAGCTGTTCGAAACCGTCAAAAAACTAAGTTTCCTGACTTAGCATAGCAGTTAAATTTTGAAAAAAAAAATATTCAAGCCGTCCCAATTGGCTTTCTGATATGGCCAGTCGGTTCTTCTAGGGACTTTTTAACGTTACGGAATACGTGAAATCTATCGATATGACACACTGGTCAGATTTGCCTAGAGGAGATGATACTATAACTTTGTCAAGAGTGTGGGTCGAATAGCCTTCAATATCTAGAACCCGATTGGGATCGTCACTTCTTCGTCGACTACACTTTGAAGAAACAAAATGAGTTAAGAGATGGGTTTAATAGCTTAGTACCTACTTAGTTTGATAGCTTTCTTACAAAATCGCGTTCCCAAAAATAGAGCAAAATAAGCATCTTCTCGCTGTCGCTCCTATGCACAGACTAATATCCTTATTTTTTCCTAATGCATTTACTTTCCGTTAACACTGGTATACCTTTTGTCTTTTAAATGACCAATGTGATGTCCTTTAAGTTTGTCCTGATAATCAAGAAGTGAATTAGAAAGAATAAGCCAAGGGTACTCCCAACGGCATTGCTCATTTGATTTTGTTTTCTCGAGAAATGTTCTTACAACTTCCGAACACTGATTTCATTCTTAACTGATCCTTATCATCAATTGATGATCAACCCTCATTGACTTAGTACTAAAACAAGTGGATAAGATTTCAGTGATTAGTGTGGTGAATAATTAAAGACGAAAACCTGACTGTACTCAAAACAGCAATGACAAGTTCCTCCAACAACCATTAAAATAAACCAAAACTCATAAATAAGACGACACATGAGCTTGCAAAACAAATAAGCAATATCCTTCCGAGAATCCCCTCACGCGTGGTAATCAACGTTTAATCGACAACGATTTGCCAAAAATAGGCCTGCAAGCTTTTCTTTTTCTCTGTCCATTTCAGCTGATTGTTAATGCTTCTATCACAAACATCACATTTCGATCGAATTGATAGCCTTTTGCTTAATTTCCTTCGAATCGAATAGTCCTAGCGCCCTCAATACTCTTCAAAGGTTTATCTATCTGTACTGACGTAATCTGCCTCTCTTTCTAACTCCATGTCGATAAATGTGCAAACAGGACCTTCAGGCTCACTGATTAATATAAATTCATGATAGGTAAGGAGGAGAAAAACAAGCAGAAAATCCAGTGGGGGAGATGGAAAAACCGACTTCCAGTCGGATATAAATGTCCGAACGTTGAATGTCCTGCGAGACTGAAAGCCATCGCCTCCTGAAAAAAAATCAAAAATTCATTCCGACATTCAGAAGACGTGTGTCTGTGAAACTGGACAACACATAGAATTGGGGGTGGCAATAAGGTGATATCAGCGTTCAAAGAAGATGGTAGAAACGAGAAAGGACACTTAAAAGAATTTTGCGCCGCAGCACATGTACGAATCCTGCTAGCTAACATATCACATTAACATACGAGCCGTCGACCATTACCACGCCACCACCAACTAACTCTATACATATAGGGTCTGGTTTACCCAGGGGCAATTTGTCCATAGATTTAATGGTTAGCACATCCTGTTTGATGATTCCTTACACGTTCGTATTTTTTTCGCATATATACACGCAACTATCTCTTCTAGTGGAAAGATATTTTTTCTTCGTACGTGCCTATTAGTGGCCTGGCAATGTCGCCTTAGTATATCCTTTTAGACATTCAGATTTCATTCCATTCTTGGACTTCCATCTCGCCTGAGACTTGAAGAACATTGCCACAGGATAAAAGCGTTTATATGAGGAATATGATGGTAGAAAGCGATAGCCGTCATATCAATGGAGCCATCACAGAGTGTGTGTGCGTCAAAAGGCTCTGACTATACTATGTACATCGATGTCCCAGAAAAGGATAAATCCTATTGTATACCACCAACAGCTAGCCAGTTTCGTATTGAAATTGCGAAGAATGATTCTGATTCTACGATTTTTTGTCCTTTGCCTTGGCAGACCCAAGCAAATCCAAGCAATCTCCATCCAAAGTTGGGGATGGCATTCCAATGCATTGCAGGAAAGCCCAATCCTCATCAGCCATCACAATTGCGAACACCCATAAGGAGCCATGATTTTCTCCCTTTGCTGCTTCAGGTTTTGGATGCAGTCTATTCCGGAGGAGATACTCGGAGTACAGTAGACGTGATGAATTAGGACTTGGGATGCACATTCGGTTGTGTTTTCTGCCATCTTTCTAGGTTCTCGAATCAAATCGAAAAAAAAGATGGAAAAAAAAGGAAAGTAAAGAAAATCAAGAGAAGTGCATGTACAATTCAAACGAAAAGGATGTTATGGTGATATAAGCTACACAGAATCTCTAAAAGGAATACCGAAAGTAAAGCACAATTGGATTGTCCTTGGGGATGCCGAAGCCGAAAATATTTCTCTGCATGGAATATGGGTCGTTCTATCTACGACATTGCCATTGGGTGTTGTTTGTATGTATATATGAACAGAGAAATGCAACGGAAGTTTTCCTTAATATCATTGAAAATGAGGTGCTTGGAATGTAATGAGATACCATCCTCTAAGGATATCGTATACAATATACTACAGTAGTGCGGTATAAAGTGTGGTGGTCACACAACTTAAACGCTTTTCTCAATGGGATGTCCTTGTTCGGCAATTTGATTTTATAGCCGGTAAGGTATGGAATTTCTACACCTCATCCAGGATAAGGTCACTTTATGTCAAAGAATTGATGACATTTTTTCCTCTTCCAACAAAAGCAACGATGTGTAGATAAGAGACGTGAAATTACTGTAACAGAGAGTTTAATATTTAATGGAGGTTTCGCTTGTGCGGGATGTGTGATGAGCGATGACAGTGATGTAACTGTAAACTACCGATGGAGCTAATCGTGTTAATTTAAACTCAAGCGGGTAGATTGTAAGTGTCGTTGCCATAGGGTAATAACTTGTTCTTCTTTCGTAAGTCAAATCAGTTCAAATGCAAAGTACTTTATCATTTCTTCATCTTCAGAACCTAAAAATATTCTCAATTCAATTCAATTCAATTTATTTTCCATGTTCAAACAAGACTTAGTCTTTTATAGTGCTTAACATACTGGTTTTTATAATAATACATTTTTTTCTTAAAAATAATTCAATTAGTAGATCTAAATAAAATAAAAATTATTAACATATATAAATATATGCATTTTATAAATAATTACTAAAATTTTTAAATGCGTTACTTCCTAAATTTGATTTCAAGCTTCAATTTTTTTAAGAAAAATGAAAAGTCACTGCAGTTTTGAAGTTGCTTGCTCCAATTATTCGTTTGATTGTTACTGGCTGTCAATTCCAAAGCCTTGTTTCATGCACAATAAATAGCCGTGAAGAGTTCAAGTAGTTGAAGGTAGGTGTCAATAGATTTAATGTTCTATGAGATTGCGTAAATTGAAGTTTTTCATATATGTAGGACGGTGTTCTGTTTTGTATAACTTTGTGCAAAAATATACAGCATCTAGCATTCAAGTACTGCTGTTGCGTGCATTCAAGGACTAATTTGTGATAATGAGAGATATGTTGGGTTCTCCGCAGACCATAAATGTACCTCAGCATATCATTGAAAGCGACAAGCAGTTTATGTTGAGAGTGCGAATCAGGCCTACAGTATACGATATTGGAGTGGTCTATTAGGGTAACGAGTAACGTTTTTATGATTCTCAATTCAGTTTCGACCGGAGTTACATCAGAGAAAGGCCAGCTCACTTCAAGTTCGACAAGGTGTGTGGATTTGCGCATTTCTCTCGACGGACCATAACTACAGTAAAGAGGACTTACAATTGTTTGTTGTTCCGAACATATGAGTCAGAAAACGCTTTAAGAGTATTTACCTTACTTACCCGAGATAAAATAATTCGATGTTTTGTGGGTTTGAACCTCAAACTCTCCCTTACCTGCTACAACTAAGTAACCACTTTAATTATGGTTTCGATATGATTTTAATGAAAGATTCTCATATTTTTATATCTTTTCTTCTTCTCTATCTACCCTTCTCTGGCTTAGGTTAGGCTAGGTTAGGTTGCATGGGGGTGCAGACACAAGTGTCAGCACCTCACTCGGATCTCAAGGATCCATTGTGCTCCCCGGGAAAACCGAGGATGAGGAGGTGAGAGGATTGGAGTGCGGTAGAGGGTTGGGTTGGTGATTGGTTTATTGGGGTAGGAAACCCTCACTGAACCATTTAGAGACCTGATTAAATGCCAGAACGTTGCTCAATGGTAGATTAGGATGTCGCCCAGTTCGTCGAAGAAGTATTCTCCGAGGGTTTTTTTCCTAGTGTGGGCCAAGCTAGGACACTCACAGAGGAAGTGGAATGATCCTTCCTCTGCCTCCTCATCTTGGCATCCTCTATATAAGTAGGGTGTGCTAATGCTCATTCTCATCATGTGGGTACCCAACGAGTTGTGGCCCGTGAAAATGCCAATCAACAGAGAGAGCCGAGGGCTGCTTAGCTGGAGTAGAAATTCTGTTTTTTTCTTGGAAAAAACTGGCCAAAGGTTTTTGGAGATTCGGCATGTTTCTAAAAATGACCACCTGTCACTGGCGGTTTTTAGAAAATTATGTTTGATTCTGTTTTTTTCTTGCTCTAGTGGCATTACTTCTCTGGCTTTGTAAGTCATATTTGTAGAATGCGCTATGTCAACGTCTTTGAAGTCAATATCGGTTTGCTTATCTAAAAAAAAAAAAAAACTGATTCATATTCCCTTACTATTTATTGAAGTGCAATACAAAAAAGCCACAAAATGACCAAATTTGGAATGACGATCACAGGCAACTCTGAGTTACTCTAAGAGAGAATGGAGCATTTGAAGCATTACTTATTACTGTATAGCATGAGGCTACACCGAATTATTCCGAGGTATCTGGTAGATGTCTATGATACGATCAAGGAGGTCAACGACACAGATATAGAGATTATATACTCTCTTAGCACATTACGGCGCGCGCTCGATGGTTATACACTTCAGGGTTGTAAAAGCTTAAGCTAATTTATAGCTTAAGTGTGGATTTAATTCAGAAGCTATTTTGTGAATTGTGAATTGCAAAATATTCAATTAACAAGCTAGTTTGTGAATTGTGAATTGAGAAAAATTCAATTCATAAGCTAGCTTGTGAATTAAATATTTTCTATAAGCTAGCTTATGAATTGAAAAATATTCAATTCACATGACAGCTTATGAATTATCCGGATTATGAATTGGAAAACATTCAGGTAGTTCATAAGCTAGATTGTGAATTGATTTTTTTCCAATTCATAATAAATTCATAAGCTAGCTTATGAATTGGATATTTTTCAATTCATAATTCGGATAAGTCATAAGCTATCTTGTGAATTGAATATTTTTTAGTTCACAGTTCACAAATTAGCTTGTGAATTGAATATCTTTCAATTCATAAGTCATAAGCTAGCTTTTGAATTGAATATTTGTCAATTCTTAAATCTCTAACTAGCTTTTGAATTGCATTATTCTCAATTCTTAATTCACAAACTACTTGCGAATTGAATCTTTCTCAATTTCTAATTCTCCAACTAGCTTATGAAGATGAGTTTTGTAGTAGAGATATTCCACGTGTTTTTTTATCTAATAAATAAAGAGATTAATACAATTTTAAACAGTAAAAAACACTTTTTATATTTCCTCAAATGCACATTTCAGAAGCAATGCTTCCATCAATTTATATATCTCACTGATGATGGGAGCATTGCTTCTGAAATGTGCATTTGAGGAAATATAAAAAGTGTTTTTTACTGTTTAAAATTGTATTAATCTCTTTATTTATTAGCTTATGAACTGAAATTTTCTCAATTCACAAGCTAGCTTGAACTTTTTACTTTGGTATATCGAAATATGAAATTAAAACTTCTGATGTTTATAGGATAATCTCATAAATATGAAAAAATATTTCTTTTAGGAAGAACCTGAGCCTAGTAAATTTCGTTCAACAATTTCTGTGGCAACGAGCTAGGTCCCATTCTCGTGGGAATATGGGAATGAAATCGTACTGCAATAGCGACAAAAATTACAATTCGTTACAGTGGTTTTTAAATTTCCAATCCCGTTCCCATTGCCGTTCCTGGGAGAATTTGAGGATGAATCTAAATATTCCCCCATTATCCATGAATGGTACCTCCATCCAAGAAACCGAAAAGCTGTCAGTACTTGGTATGTGTGTAAACGATGATCTTCGTTGGAGTGACCACATATTTGAAGTCGTCAAAGACGCTGCTAAATGCTTTGGTTTCTTTAGACAATGCAGGAAGTTCTTCGCCCCTTTTGATCTGGCTATAAATTATAAGGCCTTCATTCGCCCAAAACTGGAGTATAACTCCCATATCTGGTGCTTCTCAAACATCTTTGCGTCTACTTGATAAGATACAAAATAGAGCGTTAAAACTAATGGGTAATAGTTGAATCGTAGAATCAATTGATTCTCTTGAACATCGTCAAAACGTTACTTTATTATCGCTTTTTTCACAAACAGTGCTCTAGTGAAATAGTCAGTTGCATTCCTCTCCCGAAATAATTTAGCCGCAACACCCACCTTGCTAGGAATGCCCATCAGTTTTACCTTGAGCCCAACTTCAGGCGTACAGTCAAGTATAGAGAATCGTATTTTAGTCGCACCACCCGAATGTGGAATACTTTACCTGGCTCTGTATTTCAACTACATTACGATTTACAAAGGTTCAAAAGTAAGGTTTTTTTTCATATTAAATTCTCTCCTATTCCTAAATGCTAGCAGTAGTCATAACCCATTGATGTGTTGCTTATTATAAACCAAACAAAAGTTTGTCTATGGTACTCAGGTACAATAAATTAAAAAAAAATTAAATCTTTATTCTTATCACAACAGTCAAATAATTAATAGAATTTTTCAAAACAAACAAAAAACAAATTTTTTGTTGTCAAAAAAAAAAACAAAATCATTGTTTGAATTTAATTTTTAATTCATTACAGTTAAGAATAATGAAATTGTCAATCTTACTTTATTCCAATTCCATCTGCCGGGCTGATTTGTGAATCTAAACCATCCAGGGCGCCACTCAAAAGCATACAGAAAAATTCATTTGAATCGGTCAAGCCGTTTAGGAGGAGTTCAATTACATACACACGTACAGCAGAATTATATATATAAAGAAGATATGTATAATAAACTTCTAAGATTACAGATTATTTTAAGCTATAGTTTTTTTTTTACATCTTCAAAAAATCACCTCCATTTGAGCTCGAGAAACTAGCCAAACCCCTTTATATTATATATTATCTTGACAGCAAATAAAGTTGGCATAAGTATATTTTTAACCCTTTTCATAAGTCTACTGTCATAAAAATTGCTTGAAATCTATCAATTCTTGGGAAACTACTTCAACTGTCAAGTGCTGCAGTAAAAGTCGATGAGAAACCCAAAATAGTTCATCGGGAAGAAAAGTTAATCACTATTTAAAATTTAAAATCTGGCAACCCTATAAATATATCAAACCTATTTAAATGCAGTTTTAAAGATGAGTATTTTTTTATAAAAAAAAAAAAAAAAAAACCTAAAAGAGGACTCTACCATCAGTGCTCGCACAGAGAAATCGAACGCAACACCAAAGTTAGCCTTTCTTAAGTCATAGTTATAAAACGGACTTCACTATAAACAATAAACATATTTTTCTTAGAATTCAAACAAAAATCACATCCGAGTCGCGGAACATCCCATATAATCTTTCGCAGGTTCTTATAGAAAATTACACAAGAGGTTATCAAAAATGGTCCATCTTTGAACTCTACTTAAGTATCAAGTGTTGCCTAATGACAACGTCATGCCAACTGCAAGGTGTACCAAAAGTATATTGACTTCGCAAATTTATACTTTGTTGTAAACAAAAGTTGTGGCAAATCGTTTTGTTCTTTCTTATAAAACAACATGTACAGAAATAAGTGTAACAAGTAACACACAGACATGCTAACCTTTACGCCACGGGCACCACATGATAGCATAGCTAATTGATACTTCAAAACAGAATTTCACCATTTGATTTTCTTGGCCACCCGAAGAAAGTGGACACACTTTCGTTCTTGATAAATCGTTCTTTTTACTCCTGCTAAGAACTTTGAGCAAACAAGGAAAGCAGAAACTCTAATGCTGGTTTCCCATTCAAACTGTAGACCTTCAGTCCTCACACCCAACTGCACTTGTCCAAGCCAATTTTCCACATCTTAGTCCTCATTCGTGTTCACAACAACGACCAATAACAGTTTACCAAAAATATTAGATGGCTATTTGCTTTCGAAACGACGAAACCACTCCTATTCCATTTTTATGCAAAAATTACTTGCCAGTTGCCACCCCACACCAATTCTAATCAAATATTCAAAAAAGAAACCAGCACAAAAGAATTTCCATCTCGGCATCCATTAGCAATATCAATTGCAATAAAAAAAATCCAACAATGAAATAATAAACCCACTACCATGTGACGCCAAGAGGACGTCGTTCTTAAGCCAACTCTGTATAGCAAACCACAAGCCAAACTGTTGCAAATTATCCTAAGGTGCATGCTTATGCCGAAAAAAGAAACCGCCGACCACCAACACTGTAAGAATGGATATGGAAAGTTCCTTAATGGCACATTCAGTTAGATTGCATGCATATCACACCCAGGAGGCCATCAAAGGGGCGAACAAAGGTAAAAGGGTGCCACCTGCCACATCCCACATGCCGCTCTTGCTTCTGATAACTTTGGCGAATTATCGAAACGATTTGCTTCCTTGCTTCAGCTGAATAGCTTGAATGTTGTTATAAAAATTGCAAACATAAGCACTTTTCTCCAAATTTACCATACAAAAGTTTCTTCCAGGATATTTTTCGCACAAGACCTACGAGGGTGAAGAAAGTTTTGTTTTTCAATAGACTGGTGAAAGACGGGAAGGATTCTCACAGGAAGCACATGCATCATCGCTCTTATGCACCTTTGGTGCATAGAGTAACGATGATTTATATCCTCGCAGGATGTGTTCGCTCCCTTGCATCCTTCCCTTTTGCATTTATCTCTCCTAACTGAAGATCACAAAGTCGAGCTTCTTATAGACAATCAAAATCCCAAACGCATTATTATTATTATTTAAGTTGAGAAAGTTTTCTCTTGGCTGAATTTGGAAGCAAACTTTTCTTACATTGATCGCCCTTGGTTGGGCGCCATGCCATGCCATTGCCTTTCTTTCGTCCTTCTTCTCGTATTATGGCTTATGCATATAAAAAATTGAAATGAAACCTCACACAAATTAGTTTTTAATAAACTGCGCTGGTCATAAACACACAGAAATGGAAAAAGAAAGATCCTTGAAGCATCTGCATATCATGTCCTTGCCCATGTCCATACATCCTTCTTGTTTGCCAACGAAATGTAGGAAGTCACATCCATCTGGGTTGTTTCGTTTTATTTTGGCTCATTCCGAGGATGTTAGAGAAACATTTTCTTGCTTCTTTTTCCTTCCTTAATGGCTGCGGAGTTTATTATTTGTAATCAAAGTTCCTCTTCCTTCCGCTGACGCAGCCGTTGGTCGGTTGTGGTCCGATTTATTTTTCTGTTTTCCGTTTTTTCTTTTTTAAGTGCGGCTTGATGGATAGGGTAGACTCTTCAAAAACTCCACTTTGCGCATAAATTTTGCGCCCAATTTTAAAATCGACTCTGTTGCTCCTACTCCTGTCGTACATATAGACAGGATCAGATGGAAACAGAAGCACCACCTACACAAGGATCAGGAGAAGGCAGAGTTTGCTTACGCAAGCTAAATACAAAGAAAAAAACGAACGAAAACAAAAACAAATGAGTTATTATACCATAAATATTTTTATAGCACCATAAAATCATAAAGTCATAAAATTTACCGTTGTTTCCTTTTCGTTTGTTTTATTTTTTGCGTATAGAGTAGTAAACATTTTTGATTTATGCTTGTAAAATGAGGCAGAAGTGCCTACCAGGGACTGTTTGTCAAAAACAAAAAAAATGGAAGCAACAAGCAAATGAAAGATGTTCCCTTGGCATTAGAAGGAGTGCTTTTGAGAATGGGTGCGAAAGGGGCTTGGATTAAAATATTCTTTTTT
Source organism: Melanostoma mellinum (assembly GCA_914767635.1). Classification (NCBI taxonomy): domain Eukaryota; kingdom Metazoa; phylum Arthropoda; class Insecta; order Diptera; family Syrphidae; genus Melanostoma; species Melanostoma mellinum. The sequence continues at coordinate 258,159,577 of OU612058.1, forward strand.
TTTTTTTTTTGTTGCTAATAGAGTATGTCCTGAATAACCATTTGGAGATAACAATTTTACAATTTGCACTTATGAACGCACGTGACTGGTTTTTATTACGAAATATTTTATGGTTTGCGATGTGTAGGCGTCAAGGATTCGCATAGATACGCTGTAACCTTCTGAAGAACAGAAAACTACCAGCAAAGGCTTGTGTCTCCTAGTTTCCAGTCTCTTATCATAAAATGTAAATTTTATGAAGGTTCGACTGATAGTTAACTTGAAAAATAATGAAGTGTTTTATGGACCTTGAAGTTCTCTCTTGGACCGGTTATTTCAAATTTTGAATTGCTGAATTTGTCATTCAGAATAGTAGGGCTTTATATGGATTGAAAGCAATCAATAAAAAATAAAGTGGTACAACAGCGTCGAGGCGGTGAGCACTTCTCTTAACCATACTTTGGTGCAAATGGATGAGACTTATATAGTTTTTGCCAACTTCGAACAGTTTGCACCAGAAAGAGCTTTTCATGGCAAAGAATAAACAACTGAATACTTGCCAATTCTTCGAGAAGGACGATACCCGTGGGAAATTAATTTAATGTTTTTGAGTTACGAACATCTGAAAATAGACATACAAACTAATCATTACGTCACGAGACACAAACTTGGTTTAAGTTGCCTAAACCAATAACATAAGCTCACAGAAAAATGTTTGTTTGTGGAAAGATGTGAAGCTGGCTTTTCTCAAAGTAAACAATAACAAAATACCTAGGAAGTTCTTTCATCTTGCTTACATCATCATCGTGCCTAAGGACCCCTGGTAGGGCACAGTGGTGAAGACATATCCACCGAACTTCGGCTGGTAGGTTGGTGTTGTTGCCAAGAGCTTATTTCTCGAAGGACATTACTATCAGTATTGACAGAGAAACTGAATTTAACACAGGTCAGAGTACACCAAAGTTAACTTTTTTTTAAATTGTCAAAAAGTTTCTAAATTGAGAAACACTTTACTGTAGCAGCATTTTTTCTAAGAATATGACCAAAAATCACATCCCAAACTATGTAACATGAATTACGGGACACCCAGTATAAAAATGCTATAAGTAAACAAAAAAATTCTTGATAACACCTTTCTAAAACGCGCATTGGCTAAAACTGCCGGCTGAATTTTCTTGTAAAAATCAAAGACTTTCAAAGTGGTTTTTACAGTTCAATTCAAAGTCAAAAATTTTTACCAAAAATAGTTTTTTGAAAAATTGTGCCAAAATTTTTTTAAAAAACTATCTGAATTGTATCGTAAATGGCCCTTTTTAAAGGGTCTAGGGAAACAAGATTTTTAGAGACTGAAAATTTTCATAAAATAAATACAACTGCGAATTTTATTCTCCCAGGTCACCAACTTACTGGCCTTCGGATTCTAGTAAAATACTAGAACTTGTTGACTTTTTCGTAGTTAAGGGTATCAAACGAAACCATATAAGAGTCGTAGGTGATTATGACTTATCATCAGATCATACACCGGTGATTTTATCACTTAATGAATCAGAGATAATGGAAAAAAGTAATCCTATAAGTTTGTAAATAATAAAACAAACTGGAGTGAATTCAGAGAAAAGCTTAAAAGCTATATAAATCTCAGATCCCCTATGGAAACAAAAGAGCAAATCGACCTTGAAGTAGAACAATTCATTGCCGATGCAGAAGAAAGTACACCAACTTGCTCGAGTCGGAAGCAAACTGAAACAAAATACCCTGCCGAGATAAGAGAGTTGATATTGGAGAAGAGAAGAGCTCGAAGAAAGTGGCAAAATACTAGATTTCCAGACGACAAAACAGCGCTTAACCAGCTAAGCAACGAACTGAAAAAACAAATCTATGAATTCAAAAATGATTCATTAAGTAGATTCCTGAAAAATTTAACGACTGATGCTTCAACTGATTATTCGCTCTGGAATGCAGCTATGCGCCTGAAAAGACCGCAGTTACAAAACCCGCCAATAAAATCTCTAAATGGTAATTGGATCGGGAATCCGAAAGAAAAAGCTAATCTGTTTGCAGAACATCTTGCGAATGTTTTTAAGCCATTCAAGCAAGTATGTTCGGCTATATTTTTAGATGTTGCTGAAGCATTCGACAAGGTATAGCATGAGGGGCTAGAGTAAAAACTGTAAAGGGACCTTCCCTGGCAGTACTACGAAAAACTAAAATCTTATATCTCAAACCGGCTCTTCAGAGTACGGTATGATCAAGAATATTCAAAGCTATGTAATATACAAGCCGGTGTTAAACAAGGAAGCGTCCTAGGACCTACCCTGTATTTGCTTTATACAAGTACAAGGGATATTCCAGTGGATAACAACACCATTATGGCTACTTTTGCAGATGATACCGCAATTTTGAAATCCAGTAAGTGCGTCGTCAAGGCTGCTGAGAAATTGCAAAATACCGTCGACACCGTTAGTGATTGGACCAAAAAATGGCGTATCAAGCTCAATTAAGCTAAATCTGCACATATAAACTTTACAAATAAAAAGTTAAGCTACGTTCAAATATTCATCAACAATCAAGCTGTACCTTACGCCAATACGTCCAAATACCTTGGGATGAATTTGGATGCAAAGCTAAAATGGAGAAAGCATATCAAAAAGAAAAGGGAAGAGCTTAACTTGAAGTATAGAAAAGTGAAATGGTTACTCGGTAGAAATCCAGACTTATCTGTCGGAAATAAAATAATGCTTTATAAACAAGTACTAAGACCTGTTTAGACCTATAAAATCTAAATTTGGGGCTGTACAAAGAAAACAAATGCTGAAATCATCCAAAAGTCCTTCGTGGAATAGTCAATGCACCATGGGATATAAGAAGTAGCGAATTTTTTTTTAGAAAAAGTCTTAAAATGGTAACCCTTATAGTACCATTTTCTTCGAAACCGACTTTCTCGCTAATGGCTAGAATGATTTTGACAAAATATCATATTTTAGAAGTCCTAGGTTGTTTAAGAAAGGTTGGAAGTATTATTAATTAAAAAAAAAAAGAATTGTTTTTAAGAATATTTTCAAAATGGTAAATTTTATTTATTTAAAATTTTTTGCAAATACATCGCATCTTTCAATAAAACCTTAAAATTTGAGCACTTGAATTTTTAAAATTTCTTTAAAAAAAAATTAAAAATAAAACCGGTTTTTTACAAAAGGCTCCAACGATTTTGGTAAAATTTTTAGGGTTTATATGCAATTGCAAGAAAATGAGGTTTTTAGATTTTCGCTTGATATCTTCGGAATATTTAATCTAATTCTTTCATTATTTAATTCAATTTTCATAATTAATGTGTAATTGGCAGCCCTGTACCGCAAAATATATTATGAAAAGTGAATACCCTTTAACTCAGCCTTAAGATTTTAATATTGTATTTAGAACACAATCCCAAGTTCGTGCTACCCAGTCGTGCCCATTTTTTATTTTTATTAACTCAATCTATCTGACCTGAGCCTTTCTCGGATCTTATGCAAAACACCCACCATATTCTAACGGTCGCTGAGTTAAGAAAATAAAATTTTGCTTCACTTTTGACCCGCCTTTAACTATGCCACTTTTATTCGTTATACAACTTATTTAGTAACCACGCTTTGTCTTTACACCATCACTTTACAATAAAAAGTGACTCCACTTGCACCGCTTTTTTACATGGGAAAGAACGCCACACACGAAAACATTTCAACAGTTTATAGGAAAGCTCCTTCCAATTATCACATGTGTGAATCCATTGGTCTACACCCCGTCTCCCTCGGGTATACTCTTCAACTATACTTTTATGCGCGACGACTTCCATTGGATGTACATTGTACATGTATAAAAAAGCCTTAAATGAATAGAAACAATTTTCTACAATAACATCTCACTAAAACGCAATTGGTTAAAACTGGCAGCTGAATTTCTTTGTAAATTTCCGTTCAAACCAAGGACTTTCAAAGGGTTTTTTACTATTCAATTCAAAGTCAAAAACTTAAACCAAAAATAATTTCTCGAAAATCTTGAAAAATTGTGGAAAAAAAAGTTAAAAATCTTCTGAATTGTATCGAAAGCGATCCTTTTCACAGGCTCTAAAAAAACAAGATTTCTTGAAATTCTGAAAATTTTCATAAAATAAATACCGTTCTTTTTTCAAATAAGGAAACTTAGACTGGCGACTTGTGCCATCCAAATCTTTCGCCCGATTCAAATCGGGCAAAAAGCAAAAGCAAATCATTGAAGAAAACTTTTAAAACTTTTTTAAGAACAAAAAAAAAAAAATAGTTTATGTGAACTTTATTCTTTGAAAATGTGTTATTTAAATTTAAATGTCACTCTGGTAGACGGCCTTCGGCCAAACCATATAAGACTTAGTAAAATCGTGTAATGAAATTTAATATTAATATTTACGAAGTCAATAAACTTAACTAACTAACTTAAATCTTTCGCCCGATTAAATTTTTTTTACCATTGAAAATTGCAATATTTCGTAAGAAAGTCAATTTTGGATTTAAGGAACACACAAAAATTGAATTTTTCGACCACTTTTACAAAACAGCGCAACAGTGTTGCGTACAGCGGTTTTGTTCGAAAAAATACTCCCAACATGCGCTGTGGCCAGTGGTCACGTGACTTCAAACCATCCACTAAAATTCGTCAACGTAAATCAAAGTACAGCAGTTAAAAAGACCATTTCCGAAAAAGTGCTGCCATTTGCCTTATTGAAAACCACACCTCTAAAAAAACACTATTCACCAAATGAAATCTATGTATAGCTGAAGAAGTAGAATCTGAAAAGCTGCTATCACTGAATAGACCTTCATTGCGAATGCTTATCAGTATCACAACTGGACATAACCTACTAGGTTATCACAAAAAGAAAATGGGTCTTTGCACCGATGACCTGTGTAGAGGATGCAATGACGAAGATGAACACGAGGATATAACTCACTTCCTTTGTCATTGCCCAGCACTCTGTCACATTAGGAAACAATTTCTAGGCAATTATTTTTTCAATGAACTAGAAGAACTATATCAGACGCTTCAAAAAGCAGTATGTTAAACTTCACCAAGGCCACAAAATGGCTAAATACCGACTAGACATAAATTCATAGGTTTCAAGGACGTTACAATACGTCAGGGTATCACAATGGATCTACATTGATCTAAGTGTGGCGGAATTAAGATCAACCGTCAGCCCATTCTACCTAACCTAACCTATAGCTGAAGAAGCACAAATTGTGTATAATAGACACCTGTGCAACATATTTGTGTAGTCGTATATTGTGACTAAAACTGATTATTTATAAATCACCTGCCCAATGTATATCCCACAATATGACTTTTAATCTCCATGCTGACGATAGTAAAATCTACCTTTCAATTCCTATTGTAATTGTACTGATTGAAGATCTCATAGCAAAATTTAATGAGGATCTGGTTGGAAATCAATGATTTATCCTGATCAAACGGGCTTAACTCGAGTTGGAATAAGTCTCAAATGTTTCTTATCTGCAAAATTAACCCCATCCGTATCCCATCACTATAAACACAGAATTTGTTTCCACTCTTGGAACTAGTGTCGACCTCAAAATGAAATAATCTTGAAAATATTCGACATTCGATAAGTTAAAAGAAGAAAACAAAATTATTGCTACAACGAAGCTACAATAAAGTCCTGCAGACCATTATAGGTTCTATTGCCCCGAAGAGTTCTACACACGTCTGCACAAGAATCAAATACAGTAGATTGAAATTCCTAATTTAATCAAAACTCAAATGCTAACAAAAGAAAAAAATTATATTTTCCAGACAATAGATGTCAATTAAACCCAACACCTCATCTGAACTCACTAATGGTCCTTTAAGATTCAACTTAACTTTACACACTTTGTTGTTGAAAGGACGACTTATAAGTTTGTGTAATATCTTTGGGAGACTTTAATGCCTTACCACATCATTTTGATGGGGAGAGAATAGAGAAACATTCTAAGAGACCATTTTAAGTTCTTACATCAAAATTTACTGCAAATCTTGTTCTTAATACTTCTTCTTCTCTTGTCTCTGTGTCCCTTTTCTGAAGTACCCACTTGGACTATCAATGGCTTGGTGAGAAAATTCAATTAAAACCAGAAATGTCTCACAATGTGCAACTAATGGAGCGCACTACAATCTTACAATCGGGCAATTTAGGACAATGGTCACCTATTCTCCGCACTTTGACTTTAAACATCCTCTGGTTTTCCGGTCATATAAAGAGGTGCATACTGCATACCTCTGCATCTGTAAATCTGCTGCAAGACCAACTAAATATCCTTCGAAACCTGAAGCTATATCTATAACTGTAAGTAGAAAGAAAGTTGAGGCATTGTTGCACTCTCATACTCAATACAGATTGTTCAATATGTTCAGAAAAACGTTCATTGGAAAACTATTTTCATTGCTTCTCGCCCCTTTTTGATTCAAGTACTTACCTACACCACACACAAGGATAATGGTGCATTACATTGAAGGTTTTTCGTTTCGTATATCGCGTTGCTTTATACTTTGCTCTGATGGCTGATGGGTGTAGTACTGCTCCACGAAAGAATATTACATAAAAGCTATTGAAAATCCAATAAGGACATTTTGTTCGTTGATATTGCCGAAGAACAACCAGAACAACCAACAAATGCTATTATCATCATCCAGGAGTATCTAGTAGACCACCTTTTGCTGTACGAGCAAAGAAAATACAGAAAATTTATCCAGGTGCATCGTTTTGGACTCCTGTGGAATCCTTTTTTGCACAATGTGGCGGAGAGAAGAATTTTACGAAACGCGCTCGAAGCAATTTGTGGTGCACATTGTGGATCCTTAACGGCTGCTTAACCTTTAATGATGCGAAAGGATATGAAAAGGGATTTTTCCTCCCTTTTGTCCTTTCGTTTCTATTTTTATTGCTTCGGTTTGTGTCTATGTATTTTTGTCTGTCTGTCTGACTGTCTTTCAATGGGAAATATTTTCAGCGGTTGAATAGGTTGGATAATTATTATTTGCGTAGCTAGAAATCTTCTTTTTGACCTGCATATTTGGGACATCACACTGCTGAGGAGCAGGAGAGGGTTGCAAGCAATAAAGGAAAGGATTAGATGCCGAAATGAGGATTATTTCTATGTGGGTTTACACATTTAATTCGATTTCTATTCGTTAATTTTAAGCCTTGAAGTGGAACCCAATACCTAATGTTTGATCAGTTGGAAGAAAAATAAGTAGAAGACAATCAAATGGGCAGGATGTTTGCGTAAGGAGATTAAGGCATATGATCGGATCTAGAAGACTGGTTTGGTTTTAATCTGATGAGCGTAAAGTGATTACTTGGGGCATTCAGACAGAGCAGATTTCTAAGGAATAAGTCGTATGGGTACTACGTGCTCTGAAGACTTTTCTTTTCATAAACTGAAAGGACAACAGAAGAAGTAAAAGAATTTAGTTTAGTTTCCATCGATGTCCTGAAGTCTACCGGTAGCCTTTCTATGCAAACATACTTTTCTCTACGATTTAATAAAAAAATTTATGATATCATAGTTTTTATTTTGTCGTGAAAACAAAATAATGATTAGGTATAAGATATAACTTTTCAGAAGACAAATAAATTGGTTTTTTGTTCGAAGTCAAAAGTTCGAAAGGAGCTCATTTTCACATAATCTGGGACTTTTCAATGTTGAAAGGGTGGTAGAACTGTAGACAGTGGAGTTTTTCGCAGACAGTCTTTTCGAAAAATTTTGGGATAACTGACACATTTATAAATTGGTTGGCGCAACAGAGCGGAGAGCTCCGGTGACTAACGCATTCCTCACTACCATGTCTCCATGAGGAGATGGAGGGTACCTTAAATTGTTTGATCCGATTGACCTAGTGATAAAGCGTTTTTCATGGCAACGATTTTTGCTATCGTAGGACTTACCAATTCTTAATCACAAAACCTATTATAGCTTAACATTATCGTGAATTTTAAGAAATATTTTATAATTTAGATATAAGTTAGTTTAGTTTAGTTTATTCATCAAACAAAGTTAATGCTTAAGTGATTACTAGATACATAATACATTTTAAACATTACCACCAACAAAGTTATTTAAAATTAACAATAATTTTGATTTATATAGATATCTATTCAGATTAAAATCAATCATATCATCACAGAATTCGCCTCTCTTAGACATCTTGATAATGGTTCATTGGCAGCATATATAGTTCTGTGGAAAGGTATTTTAAAAAATACAGGGTTTCTAAGCATTCTCACAGGAACATTGAAGTTAATTAAGGCTAAAATTTGAGAACAATCAATATGGTCTGTTAATATGTCGCAAATAAACATAATTGCAGTGAACTTCCTTAGGTAGTTCAGAGGCAGAATTCCGAGTAATTGAGATCTTGTTTTATAAGATGGCATATCTATGTCCCAATCAAGTCTTTTCACAACAGTTCTCGTAAATCGTTTTTGGATTTTTTCAATTCGGAATGAATGAACGGCATGGCATATGAGGGATCCCAAATAGTAAAGCAGTACTCCAAATTAGACATCGCAAAGGCAAAATATAGATATTTTAAAGTCTGTGGATCGGAACGGAAAACTCTTTGGAGCTGCGCAAAATAATACCTAACATTGAATTTCCTTTAGCAACTAAAAAGTTTATGTGTCGTATAAAGTTCAGCTTCTCGTCAAAAATTACACCAAGATCTTTCTTAAAATGTATCACAGACAGTTCTTTCTGATCAATTTTATAAGATAGATAGATAGATATTGTTTATTCTTCAATTCAAATTTTAAAAAGGTACAATTTCATTGATCTTGAATAATTAATAAAGGCATGACATGAAAAGTCGTCTGCCTGGGGCATACTTGGTTTTAATTATATTGTTAACTTAATGATTATTTCTTTTTTATAACAAAAAATGTAGAACAATATTTTCAATCAGTTTTTTTTTTTTTTTTTTTTTTTTTTTTTTTTTTTTTTTTTTTTTTTTTTTTTTTTTTTTTTTTTTTTTTTTTTTTTTTTTTTTTAATTTACAAATTTTATAAGTAAAATTAACTGGCGATCGGTTTCGACAAAATGTTAAACTTTGACATTTAGAAATGTAAAGATTAAGAGAGTTTGTTGTACACCACCTTGACAACTTATCAAGATCTTCTTGTAAAAGCAAGGAATCAATTTCAGATTACATGCAACGAAAAACTTTCAAATCGTCCGCATACATTAAGCACTCTCAATTTAAAAATATTTCAGGAATGTCGTTGTCAAAAAGCAAAATAAGAAGAGGACCGAAGTGGCTTCCTTGTGGAACACCCGAAGTAACATATAACGGTGTAGAAAGAACATTGCTTATACGAACGTACTGAAAACGATCCCTTAAGTACGAATTGATCCAATTTACATGGCCGGGCATGTAAATAAGTAATTGAATAAATAAATAGGGTGTAGCCACAGAGCTCAGGGCCATCGCATTTCTCACAACGATGACTTGTGAGGGAATGGAGGGGGCCAACAGTTTTCTGCCGGTTCCAAACGCCAAACCTAGAAAGAATACATCTCCGAAAACAGACTCAGGCTTATCGATTTTGCTGGGGAGCAAGATCTTGTTCGTTGATGGATGCAGGCAGTCAATTGCAGAAAAACACGAAGTACGACAACTGCAATGCAGAACCAGGTTTTTATCATTTTCAAATCCGTTTATTGCAGTTTTTACAAGGACGAGCTGTACAGAGGCATGTAGGTATTGTCTGTACAATAACTCGCTTGCGCAGATGATATTGACGTTGTAAGAATAAGCAAGCGTGATGTCATAGAGCTCTCCCGAAATCAAAATTGTGATCGAAAGATGTCGAAAGATGAACTTTCATCTCTGTTTGGTTAGGTGAGAAGTGGCAGTCAGAGTCTAACACGCACTTAGACCACAGCGAGTCCATTGTGATTTGTGATACCACTGAAACCAGAAATTTGTTCACCCTCTGGTCTCCATCTAAGAAATCAAAGAGTTTACCAACCTCTAATTGAACCTGGACTCACAAGCTCAAGTTAACCACCTGTTAGTCAAGCCATGCAAAAAAGAGGGTTTTGAGGTCTTTGTAAGCTAAGTTGCTGGTGTCGTCAAAAAAGTTCTGTGTCTGCTGCCAGCGCAGGGCATGAACAAAGCAGATGTTGTGTCCTCCTCCTGCACGTCCATGAAGCTTCCACAAAAATCATTGGAGTGGATTCATTTCATTTCATTTCATTTCATTTTATTTACATAAAGAAGCCTTGAGATCAGATCTCATTTATGGCTAGAAAAATACATTTATTTACATTTTGGAAATTATAAAAATGCATACATATTATATGTATGAGCAATAAAAAAAAAAGCAAAAAAATTTTTAACGTAAAAATAAAAAGTTAGTAATGCTAAACATTTTGAAAATAGTTTTGATTAAATTTACAATTTTATAGTAAAAAAAGAAATTCAAAAGAAAATTACAAACAATTAAAGCAAGTTATTGAACAAATAAGGAGTGAAAATGCGACGCTTCGTCTGGGTTCTGTAGATGGTCATTTAAAGAGCGGATAAAGTTATTTAAGTTCAAAATTGTTTTATATGGAGCTGGTAGTCTGTTCCAAATTCTGGCACCAATAACGAAGAAAGACCTTCGCGTTTGCAACGTTGAACTTCTTGGTATATTTATGTTGTTTGTACGCGAGGAAGTTGAAAATTCAAGCCTCTCAAATAAATAGGTGGGGGTTTCAGATCGTACTAATTTAAACATGAATTTACAAATTTCAATAGTGAAATGCGACATTAATGAAACACCGAAAACACAATGGGACAGGTGTGAAACATGATCATACCTTCTTAAAGAATGAATGAAGCGAACGCATGAGTTGAAAGCTACATTTAATTTTTGTTTACTAATTGAATCCATCCCACCATAAATAGGAGAACCGTAGCTTATAATTGGAGCCAACAAAGTTTTGACCAACATCAATCTAGCAGCTTGCGGAATGTAGGACGAAAATCTCCACAATCGTCTTAGTCCTCCATAAATACTTCTTATTATATTGTTAACGTGATCACTCCAGGTGAGAGTTTTATTAAAAATGAAACCTTAATTTTTTACTGTAGAGCTGTAAGGAATCACGTGACCATTTAAAATTAAATGTGGGAAGTAAGAATTATCCAAACATGTTTTGTAGATTATTATGCTTTGAGATTTGCCTGGGTTCAAAACTAAATAATTTCTGACTGCCCACTCATATATTCTATTTAAGTCATCATTGATATTGCTGATTGCATCTTCTAAGAGGCCGAGATGAAAGGACGAATATATCTGCAAATCATCGGCATAGAGGTGGTAACAGCAGTATTTAATAGCCTCAACGACATCATTAATAAACATGCTGAAAAGTAAAGGTCCCAATAATGACCCTTGGGGAACACCCACTTTTAAATCCACAAGATCAGAAACCAAAGTTCCAATACAAACAGCTTGTCTGCGAGTTGTGAGATAACTTTTAATAAGCTTGAGGGCACAATAAGAAAAATCAAATTGATGTTTCAACTTATGAATCAAAACCGAGTGGTTTACTGACCCAAAAGCATTCGAAAAATCAAGTAAGCCTAATATTGACACTTTGTCAGAATTCAATGCAACCCGAATGTCATCTTGCACCTTAAGAACAGCAGAAACACAGCTGTGTCTTTTCCGGAAACCGGACTGAAGAGGCGACAAGAGATTCTGAGACTCAATGAAGTCGGAAAGCTGACTAAACATCAATCTTTCCAGACCCTTGGAAAGAAAAGGCAGTATACTAATAGGTCTATAATTCGACAGGTCAGTACATCCCGTCTTTTTCTGAAGAGGAATTACTTTCGCTAATTTCCAGGAACTTGGAAAGACAGACTTTGTTAAACAGTCGTTGTAGATATTGGCAACGGTTGGAATGATTGCAGGCAGCAGCAGACGAATAAATTTGGGAGAAACACCATCTAAGGCAATCGCGTTTGACTTAATAGAATTAATAGAGGCAAAGCATTCTTCAATAGATACACAATTAAATGAAAATGATCCTTCAGGAGTATTCAAAGTAGATGGCAGATTTACTTGAGTGTTAGTGTCGGCAAGATTCAACGCAAAAAAATTATTCAAATTATTCACAAAATTTAAATCTTCACAGAGTTCAAGATCAGGTCTTCCAACCGCACCAAGGTTCTTTAAATTGTTCCATAGAATCTTAGTGGAGTTTCTTGTAGTATCTAACTTATTAAAGTAGAATAACTTTTTCGAATCTTTAATAGCCTTAACTACTCTATTCCTGCAGGCTGCATACCGTTCCCAGTCGCTGCTCAGTCTTGAATTTTTGTACACACTATATAAGAAGTTCCGTTCACATATTAGATTATTAATTGCCGCTGTAAACCAGGGGTAGTTATTGGAGGAGATCCTCGTCTTGATCGGAACATATTTGTCATACAAGTATTTTAATAAATTTTCTAAAAAATCAACCTTAAAATCAATATTGGCAAATCTAAAAATATGCCAATCAATGTTGGACACTTCCAGAAAGAGGTCAGCCATGTTAATGTTATTGAAATCTCGATAATAAACTAAATTGTCCTGATTAGAACTCTCAACTTCAACGTCATAAATTAAGAAAGTCAAATCATGATCGGCGACTCCATGTGTTTGGTTAAAAAAAGAAACTTTATTTTTGTTTGAAACGACAAAAAGGTCGATAGCAGTTGCACTGGTCCGTGTGAACCTCGTTGGAAAGTAGCTTACTATTTCTAATCCAAATGAGTCAAAAACGTTATGTAACAGATTAGATGACGATGTGGGTACACTTACATCAACGTTCAGATCGCCACACAAAATAATATTTTCGTAACATGTACTATGTTTAGAAAGAAATGTTTCAAATTCATCAAATGGAAATCGACCTGGATGCCTGTAAATGCAATTGACTAATACTTTTTCATGAGGTAAGGTGATTTCAATTAGCAAACTCTGGATGTCGTTGTGTTTTAAGAAGTCTAAACAAACTGCACGAATTCCTTCGCGCACATAAATCAGTACACCTGAACAGCAAACATCACTGTCGCACCTAAACAGTCGATAGCCTTTAATTTTCACCTCCCAGTCTTCAACTTTTTTTTTAGGATTATTCATAAGCCAAGTTTCAGACAGACAAATAACATCTGTTGTTTTTGATTCAAACATTACTCTTAATTGATCGATTTTTGATAGAATACTCTGAACATTTATATGGCAAACTTTCAATCCAGGGGACCGTAATGAGAAAATATTCAACATTGCACCACCAAGGTTAACTACGTTTCTGCCAGCCGGAACAATATTGTGACTGTTACTGTTGCTCATTGATTAAAAAAAATAATTAATGACAACAACAAATTCCAAAAAGACCACCACCAACCCAAAAACAACCATCACCAGACAGAAAAGAAGCATTTTCAGTAAATTTAAAAGTATATACATATTTACAAGAATTTTAATAGAGATAATTTTAATACACAATTAATTAAAGTTTTGTTATTTTTATCGATTTTCTTTTGCTGTTCTTCTCAATTTTTGACATTTGCATCACCAGCAGCAGCAGCACCATCGAGCACCCGATCTAAGTCATCTACGCAGTTTATTTTGATATACTGATCTGTTGGACTAACTTTAACCGCAACAACACCATTAAAAGTTTGAACAGAGAGAATTTTTTTCTCCTCCTTCAATTTCATTGCAGCTTTACGTATTAAAAGAGCTCCACCAGAAAGACATTCAAATGCCCCAATTGCACGATTAGAAGTGAATCCAATTTTATCAAGTGTGAGTGGGGCGACAGCAAAAAACAATTTGAGAAATTTAATTCGCTCTCTTTGACAATGCAGCTTCACCACGACAGGTGCATTAATTTTATTTACTGTTTTTTGTTGCTTTTTTTTTAAGCGAAAAACATCACAAGATTGCATAGGATATTTTGTTATTTGGCAAATTTTAAGTAGAATGTCATTAAGATTTTCGTTTGGATTTTCAGGTATTCCTGTTAACATAAGGTCTCCTTTGCGCACTTCATTTTCAAGTCTATTCAATTTGGCATTCATGAAAACTGAGTCACTTTGGTATTCCTTGGTTGAAACTTTTTCATTTACTTTACTTTTCAGGGTAATCAATTCATTATTAAAGTCATTTGTGAACTTATCCACTTTTTTATGTAGGACCGCAAGGTTGTTATTGAAAAGGGTTTTAAATTCACGCACTTCTTGTTTCAAACCAATTAATTGGCTGTCCATTGACAATTGCAGTTTATTAATCATTTTCGCTAAGTCATCATTTGAGGTTGACATAGTAATAATTATGTTATGGACTGAAAAAAGTAACTTTAAAAAAGCACAACGCGGATATCAACACTCAAAAGGTCCAATATTAATTGCGATTGATGATTGAGATCAAGTTGCAAACTAATTGATAAATTATTTAATTTAGAACAAATAGAATTTTGCCGCAGCTAAGAAACACGTGTGCACTACTCAGAGTTTGACATCTCTCCATAAGTCTTTTGGCATGTCTGCTTCTATAGGTACTGTCCTGTTAGGACACCTATGGTGGCTTATATGCAGACGATTTAGATTCCATTAGCTGATTGAACGGTTTTAGTTCACATTTGTTTAGTTAAGAGATAGGTATACCTATGCTGCTCTTTTCAGGTCGAAGAGTAGAAGTCGTTCGTTTGCTAGTTCGTCAGCCATGCAGTCGTCTGGTATGTCTCTGTTACCCAGCACCCATTAGAGGTACACAAATGTTGAACTATTCTCCTTCCGAGACGTGAAACAGTTTTAACGACATTATGTTTAAAACTCGATTTCTTTTGCATGGCCACCACGGGAACGCTTGCAGAAGTCCAGACGCTAAACCCATTTTCGACGGGTTTCAAGCATAAAACGGCCGATACTGCTGCAATTTCACGTTCGATGTTCGTAGGAAGCTCATCAATCGTCGCTGGCTTGTTGGACTTGACTTGACCTAGCCCTTGACGTAGTCCCAGAGGAAATAGTCTAACGGTGTCAAATCGCTCCACCGAGGTGGCCAAGTGACTGGACCATTTCGTGAGATAACACGTTCTTCAAACTTGGTTTCCAAAAAATCGATTGTGACATTCGTTGTGTGGCTTGTGGCGCCGTCCTGTTGGAACAACATGTCCTCCAAGTGCATATCATCCATTTGGGGCCAATAATATTCGGTTATCATTGCAAGCGATCCCCTTTCACAGTAACGAGCCGGTCTTGATCACCACGGAAGAAGTACGACCCAATGACGCCACCGTCCCATAAACCACACCAAACCGTAATTTTTTCGGGATACAATGATGTATCATGGAGTACGTGTGGATTGCTGCCTGACCAATACCACATAATTTGTTCATTGACGAAGCCATTCAGCCATCAATGAGCCTCATCGCTGAAGATGATTTTTCGATGAAAGTCCGGATCATTTTCAAGGTGTTGCTCAGCCCAATTCACGAACATACGACGCTCTGGTGGTCAAGAGGCTTCAGTTCTTGCGTCAAATTAATCTTGTAAGGATGTAGGCCAAGAATTTTTTGCAAAATTCACCACAACGACGTCCGACGTCACAGATATGCCCAATGCTTGAGAACGACGTGTGACAGACACACTTGGGCTTTCTGCAACGGAAGCCTCGGCAGCAATATTCTCGACACTTCTACGGGCACTTCTTTTATTGTACTGTGCCTGTGTATTCAAATTTTTCCACTAGACGCTCAATTGTTGATCTGCTAGAATGATTATGGCGACCATAAATTGGACGTAGCTCTTTTATCGTTTAGGCGAGGCCACTGACTCCGAATTGCGGTAGTAAATTTTAATGATTTCGACTCGTTTTTGGCTCGTATATCTTTCCATCATGAAATGGCAAACCTTACTGAAGAGAAATGGCAAAAGAAATGTCAACGTCTGGCCTTGGGATAGTGATATGTAGTTCGACTGGGTTCGGAAACTTAGCTTTTATGATGACAAGTGTGGGTTTCAAGTCTTAGTGTTAGAACTCGGTTAGGCGCTGATGGTGAATTCTTAGCTTGGCACTCCTCAGTTCTGTTAATTACGCTTATCTTTCGATTCTGGGTTCTTGCGCAACTCAAACTATGGCTTCATGGTTTTTGATTTGGTTTGGTCCTCACAACTCTGCTTCCTGAAATGAAACGAAGAAATTGGATTAATGGTTGCTATATTTTTTTAAATGAATACCCAAATTTTTCTGTTCGGAAACGTCTTATCGTACATAGAATAGCTTTCCCACAAAAAGCACTTTCCCCATCTATAGCAATAATATCTCAAAAATATGTGAACGGAATTAAGCGTCACACGCAAACTGGCAAATGGCATACTATGCAATTCAGACGTCTGTAAAGTATAAATATGTCAAGCTTAAACGCCATCTCATACATTAATTGAAAAGAACACTCTGACTACGAGACAGTACCTACCTATCGTATACGATGAATTCATTTTGATTAATTGATCTCGTACTTCCGTCATTCATCCATCTAACAATAAGCCGCCTGTCGAAGGCTTGTCTCTCAAACAATACTAATACCTCGTGACTCTGTAATTAAATTTTATAATCTTCGTGTCATGATTCCATAGCACATAGGTACCTAACCCTTCTACCAGGAACAGTTGCTATAATCTCCATCATCCTCTGTCATCGTAAAATAATAAAAAAAAAAGAGGAGGGAAGGGAGCACACTTCCTATAATACCTGGTTGCAGCAGAAGCAGCAGCAGCAGGTAGTTGGAAAAGCGATATGAATCTCTTCCACAAAAAATTAGTTTTCCAAGGAACTCAGCCAGGGTGGTTATACAACACGGAACATTTTCTTCCACCCTACTCTACCCTCTGTCAGTCAATATTTTAGTATTCAGATGGGTTTCCGTTGATAACGCGTCGACGCTCGGTGCAGACAGAGGTTATGGAAGTGCACCCTTTTGTCATACACACATAGCTATATATGATTTTTATTATATCATTTTTTCTCTACTTTCTTCCAGAAGCAACAGTGGCTCTCTTCGTCTTCAAGAGATGTTATCACAACCACCAAAATGGAAACACAAAAAATAACGCTTTTATGTGTTTGAAAATTTCGTCAAAACCGTTTGTGGAATATTTAATGCAACTCGCACTTCTGCGAGGATTAGTATCCAGAAGAGGCTTTGCTTAACCAAAGACACGTACGACTTGTGGCGCTCATCCACTCTTATAAAGCATTTTGTACTCATTCTAGAAAGCCCCCGTTGCGTACACAAAGCGTACACATAATTTAGAGGTGTATTGTTTTGCTTTGTCTCCTTCTTCTTCTTTTATTCGTTTTCCAAAGACTCAGGATTGTCAAAGGCAGTCTTTTGAGTCTTTTCAGTTTTAGAAGAGTGCTCGACAATGGATGCTAAGGTAAAAAAGTGGTGCAATTCTTATTTGTCAAACATACAAAATGAATTTTTTGTTGCGGATTGGCCTTTATAAGGGACACGTGACTGAGATTTTAAGTCCGACCGAAGTTAAAAAAAGCAAAATAAATAAAACAGATGAAGAAACAGTCGTATCGAGGAGGCACAGAAGGAAGTGACTTATAAAGTAGTTAAAGCGGGTGTACGGTTCTGTGAAGGTGAGCATGTACCCACCTACAGTTATTTGTATGTTGGTAGGTACATCCATCAGAAATTAAAGTAAGGAAAGCATTTCTGAGAATTTGACAATTTGGTAGGCTTTGACAGTTATTGTCAGACGTAGCTTGCATTTTAAATGGTTTGACTTTTTATTTGATGGGATAAGCTGCCATTTGAGTGATGCATGTCGTGTGTGGCATTTACATTTATTTGAAAATGAAGCATTTCAATTGCTCGTGCAGAAACGAAGCCCTTCTGTCAACAATTTGTTTGAATGATTCTGTAATGGGAGTTAAGTAAGGAAAAGCAGTTGTATTCCAACAAAGCTTGCGGTTGCCTTGGGAGGAATATCGAGGCAGCTACAATATTCAGGTCGGATGTACAGGATGCGGTACTTTCGCATCGCAGGCGACTGCCAGATCTTTTGCCGACCGCGTCTCCCTCAATCTCTCGGAAAACATACCAGCAGCACAAACTAAAGACGAACAGTGGAACCATTGCCAACTTGGAGTCAGAAGTGCCACCTCTGATGTGCTGGGTCTCAATCGACAACAAAAACGAGGCCCCGGATTCGATGAAAAGTGGGGTCAAGCACATGCAGCCAAGAACGAGGCATATGAGTCAATGCTGCAGGCTATGACCAGAACTGGTGAGAAAGCAGTCCGCGAAATCTATGTACAGAAAAGAAGAGAAGAACGCCGCGCCGACTCCTCGTCCTAAGAAGGAAGAAGAGGGAGCATGAAAAGCAAGCGTTCGAGTCTATTGAGGAATGTTACGGCAGAGATAATAAGCGAAAGTTCTATCAAAGGGTGAAACAATCTACCCAAGGATACCAGCCCAGAACAGAAGCCTGTCGTGATGAAAACGGGAACATCGCAGGAGACCCGCAGACGGTGCTGAGAATCTGGAAAGACCACTTTTCCAAACATTGCTTTTGAGGACATCCCGTTCAGCTTAGACGATGATGGTCAAAATATCCGTCCACCCGACCTAAAAGAAGAACTTTTTAAGGCAGCGGGAGATGACTTGGTCAGGTGCATACACCAACTCATCTCTAGAATTTGGTCGGAGGAAAGTATGCCCAATGAATGGAAGCTTGGCATAGTGTGCCCTATCCACAAGAAAGGAGATGCTCTGAACTGCACCAACTACGGAGGTATTAGTCTTCTCAACATCGTTTACAAAAATCTGTCGACTATTTTGTGCATTCGCCTAGAACCTTTTTCCAACGAACTGATTGGACCATATCAGATTTTCACTCTTCGGCAGATACTGGGAAAAAAACCCAAGAATTCCAAGTCGATACACACCATCTCTTCATCGACTTTATAATCATCTATGATAGCGTTGATAGAGACGAGCTATATAGAGTCATGTCACATCTCGACATCCTGCCAAACTTTGTCCGCTTGTGCAGGATGACAATGGAGGATTCTCGCTTCTCCGTTAAAGTCGGTTAAGAACATCACCAATGACTTAGATTTCGAGAAAGGATCATGCAACCTTTTAACATCGTGCTTGAAGCAATTGTACGCAACTCACAAGTCAACACCAGAGGTACAATTTTTCAAAAGTCCGTTCAACTCCTTGCTTATGCTGGATGACATTGACATCATGGGCAGAACAACGCGTGCTGTCAGTGGAGCATTTGCAAGTATTGAAGCGGAAGCGGGGGTGTAACTGTTAACGAGACGAAAACGAAGTATGTTATATATGCTGTCATCGAGAAGATAAGCTCAACACCATCGACTGGAACAATACGCCACCATGGGCAATTATAACTTCGAAGTAGTCAGAGACTTTGTTTACCTGGGATCAACCATTACGTCGCACAACAACGTCAGTGCTGAGATCAAACGAAGAATCACACTTCCTAATCGCTGTTTCTTCGGGCTTCGAAAGCATTTAATTAGTAAAGCTCTCTCTCAAAGATCCAAAGAAACCCTATATATAAAACCTTAATCATCCCAGTCCTGCTGTATGGGGCAGAGGCATGGACACTGACAAAATCGGATGAATACCAGGCTGGGTTGCTTTGAGAGGAAGATTCTGCGCGTGATGTTTAGCCCAGTGTGCATTGGTGGAGGAGAAGATTTAATCACGAACCTTACGGGCTCTATAGTGATGTCAACATAGTCAAAAAGCTGAAAATACAGCGACTAAGATGGCTAGGCCACGTGGAGCGCATGGACATCGATGAACCAGCCTGACGAGTCTTCGATTTCAACCCCCATTGACAACGTGACAGAGGAAGGCCTCATCTTAGGTGGCGCGATCAAGTGGTGAATGACCTCAAACCACTTGGTGGCTATAGCTGGAGAGGTTTGTTGGTTGTGGCCGTGATTCACCTTGGATTGTAAGCGCCATCTAAAGTAAAGTAGGTACCGGTCCTGGAAGTACAACTGTAGCTGCTACAAGATGCAGCAAAAAGTGGGACCTACATTTACTTTATTGACTCAGTAAATCTCCCTCCCTCAATCTCCCTGTACCCAATATTCGAGTAATTTTGCTAAAATTATGCTTTGAAGACTTGAAATTTAGCAATCCTTACGCTTACGTTTAAGTCTAATAATAAGACAACCGCCTTAACTTACTTAACCTGAGTACATACAGGAGAGCAAACAATAAGCAACCCCTTTCTGTTTTCGTTTCAAACGAGAAAAAGCAACATATTTTGTCTGTAAATAGGGAAAATTTCCACCCATTTGACCTTTTCTACACACTTTTGCACCTACCCATGCCAATTTCAGCCTCAATCGTTTGCGAACGTGTGCTTCCTTTCACATTTTTATTTCTCAAATACGTTGTCTTTTGGATAAAACATGAAGAAGACGATGTATGTGAAATGATGGCGCCCAGCACTCGAACTTCCATCAAAGCACAAAATTGTGGATATTTTCGTTGTGTATAGGTTTTGTAATCATTGAGCAAAGAAGAAGAAGGATTTGGGTTTTGTTTTCCATCATATTCGCATAAATAAATTGTATTTCAAGATGAACAGTTTTTGGGTAGGTAAACAACTCAATTCGACGATTGTTTTATTTATCCTTCAAACTCCTTTCTCGGTCTAGCACAGCACCATGTTCAATTCCCACGGTCGCGTCGGGGTGTGTCGGTGGTTCGGTGCTCGGTGGTTCTGTTTTGGGAGGGACTTTCTTCGTCTTTCCTCGTTGAAACAAGTGAGGAAACACAAAACAAACACAATTCATTGCCACATGTACACAACACACAACACACACGTGTTTTCTTTTTGTCTTGTTTTCCCTGAACTTTCGCCTCTCTTATCATTATTTCATCACACTCAATCTGGTTCTTCTCGTTCTGTGCCTAAGTTAAGTCAAAACAGAACTTGGATCATGATAAATTCGAAGGAAGAAAACGAAGAAAAAGTATTTGTATCGAAACGCACTCATGAAAAAGAGAGAAAGAAAAAAATAATAAAATAAACAGGAACACAATAAAAAGGAACAAAAAAAAAAAAAAAAAAAATACACCGAAGAGGATACAGGAAGTGTGTCTGCTCGGTGAATGGGTAGGAAGTAAGGGTATCCCCCTCACTGTTGCAGGAAATTAGGTTAGTTACAAGTGGGTAAAGATTTTTCGGCAAACTTTTTTCTTCTGTTGTTCCACTCAAAGTTGGATTATTTTTTTTTTTTTGCTCCGTTCTTCTATTGAAAGTTTATACTCATGAATTTTTCATTATGTTCCGACTGAGCGTGATTATCCTTTTCGTTATTTTACAGGAAATCTTCGTCAATTTGTTGCTACCAAAGTATTTTAATTTTTAAAAGTTTCAAATTGTGAAGCATAGCGATAAAACAGAGTTGTAGTAAGGGAAAGTAGCTTTTTAGAGACCAGAAGGAAAAGTGACGGTTGGCATCAATTAATAAAGAGCCAAACATTTGTCATTGCTTTCCATTTGATTGTTTGTTTTTGTCTTGTTTTGAAAACTGTTGTGGTAGTCAATAAGTTGGGTAAGGTTTATGAAACAATTCTTAACACTAAACTTATTATTTAAACGTAAGACCGAACCAAAGTCTTAACCATAGAGATAGAATCAGGGAGGCAAGGTACGTAGTGTTCACAAGCTGAATCAGTCTGAGAACCCTCAGTCTAGGACACTAGGTCTCCATTTTGAAAGGCAACTGGCTAAGAACCAATTGAAAAGAGTGAACATCTTTTTGGTTTCGTTTGGATTTCAAATTACTGAAAATCATAGTTTTTTCATTACAGTGAAAGCTGTACAAAAAAAAAAGAAGAAATTTCGAAACGAGGTTGCGGCCTCATAAAGACCATTATTGAAAAAAGACACAATGCTTGACTTCAGCTCTGAAAAAAAAGGGTTGACAATCTTCAGGCAAAAGAAGAAGGGGTACAAGTTGGCTCCCCACATCACATTTTCTGTGGGTCTCATAACCCACCAAGCTTGGAAGTGGTTTTGAACACGATTGACTCCTCAGAAGTAAAGCTACACGAGGGTTAAAGAGGCTAGTGCATAGAAGAATACATCAATAACATGATAACAACAATGCTCAGCAGCAGAATCATTAGTTCCAAAATGGGGAACTACAAAACAAGCAGATTGGCCAATATAGGAACCTCGCAATGAGTAGTTGTATCTCTTCTACTGTGGAACCTGGTCGTAAACAAATTGTTAATCAACCTAGAGGACGAAGGTTTCAAAACCAAAGCCTATGCCGATGATGTAGCAATTGCCGTTTCAGGCAAGCACCCACAAACCCTAGCTGAGCTGCTAAAAATAGGATTTAACAAGCTTAACAATTGGGCTGTAGATTGTGGTCTGAACAAATATTCACACAAAACAAAATTAGTTCATTTTACGAGGAAATAAAAAAATCCGGACTTCAGACCCCCAACTATTAAAGGGGTAACTCTCACACTGTCAAATCAGACTAAATATCTAGGTCTAATTTTTGACAAAAAACTGAATCGGAAAACCAATATTGAAGAAAGAATAAATAAAACCAACGTGGCACTCTTCTCCTGTAAAAAAAAACAACGGTGGGAAATGGGGTTTCTCCCCCCAAATCACCCATTGGCTGTTTACCTCGGTTTGGCATTATGCTTTGAAAACACTTTCGGGCAATTGGTCGCGCGCCGCGGCTAGCTCGAATAAACTTCAGCCTAGAAACCAAATTTTCGACCACTGCAGCATTTGCGGTCGTATGTCAGCAAAAACGCGCCGAATAATCTCTTCCAAGGCGTCAATCCCCTCGAGCTTACCTGCGTGAGTAGCCATATAAAAAGTATGCCAGCGATGTTAAATCGCCCGATCTTGCAGGTAAATAATAGGCTTTCCACAATAAAAAAAAGAAATTTCTAACTTTCCCAAACCCAATGGAGGGAACCTAAAATATTTTTCCGGTTCCGACGATCTATTGGAGAAACCGCTTTTCACCGCAATGAATTTACGATCGGAGGACCTGCCAATTCCACATGAAAGGGGATACTTGTAAAAAAAAAACCTTTTCTCTGGTTGGGATTCAAACCACGAACCTCCATCTTAACAGACAGACATCAAATAGTTCTACTCTTAAAGCATTCCATCGCATCTATAGCTGACTTTCAAAAATTATTGTTCTTTTTTCCCAATTTTTTTTTTCTTTCGTGGTTTTCAAAGCTCTAACTGAAGCATTCAGACTTGAATACCGGTCCATTGCACTACCGTATTGCAGTCTCTTTTTGTTTATAGGTTTTCAAATGTTTGTTAAAATTTCAGAAGACGCTGCGATAAAAAGCTCAGAGGTTACACCATGTCTGAGCCGAGTGTCTGCCATCTGCGATTGGGGAAAATGCAGGTCATTCACACAGCAAGTACTCCGCGGTGTCTTCAGCTTCTCCTAGGATACATCATATAAGGTGCCTTCTTAAGCGTAACATTTTCAAATGTTTTGAAAATGAGAAGTGCTCACTGGCAACAATAACAAGCTATATAGAGTCCTTTTTGCTACGGATAGAAAAAATTTTGCAGTCGTCTGATAAGCTTTGGGGAGCATACGTGATCTGTTGGAATCTAATGGTGGCATGGCATCAACGGTTGTGCTCTTGACAGATTTAATCGTTGATTGAAGCCTTCAGTGAGGACCTCGGCAGACCAAGCACTGGTTCAGAAAAAGGAGTTTGCAATCCATGCCCTCCAAATTTATTGGCGATCTCGTTATGCTATGTTATACCAGTTATACCGTAATGGCCTGGAACCCAAGCGGAAACCAAAGACATCTTTCTTTCTATAATGACTTTCATGGTAGTTTTAGATACATACAATTTAGTGCCAAACAGTCCCCATGGATAAGCGGAAATTTTTCCGCAATTCTCCTTTTATAGAATACAATTCGAACATCAAAGCTGAATGACCTACAATGTCGTGCTGATCAAACTGACAGGTACGAACGGAGAATTCCCGGGATTCCCAACCCTAGATTGCAGCTTTGCAATTTTTAGAAGACACATTGTTTTTGCAAGTTCACAGGAATATTGCAATGCTACGTCTTATTCAGCTGCTTACCACGGTCTACCCATGGTCAGAAAGTTTTCTTTGAGTCGTCACATTCCTTGCTTGGCCCAGTTTTCAATTCCCAAATCTTGTTAATTTACCTTCCCAATTATTTAAAAATTCATTATAAATCAGAAAATGTCTTCCTCTGCATAGCTCTCGAAGCCCCAATTTCTTATGGTACATCACTTTTCTAAAGGATACCACGAGGCTTATTGTTCAGAGAACTAATATTTTTCCTTTTGGTTTGAAAAACTATTTCCCACAATCCGTACACCAAAATGCATACTCCGCACCAACAGAAATATTAAAAAGAATTCCAATTCCCTTAGACTGAGATCCTCAAACTACCAGCAACAAAAGCTTGCTGAGCGTATAACCAAAAAGGATAATGAACGAACATTCAAATAGTTTGCACAGAGGCGTCATTGAAAAGGGGAAAATGAAATGCAAGAGAAAAAAAAAAAAAAATTATGAAAACCATCCAAAGAATATTTTCCAAGGATAAGGACAATATAAAGGGAATCGCAGCAACCAACGACTGACAGCCGCTCACAAGGGACCAACTAAAAATCAAGTGGATATCAAATGAAGAGCAACGGACAAGTTGTAAAAAAAATCACACTTTACCCGTCAGTACTTAAATAACAGGTGCAAAGGGTGGAAGGTGAATGCACTGCGCCTTCAATGCTGTTGGCTAGCTAGCGATTCGTCGAGTCATTCAAGTTCTTTTATGTTGATTTCTTCAGAATTGGGTCAACGTTAAAGGGCTTAAAATGAAACTCATTTGCAGAAACTCCTGGCTGAAGAATGTCGTGTAAATGAAAACTAGTTCAACGCTACAACTTCAATTATAATCAGATTAACGTGACGACAGGGACGACGACTGCTGTTAAACGTTTAAACACAAAACAACAAATAGAGACTTTTGTCCTTTCAAATTTCTTTTCTGATTTGTTTTGATTTACTACGTCAGTAACGCGACACAGCAGCTCCTTTTGTTATTCGATCCGATTAAGGGATTTATTCAAAAAAAAAAAATCCTTACCGGAAGAGGGAAAAGGAAGAAAAGAAATCGCTGAAGGATCAATAGAAATTTCTATCCAATTACTTACATAAGTATCAAAATATTGTCCAAGAGGTCGAACGTATTTCGACAGAAGGTACTGAAACATGAGCTGTCTTTCGAAATTAGAATCAACAGCAACTCCTTTTACCTGCGTACGAAACAAAAGACCATTTATACGAGTGTGAGAATGCCACACCTACGTAAAGTAATTCTTTGAAAGGAAAAAAATCAAGTGTCATCATCTTTGTAATCATTGACTTCATTATCAATTTCTCAAGAACACCACAGGACGACGAGAACGTCTCTGTCGATTTTACTTCACTTTTCTCAGTGAATAATCCTTCAAGTGGTGTAATGGCTGAAAGAAGTCTACGACTGAAGCCAAGAAGGGTGCTATGAAGGGCATCACAGAAATTATTCAAGAGCTTTTGTTTGAAGATGCTGCACATCCTGGAACTGGAATGTATTTATAAAAAGAGGAGAATGAGCAGAAAAAAAAAAAATAAAAATTGAAAGTGAGGGTAAACGGGAGCAGCTATAAATGATGATGCATGCCATGACGTATTTTCATCATCTTGCTTGTGCCCCATCAAGTGGACACCAAACAAAAAAAGAAAAAGCAGAAACAAAACCCCTTGATTGGGCGAGAGCTCTCAAGAGAACGAAAATCCTGAGATCGAGGAGCCAATTGGAGGAGGATGTTGACAATGTTGAGTGGATTATGCAAAAATTTACTGAAGTGAGCTGCTGAAAGGTGTAAAATGAAGACGCACTTTGTAGAGTGAAGTAGTGCTTGAGATGAAGCTCCATAAATTGCTGAAAGAACTCCAAAAAGATGTGGAAAAGCTTAAGCCCATTAGTATAGTGCGGAAAGTTTTTGCAAACAAGAATTGGAAAAGAAAATTTCCGATGTGTGTGATGAATATCAAATGGGGGAGTTAGTTTTAGGTTTTGATTGACTTTTTTAGAGGAGGTTTTTTATTTGCGATGAATCAATTGGGACTAGAAGCGAGTCCGGGCACCCTCTTCATGTGTCTTTCCACAGAGAACAGGCAGTTGCTGCTTGTAATATAGGTATATCATGTCATATTGAATTCCTTTACACCCTTACCAGAAAAACTATCAAATTTGTTCTGTAGTTGAATGAAAAGTAATGTCCTTTTTGATTGAACGTATTTTCCTGCTTCTATTAAGTTTCATCAATACCTTTTTTCTTTTTACAATTAAACCTTATTACCTTTACTATAAGTTAAATGAAATTTTCGATTCTGCACACACTGGAAAATTATAAAAAATATTGACTTCCTCGCAGCCAAAGAAAAACTTTCTTCAATTGATTTGAAAGCACTTTACAATAAAATGACGGGGAGGGTTCCCGGTAGAGATCTCCTGTCAAGCTAAGCTTGTTGGCTTATTTTTTAATTGAAAGGAAACGTCTTAGTTGAAATTGGTAGCGGATATTTTTACTTTCGATCATTGCAGGCTTTGCAGTTTTTGGAGGCAACAATAGAATATCACGATGATGGAGAATATGGAAAAAGTGGGTCCTGCAATACTGCCTGGCTGTCTCTGTCAGTTTAACAATCTAATGAAAATCTTCATCGTTATCCAGAACTGTTTTACGTATTTTTTTAAACACATGGTAATGGATTATTTGAATTGGGTATAGGTTTTCTAACAGCAATACACCTACTTACTTCACTTACTTAGGTTGGGGGTGAACCTGAGCCTCAATTAATGTCTTCCAATAACGACTTCGATTTCTGGCGGGCTCTCCCCAGTTTTGCGCTTTAAGTCGGTTGAGGTCTTCTTCCACTGGATTGCTCCACCGAGGTCTTCCTCTTCTGCGATTTCCGTGCAATGTGCTTGATGTTCATCCGTCCTACACGGTCCAGCCATCGTAGCCTCGCAATAGAACTCATGCAGCTCATTGTAGTATCTTTTACTCCACACTAAGTATGTAATTAGTTTTCTTCGCAAACGGGGCCAAAGATCACTCGGAGTATTTTTCTTTCGAAACGACCAGGGGTTTCCTCATTTGCTTTTGATAAGCTTACGGCTTACGCGCCGTAAGACTGCCCTGGGATGATAAGGGTCTTTTAAAGGGTTACCTTGGTTTGTCTAGAGAGGGTCTTATTTTTCAATCGCTTTTCTCAACCCATAGAAGCAACGGTTGGTAAGAGTTATTCTCCGTTTGATCCCCGCACCAATGATGTTTTTGATGATTTTTTCAATTCTGTAGTGATAATACTTTCTTTCGAAATCAAATCCAAAGATTTAGATTGATTTATATGTAGGAGATACTTTTTTGATTGCCTTTCTTATAATGCACACTAATTTTTGGAAAAGTCCCAGAAGAATGCCGCTCTAAACAATCCTTTTTTTCTCAAAGCTGATTTTCTCGCTGAAGTCTTCTAATATACGACTTTCACAACACTTTCTTTCTTTGAAAAATTTTCACCTTAGCTTCTTTCTCTGTCAAAAACGACTTGCGGCTTATTATGTCAACCAAGAAGTAGTTTACCCGTTTCTCCTTTCTTAACCCTTTCAAGTTCACCCACGCATTTACACAATCAGCCAACCGTGTCTAGAAGTGTTCTGTCACGGCTTCTTAGCATACCTACGTTGTCGAATTTCAGCAAGACCTTTCTAATCGCACTGAATTATAAAGTTCTTGGGAGTATGTTCCAAAACATATCCAGTTTTTGAATCGAGATCGAATAAGTCCCATACAACATTCGAGACAAATGAAAGCTTGCGAAAGTTGAAAAAAATACTTTTGGGCATTTTTCCAGTAACTCTACTACAACCGTTACTGAATCAGGGGAAGGCTCTTTTTCATAACTTATCGAAAATTGAAGAATGTAGGATACACTACCAGAACCACAACGTGGCGTCAACACGGGCCACTTAGTTAGTGTTTGGTGATGCAGAGCATTCAATTTGAAGGAAATAGTGTGCGATTTTGACACGACACACCAAACGCCGATATCAATTCAGCTCGTCCGCTGATTACGACGCAACAATGTTTTGCCTTTTGCTCAAAGCTATGTTTCGATCACATTGCCGAAGAATGATCAAACGAAGAAGTGATGAGGAAGGTTTGAAGACCAAAAAAAAAGAGACTGTAGTCAAAATCCCCAATTTCGCTGCCCGGAAATTTACCACAACAAAACAATGGAGTTCGTGCGTTTTCGCAAAAACCTTTTAGTAAATCAATAAAAATGGCGGTGCAACAGAGCGATGTGAGGGAATGGAGGGGACCTACAGTTTTCTGCCGGTTCCGAACGGCTGATCGAGAGGGCGAAAGGAAAAACAAATTTTGCCTCTGTTTTGATTCGAACCAAGAACCTCTGGGCTAACAGGCAGACATGCTTACCATTATCCTACGGATTTCACCATATTTAATTAACGCTCTTATACATTTCGGCAAAAGTCGTGACCTGGAATATAAATGGACCCCAAAATAATTTCTTTAAAATTTTTTGATCTCAATCATAATTCATTTGAATTATTGCGAATATCTTTGAAGCATAGTGATAACGAAACTTGAGCTTGAAAAGTCATATAAAGGCTTCCATAGTAGTTTTGTATAGAGATACCTACAAATGATTGAACTATACCTTCTGCAGCTGGGTCTTTTTTCTGCTTGGGATAATAAATAGTTTTGACATCAATTGATAAAAATTGCTTACGTTCAAAAGTCTAGGATTTACGTTTATCCCTTTCACATGTTTGTTTTAAGTAATAACTCATTGAAAAATCAATCCACATCAGTCGTTCACGTCAATCTCTCCTTAGTTTTGACGAATTAGTTTGCCAATGCTTAAAAGCTTCAGCCATTAAGACCGGGTCTCTATATTATAATAGATTTTGGATGAATTCAAACACACCTTATCAACGAGCTACAATCCGTCTGAAATCTGTTGACGAGCTGTTCAAAACAAATACATGCCAAGCAAGTTTGACAAATATGAAACCTTAATGGGTTATCCACTGAAATTTTCAATCTAACACTGGAATCTCTAAGTACAGTACCTGGTCGTGTAAATGATGTGGTGATGTTGTGGACTCCAACTCTTCACGCAACCTCACTAATAATAATTTTTTTACACCGGGGGACTTGGCATCAATGCTGCTCGTGCTCGCTAAGAGGATCACTTTACTTGGCACAGTCCGGAAAAACAAAAGAGATGTGCCAAGACCTTTTTTTTGCGATAGAGATTCATGATGACAAAAATAAGCCTAAAAAGGTTAATAACAGGAAAGCAGTATCATCCAGTTCGCTCATCCATCCATCCATCAGTGGAACTTTCTGGAAAAATAATGATGGTGAATTGCGTTTTAAAACAAACAACAGAACTATCTACGAGTATCAAACATGTTGTGAGAAAGCACTTCTGGTCGTCAAAATAAACCTGATGCCATACTATTTGATTATAACCGCAAAGGTCGATGTATTCGACCAAACGTCAAATACGTCAAAGTAAACACTGGTCGAAAGCTGTGTCTTACAACTTGCTTGACGTTGCAGCCTTAGCAACTGTCAAAATTTGCAAAACCGTTCACAACCTACAAAACAAAACAGCGTACAGTATGCTGTACAATGTACATACTTATACATACATATATACTGTTGTATAGAACTCTTTAGAGATCTTCAAAAAGTGTCTGCTTTGGTTGCTGGTGCTAGTTAAGAACAGAAGCAGAAATGTCCATGAGATTCATGAAACAAATCTTATGAACAGTGTCTCATAGAAAGAAACACAACAATTGTGACAGTATTGCGATGGTATCTTTAGCAGTTTTCGACACAATGACAAACTAAGCGAATCGTTTAAGAGCTCAAAAAAGTGAAACACAAATGGGTTAGGCCGGTTGTATATGGTGATAAAAAGTGCAATCATTGTAGGAAAGTTTTCCTCCACTGATGGTAAAAGGAAGGAAACACTCATAAGCGGTGTCAATTACAGCTGCATCAAGCACATCTAACTATGTAGTATGAAGAAGGTTAATATTACAACGTCTGCAATGCCTAAGGCTTTGACTTCAAGCAATTTCCTTGATTTAATTGTAAATCAATGGCCTTAAACTAAAGCCTACTTCTGCGTGTTTCTTCCTAATTTTTGTATGACAAAATAAAGCCTTCGAATCTGTAGTAATAAGTAATGACATCAAAACCACTAACAATCTCATCTCAAGAAACTTCAAAGTTTCGAACTTCTCATCTTTGGCCTTTGAAAATTTACATTCGTAATACAAAAGCTAACCTTTGAAAATTGTTAGCAAATCCACTTATCGATTCACCTATATTTGCCCAAGAGACGACACAGTGTTTTCCCCTCACCTCCACCCTTTACGACTTTGTCACTGAACTCCTTACACAGTCATCCTACATTGTGTGTTGTCGTTAATAAAGTGCATAAAGGACCTCTAGCTTTTCTGGTGAATAAATTATTCACACGAACAATACAAAAAGGATTACCACTCTCATCTTTTGTCGTTCTGTTCTCGATCTTAATAATTAATTATCCTCTTAGGGTGTTGTATTTTTTTGTATCCTACTTTTGCTTTATGGGACGGTATCCATTTTGTTATAGTCTTCCGCAAAAATCCAATCGTTCACCTATATGATGGGTAGGTAGGCAGAGTATTGTGTGTTTTTGTTTTTATCCTTTCTACTTCTTGGAATCTAATGTTTGCATTAGAGTACCATTGAGTTATATATAGGTGGTTGGATCCCCAGTTTCTATTGTCATATTATCTCCACTTCACCAAAATTGAGGGAAGGAAAGTCCTCCAGCCAGACCCACCACTTAGAAGGAGACCGAAATAGGAATACACAAGGACATTTAGGCGAAATGGAAGTATCCTGTGTTTTATTGGCACTTCTCACGCGACAGCGAAAACACAAACACACACAGTAAGGAAAGGTGCCTATAACTGGTAAAGACGTAAGACAGAGGACAACTGTGGGTATTGCTTTAAATAAAATACCCATAAAATGGAATTTTATTGTTATCCTGCGAAAGTTGTAATGTTGGCATAAATCTACTTTGTGTACGCCACCGTGTGTCCTTTATTTCCATCTTCGACTTTAACTCTTCTTATCATGCCTGACAAAGTAGGAAGCTAAGATAGGTATACTACTATAGCTACTATCGACTACACTAGTCCAACTTGCTCAATATGCACACAAAACAAGGTGTTCAACTTCAAGATGTCCTGCGAGCACGTATATCTGTTTTTCGAGTTCATTGTTTACATTTGATATCCTTATGGAATTCAAATCGATATTGGAGGTCTCCTTCGCCACGCCACTTGAACATACATTTTCATTTCTCACTTTTTCAAGGATTTTATGATTTTGTTCGGCTTTCTGTTCGTTGCTCGTTGTTTTCGGTACATTTCCTATGCACACTGTAGATTGTAGAAGAAGAAGCACATCGCTATGCCGTTGCTCAAGTTTTGGGTGGCACCTCTGCCGGTGTATACCTTACCTAGGTACACAATAGGCGGTTGCATATAAATCTCAATAATTGTTCCGTGTGAACATACAAAGCACAGCAGCCTCACTCATATGATTTCCTTGTTCCTTGCCTGCCATACGACAAGGACGACTTGGGTGTGCTGAGATTTCCTTGGAATTGTTTTCACCGCACAGCATCGCCGCGCGCTCTGAATGGCAAGTGAAGAGGTGAAAGGTCTTTTCTCTACTCTGTCGAACGAGTTGTGGTTTTATAATGATGATGATGGCATTTCTCGGGACATGTACAAGGACCTACTCACGTTCATACAAACACACCATCCGATACGTGTGATGGAGAATTACTAAGTACGGCCACCCAGGGATCGGTGGAAAGAAGTACCGGTAGCAGGATCTCTCAATAATCGTAAATATCCAAGTGAATGGTTATTTATTCGAGTTCTGCCGGGTATGGTGCGGTGTGGTATTGGTTGCGTGGCGGTGCTGTAGGGACAGCATTTTGTGGAATGAATCTCTGAAAATCTAACGGCAGGTAGATTGGAGGGATCCTACTACTTCCATAGGCTCACAAGAGGAATAATGTATAGGAATGAATATCTGATGAGAGTTACTTTCAAGGATTATCACAGTAATGGTGATATTATGTTGAGATTATGACGGTAATTAGACGCGTTGAGTGACGTTGTATGGAAGGTATGGAAGTGAATTTTTTGACTGGCTCATGAACGAAACATTGACAGTGAATGACAAAAAAATACACCCACATGACACAGTAGAGGACGAGAGTAAAGAAGGACTATAAGAATATTTTTTAACGCATATTTAGTCTTACATTCATTGCATCGGAAATGGCTAAGGGGTTCTACAGCAATACGAGATAAAAACGGTTATTAAAAACAAGCTTTGGTCTTCTTTTTCTGATAGAATATTTGACCAAAGACTTTCTAAATGGAAGCTTGGACTAAAGTAAAATTTGAAATTTTTTTCACCATCGGAAATTGACCAAATGACTTTTCAGGGAGAAAATTTTAGGCCGCCTCCATTCAAAATAGTGATCACTTTGTCCAAGCTAAGGGTTTCCGCTTCAAATTTCTTTGAGCATTGAACAGATTTCCAAAAAGCGTAAAACATCTTCACGGGCCTTGAAATTGTATAGATTGTATAATAATGGTAGTTCAGGTCGATGTGGAGCACCTATAATTCAAATGAATGGCTTCACACTTCATCTCTTAAAATTAAATATGTGCTGATTTGCTGTATCCCATTTGTATTTAGGAAATTAGTGTAAGTATTTATAAAATGATTTAGTTTGCTGTACAAGGTTCTGTAGTGTGACTATTCCGCTTCACTTCCCTATTGAACTATATCGTACATCACGATTCCACCTTTTTTTTTTTTTAAATTGTTAAATTCAATTGATTTTCGTTGATTGATATACTATAAAATATGGTAAAAGAATCGTTTGTTCCATTCATTAGCGCAAGTTCCCCCAGAATGTAGCAACTGTGTGAGAACCAGTCATAGAATCCTTTCTTCTCCCATCGCCATTACTCTTTACATTTAGTCAAAAAGTATTTTTAGCGTTTTCAAAAATAGCAGTGCTATTGATGAGCAATCAGGCAGCCTAAGGGTGCTTAGAAAAAAAACCAAGGAATTTTTATACAGACTTCGAAGGAAAGATAGCCCCAGCCACATATTGGACCCAGTTAAAGAGAATCGATTGTGCAGCTGGTCGAAAGAATTTGTACTTCGATCCATGTGAAACTTTTTTTCTTATCAATACATCTTCTCCACTCAGAAGACAATGCGCATATAGCTTCAGATAGTTTGTGTTGAAAATTCTTATTTATGTTTAGGTTACAAGTAATCAACATGCCCAAATACCTACTCATACTCTTTAACAATCTCTGTTGTTTCCACTTCTTACTTCTCGAGTACATGCCACCTCCTCTTCTCAAAATCATAATTTTTGACTTTGGCAAGATTAACTGACAAGTTGCATGTAAAATCTTTTTCTTTTCGAACCACTGGCTAAGTTGGTTAAACAGTATTGCGCTAAATATCTTTCCCACTGTGTTGAGATGTAATTGATGCCTCTTTAACTTGTCGGATCCTCCAGAATCACTTTTCTTGTGTAAAGGAAGAATAGTTGCTCGCCGAAAACTTTCAGGAACATAACCTGGTTTCAAAAATTCTGTTGTAGTTCAAGGTTAGGAGGCTTACGAATTCGAGTTGTAGGTTTTGAAATATTGAAATGGCATTCTATCCTCCCCCGATACTTTCCTATCTTTAGAATTCTCTTTAACCATTTCTACTTCCGCTTGATGGGTAAAAAGAGCGTCTTAGCATTCCTCCAATATGTTAGGTGCAGCTTACTGAAATTATAGTGTTTTAAGAAGATTCGTAAAATGCAGTTCTGTCTCAACTACATAGAGAGCTGTACAAGTGGTTCTACTTTTACCATTAACAAACCAAACTGCTTTCCAGAATTCCGATGACGATTTCGCTTCTACTCATTTCTCATTTCTCATTTCTTTCTTTTTTGTATAATAAAGGGTCCGCCAAATATTTGCAAATGCCATAAAAAAAGCTACTGAATATTTTCTCAAATTTCTTTTTTATTTGAAAGTACAATTCTTCCGGTTAATAATGGAAAATAATTTCATTCAACTGCCCCGGCTGGCCATGCAGTAGCCTACACAATCGGTACAATTTTTAAGCACATTATCGGTTGTGTGCAGCTGTATTTCACCAATAGCTCTACGAATATTGTCCCTTAAAGCGTCAATTGCCTCTGGTTTGTCGGCGTAACACTTTCTTTTACGGAACCTCGCAAATAGTAGTCCAACGGTGTCAAATCGCAGATCCGAGGTGGCCAACCGACATCAGCTCTGAGGCTGATAATGCTATCTTCAAAAACAGGGCGCAAAACATCGATTGTAGCTTCGGCTGTATGGCACGTAATGCCGTCCGAAACCAAAAGTTGCCAATTTTCTCCTCTTCAATTTTTGTGAACAATAATTTGTTCAACATGGCCCGATAACGATCGCCATTGACTGTAACGGCCATTCCTAGCTCATTTTCGAAGAAAAATGGCCCAATTATGCCTCTGGACCGAAATCCGCACCAAACATTGACTCGTTTTGGGTGTATTGGCTTTTCAATGTATGCGTGTGGGTTTTCTGTGCCCCAAATGCGACAATTTTGCTTGTTTAAATACCCGGCAAAATCGAAATGAGCTTCATCTGAAAAGATGATTATTTTTGGCAAAATTGACATCTTTTCTAAGTCGATCACAGGCACACTTAGCGAAGCCTATACACAACCATATTCGTTTAGCGGAAGGATAAAATTAATTATCTGTCAAATCAGATATGAGCTAAGTGTTACAATTCACGAAATAAGCACTAGTTGAAAAAAAAAAACGTTAGATGGCGGACCCTTTAGAACATTTTGTTGTAGGTACTAATTTGCTTTTGCATAAGGCGTTTTCAAGTAAGAATTATTGGCCGTTCTCACTTAGTTCAAAAACACAGAAGACACGTTTTTAGCTTTTAAACATTCTCTGTCGAATTTTTTTTTTTTTTAACAATTTCTTTCCTGAAGTCTTTATTGGAGCTGCTCATTTGATCATATTCAGTAGGGTTTCTGTGTCTCCTTAAAGCGCTGGGGACTACCAGGTTTTCCAGTTCTGTTTCTATGTTTCGCTGATATTGCGACCGGAAGTCGTCTTTCCTTATTAGTTCTAGCGAAAGGTCTGTCTTAGGCGCTGTAGCTTTATTTGAAGCTATTCTTGCTCTAATAGCATAAGGTTCTTTTACTACTACTTTAAACTATAATTAACCATTTGGTACTCTTTTACCAATCTATTACTGAGCATGCTGAACCACGAATAATAGTGAACTCTGCACTAAAGTCACCTTCAAAGCTTCAGTTTAATACACCACAGTCTAAATCATTCGCTAATTCCAGATTTTTTGCCCCATTTTGATCAAATATCACGTCTTTTGAATTTCGATGCTAAGTCGATTGCACTGCTGTAATTTGTTTGCGAGGTCCTTCCTCCCATTGAAGTTTGCTATCAGTATCAAGTTGTTTTGGTTCAATCCCATTAAAGAGGTCGGGCAGTTTTTCGAAACCACGTTGCCAACGGCTTTAGTTAAGATATTGTTATACGGACTTTTTTTCACTTACTGTCCATCTATAATTAGGTCACTTTTATTAGATATACAATTCAATAAATAGCCACACTACTTCAATCTTTACATCATCACTTTACAATAAAAACTGACTTTACTTCGACCAGCAGTTTTTTTTATATAGGAATGCTTGCCACATATGAGAATATTCCAGCTGCTTTGAACAGTAAATAGGAGAGCTCGAAAACATTCTAGCAGCTTGGAACAGTTTATAGGAAATTTCAATTTTCATGTGTGTGAACCTATTGGTAAACATACTGTCTCCTTCGGGTATACTCCACAGTCCACAATTATATTTCTGTGCACAACGCCTCCCATTGGATGTGTATATTACAACTAGCTGAGCCGTCCGGCGTTGCTGGGGTCTGTAGTTTTAAGGTGTGGGGATGAAAAACAATCTTTTTACTGTAGGATTATGCGGCATCCTAATGCTGAAAAATTTTTTGGAATCTATTCAGTTGTCTCTACTCTAAGTTTCCATTTAAAACCCCGTTCCTGTGGGAATCTTCCGTTCCCATGGAAATATGTGAATGAAATATAAGTCTGTGTCTGTGGCTGTCACTCCTCAGAATCATAAGAAGCGATCATTTTGCACTAATGCAATGGAACGGTTTGAGAATGCTTCTGGACACTTCTGGACGGTTCTTTCCATCCAATGGAAAGTGACATAAGTGTCCGTTCCCAGCACCGTTCCTGTGGAAATGTGGGAATGAAACCTTGACAGTAACTGGCTTAAGCTATGACTGCCCTGAAAATTTCATAAAAATCCGTTGAGTGTTTTAAGAGTCTATAGCGGACATACAAACATACACACATATATACTTATAGAAATAAACATACAAAATTGAAATGATGTGATGAATCGTTTCCATCTAAATGGATTTCTATATTATTCGAGTTCCGTTTATGCAACTGAAGTTTGTAACAGCACTTTTGAGTTGTTTTTTATGCCCGAAGAGCCCGCCACTACCGGATGTGCGGATATGTAAGATCTGGGTCGCTTTCAATGCTTGGATTCTGTTAAAATTGCTTTTAGAGGCTATCGTGAGGCAAAGCAAAAGTATTTAGGAAAGGAATTTGGACGTTGGTACCTCCAAATGCAGCTGTTTAGTAAAAACACTCCAAGGATGCAATCGGAGCAGTCACAGAAAGCAAACGGAACCTATGTTCTGTTGCTGAACCCACTCCTATACCTTTTCCTTACATTTTCCACTAGGCCAATCAAAACTCCAAATTGACATTTTGGATAATCGATTTTTGTAAACCTATTTGAAAAGGAAGAAGAAGAAGTAATTTATTTTTGCGTCATAAATAAAATGTGAAAATTGAGCAAATACAGATTAATATTCATTTGTACAAACGACGAGAATCGTTACCCAGTGTTGGAAAGGACTTTTGCTGTCGAGTCGTTATCTCGAATGAATTGACGTTCCACAGTTGTTATGAGTAAGTGACTGGACGTATCTTAAAATCATTGATAAATAAATCAATTAAAGTGAACCAAGCTGCTGATATCATCGTTGTTATCGTCTCTTCCTCCACATTCTTGTAAATTAAATTTCCGAAACGCGGCACGCGCAGAGCTTCCATTTTTTTTAATTTCCAATTCAGCAGTGCTCAGTGATAATTAATCTTCGTCACTTCAAATTGCGTTCAATTACAAACGTCATTTTGCCTCCAATTTCCATTTGTTTAAGGCGAGGGTAAGCTCCGCAGAGAAAACTCCCTCAAGGCGGTGTTGAATTTTCCATCACTACCAGCCGTCCTGTTCAAGAGTGTCCATCATCAGACAAATGTTGCAGAAAAGGAATCATCAACTCGATGTAAATTTTCAGCATTCACTACAACTCAACAACACACACACCCTGATGGTGCTTTACCCGAGGATGACTATGACAAAATACACAAATATCCCTTAAAGGGAATGGAATTTCCCGTATGCAAAAAATGCGCCATCTCACAGTGTACGAGTTTATTTTTGGACAGGACCATCTCGAACATGAGAGCCAGAGTCTCCTGGGGGAAAGATGAGGAACACTTTGTTTGGGTTTGTAAACTGTGACTATACAGCTACCTACCTACTTTGTGATCCTGTTTGCGCAATACTTACTGTTCTAGGCCAAACTAGAGTTGTGACGACGACGCCGACGACTCGAGGGACGGCAGACGAAAAAAAAACCCTCTATTCATTCGACTGATGATGACTTTGCACTAAAACGTTTATGAACTGTTTTTCCTTTTTTTTTTATTATTTGTCAGGTGGAGAGGCAGGGGTTGGATGGTTGGGTAAAACGACAACAGAGATATGAGCATGAGCTCGAGTTGAACCAAATCACTGCTCACTGGCAATGTGAATTTTCCATTATTTTGTTCATTCATTCGTCCTACCGGTGATTTGATTTTCTGTCTGACACCCTTTCATCCCCCGAAAGGATCTTCGGATGGGTCCCCCTCCCAAAATAGAGCAACCTACTTTGCAGGACTCGGGAGAGAAGGAAAATCAAAAGCAGGTTTCATGCTTGGCCAAATTTGTGAAATTCAATTTACCCAATGGCGTTCTCTCGTTTGGGTTGCTTTTATCGAGAGTCCTGCATACACATACACAGCGACAGCAGGAAGTACAAAATAATCATGTCCAATGAGTCGGCAATACTTTCAACTCCAACTCCGCACTACAGCTACAGCCAAAGCGTTTTAGTGCGGCAAAAGTCTCGTCTCCTGAAACAAGTTAAATAGTCAATCAGGACAATGATTTTAAGTATGCATATTATCAGGAATGAAAAAGGAAGGCACCCTCGCTACAGCTTTATACAGCAGTAGTTGCCTCCTGCCTTGAAGAATTGCTTGATTCTCATTCTTCTCAGAAAAGCATTCCTTCAAAGGAACGCAAGGACTCAAATTGTAGTGAGATGGTTTGTGTGTACGTTTGCTGCTTTGCCTTTGATTTTCTGGCAAATTTCATTTTTGCATGTCTGTTCGATTGGAAACGGAAATGACGACGACATTTTAAGAAAAAGAATTATACTCAAAGTAGCAGAAGAAGAACCTTGCAACGGCAAAAAATAAATAAGGACGTCTGTTTGTCGTTTAAATACAGGACGAATCAATGAATCCTTTTTCACTGTCTGACTTTGTTGTCTTTTTCTTTTTTCGTTGGCGCTCACTTGCTTCTTTGTCGATTGGTTATGTCATTTCAATTTGGATTGTTTTCTCAGAAAGCGAGGAGTTCGGTGATTTTTTTTTTGTCTTTCCTCTCATTACGGATGAGTGGTTAATGTAAAGGAAAAAGCATCTGTCTAAGAAGGACATCGTGGGTGAAATTGGGGACGACAGTTGAAGGCCAATTTCTGGGATGGAGGTAGCAAGATTGCTAATTTTCTTTTATGGATTTCTTTTTAGCGTTTTCGAATTCCATTGACCCAATTTTTTGGAACAACAAACTGTCAAGTGCCTTATTGGTGGGCAGGTGATTTGGGATTAGACAACTTTGTTCCATCAGTTCATGCAACGGGTTAGTGTAGTAGGTATGCGGATATTTTGAGTAGCTATGGTTATCACTGACATAATAATTAGTGTCAGGGGAAGGAAGTATTGAAGTTGGCGTAAACTAGACAGTCTTGATGAACTCTATTTTCTGTCAAGTTATAATGGTGGATGGACGTTTGTAAGCTGTCAAAAGTAGTCACACAAATCCCTAAGATCCGTTGTAAATCTTAAATAATAAATTGATAATGAAAATTCTTGAAAATTCCAAAGTACCTACCTTGAGAAGTCCTTTTAGTTAATTACATCTTCAAGTACGCTCCACCTGTAAGTTTTCCGTAAACTGTAAGACTTTTAGATAATCGGCCAATCTCAATGAGTAATGGTAGAATTTTTGTAAACCCACATAGCTCTTTAAAAATCTGGCAACTTATTCCGATATCCGACTCCACGATAAATTTAGCTGTCTTAAATGCCAGCATGAAAAAATTACATAAGGAGCAGTAAAGCTTGTGACGTGCTTTTAGTTTCCCAGCCGAGGTAATGCTCACGGCTAGCCAAGGTTTAGTGAACAAAGGCACTCAAAAACTGACAAGGTCAGAAACTCTCTTTTATTATGAACTCTCTATATTAAATATTATAATTAACCAACAATTATTAACGTATGTCAGGTATTAGCTGTTGTTGTGTTGCAGGCTTATTAGCTTCCGTATCGTGTTGAGGGATTTTCACAACTTCTATTACTTCTGGTCGGTTACAGTAGCTCTAGTCTAGTTACCCTTGAGCTTGCACTTGCTATGGGATAAAAGTAATTAGTAATTATCGATATATATAGTTAATGCCTATCTAGTGGCACAATTCCTTGTAGCACATTCACCCTATAGGTAGCCGCAGGTAAGTCGAAACGCGTAGGCGTCCAAAGACCCTGGTAGGCAGAAACACAGGCACCCGAAGCCCATGGTAGGCAGAAACACAGGCGTCCGAAGACCTTGGTAGGCAGGCTCAAACAGGCAATAGATCTGGGGGATCACTCTCTGCCGCTGGTGGCAAAATACTTAAGAAATTTAATAGTTCTTACAAGACTTACTCAAATCACCTTGATACTGGTTGCCAGTTGATATTGTTGCTGGTCGCTATTCGGGAATTTACCATAGGTTGTATTTTACTATTAATTCCTTTCAAGAGAACTGCACCTCTTGGCCGGAGCTAGCAAACTGATTTTCCTTAGGCTGAGCTGCTCCTTTTATATCCACAGCTCGTCGTGGTATCGTGTGCAAACCCATAAAAACTAATGGACTATACCCTAAAATAAAAATAAATAAATAGGGTGGCGCAACAGAGCGAGGAGCCCCTGGGTCTAGCGCATTTCTCACAACCATTCCTGGTGCGGGAATGGCGGGGACCTACAATTTTCCGCCGGTTTCGAACGGCTAATTGAGAAAGCGCTTTTCATGGCCTATGAATTTACTAATGGAGGACTTGCCAATTCCTCGCGAATGGCGATACCCGTGGAAACACATTTTTGCTTCTGCTGGGATTTGAACCTCGAACCTCTGGGTTAGCAGGTGGACATGCTAACCAACATACCACGGGTACCACAGGCTATCCACGGGCTATCCCCTACTGCCATAAAATTCCAATATATCCTATGCTGGCATGCACTACACCACTATGCTTGGCTAAATGACATAGCCATGCTATTCACCATCAAGCTCTACCGATGGGCATGTCTCGCAATGCTTGTCCATGGGAGTTTGGCATTCAGTGGTGCTTAATGGACTTCCCAATATCCATCATCAGTGGGTTGGTGTTGGCGTTCTCCACGCATGGTAGAATACGGTCTCTGTGTTAAATGGTGGAATATGGCTTTCCCCTCAACTATATTGTACCCTAGCTACATGATTATTTTCTGGTTGGTGTATCGGATGAGTATGTTCCTTCTTACCTTTACGCACTAGATGGTGACAACTGTTTCACTTCGGAGATAAATGCAAAGCATGTGACGAAGCTTTTCAAATGCTTCGGTACAAGCTTGAATCTCCAAACAAAATGGTGAAAGAACAGATTGAGCAAATTGATCATTTTATTTAATAGCTACTTTACGTAGCTACTAGAATCCGTTCGCCAGGGCTGAATCTGGGGTTATTTATCTGAGCAACAGCTTTAAGGGTGCCTAAGATGAATTACCTTATCCTAACTACTAGCTCCCCGCTAAGAGGAACATAAAAGATATGCGGCTTGCTGCACGTGGAGGCCGCTAAAACACGTTACCAAATTTTCTGAAAGAAGAAATGCCCCTAACTGTCAGTCTCACCAACCAACCGCAGGAGCTGTGTTTCCTTCGAAAGCAGAAACGTAGTAAAGTTCTCCCAAACTAAAGCCTTTTTGCAGCTTAATTTTGGCAGCTTCAATTGCAGCAGCAGCGACTGCAAAAACGCTTTGATTTTGAAGGTCCTTAAAGCTTCAAAATCGAGGTCAATTTAAAATGTTTGTGTTGAAAATGAAAAACAAGTACTGAACTCATCCATAATATTTAAGTACTGAATACAATCATCAAATGTCAACTAATATTCTTTCTTGTCAAATAAACTTCATTCTTGTTAAAACTCTACTCCGCTGCACTTTGTTCTAATAGGTTATGGGCCTTTAAAGTCACTATTAAACAAGTTTTAATCTTTTATTTCAATTAAATAAATATGCAAATAAAAAGTTCAAAATTTGCTCTTTAAAACAAGTATCCTTTTTAGTAACTATCACATACGATTCCTTAGAAATTTGTTGATTTAATCTAATAGGTAAAATGGCTACATCGACGATCACATTTCCATTCGAGAAGCTGCGTGGTCGTGAGAACTTCGACATATGGAAGCGACATGCCAAGTCATACCTGGTTATTAAGAACTGCTGGAAGATAATCGAAACAGGACTATCGGCAGATCGGAAAGACAAAGAATTGGAATCAAATGAACGTGCATTAGCAGAAATTACTTTAATGATTGAGCCAAGTAATTTTGGACATATCGCAACATGTACTGAAGCAAAAGCTGCTTGGAATGCTCTGGTTTCAGCCTATGATGATAGTAGTCTAACAAGAAAAGTTGAATTGTTAAAGCAATTGGTACAACTTAAGTTACATGACTGCGAGTCAATGCAGGAATATATCAATACGATGGTTCTTACGTCACTGAAAGTTCAAAACGCCGGCTTGAATATTGACGACGAACTAACAGCATCTCTAATGCTTGCGGGGCTGCCTGATGACTTTCGGGCACTGGTTTTGGCAGTGGAAAATTCCAAAACGAAGCTTACCGTGGATATTGTGAAAAACTTACTACTTCAAGACGTAAAATTTGATAGTAAGAACATTGATAGTGTTCTTTACACAAAAAAAAAAATCGTCGTCAGCTAGATATCGTTGCCATACCTGCAAGCAGGTTGGGCATTTTAGCAAATCTTGCCCAAACAAAAACAAGAAGACAAGCATCAGCAACGACAAGAATAGGCGAGATAAATTATTATTTGCTTCTTTCTTTGCCAACAACAAAAGTTCTTCAAATTGGTTTGTTGACTCAGGAGCTACGACTCATATGACGAATCAAGAAAGTTTGCTGTTCAATAAAAAACAGCCGCTCACTAACAAAGAAGTCATTGTGGCAAATAGTCACAAAATGTCTGTGAAATGCTCTGGTGATGTAAAATTAATTATGAAAAATAAAAAATTCAATGCAGTGTTACAAAATGTTGATTACTTGCCTGAACTTTGTGCAAACCTTCTTTCAGTTCGACAGATGACTAAAAATGGTAACAAAGTTGTATTTGAAAATGATTCTTGTCAGATCTACGATGATGAAAGTAATTTAATAGCAACAGCAGTCGCTATCAATGATTTATATCGTTTAGATTGTGAACCAATGAAAATTGCAACGCATAACGAACAGGCATTGTCAGCGGCAAGTGCATATGATTTATGGCATCGAAGGTTAGGTCACATTTGTGCTAGCAACCTAACCAAGGTTAAAAATTCTTCATCGGGTGTCAATATCTCTACGGGGAATAATGACAAATGCATTATTTGTATAAAAGGCAAACAAACACGTGCACCTTTTAAAGATACTGGAACTCGTGCAAAAAGTCTTCTTGATCTTGTGCACTCTGACGTCATGGGTCCTTTAAAACAAAGATCATTTTCTGGAGCGAGATTTTTGGTGACATTCGTCGATGACTTTAGCCGCAAAGTGTTTGTGAGGGCCATTAAGCACAAATCTGAAGTGTTTAGCGAGTTTGTGAAGTTTAAGAACTTTGCTGAAAACCAATGTTCTAGGAAAATAAAAGTGCTCCGAACTGACAACGGCACTGAGTACACTGGAACTACTTTCCAACGTTTTTTGGAAAATAATGGTATCTTACACCAAAAAACTGTCATCTATACGCCTGAGCAAAATGGCGTTGCGGAACGTCTCAACCGCACCATTATTGAAAGAGTGCGTTGTATGCTTTTGGATTCCGGTTTGGACAACAAGTTTTGGGCAGAAGCAGCCACAACTGCTGCCATTTTGGTAAATATGGTACCTTGTAGAAATAATGATCGTTCACCTGAAGAAATTTGGTCTGGGCGAAAGCCTAATTTGAGTCACCTTCGTATTTTTGGTTGCAAAGCCATGGCGCATGTTCCTAAAGAAAAGCGGTCAAAATTAGAAGCAAAATCAGTAGAGTGCATTCTACTTGGGTACAGCACAAATTCGAAAGCATACCGATTATTCAATCCTTTGACAAAAAAAATAGTAACGAGTCGTGATGTCACATTCATGGAAGCTGATGGCAAGGTAATTTCGAGTGACAACAATAATTTAAGTAACCATCATACACCAATAGTAATGATATCAGACGATGAAGATAACGACATTGTCAATTCTGGGGAAGAAGAGTTAAGAGAATTGTCAACGTCTGATTTGAAACCCGAACACCATGAACCTACAAATAATGATGAAGTTATAAGAAGCGACCATTCAGACTATGATGATGCTGATGACCAAACATTCGTTCCGGACGAGGATGTAACTTTTTCTAACGATGAAGACATGATGCGGCGTTCTGAACGAATTAAGAGTATTCCAAAGCCGAGCTACAATTATATAGCAACAGATAAAATCTGTGATCCTAGAAGTCCCAAAGAAGCTTTTTCTAGTTGTGATGCTAAGCTGTGGAGAAACGCGATGAAAGAAGAGTTTGACTCATTGATTTTGAAT
Source organism: Melanostoma mellinum (assembly GCA_914767635.1). NCBI lineage: Eukaryota > Metazoa > Arthropoda > Insecta > Diptera > Syrphidae > Melanostoma > Melanostoma mellinum. The sequence continues at coordinate 258,204,265 of OU612058.1, forward strand.
GAAACCTGGACTTTAACTGAGCTTCCGCCTGGTAAGAGGGCGATTAATTCAAAATGGGTTTTCAAAACAAAGTTTGATAATGAAGGTAAACCCATTCGACGAAAGGCGTAAAAGGTTTTTGTCAGCAGAAAGGAATCGACTACACAGAGACCTTTGCACCTGTACTGAGATACACATCAATCCGGTATCTATTAGCATTAGCGGCAAGACATGATCTTCTTGTGCATCAGATGGATGCTGTAACAGCGTTTTTAAATGGTGAGTTAAAAGAAGACATTTATATGACTCAGCCAAACTGTTTTGAAGATGGTTCTAATCGAGTATGTAAGTTGCGTAAATCTCTGTATGGACTCAAACAATCCAGTAGAGTGTGGAATGAGAAGCTCAACCATGTTCTGATAAATATGGGCTTAAGACGCAGCGAGGTCGATCAGTGCATATATTTTCAATGCTCTGGAGAACAGATGTTATTCATTGCCATTTATGTCGATGACGTTTTGATTTTCTCGAACTCACTTGATCTGGTGATAAACTTGAAGGACGAGTTGTCAAAAAACTTCAAGATGAAAGATATGGGCGAAGCCATATCAGTTTTGGGCATAAGGATTCAGCGAGGTATGTCGTTCTTAAAAATTGACCAATCTAAGTACATTTCAGAGATTTTGAGACGGTTTAATATGGATGACTGCAATCCCATATCCACACCCATAGACATCAATCAAAAGTTGTCGTCAGATATGTGCCCTAAAGATGACAGTGAAAAACAACTAATGAAGGATGTGCCTTATATGCAGGCAATAGGGTCTTTGCTGTTTGCTGCTGAAATTACCCGTCCCGACATATGTTACGCCGTCAATCTACTGAGTAGATTTGGAACGAATCCAGGGAAGGCGCACTGGACAGCCGTCAAACGTGTGATGAGGTACCTGAAGGGTACGATTGACAAAGGCATTGTGTATCAGAAGGAAGCAAGTGACATGGTCGGTTTCTGTGATGCAGATTGGGCTGGCGACATGGATGCCAGGCGCTCTTCAACTGGATATATGTTTACATTCCAATTAGGTGCTATATCATGGGCCACAAAACGTCAGCGAACCGTCGCGCTCTCCTCAACCGAAGCTGAAGTTATGTCAGTTGTTGCTGCCATCCAGGAGTCTATCTGGCTTAAACGCCTACAGAATGAGCTGTATCCTGATTCAGCAAAACAAATGGTACTTCACTGCGACAATAAGAGTGCAATCCACATCGTTTCAAATAACTCTTATTCATCGAGAACAAAGCATGTTGATATCAAGGCAAAATTTGTTCGTGAAAAACTAGAGAGTTCAGAAATCAAATTGCAGTACATTCCAACCGATCAGATGTTAGCAGATATTCTTACAAAAGGCGTACCTACTGCAAAACAAATTTTCCCTTCAAACGCTTTTGGTTTAAAATAGTTCGCAAACTATTACATATATATATAAATACACTTGTATATTTTCAATAACTTTTACATTTTTCCTACTACATAACATACTTTTCTAAAGATTTGTTTAACTGAATTAGAATTGATTAACATTTCAAACAATATTAGTAATTTAAATTTTAGAGTTCAAATTGAATAAGTCTAGAATCATGAATAGTTTTTCAGGGAAAGTGTTGAAAATGAAAAACAAGTACTGAACTCATCCATAATATTTAAGTACTGAATACAATCATCAAATGTCAACTAATATTCTTTCTTGTCAAATAAACTTCATTCTTGTTAAAACTCTACTCCGCTGCACTTTGTTCTAATAGTTTGATTTTCGGTCAGATTTACTGGAGTGGTTTGAATCATACTTTAGAGATCGTTGTATATATCCCTCAAATCCTTTCAATCTTTGTGTCAGTAACTGCAGGAGTTCCTCAAGGTAGCCATCGTTGACTCCTTCTTTTTGTGAATTTCTATGAAAGACTAACATGACATTTTCTTAAGTTCAGGGGCATGTCTTGAAGTTTACCTGGATCAAGAAATAAAAAACCCACCACTAAATGCCAAATAATCGAAAGGATTTATTGTTAAAAGTTAAAGTTTGTTGAGATAAATAAATAACATCATGACGTTGAGTGCATGAAAACAAAACAAAGCTCATTTCAAGTGATTCCCCTAAATATCAAACGTCGTCAAACTTAATTTAATTTCCAAAAACACTTTTCCTGAACCATATGACGCTCTTTTACCGCAAGGATGAGCTTCTCCTTTAAAAATCAATCGAACACAACACCTCACCGCGAGGGAGCTTTGGCATTCAATTCTCCCCCGTCAACATTGGGCCACATCGATAGGTTGCCATTTGATCGATATAAAACCCCATCTACTATCAAACACAGAAAAACCATCAGACAACAATTTAAAATAAAAAAAAAATAAATAAAAATTTTTCCCCAAACAAAATAATCCTGACATTGATGATCCCCATGCCGTATCGTGTTTACTACCACCTACCTGCAGTCAGCAAGAACATCGAAGTCACGAAAAAAAGCAAACAAATTTCACTCGTTTATATTTAGGTACACGTTGTAAAAGTAGATATAGAGCACCCCTTTGGGGCGCATATTTTGTTCTATGAAAAGTGATTAAATTCGTTTATAGGATTTGCGGCAACGTCTTTTGTTGCTGATGCCACATTGCGCGTTATTGTTGCTGCTGTTCTATGGGTGAACAGCGCAAAGCAATAAAATAACATAGCCGCAGGGCTGCAGGAAAGCACTCAAAAACCAGCAGAGTGCGCGCCACCAAACAAACCCCCTCCCCTACCCGCAAAAACAAGCCCATTGCATGAAACATGATGAATCGTTGTCATTCACTTTTGTCGTTTATCGTTTATTTATACCTAACTGGATGTTGGCGGTAGGGATAATCACCTTTGATGTCACCTAATTGCGATTTGGCTTCCAGCCTTTAGCTGTGTGCCTCTCTGCCACCTCCATCATATACACAAGTCGATACATATACAAAATTACGGATACAAAGCCAGCGAGAACGAATTTGATTACGATGAGCTACATCGCGTCGCGTAGCGTCGCTTCGTCGTGTAGCAGGAAATGCCTTTTTACTTTTTAATGATCTAATTTTATAAAATGGCACACATAAGTGCTGGATCGGTAACTGCCGTGTGCAAATATTCACGGCTGTTTATGTATTTTCCATGAGTGGAGGGGCCTTGGAGGTTCTGTAGGTGTGATGACATTGGTTGCAAAAATAAATGATGGCATAATCGACTTTAAGTAGACAATAAAGCTGAAAAATTGTAACGAGAATCAAAAGTTGTGGCAATGTTCTTTTTTAAGTGTAATGAGGTAATTGCAACTTTTTGGTGTCTTTTTATGTAAACACGTAATGATGGCAGTCATAAGAAATTAAAAACCGCAACGCTCAAAGCATTTCAAGCGGAATAAGGATCATGAACTGAATTTTGCAATGGATTGCAATGGTTTGAAGGTAAAAATAATGTCCTTTCAAATGACCGACAGGACTGAGTTCTAAACTTCCTCCATGTAGTTTATTGTATATACCTACCTTCAGTTTCGCTTATCGGCAATTCTTACAAATGATGAATCAGACATTTTGAAGTACCGTTGCATAACATCCTTCCAATGACATATGTGTCAAACGTAGAGATAAGGGAAAAAGGAAGAAAAGGATGAAGCAGAAGAAAGCAAAAGTATAAAATCAATGCGGTTCTGCCTCTTAAATAAATCTGTCGCTGATAATATTCGAAAGCTTAGACATTTTTAAGATTTTGACAGCTTTAACTTTTTGAAAACCGAATGACAGAGCAGCAACAACCGATGACAACACCACCATTTGAATATACACATTCACACACAAATAATACATCTACTTTAGCCTAAAAACAAAGTCTAATTTTCTAAATGTTGTGCAAGCAGAACTAAACAAAGTTGGCTTTAAAAAACTCCTTTTTTATTTAGATTGACTTGCTTCTCCATATCTGTAAAAGTCAGCCAGGAAAAGGACACCGCGTGCAACATTTTGTTACAAATTATACGTTACGATACATACAAATGGACATAAAAAGATTTAAATCGAATGAATAGTCTCCCCAGTGATGGTGGACTGATTCCTGAATGGCTGTATAAATAAGAGAATATTCCCCAGTCCCCTGAAGTTGTTAGCGTTAAACAAACACGAACAATGTCAACGGCGCGGAACATGAAGTCCTTGCGTCGACATAATCAAACAGAAAATTACATCATACACAGTAACATATGCTCGGCTTGGGTTTTCGGTAGGGCTAAGGAGGCCAACGGACAAAGTAATATTTATCTCATCCTTTGTTCTCTTAAAATGAATTAACTTTGGTTTTAAATGGCGCCCGTTCCAGTTTGTGTCTGCTCATAAATGTGGCACTAGTATGGTAGGGGTTGACAAAGTTGCCGCGTTATCACTGATTTATTTTAATTTTAAGAAGTAAAATATCGCGATGTCTCGAAAACTTTGTAAACAGCAGATAAAATGTGTTTTCCAACACTCGGTCATTAATTGATGCACGCATATATGAAAAAGCTGCAAGGACCAAGGAAAAACGATGCTTATTTCAAAACCGCAGCCATTTTGTTTGTTTCACCAAAGTCCTTTGAACTTGTTTCTATATGTAAATGAGATTGCTTTCAGATCTTTTCAATGATGACAAATGTCACTTTCTTGTGCTGGAGTATTATTTTGTGAATTCGCAAGGAAATTTGGTATTTATTTGAACGAGCAGGAGTGATGCTGAAGAATTTGTGTATCTATGAAAACACATTGGAGTCAACTGAGGTATAGCAGACTGTATGAACCGTTCTAATATTTTATGGAAGTAGGAATAAACTCACGTTGGGTGCCATTTGAGATTATTGGAATCAATTCTCATGGGTATTAGAAATAAAATAGATAGATTTTGACTAGTCGAAGTCTCAAGTCAACCAGAAGAGATGACAAGAATTAGGCGAGTACACAACTAATGTGTCCATTAAACCCTAGGCTAGGTTGGATGACGCAAGCGGCAACACCTTACTTGGATCTAAATGAATGCTGTTTAGTTATGGAGGTTACAGATGTGGCTCAATTCGTCGGAAAAGTATTATCCGTAGGTTTTTTCTAAAGACGACCACCTGCCATTGGTGGTTTTTTGATACACTTGTTACATTATGCTATTCTCTTGCTCTAATGACTTAAGAACCGATGTGTTCGTTTCGTTAGAGTCGATCTTGTCTGCCAAGTCACTAACGGTTATGCCACGATGTCCTGGATCCCAAATTAAAGTTACAGTTTTCGTTGAGCTGATCAGCCTTAAATTACTGGCACAGCTTCCTACTAATTTCGATTTTGTGACAATGTGCCGCGTGGTTGCTTATGAAGATGTCAATATTTTTGTTGATCATTTTTTGTGTAGCCTATTGCCTTGCAGCTTCATTGATTGTAAGTACTTCTGCTTAGAAGACACTGCAAAACTCGGAGAGCTTTACTGATTTATACCATCTGCGAATATGCGCCTGAACTTAAAACTCGTCCGTTTTGGTATCGTGTGTGAAGACGTAGAAATGATTTGCTTCTATAGCCCTGTTTTTCTCCTAGCATTCTTCTGTCGGAATGACTGTTTTCTTCACTGGATTGAAACCAGTATGAAGGGGGAGGGGGTTGAGTTGGTTTGAATTTATACATCAGTAGGACAAAATCATACTAAGGGTACTGTGTCCTGACATGCCTCTTTTTCCATTATTGAACAGCGTTGTGCGCTTTTGGCCGTCATCTCCTTTTTGAAAAGGTTTAGGGGAGTTAGCGACATGAAAGTTTCTAGAGCTGCTGTTTTTGTGCAATTCTCATGTCACTGAGCATGTGAGCCTTTGGATTTTGGTCATGGTCTGGAAGTTAGAAGCCTCAGTCTGAAATGGATGTGTCCAGTGAATAGGGTAGAGAGGCCCAGGTCCTCATTTATTCCCTAAAATTCTACTGGAAGCGAAAAAGGCCATTTGAGTTTTTCTCAGTTGAAGTTACGATCAAGGACAAATTCGAGATATTTCGCCATACCATATAAGTGCATTGGTATACCACTTATGTTGGGTGGAAGTACCGATCCAATCTGACAGCATAGGACTGATATTTAAGAAGCTTAGTGCGGAAGAGCTTCTAGACAGCGTGTGGGCCATTTCACTGTCAAGTGATCATTTGATGTCTCTTAAACCAGGATAACACAAGGAAAAGTGTGTATCACCTTTCGCGAGGAGTTGCCCAGTGCTCCGATAATAGATTCATTGGCATCATAAGCGCTTCTTGATTAGCCGGTCGCAAGTTGTAGAAAATTGGTGCTCATCTCCATTCCCTCGCATGGTTGCGAGTAATGAGCTTGGCCCCGGACTCCCCGCTCTGCTGCGCCTTACTTCTTCTTCTTTTTCATTTCCGGCGTTATGAGTAGTGATCTTGAAGCGATCACAACTCTCCCACTTTTCCGCTTCACACTAGTGATCCGCTTGTGGGGTACGCCGCGTTGACCTCAGAAAGCGTCAGCAAGCCTCCCGGTTTTGGATTGTTCCATGTCTGAGGGCAACCAAATGCTGCTGTTTTTGCATTTGCTTGTACCAGGAGTGTTCGGCCTGCCTTTTCTTTTTCGTCGCGAATTTATTGAAACGTTGTACGATATTGCCTTTTGGACGGGGTTCTGCGGATCTCTCCTTTGAACATGACAATACCAACTGAGCCGGTCGTGCTGAATTTGGTCCAAGATGGTACTTTTGACATGAAGGCTTCCACGGATCTTAGTACTTCTAATTCGATCAAGCTTTGTTACTCCTTCTGTCATCCGAAGCATCTTCATTTCGGCTGCCGTCAATTTGCTCTCATACTTTTTGTACATTGTCCAACATTGTGAACCGTATGTCAGAGCTGGACGGACAACTGCTGTGTAGAGTCTTCCCTTCAACTTAGGGGGCATTTTTCGATCACAGAAGATAGCGGAGTTTTCTCGCCACTTCATCCACCCTACGCTTACTCGATGATTGATGTCGTCATCACAAGATGCTTCACTATTGATCATAGATCCCAGATATTTAAACTTTTCACACTTGGGAAGCACATTTCCATTCAAATAAATGTCTGGAATAGGCTTGTCTGGATCAGAAAAAGGGCAGCACAAGTATTCAGTCTTTTTAGCGCTAATACGGCACCCATTTCCTTCCAGAGAATCAATCCAAACGTCAAGTGCTCGTTGCAGGGATGTAGGATCCTCGCTTATGATGGCTCCATCGTCAGCAAAGAATAATTGTTGTACTTTATTGTCTGCTGCGCCTTACTACTTATTTTATTTGGTATATTGTTTTCAGTGCATATGCTCCTTGACTTTAGTATAAGTAGACGAAAAATGATGCATTTTGGCCAGATTTTCACAATCTACTTAAGGCTATTTCAAGAGAGCTGTTTTTGTTAGCTGGCGGAAATTTGATCAGATATGTTTGGAAGACAAACGTGAATTATAATGCTGCCATTTGTTCACAGTATATCATGTTAGGGACACTGTCGTTTAAGATATTCTACGCATTTGCAGGACACTTGGGGTTATAAACTCATCAAACAAGACTGACACCCTGGAAATAAAACCCAAACAGATTACAATTTGGTAGACAGCTTTATGAAACAAAGTTAAAAGATTCTAAAGTGATACTCTATTAAGCTGTAGCACTGAATTTTGATGAATACGCCCAATCTCACAAGTGAGAACTATCCTTCTAGTCCCTGAGACAACATGTTGACGATTGTCATACCCATTGCCAATTTTCTTGACACCACTATCCAAATTCCTTTTGCTCCCAAAACAAAGATGTACTTCATTTCATTTTTGTTTTTATCAAAACCCGAATCAACCTGTTAGCTTACAGAAACAACATCCAACCTCACAAAACCTGAAAATTCGATCGCATTTCACCCTTGTTTTGTATTTTTTGAGTCCTCGTGTGCTCATTGCAACATTGAATTTACGGTAATGTTCATAGGACCCCATTTTAGGACCGAGTGTGATTTATGCATTTAAGGTTAATTAAATTGTTCGCTATAAATCCACTTGGTGTGTGGACATTCCGTTTATAACACGTGTTACAGGACACCCAGAGTACCTTTTCAGGACAATAACCCTTTTACACAGCCAACTATACTCTATTCCCGTGTTTGCAGTTTAATAAGAACGTGTGTGTGTAGATTTATCAAAATGACTCATTCGGGCGTGCTTATCGTAGAGGACCTTCTTTTTATTTATTCTGATAACACACTTCATTAGAACTTAAGGAAATGAACCCCCTAACGAGTGGTCAAAGGATCAATTCCTCCTTTTTTTATCCGTTCGCCGCAAGTCGACGCCGGTCGACGCACCCCGCTTCCCGCACCCTAAATTCTCGTCTTCAATTGAAGTAGATTGAATTTTGATGGAAAACGTGTTGAAGACACAAACAAATTTCTATTTCGTAACCACTTCACCATAATGTGGACTTTCCTTAATCTTCCACACCCTGTTCCAAAGGGGAGAAAGTTGTTTACCATCACCCGACACAAACTGGACTTTCTCTTTGATTTGACTTTTTTTCTACTTTTTTTTTTTGTAGGGGACAACTTTCCTCTTTTCATCTAACAAATTGAGTGTTTATTGCTTTCGCTCTTACAAAAAAAAAGGACCAAGGACGATATTGGACTTAAAAATATTTCAAATCAAGCGACCTGATTACAAAAGCCAAAACGTGCTGCTCTAAGTTTGGGATGAAGGAGCACAGAGAAAGAGAAAAAAAGCAAAAACTTTCGCGTACCTTTTCCCATTGGATGGAGATGAGGTGATTATGAGCAGCGAATCTCTACCAAAACGAGATAAGATTTATATCCAAGCCAAGGCTCATCGTTTGTCTATTTTGACTGGAAAGTTCTTATTTCTTTCAGTTTTCGGACAATGCATGACTAATATTGAAGGTGAATAGTAGGGAGCATTGAAAAGGTTTGAGTCTGTGAATTCTTTAGAATCAGATTTCTGATGGCCCTGCTTTTATGCATTTCCGTAATAGAAAACTTTTTCGAGGACATCAATGGCCAGCAGGACAATGATGATGGCTATGTTGATTTTGTGTTTTTTTTTGTTTTTTTTTTCGGTGATGCCGGCGACGACGTTTACTTATGTAAATGTCCCTAGAATAGGGTAAATTAGGTGGAAAGTAGGGTCATTTATGTGTTATTGTTCCTTTTTTTCGATGGCGTTCACTGGGTATGAGTGTAGCTAGTCTTGTTCTGGTAGAGGATTATAAAATGTTTTTCCTACGGAAGAATAACCAGAAATTAATTTTTATTTCTGTGTTGCCTTGGCCGTTTATTGTTCTTTGGATTATGATGGTTCTGCATGAAAACAAGAGTATGCGGGAGGAACCTTTGTTTTATCGGGTCGATTAATTGAGCTGTTGGTTCTGTTGTTTTCGGGATGACGTTGTAAGTTGGAAAGTTTAATCGGCAGATTTCTTTTGTTCAACTTTAATGACTTCGATGTGAGGTTTTGTTGTACAGATACATTAATAAAGCTATTTGTTCTCGAAGGCCACCCAACATGAAATTGTGCAATCGGATAGACCATATTGTCAGAGAGAAAACGTAAACTGGAGATATCAGTTGTTGTTTACTTGTACCTTGCAAAATATTAAACTGATTTGGTTTCTTTACAATCAAAAACTTTGAACTGGGCGCCATTTAAGAGAAATAAAGAGCTTAAGTTAAATTGAATAAATACGGTGATCCCACAGTGTGGATAGTCTTGGGGCCTAGGGCAGTTCTGGCAATCATGCCTTGTGAGGAATGGAAGGGACCTACATTTTTTACATCACCCTTTCTTTTTGCTTATCGTCCGTTTAGCAATGTTTCGATTGCGGTTGACTTCAATGATTGAATGGTAGTAATTCGTTGCAATTTTCTACGATGACGAGTAACCTACACCTAATTAATAAATTAGTTTTAACTTATTGAAATTAATACGTGGGTCGCCATATAAAACTTCTATGCTTCGAATAAGGACAGAGTAGGTATCAATTTATACCAACATGTGGACTATCCGATCGTACGTTAAATACATTGATACGGACAATCGAAACTGGGAAGGGTATAGAGTATTGCACATATCTGATGAATTTCTAAAAGAACTTTACTTAAGAAATGTCGCCAATCAACTCTTAAATTCAAAGGCAGTGAAAAGGGTTCGAACCTCAGTCATTAAATTTCGGAACAAATTTAAAAAAGAAAGTGGAGTGAATATAAAATTTCTAGAGTAGTATTTGAAATAAAAAGGAAATACTTACTTCTTCTTCAAAAAAGGATTATTTAAGAAAAGGGTGGTTCTTCTAATGGTTTCATTTTAAATTATAAATATAAATAATAAATTTTAACTCATCATGACAACGACATCTGGTTCCCATTCGAAATTTTGACAAAAAGGCAATAAGTTACCTAGCGGAACAAAAAAAATTTGCTCTACGCCTGAACAAAGTTGGGAAACATTGTGTGTTCAAACAGTGCGCATTTTGATAGAAGTTTTGGCCGAAATTGAGCACCCATCACACCTATGGTATGGGTATACTATATTACGTCAAAAATGTTTTGACAAAAATCGTTTCGCGGTGTATCATTTCGCAATTTTTGTTTTGCAAATCATTATTTGGCATATTGTCGGTTAGCATTTTACATTTCAGCTGAGCACGTTTTGCATTTTGTTTTTTCGTCAAATAATTGCTTGGCAATTTTCATTTAGCAATTGGTCGATAAGACTTCCCTTGATCCGCGATTTCTTATTTGGCATTTCATTGTTTGGCTTTTTTTTATTTGGCATTCGATTTTTTCGCAATTTTTTTTTTTTTGACTTGCATTAAATAACAACAAATAAAAGAAAGCCAAACAATGAGATACAAAAAAAATTTATCACACATTCATACTGTACAAATCGTTATTTGGTTATACTTAGCTTTTTTAACAACCAGTGAGATGCCTTATTTTATGTAAGAAAAGTGCTTTCCTAGAACTCTCTGAGGATATTAAATGCTTTCCGATAAATACTGAAACTATAATCAAAGAATGTAGAAAAACAAATTTCGAAAGTAGCAACTTCACATATGGTTTAATTTACTTTAATGAAATAACTGGAGACAGATTTAATAATGTACTTTTTGAAGATAACAAGTTCATACATAAGTACGGCGAAACAATCTATTCGCGGAACAATGAAACGGCGAAACGATCATTTGCGAAATAAACACTTGACCAAGTAACTTAAAGCGAAGTAAGTGAAGGGCATTCAACAATTTGCCAAATGATGTTTGCGTATTGTCCCAAAATCATTTCAAACTGAGCCGAAAGAATGAAATGCCAAATAATAATTGCATAATATAAAGAAGACAAAATGAAAGAATGCAAAGTGTTATTTGCCAAACAAGGTTTGCAAAACAAAAAAAAAGTCGAAACGACCACGGCGAAACAAAGAAATGGCAATCGTCTTCTGCCGAAATATAGGTGACCCCTATGGTATATGTCGGCCGTATACAGACAGAATGAGGCTGCTAAAAGCCAAAAGTAATTGACTCAATCCAAGAACACGTTGATATCGGCTTCGGTTATCAGAGAGCGTTACTGGTAAAAATCAATTTTTTTAATGACATTAATGACATGAGCTTAGACAACCTCTGGTTAAATCAGAATGGTGATCCACGCAACAGAGCTTATGCCGCAATCAATCTTTAGCACTCTAAACTGGCAAATCGTGTTATCTTTGCGGTATGAATTGGTCGCCTCAGAGCTGCAAAAATTTAGAAAAAATTGAAGCACATATCGGCTTTCACGATGAACTGGCTAATCCAAGAGCACTACACTGCAATGAAAAGCACAAAGGCACTTAACCGTTTAAATTTAGTAAATGTTTGTAGGTCCTTGAAATACACTGGGCTCCTTGGCTCTGTGAGTTTTGTTGCGTTCTCTATTGCTTTTTGTTCAATTGTTTATTTATAATTTATAGGTTCTTTAGGCATGCAAAATCGTCTATGCCGAAAAAGTGGAATATCTAAATCCCAACAAATCTCAGCGCCGGAGTAGATTTAATTTTTTCTTCAAAAGTGGAGCAAATTTTCTCCGATCAGAGCAAGGTTTTAACACTGGCAGTGAAATTTACTGTATCATATTTTGCTTCTTGCCTATCGAATCTTACCTTTTGGATTCAGTTAGTGGTACGAGTAGCTAGTATTTCTGGTTGTTGTCTCGACAATTTATAACATTTTCGGTCTACATGAAAACGTTCAAGTAAAACGGCCTAATTACTTACACAATAAGCTTAATTTCTTTTCTTCAACAAGGTCATTTATCTGATATCGGGTGGCGCACGAATCGTGCTACAATCGTGGTACAATAAGAAATTTAAATAACTTTTATTTTATTCGATGTATTTCTTTAATTTTTTAACCCATACAGATCATTGTTGAGCTTTAGTACTTTGTTTGGATATTTCGGATCAAGGAACGATTCGGGTTTTTTCATGTAAAGAGTGTCATGAAGTTAGCTATCCATATGGTGTAGATGCAAATTGTGCCCACAAGCTAGTTCGAGCAGCATACGAATGGTTGCATACCTTACAACAGGTGGAAAGGTCTCTTGAAAATAAATATCATACTGTTGACTACAGCCTTTTGTAACAAAACGAGAATTTAATCTCTGAATGGCGGCGTCTGCGTTTCTTTTTAATAATAAACACCCGTTTGCTGCCAATAAGCTTCTTTCCTGGAGGTAGGTCAACTAACAACCATGTGCTAATTTTTTACCAAAGATTCATACGCCTTCTGCATTGATGTCTGCCATTGCTGGGAATGTCTTCCCCTCAACAGCCTCTTCTACAGTTTTTGGAACTAAATCGTCATCTTCCGGACCCAATAAATTTAGTACATGATGTTCCTTTCGAGGTCGCCCACGCATTCCTGTGCGAACTAATCTGCTCCTGCCTCTGCAGAATCTTATCTGTTTCTCACCATCGGCATCCTCATCTGCCTCCACGCTCATCCAAGCATATGCGGCACCTAATCAGAAAGTTGTTCATTGCGGACTGAAGGGTTTCCTTTGCAACATCCACGATTGTATCCTGGTCCTGAACATTGGGATCCCGATGATACGGTCTTCGTTCGATGCTCCCAGATTCGGCAAACAGGTTCACCAGCCTCATAATTGTCCATTTACTCGAGGGAGTACCGCCAAACTCCAGCCTAAATTCTCTTTACTATCCAAATCCATTTTTCACCACCCCAAGCACTCATTTTGATAAATCTAAATAGTAGCCTATAAAATAAAAAAATAAGCCTATTACTCACACTAAAAAAAAAATTATTACGCTTTTTGTTTTTTTTTTTTTTTTGTTAGCACGATTTGTGCGCCACCCTTTACTACCTCGCTTCAAATTTCTATTAACTGAGCGTCAATTTTTTGCCCATGTTATTTGCCTTTAGAGCTTCCAACCCAAAAGTATGAGGAGTGGAAGAAGTGTAATGATAGCTATTGGCAGTTCATTGCCCAATATAAATTTACTCATTTATGTTGTCTTATAATTTCTCTTTCTTTAAAAATTCAACTACCCTTATTACGAATTGGATTTAAGGGCATTTCACGTCAAGCGGACAGGGAAAAAAAAAGGTTCTGAAATTTGTTCATATTAGGTTCAGTTATACTTCTAGTAGATAAAAATACGAACACAATTTTTTTTTTTTCATACTATGTAAACTTGTCTAGTTATGGGCTCTAAAAGAATCGTCTAAATCATATTTAAGATTTTTTTGAAGAATTTTTTCGTCCACTGAAAATTTTTTAAAAATATATTAGATAGTCCAAATCTAAAAAATACACCAGAAATTTTGAAATGGGATCTGCAGTATAACAAAGATAGGTTAATTATAGGTATAGGTGCACATGTAGCAATAAGCATAATTTTTATGTCGGTTAATATGCGAATTATGGAATTGAAACCGGAAATTATTAACATTTATTATCCTGTTCATGTTTGTTGAAGCTCTAACAATAATTAGGGGTATTCGGAACGAAGAATTGAAGAAAAATTACCCTGTATTTTAAGGTAATCCGGGTACCCTGCAAAAACAAGTAAAATTTACCCTACAAATTAGTAAAAATTCTTCTGATATGAAGAAGTTTCTCTCATTCAGGGAAAATTTCACTATCGTGTATGGTAAAATGCAACTCAACACCTGAATTGCGCCGAATTGCAGGGTAATTTTTCCTCAATTCTTCTTTCCGTTCACCTCTAATTATTCTTAGACCAGTTCGGGTATTGGGTTGAATTTTGCCATACACGAAAGTGAAATTTGCCCACAATTGAAGTATCACCAATCTCTTTTTTGAACCAAATCAAGTAGGTGGAATAAGAATTATAGTCTAGGCCTTGAGGCACACCAGCATAATAATATTTATTTACAAATTATAATTGATTGGTTTCAATTGCCATTGATTTAAGCTTAAGTTGATACAATTTACACAGAATCTAATAAAGCTTATGACTACATAGATCATTTGCTTCTCGTAATTTCTGTGAACATTTTGGTTTTGATTCCATTCCACTGGAATCTATTTTGTCTTTTTTATTTGCTATAGATTCTTCTCCTCAATCGAAACCCTAGAACTCTGGAGTTCCACAGGGAAGCCACCTTGGACCGAGCCTTCAATAATCTTATACTATATCGTCCATAAGCTGAATTTATTATTAATGCATCGCTGTTTTTACATCGAAGACTTCACAACCGCTATTTCAAGGTCTTTGCCCGAGCGAGCTGTATTGTTCATTGCAGACTCCAAAATTTACAATAAGTAGCACATGTAACCAAAAGAACCGATTTTAATATTGAAAGAGCAATGATTTGGCTCTCTTAATGCAGATTTATTCTAGGTATGAAATTCCACATTCTTTGTTTTGTGTTCTTTGTATTGTGGACTATGCTACAACATCAGCACAATTGCGAAAAATATTCAAATTGAATTGTACGTATTTTTTCAAATTTTACCACTTCTGATAGTTCTCGTTTGTTTGATAGTAATGCTTGATTATTTTCTAATTTTTCTCACACATTCTCATGCATTAGTTTTATTTGAAGTACCTATAACTTGGAAGCTAGTCTTGTTAATGAAGAAGTGAATGAAATAAAATGATTTTTCTCTTGGCCATTAATGTGAAATGGAGGAAGTTCATAGATACTATGATCAATCAAGTGCTTCTCAAATGCTTTTGGAGAAATACGAACCATCTTTTCGCACGATACAGTTCAACATTGTAGTCCTTTCGCCACCCTCTCGCAACTTTGTCCTACAGCGATTATCATGATATTGAATTACTCAGTATCTATACTTACAGCTCTCACGTTTATCTGCTTCAAACATGTGATCTGCTTATGGGGTACCCTACAAAGTGCCGCTTATTTTCAAACTGTCTAATGAATATAAGATAGCAACCACAACCTAACAATTTGAAGTAACTTCTTTAATAAGCTGACGGGCTTCCAGGAAAAGCAGTTGTTGAAAAACAGCATTGCTTTAGAGTTGGAAGATTTTTGTGTGTTCATCAATCAAAAGTACCTACCTTCTGCTTCATATTCCAACATTGTTATAACGGAATTCACAGAACAACACATAAAATAATTTCTTAAAATCCCTTGAGAAATTAACTGGAATTCGATTTTAAACATTATTAAGTTGGAAAATGTTGTCCTTTTCCTCTGAATTCGCTTCTGGCCTTGGAACAAAGTAACTAAGCAATTAATTAATTCCTGCCCTCGAGCCGAACAAACGACCAACCGGCTAAGACGAACTGAATAACAAATATTTTGATTCGTGTAAATCTGAAACTACTCAGGACTGAATACCAATCCCAACCGACTGCATCCAGAAGTTACCCCAAAATACAACCTTCTCTCCTTCGCCACTCATCCTCCGACTACATTTTCGACTTTTAAACATTTTACAAAGATCCCTCTTTGGGTGCACCGCTCCACTATTTACACCATTTCCAACCCAACCAACCGATCAACAAAAATCCTTACAATATTGCAGGAAAGTTTAAACTCGCCTCAAGGACATAACAAAACAAAAAAAAAAATAAACGAGAAGAAAAGATTCTTATGCTCCAACTGGAAGACACAAATTAAAGTTAACATCCTTATTTGCAGAACTAGCAAAGGATGTGTTTGCTGCTTGTCCATCATTAAAGGAACGCATCGAGATATCTTTAGACGAAGTAAAATTTCATTTTCAGCGTGCAAAAGTTTTCTTATTCCATCAAAAGAAGAATGAGAAAGAGTCTTTTTTGCAGAGTATTTATACATGTGTGTGTGTGTGTGCCTGGGACGAAAAGTTTAGCACCGGAATGGCTGCAAGTGAAATCCAGACGACATAGACGAAATCTGACAAATTTGGTTTCGTTCAGGAACAAGTTTCTCTTACAGGCTTCAATTTTCTTTTTTTTGCTCTACAAAATGGTCGTCGCTTGTCAGAAAAGACCTCCAGACAGCTTTGAGTAAGGGGCATATGGAAAAGTCTTAAGTGAATCAAAGTGAAAGTATCCCAAAAGGTAGTTTTATAGTCCTTTTCTTCTTTTCTTGCACCTATCTGTATGTTCAAAGTAAAATAAGCCTTGAAGACAGATGAACTTAAAGGATACACCACCTTCGTGCGCACAAACAAGACTTTTCTTCGACAAACTTTTGTGTGCGAGTGTGTGTAAACTATTTGAGAAAATTATTCAAATTTTCTTTGAGAATATTTTGTAATTTGTTTCGATAGAGGCAACGACTTTTGGAGATGAAGGGGGCTGAAGGAGACATAAGTTGTTGGTTGCTCAAAATTAAATCTATTAAAGTTTATCCTGTGTCGTGTGGAGGAGTTTGAGTAAAATTGTACGTGTGCTCTTGGCGGAGGAATAGTTGAAAGGACTTTAGGGCACCAAAGTGATTATTCGTGTAGTGATATTTATCAAGATACAGATGTTAGGTAGCAGTGGCACTGTCAGCAGGTATCAGATTTCAGTGTCAATACGAAGGAATGGAATTTTTGGTTGAAAGGAAAGTTGCAGACGACGAGGGTTGGATAATGTCAATCATTTTTAGCATTGATTACTAAGTTTTGATTTGCTTTTGTAAAGGGGTAAGATGAACATTTTAATTGGATTGCATTTGTTTAACGAGTGGGGGCAAGAAGTCATTTACATTCAAAGAGATGATGTGGGTACCTGGGTTCTACTAGAAAATGCTTCTTAGTATCGTTTCCGTGTAGGTATAGGTAGGTACCTCGCATAACATAAGAGATGGATAATATGCTTAAGATTAAGTTGACATAGGTATAAAGGAGTTAGTTTCAAATTTCAAGTATATATTGAGTGCACTCATTTTAAGTTCACTTGCTACAGCAGGGTGATCAGATGAGTCAGTGGGCAAGGGAGATCGCAGTCTTTGGTGGAGAATGGTAAAACACAGAAAAACCTCTATAAATAGAGCTTATTTCAAGCCTATTATCAATGTTTCTTTCTTCTACAGTTTTTCACCCTTAAGTACTCACCAATTTTTTTATCACTGTCATCATTTAACGAGGTGTTAGCTCTTAGTAATCATATCGACACACTCTAAAATTCATAGAAAATTGAGATAGATATTTGCAACTATGAATAATTGAATACAGTTATAAGGATAGAACCCACAGTTAAATAAAATAAAGTCAAGGGAATTAAGTTCCGGTTTTAATACAGAATATTTAGTTATATGCTTACTAACATTTAAGAGTGAGAGGCTCATTCAAACCAAAATTGGTTCTATGATGAGGACAGTGCAATAACTCCAATGTTTGAGAGCAAATCAGGAGCATCAATATGTTCTGGCAAAAATTATTATTTACTGTCCGATGCGAAAGGAATGACGTCATGTAACATCCAACGTCAACAACCATCGGGTCACCTTAGCGTCGCTTGCTTTTTGGATGTTAAAAAAACATTAGGCAGCGCAACGTATGGATTGATGCTCTCATCAATAAACTCCACCTACTAAATTTTTCAGCTCCGCTAGTAAAAATAATTTTTAATAATTTTTTTCTCTCCCACAGGCACTTCTTCGTTCAAGTCGGAAGCGCAAAATCAACCACCAAAAGCATCAGAGCAGGAATTACTCAAGTATTGAAGCTAGTACCATTCCTCTTCAACATAATGACTTCGGACCAACCTACACCAAGAGACAGCAAAAACTTGCTTTGCGCTGACGACTATCTAACATACTGCACTTCTTATTCGCCATACATAGCTGACCGGAGAGTGGAAACTCACATCCACAGACCATATACCTATTATAGTAAGTGGAGTATACGAGTCAACTAAACCAAATCAGAGCTCTTCTGCTTCAGAAGGCCTGGAGTCTATATAGGCCACTTTACTGCTGGAAGATGCAGAGCAACATCACCATCGCTACCCGATGGAACCAGACTGACTGCCCTAGTGACTGACTAAATGCGAAGTATCTATAGGCATCAATTTAAACGAGGTGTTTAGAATCAACCCGTACTCACGTGCTGTACTGAAGAAGACCAAATTCGCTTTCAACCGACTTTACCCTTTGATGAGAAGAAAAACAGGACTAAGTCAGTCAACGAAACTTCTGATGTACAAGCAACTGCTGAGACCCGTCATCAACTACGGCAGTCCAGTTTGGCTTATCATCTCCAAGACAGCGATGAAAGAGCTCCTACTTTTCGAAAGGAAAATTCTAAAACTCTGCACCGGCCTCACTTTCGACCCCCAGTGCCAAGACACTACAGCAACCTGTTTGTGTACGAGAAATGTTAAGGTCGCAAAGTGGGCATATAAGTAAGAGCGAAAATAATTTTCAGTTTTTGGTAGCAGAAACAAAAACGTTAAGTTTAAAGAAGAAAGTTGCCAAAGCCGCATTCTTGGGACAAATTGACGGCCGAGCAGTGGCTTTGCTGAAGGTTCAAATAACGACCGACCGCGACCTGGAACCAACGCATGGTCCAACGACCGATTCCGACCAACCAATAAATGGCGAATAACGATAAAGGTCCTGATTTGTCCGACTATCTTCCGAGCGCTCCGAAGAAAAACCAAGCCCGTACTAGAACCTCACGTTTATTTACATCTTGAAGAAACCTGAATACATCGAGACACTGAGTTTACGGGAGAGCACTCAAGGCAACATGCGTGAACTGCTTCAACGTCTAAGCCAGCATCTAAAGGAGTTACGGACGCACAAGTCGACGGAGAACTTGTGTTAGGAGTGGGAGCAGAAAATCGAAGACCGTAACGGCGAAGACGACAAAATCAATACCGACCAAGGAAACAACGCATCATTAAACGCGGATGCTAAACAACCAATTCACTAGTCTAGTCTCCAAGTACCCGCACTATAGCCTCCATGGTGCGTCAGCGTCACAAATGGTGTATGGAGAATTCAGACCTATTTTCCGGTCCATTGTACTATCAGAGGTAGCAGCCTTCCCTTTTTTTGTGTGTTGCAGCAGTTGGAAATAAGGTGTTAGTAATTTCACATATAACCTCAAAGGTGGCGTCCAAATGAAGCTGAGAGGATAAAAGAAAAGTAGATGCCCAGAGCGGGATTCAAACCCACGCATCAGGCCTATCTACTGAACACTCTACCACTACACCACGGCCGCCCTTATGGTTTGCGGGGTCTATGGTTTGATGCCACTGACAAGCCACTGGAGTTTTTGGAAAGTGTTGAGGAATCAGCCCGATGCTATGAACTGCCCCTGAATAATATGGTGCATACCCTCCCTATAATTTTCAGAGGCTCTTGAATGGTTACGAATTTAACGTGACAACTTCCGCGATTGGCAAACGTTTTGACATGTGTTCTTCACTCAGTATTTTCCACTGGCCAGATACTACAACAAACTCGAGGACGAGATCGTGCGGAAGCATCAAGGCCCACATGAAAAGGCCAAAGACTATATCAAGCCGTTCTTGTATTTATACGGGCAACATCTTTCTATGAAGGTCGCCGATAACAGCGACCGAGTCTTGCGACCCGAATATCGTTTCATCGTCAAGCGGCGTGATTTTGCTATGTTGGATGGGTTGATGGAGTTGGCGGATGAATATGAGTTCATATCCGATAAGAAGACCAAACCGATCGCTGTACCGTGCCCCAGACGTTCAACCCCGCACCGATTCCTCGCATTCAAATCCAACTGCAGTCAAACCCACTTGCTCCTTTTGTGGCGAAGACGGTCGCCTGATAAAGGATTGTCCGTGCCACCACAATCCGGTTGGTTGTAACCTGACTTTAGGTGGATACGAACTAAGAAGTACCATGTTGGAGAGACCAAACTCAAAGACGTACCGGCAACTTTTGC
The DNA here is from genome assembly GCA_914767635.1 of Melanostoma mellinum. NCBI lineage: Eukaryota > Metazoa > Arthropoda > Insecta > Diptera > Syrphidae > Melanostoma > Melanostoma mellinum. The sequence goes on from OU612058.1 coordinate 258,224,690, forward strand.
GTCCTAACAGCAATGCAAGCTTCAGCCGAAAAAATAAAGCAAGATGAGCGGTGCACGAAGTGTTTGGACCAGGAACTGCAAGAATTCGAAGAGACCGAAGGAAATTCCACAGTAGCTCCCCATATCATTCGACTGAAAACAAAGAAGCATCACATTTATAATCATACATCCCCATAGAAATACATAAATAAACAGCGCGTTTCTCATAACATACCATAAAAGCTTCCTTATGGTTGAGCTTAGCCGAATCTTCATCAGCTAGGTATCTATAATTAGATCGTCAGCTCTTCTTAAACTCATCGAGCTTGTTAAAAACGGTTTGTTTTCTATCGGCTTCCAAAGCATAGATATATAGACGATAAAGCGAAGATGTCCTTCCATACTGAAATGTGAATATTTTGAATACTTGAATTAATGCTTTGCAAAATTTGACAAACTTATAATTCAGCTGGAACCAACTGAGCGATAACCCATCTTCTTTGATATCATCCGAAAGACACAAAACTCAAATCATAAGTAGCGGTTACTTTGCTCCTAAAGGGTTATTCAATTTGCAATCAATATCAGTCTTCGATTGCTGAAGGAGCTTTGAGAATACTTCGCAACAAAGACCCTCTCTTTTAAACAACAAAGTTTCAATTTATAATCATTTTCATGCATAATCATATGAGTATGCCTGCAACTATGTTGAACTGCATCTTAAACTTTGCTATTCCATACTTGGCTCCTTGCAGACACAATGAACACCAAACATCTACAGAGCCATTCCGCAACTACACAAAACTGTCACGCCCATCCCAAGCGCGTCTCAACCGCACCGGAATGGTAAATTAAGTATATAAAAAGTTCGCAAAGCTATTTCAAACACAAACACCGCAACAGAAGACACTCGAGGCATTGTCTTTAGTGCCTGAGTATGTGTAGTAGTGTATACCGATTCATATTCAAGAATCCTACATCCTCATGAATTTATGAAAATTATATTCCCTCATCTCTTAGAGGAGCGTTCCACTTCATATAGTCAGCGCTCAGCGCGTTGTGCATTTGCATATGAAAAACATTTCCAAACAACGAAACGACACAGCGATCTAAACAACCCCAGGGATCAAACTAAATCGCGTTCTTCTACCGCATATCCTTGTGCTCGCTATATTGACGTTTGCTATCACACAAACTTATTTAACAAACAACTCGCTTGCAGAGAACTTTTACACCAATTTATAGTCATCTCCTCCTCGCTCTCCCTGCAAGGGAATTGAGCATCAAGCAACAGAAAGAAAAGAAAGAAAAACTATCAGGAGCTAGATACAATTCAGACATTTTGCAAACACTATCAACTCAGTAATGTCCTGCAATTAAATATACGATTGTAGAGGGTTTTCTTTTCGGTATTCAGTTACAGTGTAGTGTATATAGGTACCTACAATCTACAATACACCACCGACGACCAATGCAAGGCGATGGTCATAAACATGTTAATTTCTTTATTACAAGTCAAGATCCTTAGTGGAAACCAAAACGGACCCTTGAGACGGTAAATAGCAGGAGAATATAACCATCTGGTGGGTGGTAGAAGAATGTTAATTACTTTCACGAGGTCGATTTCGCCAAAAAGCCAAGTCGTCCGCAAGCAACCACAAGGGAATTATAAGAAGACTAGAATGGAAGGTTGATGGCCATGGCCATATCCCTGGAATGGTCTTCTTTTCCACCAACCGATTGTATAGGACGGTCTGCTTTTAACGCTTATATAAATTTTCCCGCAGTGAAGTGGAGGAGAAAAAAAGGTTCGAAGGACTTTCAAGTAGGGGATTTTAATTTTTTATTCTTCTCTTAGAGTTTTTATTTTTATTTTTTTATTTTCAAGTAGGGATTATGGCTGGAAGCTTATTACGCTTGGGTGAAAAGGTATTACAAAAGCCACAGGTAGACACGATTCTGTAGGAAGAATTTGTTTGTTTAAAAAAATCTGTCGACACCCACGTACCGTATACTCTAACCAAAGTCGAAGATGTGATATGAGAGTCAAGGTTTTGAGATAAAGGAGCAACATAAATGCAAACAATATGCGGTATTGGAGAGTTTTAGTAGTACCTGGACACACGCAGCATCATAAAACAATAACCTCATGTGATTTGGTAAGTAATAAGTAGCCATTCATAAAAAAAAAATTACATTGACATAAATATGATACGAGGACTCGTTAAAAAGCAAGAGACTTTTATCCTAATGTGTGTTTTGACTGATCTCTTTTATTCAATGGATAGTAAATCAAATTTTGTAAAAACCAAACATCAAACACATTTCGCTCCGTTCACTTTCGTGTGAAAGTAGGTTATTAAAGGACATCTAGTGATTTCTTTTCAAATCATCGGTTATTTTGAAACTGGCATATGTTTCATACTTGGTAGGAGGTATGATCTCCGCGGAAGGAAATGATGAGCAGAACGCTTGAACGACGGACACTGAAAAATATTAAAAACTAGTTTCCAAATTGAGTGCTGTGTTCCCTGAACAGTGCATTTTTTAAATGAAGTTTTGGTCAAAATGAATTCTCAACGACATGATTAACTTTGTTCCGCATAGATCAAAGAGATGATAAAAGAAAAAGAAAATTGTTTTCAGATTTTTTGAAGAGGTGTTTTTCTAAGGTGGTAAAATCACTGCCTAGGCTTTTCAATTTCTCCAATTCTTCTAGATTCTTTCCGAGTAGACAGCACTTGTCCACCCTGTCCCTTCTTTCCAAGGCCATAAAACCGTTGATAAACACTTAACTCATTAAATATCTTAAGGAAAATAAGCTTTCGTTCTCAGTGACCGACAGTAAGGCGTTCATAGCAAAAAGTTCACTGGTGACCGAAAAGTGGACTCATATCTCATATTCTCATATTCGTTTCTAACTTCGTTTCACTGAACACTGATCACTGTTCTTCGGATGTGGAACTGTAGGCTGTAGCGGTTGCGTATGACGGGCTCATATGTAGGGAACTATCTTTTTTTTTACTAAACGAAAAAGAGGTTGTTTGTTTTTGCACAAGTGAAAAGAAATAAATATCTTTCTTAACCATAAAAAAGCCCACACCCCTTAACACTGGCACTGACCTATAACCAGTTGGAAAGAAAACACACAATTTTTTTTACATGCATTTTTACATTTTTTTTACCATATTGCGAAGGTTAAAACAAAGAAAAACGACGATACCGCAGTCGAATGGCTAGAGATGGACCCTGCAGTGCAGTTATCTTCTTTACCATATTACATAAATATAAGGCGTGTTTTTTTTAAGCTAGTATATAGTACAGCATTCGAGTTAAAAAAAAAACGATCTGTTCACAGTATTTTCAGTTCTATTTTCAGCAACAAAGCTTGTTGCTACTTTTCAAAGCTCTCTGTGAAATTCAAGATGAAACAAAATCTAATTCATACCAGGTTTGTTTCGTTAATTGTTCTATCAAATGAATAACGATACAAAGCCAGGTATGAATTTGTATTTTTTTTTTTTTTTCTTATTTTCCATACATCAGATTCTCTCTTACAGCTCTTTTTTACTATTTTTGGAGGCATCGTCTAGCAGTTGAAGAAAGCTCTATGTCAAAGTCAGCTGTTTTGTTGAAAAAAAACTTTCGGGTAAAAAGATATTAAAAACTAATCTTTGATGAGATTTTCCATTGGCAATCAGAATCAATTTATTTTTTATTCAAACCTGTGGTAAAGCAATTTTACACTATTGACCAGTCTTTTCGATAGGTTTAGAAAGAAAATAAGTTGATTCTATTTACAAAACCGTGAAATTGAACTATAATATTACCGCACAAATAAACACAACCCAAATTAAATTAAGTTGAAACACGTACTGCTAGTTCCAAACTTGAATTTCTATTGAAGAATGTTTAATTTTCATAAATAAATCTTTCCCCCTTGACCATTTTTTACTGCTTTGTTTGTTTGTTTGATTTGCATTAGGCTATATTTTTTAGACAAATAATTCCATGAGAAAAGCTATTAGCTTCAGCAAGAAAGAACTAGTGCAAAATCCTGTATTATATACACCACCAGGAAAGAAACAGGGCGAAAATTCAATATAAATATAGTTTTCATTTTTTTAATTTTTAATCCAGAGAAAAAATTTCTTTGCAAATACCACATTTTCGAACACGTCCTTTCGAAAAAGCTTTTATGAGCTGAAATCATTGGTGGTGCCATCTTTTTTTAAAAGCTGGAAACTATCAATCCACAGCAATGCCATCCCTGATTTCACTGTGGAAAATTACGACAGTAAAATGCTTTGTTGTTGTTCCCCAAGGGAAATTTTTACTGTACTATATACTAGCATAAAAAAAACACGCCTATAGTATAGAGGATTAATTTTGTTTGGTTACTTTAAGAGTTTAAGCGAATGACAAAAACTTACGCTCGATAAGAATGAGTTGACGTAGATCTCGTTAAGGAAAAGGACTAACACTTAAGCGTCCACAAAAAATATAAAATTAATCCGTCGCTTTGCAGTGAAAAATAGAGGTATATTCAACGTTCTTTTTAAAAATGTAGTTTTTTATAAAGTTCCTTTTTTTTAGAAAGAATTTTTACGTGCCTTTTGCTTAAACTAAATTAAATAAAAATCGATTTGCTAGAAGTTCCCTAAGCCGTGTCAACGAGTTTGATAAAATTCTAATCAATTTTAAATGATTTGAAGCTAGAACGTGTATAAATACAAAGTTTCAAAATATACAATTCTGTTGAATAAATATCTATTGTGAATATGCTTTTCATATTCCTCTTCCTCCTAGCAACGCTCATACTACTAATGTATTTGCTTTATACCAATAACTATGGGTTTACTTATCCTTCTTACTTTAATTTATACCATTGATCATTCAGTCTCTAATAAACCTTTGAATACTGAAGTCGTCGTTTTTTTTAAATTGCTGCCGCTCAACACATTCTCGTTATTATCAGTGGGACAATATAAATCAACCCTTAAAAAAAAGGGGAACTATTGAACTAAATAACGACACAAGTTTAAAAACCTTAATAAAATACAATATATTAAAAAGAGAGCCACAAAGGGGAAATTCCACTAAAGGTAAGAATTTGATTTTTTATTTTTTGTTATCTCGGTTTTTTATGCATCTCGTTGTATTCGCTTTACTTATCTTTATCAAATAATAGGGAGAGAAAAGCGAGAGATTTGGACACACAAATCGTCAATGTCCAAGGCCACGCAGGTGGAATCGATTAATTCAAGGCGAACCAGACCGTAAGAGCGAAATTAATTTCTTTTTTCTAAATTATATCCACTCTGATAATTACCCCATATCCAGTCCTTGAGATATATCCTTTTTTTTTATAGTAATTGAATTAAAAAATTTTAATTGTTGTACGTTACCATTTACGAATAATTAAAAAGTACACATTTATATCAACACCAAGTTTAATTCTTCGTTGGAAATCGTCGCCTGGTCCATAAACCTTAACCTAATTGAAATCGTTGTTGCATTGATGAAATTAAAGCCATTGTTTGGGTTTGAAATAATAGATTTCGAATGAATTTATTTTTTTTAAGGAAAGATGAACATTTCTTTATATAAAGTGACATTTTGCTTTTTATTGAATTAGAATAATGAGTTATTAAGAAATTTAAATTAGGATGTGAGTTAGGAAACTTGGTTGAGTAAGACCTTCAACAGGATGTTTTAAAACAAAATATATTTGTTTCGTCTGAGGGGTCAGGGAGAAATAATGAGCGTTCGCAATGACCAAGCTGCATCGAGATAAGTATTTTCTTTTTCTTTAGATGCAAGGGGATGGTTTAGCTCAGAGAACACGATCACGTATGTTCTCCACAAGTTAGACAAGCTATTTTTAGGGTAATTATAATTCGGGTGGTGAGATGTGGACTCTACAATATTTAATTTGTTTGAATTCCATCTTCAAACTTGTAGACCTGAAATAAAAACGTAACACCGTCCATTTTTTAGTAGCAAGATCCCACCCCTCCGGAGAGCTAGGATGTGCGTGGACTACCGTTACTTAGAAAGTGAACAACTCTTCCGTAGCTGAACTTCGATTCAAAGGAGTTTGTGAATGAAAAAGCTTTTACACTGGAGTAGAATTGTCAACAAAACTGTGTGTGTGGTTAACCCATTATTATTTCATTGGTTTTCTTTTGAAATCCAACCGATTTAACTCTGTATGAGGGTTTGAATAAGGAGTATGACAGGTAAGTTCACTCTGGCGTATACTTGTTATTTAAACACAGATATAGAAAGAATTATTAATTTGATTTAAATCAAAAAGTTCGTTACACATATAAAAAGGGAGTAGAATTCAGTACCCTGAAAACCTATAGGTTTTCAGGGTACTGAATTCTACTCCCTTCCTGCTCCTACTTTCTCCCCTGTCTCCTTCGTTTAAGCTCAACCTTTCCCGGGGTCATTTTCCATGAATGGTACCTATATCCAGTATAAACGATGATCTTCATGGGAATGATCTTTATTTGAAGTCACCAAAAATGTTGCAAAATGTTTTGGCTTCTTAAAATGATGTAGAAAATTGTTCACCCCTTCTGATTTGGCTACAATATATAAAGCATATACATACGTCCAAGACTAGAGTATAAATCCCATGTTTGGACAAGTGCTCCTCTGAAATCTTTGCGCCTGCTTGACAGGGTTCAAGAAAGAGCATTAAAAAAGATAGGTGACAGATAAATTGACTCTCTTTGACAGCGTCACAACGCTTCACATCTCTTTCTTTTCCATCGCTATTTAAACAGACAGTGCTCTAATGAAAAAGTCAATTGCATTCTTGCGCTGAAACAATTAAGTCGCAAGAGCCGGCTCTTTTCAAATCTTCTCCGTTTATTTGTTGATATGCTTCACTTTTTGGGCTCAGCATTGGCAGCCCTGGTTACGACTGGGTAGAGGAACTGAGGACTGTACTTTACCATAGTTTAGTTCTAACTCTTACCTATAAGGAATTTTTGTTTGTGTTTAAATTAAGAGTATAAACTACATTTAAGGTGAAGACCCTCCCTCTGAAGTTTCGACGAGCAAAACCTCGATAAAAAGCACGTCACTCAGCTGCCACTTGATTTATTTATGCTTTGTCGAGATTGGCGATGCATCGGTGGTGATTGGTTTCTCCTGGCAACAGTGATCGTCATCGGGGAACTCGACAAGATGGCCGACCGAGTTCCATGGTTGGGTGGGCTACAGGCCTCACTGCCATTTCACCAGTGCCTGAAGTGTGGTAAGGTTTTCGTGGTGGTGGTTTTATTGGCACGATTTATGTTTCTGTAATGTGGTTTCACCAAAAATACTGCTGAAGGCAAAATCCCCCAAAAATCCGGCGAGCTGAGCCGCGCATTGCAAGCGTGCCAGGTCCCTTCGTCACGACACTTCTTTTTCCTTTCCTTTTCCCTTTCTTTTTCCTTCCTTTTCCAATATCCGTTTCCTTCCTTTTCTTTTCACTTTTCCTATATCCTTTCCGTTCCTTCCCATATTCCTTTCCAATCCTATGCTTTTTCCTCTACCTCAACTTTCCCTATCCTCAATCCCCTACCTATCCCAATCCTACTCCTTCATCCAACTACCTTTTCAAATAGCCCCCCATACCGTATTACAATGGCGATCGATTTTTCGACAATTTCGAGTTTTGAACCTGTAAGCTACCTGACAGATCGGTCATTTAACACCACTGGACTTCTTTTGTAGGGTTATGTGAAGTCTTGTCTACGCAGATAGGCTCGAGACGAATTATGGGTTGAAAGAGAATATTCAAATGCTACAAAAAGTGGTCGAAAGTTGGTCTTAAAAATAATCGCAAGAACCCATATCTTTATTATGATATGCTAGATTCTTGGCCATAACATTAAATTGAATGCGTTTTAATTCATCTTGATAACCACACGTCGAAATAAACGCCCTTTACTATTTGTGTGCGTACTGCGAAATATTTCAATCCTACTTTTCTATTCGTAACTGTGGCAATTTATCTCAGATGAATGTAGACAAGAAGAAAATTGGCAAAGTGACCTATAAATGGACAAGAGCAACACTTTTCCCGAATCATCCTTTCGTTGCAATACAAAGTGCGACACGCCATATTTAACCCTTAGTGGTTTCTTTGTTTTATCTTTAATCTTTAGCTAACACTAACACTCGTATGAACTTCGGCTGAATAGAAGCTTCAATATTATATATATTATCTAAATGCCTTGGCCAGGATGGAGACCCCCTAATGATGATGGTTCTAGAGCTTTAAGTATAAACCTTTGCATTGAAAGCATATGTAAGTATAAAGTAAAACCTCAGAAAATGACTTGGATTTGACGACAAAGACGGAATAAATATTATTCACACAATCTTACCCTAAAAACTTAACTATTCAGATAATCACACAACACCCTTTTCAATGCTCTCGGTTGCAATAATAAATTAAAATTAAATTAAATTTCAAAAAGGACTGTCTGGTTATAAAAGCGTCAGGTAACGCGGCAAATTATGTGTCTTTTTCCAAATATCATTCCCTTTCTTTCAAAAAGCCCCGCTTTTATAGACAGGAATTTGTTTTGTTGTTTTAAAAGAAAGAAAAAATGTCCCTTTAATAATTGCAAAAAACACAAAATAGCAAACATTTCCCATTCAAAAGAATGTTTCATTCCCAAAGGCAAAACAAATTCCGAATTCATAGAAAACAATCTCATTCTCTTGTCTTTTTGTCTCTAATTTTTGAAATTGTTTATCTTATGGCTTGCTCTATAGGAGACATTGTTTTCTTCTCACCATCCCGACTGAAAGGCGATGCGCAATTCTACTAATTTAAGCTTCTTCCTAATAAAACGAATTCGTTTCTTGAATATTTGATGACATTGAAAAAGCCATTAAGCCAGCTACTATCGTCTCTTCTGTTAGAAAATGCACGCATTAAGGCCACATTCAAACACCGTCCCACATACAAATATTTATGTATATGTATATACACCCACACATCGTCGTCTTCATTAAAAAGGATGTGCTCATCATCAGCGAGAGCTAGCGCCACCTACCACACCAACCACCCAACCAACACTATTTTTAGCGCATTCAAATTTTCGTAATCATTTTGGCAAATTGCTTTCCACTCATCGTGTCTTGTTGGTTGTCTTCCACTTGTCGTCGTCCTCGTCGTCGTCGGCGTCATCAGCGTGCAGACATCATAGTCAAGTCATCGTTAGCTTAGTTAATTGTTATCCTTGCAAATGCGGGATTGTCATTTCAGGTATATATACAAAATAGGTGTCTACTGCTTACTAATTTATCCTTTTTTTTCTTGTCTTCTATTCTGTGTTCATCCCGCCACCTACGAAATCGTGTTCTGGAAAGTTGCTAAATGTGTTTGCGTATTGTTTTGTAATTTGTGTACATTTCGAGATGCTGGCTGACTAAGAGAATAGCTTCTGTGAGGCTGGGTGGCATTGTCTGTGTTTCCTCTCAGATCATGATAATTGAAAAACTAAACTAATTGGAAAAAGGACACAATTTATACAAAAATACAGAAGGGTTCATCTGGAAACGGATAGGACCCACATGATTTGTGTGCGGGCAAGATTTGATTAGCTTTTTTTCATTCTTTTTTTTAGGTTATTCATTCCTTTCATAAGAGAGAAGATTCCAAAAGAAACAAAAAAAAGGACTTAATGTTTGAAATATTTATAAAGGACAGTGGCACTGGTAAGGCCCGTATTTGATTGGACACCATCTCATTATGTTTTTCGGACGCATGAATTCCTCCAAATAATAGTTTAATTGGCTACGCCTTTGATTGTAGGATGATGTTTTAGTTTTGCAAACCGGGAAAACAAATGGTTTTGTCAGCAACTATAGAATTAATTTTTGGAGGACTTTCAATCGCTCGATTTTTAGAAATTCCTTTGATATAGCATAATTACATATTTACATGTACAAAGGATTGCGCAACAGAGCGATGCCTGGTGATTTCGAATGACTACTCGAGAAAGCGATTTCTATGGTAATTAATTTGTGATCGACGACTTGCCATTTCTTGCCAATTAGAAGAACAGAAATTTAATTGTTTGTTAGAAAAAAAGCCAAAGCTTTGGATTCCTTTGTATTGAAATTCAAGAGATACCTTTTTAAACTTTGAATGCAAATGAAGAAGACGAAATATTTGAGTTCTTTTTACCCTGAAACTGAAAATAGAAAAGATCCTTATGCATCAGTTTTTCTTGAGTTATGCTTTGATTTAAGAAAGTACTTCTTGAATTGGTTCAATATTATGCGGTGTTTTGCTATCATCACAAGAAGCAAAGATAAGAACAGCGAAAGATGACTGATTGATTTGTGTACATTTGAAGCAAGGACACATTGAACGCTTTGATGATCAATTTCGCTTGGAAATTGTACTATTGCTTAAAAGTATGCAATGAATTATAACGATACATATACAGTCGAACGAATGCGAATGTCTAAGCCAATACTAAGACTGCTTAAAAAATACAGTGACGAACTCGTTTTTCGACTTCGGATCTAGTCAATACAAAACATCCTAACTATAACAAGCTCTCGGGAGCTAAACTGTGACATAAAGTTGGATGACAAGCTTGATAAGTCTGATCGCAAACTACATCCGACCATCCAACAACTGTCAAACGAAGTCTGCAACAAATTGTATATTGTGAACTCTGCTTTTCAAATCTTGTGTCTTTTCTCAGAAACAGAGCAAACTAAGTTTCTAAATTTACTTAAGCATGTTTACAAGACTTTCCAACTTTTCTAGCCTAACGATTCCGCCTCGAGTGAAGATGTTGAGGAGAACAATATCTTCATGGATGAATTTATTAAAAACGATGCTTATACGTAACGGATTTTAGGGAATGGGCAATACTTCCTAGCTTCATCTAGCATTGAAAAGTTTGTTAATATTATCTAATACAAGGAATTCTAGCTATACCAAAAAACTTTTTATGACTTTTTGAAGTTTATAAATATTTTGATCTCGTTTAAGCTGCTCCTTTAGGAAGAGACGCCCTCTCATAGCAAAACTGAGCAGAGCCTTTCAAGATTCTATCAGAGGCATTTCATTCAAAGCTTGTCATCTCAGAAGAAGAACTCTGTTAAAGAAACCGCATGTATCGCAAAGAGACCCTAGCTTTTGCTATGTGTATCCAGAAGCCTCCTATAATAAAGCCATTTAAGGCTTAAAACAGTTTCATGGCAAACTACTATCTAGGAAAACTATTCAAGATTACATTTAATTCCCAATAACCACTGAGGATAATATACTTCTAATCGTGTTGTATTCAACTGATGTTATTCGCCCAAGGAATCATTATGTTCCCTAGCATTGCACCCGATGGAATTTGTAGAAGCGCATCATTTTTTTCAAAAATACTGAAAAATCAGATGCATTTTAAGTTATAACTGTTTAGTAACAAAAAAGGCTTGATTTATTACTTTTTAATTCTTGGTCCCAGTAGCAGACACAAAACTATTTTAATATTCGGAAAGCGTTGGGTCTCTTATTGTGATCAGGAAAAGAAGGCTTCGGAAAATATGTTAGACAGGGCCAGGAGTTGAAATAATGGTGCTATGAAGCGAAACAAATCTATACTTCTTATGTCAAAGCTTTTGCGTCAGCTCTTTCGTTTCAAAATGTCAAAATAGAAGAATTGTTCAACATTTTCTGTAGCCAATCTTGATGGCATCTAGAAGAGGCACAGAGTTTAAAAAAGTGGAGATCATTTGATTGTGTGTCTTCAAGATCAAAGTTTCAAACATTAAGACAGTTAAGCAGCTACCGTAACCCGTTGTTTTCCTCAGATGGTGGATTGTATTGTGCCAAGAAATTCGATATTTGTAAGGTCTGGTTGAGACTCTGAAAATTAGTTGAAAATAGCGCGAGTGTATTCGAGTTGCAGATCAGACGAAAAGTCACTTGGAGTCTTCGAGAGTAAAGTTCTGCGTACGATTTATGGTCCTGTTTGCGTTAATCGAGAAGACAACGTTTGGCGAAGAAGATACAACGACGAACTAAACGAGCTGTACACTGTACAGCGACATAAGCTTAGCCAGAAAAATTTGAGTCCAACGACTAAGATGGCTGGGCCATGTAGAGCGAATGGACATCAACGCTCCAGCACGTAAAGTCTTCAACGCCAAACCAGAGGGAGTCAGAAGCCAAGGTAGACCTCATCTTCGATGTAGCGACCAGGTAGAAGGAGATCTCCACAAACTTGGAGTGCAAAATTGGAGACGGCAGGCTAGAGATCGAGCCGGTTGGAGGGGCATATTGGACAAGGCCTAGGAGCACCACTAGAAGAAGAAGAGCGTCCGAAGCTCTCAGAGCAAATCCAAATGAAGGTGTTGCTGCATTTTTATTGAACTGGGTGTTAGAGCCGATCTACAGCCTGAACCTATAGAATGATTTTCCTTAATAGAGTTTTGTGGTGGCGCCTGAAGAGGGTTTTTATATTTGAGTCTTGAAATAACAGTACCTGCCAATAAACCGATATGAAAATACTTATTATTCTTGAAAAAGGCTCCAACGATTTCGATTGAATTTTGAGTAAAGGACTAGTTGCAGGTGGTCTTTCTTATGATCTATAAAAATTATTTTCAGAAAAAGTCTAAGATCTGTACATCCTATAGTACCGTTTTTTTTTTTTAACGACTTTCTCGTTAATGGCTGACACACAATTTCGACGAAATTTAATATTTTAGAAGATTGCATATTGACATCTACGAAATTTTATAAATTTTATAAGAAAACATTGATTTTCTTAGATATTTTTTTTTTTTTTATCAAAATAACTTCTTTCAAGATATTAAGCTTCGCATATTTGACTTTAAAAAAAAATCGTTTTTAAAAAAGTGAAAATTAAAAACTTTTTTTTTTAACTGGTATAACGATTTTGATTAAGTTTTCAGGTTTTATTTGTACTTGCATTGTAATTGCAAAAACGTGTTTTTTTTCCTGAAAGCCTTTGGTGTATTTAGATTAATTGTTTTCAATACATTATGTGATTTTATTCATTTTTCATAATAATTAATCTGTAATTGGAAAATGCAAAGTTCTTCGAGAGTAATCACGAGACCATGAAAAACACTCTCTCACTTAGACCTTCGGAATCGGCAACAAATTGTAGAACAATTTTATTCCTCATAAAGTATGGTGGAGAGAAACATGACATATGACGATCTAGTATCAAACGCGCATACACGCGCCGCGCTTAGTGCCCTCACAATTCCTTTATGTACTTAAACTTCCTGTAATCCTTGATGAATCTGGCCATAAACATAACTTCTCCAATGCGCATAGTAACAAGGCAATAAATTATTCGCTTATGTGTTTTTGAAACTCTTTCTCGTCTAGGATTAGCCCCCCCCCCCCCTTATATCTTGTTTCTAATACAAAATGTGACTGTTTTGGTATTGGTTTTACTAAAATATGTTTTTGCTTCTGATGAGTACGTGGCGTACGGATAGAGCATTAGCATTCACCTTGTAATTGATGTATGCGCTATGCGGCGTGCAAGTCCTGCTGGTGTCAAGCTTTTTACAACACATTTTAAGTTTTGAATTGCAGGAAAAATCTCCTGGAGACTTTTGATCAGTCCAATCAGTAGATAGCCACGCTGAGGAAGAAGAATACGTTTTCCGTTCAAATCAAAAGTCAATAAATTAAATAAATAAAAAAAGAATGGCGCAACGTTTTTCATGGCAGTATTAAATTATTCACACAGAACTTACCGAGTCTTAGCAAAAGGAAAAGTATTCTTTTTTATGTTATTGTGATTTAATAACACAAAAGAGAGACATGTTAAACATTACGCAGCGAAAATCACAGTATCATGAATAAATACTGTTTCGCTGGTTTTGTGGTTTTGTTAGACTTTCTTCAAAAAATAATAATCGCGCAGTCAATATTTAACTATTAAGAATATTTTATTCAAAGAATTTACATTCGGTAACTTTATAATGTAATGTGCTCTGTGGCACTGAACAATGGAAAATATATTTCGATGGCGAAGATGGCGGGTGGCTGGGCAACGTGTCTAATTTGGTGGTTGGCAGAAGAATGAGTATATGAAAAGGAATATGGCGGATTCTTTCTTCTTTGGAGAAAAATTGGCTGGCCTGTCAAGTGGAACGGGAGGAAACAAAACAGGGGTGCGTTCGAGCGTTCGACTTTTTAAGTTTTCTGCACATGGTTTTGGTTTCTCCCGTCACCCGGCCGCCGTGCATTATGACTTCAACATTACCGCCCGCCTTGCAACCTCGCTTGCAAAAAATGTGACCGATCCACCCGTCATCCTGTCCAAGCCTCTACATTGGTATGAGCTGAAGTTATAAGATTATTATTTTTATAATGAACAAGTAATGAAATCATATATGAGAAAAATATTTAAAGGTACTAAATACAACAATTTTCCATTTGATTAAAATTCACTCTTATGAGCCAAATATGCTCGATAATTTAGTACTTTTACGAAACTAAGTAAACGAATGGCAAGCGTATTAGTGAATACTATTTGCGCATATTTTCCTTTTGAAATATGCTTTAAAGAATCGGATTAAAACGAGAAAAAAATAGGTTCGGTTTAATTCTGAGGTAGGAGAACGCAAATTTTGACAATTGACCGCTTGACGATTCCATTTGCCGTCTTTACTTCGGCAACTCGGATCTTGTTATCGGGTCCAGCGAACACGTTGATGACTCGCCCAAGGCGCCACTCGTTGGGAGGCAAATTTTCATTTCGAATGATAACCACGTCGTTAATTTGCAGATCTCTTTTAGGATACTTCCATTTGTACCGTTTGTGAAGTTCCTTTAAATACTCTTCCTTCCATCGAGCACTTAATTGATGATGTAGGATTTGTAGTTTTCTCCATCTATTTCGAATACTTAGCGACTCATCATTGCATGCTGGTTCTGGCAAACCTACTAACAACCCACCCGTGAGGAAATGACCCGGAGTCAAGGGGACGATATCTGAAGCACTTTCAGTCATAGTTGACAATGGACGTGAGTTGAGCGTACACTCAATTCGAGACAGCAGGGTTGAGAATTCTTCGAAAGTAAATTTTTCATTGCCCGCAATTTTTCGAAAATGTGATTTAAAACTTTTTACTCCCGCTTCCCACAACCCACCCATGTGGGGAGAACCGGGAGGAATGAAATTCCATTTTAATTGCGAAAAGTTATGAGCTGCTGCTGTGGGACAACGGATAAGTGATTTATGAAAATCTGAGAGCAACACCTTAGAGGCACCTACGAAATTGGTTCCATGGTCGGAAAACATCTGCGACGGAGTTCCACGTCGGGAAACGAAACGCGTAAATGACGCGAGAAACGCTTGCGTCGTCAGATCACTAACCAATTCTAAATGTATTGCCCGTGTTGCAAAACATACAAAAATGCATACATATCCCTTGTCCAAACGACATTTTCGACCATAATACGTCTTAATGAGGAAAGGTCCGGCAAAATCCACACCCGTATTCGTGAAAGGTCGACTCAACGTGGTTCTTTCCTGTGGTAGCGCACCCATTAATTGCGTTTGCACGTGATGCTTATATCGAGTACATACTGGGCACTGGCGAATACACTTTTTCACCAAATTTTTGACTTGCGGTATCCAATATTCGGCTCTGATCAAGCGCATCATGAGTTGAATTTCACCATGTACTGAAATTTCATGTACATATTGAATATACCGCTGAATAAAAAGGCATTGTGCAGGAAGCAATATTGGAAACCTTTCGTTATATGATAACGTCGATAAAGCTAAGCGACCGTTCGCGCGCATGATACCCTTTTTATCAATAAATGGATTGAATTTTCCCAGCCAACTTTTTGGTGCTACTTGCTTCCTCGATAATACTTCGTTATATTCTCTTTCAAAATACTTCCTTTGAGTCAGCACAATGAATTTTTCCTTCGCCCCGACAATTTCGTGGTAGGATAATTCTGGCTGTGGATACCTTTTCTTTCCATGAGTCTTCATGAACTGACAAAACCTCTCAACGTATGCAAGCACACACAGCGCTTTATGCCACTTGGAGAATTTGGCTAAGTCACTCTCAAAATCCCGAATGATTTGATTGCTGAATGACGAAAGTATCACTTGATTGGTGAAGGTTTTAACCGATTTCGATTCTATAATGGGTTCCTCAATCGTTTCGCCCTTCGAATAAGGCCATGTCGACTGAGATTCCCGCAACCACGCTGGTCCATTCCACCACAACGAATGGTCTTTTAAATCCTCCGGGGATATTCCTCTTGTGGCTATATCCGCCGGGTTTTCTTCTGATATCACATGACACCAATTAGTCAACTCTGTGTTTTTTAAGATTTCCGCTGTGCGGTTTGCCACAAAAGTTTTCCATGAACTTGGATGTTTTTGCAGCCACGCGAGAACAATAGTTGAATCTGTCCACAGATGGACCGCTGACATGTTTTCAATTCGAAGAGAAGTTGACGCTAAATGTACCATTCTTGACAGAAGCACTGCACCCTGTAACTCCAGCCTTGGCAACGATATCGTGTTTACCGGGGCAACCTTAGATTTTGCCCATAACAAATGAGACGTTATCTTTTCTTGATGTTGTACCCGTAAATAAATACACGCAGCGTAAGCCTTTTCGGACGCGTCACAGAACCCATGAATCTGTGAAACCGCATCTGGAGTGTATTCTACCCAACGTGGAATACTTATGCTTGCGACTCCTGGCAAACGATTCGCAAATACTTCCCATCTTTGCCTTGTACTGGGGAGTAGTTCCCCATCCCAATCGATCTTATCTTTCCAGATTTGCTGCATCAAAATTTTTGCTACGATCACAATAGGGGCCAACCACCCTACTGGATCGTACAATTTAGCGATAACTGAAAGCACTGAGCGCTTAGTAGCGGGCTTTGACTGTGCAACCGATTGCACCGAAAAGGAAAATGTATCCAAGGTAGCCTTCCACTGAATACCGAGCGTTTTCACAGAGCTTTTGTCATCAAACTTTAAAAAATCTTCGTTGAGAAGTGAACCTTTTGGCAGAAATTCTAGCAACTCCTTCGCATTCGCCGTCCATTTTCTTAGGTTGAACCCAGCCGATTGTAGTACCCCAATCAATTCTGCTTGAGCTTTCAATGCAGTGGAAATGTCGTGAGCCCCTGATAAAACATCATCGACAAACAATTCCCGCAATAGAATGTTTGATGCTAGAACATGGGAACCTTTGACTTCGTTGGCTAAATGATGCAATGTGCGTATTGCCAAATACGGGGAGCTAGAAACACCAAATGTTATCGTTACCATTTCAAAAACGTTTAAAGGCTCCTGTGGATTTTCACGAAATAAAATTTTCTGAAAGGGAGTTTGATCCGGATGAATCTTGATTTGGCGATACATCTTCTCGATGTCGCTATTGAACACGTATTTGAAGAGTCTCCAATTCAACAGCAAGAGCGTTATATCTGTCTGCAGAGCTGGACCCGGGTAAAGAACATCATTCAAACTCTTCCCGCTTGAAGAGGCAAATGATGCATTGAATACAACGCGAACCTTTGTTGTAAGACTTTCGGGTTTGATCACAGCGTGATGAGGCATATAATACGATGATCCCTTTTCACCAAACTGGTCCGAAATTTCACTGGGCTTCATATGCCCCAGATCAATATACTCGGATAACACTGAATCATATTGATTTTTCAACACTGGGTTCCCCAAAAGCCGCCTTTCATTTCGCTGGTATTGTCGCTCCGCATTGGCAAATGATGCCCCTAGGTTTGGATTTTTCACAAACTCTTCTGTGAATGGTAACCGCACTACGTAACGACCCGTGTCGTCTCGATAAGTGGTTTCTTTAAAAAGATCCTCACAATACTGCTCTGCTGCTGTCAACACTGGAGTTTCAGGAAGCTCTTCTAACTGCCAAAATTTTTGAATGTCCTCATTTAACGTTACCTCATTAAAAAACGAAAGTGTTCTTGAACACTGGGAATCTAATTGCGAATTCGA
The DNA here is from genome assembly GCA_914767635.1 of Melanostoma mellinum. Lineage (NCBI taxonomy): Eukaryota > Metazoa > Arthropoda > Insecta > Diptera > Syrphidae > Melanostoma > Melanostoma mellinum. Next base: position 258,242,707 of record OU612058.1, read on the forward strand.
ATTTTCCAAAGGGCCAAGTAGCACCCACCCAAATACTGTGTTTTGAGCCATAATCCTCTGAAACACATTGGGTTTTAGGCCTTCCTTAATTATAAAGGGATATAAATCTGCCCCGATCAATAAATCGATTTTCGAACACCTATTAAAACAGGGGTCAGCTAGTTGGAAATCAAACTTTCTTTGAAACTCTCCCAAGTCTATTGATACCGAGGGCAGCTTGTCTGCAACCGTTTTGAGAACAAGTGCCTCAGCGAAAAGAGAAAACTCAGAGTCATGTCTTGATTTTAACATGAATGAGCAAATTTTAGAGGATGTTGCCGTTACCGAAGAATTAACGCCTGCAACCGTTGCTCTCACCGATCGTGTGGGCAACCTTAACCTCTTCTGAACTTCTTCAGATATGAATGATATTTCCGACCCCGGATCGATAAGTGCCCGCCACTCAAAATCAGTATGATTTTGCCGTATTCGAATTATCGCTGTAGCTAACAGCGCTGTTCGTTGCGTCTTCGCAAAGTATGCATTCGCAAAAACATTTTGATTATTGGTCGGATTTGACCATTCGACATTTGTGTTGCCGTGTGATATTGCACCCATAGCCCCTTGATTGTTATTCCCGAAAGATTGTTGCGACCTACGCCCGTTGTTTGGATTCGAAGTGGACTGTAATTGTTGTTTCATGTTCCCCGGAGAACTTTGATCGAAATGTAGTAGAGAGTGATGCTTTCCCTTACAGTGAAAGCATGTACTGTCACTCTGGCAACTTGTTACCAAGTGATTGAAAGCTAAGCAGTTATAGCAATTTTTTAATTTGCGAACCGTGTTTCGCCGTTGAGCAATACTCATTTTTAAAAATTCTGGGCATGTACGCAATGAATGAGTTCCTGGACATACTTTGCACTGTGAACTTACTTTAGCATGATGTGCCCTAACCCGTGTGATTTTGCTTGAAACTTGATTATCAGTTGCTGCGCCTTTCGAAATGTTGTTGCTTTTTTGCATGTCGGAAACATTTTCCAAAACGCGGTACCTACTTGTAAGAAAATTATTCATTTGATCCCACGATTGGATTTCTGCGGGGTTTTCTAAAGATTCTTCCCAAAGAGCTAATGTTTGAGCTGGAAGACGACTCGCGCACACATATGTTACCAACGCATCCCATTCTTCCATGTCAATATTGTATGACCCTAACGCTAAAACAGTTTCACTGATATTGCTTTGCAATTCCTTGAGCGCGGTAGCAGATTCAACTGCGATGCATGGTTGACCCAGCAAAATTTTTAAATGGTTATTTACGAGAACCCGTTTGTTTTCGTAATGTTCCTTGAGCGCTGACCATGCAGCCTCAAAATTGTCGTCCGTTATCTCAAATTTAGAAACAATGCTTAACGCATGATCTTTCGTCCGAGCACGCAAGTGGAAAAGTTTTTGAACGGGACTTAACTTTGCGTGTCGGATGTAAAGTGCGGTAAACATGTCTCTAAACGCCGGCCATTTTATAAAATCACCACTAAAAATTTCAGTTTGACACGGTGGGAGATGCATACTATGCAATAGAGCCGTATATTTATCGTCCTTTTCCCCGTTTTCATTCTTATTTTTCGTTTTACCCTCTTGCGGCCCTGTGGCCTCTAGTAGATCCCCGAGAAATCCTATATAAGTGTCTGAGCACTTCCTATACTTGGCTCTCACTTCCACAAGCGACGCCTTGAGGTCATCATCCTCGGACGCGGCACACACGAATGTACGGTACGCATCTTTCACGTCTGACCATATTTCCTGGAGTTCGACTTTGTATGCCTTTAAAACCGATAGTGGCATCCCTTGAATGGGTTTCTCTTTAAAATTCGCGTGGAAATCTACCAAGGCATCACATGCCAAAATTAACTTCTCCAAACTCATTTTTCTCGAACCAAATTGCAGTCACTTATAACCTTAAACCGTCAACTAAACGCTTACCACCCTACCGCGTGTTATCTTAATCTCACACAAAAACGTCTCAATTTTTACCGTTTCGATACGTAATATCAAAAAAAAAAAAACGTCTCAATTTTTACCGTTTCGATACGTAATATCTCACAAAAAACGTCTCAATTGTACCGTTTCGATATATATATATATATTTAAATCTTGAAATTGATAGCTACTCTACTTATTTATTTTTAATACAATGGAAAATTTTTGTATGTACCTGTACACTTCCAAGATTTACGATGAATTTGGATTGATGATGATGATGGCTTGACGATTGATGATGTGGATGGTGCTGACTGATGAGGATGCTGATTGACGATTGATGATGTGGATGGTGCTGACTGATGATGATGCTGATTGACGATTGATGATATGGATGGTGCTGACTGCTCTGCCAATATGGCGATGGTGACGCACCGTGACGTAATGTATGGCCCAGCAGCTTGACGCTATGGCTACGTGATTCGCTTGCGTATTTGGTAGGTTGCGTCGTGCCTTTGTGAAGCACCCTTTGACGCTTGAAGCAAATTGGATTTCTTTAGCCGTGGCTTCTCGTTTGCCACCGAATCGATCCACACGAGGCTATTCCTTAACCTCTGGCGATCCCCCAATTTTTGTTGGCTTATGGCAAAAAGAATTAAACGCCCCGAAGAAAACACTGGCCAATCTATGGTGCCTCTTCACAACCGATGATGCCGAAGTTTAATGCCGTGGCTTATTGCCTGCCACCGAATGTGCCTTAATCTTGCCCAACGCGACCACACCTCAATTTAATTTTAATTTAGTATTTAGCCCAAAATTAATGCGGTTAGAAGGACCAAATGTTTCGCTGGTTTTGTGGTTTTGTTAGACTTTCTTCAAAAAATAATAATCGCGCAGTCAATATTTAACTATTAAGAATATTTTATTCAAAGAATTTACATTCGGTAACTTTATAATGTAATGTGCTCTGTGGCACTGAACAATGGAAAATATATTTCGATGGCGAAGATGGCGGGTGGCTGGGCAACGTGTCTAATTTGGTGGTTGGCAGAAGAATGAGTATATGAAAAGGAATATGGCGGATTCTTTCTTCTTTGGAGAAAAATTGGCTGGCCTGTCAAGTGGAACGGGAGGAAACAAAACAGGGGTGCGTTCGAGCGTTCGACTTTTTAAGTTTTCTGCACATGGTTTTGGTTTCTCCCGTCACCCGGCCGCCGTGCATTATGACTTCAACAAATACTATGGTTTCTGCCAAATTGTGTTAAAAACATATGTACTTTGAAAAAAAAAGCAGCCCGTCTTCGTGTGTGAATTTGGAACAGTTTTTTATCCAGGCCGATAATCTCGAAAGCGTTACCGGAAGTCATTTTTATATTTCAATTTTCTGTCAGCTACCTGTCCGGATTGCGTTATCAATTTGAGTATAGTCAGGCAAGAAGAACCGCATACCATCACAGCTTGATGGCTAACTCTTCAGTTTACAATAATTACGTTTTTACGTTACCAAAGAAATTTCTTTAATTAATCTTTCAAATTCGTATACGTCATTCAACAAAACTTAAAGTACAACATAAAAAAAAGAACTGTCACTCCATTTAAATTGAGACCAGGCTACCCTCATTACAATGGGATGAGCAGAGCAACATCCCTTATAATTTAACTTAATTTGAATTTCCACTTTGTGAATATTTTCCTGTGAAAATATTCAGTGGCCCACTCCACCGCAGGAACCTTGCACACATTTTCCATTATAATTAGCGCGTACGACACTTCACCAGTATTTTCTGGAGCAAAAATTTACAAATGAACAATGAATACTCACTACTTATTTTACTTTAGTTCATCCTCACTTCAACCTCTGGTTTTATCTCTTCAAAAGAACTCAGCAACAACCAACCGCCAAAATATAAGGCAACTACCGCATGGAATCCTTTTTTTCCACTAATTTGGTATAGGACACTCTTTGAACTGGCTTAAGGTGTACGTACAAACTTTTGGCCGTGACACTTCAAAGCGTTGGGTGCATAGGTTATATCATACCATTTACCAGTGAGCATCAGTCAGAGTGAGTGTGTGGTGACAAAAGTAAAAAGTTTTGGGCGCTTTTAAGTTGGAAAAGGCAAACAGAACTGAAAAACACACAGAAACGCCGTTTAATGCCAATTAAACCGTTGCTGTTTGTACGCTTCGAAGGATTGCCACAGTTTTATTCATCATCACCACTTACACTCCCACCACCATAACCATCAACATCAGAGTCTAAATGAACGGGCGCCCAACTGAGGGAGGCATCATCATCATCGCTAATGTGGTATTGGGGTGGCAGCCAATTCGTTTTTAACAATAAAATGAGCAAATGGCTGTGGCAAATGTAAAATAAACTCTGCGTTTTACTTTTACCGACCGACGATTTCGGAGAAATTTCACCTTTCGTTAATTAGGAACAGGGTTGAGTTTAATTGTTGGGCATATGATGAGTGCTTGGAAGTGTCATACAGACTTGTGTGAAGGAACCAACAACTTCTGTCATTAATGATGGCTGTTGTGAACATGTCATGAGCACCAGGGAGGGTGTTATTAATTGGCTTGAGGATTGAGACCCTATTAAATTTGGTGGGGAAAATTCAGATGGAATTGCTTTTAGCTTCGGGTATATCGATATTACGCCAACTTACCAACATGGTAACCAACTACTACCTAGTTTATGTACTGCTTCGCAATTTTCAGCTGCCAATGTATGTGATGAAATATGCTGCGAAGAACATGCCAAGCTTTCGCTTTAGAATACTGTAGCTCAGGCGTACAGAGACCTCTGTGTGAAGTTTATTGTCTTTTATGATGCCTTTCCCTTCTAAAAAACAAATTGCTGCTTCTCATTGGGAAACAGTAAGGTAAATGAGCTTTGTTACGCAACACAGACTCGTGTATAGAAAACCACCTACGTAGAAGCCTACTGCTAATAGTTTACAAAAACCATCCTGATCGGCTATCTGAACCTCTTATTCTCTGCACCATCCCACACTAGTCCAAAACAACGCTTTAATTTTCCTTGGTACCTACTTTTCTGCACCGACCGCGACCGTATGCATCATACCTTAGCAGAGGAGTAGTCATCATTCTTCTCGATGTCCTTGGCTATAAATTCGTGCGGTGTGTTGTCGAATATGTTGCTTACTGCAACCGTAGCTTTGAGAAACGACACTGAATAAAATAGACTCCAAGAAGCATTTGTCGCTCATATTCAAATGCTTTCTCTTTTTCTCTCGTTTCTTTGGAAATAAACCGACAGCGAAATGAGATAAGCAAAGCTCCAAGCAAAACCGAAAAGGTGAAGATCTAGAGTTGCGTGTGTAATTTAAACAAATTTCCCCTTTGATGTTTAATTTAAAAAAGAAACTTAAGGTCCCCTTATTTTCGCATCATGCTAACTGCTGTGTAATTACTGAATGGGCCCTGTTAACTGCACTGTGAAATTATATCACAATCACCTCCTCTTGCTTTTGAATTCTTTTTTTACGCACCTTTTGGGTGACACGAGAAATGCGTCGAAAACTTGGAGTGAGCTATGAGCACTTCTAGTGGAGTGGATTTCTTTTCTACACACTTGAGTTCAAGTTGAATTAGGGAGGGTGGTTGCTTTGAACCAAGAAATTAGCAATGAGTGGTGGAAATAATGACTTTGGCTTTAATCTGGTTAGCTGTAATTTTACTTAATTAACTTGATTTCAATAAGAGCTTATAAATGCGTTTATATGCGGTATACAAGATTTCTAATAGTTGAAGATGATTATTAGAAACATCTGCAATGGTTTTTCACAACCTCATAGAATCATAAATAATTATGGCTATAAAGATGTTCAACAGTCAACAAAGGACCAGTTCAGTCAACTGCAAACTTAATTATATTCCAAACAGGGAAAGATCAAGAGACGCAGATCATGAGCCAGTCTTAATTAGAATCGACACACAGTCCGATCAAGCTAACATCACAATCAGTTCTCAAAGCTACTAAGAACACGTCGTTTACAATCTAACTGTTACAGACTCTGTTCAATTGAAGATGGAGGAAAAAGTGTTTGAAGCAAATTCAAACAGAGAGTCTGTATCAGGATTGCGAAGAATGACGCACCTTGACTGCCAATGCCAAGCCATTTTTCGATATATTACACTGGTGGCCATTGATGTTGTTTTTTTTTTTTTTTTATATATATCGTTAAAATCGACACAATATTGTCTGATTCGAGTTCGACTTACATTTGGTCACTGATGTCTGTTACGAAGACCCAGTTTGGAATCCAGAACTAAACTCATCGGACAAAAATGGGATGTTTCATCTGAAATTCGCGATATTTCGTAAGATGAAGCAAATAAAAATCTACGTTATTATGATGATGATGGCTCAAGAAGTCTTCATCAGTGGAATGTTCGAATTTGGCGGGAAAAAAGGTCTTCAAATCAATATTTCGAACCAAGCTTCACCAAGTGTTATCTATTTCTATACTATGGACGATGCTTTATTAAATTTTATTGTGGAAGAAACTAAACATTTTGCGGCACAAACAAGCGCAGCCATACCAAGGTCCAAACATGGTCGGAAGAATCATAGGATTCCAACTAATAATATTAAAATGCAGAAATTCCTTGTATAGATGATGTGGATTGGTTTTGTAGCTCTTGGCCGCATGGAAGATTATTGGGAAAAAAACGGCCTATGCTGTAAGTTGTGCTGCCTAAGACAATTATGTAAGAAAAACGTTTTGGTTTCGATAGATTTTTACCCTGGCAAAGATATCGTTTTTGACGAAACTCTAATCAAAAATTAAATAAAACTCATCGACAGCGACACGGAGTGAAACTTTTTAAGCTCTATACTCCACTGATGGATATATTTAGCAACTGGTTTTTCCCTGAATATAAGAAAACAAACGCTTTTAAATAAATGATAGTTTTTTAATAAGAAAAGGTAATAATTTCAACGTATGCGATTTTAGATGTTGTCCGCTGGGGTTCCTTTGTTCGAATGCCCAAAAACGAACTCTCCTCATTTGACATTTCATTGCCCGTCGTTGCCGTCTCCTGATTGGTCAGTTGCAGGTGGCATCTATCAACTCTCCAACGGGAATCGGAATCGGTAGTTTGTATGCGGTGTTGCCAGAACTGTCCGCCACATATACATGGATATTAAGAGTAAACTCTGGAACATCGACACTGGTGAAAGAAAAATTGGACCAAAATAATATTTACCGAACTATGTCAAGAACTTTTCAAAAAGGAGGATGTCTTTATAAGTTGACAAATTCTATACCTTCTACGATGTTGTAGGCACCTTTAGATCTAATTAGCAAGATCTTCCAAAAAAAGTCCTTCTTGTAGGTCGAAAAAAGGTGAAGCTGTCTCCAAATAGGATAATGACGGATTCGTTGTTTTCAACTGGAAAGACATGGGGGATGTGCGAATTCTTTCCATTAAAGACACTCCGATTTTGGTATATCCTTCAAGAGCTCTAATCCACCATAAACTGCTGGACCGAGAAGATTGATTGTCAACTTAGCCACAAACAATTGCAACTTATAATAAAGATAAATCGGTAGCTTTCTTATCTGATCAGTTGGGTTCTTACGCAAAAACTCTTAGAAACAAGCAGCACCATTTGAAGGAGAGGTTGAATGTTTTTAGAATTGAAATTTATAAAAATTGTAGTGTTTGCTATTACCGCATAGCTCAAGGAAAAAGGTCGAGTTCGTGTTTGGTTGGTAAAAGAATCAAAGCATACCCATACTTTCTGTGAAGATTGTCCAGAACAGGCCCAAATATGCAGCGAGCGATTGTTTCAATCTGCATCATAAAAAAAGAATGAACTCAACAATATTCCACTTTCTTCTACACTTTTAAAACAAATGTTAAAAGTATTTTTCATCTAAAATAAAAGTACTTTACTCAGATTTAAAATGTAAACGTTGAAAACGCTTAGTAAGGGGTTGGAGTTGACAAATTGGCTGAAATGAATGTATCTATATCCACCCACGGTGTGGATCGTGCATATTCGTGTTGGTTCGTTTAACACCGCTTTATTGCAACAATATGACTATGACTGAGTGGTTTGGTTATAAACGAACAAACACGAGTCACACGAGCTATTCGTTTATCAATCGATTTACTAAGAAAGGCGGTGTTAAACGAACCAACACGAAACTACACGAACTTTTTCCGCTCAAATTACTCAAAATGCAGTGTTAAACGCACTAAAACGACCCACAAATTAAGTGCATAGGGAAACTTCCGACTGAAACAAATTTTATTGCAATTGGAAATTAACAATTTCAGATTCATTTAAATAAACAATTTCGAGAACGACTGACTGTCGGCACTAAATCAAACTGATTAGAATTCAACAAGCTTCTGATAAATATAAAAAGAGATTATAATATTGTGTATTTGTCTAAATGTTACTTTTGTAATATAAAACTCTGTAGAGAATAATTCACTGTAGGAAATGGAACTGGCAGAACCCATTGTTGTTTTAGCTTATAAAAGAACTCGTAAAGTATAATTCACATAAATGTAACTCACCTAACTGCATAAAGTTGACAACTACAGTTCGAGTTGTAGTCGAACTCATTTAGAGGAACTCATTCAAGGCAGCTGACCAACATCCCTCAATACAAACCAAACCAATAACCACTAAAATCGACTAACCCAGTTTCCATGTTGATGTCTAATACATCACTTTCGCCATGATGGAATCTTTTATCAGTGGCCCACTTACTGCACTTGAGTTTCTCCCCCACATTGAATCATTGAAAAATTACGAATTCAGTCCATCCGCTTCGATAACCGTATTATCTTTATTTTTGGACCCTGAGCATGCATAGCTACGAAAAACTGCCTCCTACTCTCACTGCAGTGTGTCATAAATTAAATCATTCAAATCACTAAAAGGAAAAAACTAAAACACTATAACTGCTGCCATACACAACTACCTACACCCAAAAGAATTGGCTAAAGGCTACAGAGAGAGGATGGGGGTCCCCCCAAAACCAAAAAGACCTACTCTTCTCGTTCGTATCATAAATTCAGAGCGCTACGAAAATCACCAATAACATAACAAAAAAAAAAAACAAAAAAGGAAAAGTAACCAGAAGAGCGATTCCTCTAACCAGCCAGCGCAGCGTTTTCCACTTGGATTTGCTCCTTCTGCTACCGCTGTGTTGTATGTTCCATCCTCTCTCTCGCCACAGAAGCACATATTAACTGTGTCAGAAATTCCATACAAACATCAATCAAATCCTGTGAGATGAATACGAAATTGGGTTTGGGTTATAAGGAAATACTAGTAGATCCTGAATATATGTGGTTGCTATCGTGCTTGTTCGTCTGGATGTGCTTAGATATTTGCGGTGGTTTTATATCCAAACACAGTTGCCAAGGACAACAGCAGACGTCATTTAGTATACGCGTGCACCATTTTGTTTATCAATGTATACAGTTAACAACGGAAAAACAACGGAAGAACGCGTTGGGCACACCAAATTACATACATGTAGGTAAAATATACGACTACAATGAACATTTTGAGTTTGAGTTGATGCAGCATCAGCGTGATCCTCTCACAGCGAATAGTGGGTCTACTGAGTTGGAAGAAAATAAGCACCACCCATACTACCTTCCAAGTACCTATACCCACTTGCCGACTGACTAACTTCAAAAATAAAATAGAAAAGAAAGCCAAATCGGATGGGAAATAGATTGAATGTTCGTTCCAGGATCTCGGTTATTGGGAAAATTGCAATGTTAAATAGTTGTGTGCTTGCGTGCATGTTGCATGATGACTTGCTGCTGGATTACCCAGGAGAGTGTGCCAAGCTTTTGACGAGTGAGTTCCTCTTTGATGGAATGGTAACCAAAAAGATTTGCAGATTAGGATGCCTCAGAGATTTGTGCGGTGTTCGTTATTTGACTTTTGTTGTTTATGTGGGCTACTGGGGCAAGTATTGTGTTCTAGGTATTTCATGTCAGCAATGTGATTTTTCAACAAAAGAGTTTTCAAAAGTGAATGCGGTATAGAAAACCTGTGACACAAACGCAGATGATTTCATTGAGCTGATTTCAAAGGATGTTTTGTTGTACTTGTTGCTGATTAATCTGACAGAGTGATCTGCATGGATGAAGGTACAAAATAGAAGCAACAATACAACCTTGACGAAATGGGAATTGTTTTCTCTAAAAATCGTGTGAAACTAGGCTCAATCCTTCAGAAATAAACAAAGTTTGTTACAAATTTTCACTTCCACTTCCTGACTTGTTCTGGGCCGTATTTCGCAATTTACTCAAAAGTGCCATTGGTATCGAGATCTCGAATGGAACACAATATTGACAAAAGTGAGCATTTACTTAAACATGTCATTCCATGTCAGCCATTGTCATATCATAAAGATATGATAATTGGCTGACTATTTCGAAGAGTGCGACAAGGGTGCAGAGCTCAAATAAGTTGTAACATTTAGCTCTTCCATCAGCAACTAAACAGCGACGGAAAGCTGCATACGAAGCGAACTGTAGGAGGCGAACTTTCATCGTTGCGTCGGCTTACTTTAATGCGAATTTTAATCCTCTAACTAGACAAGCAACGGAACTGGTGGAGTTCTGTGAAAGCCGAATGTGAAAGCCGGAAATTGAAGCTTGTCATATGCTGTGATTGTGATGCTAATGCTTAAAACTCAGTGAAAGGCAACAATCTTTTAAGCTTCATTCTGTCTTCCGATTGAGACACCAGCAATATTGGCAATAGCCCAATCTTTGTTACGGCTAGAGAACAGGGGGTAATTGAATTGACACAATATAACCAGATATGCCACGAAAATTACCAACCGGAAAGTTATGCCAGACGTGTTTCCATAGGTTAACAGATACACTCCATTCCGTGAAGCAAATATGGGTGTGAATTGGATACTGTCCAATGATCAGCTTGGTTTAGTCAAAACCCTACCTAAGCTCTCAACATACCAGGAAGGAAAGAATTTAGTCCTTGACGTTATCTAAATGTGCTCTTACAAGAAGCTTTGAGTTAGCATATCCACTGTCCAGCCAGACCCTAGTAGAACTTTGGTTCCGTGCTGGAACCTGGAACTTTCAACTACAGAAACTTCGCGCAGGAAACCAAGAAGTCTACTAAACAGCTCCCTGAAGACCAGATCAGAGTCAGATTGGAACCTGTACCTATCCAAACCGAGGTATTTTAAAAGTTTGATTCGAGGATTAATGAATGTCTCTAACAAAGAATTCGGTGAAAGCAACTACATACTCAGTGAAATTAGATGACTTACTAAAAACCTTAAATGGAGCAAGGATAAAAGACTGGAGACCCATAGAAAATAAGACGGTTCCTAAACCGAGTCTCAAGTAGAGACACTTAGTCTTATGAAGGAAACTCATTTCTTACTAGACGCAGCTGGTACATGTCACCGTTAGTTATAACTGACGAGGCCACCAAATATGACGTATCTTTTTTGACAGCTTCAAGTCACTTGGCACTGATAGTGAATATCTGCAGCTATGTTGCAAGAAAGTATAAGGCTTTGCTTAGATTTCACGTTATATCCGTCACAGTAAAAAGAGAAGAATAGCAAGAAAAACTGTGTGGCAAAACAAGAAAGCCAATTGGGACGGGCTCAATAATTTCTTTCGAAATTTCATCTGCACATTGTACTTTCTCGACGGTTACGTTGATGCATCTGCTGACAAGATATTCTCAACGACATGATTAACTTTGTTCCGCATATACATAGATCTAAGAGCATCATCTCCAAAGAAAATTCCTGGTTCGATTCGAGCTTTTAGAAAGTGATTAGAGAAAATGAAAAGTGTTTCCAGACTTTCAAACATGACCCTAGCGAATAAAACATAAATTAATGAACTACCAGGAACGTATGCAATGTTCATTTACAAAAGACCAAGCTAGTATATGATTAAAAGTTAAGACAAAAAATACTTTCGTGTCCGAAAGGTAGTAAAAGCTTTTGGTCTTATGTTAAGAATATTGAGAACTCGACCAAGTCATCGGTCCCTACACTCATCTTCAATAACTCTCCTTAGGCCAACTCTATCGATAGAGGAAATCTGCTTGCAGTTTGTGGCCCATACAACATTGCCATATAGTATATAGTACTTTGGCTCGGTCTGGGTTTGTATGTATGTATGTATAATGTATAAATGTTTATTTAGTATTTAAAACTATTAATTTACAATATTTTTACATTTGTTTTCATCTGTTTTAAGATTTACTTTGACGTGTTTAACTATTTGCTTTAAATTTAACTGTGTTATTTTTTACAATGTTATGTGTTTAATTTTACAAAACTAACAATATTTCTTTTGAAGTTATTGATATTATTCTCTGTTTTTATTTGTATTGGCAAACTGTTAAAAATTTGCAGTCCTTTGTGAAATAAGCTATTCTGCGCTGCACTTGTTCTCGAAAATGGTAGTCGGAAGTCATTGTTGTTTCTCATTGTATACGGCTGTGAGGTACCTACATAATTGACAAAACGAGATAGATAAGAAGGAGTCAAATTATTTTTTATTTTGAAAACAAACATAAGGACATTCATCAAAATTCTTTGTTTAACATTAAGCCACATCAGCATATTTAACATGGAACATATAGGTGTATATCTATTGCACTTTAAAATTGTTCGCATTGCTTTGTTTTGCATTATTTGAAGACGGTTGGTCATGTCTTGATTACACAGAAACAAAATTGAAGGACAATATTCGAAATGGGGTTTGATTATCGTATTATATATGTTTATTGCACTTGTTGTTGATATGTTCTTTCGAATTCTTTTCAATAAATTAGTTTTCTTTGATATTTTTTTGATTATATAGTCTATATGATGATTGAATTTAAGTTTATTATCAATTATAACTCCCAGATATTTGACCTCAGACACCACCTCAAGAGTGGTGTTATCTACAGTTATATTTATCACAGAATTGTCTATCACATTATTACTTATTACCATAACTTTAATTTTAAGCGCATTTAATTTTAGCCTATTCGCCTTCAACCATTCACTAATGTTGTTGATATCAATTTGAATTTTTGAGATGGCTTCATCTAAATTATCCGACTTAATATACAATAAACCATCATCTGCAAACAAAGCAAATTCACTATTTTCAATTGCACTGCCGATATCGTTTATATAAACATTGAATAGAAATGTTCCCAGAATTGATCCCTGTGGAACACCGATATCAATTGAAACTTCTTCTGATACAATATCATTCACTTTTGTTTTTTGTTTTCTATCTGTTAGATACGATATCATCCAAGACAATGATTTACCACGCACTCCATATTTTTCAAGTTTTTGAAATAAAATTGTTCTGTCAACTGTTTCAAAAGCTCTTTTTAAGTCCAGAAAGACACAAACCACTTTACTTTTGGAATCAAGTTGAAGTTTCCAATCTGCAATAACCAAATTAATTGCACTTTCACATGAATGTTTTTTCCTGAAACCAGATTGCTTTTCAATTATTAAATTATGTTGTTCGAAAAATGATTCTAGTTGTAGGTGTACAATTTTTTCAAAAACTTTCTCATAAAGGGGAAGGGCATTGATTGGTCGAAAATCTTCACATTGTATGGAGTTTTTTACTTTAGGTATAGGTGTTATTTGTGATACTTTCCAAGAACTCGGAAAAATTCCTTCTTCAAATGACTTGTTGATAATCTTGATAAAAAGTGGTGCTAATACATCTGTTATATCCTTGAAAATTTGCATGTTAAGATAGTAAGGGTCGCGTTTATTTTTAATTGCACTGAAGGCATTCTTTATGTCATGGTATTCTATTTGACGAAAGTTAAATAAAACTGGATTGTTTGTAATGTTAATACTGAGTGGAAAATATGGAATCGAAGCACTTATTTCCGTAATACTTTCAACGAAATATCTATTAAATCTACTTGCCAAAACACAATTATCATTAACGGTCACATCATCGAAAACAACTTTGGTCAACTCAGATTGCTCTTGTTTAAGTACGAACTTTTTGATTGTTCTCCACATTGACTTCTGATCTACTGAAGTATCTATTTTATTTTTTATAAAACAACTCTTTGCTTTATCAATTTCTTTCTTAAACTCGTTTCTCAAGTGTTTATAATTGTTCCAATCTGTTTCACTATTTGAAAATTTAGCCCGGTTGTATGCACTTATTTTATTATATTTTAATCTCGATAGACTGTCAGTGAACCACTCGTTTTGATTTTCCCGCACAAATTTTGTTTTGAGAAACCTATTGGTTGTATCTATTAAAATATTTTGAAATTGTGAAGCAATTGTATCGTTGTCATTTAAGTATAACAAATTATTGATGTTACGATTGATTAACATGTTATGAAAATCTGTTTTGCGATATTTAAGCACTTGAATCTTTTTGTTTTTTAACTCTTTCTTAATATTTATAAATATATCGAACAAAATTGTTTCATGATCACTAAGTTTCATGTCATTATTCGTGTCCGCCTTAATTCTCCTTGAATTTGTAATTGCAAAATCAATTAATGTTTCAGATGTTGGAGTTATCCTAGTAGGTTTGTTTATAATTTGTTTAAAACCATTTGTAATTAGATTTTTTTCTATTTTTTTTTTATATAATTCATTTGTTTGAAACCAGTCTATGTTGAAATCACCAATTATAAAAGTTTCATAATAATATTCATTCAATTCATCAACCAGTTCCAAAAATTTATCACAAAATAATTTTTTTGAACTATTGGGTGATCTATATACTGTCACAAGTCTAAAAGCATAGGTATCGTATGAGACTTTAAGAACAATCCACCACATATCCTTATTCAATTCAAATTTTTTAATTACATCTACTTGCCATCTTTCTTTCACATAAACAATAACCCCACCGGTATGTCTTGACACACTATTACATCTGTATAAATTGTAACCACTCAAGGTAAGTTCACTGTCATCAATTTCATCCGTAACACAAGTTTCAGATAGACAAATAAATTCAAATTGATTTTCCATTACTATTACTTCCAACTCAACAAAATTCTTAATAATGCTTTGAATATTTAAGTACACTGATTTCACTACTATTGGTTGCTAGAACTCTATTTTATTTTTTTCCAATCGGTATTTATGCTTGTATACCTCACAAATCTTATCCCTGCAGTCATGTTTGACATCAAGGTTAAAGTTAAGTTTGTTATTTGCATCCTCACAGTTTTTACATTTTAAATTCTCATTTTTACACTCACGAGTGTTGTGATTTTCCCCACATTTTGCACAAATTATATTTTTTGTACATTTGCCAGCAATGTGATTAAAACCCCAGCAGTTGTAGCATTGTTTAACGAAAACATGTTCAAATGCTGAATATCTGTACCATCCAACACTCACTTTACCAGTTTCCATTATTTTTTCAAAAGATTTCGCATCAAGTTCAATTATTGCTCTTGACAAATTCTGCTTTCGAGGTACCCTGTAATATTTAACACATTTGACGTCTCCATCGATATTGTTTTGTTTCTTTATTGCTTCAGCGAAGCTATCACCGTCCCACTCTTCTACAATGTTGTTTACAAGAATGGTTGGACTTCTTAACTTTGGAACTGTCACTACATAGTTATCACCAAGTTTCTCTTTAGCCTCTCTTTCAATTGCCTTTCTCGAAGACTCATCAGCACAATTAACTGCGATTGCACCGTTTTGACGATTCGATACATTATTTACTTTAATGGATAGCAACAACGGATCAATATTTTTTTTTACTTCTGCTTTTGTTTTTTCGCTCTGTTGTTCATTACGCGGTCTAATTATTACAGGTGGTTCTTTGTTTATAAGAGCGTCCGCATATGTTTTTTTATATGTTTTTGTTTCTACACTAGCCTGTGGCTTTTCCAATAAGTTTTCAACACGAACCAGTACATTTTCAATTTCTTTTTCTTGTTTTTCGATAAGTTTATTGTTGACACTATGTTTATTTCCACGAATTGATTCGACATCAAACCGATAAAGTTTTGACAATCGCTGCACATAAAAAGAATTCCTTTTTTTTTTATTTATGAGTTCAACATCGTACTCCGATAGGTCGGAACATTTGAAATCAAACATTCCTCCACAAACTCCTTTACAAACAATAAATTTATCATTTCTGATGCCTTTGTTGCATTCCTTGCAAATTTTGCTACTCATGTCGACTCAACGACTCAATAGAAAAAACAACTATTGAATTGAATTTTAAATTTTTAAAGAGCTCAAATAAAAACACGTCTTAACACTTTGACAATCTCAACTGTTATTGTTGTGAATGTTAACTGTGCAATGAAGCTAATATTTTTCCATACTAGCTAGAGTCCTGAAAGATCACAACATACATAGATCCGCTGGTCCAGATGGCATCCTTGGTAATATTTTGAAGAGGGGCTTTTGCACGCTGGCAATACCTCTGCGTAAGCTTTTCTGTCTGTACTTTTTCTTCTGGGTTCTTCCCGGGTAGATGGAAAACTACATTTGTCCAGCCTGTCCCTACAAAAGGCAATTCTTACTCCCCTTAAAATAACCGTCCAATCGCACTTTCGTCACTTCTTTCAAAGGTCATGGAAACGTTGATAAACCGCATCAACTCATGAAATGTCTTGAAAAACGTAAGTTTCTCTGTGAACGACAGTACGGCTTTTGTAGCAAAAGGTCCACTGGTGATTTGATGGCACATCTCAACGAAAAGTGGAACCAATCTTAACACTGTTTTGGAGATTTTGATTGAGATTGGCTTCAAACTCTCGTATCGAAAATGCGTGCTTTTGCAATCGATGAGCTTCTCTTCGCTGGATTAAAAACAACATTTCAGACGCTCAATACAAGTTTTGTTGGATGGTTTTAAGCCTTACAGCTGACACTTATGATGGTGTTCCCCAGGGCTCCGTTTTGTCTCCGACTCTTTTCCTCATTTTCATAATGTCTTGTCTGAAACTTCTAACCCACTAAATCGATCTGCTCTCAGTTTCTCATATTCGTTTCCTACTTCACGTCCCTGCTCTTCGAATGTGGAACTGGAACGACTGTGGATATGACTAACTCACTGAATTTTTACCTTGACAGCGTTGTTAATTGGGCTTATCATAACCAAGTTGAATTGAATGCATCAAAAACCCAATGCTGTCTTCTGTAGGAAATTTTTCAACCTTATTCTACATTTCACTGTGCTACCGCTCAGATCAAATTTTGTGATAAAAATAAAGTAAAATGATTTCCTTAACGATATAGCATCCTTGTATTATGTCATCTTCCTCACAAGAAATCCGTTCCTATGGACTCTCCGGTCAAATGACTACACCTATAAAATATTGCTTATTCAAACAAACTACACAGGACACAAGTATGTTGTAGTAGGTAAATATAACTTTCTTACGCGCTTACTTACCAAAGGTTATGGCCACATAAAATCGACCCATTCCGCACTTGGCACCATTTAACCTAACCGATTTGACCCACAAAGTGTTCATAGAATATTCAAATGTCTTCCATTCGATAAAGCACTTTGGTTTCCTGGTTCACTTTGCTTTCGCCCGCATCTCCATAACACGCAAATAATTAAGAATCCAAATTACTGTTATTAGTAAGTCCTTGAAACTGTCCACAAAGGTCATCGGTAAAACAAGATGTAACCATGTAAAAGGACCATAAGACGAAGAAAAATAAGAACGGAGACTCGAATCTTGTCCCTTTGCTTAGTTTTATGGGCCACTTGAAAGCCCTTCAAAAGAAAAGGAGCAGCAAAAGTTCGAAGGAAGGCTCTTGCTTTTTGTTTGCCTTTTCTTTGTTTGTAGTTCAGACTGCTGTTGTTGTTGTTGTTTTTGTTATTCCATATACAGTGTGCCCTTTTCATGTCGTTGGCCACAACTTTGGGCAAAGGTTTCTTGGTCGAATGGTGTTGTCATGCAAAAAAGAGGCAAATAATGTCCTTCAAACCCAAGAGGCAAATATAAGATTTCACACATAATTTAACAGAATTTTTGTCATCGTTTTATATGGCAGGACCATTGTGTCGTCGACCGTGCGCCCAGCCGACCGTCTTGCTCTCAAAGTCTTATGCGATGGCCAATCGCTTGAAAATGTAACCATGGCAGAGAGCGGGCCATAGTCCTTTCTTTTTTTTTTTTTTTTTTTGTTTTGGATATTGATTTTATTTTTATATGCGTGTCTTACTCCTAAGAAAACATGATCCCTTAAGCATGATATTGAAATCGTTGAAATAATCGGAAATCTTTCTTTTGGGATAAAAGTTGTGTTTGGTCTCATATCCTTATTTTCATTTGTGTACGGTTGATTAAGCATTAAAAAAAAATAAAAAGGATTACGCAATAGCCAAAGAAAACACAAGTTATTGGCCGGATTGTTGGTTAAGATTCAATCAATCATCGTGATAAGGAAAATTCAGATTCTCAAAATCATTGAGTATTGAGAAGGGGTAACCTATCATTTGTCAAGCTTTTTTCTCTGCGGGTTTTGTGTTGTACCTCCATTGATTTTAGTAGGTATATACTTTGGACTAATGATCTTTTTGCACAGGGTGCTTCCAAAGAAATGTTCAATGTTTAGGAAAATGTTTCCTGTGTATGATTTACCAACGGAACAAATATCCCCGATTTCAATAGATTTTTGTTTTTGATCGCAATTTCTTGCAGTTACCAAAAAATATGATGCGTATTTGGAAAGATGTAAGAGAAACACTTACACGAAAAACATAAACTGTCCAAGCGCAATGTGGAGGATAAGTGCTTCAATCAGCGGCATCTAGTGATAATGCAACACGAAAAGCAAGATGATCTATTGAAGGAGTGTATGTGGAAAAACGAGTCCTGCAAAAGGGAACTCGTGCTAAGTTTAAAGCAATTTTTTTATTTACTTATGGAGAAATGGAAGTATTGATACTTCCCCGGTTGTCGGACTCTCCAAGGTGTACTAAGCTTGGCATACCCACTAAAACTCCAAAATTTTCTCGCTGATCTCCCCTTCGGGACCACTTGCTCATTTCTTCGAAGGGGGATCCGTGTCTAAATGGCAGGTTTTAGTTCCTCAGCCTCCTCTTCTTGTTCTTTGTTTTCAGGATCTGCGTCAGATACATTCCAACTCTCCTCGTCTCTCTGCATCTCCTGGATGATATTATTTGGGCTGAGCTCTCCGATAACTCTATTTATTCCCTGACAGGGAGATTCCCATCTACTACACTCGACCACTGTATGATAAGCGTCGTCTGTCAGCAAATCTCCCTTATTGGCACATAGGGATTCTTCTTTTTCCAATCTTGGGCAGGAAAGCGTTGAAATACCCGTGTCCGGTGAGGAACTATTCTGTGTGACGTAGTAGTTAACTTAACTGTGTTTCCGGTTACTCCATTCGATGAGGGCTCCGATCAGCCTATTAAACCAGCGTCTTCTGCTTTCGACTCCAAGCATTCTTGCCACTTCTGCTGTGTGATCGCTTTCGCTTCAGCGTTCGCCGCTTCCACACCGATTTCTTTTTTTTCGCGTATGGAACTTTATTATTATTATTATTTCATTATTAATTTATTTGAAGTATCTTTTACATTGGGCTAAAAAACCTATTAAACTGTAAAAGTTAATTGTTACATTGTTTTGTAAATTAAATAGAAATTCTACTTGTTTGTTCACAAATTCAATTTAAATAAACTGTATAACAAATACAAATACCTACATATCTTCATATTGGTTTAATTCAATAACAAGTGTCTGAATAGAACTGTCTCAAACTGTGTGGTGCCGCGAAGTCTTCTAATGACGATGGGTAATCTGTTCCAATGCCTTACGACGTAGATAAGAAACTGACGCTCAGAATTTCTGCATGAAAATCTTGGTTGCAGCAACATAAAGGACCGGGTTGAACTTGTAAAATGTATTCTTTCAAAAAGATATGATGGCTGTTTGCTCATGATTATTTTATTAAGTGTTTTAAGGGAAAAATATTGCAAATATGTGTATAGATCACAACCCAAAATTTTACTGGAATAGTTAGAAATATGGTCGTACCGTTTGAGACCATAAACGTACCGAGTAACGTTGTTGAACGCAACAGTAAGATTTCTTTTCGTTTCTGAATTATGACATGCAATGATCTGACACCCATAAGTTATTATAGGGAGGATTAAAGACTTTGCTAGTCTTAGTCTTATGTGACAAGGGGTAAAGTGCTTCGATAAAGATAGACTTCGTAAGCATCCATATATTTTTGAAACGATCATTTACAAAACTAATAACGAAACCTCGTCTCTGTCAATGGCATTTCTGATGTCATCTGAAACCTTTAAAATAGCGGAAACACAACTGTGGTATTCTCTGAAGCCGGGCTGCTTATCACTTAACAATTTGTGAATTTTTAAGAACTCTGAGATCTGTTTATGTAAGATTTTCTCTAACTTCTTTGTTTTGCGAGTTTATCAATTGGTACGAAACCTGCAAGAACTGCTGGCTCAGGCACTGTGAGGTATGTGCTCGCTATTCGAAAAGTACCGCGCCTCTGTACCGATGCTAGTTGTTTCCGGTACTTTTCCTGTTTTAGTGCTTCAGCCCGAATCTCGCTTCCGTACAGCAGAATCGAATGTGATGTTACCAGAAGAAGTCTCCGTTTGGTTGCGGATAGTCCACCTACATTTGCCATCAACCTAGGTGGCTTGTAACCTGGGATGCGCGTTCAGCAGCCGTCCTTATCTGGTCACAAAAGCTCAGTTTCGTGTCGAGCCTTAATCCGAAATGTTTTTCCACGTTGGTGTGGAAGTCGATAACCGTGGGAATTGATTTTTTTTGTTAGGACTACTTCTTCAGTTTTCTCAGTATCCAGGGATTACCTATATGTTCCTCCACCCAGGGATTTGTCCTTCGCATCACTTGGTTCAACTTTCTCTGTGCGCTTTCGGTGTCCCTTGCAGTTTTCATCACAGCAACATTGTAAGCGTTTCCAACTTGAAAGTATTCTACGGGCATTTCCATACAGAGAATGGAGATGTTCCAGAGGTTTGATCCAATGATGGATCTCTGTGCTGCTCCAGCTGTGATATGTTTTCGTATATTTCCGTCAGTGGTTTGGTAGGTGCTCGTTCTTTAAGACAATCTTTTATCATCCGTTAGAGATGCTCTGGAATTTGGAATCTTCTTTCAAGTGCTTCAATCATGTTTGACAATCGGGCTAAATTAAAAGCGTTTCGGACATGTCGTCTGTCGTCAGTCGTCTATCGTCTATCGTCTGTCGTCTGTCGTCTGTCGTCTGTCGTCTGTCGTCTGTCGTCTGTCGTCTGTCGTCTGTCGTCTGTCGTCTGTCGTCTGTCGTCTGTCGTCTGTCGTCTGTCGTCTGTCGTCTGTCGTCTGTCGTCTGTCGTCTGTCGCCTGTCGTCTATCGTCTGTCGTCTGTCGTCTGTCGTCTGTCGTCTGTCGTCTGTCATCTGTCGTCTGTCATCTGTTATTTGTCGTATGTAGTCTGTCGCCGTCAATGCGTTGAAGCTCAAATTTTTGAATTGAACTACGACGACAAAACATGTCTATAAATAAAATGAGATACGGAAACAGACACATCTCAAGATAGGACCCTTAAAACTCACTACAAGCAACACTGACAGAAGAGTTCTTCTTTAAGAGCTATTAGAGCTATTGAAAACTAGTTTAACATTTCAAAACAAAAATAAAGCAGCGTAGCGAACTTTAATTTAACAAAATTCAAACAAACTTGGCAACTACCAGAACTTTTTTTTAACTTTTTGCCTTTCGCCTAGGACCTTCTAGCCCATCTCCGCTTGCTTTTTCGTCCTTCTTACTTCGTAGAAGTTGCCAAACCGTAAAAGTGGTTTTCAATCGACCCGACCATACACCAAAACACTCCATCTCCAATGCGCCCATTAACTAACGAATTTTCATTTTCGCAACAAAAATTCCGTAATGACTTTCACCCTGCGGCTATAAACCCGTTGGAACTTGAAAAAAAAAAACAAAAAAATTGCAAAAACCAAGGAGGCTGGACCAAGAAGTACCGCGCAAAAATGCAAAAAATAAAAACTCGAGATTGTTTTCCTTTGCATTCATATTCTCGGAATGCTTTCCACTTCAAGCCTATTCAACGAGGATAATTCAAAAACCATGTCTGTACTTTAGCGTGCTTTTGGTGCTCTTCTACTGCCGAGAAGGCGTACAATCCTCCTAGAAAAGGACGTTTCTTTCGCCTGACCACTCATACAATTTTGCAGAGAAAACTAAAATTAAAAAAAACAACAGAAACAAGAGTCCCATCAGACGTTGGGAATATATCCTTTTGAAATCAAACAAACGAAAAAAAGGGATTTGCTGCAAGCAAATCCTTATATGCAATCCTTTTTTCACCAACTTTTCCGGTTTTTCTTTTTTTGTCAGTGGTGGAAATTTTTAATTTGAAATTAATTCCAAACATCGTCATCGTAGTCGTCCTTCTTCACAAAAAAAAGGCAAAGAATTTTCCCTTTTGGAGAGTCTATTTTGGAGACGGAATTCACTCTGGTCTTTCCGCACGAATTTATGGGGTTTTGAATGCGAACTTGTTTATTATTTGAGATCCTTTTTTTTCCTGTGTTTTGTTTTTGCCCAAAATGAAGGGCTCACATGTGGTGAGCTGGCGAGATTCCTTTTTTGGCTGGCCTTTGATTAGCTTGAAAGGATAATCATGTGCTAATGGTTGCTATTTAGCAAGCGAAAGGACATGATTTATATATTTTTAATGACCTTACGTTCCATTTGAATGTGAGTTAAAATGTATTCTTCGGAAAGGAAAAGTAATTATTCAACTTTGACAACCCGATATGTACTGAAAGGATTTACCACGAGGATAGGACGAAATAATTGGCACAAAAAAGATACACTCACTTCTCTGCTAATCTTGTTGTCATTGTAACAGAATACAAGTTGTCGTCGGTGACACACGAAGTCGTAGTAAGGATCAAAAGAATGCTCTTACCTCCGACCACTTTAAATTTTTCTATTTCCCTTGGCAAAGTGTTTCACAACCCTTCGTTGCCTTGCAATTATTTTTGCACAAACCCTTCATGTGAGAGACGTAGGGGGATATTTTTTTTTTTCTTTTTAGTCGAGCGCTTTATGTAATCAAATTACACAAGGACATAATTTCGGGTAAGGACCTTTTTTCCATATGAAAAATTCAGGCTGAGTGTCTGGGTTTATTCAGCGCAATGAACTCACAAGGAAGAGTGGAAGGGTCGAGATGAAATGAGAAAAAAGACTTCACGTTATTAAGTACACGTCCTTGCTTGAGGACTTCCCTAACCCATTTACACATTTCTTTTTTGATCTTAACATTTCGCGATAGACCAAGGAAAAGAGGCACCGAGAGTGAGTGAGTGAGAGAGAGAGAGACCGAAAGGGAATGCGTTGTATTAAATATTTTATGAACTTGGCTTGAGACATATCCGTCGAAGGACTCTCTTCTGCTGTCCTTCTTCTTCAGCATGAAAATGTTTGAATAAGACGGTTTATGCAAGAACCTTTTAAAATAATTAAGTTACGTTTCGAGCCTGTTAAGCGGCACATTTTTGGAAAGAAATTTTTTTTATTTTTTCTCCCTGCTGCAACTCTTGTAAGTGAATGAGAAGAACTGAAAAGTACTTTCAACTTTCCCAGCAAATTCTTTTTGAAGAGCGAAATTAAATATTTTGAAGGTACCTACTGCCAGAACAAAAAAAGGGGTTGAATTTGAAATTAGTCGATTACACTGCGCTTCGAGGAAATAATAAGCAATTTACACTAATGACGTGAAATCAAGATCCTGGAAAATCAGGGAGAAACTGAGGGAAGTATATACCTTCTCTTAAAGAAAATGCCTTGCAGGATCAGTGGCGGATTTAGCTATAGGCTGAGTAGTGAGTAGGCTGCAGCCTAGGGCGGCAACTCCAGAGGGGGCGGCAAATATTTTGAAAATAAGAATTTTTTTCTCGAACAAAAAAAATTTTCAATAGAAATGTTATTTTTTTATTTTTTATGTCAACTTGATTTTTATTTTTTATTTTACCATCTTATGTTATCGACGTTCATGTCGAGTTTCATATAACTGTGGTGAGTATAAATATCTAAAAAAAATTTTGGGGGCGGCTTTTTTTCACAGCCTAGGGGCGCCATTAGTCTAGATCCGCCACTGTGCAGGATGACTAAACAGGAACTGGGCCGTGTGCTTGCTCAGAAATTTTGTTTAAAAATATGGACAAGAAACTTTTTATAAGATTTTGCTTTGTCGTATTTATTCTTGAGTGCCTTTTCTCTGTGGGAGAAATCCAGAGCATATTGTTGATGGAGCTCTCTGTCGACTCTTAGCTTGGACATCAACGCTCGACTTGTTATTAATTTTTCATTATTTAACCAACGAATGAATTATTAAGATTTTTGGAGCTTGAAAAGCGTATGTAAAGAGATTTGGTGTAGATTTACTTCACAGAAAAAAAAATGCTAAATTTGAAATATAACCCTAATTTTCGAGTAGTCGGTCATTCGTATTACAGTGGTCGGCCACTTAAGCATTGTGTTCGGTTGCAGTTTTTCAAATTGAGACAGAGGTCGTTCACTAAGGCCAAGAAAGAAAAAGCTAATAATTTTATTTGAATCGAATAGTGGCTGTAGTTTAATTTCAATTTACACCGAATGTGAACTAAGCAGCAAACATCCACACTCAGAAGAATTGTTTAAAAAATGTCATCTGTAGCTGGCCTCCACATTAAATAATTTCAAATAAAGTTTTCTAGGCCTTGTAAGATGCCCAATTCAGAAACACTTTTAAGCTTACAAAGGCTTCCGTTTCTTCTTCGAATCTTTTCCGGAAGTGCTTTCTGTTCTTGCTATGTGATAAATCAATTATCTTCGTTTGAATTACCCCATTTGAAAGCCTTTAAAGCGCTGCTGTTATAACAATTCTAGACATTTTTTACCTCTTCTGGTCTGGCTTCACTTTATTAAGTCTAAATTCTTCTCAAACTACGCTACGCAGGATCGATTGTTTCTCGAACGTTACCTCTCTCTCTCTCTCTCTCTCTCTCTCTCTCTCTCTCTCTCTCTCTCTCTCTCTCTCTCTCTCTCTCTCTCTCTCTCTCTCTCTCTCTCTCTCTCTCTCTCTCTCTCTCTCTCTATCTCTATCTATCTATCTCTCTCTCTCTATCTATCTATCTCTCGTTCTTGCTTGCTCTCTCATTCTTTCTTCTCCACAATGAAACAGTGGTAACACTCATAGCCACGGTCGGCCAAAAGACAAAAGCTTTATTTATTCAAATTTTATCGGTTATTACAATTTACAACTGAAACTGATAATGGTGTGAGAAATGGCAGAAAAAAGACAGCACCAAGCGCTGGTCGCTTAAACTGGATTCGGAAGCTAGGTTTGTTATCGGTCGGTAATGGGTTTCTTCACATGGTAGCCTCTTTCGGTTGAAATTATTGCTACTCCTACAACCAAAGAAACAAACTGATTATCAAAACGGGAAGTAATACGATCCCTGAATGGTTCGTGAAACAATAGGTACGCAAACTTTTGGCCGATGGTGGCTCAAAATGGGCTAGTAATCAAAATAAAAGCTATTGTTGTTGCTGGTAATCTTTGTAATCTTGTCGTATCCTCTGGGTTTTTCTTCTCTAGGATTGTTCAAGTAGGGTTGTCACTGAGTTTCGGTTGGGAGCTGACTCTCAGTCAGGATGGTGAGCTGACCCCGGGTCAGCATAGTTTAGGCTAGGTTAAAATAGCTGCCAGGAAAACAACTGACACACTTAGGTCAACATTAGGTCTATTGTGATACCATAAGAAGAGCCTCACTTAACAAAACCATTTGGAACTTTTGAAAAGCAATCGATATGAACGGTATTTGTGTTCGGCAGATCGCTTAGATCATCATTTTAGATGCATTGTCTCTTCCTCCTCTTCATCTAAGCAGCTTCTGCAGAAGTCATTAGAGGAAACACCGAGTCTTATGGCGTGTCTTTATATCAGACAATATCCGGTAATAACATTGATTACGGACATTGTCTGATAGGAAGACACGCCATAAGACTCGGCGTTTTCGGTTCAGCATAGAAATTGATGTTATCTTCGTCAATTGTTGTGATAAGATCCTCGTCCAGAACCTCCGTCCAAGGTGCCGCTGGTGCTGTTCGGGGTGTTTTGGGAGACTTTTTCGGTGATCTGCTCGCACTATTTATTTTTCTTTCCACTCTAGTCCACAACTTGTAAGGCTAGATTGGAACATGGTGCCGTTCGCCAGAATGCTGTAGCAGCGTAGTTTCGTGTGCTACCCTGCAAAAAGTGTGTGCTGTGTGGTAGCATTGTATATGGAATTTATAGTACTATCGAAAACAAAAACGACCACTCAAAGCCATCTATTGATCTGCCGGCGTACTAACATTCCCCTGTAATTTCTAGAGGCGGCGGATCAATAGATGGCTTTGAGCGGTCGTTTTTGTTTTCGATAGTACTATAAATTCCATATACAATGGTGGTAGGCTGCTCTCAATGGTGCTGTTCACCATGCGGCTGTTTTTCTAACCACAACAGGGTGTGTGTGGTGTGTGTTCTCACTTCACTGGTGTATGAAGTCAGTATCTTGGATGAAGGCTTGGGTAGCATTAGATGTCGTCTCCTGAAAAAGGTTGCTGTCTTCTGTCTAATATGAATGAATGCCGAACTTGAGCAAAAGACAGCTTTTATCCGGCGCGACTGTGGCTGGTTGCTATAAAGGCCTGCGATGAATCCAAAATGCTTCATTACACCGAAAATACCCACATTCCAATGAATTTCTATCAGTTTTTATAATAAAAACCCAGCTTCAGAATTCATGAATTCATTTTGTCCCACATAATAAATTACAGCCATAGTTTTCTGCACGAAAAAATCAGTCGATGGGATTAGATTTGGGTCGAATGAGGAGGTTATCGCTTCCACGGAGGCATATTTTGCAGCCCTCGAGGAAATTTCTTGTTTTTTGGGCGGTTTTAAAAAGTTGGATCATCGCTTTGGGAAGTGTATTGAGATTGAAGAAGACTATGTGGAAAAACAAATTGCTATACTTTCTTTTGTTAAATGAGTCATCTTGTAGTTACAGATCAATTCTGTGACTGGATTTGAATATTCAAAAACTTGTTCTATCTGCCTTGGGGCCCTGTTAACCTTGGCATAAAAATGGGCATTATCGTTGGTTATACAAATCATAGAGTGGAATAGCTCCATATTGTAGTGTGCAAGTAATGAACATATCGCATAAGGAATTCTCTGAGAGTCAGACAGATTGTGTGCGCGCAGACAAATTTAATTGAAGATTGTACCAGAAAGAGACAGTGTGTAATTTGCGGCGACTTATAGGGTTGTTTAAAAAGGTATAGGTACACAGCAAAATTGGAGAGGGGATATAACACAAACTATTCGAAATTGCTCTACTAACTGTTTATTTGGTTTAATCATATGATTTTATAGTATAGTAGGATCTTTTTTTGTATTGCATAGTTTTTTTAATCAACAATTTTCGTTTTTTATAGTGAAAATTTTAATGTTTTGTTCAAACGTGCACCATTTCGCGAAAAAATAAAATATCGAAAAAAATCCAACGTACTTGCTGTTGTTGTATAGAAACTAGAATTTTGGGGATTTTGTTCCAGGGCCAACATTAAGGAGGTTACATCTTCGTCCATGTAAAAAATGAGGCGCCTCCGAAGCAATGCTGAACACACGCCATTTTGAATTTAATTGACTTGAAAAAATTTGTATTTGTAAATGAAAACCCAAATTATGTATAAAACCTTTTTCACAGATTTTCAATTGATCTTTTTGTTGTGTCACAAAATTCATATATTATGCCCATTTTTTCACACTCAGACCCCTTCCCCCTAAAAGAGATTCTGAGAAATTTTTAATACGGCTTTGTGTGCTTTTGACATCGAAACCATTGTTGACCAGGTCTATTATTTATAAACTCTTTTATGTTTGGTTCACACACTTTAATTATTTTCTTCTTCCTTCTGTGTACTTTTGTACGGATATACCTACTTGGTATGCGACTCCAACACTTTGCCGATTTTTTCTCAGCCTTTTACTGGTGTCTCATCCTGCTCTCGTATGGCGAAAAGGCACTAGCCTCAAATCTTAAAAATCTTCAAAGACTTATTTTCAATTCTAAGAAAGTTAAAATGGGATGCCTTTGGAAATATTCTGTTTCTGAGAAACTCTCTCGCTTTCGTAGTCAACAATTCAGAAATGGAGTAAAACAAAGATTTTGAAACTTAAAGTTATCAAAAAAAAAACAAGAGCTTAAAGGAATAGAACAACTGTCTGTGAAATTCTAAGCTTCGCTTTCGAACTATTTGGCCCACCGAAATTTGAGAACCGTGTTCAGATCAATAGCCACAGATAGATCAATAGGTTTCATTGAGTAAAATATTCCGTTAATTTGACTCTTCTAACCCTGGATCTACCCATAAAATTAACACAGACTAGAATTAAAACCAAACTATACATATTTAAATCATGCACTGCATTAAAACTTTCAAAATCAAACATTTCACCACAATACCCGCATCCTTAAAGTTTCTACTCTATTTTTAAGATTAGATTGAGTACTCTCCATTGTTAAGTTCTTACAAACTATTCAGCCAACAAGTTTTGCAGTTATCAAACAAAACAAACTCGTATCGTGTCTCTCATCTATGCATGACGAAGGAATTTCTCACAACTTGCGCAAGCAAACAAATTTTCCTTTGGCCATTCCAACCAAGAATTATGGTCCATAAGAAAAAAAATCTTCTCTTCTTCTGACAACTTACAGTTAATCTTAAGAAAACTTCTGGTACATAGTTTCACCTCCACCGCACCGCACCGCACCGTTTGTACAACGAGCAAGGGAACAAATCGTAAATTCCATTCTCAAATTTACTGCCACACTCTGTCATAAAATTCGTCATAACGGCAAATAGGACTCCCCAAAAGTACCTTCGTATAATTCGAAGACAGACTATTTCAGCAGAACAGTACGACCGACCGACCGACCGACGGACGACTCTACTTGTCATCAAAATAGTTGTGGCACCAAGTTTCAGTGTTCAGTCATATAAAATATTATTTCAACTCATAATCGTTACATTGAAAGCAATCGATGCGAATTTATTTCCTTCCTTCGTCCTGGGATTCCAATTATTCATAACCAGGACACCATACTAATTTTACGTTTTATATTTTATTTCTGTTTTTTTATTTTTTCATTTCGCCAGTTTGGTTGAGTAATTTTTGGACACTGGCTCTGGCTGCTGTGCGGTTTTAATGTAATGCCAATCCAAATTGGATATAAATCCTTGTTTTTGTTGTTATTGTTGTTGTTACTGGGCGTTTCATTCCACAGACACATAAGTGACAGCTACAGCAACAATAAATTTTAAAACTCGGTCATCGACGTAATGGAAAAATTGATATGCCTCGGCTTGGGATAGTTTTGTTTGTGTTTGAGGTATTTTTAATGATGGGATTGTCATGCATGAACTAATTAATCAAAAGGTGTTCACTTTTTACACGAATATTACCTTTTTTTACACAAGAATTACTGAATTGCATACCAGAGGAGGATCACCTCTCTTTTGTGACTGTTTGGAGAGAAATTTTATTTTTTGATTTTTTTTGTTGGTGTTGCAGTGGATGTGAGTGTATGGTGGATGTAATGTTAATCGGTTCGAAGTTCCGACCTATTGAAGCGAACAATGATAAATTGCTCCTTTAACAGTTTTAATTTACAAAAAAATGTGCAAAGGCTCCGCAAATGGAATTGTTAATGAAAGTTTCTGTTTCAACCTTTTGTTAGCATTCATTGATTTATAATTTCATTTGATCTGATTGCAGTGAAGATTTTCTTTTTAAATTGAGCAATGGCTTTAATGTGGATGCATAGAATTTAAAGCAGTTAATTTCACAAGATTGGGAAACACGAACTCTTCTAAACAGCAAATAGGACTCTCCAAAAGTACCTTTACATAAAGCATAATCAAAGTGAGTTTGATTGGAGATTTCGCACTTTAGCGTGATATTTCTAACTGCATCTTCAGGTTCCAATAGCTTACGCCTTTAACTTTGAAAGTTGGCCGTTGAAATAGGTCAGACATGAAGAAGGAGTGTTTGAAAGTTGTGGCGTTAACGATTTCTTCGGATAGCAATGGACAACAAAAAAGAAAGCCTTTTTTCCGTTGTTCGCCAATTGCTGTCTCTTCATTAGACCCTTTGTCAAGGATAAGTCAAGATATATTTATTTGTACACATGTGAAAAAAAAAATAATAAAACACTCAATTACGTTGAAAGAATTGTTTGCCAAAAATAGGCTCAGATTTGGATTCAGCGTCGAGAAAATGTAAAAAAAATATTAAAAAAATATAATAATAATAAAAAAAAATTATAATAAATAATAAAAATATAATATAAATAAAGTTTGCCTGCATCTAAAAAAAAATGCAAGTTTTATTGTCCAGTCCAATAAACAGGCAGTCGTATTTATAAAATTTCCTTAGAAAATCCTTAGACACCAGGTAGACGGTGTCTAAAGAGTTGGACAAGCCTTAGCCAATTTTGTATTTATAAATGCATTCCAACAGTTGTCTAAACAACCCGTCAAACTGTCAACTTCGAATGAAAAATTAAATGGTAGCGTTCATGATGTATGCGTGCAGTACTATTGTCTGTGTTTTGATATTCCAGTACAACAACTATAAGGCTCTGAAAGAGAGTGGCGTAGCACTTGAACTAGACCAGAAAAACAGCTGATTTGACTTTGTGTTACAGCTTTTCCAAGTTTCATAAAATGATCAAATTTGTGTAATTTACAAGTGCAATTGTTGAAAGTATTTTTGCACCTCAAACTACTTAATTTTTTCGATCTTAACACTCTCAACAGTGGTGGTGTAGCACCCCCCCACGATTTTTCCGAGTCGACAAATCGAGGAAGAAAAACAAAGTAGATTTGTCGAGTTAAGTCAACTCAACCAAAAACACACGAATGGAAGTGTTTGTGACAGTGGATTTGTTGCCAAAAAATAACAAATCGGCAAATTAAGTTAGAAAAACAAAGTAGATTTTCCGATTGCCATGCCGACTCGAGTGATCTCAACCAGAAAGACACGAATGGAATCGTTTTTGTCTCAACTTAGTAATTCTATAATCAGGGTCCTGGGGGTCAATTCCCGATCTGTGAAGCTGTGAAGTGAAAACATTTATCACAGCTTCACCGAAAATTCGAGTCTGGATTAGTGAAAATCCAACTTCAAATGTCAAATTTTTTTCATATGATAAATTTCTTTTCATTGCCGTATGAGTCGGTGAAAAATTCAATTATGAAAATGAAAAATGGCAGCAGAACTCATTTTATTCCCAGAAGGGATTCAAAGACAATTTGCTAATCCGGAATGGGTATCGGTGGGTGTTCGTCAGTGGCACAAAATGAAGAGTCGCGGTACACAAAAAGGAGGAAAATTGGTTCAACATTTCACTTCTGAATCAGGCGGCTTTACTTGATTATTGCAATTTTGTTAATGGAAAAGCTCACGTCAACGTTTTGCTGGACAAAGCTGAAAGACAGAAAAGCATTCAAAAAAAACAAGAAAATGCGTACCATTTAAAAGTGCTGCCTATTTTAGTTGATGTTGCGAAAGCTTTGGGAAGGCAGGGATTACCTTTTCGTGGTCATATAAGGAGTCCGATGAGGACGATGGAAATTTTCGACAAATCACTTTACTGATTTCACGACATTGCCCATTAATGAAAAAGTGGTTGGACGGGTCTTCAAAAAGGCCGCGAAGTGTGACGTATCTTAGTCCGACTATACCCAAAATGAATTTATTGATCTCTTGGGTACTACAACTCAAAAAATCATCGTGAATGAGATCAATAAAGCTGGTATTTTTTCTGTAATGGTTGACACAACCCCTGACTCATCGCATCAAGATCGACTTGCTGTCAGCATTCGATACTTAGTCCAAACCGAAGAGAAACCTGTTCCTATTGAACGCCTTTTGGAAATGGATGTCGTTTTAACAAAGAAGACTGGAGAAGAGTTGGCACAAAAAATCATATCTACACTTCAATCAATAGGTATTTCTGTGATGAATATTGTGTTTCAATCCTATGACTTTGCCAAAAATATGTCCGGGAAGTATAATGGTACCCAGAGAAAATTGTCAGAAAAATATGATAAGAAAATCCCGTCATTCCATGTCAAGCGCATCGTATAAATATTTTTGTTGAAACAGCATGCAATTCAAGCGTGCTGATCAAAGAGTTTTTTAATACTTTGGAAGCATTGTTTGTTTTTTTCTATGGTAGTACAAAACGTTTTCAGAGTATGCAAGAAAAATTCAAAAACATTGAAAACTCCTTGCAATTGAAAAATTTGTCAAAAACTCGATGGACTGCTAGAGCTGAAACAGTAAAAGCTGTGTGGATATCCTTTGAAGGCATTGTAAATGCTTTAGAAGGAATAAAAAGCGATGCCAGTTCTTTTGATAACAATAATCGTACCTCTGCTTCTGGACTTTTGAAAAAAAACTTAGATTTTGATTTTATTAGTTCGTTATATTTTTGCAAAAATGTCATGTTTAAAGTTAAAAATTTGACCGAAAGTCTAGAGGCGGAAGAGTTAAAAGTATTTGACGCTTCATTACTGATTTGAAGATTGGAGTTATTTCAAGAAATGAACGATGATGACATTCAATTAAATGCTTTGATAAAAGTTCTTCTTCATTTGCTGAAAAATTTAAGATAAGTCCCGAAAACGATTTTTTAAAACATCATAGAACGCGTCGGTTACCAAAGAGAATTGATGAAAATTCTGAAACTGCTTTTGTATTTGATCTAGAAACATTTTATAGAAAAGAGTTCAAAATGGTTCTTCAAACTTTTATTTCGCACGTTAAAGATAATCTAACAGATAATTTTACCATTTTTGAACCTTTCTTAAAAATTTTTAAAATACCCGCTTCCAGAGCAAATGCCAACATAGAAATAGTCAAATCTATCATAGAATTAGATCCATTTTTTTTAAAAGAATATGTGGACTGCTATTTATCGGAACTGCAAATTCTTGTTTTTACTTGTGAGAAATGCTCAAATTTCGGTGATATTGTCAAAGAGGTATTCAAATTAAGATATGTTATTCCGTTAGCCTTTAAACTAGTTTGCTACATGTTAACTGCTCCTGTGACGTCGGCTTCCTGTGAGCGGTCATTTAGTAAACTTAAAATAGTTCTTAATTATTTGCGTACGACGATGGGTAGTGATAGGCTAAATTCATTAATGCTTCTGTATTCCTCAAAGGATGTTGTTGATAATATTCAACCTAGTGAGGTCGTCAACAAATGGGCATTATTAAAACACCGGAGAGTTGGAGTTTAAATTCCAATTGATGAACTTTTTTTTGAATAATGATAAAATTTTTAAAGACTAAAATCAAAGAATATGTGCTCTTTCTCATACCAAATACTATATTGTAATATTATTTCTTATAAATACTTTTAATTTTTTTGTTGTTATATCGTTAGGTATATTGCAATAATAAACTGATTTTATGTTAATAAATGAATTTCTGTGAAAGGAACACTTTTACGTTTTTAAATATTTTTATTTATTTATTAGCTGAGCCACCCGGTGTTGCTCGAGTCTGTATGTTTATGGTTCCCTTTCTCGATCTCGAACGTCAAAAAACCCGAGAGTTAAAATTTATTTACGGGGAGAAACTCTTAAAATCCAGGAAAAAATTTTTTATTTCGACATAAACAACAATCTTTCATGTGATGAGGAAGGTGGAAAGTCACTCATGGAGCAGCTGTTAAATGTCAGTGAGGAAACGTCATCCCATGTCGCAGTAGCCAGTGGATCTCAAACTGTGAATCGAAATGAACGCACTCAGCGCTTTTAATTATAATGCCGTCAGTCGTTTTAAATTTAATGTTAATAATAAAAGATATAATTTAAGTAACTTTCCTTTAAGTATTACCGCTTTTAATATAGCAGGGCTAGGAAATAAGCTTCTTTTCAACGATTTTTTTAAATTTATAAATAAGTTTGATATTTTTGCTCTTTTTGAAACTTTTATTGATAAGGGTATGGATAGGTTCGAAAACTTCTTCATCAATCACAAACTATTATGGATACCAGCAACTAGGACGTCCACACAAGGAAGAGCTAGCGGTGGAAGTCTTTTTGGAATAAAAAAGGATTTAAGCATTGATTGTAGTTATGTCCAAACACTTCAAAGAGATTTGATAGAAATAACTGTCGAACAGAGGAAAATATATATAATACCAGTCTATATAAACTGCAACAAATGGGCGCAAGACTTTAGCAGTTTATACAATTTTCTTTTAGAATTCGAAAAAGAAGACCTAATGATTATTGGCGATTTTAACGGGAGAGTTGGAAACTCACAAATACTGAATGTGGAGCCGGAATTTTTGACTGAATCAATAAAAAATATAAGAAGTGCAAGGGATGAAGTCTTGGATGGCAATGGAAAGAAACTAGTTGAAATGTGTGAATCCATCGGCTTAACGTTACTAAATGGAAGAACAAACGGAGATACAAATGGTAATTTCACATTTATCAGAGGTACTGCTTGCTCAACGATCGATTATTGTCTTGCAAAGGGAATGTGGCTTACATATATTTCCGACTTCACAGTGAATGAGCTTACCTACTCAGACCATTTACCCTTGTCTGTTCAAGTTGATTTTAAGCTCCAGCAGGATCCTCAGCCTAAACAACAGCACTTATTACCTAAACTACGGTGGTATGAAAGAGATTTACAGAGGTATACAGCGAATCTAAACCACAATATTAGCCTTATAAACGAAACTGACCTTCTGTCTATATGGGGTACAGATATTCTTACTTCGTGTATTATGGAATCAGCGAAGCCTTTGCAGAAAAAAACAGTAAACATAGGCAAACAACCATGGTATGATTGGGAATGCGAATCTGCAAGGAAAAAATCATTTGCCTTTCTCCGCTTGTTAAGAAGATGCAATTCTAATCACGCTAAAATCATGTATCGCGAGGCTAACAAAAACTATAAGATTTTATGCGCTCAAAAACAAAAGCTTTATTCACAAAATTTATCTTCAACCTTGGTTAACATCAAAGACAGTCGTTCATTCTGGAAAACGGCCAAAGTGCTTAATGGAGCCCTGTTCATGCAAAATATCAAAGTGGAGGCTGTAGAGTTAGCTACACATTTCGAAAAACTACTAAATCCGCCACCAAACCCAAACCCCATGGAGTATGCACTCCCATATCAACAGGACATCTCCTTAGACCGATCTATACTGCTCGAAGAAGTTACAAGTGTCATACACCGATGTGGATTGAATAAAGCCCCTGGTGAAGATCGCATCTCGTATGAGTTCTTCAAATACGCTCCGACAGATTTTTTAGTAAAACTAACATCGACTTTCAATTTCATATGGTCCACGGGAGTAGTACCTGAGAGTTTTAAGAAAAGTGTAATACTACCGATTTTAAAAAAAGGAGATCCAACAAACCCCAGTAACTACAGAGGTATATCGTTTTTGAACACTGTCACGAAAATCTTCACAGGCATCTTACTACAACGTTTAACAGACTGGATAAACGAAAATGACCTGTTAAGCGAATTTCAAGCCGGTTTCCGCAAGGGGTACTCAACAGTTGATAATATCTTCTCTCTGACTAGTATTGCTCGTATGTATGTGGAAAAAGGAAAAAAATTGTATGCATTCTTCGTAGATTTCAAGGCAGCTTTCGATTGCATAGACAGAAGATCTCTATTTCTCAAACTAAGCAACCTTGGAGTCTCAACGAAAATGTTAAGAATCTTTCAAAAACTCTACGAAGAAAATAAGACGGCTGTTTGGGATGGAAATATTCTTTCAAATTGGTTCGAACCAACAACTGGTGTAAAGCAGGGATGTCTCTTGAGCCCACTCCTATTCTCAATTTATTTAGACGATCTAGTTTCTGTGCTTCCGGGAGGAGTTCTTTTTGATGGAATGCCCTTAAAAATATTGCTCTACGCTGACGACATTGTTGTTATCTCTGAATCTCCCAACATGCTCCAGATCATGATAAATAAACTTTATGGTTACTGTAAACTGTGGAACCTACAAATAAATACAGCTAAATCAAAAATAATGGTGTTTCGAAACGGGGCGGGTCGTCTTGCAAGAAATGAAAGTTGGACTTGGGGAAATGAAAAACTTGAAACTGTTAAGGAATATAAATACCTCGGTGTTTGGATTACTCAAACGCTATCATTCAAAAAACACTTACAAGAAAAACTTAAAGAATCCAAACGCGCGATAAATTGTAATTGGAAAACAGTATTCTGCAATCGAAATATAGCTACAAGTGCAAAATACAGAATTTTTGATGCTGTAGTCCGATCAATTATGTGTTATGCGGCACAAGTTTGGGGTATTCTCGAGTTTGAAGAAGTAGAAAAACTCTTACGATTTTTCTTAAAAAGAATATTCAGACTTCCAGAAAACACACCAACGTACATGTTGCACCTTGAAACTGGTCTACCACCACTGTTTATGTACACACTTGAGATACACTTCTCATACATAATAAAGACTTTAAAACACCCTAATCATCGCCTCACAAATAAAATCGCCGTACATCTTAAAAACAGAAATGAACAATTTTTTTCGGGATGGAGAAGACTGAGCCTCGAGCATGATGTGCAACTCCAGCTAGAAAATGAAGATTATTTAAGAATAAACCTGCAAACTCTTTTAAGTAAAATTGAAGATTCAACTAGAAATGCTTTCATCGAACAATGTCAACAAAGTCAAACAAGAAGCTCCTATAAGTTTTTAAACCATCTCCTGGGTGAAAACAACTACTTTAATGACCAGAATAGTCTAGATGTTATCAGTACTATCTTTAAAGCGAGAGGCGAACTCCTCAGACTAAATTACGTACCCTACATAAGGGAACAAAACACGGAATGTACCTTGTGCAATATGAGAACTAGAGAAGTAATATGTCATTTCATAGGCATCTGTCCTATCTTCAACTCAATCAGAAGATCAATCTGGAGAAAAAATACTCTTACTGGAGATGAAATACAGGGTATTCTTAATGGCGATAATTGGACACTTCTTTACTGCTACATCAAAACTGCCTATAAATATCGAAATCAAATCATAAATGAAGCTTTTTGATCCGGCCTTTAATTTTATGTCCATATAATTCCTTTTTATAATTTTTGTATTAGTTTATCTACTTGTAATTAATGTAAATTTAACGTTTAATTAATTCATACTTTGTATAAAGAAATTTCAAAGCTCTCTCTTCGGCTGACGGCACATGCCAATGCTTTTTTGTGAATAAAAAAAAAAAAAAAAAAAATTTGGTTCCCTTTCTCGATCGTCCGCTTTCGTAGGAATATGGGTATAAAATATAAGTTTTTTTACTGTGGGATTATGTGACATCGCAATGGCGAAAGAATTTTTGAAATCTGTTCAGTAGTTTCTAGGTTTCCGTTCCCAACCCCGTTCCTGTGGGAGTATGGAGATAAAACCTTGAAAGGAACCATCTCTGGTTTGAACTATGTCTACCCTGAAAATCTCATAAGAAACCAGTCTATTAATTTGTTTTTGAGCAGGCTCAAGGCCAGTGACTGACCTTGAGCCTGCTCAAAAACAAATTAATTAACATTCAAAAGGTCGCACAACTTTCCTGAAAAAAAAAAAACCGTCTATAACGGACATAAATACAAACATACATACATCCTATTTTATATATGTATATAGATTTATTTTTTGATGCAGTCGGCAAATTCTGAAGACTAGTCGGCATTTCATTAAAATTCACCCCCCCATGGCTTGGAGCCTCGCTACGCCCCTGAAAATAAAAAATAAATAGGGTGGCGCAACAGAGCGAGGAGCCCCTGGGCCTAGCGCATTTCTCACAATCATGCCTTGTGAAGGAATGGAATGAATGGAAAACGCTTTTCATGGCAATGAATACTAACGGAGGACTTGCCAATTCCTCGCGAAAGGCGATACCCGTGGAAAAAACATTTTTGCCTATGATGGGATTCGAACCACGAACCTCTGGTTTAACAGGCGGACATGCTATCCATCAGACCACGGGTACATGTTCAACAAAATTGTTTTTTGCTGTATCAATGGCCACATTAGCCATAGTTTAGACAACCAATTTCGGTGTCTAAAGTTAGACATTTCTTAGACAGCGATGAAATTGTTTATAAATACGATTTAAAGGAGGTGGTGCATACTTCTATGGAGCCTGGGCCCAGGGCGTACACCTATGAGACTAGTACCAAATGAAAGCTTACGTTCAGCCCAATTAGCCTGCCAAATATTTTTGAATTCGGTCTTGGTGATTTTGAGATAATTAGACTTGAAGTTGAGTGCCGGAAATGGGAAAAATCTGACATTTCTGCAAATAATTACGAATATCTCGAAAAGCATAGCACGTAGGACAATGATTTTGGTATCATATGAAAGATCATAAAAATATCTTTCATTTCATTCAAAATACAGTTTTCAAAATGCCTTATATTTCGAAAAAACAGACCTAAAAGTTGTTTAAAAAAAAACATTTTCGTTGACGTTTGACAGCCAATATCTCGAAAAAATCAGTGATGACCTATAATTTTTTTTGCACCACTTTAATCCTTAATTGGTAAGCTTGAATTTGATATACAATTACGCTATCATACATAAAGCATATCACGTACATTATACACAATTCCTAAAAAAAATTAAACAAAAAATATGTTCCACAGGAAATGCATTTTTCATTTAATTCTTCGCAGTTACTACTTTGTTTTTTACTAAACATAAAAACAAAATACATTTTAAGATTTTAGATTTTTAGATTAGATTTTATTTTTCTTTTCTATACATTTGCAGATAATTCTTACTTAAACTAATGTTAATTACAAATCTTAAATAAGCAAACGAAAAGATGTAAGAAAGAAAAACATTTAGTGACATCTATATTTTCTTACGAGAAGTTAATAGTTTTGATGACACATCAAAATATAAGTTATACAATACAAAACATGTGGGGTGGCAATAATAGAATTTGAGAACAATAGAAATACAATATTTTTATAAAAATTCAATTGAAGAATGAATAACAAAAAAATAAATAACAAGGAATATTAAATTAAAGAAATACTACAATACACGTATTAATAAATAAAATGAGAATGTTAGAAGAGATTAGATTCTAAATTTAAATGGCTAAAGTTTAAAAGCCAAACCTTGATGCTTCTTTGAAACAATCCAGAATTTGTAATTGCTCTAATGGACGGCGGTAGATTGTTGAATAAGCGAGCAGAAGATACAGAATAAAAATTACGAAATGCAGTTGTACGGAAGAAAGGAACAGATACAAAATTAGACACGTTAACACGTAAACTATGAGTAGAAATAAGCCGAAAGTTTCTATTACCAGATTTCATAAAAAAAGTCTTCAACACTTTAAAACAGTACAGGTGACGAACTGGAAGGATACTGAGGTTACAAAACAAAGGAAAACTAGGATGTCTTACAGGTTTGCGGCATATTTTTCTCAAAACATGTTTTTGTAGTACCAAGAGAGGTTGTATTTTGTTTAAGAACGATCCACCCCAGCAGGCGATACCATATTGCAATTTGGAATGAAATATACCGTAATAGATCTGTTTCAAGAGCAAGACAGAGCACACATTTTGTAAGTAATAAAAAAGACGAAGAGTAGAACGGAAATACAGACTCAAAGATGTGGTGTGATTTGAAAAGTTCATTTTAGAGTCAATGATTAGCCCTAGATATTTAAATTCATTCACTGTCTCAATTTCAAAACAGTTATTACTACAACTAAGATGGCTATAAAAAGTGGAAGCAGAATAAGAACTCAAGTTACAATTGCAGTTACATATATCGAATTTGTGACATTCTGGTGCATGGAAGTAGATGCCATTTACAAAATTAGCCGGGGAAGTCAAACTGAAAAACATTATTTTTGTTTTTCTACTTATAACCAATTTGTGCTTAGCAAACCATACCCTCAACAGACTCAGATCCCAATTTATATCCGCAATAAGGTCCAAAGTACTTTTCGCACCATACGAGAAACCTATGTCATCCGCGAAAGCAGTTGGAAAACCCTTAAAGTTAAGTTCCAATACAGAGTTGATATAGATAAGAAAGAGAAGAGGTCCAAGGACAGAACCTTGAGGTACACCCAAATTAAAAGTTTTTACATCACTTCTAGACTCTCCAATCTTTACTCTTTGAGACCTATCTTTAAGGTACGACTCAAACCAATCTAGAACAAAACCACGAAACCCCGCTTTTTCTAATTTCTCTAGTAAAATTGCATGGTTGACCATATCAAAGGCTTTGGTTATATCAATGAAGAGACCGGCTGTACAATTCTTGCCATCAAGGTTTGATATAATGTTTGAGCAAAACTGTAGGAGAGCATCTTCAGTGGATCTTTCCTTCCGAAATCCAAATTGTTTACTACTAAAAAAATTTGTTTTGTTTAAGAAACTTACAGCTCTGTCCTTTAAAAGTTTTTCAAAAACTTTGCTTAGCACTGGAAGAAGTGAAATAGGCCTGTAGTTACCCACACTCAAAACAGAACCTTTTTTAAACAAAGGTATCACATCGGCAATTTTAAGCTCTGCAGGAAACACTCCAGAAAAAACACAATTGTTAAAGACAGCTGTTAAGACGTCAACTATAAAATAAGAAATTTTCTTTATAAGGAGGCCAGATAAACCATCAATACCGCTAGAGTTTGTATTTTTTAAACCATGAATAGCTTTTAACGTTTCGAGAGGAGTTATGGGTTTGAAAACAAAACTGTTTCTCTGAAATGGCTCAACAAACATGGGACTGGGTGAACAGGAGGTACAGACTGCATTGACAACAGAAGGTTGCAAGCAGCTGACTGCATTCACATAGTAATCGTTAAATGCATTAGCAACACCAACAGGTTCGGAAACTATACAATTATCTACTTCCAGAGATCTAGGTGCTTTGGAGGAAGAGTTTTTGTTCAACATACTATTCACAATTTCCCATTCACTTCTCAGATTGCCTTTAACACTATTGAAACGGTTACGGTAGTAGGTATCACGGTAGATAGGTATCTCCCTTTTTAATTCCCTGCACAATTTTTTGTATTTTATTCTTAAGCCTGTTTTGTTGGGATTACGGTTAAGTTTTATTCTAAGCTTATTTTTAACGTTTATCTTTTTTAAGAGTTCATTAGTTATCCACGGTTTAAGTCTTTTTATTCGTTTTTTACTAATCACAAATGACGAACAATTGGTAACATGCATTTTAAGACATTCAAGAAATGTTGTGAAAGCAACTGAAGCATCACTGCACAGATACACACCATCCCAAAACTCATAAAGCAGTTCATTTTTGAGCTTAACAAAATCTATTTTTGCAATTTTGCTGGGTAATTCAGTGTCATTTTTAGGTTTTAAGCAAGAAGTTTTCACTAAGACGCCTGTCATGCAGTGATCAGTGATCTTAAAATCAAACAAACATTTTTCACATGCAAACGAGGAAGAACAATCAAATCGACATAAAACATGATCTAAACAACTACCGGACACAATTCTTGTAGGCTCGTTAATGAGAGACTCAAATCCATGAGAGGCTACTAGGTCAAGGTATTTTGAAACAACTTCGCTTTTCTCTAAAATATTTATGTTCATATCACCAACAACAATTACATTTTTTGCCTTGATTTTATCTAGCACAGTGGAAAACTCTTGCAAAAACACAGAAATATTGAACATATGAAGTCTATAAACACATAGAAAAACATAAACATTACTATTGAATACAATTGAAACCATTAAAACATCTGCACTAACAAATTCAACACACGTAAACTCTTCAACTTGGTAACAATCTTTCACAAAACAACCAACACCACCAGCAGCGTAATTTTCATTCGTTTTGGCATAAAAATTGTAGCCAGGTATAGCATAATCATTTTTTTCAAAATTGTAGATCCACATTTCAGACACAAAAACAATATCTGGACTACACAAAAAAGAATCA
Organism: Melanostoma mellinum; assembly: GCA_914767635.1. NCBI lineage: Eukaryota > Metazoa > Arthropoda > Insecta > Diptera > Syrphidae > Melanostoma > Melanostoma mellinum. The sequence continues at coordinate 258,284,814 of OU612058.1, forward strand.
AGGTGAACGATAAGCGATGAAAAGTTTTCTCTTAAACTTCTAACATTCTGTTGAACAATAAAAAGTTTATCATTGCAATAAGAATTAAATTTAAAAATATTATCACATTCATTACTTGAATTAAGGACAGACATTTCTTCGATTAAATCATTGACTTCATTCATTATAATACTGAAAATAAATAAATAAACAAAAGGCACTAGATAAGTGAAAGATCATTAAATGATCTTATTGAAAACACTTTGCCACCCTCAACTTTTCTGACAAGAATTTGATTACAGTAATCCCCGGATAAATACCCCCCGCTTAGTTGCGTTACCCGTTTAATTGACCTGAATCCTAGGCAAAAAAAAGATCACATAAGAAATATACATAAAATTTCCCGTTTAAATGCATTCCGCTTAGTTGCGTTTCCCGGTTAAATGGTCCAAAAATCAAAACTCTTTTTTCAATTTGAAGCAAAATTGCCCGGTTAATTGAACGAAAAAAACCAAATCATTGAAGTCACTTTTTGCTTACACCTTAAATGATTGATGATGAATTGGTCGCATTGTTGCGCGCCTACAAGTTAATAGTCAAATTGACATGACTTAAATCGTTGTGAGATTTTTTACTCTCTCGTGAGCACTCTCTTTTGTGCACTGCTACGAAAAATCGCTGTGCTGGAACAGGATTAGACTGACTTTCACCGAATTTCGGTGCATTTCGTGCGAATTTTCAGTAAAGAAACACACCTATTTATTATTAGGTTTGTTCGTTAAAATCCTGGGGTCGCCACAAAGCGTTTTTTTGAGAAACCTAAGGTCGCCCTGAATGTCAAATTGAGTTTTTTCTTAGCCCTGGGGTTGACCTGGGTTTTCCCTCAACTCACCCTAGGTTTTTGCTGTGGCGAGTTGAGGGCTGTCAAATGGCATGTATTTTTATTCAAATGACAGGGATGTTTGGTGATTTTGTGGCTTTGTGTTTTTTGAGAATTGGAAAACCCAGGTTTTTTTGACAACTCATAAGATTGTCAAGAAAACTTGGGTCAACCCTGGGTAAAGTTCAACGAACGAGCCTATTGTTTGCTGAAACATCAGAGTTTAGCGACTGCAAATTAGAATCTTGAAAATGTGTAAGGAAACAATGCAGGTGAAAATTACAGATTCTTACCATGATATAATGTTCTAGCCAAATAAAAAGCAAATCTGACTAATTCCCTCTTGTACGCTTGCTAAAGATATACGCACGGATTATGTACCAATTCATAATTTATGTGTTATGTACATTATGAAAAATTGTTCCTTTTCAATCATTCCTAGGCTGAAATTGTTTTGTTCTTTTTTTATGTCTTACCATTATATGTTAATTTTCCGTTCAATAAAATTTTGATTTTCATTAAAAAGGTTCTTCTTGACTTTCTTGCCAAAGTCGTAAAAAAAATCGCTTTATTGCGTTTTCATTTCAATTAAGCGGGGTTTTTCTAAATGGGACAGCAGATCAATTAAGCGGGATTCTTTTAATTGCGTTCCCCTGTTAAATGCGTCTAAAGTTGTGCATTTAAGGTGACGCAATTAACCGGGGAGCACTGTATTTTTATACCAAGTGTATTTAATTCCTTTTTGTTTACCTACTTCTTTTACTTTCATATAAAGTGCCTGTGTATATTTGGTGAGAGATTCATTTAAGAAAATACTGTTTCTCTTAATACTGCTGCTGCTGTTGTTATTGTTACTGCTACTGCGGCTACTGTTGCTGTTGCTGTTTCCCTCGCCGTCGCCGTCTCCAACAATCGCCTTTCCGATGCCAACAAATTGTGTATTGAGGTTTTTTTTGTGTGTCCTCTTTGCGTGCATAATTCTTTGTTTGGTAGTTAAAGAAGAGAATTTAACGCAGATGACATTCTCGTTGGTATGAAGAGATGGTGTTGACTTATTTTGGATTCGTTTTACGAAACACTTTTCAATGTCATTTCCAGAGACATCGATAGACAAAGCTTTGTTAAAGATTAACTTTGCCGTCTCAAATGCATTTTTTTCGTTTACATTAGGAGCACCAACGATTTCGATAAAATTCTCCATTTGTTTTTGTTGACTCCAGTTAAGCCTGCTTTCCAGACTAACGACCTTCGATTTAAGCGCGTTATTTTCTACCCTTAGTTCATTTACCTGCTGCAAGAAACGCTGGTTTGTTTCCTCCAAGCTTGCTAATTTTTGATATATCATTTGAAGGGTATAGGTATTTTCACCCTCCTCAATACGGTCAGATGAAGAAGCAGATATTGCCGATGGGGAAGATTTAGTGCGTTTTGTTGAGTTTTGCACATTCTTAGCAGCAAGTTGTGCCGGTACCTTGTTGTTGTTTAGTGTAGGTGAACTTGTGTTTGACAAATGCATTGAGCGTCGTCTTAGAACTGCACACTTATCACAGCGGAATGGATTGCCACTTGATTTAAAGAAATCACCGTCTTGTTCATTTATATTTACACACTTATAATGAAAAAAGTTTTTACAATCGACACAGTCAATTTTATTTGAAATAGATCTATCAATTTTTTGTAAGCAAACTGAACAATTCATTTTGGATATCAAAGTCTCTTTGACATGCGCACCCCACGACAATACAGAGAGAACTGTATGCAAATGAGACAAAAATGGCTAATCTTCGTTTAGATCTATCAAAATACCATCCAAAAACAAAGCTGGTGCTATATTCATTGCTTCCTGGTGTCTTGCGTAACCCAAATACCATAAAATACTCATGACATGAGCGCAACAACCAACAGTCCTCATTCCAACGAGACAGTTACAATAGTAAGCTTTTATTGCGTTCGAACTATGTGCTACGTTTGCATCGCTATTCACCAAGATGTAAGTGAGATACACTTTTCTACTTACATGCCTGGATTTGATTCGCCCTCGTAATAAAAAGTTATTGTTGCCTATAAGACTATTATGAGCAGTAGAGGTAATTCGCATCCGATCTTCGCAGACTTCGATTGTATAGGTTCCCTGGTCTTTTAAATGTTCACCACAGTAGGATCGAGCCTGGTTTATTTGGTAATTGCCCAATGATATCATACGAAGTTCTTGAATAGAGAGTTGTGGGAAATTACTTTAATTCGGGATATTACCATCGATGCGGCTGAACATGGCTCTGGTTCTGTTAAGATTATTTTCTCTTACAAAGGCACCTAAATAATTAGGAGTATTAAAACGATTTAAAGCCAGTTCTAGCAGAACGTTCGCATCAGCACTATCTTCAATGGTTGGGTGAAACTTATTAAGAATTGCAGCTGCAACTTTGAAGTCGTCCATCAAATGACCAGCAGCTAGATTAAAAAATCTTGCCGAAATAGTTTAAAATCCCTTTTAAATCGTCCGTTCACGACTTCAACGACCCATCTGACCATAGTTACACACCTGGATCTATTAGCCTGCTCTGTGGTAAGTTGAAAGTTACCTTCAGCAACGGATTCAGGCATGTAAGTCTTATATCCTTGAGATTCAAGATGTGGGATTGCGTCTCTGAATCCTCTGTCCAAAATAAAAACATTGTTTTGTCTAAAGTATTGCCTGAACGTTCCATAATCGTCTCTGAATTACTTGTTTTTGTGTCATTACATAATTTACTCACAAGCCAACAATCAGTTATCAATGAATTAGGCCTAACGGTCGCGGACTTGTATGTTTAAGCTTGGTACCTAGCAACCAGTTTTTTTAGATTTGTTTTTGGATGGTATTTTGATAGATCTAAACGAAGATTAGTCTTTTTTTTTCTCATTTGCAGCATTAAAATGTATTTTGTTTTTATGTTTAGTAAAAAACAAAGTAGTAACTGCGAAGAATTAAATGAAAAATGCATTTCCTGTGGAACATATTTTTTGTTTAATTTTTTTTAGGAATTGTGTATAATGTACGTGATATGCTTTATGTATGATAGAGTAATTGTATATCAAATTCAAGCTTACCAATTAAGGATTAAAGTGGTGCAAAAAAAATTATAGGTCATCACTGATTTTTTCGAGATCTGCATAGGCAATTCCAGAGAAGAGGAGAGAGAACTCTACCTTAAGGAGTGCCTCTACTTACACCTCTTTTGGTAGAAGCCTCTCCCAGTGTTGAGTTTATGATTCGACTTTCAAAAGTCTTTCAGTCAACTCACCGAGTGAGGGGTCTGCTTTAGGGTTGTATAAGAGCTCCGGAGATCGAATATGTTTCAACGTTGTTAACGGCGCCTTCGATGTCTAGGAAAGCATCTTTAGTGAACTCTTTATGATGCAGCGAGTATTCTATTGTACGGACTAGCGTGTGTAGAGCCGTTTCAATTGGTTGACCTTTGCAATATGCGTGTGCGACTAATCAAGCTTGTTTCGTAAGTGGATATTAATCAAGTTCTCTAATGTTTTGAGCATAAAAGAAGGTAGACCCCGACGGGTCGGAGATCTTTAGGGTTAGTTTGGGAATATTTTCCTGCTTTAGGTATAAGCACTAACTTCACTTTCCTCACAGTCATAGGAATGTGAGCCAGTGTCGAGTGTCGAGGGATCTTTGAAGCTCAACAGGTGTTAAGTTGTCTTGTCCCGGGGATTTGTAGGATTTGAAGTTGTTTATTGCCCATACTATTTTTTTTTTTTTTTTTTTTTCAAATGAGATCGTTTAAGTCGTTTGTTGATATGATATGTGTGTCTAACTATGCTTTGTCCACTAGTGCTGGTTGAGTTACCCGGAAAGTGTATATTGAGCAGCAGATTGAGTGTTTTTTCATACGAGTATGGAGTTTACAGGATTGTCTTTATATTTAGACCAATTTGTTTTCCTGGTGTTTATGAAAACTTTTGGTAAGTGAAATTCATCATCAATGCTGGGCTTGATTGGTATGGTCAGAAAAACTATATTGATCAAGGGGTCTGATCAGTTTTGGACTTAATTTTGAGAGACGAGACTTATATCAAGTACTTCTCGTCGGTTTTTAGTGTGCCGATACAGCTGGATATTCCGGAGGTCGCTTGGTATCCGGATACTCCGTTAGCGACTGAGCTATTTAAGGGCCCTCACCCTCAGCCTGGTCGAACAATAGCACGGGTCGTGTAACACCTTGTTCCAGCCTTGGGAAAGGAAGGGAATAAAGGAGATTTAGTCAAGGTGGGAAATGGGAATTGGGACTTGGAGAGTTGAAGGGTTGATCGTCTCTTGGCTTGCATCCTTCGGTATAGCTCTTCGGGTCGCAGAACTAACTACTTAAGCCCCACCACTATGACAATTCGACATTCGGTATCGACATTCGGTTTCGGTGAGTCTCTTTTCTGTTGGATTAGAAACTACCTTTCACACCTTCGAATACAGGTTGTGTTTGGATGGTTTTAAGTCTGATATTTATTATATAAAAGCTTGCGCCGTTTTGTCACCGACACTTTTCCTAATCATCATGAATGATCTTTTGCCTGGAACTTCTTTAGTTCATTAAGATGTTTGCTGACGACTGTACTCACATTCGTTTTTATCTTCACATCCTTGCTCTTCGGAACGGTTGCGTATGACTAGCTTATTGAATACTGACCTTATAGTTTTATTGTTATATGGGGTTATAAAAACCAAGTAGGATTCGATGCATCAAAAACCCAATGTTGTCTTCTGTCGTTAAAGCTCAACTTTCCCCTAATGCCATTATCCATGAATGGTACCAGCATACAAGAAACCGAAAAAAGATTTGGAATGTTTGTAAACGATCTTCATTGATATGACCGCATTTACTTGGAGTGGCCAAAAATGCTGCAAAGTGTTTAGGTTTCTTAAAACGCCGCGTTCGTCTCCTGAAAGAATTTAGCCGCAATGCAGGCCTCGCAAGGAATGCTTCTCAGTTCTCCCTTCAGCCCAACTTTTGTCGTACAGTTAACTACAGAGATTCATACTTTGGCAGCTTAGCCCGAATGTGATGTGCTTCAGCCAACTCAATTTTCCGCACGCAATATAATTCACAAAAAATCAAGAATAATGTCCCTCGGCATCTTATTTCATTTCATTTTCTTATTTCCTAGGACCAGCACTGTCTCAAACATTATAAAGGTAGTCACAACCCCGTGAATTAAAAAAAAAAAAAAAAATTAAAAATGTTTGTTCTCCATAATTCTTGTCTTAGTTTAAGTGAGCCTTCGGAAATACGTTGTTCTATTTCAGTAAAGGCAGCTATTTCAGATGAGTCAACGATTTCTTTCATTCGTCCGCATACAAAAATTCCAGTACAGTGTGAAACTCGAAGATCGTGCAAGCCAGTAAATTTGACCATTTCTGCATTTCCATCAAAGACTGTATTTTTCATCACGCCAATCCTTAACTTCACGACCATAGGTTTTCGGAGCACCATCTTTTTGGGAATATTATGATATTAGCTGAAGCAAGTTTGGTATACCAAGGCTGGTTTAAAACACCTCTTCCAAGGGATGTTGACGAATGGAAGCTCAAAATATATTATGACGAATGTTTTGCGTTACATTCAGTGGATTTTCACTTTATTTTATCTAACATTCTGATCTACATGGCGTAGCTCTAGCCCTAAGATGATCTTGTTGAAACATAAACTGTACTGTTATGAATAAGGAAAAGTTCACGTATTTTTTAATAGACGAAAGTGTAGAATGAAATCGATACCAAAAACTTGCTTGTTAAAGGTTTTTGGGCTTTTTTAAAATAGAAATGGCTTTCGATTGCCGAATGGTGAATACGATGAATGGTTTTTGCTGTCTTCAAACTTTTCTGGATAAAGAGTGCACCTAACTTCAGAAAAAAAGTACACCAAAAGGTCTTCACACTTCAGTGAGACATTCTTTTTTAATGCAACTTGTATGACTTGTATTGCAAGCTGGTTGTGTCAAATGACAACCTCTGTAGGAACATAAGTAATGAGTAGCGGCTACTCATTTTATCAAAATGAATATTTCTAAAATTGCTTGTTTCCACGTGACACAAAGTGCTACGTTGGAACAAACACCTCCTTCAAAGGAAGCAGGTCAAAATAAAAAAAAAAGGTAGGGCTGCAAAGCCAAGGCATCTTGGGGGCCAGACGCATTTCAAAAGCCTACAATTGCCTATGTCGATTCCGATTGACTCAGTAAGAAAAATATTTTTGCTACAGTCTAAATTAGGTATAAACGGAAGGCTAACTTATTCTTCACGAAAAGCTATATGAAAACAATTTTATATTTCTGCAATTCCAACCTTGAACTCCCACCTAACAGTCAGACATTCATGCTAGTCCTTACATCACGCGTATCATCACAAAAAGAAAACTGGTCAGCTCCGGCCACTTCAAATCAATTCAACGTAATAGTTAGCGTTTCAATGGCAAACCTCTTAGAAACGACTTATGAATTCTTCAATGACATCTGAGGGAGAGGGAACCACATTACAATTCAATCATTTTCCATACTCAGTGCAGCCATATCCCCCAAATTATTCATTAGGTACAATAGACCTGTTTCCTTTGGGAGCAGCCTTCGCCATTCGATGTAGAAAAATAGATAGGATTGTGGCAAAACGGCAATCAACACAATGCTTTTTTTTTTACTAGGCGTAGTTTTGGCTGAATGTTTTCAAGCCTAATAAAAATTACAGATACTATATGAACTATCACCTATAACAAACTGTAAATTAAAACGATGAGTTCATAAACATGTTCAACATAATCATTTTTGTTTCACTTCAGCAAACAGCTTAGCTCCCTTTAACGTCAAAGTACATAAAATCAAAATGGTGTACTTCCGGTGGCAATATATAAAACTGATAATTGTTGGCTTTTAGAGACCCCATCTCGTTTGATTTCATTCTTCCGGGATAATTCAATAATTCAATTTACTAAAACACATACATATTTATACACCATGTATCTACTAAAGGCCCCTTTGTTCAATAAATATGCAAAAACCAACCCATTTCGGCAGGAAGTCAACACTTCAACTCCAGTTAATCAAAAGTCTGTTGTCCCTTCCACTAGACAACAAATTCAACCCTCTCACCCCCTCCCACTTTGAAAACAATAAAATCATGTGTGTTGCCTTGCTTAACCCAAGGGCTATCCTCTTAAATAAACGCACTCATGCTACCCATGTTCAATGAAAACTTTACTTTATAGCACATACCCAAACCTTTATCAATTCCGAAACAAACAAAACTAACGGCATCATTAAAGTTTTAACAACCACAGAAAACCTGATGTGTAGAGGTGTGCAATAATATGCGTAGACGTAGGTTGTAGGTACATATATGAACCTGTCAAAGAAAGGTCTCATACACTACAAAATACAAACCACACTGAGAGGAGCATAGGTTCCTGCCCGTGGTGATTGAAGTTGCCGGTAGTCGGTAGTCGGTGGTCAATAGAATATTCAAAATCTCAACCGACCTACTAACATCCACCGGGGGATAACATCGAGAAACATGATTTCTTCATTAACAGGACCAAACATAACGTACGAGGTTATAAAACTAGTTTTTCGGTCTTTGAAAAGTTTTCCGATTCAGAGAAAAAGGTTCATTGTACACATAGGCCCCTAGACACTCATGGTACCTCTGTTTAACCTCAAGCATAATGAAAATCAACCTTGAGTGGAAGTCGACCACTGCCTCAGGACCATAAGGTCCTTGATGGGTCTTCCATCCACTTAACACACAACCAAAGTCAACATTACACAGATTAATCGAAAGTCTGTGATGAGGGAAACGACCAACGTAGTAATATATCGGTTCTTAGTTTCCATCCCTATATACATCCACCCCCTCTCAAATCACAGCCATCACGTCAGAGAGTCGTCAATTATTATCCTTCTTCGTTTCAACACGCACAAACAAACACACCAACACACACACACACACACACACTCAGACACAAATAAAATTGGTGCGGTCTTACTTTCTAATTGGTTGACAAAATTAATTTGCATATTAATTCATGGCAAGGATAAGTAAGAAGGGAGAGAACAAAACCACAAGGCAAACAAATTTCATCCACTCACCATCATCGATAATCCCAACCAACAGTTTGGTATGTATCCTTGTGTAGTAAATTTGTTAGATGGTATCCATTTTCATCAAGGCGTCGGAGACAGAGAGAGGGGGTTGGCTGTCATTGTTTGCACCACCGACTGAAATTGATTTGCTAATTTTAAGAAGATCCCCAAAGACAAAAGGATCGATTTAAATTGAATCAGAAACGCGAAAAGGAAATTAAGAGTGAATACGACAACAAGGACCATGGAAAGTGCTCACTTAAAAAGAAAGGAAAAACAAATCAGATATCTCTCCAAGTCTCCAGTCCTTCCCTCCTCCCACTTTTCCTGTCCCTGTCTCTCTTTCCCACTCTTGGGACTTCGCGTTTGCTTTTAATTTTGTGGCAAACCCATGAGACAGGTGAATTAGCATGATTTGGTTAGGCAAGGGGGGTTGTATTGGGAGAAGTGAAGAACGAATGTCTTTTTCGTCTGTTTGATTGGAATGGATAAGCACCGATAAGACAAAAACAAAGTTGATAGTTTGCTTTGTTTGTTTGTTTGGGGATGAATTAAAGTGCGATTAGGATAATGTTCGGGAAGTAATCTATGATAGGGTCAACGGTCATCCATTGGGGAGAAGTTTGGTCGTAATTGGGTCATGTTACATGGCTACATCTGAAAAACAGACACAATCTTCAAACAATAAATTAATGAATTAAATTCATTTCTCTCCGGGGAATCGTGTAGAATGACCTTCGAAGACAGGTACAATGGACTTTAAAATTTGACATGCTGTACTTAGTCCTGTGGGGTTTTATCTTAATAAATAATCGCCTGTGTTACCTTCCTAGCTACACGTGCTCAATGAGTCCATCGGGTTATTCAATAACATTCAAAATTAAAATAAAACCTTTAACGGGGAAAGATGAGTTGAACGAAACTCGCACTAGACTTCTGCAAAGTGTAAAAGTTTTATGTTCAAGTACCTTCCGAGAAGTGAGGGAACACATAATTGTGGTGTTATTTTTGGCTAAACTAAAAGATGGACAAGGTTTATGTAAGTTTGCAGTGTCAAAGGTGTTGATGTTGAGCTAATCTACGCTTAAAGTGTTTGATGTAGATTTTTGCCAGGTTTTTGAATTTTGTGAAAGCCCACACATCTCGCCAGTCACAAATATTTATATCAATAACAACGGATTTAGTCAGAAACGAGCAAAAGACTTTGTATGGACTTTACACCAACAGCCAGGGCTTAAAAGCTATCTCATCCATAGTCACCAAATCCCAAAACTGGTAAAAAATTTGCGGGTAAGATGGAAACAATCGGACTTCAACTTGAATCAAGGGAGGCCAGCATCTAAGTATTCAAACCAAACAATGGAAACTACTGGTGATTGGTGGTCATCACTAGAAACTTGCCGGGTATCAAGGAATCTATGGTCAGACATTTTCAAGAAGAAAGCAGAGCTCTTATTATAGTTTAGGAGACCGCGGGTCTCTCCGTACATTCACAGGTTACAAGTCGCAAGACATTGGGTATTCAAATGATTAGTATTCTTCATAGACAGTCAGACACCCAATAAAGCTATCTCATCCAATATCACAAAGTCCATATAAGAAGGCAGCTGTTGCAGTAATCTTAGACTGCTCAGCGACCCAAACACCCTTACTTTAACCTGTGTTCCAGGACTTAGTAACAAAATCGGTAATACAATGGCGGATAAGCTGGCTAAAATCGAGTCAGAATTCGAACCTGCGAAACCAACACCTCAGTTCTAACTCAAAGAATCAAACATAAATTTCTAAAAACCGCGAATGCCAGGTGGTCATCCGAGTTGACTCGGGTTAGGAAATCGAGTTGACTCGGGTTAGGAAACCAAGTTGACTCGGGATAGGAAACCGAGTTGGCTCGGGTTAGGAAACCGAGTTGGCTCGGGTTAGGAAACCGAGTTGACTCGGGTTAGGAAACCGAGCTGACTGGGGTTAGGAAACCGAGTTGACTCGGGTTAAGAAACCGAGTTGACTCGGGTTAGGAAACCGAGTTGACTGGGGTTAGGAAACCGAGTTGACTCGGGTTAGGAAACCGAGTTGACTCGGGTTAGGAAACCGAGTTGACTCGGGTTAGGAAACCGAGTTGACTCGGGTTAGGAAACCGAGTTGACTCGGGTTAGGAAACCGAGTTGCTTCGGGTTAGGAAACCGGATTGACTCGGGTTAGGAAACCGAGTTGACTCGGGTTAGCAGACCGAGTTGACTCGGGTTAGCAGACCGAGTTGACTCGGGTCAGCAAACAGAGTTGACTCGGGTTAGGAAACCGAGTTGACTCGGGATAGGAAACCGACTTGACTCGGGTTAGGAAACCGAGTTGACTCGGGTTAGGAAACCGAGTTGAATCGGGTTAGGAAGCCGAGTTGACTCGGGTTAAGAAACCGAGTTGACTCGGGTTAGGAAACCGAGTTGACTCGGGTTAGGAAACCGAGTTGACTCGGGTTAGGAAACCGAGTTGACTCGGGTAAGGAAACCGAGTTGACTCGGGTAAGGAAACCGAGTTGACTCGGGTAAGGAAACCGAGTTGACTCGGGTTAGGAAACCGAAATGACTGGGGTTAGGAAACCAAGTTGACTCGGGCTAGGAAACCGAGTTGACTCGGGTTAGGAAACCGAGTTGACTCGGGTTAGGAAACCGAGTTGACTCGGGTTAGGAGACCGAGTTGACTCGGGTTAGGAAACCGAGTTGACTCGGGTTAGGAAACCGAGTTGACTCGGGTTAGGAAACCGAGTTGACTCGGGTTAGGAAACCGAGTTGACTCGGGTTAGGAAACCGAGTTGACTCGGGTTAGGAAACCGAGTTGACTCGGGTTAGGAAACTGACTCGGGTTAGGAAACCGAGTTGACTCGGGTTAGGAAACCGAGTTGACTCGGGTTAGGAAACCGAGTTGACTCGGGTTAGGAAACCGAGTTGACTCGGGTTAGGAAACCGAGTTGACTCGGGTTAGGAAACCGAGTTGACTCGGGTTAGCAGACCGAGTTGACTCGGGTTAGCAGACCGAGTTGACTCGGGTTAGGAAACCGAGTTGACTCGGGTTAGGAAACCGAGTTGGCTCGGGTTAGGAAACCGAGTTGGCTCGGGCTAGGAAACCGAGTTGGCTCGGGTTAGGAAACCGAGTTGGCTCGGGTTAGGAAACCGAGTTGGCTCGGGTTAGGAAACCGGGTTGTACTAGGGTTAGCAAATCGATTTGGCTTGGGTTAGCAAACCGAGTTGGCTCGGGATAGAAAACCGAGTTGACTCGGGTTAGGAAACCGAGTTGACTCGGGATAGGAAACCGACTTGACTCGGGTTAGGAAACCGAGTTGACTCGGGTTAGGAAACCGAGTTGACTCGGGTTAGGAAACTGACTCGGGTTAGGAAACCGAGTTGACTCGGGTTAGGAAACCGAGTTGACTCGGGTTAGGAAACCGAGTTGACTCGGGTTAGGAAACCGAGTTGACTCGGGTTAGGAAACCGAGTTGACTCGGGTTAGGAAACCGAGTTGACTCGGGTTAGGAAACCGAGTTGACTCGGGTTAGGAAACCGAGTTGACTCGGGTTAGGAAACCGAGTTGACTCGGGTTAGGAAACCGAGCCCAAGTAACAATTTTAGCTCTATATTAGCTCTTGCAGCGCTTAAAAAGCCGGGTTAACTGGCCGAAATAAATTCATGTTGCTCTGCAAGCGCTTCTAGAGCTGATATAACACTTATTAAGAGCATTTTTTTCGACTTTGAGAGCTAGAATTAGCTCTATATCACTTCTTGTATGGCAATTGTAGTCTGCAATAGCATTAGTGGAAGAGTTATCACCATTCTAGAGCTACTTTCGTGGTATTGAAATGCACGAATAGGGCTCTAAATATGATGCTAGAATGGCTGTATGCTCTACAATAGAAACAAAATGGCATTAGGGTTTTGATTTAGAGCACTCTGCTCTATTAAAGATCTATAAAAGCTAGTTGTATCACATTTTGCTGTAAAATGGAAATATAAAAAAGGTTTACTTAAGTGTGAGTGAAAAAATTATAATACAAATAAAGACAATGAAAATTGTTTGCTGGTATTAGAACTTTGCAATAAGTAACTTTTCGAACATACACTCTTAAATCTTGAGAGAGAAAATGTTCGAACTAATGAATAAAAAAAACTACGAAACATATTATCGTAACGGTGAAATATTAAATAACACGATATAGACAATGCTGAGTAATGATTTCATGTGCCACTCTATTTTCATCACAAACATAGATGTTGCACTTCGAAAATTTACAACGCGCCTTAGAAATATTTAAGTTTTAGTAATATATTTAAAAAAAATTAAAAAAATTATATGGAAAAATTGGTATGAAAATTGGTAGTCATTACCAAAACCACCATTTTAATGACGCCACGAAAACATCTCCTTTAGAGCTACTAAACAGCCCATAGTGCTACACTGTTGTCTTTCTAGAGCAGCATAACCAGGAAAAAGGGTGCCTCGTTTAAAAATTGTTTGCAAAAAAATGTTTGACGGCATTTTAATATTATTTACACACATGTTTCATGTTTATTTGATTTGTTCGCAGTGATCAATACACAACAAAATTGAAACTTGCTAAATTGTTATACTTACTTACATTTTGGAGGTGTTATGTTCACAAAGTACATGTAAAATCAAATGTTTTTTTTCAATAAAAATTCAAAAATACATTTTCCATGTTCTTTTTGCCAAAAAAATTCTACAAGAGAGAAAACTACACACAAATACAGGTCTCCAGAAGCTCATTTCACAATGACAACTTCATAATTAGAACCTCAAAAATAGTTTGATCCCGAGCAAAAACTTTTTTTTTATGTTAAAAAAATCTTGTCACATGTTGTCAATGTGAAAACTCAAATTGTTATGTCAAAAAAGCAGTGTAATTTTTTTTTATTTGAAATTTTTTTTTTGCACTTTACTTTGACTTTATGACCTTGTCGCACCTGGAACGTCGATTTATCGTGTTTTTTTTTTCGCATAAAAATATTCATTACAACTGAACTTACATGTTTTGACAGCTGAAAAATAACCTACATATATAACAGTGGAACTTAAGATATTGTAAATAGTAGAGTGAAACAATTCTCTTTTCGATAGATATGTTCCGAATGCAAAGTTAGAAACGAAATATATTCTATGTAAGAGTATCACCCTGTACATTACTTCTTCTCTATTCAATTATTCTCTTTTTTGACATAATTGTTTTATTCTCAAGCTCCTTTAAAGTTAAGTTAACCGGCACTGTAAAGCGTTAAGCTCTTAGTACATCTCTCGAGCAGATATAATGCCTTTGTAAAGCAAAGAGATTTAAAATGAGTTAGGCTCGTGGAGTGTTGCGGTAAAGGTTGTAATAAAGCATATTTATAGAGCAACTAGCCTTATAAGATTTAAGAGCTTGGATATGTTGTAAGACACACATTTAGAGCATTAAATAAACTAAAAATTGCCAGAAGCTGTAACAAAGTTCAATATAGAGCAGTAGCCACGGACTTCACTCTTTTAAAGCTTTTCTAAAGCAAATTTAAAACTTGCAGCTCCAAAAATGTTACTTGGGAGTTGACTCGGGTTAGGAAACCGAGTTGACTCGGGTTAGGAAACCGAGTTGACTCGGGTTAGGAAACCGAGTTGACTCGGGTTAGGAAACCGAGTTGACTCGGGTTAGGAAACCGAGTTGACTCGGGTTAGGAAACCGAGTTGACTCGGGTTAGGAAACCGAGTTGACTCGGGTTAGGAAACCGAGTTGACTCGGGTGAGGAAACCGAGTTGACTCGGGTTAGGAATCCAAGGAAACCGAGTTGACTCATGTAAGGAAACCAGGTTGACTCGGGATAGGAAACCGAGTTGACTTAGGTTAGGAGATCGAGTTGACTCGGATTAGGAAACCGAGTTGACTCGGGTTAGGAAACCGAGTTGACTCGGGTTAGGAAACCGAGTTGACTCGGGTTAGGAAACCGAGTTGACTCGGGTTAGGAAACCGAGTTGACTCGGGTTAGGAAACCGAGTTGACTCGGGTTAGGAAACCGAGTTGACTCGGGTTAGGAAACCGAGTTGATTCGGGTTAGGAAACCGAGTTGACTCGGGTTAGGAAACCGAGTTGACTCGGGTTAGGAAACCGAGTTGGCTCGGGTTAGGAAACCGAGTTGGCTCGGGTTAGGAAACCGAGTTGGCTCGGGTTAGGAAACCGAGTTGAATTGGGTTAGGAATCCAAGGAAAACGAGTTGACTCGGGTAAGGAAACCAAGTTGACTCGGGTTAGCAAACCGAGTTGACTCGGGTTAGCAAACCGAGTTGACTCGGGTAAGGAAACCGAGTTGACTCTGGTTAGGAAACCGAGTTGACTCGGGTTAGGAAACCGAGTTGACTCGGGTTAGGAAACCGAGTCGACTCGGCTTAGGAAACCGAGTTGACTCGGGCTAGGAAACCGAGTTGGCTCGGGTTAGGAAACCGAGTTGGCTCGGGTTAGGAAACCGAGTTGGCTCGGGTTAGGAAACTGCGTTGACTAGGGCTAGCAAATCGATTTGGCTCGGGTTAGCAAACCGAGTAGGCTCGGGATAGGAAACCGAGTTTACTCGGGTTAGGAAACCGAGTTGACTCTGGTTAGGAAACCAAGTTGACTCGGGTTAGAAAACCGAGTTGACTCGAGTTAGAAAACCGAGATGACTCGGGTTAGGAAACCGAGTTGACTCGGGTTAGGAAACCGAGTTGACTCGGGTTAGGAAACCGAGTTGACTCGGGTTAGGAAACCGAGTTGACTCGGGTTAGGAAACCGAGTTGACTCTGGTTAGGAAACCGAGTTGACTCGGGTTAGGAAACCGAGTTGACTCGGGCTAGGAAACCGAGTTGACTTGGGTAAGGAAACCGAGTTGACTCGGGTAAGGAAACCGAGTTGACTTGGGTTAGGAAACCGAGTTGACTCGGGTTAGGAAACCGAGTTGATTCGGGTTAGGAAACCGAGTTGACTCGGGTTAGGAAACCGAGTTGGCTCGGGTTAGGAAACCGAGTTGGCTCGGGTTAGGAAACCGGGTTGACTAGGGTTAGCAAATCGATTTGGCTCGGGTTAGCAAACCGAGTTGGCTCGGGATAGGAAACCGAGTTGACTCGGGATAGGAAACCGAGTAGACTCTTAATAGGAAACCGAGTTGACTAAGGATAGGAAACCGAGATGACTCGGGATAGGAAACCGAGTTGACTCGGGTTAGGAAACCGAGTTGACTCGGGTTAGGAAACCGAGTTGACTCGGGTTAGGAAACCGAGTTGACTCGGGTTATGAAACCGAGTTGACTCGGGTTAGGAAACCGAGTTGACTCTGGTTAGGAAACCGAGTTGAATTGGGTTAGGAATCCAAGGAAAACGAGTTGACTCGGGTAAGGAAACCAAGTTGACTCGGGTTAGCAAACCGAGTTGACTCGGGTTAGCAAACCGAGTTGACTCGGGTTAGAAAACCGAGTTGACTCGGGTAAGGTAACCCGAGTTGACTCGGATTAGGAAACCGAGTTGACTCGGGTTAGGAAACCGAGTTGACTCGGGTTAGGAAACCGAGTTGACTCGGGTTAGCAGACCGAGTTGACTCGGGTTAGCAGACCGAGTTGACTCGGGTTAGCAGACCGAGTTGACTCGGGTCAGCAAACCGAGTTGACTCGGGCTAGGAAACCGAGTTGACTCGGGTTAGGAAACCGAGTTGACTGGGGTTAGGAAACCGAGTTGACTGGGGTTAGGAAACCGAGTTGACTCGGGTTAGGAAACCGAGTTGACTCGGGCTAGGAAACCGAGTTGACTCGGGTTAGCAGATCGAGTTGACTCGGGTTACCAGACCGAGTTGACTCGGGTTAGGAAACCGAGTTGACTCGAGTTAGGAAACCGACTTGACTCGGGTTAGGAAACCGAGTTGACTCGGGTTAGGAAACCGAGTTGATTCGGGTAAGGAAACCGAGTTGACTCGGGTTAGCAGATCGAGTTGACTCGGGTTAGCAGACCGAGTTGACTCGGGTCAGCAAACCGAGTTGACTCGGGTTAGGAAACCGAGTTGACTCGGGTTAGGAAACCGAGTTGACTCGGGTTAGGAAACCGAGTTGACTCGGGTTAGGAAACCGAGTTGACTCGGGTTAGGAAACCGAGTTGACTCGGGTTAGGAAACCGAGTTGACTCGGGTTAGGAAACCGAGTTGACTCGGGTTAGGAAACCGAGTTGACTCGGGTTAGGAAACCGAGTTGACTCGGGTTAGGAAACCGAGTTGACTCGGGTTAGGAAACCGAGTTGACTCGGGTTAGGAAACCGAGTTGACTCGGGTTAGGAAACCGAGTTGACTCGGGTTAGGAAACCGAGTTGACTCGGGTTAGCAGACCGAGTTGACTCGGGTTAGCAGACCGAGTTGACTCGGGTCAGCAAACCGAGTTGACTCGGGTTAGGAAAACGAGTTGACTCGGGTTAGGAAACCGAGTTGACTCGGGTTAGGAAACCGACTTGACTCGGGTTAGGAAACCGAGTTGACTCGGGTTAGGAAACCGAGTTGACTCGGGTTAGGAAACCGAGTTGACTCGGGTTAGGAAACCGAGTTGACTCGGGTTAGGAAACCGAGTTGACTCGGGTTAGGAAACCGAGTTGACTCGGGTTAGGAAACCGAGTTGACTCGGGTTAGGAAACCGAGTTGACTCGGGTTAGCAGACCGAGTTGACTCGGGTTAGCAGACCGAGTTGACTCGGGTTAGGAAACCGAGTTGACTCGGGTTAGGAAACCGAGTTGACTCGGGTTAGGAAACCGAGTTGACTCGGGTTAGGAAACCGAGTTGACTCGGGTTAGGAAACCGAGTTGACTCGGGTTAGGAAACCGAGTTGACTCGGGTTAGGAAACCGAGTTGACTCGGGTTAGGAAACCGAGTTGACTCGGGTTAGGAAACCGAGTTGACTCGGGTTAGCAGACCGAGTTGACTCGGGTTAGCAGACCGAGTTGACTCGGGTTAGCAGACCGAGTTGACTCGGATTAGGAAACCGAGTTGACTCGGGTTAGGAAACCGAGTTGACTCGGGTTAAGAAACCGAGTTGACTCGGGTTAAGAAACCGAGTTGACTCGGGTTAGGAAACCGAGTTGGCTCGGGTAAGGAAACCGAGTTGGCTCGGGTTAGAAAACCGAGTTGACTCGGTTTAAGAAACCGAGTTGACTCGGGTTAGGATACCGAGTTGACTCGGGTAAGGAAACCGAGTTGACTCGGGTTAGGAAACCGAGTTGACTCGGGCTAGGAAACCGAGTTGACTCGGGCTAGGAAACCGAGTTGACTCGGGCTAGGAAACCGAGTTGACTCGGGTTAGGAAACCGAGTTGACTCGGGTTAGGAAACCGAGTTGACTCGGGTTAGGAAACCGAGTTGACTCGGGCTAGGAAACCGAGTTGGCTCGGGCTAGGAAACCGAGTTGCCTCGAGTTAGGAAACCGAGTTGACTCTGGTTAGGAAACCGAGTTGACTCGGGCTAGAAAACCGAGTTGACTCGGATTAGAAAACCGAGTTGACTCGGGTTAGGAAACCGAGTTGACTCGGGATAGGAAACCGAGTTGACTCGGGATAGGAAACCGAGTTGACTCGGAATAGGAAACCGAGTTGACTCGGGATAGGAAACCGAGCTGACTCGGGTTAGGAAACCGAGCTGACTCGGGTTAAGAAACCGAGTTGACTAGGGTTAAGAAACCGAGTTGACTCGGGTTAGGAAACCGAGTTGACTCGGGTTACGAAACCGAGTTGACTCGGGTTAGGAAACCGAGTTGACTCTGGTTAGGAAACCGAGTTGACTCGGGCTAGAAAACCGAGTTGACTCGGATTAGAAAACCGAGTTGACTCGGGTTAGGAAAACGAGTTGACTCGGGTTAGGAAACCGAGTTGACTCGGGTTAGGAAACCAAGTTGACTCGGGTTAGGAAACCGAGTTGACTCGGGTCAGCACACCGAGTTGACTCGGGTTAGGACACCGAGTTGGCTCGAGTTAGGAAACCGAGTTGGCTCGGGTTAGGAAACCGAGTTGACTCGGGTTAGGAAACCGAGTTGACTCGGGTTAGGAAACAGAGTTGACTCGGGTTAGGAAACCGAGTTGACTCGGAATAGGAAACCGAGTTGACTCGGGATAGGAAACCGAGCTGACTCGGGTTAGGAAACCGAGCTGACTCGGGTTAAGAAACCGAGTTGACTCGGGTTAAGAAACCGAGTTGACTCGGGTTAGGAAACCGAGTTGACTCGGGCTAGAAAACCGAGTTGACTCGGATTAGAAAACCGAGTTGACTCGGGTTAGGAAACCGAGTTGACTCGGGATAGGAAACCGAGTTGACTCGGAATAGGAAACCGAGTTGACTCGGGATAGGAAACCGAGCTGACTCGGGCTAGGAAACCGAGCTGACTCGGGTTAAGAAACCGAGTTGACTCGGGTTAGGAAACCGAGTTGACTCGGGTTACGAAACCGAGTTGACTCGGGTTAGGAAACCGAGTTGACTCTGGTTAGGAAACCGAGTATACTCGGGCTAGAAAACCGAGTTGACTCGGATTAGAAAACCGAGTTGACTCGGGTTAGGAAACCGAGATGACTCGGGTTAGCAGACCGAGTTGACTCGGGTTAGCAGACCGAGTTGACTCGGGTCAGCAAACCGAGTTGACTCGGGTTAGGAAACCGAGTTGACTCGGGTTAGGAAACCGAGTTAACTCGGGTTAGGAAACCGAGTTGACTCGGGCTAGGAAACCGAGTTGACTCGGGTTAGGAAACCGAGTTGACTCGGGTTAGAAAACCGAGTTGACTCGGGTTAGGAAACCGATTTGGCTCGGGTTTGGAAACCGGGTTGACTAGGGTTAGCAAATCGATTTGGCTTGGGTTAGCAAACCGAGTTGGCTCGGGATAGGAAACCGAGTTGACTCGGGATAGGAAACCGAGTTGACTCGGGATAGGAAACCGAGTTGACTCGGAATAGGAAACCGAGTTGACTCGGGATAGGAAACCGAGCTGACTCGGGTTAGGAAACCGAGCTGACTCGGGTTAAGAAACCGAGTTGACTCGGGTTAAGAAACCGAGTTGACTCGGGTTAGGAAACCGAGTTGACTCGGGTTACGAAACCGAGTTGACTCGGGTTAGGAAACCGAGTTGACTCTGGTTAGGAAACCGAGTTGACTCGGATTAGAAAACCGAGTTGACTCGGGCTAGGAAACCGAGTTGACTCGGGTTAGGAAAACGAGTTGACTCGGGTTAGGAAACCGAGTTGACTCGGGTTAGGAAACCAAGTTGACTCGGATTAGGAAACCGAGTTGACTCGGGTTAGGAAACCGCGTTGACTCGGGTTAGCAGACCGAGTTGACTCGGGTTAGCAGACCGAGTTGACTCGGGTCAGCAAACCGAGTTGACTCGGGTTAGGAAACCGAGTTGACTCGGGTTAGGAAACCGAGTTGACTCGGGTTAGGAAACCGAGTTGACTCGGGCTAGGAAACCGAGTTGACTCGGGCTAGGAAACCGAGTTGACTCGGGTTAGGAAACCAAGTTGACTCGGGTTAGAAAACCGAGTTGACTCGGGTTAGGAAACCGAGTTGACTCGGGCTAGGAAACCAAGTTGGCTCGGGTTAGAAAACCGAGTTGACTCGGTTTAAGAAACCGAGTTGACTCGGGTTAGGATACCGAGTTGACTTGGGTAAGGAAACCGAGTTGACTCGGGTTAGGAAACCGAGTTGACTCGGGTTAGGAAACCGAGTTGACTCGGGCTAGGAAACCGAGTTGACTCGGGTTAGGAAACCGAGTTGACTCGGGTTAGAAAACCGAGTTGACTCGGGTTAGGAAACCGAGTTGACTCGGGCTAGGAAACCGAGTTGGCTCGGGCTAGGAAACCGAGTTGCCTCGAGTTAGGAAACCGAGTTGGCTCGGGTTAGGAAACCGATTTGGCTCGGGTTTGGAAACCGGGTTGACTAGGGTTAGCAAATCGATTTGGCTTGGGTTAGCAAACCGAGTTGGCTCGGGATAGGAAACCGAGTTGACTCGGGATAGAAAACCGAGTTGACTCGGGATAGGAAACCGAGTTGACTCGGAATAGGAAACCGAGTTGACTCGGGATAGGAAACCGAGCTGACTCGGGTTAGGAAACCGAGCTGACTCGGGTTAAGAAACCGAGTTGACTCGGGTTAAGAAACCGAGTTGACTCGGGTTAGGAAACCGAGTTGACTCTGGTTAGGAAACCGAGTTGACTCGGGCTAGAAAACCGAGTTGACTCGGATTAGAAAACCGAGTTGACTCGGTTTAGGAAACCGAGTTGACTCGGGTTAGGAAAACGAGTTGACTCGGGTTAGGAAACCGAGTTGACTCGGGTTAGGAAACCAAGTTGACTCGGGTTAGGAAACCGAGTTGACTCGGGTTAGGAAACCGAGTTGACTCGGGTTAGCAGACCGAGTTGACTCGGGTTAGCAGACCGAGTTGACTCGGGTTAGCAGACCGAGTTGACTCGGGTCAGCAAACCGAGTTGACTCGGGTTAGGAAACCGAGTTGACTCGGGTTAGGAAACCGAGTTGACTCGGGTTAGGATACCGAGTTGACTCGGGTTAGGAAACCGAGTTGACTCGGGTTAGCAGACCGAGTTGACTCGGGTTAGCAGACCGAGTTGACTCGGGTTAGCAGACCGAGTTGACTCGGGTTAGCAGACCGAGTTGACTCGGGTTAGCAGACCGAGTTGACTCGGGTCAGCAAACCGAGTTGATTCGGGTTAGGAAACCGAGTTGACTCGGGTTAGGAAACCGAGTTGACTCGGGTTAGGAAACCGAGTTGACTCGGGTTAGGAAACCGAGTTGACTCGGGTAAGGAAACCGAATTGACTCGGGTTAGGAAACCGAGCTGACTCGGGTTAGCAGACCGAGTTGACTCGGGTTAGGAAACCGAGTTGACTCGGGTTAGGAAACCGAGTTGACTGTGGTTAGGAAACCAAGTTGACTGGGGTAAGGAAACCGAGTTGACTCGGGCTAGGAAACCGAGTTGACTCGGGTTAGGAAACCAAGTTGACTGGGGTTAGGAAACCGAGTTGACTCGGGTTAGGAAACCGAATTGACTCGGGTTAGGAAACCGAGTTGACTCGGGTTAGGAAACCGAGTTGACTCGGGTTAGGAAACCGAGTTGACTCGGGATAAGACCGAGTTTACTCGGGTTAGGAAACCGAGTTGACTCGGGTAAGGAAACCGAGTTGACTCGGATTAGGAAACCGAGTTGACTCGGGTTAGGAAATTGAGTTGAATCAGGTTAGGAATCCAAGGAAACCGAGTTGACTCGGGTTAGAAAACCGAGTTGGCTCGAGTTAGGAAACCGAGTTGGCTCGGGTTAGGAAACCGAGTTGGCTCGGGCTAGGAAACCGAGTTGGCTCGGGTTAGGAAAACGAGTTGGCTCAGGTTAGGAAACCGAGTTGGCTCGGGTTAGGAAACCGGGTTGACTAGGGTTAGCAAATCGATTTGGCTCGGGTTAGGAAACCGAGTTGGCTCGGGATAGGAAACCGAGTTGACTCTTAATAGGAAACCGAGTTGACTTAGGATAGGAAACCGAGTTGACTTAGGATAGGAAACCGAGATGATTCGGGATAGGAAACCGAGTTGACTCGGGTTAGGAAACCGAGTTGACTCGGGTTAAGAAACAGAGTTGACTCGGGTTAAGAAACCGAGTTGACTCGGGTTGAGAAACCGAGTTGACTCGGGTTAGGAAACCGAGTTGACTCGGGTTATGAAACTGAGTTGACTCGGGTTAGGAAACCGAGTTGACTCTGGTTAGGAAACCGAGTTGACTCGGGTTAGGAAACCGAGTTGACTCGGGTTAGGAAACCGATTTGACTCGGGTTAGGAAACCGAGTTGACTCGGGTTAGCAGACCGAGTTGACTCGGGTTAGCAGACCGAGTTGACTCGGGTTAGCAGACCGAGTTGACTCGGGTTAGCAGACCGAGTTGACTCGGATCAGCAAACCGAGTTGACTCGGGTTAGGAAACCGAGTTGACTCGGGTTAGGAAACCGAGTTGACTCGGGTTAGGAAACCGAGTTGACTCGGGTTAGGAAACCGAGCTGACTCGTTTTAGCAGACCGAGTTGACTCGGGTTAGCAGACCGAGTTGACTCGGGTTAGGAAACCGAGTTGACTCGGGTTAGGAAACCGAGTTGACTGTGGTTAGGAAACCAAGTTGACTGGGGCTAGGAAACCGAGTTGACTCGGGTTAGGAAACCGAGTTGACTCGGGTTAGGAAAACGAGTTGACTCGGGTTAGGAAACCGAGTTGACTCGTGTTAGGAAACCGAGTTGACTTGGATTAGGAAACCGAGTTGACTCGGGTTAGGAAACCGAGTTGACTCGGGTTAGCAGACCAAGTTGACTCGGGTTAGCAGACCGAGTTGACTCGGGTCAGCAAACCGAGTTGACTCGGGCTAGGAAACCGAGTTGACTCGGGTTAGGAAACCGAGTTGACTCGGGTTAGGAAACCGAGTTGACTCGGGTTAGGAAACTGAGTTGACTCGGGATAGGAAACCGAGTTGACTCGGGTTAGAAAACCGAGTTGACTCGGGTTAGGAAACCGAGTTGACTCGGGTAAGCAGACCGAGTTGACTCGGGTTAGGAAACCGAGTTGACTCGGGTTAGGAAACCGAGTTGACTCGGGTTAGGAAACCGAGTTGACTCGGGTTAGGAAACCGAGTTGACTCGGGTTAGGTAACCGAGTTGACTCGGGTTAGGAAACCGAGTTGACTCGGGTTAGGAAACCGAGTTGATCCGGGTTAGGAAACCGAGTTGACTCGGTTTGAGAAACCGAGTTGACTCGGGATAGGGAACCGACTTGACTCTGGTTAGGAAACCGAGTTGACTCGGGTTAGGAAACCCAGTTGACTCGGGTTAGGAAACCGAGTTGACTCGGGTTAGGAAACCGAGTTGACTGGGGCTAGGAAACCGAGTTGACTCGGGTTAGGAAACCGAATTGACTCGGGTTAGGAAATCGAGTTGACTCGGGTTAGAAAACCGAGTTGACTCGGGTTAGGAAACTGAGTTGACTCGGGTTAGGAAACCGTGTTGACTCGGGTTAGGTAACCGAGTTGACTCGGGTTAGGAAACCGAGTTGACTCGGGTTAGGAAACCGAGTTGATCCGGGTTAGGAAACCGAGTTGACTCGGTTTGAGAAACCGAGTTGACTCGGGATAGGGAACCGACTTGACTCTGGTTAGGAAACCGAGTTGACTCGGGTTAGGAAACCCAGTTGACTCGGGTTAGGAAACCGAGTTGACTCGGGTTAGGAAACCGAGTTGACTGGGGCTAGGAAACCGAGTTGACTCGGGTTAGGAAACCGAATTGACTCGGGTTAGGAAATCGAGTTGACTCGGGTTAGAAAACCGAGTTGACTCGGGTTAGGAAACTGAGTTGACTCGGGTTAGGAAACCGTGTTGACTCGGGTTACGAAACCGAGTTGACTCGGGTTAGGAAACCGAGTTGACTCGGGTTAGGAAACCGAGTTGACTCGGGTTAGGAAACTGAGTTGACTCGGGTTGGGAAACCAAGTTGACTGGGGTTAGGAAACCGAGTTGACTCGGGTTAGGAAACTGAGTTGACTCGGGTTAGGAAACCGAGTTGACTCGGGTTAGGAAACCGAGTTGACTCGGGTTAGCAGACCGAGTTGACTCGGGTTAGGAAACCGAGTTGACTCGGGATAGGAAACCGAGTTGAATCGGGATAGGAAACCGAGTTGACTCGGGATAGAAAACCGAGTTGACTCGGGATAGGAAACCGAGTTGACTCGGGATAGGAAACCGAGTTGACTCGGGTTAGGAAGCCGAGTTGACTCGGGTTAGGAAACCCAGTTGACTCGGGTTAGGAAACCGAGTTGACTCGGGTTAGGAAACCGAGTTGGCTCGGGTTAGGAAACCGAGTTGGCCCGGGCTAGGAAACCGAGTTGACTATGGTTACTAAACCGAGTTGGGTCGAGTTAGGAAACCGAGTTGACTCGGGTTAGCAAACCGAGTTGACTTGGGTAAGGAAACCGAGTTGACTCGGGTTAGGAAACCGAGTTGACTCGGATTAGGAAACCGAGTTGACTCGGGTTAGGAAACCGAGTTGACTCGGGTTAGGAAACCGAGTTGACTCGGGTTAGGAAACCGAGTTGACTCGGGTTAGGAAACCGAGTTGATCGGGTAAGGAAGCCAAGGAAACCGAGTTGACTCGGGTAAGGAAACCAAGTTGACTCGGGTTAGGAAACCGAGTTAACTCGGGTTAGGAAACCGAGTAAACTCGAGTTAGGAAACCGAGTTGGCTCGGGTTAGGAAACCGAGTTGACTCGGGTTAGGAAACCGGGTTGACTCGGGTTAGGAAACCGGGTTGACAAATCGATTTGGCTCGGTTTAGCAAACCGAGTTGGCTCGGGATAGGAAACCGAGTTGACTCGGGATAGGAAACCGAGTTGACCTGGGATAGGAAACCGAGTTGACTCGGGATAGGAAACCGAGTTGACTCGGGATAGGAAACCGAGTGGACTCGGGATAGGAAACCGAGTTGACTCGGGTTAGGAAACCTAGTTGACTCGGGTTAAGAAACCGAGTTGACTCGGGCTAAGAAACCGAGTTGACTCGGGTTAGGAAACCGAGTTGACTTTGGTAAGGAAACCGAGTTGGCTCGGGTTAGGAAACCGAGTTGACTCGGGTTAGGAAACCGAGTTGACTCGGGTTAGGAGACCGAGTTGACTCGGGTTAGAAAACCGAGTTGACTCGGGTTAGAATACCGAGTTGACTCGGGTTAGAAAAGCGAGTTGACTCGGGTTAGAATTCCGAGTTGGCTCGGGTTAGAAAACCGAGTTGACTGGGGTAAGGAAACCGAGTTGACTCGGATTAGGCAACCGAGTTGATTCCGGTAAGGAAACCAAGTTGACTCGGGTCAGCACACCGAGTTGACTCGGGTTAGGACACCGAGTTGGCTCGAGTTAGGAAACCGAGTTGGCTCGGGTTAGGAAACCGAGTTGGCTCGGGTTAGGAAACCGAGTTGGCTCGGGTTAGGAAACCGAGTTGGCTCGGGTTAGGAAACCGAGTTGACTCGGGTTAGGAAACCGGGTTGACTAGGGTTAGCAAATCGATTTGGCTCGGTTTAGGAAACCGAGTTGACTCGGGATAGGATACCGAGTTGACTCGGGATAGGATACCGAGTTGACTCGGGATAGGATACCGAGTTGACTCGGGATAGGAAACCGAGTTGACTCGGGATAGGAAACCGAGTTGACTCGGGTTAGGAAACCGAGTTGACTCGGGTTAGGAAACCGAGTTGACTCGGGTTAGGAAACCGAGTTGACTCGGGTAAGCAGACCGAGTTCACTCGGGTTAGCAGACCGAGTTGACTCGGGTCAGCAAACCGAGTTGACTCGGGTTAGGAAACCGTGTTGACTCGGGATAGGAAACCGAGTTGAATCGGGTTAGGAAACCGAGTTGACTCGGGTTAGGAAACCGTGTTGACTCGGGATAGGAAACCGAGTTGACTCGGGTTAGGAAACCGAGTTGACTCGGGTTAGGAAACCGAGTTGACTCGGGATAGGAAACCGAGTTGACTCGGGATAGGAAGCCGAGTTGACTCGGGTTAGGAAACCTAGTTGACTCGGGTTAGAAAACCGAGTTGACTCGGGCTAAGAAACCGAGTTGACTCGGGTTAGGAAACCGAGTTGACTGGGGTAAGGAAACCGAGTTGGCTCGGATAAGCAGACCGAGTTGACTCGGGTTAGGAAACCGAGTTGGCTCGGGTTAGGAAACCAAGTTGAATCGGTTTAGGAAACCGAGTTGACTCGGGTTAGGAGACCGAGTTGACTCGGGATAGAAAACCGAGTTGACTCGGGTTAGAAAACCGAGTTGACTGGGGTTAGGAAACCGAGTTGACTCGGGTTAGAAAACCGAGTTGACTCGGGTTAGGAAACCGAGTTGACTCGGGTTAGGAGACCGAGTTGACTCGGGTTAGGAAACCGAGTTGACTCGGGTTAGGAAACCGAGTTGACTTGGGTTAGGAAACCGAGTTGACTCGGGTTAGGAAACCGAGTTGACTCGGGTTAGAAAACCGAGTTGACTCGGGTTAGGAAACCGAGTTGACTCGGGTTAGGAAACCGAGTTGACTCGGGTTAGGAAACCGAGTTGACTCGGGTTAGGAAACCGAGTTGACTCGGGTTAGGAAACCGAGTTGACTCGGGTTAGGAAACCGAGTTGACTCGGGTTAGGAAACCGAGTTGACTCGGGTAAGCAGACCGAGTTCACTCGGGTTAGTAGACCGAGTTGACTCGGGTCAGCAAACCGAGTTGACTCGGGTTAGGAAACCGTGTTGACTCGGGATAGGAAACCGAGTTGACTCGGGTTAGGAAACCGAGTTGACGCGGGTTAGGAAACCGACTTGAATCGGGTTAGGAAACCGAGTTGACTCGGGTTAGGAAACCGAGTTGACTCGGGTTAGGAAACCGAGTTGACTCGGGTTAGGAAACCGAGTTGACTCGGGTTAGGAAACCGAGTTGACTCGGGTTAGGAAACCGAGTTGACTCGGGTTAGGAAACCGAGTTGACTCGGGTTAGGAAACCGAGTTGACTCGGGTTAGGAAACCGAGTTGACTCGGGTTAGGAAACCGAGTTGACTCGGGTTAGGAAACCGAGTTGATCGGGTAAGGAAGCCAAGGAAACCGAGTTGACTCGGGTAAGGAAACCAAGTTGACTCGGGTTAGGAAACCGAGTTAACTCGGGTTAGGAAACCGAGTAAACTCGAGTTAGGAAACCGAGTTGGCTCGGGTTAGGAAACCGAGTTGGCTCGGGTTAGGAAACCGAGTTGGCTCGGGTTAGGAAACCGAGTTGACTCGGGTTAGGAAACCGGGTTGACTCGGGTTAGGAAACCGGGTTGACAAATCGATTTGGCTCGGTTTAGCAAACCGAGTTGGCTCGGGATAGGAAACCGAGTTGACTCGGGATAGGAAACCGAGTTGACCTGGGATAGGAAACCGAGTTGACTCGGGATAGGAAACCGAGTTGACTCGGGATAGGAAACCGAGTGGACTCGGGATAGGAAACCGAGTTGACTCGGGTTAGGAAACCTAGTTGACTCGGGTTAAGAAACCGAGTTGACTCGGGCTAAGAAACCAAGTTGACTCGGGTTAGGAAACCGAGTTGACTTTGGTAAGGAAACCGAGTTGGCTCGGGTTAGGAAACCGAGTTGACTCGGGTTAGGAAACCGAGTTGACTCGGGTTAAGAAACCGAGTTGACTCGGGTTAGGAGACCGAGTTGACTCGGGTAAGAAAGCCGAGTTGACTCGGGTTAGAAAACCGAGTTGACTCGGGTTAGAATACCGAGTTGACTCGGGTTAGAAAACCGAGTTGACTGGGGTAAGGAAACCGAGTTGACTCGGATTAGGCAACCGAGTTGATTCGGGTAAGGAAACCAAGTTGACTCGGGTCAGCACACCGAGTTGACTCGGGTTAGGACACCGAGTTGGCTCGAGTTAGGAAACCGAGTTGGCTCGGGTTAGGAAACCGAGTTGGCTCGGGTTAGGAAACCGAGTTGGCTCGGGTTAGGAAACCGAGTGGGCTCGGGTTAGGAAACCGAGTTGACTCGGGTTAGGAAACCGGGTTGACTAGGGTTAGCAAATCGATTTGGCTCGGTTTAGGAAACCGAGTTGACTCGGGATAGGATACCGAGTTGACTCGGGATAGGATACCGAGTTGACTCGGGATAGGAAACCGAGTTGACTCGGGATAGGAAACCGAGTTGACTCGGGATAGGAAACCGAGTTGACTCGGGATAGGAAACCGAGTTGACTCGGGATAGGAAGCCGAGTTGACTCGGGTTAGGAAACCTAGTTGACTCGGGCTAGAAAACCGAGTTGACTCGGGCTAAGAAACCGAGTTGACTCGGGTTAGGAAACCGAGTTGACTGGGGTAAGGAAACCGAGTTGGCTCGGGTAAGCAGACCGAGTTGACTCGGGTTAGGAAACCGAGTTGGCTCGGGTTAGGAAACCAAGTTGAATCGGTTTAGGAAACCGAGTTGACTCGGGTTAGGAGACCGAGTTGACTCGGGATAGAAAACCGAGTTGACTCGGGTTAGAAAACCGAGTTGACTGGGGTTAGGAAACCGAGTTGACTCGGGTTAGAAAACCGAGTTGACTCGGGTTAGGAAACCGAGTTGACTCGGGTTAGGAAACCGAGTTGACTCGGGTTAGGAAACCGAGTTGACTCGGGTTAGGAAACCGAGTTGACTCGGGTTAGGAAACCGAGTTGACTCGGGTTAGAAAACCGAGTTGACTCGGGTTAGGAAACCGAGTTGACTCGGGTTAGGAAACCGAGTTGACTCGGGTTAGGAAACCGAGTTGACTCGGGTTAGGAAACCGAGTTGACTCGGGTTAGGAAACCGAGTTGACTCGGGTTAGGAAACCGAGTTGACTCGGGTTAGGAAACCGAGTTGACTCGGGTTAGGAAACCGAGTTGACTCGGGTAAGCAGACCGAGTTCACTCGGGTTAGCAGACCGAGTTGACTCGGGTCAGCAAACCGAGTTGACTCGGGTTAGGAAACCGTGTTGACTCGGGATAGGAAACCGAGTTGACTCGGGTTAGGAAACCGAGTTGACTCGGGTTAGGAAACCGACTTGAATCGGGTTAGGAAACCGAGTTGACTCGGGTTAGGAAACCGAGTTGACTCGGGTTAGGAAACCGAGTTGACTCGGGTTAGGAAACCGAGTTGACTCGGGTTAGGAAACCGAGTTGACTCGGGCTAGGAAACCGAGTTGACTCGGGTTAGGAAACCGAGTTGACTGGGGTTAGGAAACCGAGTTGACTGGGGTTAGGAAACCGAGTTGACTGGGGTTAGGAAACCGAGTTGACTCGGCTTAGGAAACCGAGTTGACTCGGGTTAGGAAGCCGAGTTGACTCGGGTTAGGAAACCGAGTTGGATCGAGTTAGGAAACAGAGTTGGCTCGGGTTAGGAAACCGAGTAGACTCGGGTTAGCAAACCGAGTTGACTTGAGTAAGGAAACCGAGTTGACTCGGGTCAGCAAACCGAGTTGACTCGGGTAAGGAAACTGAGTTGACTCGGGTTAGGAAACCAAGTTGACTGGGGCTATTAAACCAAGTTGACTGGGGTTAGGAAACCGAGTTGACTCGGGTTAGGAAACCGAGTTGACTCGGGATAGGAAACCGAGTTGACTCGTGATAGGAAACCGAGTTGACTCGGGATAGGAAACCGAGTTGACTTGGGTTAGAAAACCGAGTTGAGTCGGGTTAGGAAACCGAGTTGACTCGGGTTAGGTAACCCGAGTTGACTCGGGTTAGGAAACCGAGTTGACTCGGGTTAGGAAACCGAGTTGACTCGGGTTAGGAAACCGAGTTGACTCGGGTTAGGAAACCGAGTTGACTCGGGTTAGGAAACCGAGTTGACTTGGGTTAGGAAACCGAGTTGACTTGGGTTAGGAAACCGAGTTGACTCGGGTTAGCAGACCGAGTTGACTCGGGTTAGCAGACCGAGTTGACTCGGGTTAGCAGACCGAGTTGACTCGGGTCAGCAAACCGAGTTGACTCGGGTTAGGAAACCGAGTTGACTCGGGTTAGAAAACCGAGTTGACTCGGGTTAGGAAAACGAGTTGACTCGGGTTAGGAAACCGAGTTGACTCGGGTTAGGAAACCGAGTTGACTCGGGTTAGGAAACCGAGTTGACTCGGGTTAGGAAACCCGAGTAAACTCGGGTTAGGAAACCGAGTTGACTCGGGTTAGGAAACCGAGTTGACTCGGGTTAGGAAACCAAGTTGACTCGGGTTAGGAAACCGAGTTGACTCGGGTTAGGAAACCGAGTTGACTCGGGTTAGGAAACCGAGTTGACTCGGGTTAGGAAACCGAGTTGACTCTGGTTAGGAAACCGAGTTGACTCGGGTTAGGAAACCGAGTTGACTCTGGTTAGGAAACCGAGTTGACTCGGGTTAGGTAACCCGAGTTGACTCGGGTTAGGAAACTTAGTTGACTCGGGTTAGGAAACCGAGTTGACTCGGGTTAGGAAACCGAGTTGACTCGGGTTAGGAAACCGAGTTGACTCGGGTTAGGAAACCGAGTTGACTCGGGTTAGGAAACCGAGTTGACTCGGGTTAGGAAACCGAGTTGACTCGGGTTAGGAAACCGAGTTGACTCGGGTTAGGAAACCGAGTTGACTCGGGTTAGCAGACCGAGTTGACTCGGGTTAGCAGACCGAGTTGACTCGGGTTAGCAGACCGAGTTGACTCGGGTCAGCAAACCGAGTTGACTCGGGTTAGGAAACCGAGTTGACTCGGGTTAGGAAACCGAGTTGACTCGGGTTAGGAAACCGAGTTGACTCGGGTTAGGAAACCGAGTTGACTCGGGTTAGGAAACCGAGTTGACTCGGGTTAGGAAACCGAGTTGACTCGGGTTAGCAGACCGAGTTGACTCGGGTTAGCAGACCGAGTTGACTCGGGTTAGCAGACCGAGTTGACTCGTGTTAGCAGACCGAGTTGACTCGGGTTAGGAAACCGAGTTGACTGTGGTTAGGAAACCAAGTTGACTGGGGTTAGGAAACCGAGTTGACTCGGGTTAGGAAACCGAGTTGACTCTGGTTAGGAAACCGAGTTGACTCGGGTTAGGTAACCCGAGTTGACTCGGGTTAGGAAACTTAGTTGACTCGGGTTAGGAAACCGAGTTGACTCGGGTTAGGAAACCGAGTTGACTCGGGTTAGGAAACCGAGTTGACTCGGGATAGGAAACCGAGTTGACTCATGATAGGAAACCGAGTTGACTCGGGATAGGAAACCGAGTTGACTTGGGTTAGAAAACCGAGTTGAGTCGGGTTAGGAAACCGAGTTGACTCGGGTTAGGTAACCCGAGTTGACTCGGGTTAGGAAACCGAGTTGACTCGGGTTAGGAAACCGAGTTGACTCGGGTTAGGAAACCGAGTTGACTCGGGCTAGGAAACCGAGTTGACTCGGGTTAGGAAACCGAGTTGACTCGGGTTAGAAAGCCGAGTTGACTCGGGTTAGAATACCGAGTTGACTCGGGTTAGAAAACCGAGTTGACTCGGGTTAGAATACACAGTTGACTCGGGTTAGAAAACCGAGTTGACTGGGGTAAGGAAACCGAGTTGACTCGGATTAGGCAACCGAGTTGATTCGGGTAAGGAAACCAAGTTGACTCGGGTCAGCACACCGAGTTGACTCGGGTTAGGACACCGAGTTGGCTCGAGTTAGGAAACCGAGTTGGCTCGGGTTAGGAAACCGAGTTGGCTCGGGTTAGGAAACCGAGTTGGCTCGGGTTAGGAAACCGAGTGGGCTCGGGTTAGGAAACCGAGTTGACTCGGGTTAGGAAACCGGGTTGACTAGGGTTAGCAAATCGATTTGGCTCGGTTTAGGAAACCGAGTTGACTCGGGATAGGATACCGAGTTGACTCGGGATAGGATACCGAGTTGACTCGGGATAGGAAACCGAGTTGACTCGGGATAGGAAACCGAGTTGACTCGGGATAGGAAACCGAGTTGACTCGGGATAGGAAACCGAGTTGACTCGGGATAGGAAGCCGAGTTGACTCGGGTTAGGAAACCTAGTTGACTCGGGCTAGAAAACCGAGTTGACTCGGGCTAAGAAACCGAGTTGACTCGGGTTAGGAAACCGAGTTGACTGGGGTAAGGAAACCGAGTTGGCTCGGGTAAGCAGACCGAGTTGACTCGGGTTAGGAAACCGAGTTGGCTTGGGTTAGGAAACCAAGTTGAATCGGTTTAGGAAACCGAGTTGACTCGGGTTAGGAGACCGAGTTGACTCGGGATAGAAAACCGAGTTGACTCGGGTTAGAAAACCGAGTTGACTGGGGTTAGGAAACCGAGTTGACTCGGGTTAGAAAACCGAGTTGACTCGGGTTAGGAAACCGAGTTGACTCGGGTTAGGAAACCGAGTTGACTCGGGTTAGGAACCCGAGTTGACTCGGGTTAGGAAACCGAGTTGACTCGGGTTAGGAAACCGAGTTGACTCGGGTTAGGAAACCGAGTTGACTCGGGTTAGAAAACCGAGTTGACTCGGGTTAGGAAACCGAGTTGACTCGGGTTAGGAAACCGAGTTGACTCGGGTTAGGAAACCGAGTTGACTCGGGTTAGGAAACCGAGTTGACTCGGGTTAGGAAACCGAGTTGACTCGGGTTAGGAAACCGAGTTGACTCGGGTTAGGAAACCGAGTTGACTCGGGTTAGGAAACCGAGTTGACTCGGGTAAGCAGACCGAGTTCACTCGGGTTAGCAGACCGAGTTGACTCGGGTCAGCAAACCGAGTTGACTCGGGTTAGGAAACCGTGTTGACTCGGGATAGGAAACCGAGTTGACTCGGGTTAGGAAACCGAGTTGACTCGGGTTAGGAAACCGACTTGAATCGGGTTAGGAAACCGAGTTGACTCGGGTTAGGAAACCGAGTTGACTCGGGTTAGGAAACCGAGTTGACTCGGGTTAGGAAACCGAGTTGACTCGGGTTAGGAAACCGAGTTGACTCGGGCTAGGAAACCGAGTTGACTCGGGTTAGGAAACCGAGTTGACTGGGGTTAGGAAACCGAGTTGACTGGGGTTAGGAAACCGAGTTGACTGGGGTTAGGAAACCGAGTTGACTCGGCTTAGGAAACCGAGTTGACTCGGGTTAGGAAGCCGAGTTGACTCGGGTTAGGAAACCGAGTTGGATCGAGTTAGGAAACCGAGTTGGCTCGGGTTAGGAAACCGAGTAGACTCGGGTTAGCAAACCGAGTTGACTTGAGTAAGGAAACCGAGTTGACTCGGGTCAGCAAACCGAGTTGACTCGGGTAAGGAAACTGAGTTGACTCGGGTTAGGAAACCAAGTTGACTGGGGCTATTAAACCAAGTTGACTGGGGTTAGGAAACCGAGTTGACTCGGGTTAGGAAACCGAGTTGACTCGGGATAGGAAACCGAGTTGACTCATGATAGGAAACCGAGTTGACTCGGGATAGGAAACCGAGTTGACTTGGGTTAGAAAACCGAGTTGAGTCGGGTTAGGAAACCGAGTTGACTCGGGTTAGGTAACCCGAGTTGACTCGGGTTAGGAAACCGAGTTGACTCGGGTTAGGAAACCGAGTTGACTCGGGTTAGGAAACCGAGTTGACTCGGGTTAGGAAACCGAGTTGACTCGGGTTAGGAAACCGAGTTGACTTGGGTTAGGAAACCGAGTTGACTCGGGTTAGCAGACCGAGTTGACTCGGGTTAGCAGACCGAGTTGACTCGGGTTAGCAGACCGAGTTGACTCGGGTCAGCAAACCGAGTTGACTCGGGTTAGGAAACCGAGTTGACTCGGGTTAGAAAACCGAGTTGACTCGGGTTAGGAAACCGAGTTGACTCGGGTTAGGAAACCGAGTTGACTCGGGTTAGGAAACCGAGTTGACTCGGGTTAGGAAACCGAGTTGACTCGGGTTAGGAAACCGAGTTGACTCGGGTTAGGAAACCCGAGTAAACTCGGGTTAGGAAACCGAGTTGACTCGGTTTAGGAAACCGAGTTGACTCGGGTTAGGAAACCGAGTTGACTCGGGTTAGGAAACCGAGTTGACTCGGGTTAGGAAACCGAGTTGACTCGGGTTAGGAAACCGAGTTGACTCGGGTTAGGAAACCGAGTTGACTCGGGTTAGGAAACCGAGTTGACTCGGGTTAGGAAACCGATTTGACTCTGGTTAGGAAACCGAGTTGACTCGGGTTAGGAAACCGAGTTGACTCGGGTTAGGAAACCGAGTTGACTCTGGTTAGGAAACCGAGTTGACTCGGGTTAGGTAACCCGAGTTGACTCGGGTTAGGAAACTTAGTTGACTCGGGTTAGGAAACCGAGTTGACTCGGGTTAGGAAACCGAGTTGACTCGGGTTAGGAAACCGAGTTGACTCGGGTTAGGAAACCGAGTTGACTCGGGTTAGGAAACCGAGTTGACTCGGGTTAGGAAACCGAGTTGACTCGGGTTAGGAAACCGAGTTGACTCGGGTTAGGAAACCGAGTTGACTCGGGTTAGCAGACCGAGTTGACTCGGGGTTAGCAGACCGAGTTGACTCGGGTTAGCAGACCGAGTTGACTCGGGTCAGCAAACCGAGTTGACTCGGGTTAGGAAACCGAGTTGACTCGGGTTAGGAAACCGAGTTGACTCGGGTTAGGAAACCGAGTTGACTCGGGTTAGGAAACCGAGTTGACTCGGGTTAGGAAACCGAGTTGACTCGGGTTAGGAAACCGAGTTGACTCGGGTTAGGAAACCGAGTTGACTCGGGTTAGCAGACCGAGTTGACTCGGGTTAGCAGACCGAGTTGACTCGGGTTAGCAGACCGAGTTGACTCGTGTTAGCAGACCGAGTTGACTCGGGTTAGGAAACCGAGTTGACTGTGGTTAGGAAACCAAGTTGACTGGGGTTAGGAAACCGAGTTGACTCGGGTTAGGAAACTGAGTTGACTCGGGTTAGGAAAACGAGTTGACTCGGGTTAGGAAACCGAGTTGACTCGGGTTAGGAAACCGAGTTGACTCGAGTTAGGAAACCGAGTTGACTCGGGTTAGCAGACCGAGTTGACTCGGGTCAGCAAACCGAGTTGACTCGGGTTAGGAAACCGAGTTGACTCGGGTTAGGAAACCGAGTTGACTCGGGTTAGGAAACCGAGTTGACTCGGGTTAGGAAACCGAGTTGACTCGGGTTAGGAAACCGAGTTGACTCGGGTTAGGAAACCGAGTTGACTCGGGTTAGGAAACCGAGTTGACTCGGGTTAGGAAACCGAGTTGACTCGGGTTAGGAAACCGAGTTGACTCGGGTTAGGAAACCGAGTTGACTCGGGTTAGAAAACCGAGTTGACTCGGGTTAGGAAACCGAGTTGACTCGGGTTAGGAAACCGAGTTGACTCGGGTTAGGAAACCGAGTTGACTCGGGTTAGGAAACCGAGTTGACTCGGGTTAGGAAACCGAGTTGACTCGGGTTAGCAGACCGAGTTGACTCGGGTTAGGAGACCGAGTTGACTCGGGTTAGCAGACCGAGTTGACTCGGGTTAGCAAACCGAGTTGACTCGGGTTAGCAGACCGAGTTGACTCGGGTTAGCAGACCGAGTTGACTCGGGCTAGGAAACCGAGTTGACTCGGTTTAGGAAACCGAGTTGACTGTTGTTAGGAAACCAAGTTGACTGGGGTTAGGAAACCGAGTTGACTCGGGCTAGGAAACCGAGTTGACTCGGGTTAGGAAACCGAGTTGACTCGGGTTAGGAAACCGAGTTGACTCGGGATAGGAAACCGAGTTGACTCGGGTTAGAAAACCGAGTTGACTCGGGCTAGGAAACCGAGTTGACTCGGGTTAGGTAACCGAGTTGACTCGGGTTAGGAAACCGAGTTGACTCGGGTTAGGAAACCGAGTTGACTCGGATAAGGAAACCGAGTTGACTCGGTTTGAGAAACCGAGTTGACTCGGGATAGGAAACCGAGTTGACTCTGGTTAGGAAACCGAGTTGACTCGGGTTAGGAAACCTAGTTGACTCGGGTTAGGAAACCGAGTTGACTCGGGTTAGGAAACCGAGTTGACTCGGGTTAGGAAACCGAATTGACTCGGGTAAGGAAATCGAGTTGACTCGGGTTAGGAAACTGAGTTGACTCGGGTTAGGAAACCGAGTTGACTGTGGTTAGGAAACCAAGTTGACTGGGGTTAGGAAACCGAGTTGACTCGGGTTAGGAAACCGAGTTGACTCGGGCTAGGAAACCGAGTTGACTAGGGTTAGGAAACCGAGTTGACTCGGGTTAGGAAACCGAGTTTTGTCGAGTAAGGAAACCGAGTTGACTCGGGTTAGCAAACCGAGTTGACTTGAGTAAGTAAACCGAGTTGACTCGGGTTAGGAAACCGAGTTGACTCGGGTTAGGAAACCGAGTTGAATCGGGTTAGGAAACCGAGTTGACTCGGGTTAGGAAACCGAGTTGAATCGGGTTAGGAAGCCAAGGAAACCGAGTTGACTCGGGTAAGGAAACCAAGTTGACTCGGGTTAGGAAACCGAGTTAACTCGGGTTAGGAAACCTTGTTAGCTCGAGTTAGGAAACCGAG
The DNA here is from genome assembly GCA_914767635.1 of Melanostoma mellinum. Classification (NCBI taxonomy): domain Eukaryota; kingdom Metazoa; phylum Arthropoda; class Insecta; order Diptera; family Syrphidae; genus Melanostoma; species Melanostoma mellinum. The sequence continues at coordinate 258,321,828 of OU612058.1, forward strand.
TTGGCTCGGGTTAGGAAACCGAGTTGGCTCGGGTTAGGAAACCGAGTTGGCTCGGGCTAGGAAACCGAGTTGGCTCGGGTTAGGAAACCGGGTTTACAAATCGATTTGGCTCGGTTTAGCAAACCGAGTTGGCTCGGGATAAGAAACCGAGTTGACTCGGGATAGGAAACCGAGTTGACCTGGGATAAGAAACCGAGTTGACTCGGGATAGGAAACCAAGTTGACTCGTGATAGGAAACCGAGTTGACTCGGGATAGGAAACCGAGTTGACTCGGGTTAGGAAACGTAGTTGACTCGGGTTAAGAAACCGAGGTGACTCGGGCTAAGAAACCGAGTTGACTCGGGTTAGGAAACCGAGTTGACTTTGGTAAGGAAACCGAGTTGGCTCGGGTTAAGAAACCGAGTTGACTCGGGTTAGGAAACCGAGTTGGCTCGGGTTAGGAAATCGAGTTGACTAGGGTTAGGAAACCGAGTTGACTCGGGTTAGGAGACCGAGTTGACTCGGGTTAGAAAACCGAGTTGACTCGGGTTAGAATACCGAGTTGACTCGGGTTAGAGAACCGAGTTGACTGGGGTTAGGAAACCGAGTTGACTCGGATTAGGAAACCGAGTTGACTCGGGTAAGGAAACCAAGTTGACTCGGGTCAGCAAACCGAGTTGACTCGGGTTAGGAAACCGAGTTGGCTCGAGTTAGGAAACCGAGTTGGCTCGGGTTAGGAAACCGAGTTGGCTCGGGTTAGGAAACCGAGTTGGTTCGGGTTAGGAAACCGAGTTGACTCGGATTAGGAAACCGGGTTGACTAGGGTTAGCAAATCGATTTGGCTCGGTTTAGCAAACCGAGTTGGCTCGGGATAGGAAACCGAGTTGACTCGGGATAGGATACCGAGTTGACTCGGGATAGGAAACCGAGTTGACTCGGGATAGGAAACCGAGTTGACTCGGGATAGGAAACCGAGTTGACTCGGGATAGGAAGCCGAGTTGACTCGGGTTAGGAAACCTAGTTGACTCGGGTAAAGAAACCGAGTTGACTCGAGCTAAGAAACCGAGTTGACTCGGGTTAGGAAACCGAGTTGACTGGGGTAAGGAAACCGAGTTGGCTCGGGTAAGCAGACCGTGTTGACTCGGGATAGGAAACCGACTTGGCTCGGGTAAGCAGACCGAGTTGACTCGGGATAGGAAACCGAGTTGACTCGGGTTAGGAAACCGAGTTGACTCGGGTTAGGAAACCGAGTTGACTCGGGTAAGCAGACCGAGTTCACTCGGGTTAGCAGACCGAGTTGACTCGGGTCAGCAAACCGAGTTGACTCGGGTTAGGAAACCGAGTTGACTCGATTAAAGAAACCGAGTTGACTCGGGTTAGAAAACCGAGTTGACTCGGGTTAGGAAACCGAGTTGACTCGGGTTAGGAGACCGAGTTGACTCGGGTTAGGAAACCGAGTTGACTCGGGTTAGGAAACCGAGTTGACTCGGGTAAGCAGACCGAGTTCACTCGGGTTAGCAGACCGAGTTGACTCGGGTCAGCAAACCGAGTTGACTCGGGTTAGGAAACCGAGTTGACTCGATTAAAGAAACCGAGTTGACTCGGGTTAGGAAACCGAGTTGACTCGGGTTAGGAAACCGAGTTGACTCGGGTTAGGAAACCGAGTTGACTCGGGTTAGGAAACCGAGTTGACTCGGGTAAGCAGACCGAGTTCACTCGGGTTAGCAGACCGAGTTGACTCGGGTCAGCAAACCGAGTTGACTCGGGTTAGGAAACCGAGTTGACTCGATTAAAGAAACCGAGTTGACTCGGGTTAGGAAACCGAGTTGACTCGGGTTAGGAAACCGAGTTGACTCGGGTTAGGAAACCGAGTTGACTCGGGTAAGCAGACCGAGTTCACTCGGGTTAGCAGACCGAGTTGACTCGGGTCAGCAAACCGAGTTGACTCGGGTTAGGAAACCGAGTTGACTCGGGTTAGGAGACCGAGTTGACTCGGGTTAGAAAACCGAGTTGACTCGGGTTAGAAAACCGAGTTGACTCGGGTAAGCAGACCGAGTTCACTCGGGTTAGCAGACCGAGTTGACTCGGGTCAGCAAACCGAGTTGACTCGGGTTAGGAAACCGAGTTGACTCGATTAAAGAAACCGAGTTGACTCGGGTTAGGAAACCGAGTTGACTCGGGTTAGGAAACCGAGTTGACTCGGGTTAGGAAACCGAGTTGACTCGGGTTAGGAAACCGAGTTGACTCGGGTTAGGAAACCGAGTTGACTCGGGTAAGCAGACCGAGTTCACTCGGGTTAGCAGACCGAGTTGACTCGGGTCAGCAAACCGAGTTGACTCGGGTTAGGAAACCGAGTTGACTCGATTAAAGAAACCGAGTTGACTCGGGTTAGGAAACCGAGTTGACTCGGGTTAGGAAACCGAGTTGACTCGGGTTAGGAAACCGAGTTGACTCGGGTAAGCAGACCGAGTTCACTCGGGTTAGCAGACCGAGTTGACTCGGGTCAGCAAACCGAGTTGACTCGGGTTAGGAAACCGAGTTGACTCGGGTTAGGAGACCGAGTTGACTCGGGTTAGAAAACCGAGTTGACTCGGGTTAGAAAACCGAGTTGACTCGGGTTAGGAAACCGAGTTGACTCGGGTTAGGAAACCGAGTTTACTCGGGTAAGCAGACCGAGTTCACTCGGGTTAGCAGACCGAGTTGACTCGGGTCAGCAAACCGAGTTGACTCGGGTTAGGAAACCGAGTTGACTCGATTAAAGAAACCGAGTTGACTCGGGTTAGGAAACCGAGTTGACTCGGGTTAGGAAACCGAGTTGACTCGGGCTAGGAAACCGAGTTGACTCGGGTAAGCAGACCGAGTTCACTCGGGTTAGCAGACCGAGTTGACTCGGGTCAGCAAACCGAGTTGACTCGGGTTAGGAAACCGAGTTGACTCGATTAAAGAAACCGAGTTGACTCGGGTTAGGAAACCGAGTTGACTCGGGTTAGGAAACCGAGTTGACTCGGTTTAGGAAACCGAGTTGACTCGGGTTAGGAAACCGAGTTGACTCGGGTTAGGAAACCGAGTTGACTCGGGTTAGGAAACCGAGTTGACTCGGGTAAGCAGGCCGAGTTCACTCGGGTTAGCAGACCGAGTTGACTCGGGTCAGCAAACCGAGTTGACTCGGGTTAGGAAACCGAGTTGACTGGTTTTAGGAAACCGAGTTGACTCGGGTTAGGAAACCGAGTTGACTCGGGTTAGGAAACCGAGTTGACTCGGGTAAAGAAACCGAGTTGAGTCGGGTTAGGAAACCGAGTTGATTCGGGATAGGAAACCGAGTTGACTCGGGATAGGAAACCGAGTTGACTCGAGTTAGGAAACCGAGTTGACTCGAGTTAGGAAACCGAGTTGACTCGGGTTAGGAAACCGAGTTGACTCGGGTTAGGAAACCGAGTTGACTCGGGTTAGGAAACCGAGTTGACTCGGGTTAGGAAACCGAGTTGACTCGGGTTAGGATACCGAGTTGACTCAGGTTAGAAAACCGAGTTGACTCGAGTTAGAAAACCGAGTTGACTCGGGTTAGAAAACCGAGTTGACTGGGGTTAGGAAACCGAGTTGACTCGGATTAGGAAACCGAGTTGACTCGGGTTAGGAAACCGAGTTGACTCGGGTTTGGAAAACGAGTTGACTCGGGTTAGGAAACCGAGTTGACTCGGGTTAGGAAACCGAGTCGACTCGGGTTAGGAAACCGAGTTGACTCGGGTTAGGAAACCGAGTTGACTCGGGTTAGGAAACCGAGTTGACTCGGGTTAGGAAACCGAGTTGACTCGGGTTAGGAAACCGAGTTGACTCGGGTTAGGAAACCGAGATGACTAGGGTTAGGAAACCGAGTTGACTCGGGTTAGGAAACCGAGTTGGATCGAGTTAGGAAACCGAGTTGGCTCGGGTTAGGAAACCGAGTAGACTCGGGTTAGCAAACCGAGTTGACTTGAGTAAGGAAACCGAGTTGACTCGGGTCAGCAAACCGAGTTGACTCGGGTTAGGAAACCGAGTTGACTCGGGTTAGGAAACCGAGTTGACTCGGGTTAGGAAACCGAGTCGACTCGGGTTAGGAAACCGAGTTGACTCGGGTTAGGAAACCGAGTTGACTCGGGTTAGGAAACCGAGTTGACTCGGGTTAGGAAACCGAGTTGACTCGGGTTAGGAAACCGAGTTGACTCGGGTCAGCAAACCGAGTTGACTCGGGTTAGGAAACCGAGTTGACTCGGGTTAGGAAACCGAGATGACTAGGGTTAGGAAACCGAGTTGACTCGGGTTAGGAAACCGAGTTGGATCGAGTTAGGAAACCGAGTTGGCTCGGGTTAGGAAACCGAGTAGACTCGGGTTAGCAAACCGAGTTGACTTGAGTAAGGAAACCGAGTTGACTCGGGTCAGCAAACCGAGTTGACTCGGGTTAGGAAACCGAGTTGATTTGGGTTAGGAAACCGAGTTGGCTCGAGTTAGGAAACCGAGTTGGCTCGGGTTAGGAAACCGAGTTGACTTGAGTAAGGAAACCGAGTTGACTCGGGTTAGGAAACCGAGTTGAATCGGGTTAGGAAGCCAAGGAAACCGAGTTGACTCGGGTAAGCAGACCGAGTTCACTCGGGTTAGCAGACCGAGTTGACTCGGGTCAGCAAACCGAGTTGACTCGGGTTAGGAAACCGAGTTGACTCGGGATAGGAAACCGAGTTGACTCGGGTTAGCAGACCGAGTTGACTCGGGTCAGCAAACCGAGTTGACTCGGGTTAGGAAACCGAGTTGACTCGGGTTAGGAAACCGAGTTGACTCGGGTTAGGAAACCGAGTTGACTCGGGTTAGGAAACCGAGTTGACTCGGGTTAGGAAACCGAGTTGACTCGGGTTAGGAAACCGAGTTGACTCGGGTTAGGAAACCGAGTTGACTCGGGTTAGGAAACCGAGCTGACTCGGGTTAGCAGACCGAGTTGACTCGGGTTAGCAGACCGAGTTGACTCGGGTTAGCAGACCGAGTTGACTCGGGTTAGCAGACCGAGTTGACTCGGGCTAGGAAACCGAGTTGACTCGGGTTAGGAAACCGAGTTGACTGTGGTTAGGAAACCAAGTTGACTGGGGTTAGGAAACCGAGTTGACTCGTACTAGGAAACCGAGTTGACTCGGGCTAACCGAGTTGACTCGGGTTAGGAAACCGAGTTGACTCGGGATAGGAAACCGAGTTGACTCGGGTTAGAAAACCGAGTTGACTCGGGTTAGGAAACCGAGTTGACTCGGGTTAGGTAACCGAGTTGACTCGGGTTAGGAAACCGAGTTGACTCGGGTTAGGAAACCGAGTTGACTCGGGATAGGAAACCGAGTTGACTCTGGTTAGGAAACCGAGTTGACTCGGGTTAGGAAACCTAGTTGACTCGGGTTAGGAAACCGAGTTGACTCGGGTTAGGAAACCGAGTTGACTCGGGTTAGGAAACCGAATTGACTCGGGTAAGGAAATCGAGTTGACTCGGGTTAGGAAACCGAGTTGACTCGGGTTAGGAAACTGAGTTGACTCGGGTTAGGAAACCGAGTTGACTGTGGTTAGGAAACCAAGTTGACTTTGGTTAGGAAACCGAGTTGACTCGGGTTAGGAAACCGAGTTGACTCGGGCTAGGAAACCGAGTTGACTCGGGTTAGGAAACCGAGTTGACTCGGGTTAGGAAGCCGAGTTGGGTCGAGTAAGGAAACCGAGTTGACTCGGGTTAGCAAACCGAGTTGACTTGAGTAAGTAAACCGAGTTGACTCGGGTTAGGAAACCGAGTTGACTCGGGTTAGGAAACCGAGTTGACTCGGGTTAGGAAACCGAGTTGACTCGGGTTAGGAAACCGAGTTGGCTCGAGTTAGGAAACCGAGTTGGCTCGGGTTAGGAAACCGAGTTGGCTCGGGCTAGGAAACCGAGTTGGCTCGGGTTAGGAAACCGGGTTGACAAATCGATTTGGCTCGGTTTAGCAAACCGAGTTGGCTCGGGATAGGAAACCGAGTTGACTCGGGATAGGAAACCGAGTTGACCTGGGATAAGAAACCGAGTTGACTCGGGATAGGAAACCGAGTTGACTCGGGATAGGAAACCGAGTTGACTCGGGATAGGAAACCGAGTTGACTCGGGTTAGGAAACCTAGTTGACTCGGGTTAAGAAACCGAGGTGACTCGGGCTAAGAAACCGAGTTGACTCGGGTTAGGAAACCGAGTTGACTTTGGTAAGGAAACCGAGTTGACTCGGGTTAGGAAACCGAGTTGGCTCGGGTTAGGAAATCGAGTTGACTCGGGTTAGGAAACCGAGTTGACTCGGGTTAGGAGACCGAGTTGACTCGGGTTAGAAAACCGAGTTGACTCGGGTTAGAATACCGAGTTGACTCGGGTTAGAGAACCGAGTTGACTGGGGTTAGGAAACCGAGTTGACTCGGATTAGGAAACCGAGTTGACTCGGGTTAGGAAACCAAGTTGACTCGGGTCAGCAAACCGAGTTGACTCGGGTTAGGAAACCGAGTTGGCTCGAGTAAGGAAACCGAGTTGGCTCGGGTTAGGAAACCGAGTTGGCTCGGGTTAGGAAACCGAGTTGGCTCGGGTTAGGAAACCGAGTTGACTCGGGATAGGAAACCGGGTTGACTAGGGTTAGCAAATCGATTTGGCTCGGTTTAGCAAACCGAGTTGGCTCGGGATAGGAAACCGAGTTGACTCGGGATAGGATACCGAGTTGACTCGGGATAGGAAACCGAGTTGACTCGGGATAGGAAACCGAGTTGACTCGGGATAGGAAACCGAGTTGACTCGGGATAAGAAGCCGAGTTGACTCGGGTTAGGAAACCTAGTTGACTCGGATAAAGACACCGAGTTGACTCGAGCTAAGAAACCGAGTTGACTCGGGTTAGGAAACCGAGTTGACTGGGGTAAGGAAACCGAGTTGGCTCGGGTAAGCAGACCGAGTTGACTCGGGATAGGAAACCGACTTGGCTTGGGTTAGGAAACCGAGTTGACTCGGGTTAGGAAACCGAGTTGACTCGGGTTAGGAGACCGAGTTGACTCGGGTTAGAAAACCGAGTTGACTCGGGTTAGGAAACCGAGTTGACTCGGGTAAGCAGACTCGAGCTAAGAAACCGAGTTGACTCGGGTTAGGAAACCGAGTTGACTGGGGTAAGGAAACCGAGTTGGCTCGGGTAAGCAGACCGAGTTGACTCGGGATAGGAAACCGACTTGGCTCGGGTTAGGAAACCGAGTTGACTCGGGTTAGGAAACCGAGTTGACTCGGGTAAGCAGACCGAGTTCACTCGGGTTAGCAGACCGAGTTGACTCGGGTCAGCAAACCGAGTTGACTCGGGTTAGGAAACCGAGTTGACTCGATTAAAGAAACCGAGTTGACTCGGGTTAGGAAACCGAGTTGACTCGGGCTAGGAAACCGAGTTGACTCGGGTTAGGAAACCGAGTTGACTCGGGTTAGGAAACCGAGTTGACTCGGGTTAGGAAACCGAGTTGACTCGGGTTAGGAAACCGAGTTGACTCGGGTAAGCAGACTCGAGCTAAGAAACCGAGTTGACTCGGGTTAGGAAACCGAGTTGACTGGGGTAAGGAAACCGAGTTGGCTCGGGTAAGCAGACCGAGTTGACTCGGGATAGGAAACCGACTTGGCTCGGGTTAGGAAACCGAGTTGACTCGGGTTAGGAAACCGAGTTGACTCGGGTTAGGAAACCGAGTTGACTCGGGTAAGCAGACCGAGTTCACTCGGGTTAGCAGACCGAGTTGACTCGGGTCAGCAAACCGAGTTGACTCGGGTTAGGAAACCGAGTTGACTCGATTAAAGAAACCGAGTTGACTCGGGTTAGGAAACCGAGTTGACTCGGGTAAGCAGACCGAGTTCACTCGGGTAAGCAGACCGAGTTGACTCGGGTCAGCAAACCGAGTTGACTCGGGTTAGGAAACCGAGTTGACTCGGGTTAGGAAACCGAGTTGACTCGGGTTAGAAAACCGAGTTGACTCGGGTTAGGAAACCGAGTTGACTCGGGTTAGGAAACCGAGTTGACTCGGGATAGGAAACCGAGTTGACTCGGGATAGGAAACCGAGTTGACTCGAGTTAGGAAACCGAGTTGACTCGGGTTAGGAAACCGAGTTGACTCGGGTTAGGATACCGAGTTGACTCGGGTTAGGAAACCGAGTTGGCTCGGTTTAGGAAACTGAGTTGGCTCGGGCTTGGAAACCGAGTTGACTCGGGTTAGGAAACCGAGTTGACTCGGGTTAGGAAACCGAGTTGGCTCGAGCAAGGAAACCGAGTTGACTCGGGTTAGCAAACCGAGTTGACTTGAGTAAGGAAACCGAGTTGACTGGGGTAAGGAAACCGAGTTAGCTCGGGTAAGCAGACCGTGTTGACTCGGGTTAGGAAACCGAGTTGGCTCGGGTTAGGAAACCAAGTTGACTCGGGTTAGAAAACCGAGTTGACTCGGGTTAGAAAACCGAGTTGACTGGGGTTAGGAAACCGAGTTGACTCGGGTTAGAAAACCGAGTTGACTCGGGTTAGGAAACCGAGTTGACTCGGGTTAGGAAACCGAGTTGACTCGGGTTAGGAAACCGAGTTGACTCGGGTTAGGAAACCGAGTTGACTCGGGTTAGGAAACCGAGTTGACTCGGGTTAGAAAACCGAGTTGACTCGGGTTAGGAAACCGAGTTGACTCGGGTAAAGAAACCGAGTTGACTCGGGTTAGGAAACCGAGTTGACTCGGGTTAGGAAACCGAGTTGACTCGGGTTAGGAAACCGAGTTGACTCGGGTTAGGAAACCGAGTTGACTCGGGTTAGGAAACCGAGTTGACTCGGGTTAGGAAACCGAGTTGACTCGGGTTAGGAAACCGAGTTGACTCGGGTTAGGAAACCGAGTTGACTCGGGTTAGGAAACCGAGTTGACTCGGGTAAGCAGACCGAGTTCACTCGGGTTAGCAGACCGAGTTGACTCGGGTCAGCAAACCGAGTTGACTCGGGTTAGGAAACCGTGTTGACTCGGGATAGGAAACCGAGTTGACTCGGGTTAGGAAACCGAGCTGACTCGGGTTAGGAAACCGAGTTGAATCGGGTTAGGAAACCGAGTTGACTCGGGTTAGGAAACCGAGTTGACTCGGGTGAGGAAACCGAGTTGACTCGGGTTAGGAAACCGAGTTGACTGGGGTTAGGAAACCGAGTTGACTGGGGTTAGGAAACCGAGTTGACTGGGGTTAGGAAACCGAGTTGACTCGGGTTAGGAAACCGAGTTGACTCGGGTTAGGAAACCGAGTTGACTCGGGTTAGGAAACCGAGTTGACTCGGGTTAGGAAACCGAGTTGACTCGGGTTAGGAAACCGAGTTGGATCAAGTTAGGAAACCGAGTTGGCTCGGGTTAGGAAACCGAGTAGACTCGGGTTAGCAAACCGAGTTGACTTGAGTAAGGAAACCGAGTTGACTCGGGTCAGCAAACCGAGTTGACTCGGGTTAGGAAACTGAGTTGACTCGGGTTAGGAAACCAAGTTGACTGGGGCTAGGAAACCAAGTTGACTGGGGTTAGGAAACCGAGTTGACTCGGGTTAGGAAACCGAGTTGACTCGGGTTAGGAAACCGAGTTGACTCGGGAAAGGAAACCGAGTTGACTCATGATAGGAAACCGAGTTGACTCGGGATGGGAAACCGAGTTGACTCGGGTTAGAAAACCGAGTTGAGTCGGGTTAGAAAACCGAGTTGACTCGGGTTAGGTAACCCGAGTTGACTCGGGTTAGGAAACCGAGTTGACTCGGGTTAGGAAACCGAGTTGACTCGGGTTAGGAAACCGAGTTGACTCGGGTTAGGAAACCGAGTTGACTCGGGTTAGGAAACCGAGTTGACTCGGGTTAGGAAACCGAGTTGACTCGGGTTAGCAGACCGAGTTGACTCGGGTTAGCAGACCGAGTTGACTCGGGTTAGCAGACCGAGTTGACTCGGGTCAGCAAACCGAGTTGACTGGGGTTAGGAAACCGAGTTGACTCGGGTTAGGAAACCGAGTTGACTCGGGTTAGGAAACCGAGTTGACTCGGGTTAGCAGACCGAGTTGACTCGGGTCAGCAAACCGAGTTGACTCGGGTTAGGAAACCGAGTTGACTCGGGTTAGAAAACCGAGTTGACTCGGGTTAGGAAACCGAGTTGACTCGGGTTAGGAAACCGAGTTGACTCGGGTTAGGAAACCGAGTTGACTCGGGTTAGGAAACCGAGTTGACTCGGGTTAGGAAACCGAGTTGACTCGGGTTAGGAAACCGAGTTGACTCGGGTTAGGAAACCGAGTTGACTCGGGTAAAGAAACCGAGTTGACTCGGGTTAGGAAACCGAGTTGACTCGGGTTAGGAAACCGAGTTGACTCGGGTTAGGAAACCAAGTTGACTGGGGTTAGGAAACCGAGTTGACTCGGGTTAGGAAACCGAGTTGACTCGGGTTAGAAAACCGAGTTGACTCGGGATAGGAAACCGAGTTGACTCATGATAGGAAACCAAGTTGACTGGGGTTAGGAAACCGAATTGACTTGGGTTAAGAAACCGAGTTGACTCGGGATAGGAAACCGAGTTGACTCATGATAGGAAACCGAGTTGACTCGGGTTAGGAAACCGAGTTGACTCGGGTTAGGAAACTGAGTTGACTCGGGTTAGGAAACCGAGTTGATTCGCTTTAGGAAAACGAGTTGACTCGGGTTAGGAAACCGAGTTGACTCGGGTTAGGAAACCGAGTTGACTCGGGTTAGGAAACCGAGTTGACTCGGGTTAGGAAACCGAGTTGACTCGGGTTAGGAAACCGAGTTGACTCGGGTAAGCAGACCGAGTTGACTCGGGTCAGCAAACCGAGTTGACTCGGGTTAGGAAACCGAGTTTAATCGGGTTAGGAAACCGAGTTGACTCGGGTTAGGAAACCGAGTTGACTCGGGTTAGGAAACCGAGTTGACTCGGGTTAGGAAACCGAGTTGACTCGGGTTAGGAAACCGAGTTGACTCGGGTTAGGAAACCGAGTTGACTCGGGTTAGGAAACCGAGTTGACTCGGGTTAGGAAACCGAGTTGACTCGGGTTAGGAAACCGAGTTGACTTGGGTTAGAAAACCGAGTTGACTCGGGTTAGGAAACCGAGTTGACTCGGGTTAGGAAACCGAGTTGACTCGGGTTAGGAAACCGAGTTGACTCGGGTTAGGAAACCGAGTTGACTCGGGTTAGCAGACCGAGTTGACTCGGGTTAGCAGACCGAGTTGACTCGGGTTAGCAGACCGAGTTGACTCGGGTCAGCAAACCGAGTTGACTCGGGTTAGGAAACCGAGTTGACTCGGGTTAGGAAACCGAGTTGACTCGGGTTAGGAAACCGAGTTGACTCGGGTTAGGAAACCGAGCTGACTCGGGTTAGCAGACCGAGTTGACTCGGGTTAGCAGACCGAGTTGACTCGGGTTAGCAGACCGAGTTGACTCGGGTTAGCAGACCGAGTTGACTCGGGCTAGGAAACCGAGTTGACTCGGGTTAGGAAACCGAGTTGACTGTGGTTAGGAAACCAAGTTGACTGGGGTTAGGAAACCGAGTTGACTCGGGCTAGGAAACCGAGTTGACTCGGGTTAGGAAACCGAGTTGACTCGGGTTAGGAAACCGAGTTGACTCGGGTTAGGAAACCGAGTTGACTCGGGATAGGAAACCGAGTTGACTCGGGTTAGAAAACCGAGTTGACTCGGATTAGGAAACCGAGTTGACTCGGGTTAGGTAACCGAGTTGACTCGGGTTAGGAAACTGAGTTGACTCGGGTTAGGAAAACAAGTTGACTCGGGTTAGGAAACCGAGTTGACTCGGTTTGAGAAACCGAGTTGACTCGGGATAGGAAACCGAGTTGACTCTGGTTAGGAAACCGAGTTGACTCGGGTTAGGAAACCTAGTTGACTCGGGTTAGGAAACCGAGTTGACTCGGGTTAGGAAACCGAGTTGACTCGGGTTAGGAAACCGAGTTGACTCGGGTTAGGAAACCGAATTGACTCGGGTAAGGAAATCGAGTTGACTCGGGTTAGGAAACCGAGTTGACTCGGGTTAGGAAACTGAGTTGACTCGGGTTAGGAAACCGAGTTGACTGTGGTTAGGAAACCGAGTTGACTGGGGTTAGGAAACCGAGTTGACTCGGGTTAGGAAACCGAGTTGACTCGGGCTAGGAAACCGAGTTGACTAGGGTTAGGAAACCGAGTTGACTCGGGTTAGATAACCGAGTTGGGTCGAGTAAGGAAACCGAGCTGACTCGGGCTAGCAAACCGAGTTGACTTGAGTAAGGAAACCGAGTTGACTCGGGTTAGGAAACCGAGTTGAATCGGGTTAGGAAGCCAAGGAAACCGAGTTGACTCGGGTAAGCAGACCGAGTTCACTCGGGTTAGCAAACCGAGTTGACTCGGGTCAGCAAACCGAGTTGACTCGGGTTAGGAAACCGAGTTGACTCGGGATAGGAAACCGAGTTGACTCGGGTTAGGAAACCGAGTTGACTCGGGTTAGGAAACCGAGTTGAATCGGGTTAGGAAACCGAGTTGACTCGGGTTAGGAAACCGAGTTGACTCGGGTTAGGAAACCGAGTTGGCTCGGGTTAGGAAACCGAGTTGACTCGGGTTAGGAAACCGAGTTGACTCGGGTTAGGCAACCGAGTTGACTCGGGTTAGGAAACCGAGTTGACTCGGGTTAGGAAACCGAGTTGACTCGGGTTAGGAAACCGAGTTGACTCAGGTTAGGAAACCGAGTTGACTCGGGTTAGGAAACCGAGTTGACTCGGGTTAGGAAACCGAGTTGACTCGGGTTAGGAAACCGAGTTGACTCGGGTTAGGAAACCGAGTTGACTCGGGTTAGGAAACCGAGTTGACTCGGGTTAGGAAACCGAGTTGACTCGGGTTAGGAAACCGAGTTGACTCGGTTTGAGAAACCGAGTTGACTCGGGATAGGAAACCGAGTTGACTCTGGTTAGAAAACCGAGTTGACTCGGGTTAGGAAACCGAGTTGACTCGGGTTAGGAAACCGAGTTGACTCGGGTTAGGAAACCGAGTTGACTCGGGCTAGGAAACCGAATTGACTCGGGTTAGGAAATCGAGTTGACTCGGGTTAGGAAAGCGAGTTGACTCGGGTTAGGAAACTGAGTTGACTCGGGTTAGGAAACCGAGTTGACTGTGGTTAGGAAACCAAGTTGACTGGGGTTAGGAAACCGAGTTGACTCGGGTTAAGAAACCGAGTTGACTCGGGTTAGGAAACCGAGTTGACTCGGGCTAGGAAACCGAGTTGACTAGGGTTAGGAAACCGAGTTGACTCGGGTTAGGAAACCGAGTTGGGTCGAGTTAGGAAACCGAGTTGACTCGGGTTAGCAAACCGAGTTGACTTGAGTAAGGAAACCGAGTTGACTCGGGTTAGGAAACCGAGTTGACTCGGGTTAGGAAACCGAGTTGACTCGGGTTAGGAAACCGAGTTGACTCGGGTAAGGAAACCGAGTTGAATCGGGTTAGGAAGCCAAGGAAACCGAGTTGACTCGGGTAAGGAAACCAAGTTGACTAGGGTTAGGAAACCGAGTTAACTCGGTTTAGGAAACCGAGTTGGCTCGGGTTAGGAAACCGAGTTGGCTCGGGTTAGGAAACCGAGTTGGCTCGGGTTAGGAAACCGAGTTGAATCGGGTTAGGAAACCTGGTTGACAAATCGATTTCGCTCGGTTTAGCAAACCGAGTTGGCTCGGGATAGGAAACCGAGTTGACTCGGGATAGGAAACCGAGTTGACCTGGGATAAGAAACCGAGTTGACTCGGGATAGGAAACCGAGTTGACTCGGGATAGGAAACCGAGTTGACTCGGGATAGGAAACCGAGTTGACTCGGGATAGGAAACCGAGTTGACTCGGGTTAGGAAACCTAGTTGACTCGGGTTAAGAAACCGAGGTGACTCGGGCTAAGAAACTGAGTTGACTCGGGTTAGGAAACCGAGTTGACTCGGGTTAGGAAACCGAGTTGACTCGGGTTAGGAAACCGAGTTGACTCGGGTTAGGAAACCGAGTTGGCTCGGGTTAGGAAACCGAGTTGACTCGGGATAGGAAACCGAGTTGACTCTTGATAGGAAACCGAGTTGACTCGGGTTAGGAAACCGAGTTGGCTCGGGATAGGAAACCGAGTTGACTCGGGATAGGAAACCGAGTTGACTCGGGATAGGAAACCGAGTTGACTCGGGATAGGAAACCGAGTTGACTCGGGATTGGAAACCGAGTTGACTCGGGATAGGAAACCGAGTTGACTCGGGATAGGAAACCAAGTTGACTCGGGATAGGAAACCGAGTTGACTCGGGATAGGAAACCGAGTTGACTCGGGTTAGGAAACCTGGTTGACTCGGGTTAAGAAACCGAGTTGACTCATGCTAAGAAACCGAGTTGACTCGGGTTAGAAAACCGAGTTGACTGGGGTAAGGAAACCGAGTTGGCTCGGGTTAAGAAACCGAGTTGACTCGGGTTAGGAAAACGAGTTGGCTCGGGTTAGGAAACCGAGTTGACTCGGGTTAGGAAACCGAGTTGACTCGGGTTAGGAGACCGAGTTGACTCAGGTTAGAAAACCGAGTTGACTCGGGTTAGAAAACCGAGTTGACTCGGGTTAGAAAACCGAGTTGACTCGGGTTAGGAAACCGAGTTGACTCGGGTTAGGAAACCGAGTTGACTCGGGTTAGGAAACCGAGTTGACTCGGGTTAGGAAACCGAGTTGACTCGGGTTAGGAAACCGAGTTGACTCGGGTTAGGAAACCGAGTTGACTCGGGTGAGGAAACCGAGTTGACTCGGGTTAGGAAACCGAGTTGACTGGGGTTAGGAAACCGAGTTGACTCGGGTTAGGAAACCGAGTTGGATCGAGTTAGGAAACCGAGTTGGCTCGGGTTAGGAAACCGAGTTGACTCGGGTTAGCAAACCGAGTTGACTTGAGTAAGGAAACCGAGTTGACTCGGGTCAGCAAACCGAGTTGACTCGGGTTAGGAAACTGAGTTGACTCGGGTTAGGAAACCAAGTTGACTGGGGCTAGGAAACCAAGTTGACTGGGGTTAGGAAACCGAGTTGACTCGGGTTAGGAAACCGAGTTGGCTCGAGTTAGGAAACCGAGCTGGCTCGGGTTAGGAAACCGAGTTGACTTGAGTAAGGAAACCGAGTTGACTCGGGTTAGGAAACCGAGTTGAATCGGGTTAGGAAGCCAAGGAAATCGAGTTGACTCGGGTAAGCAGACCGAGTTCACTCGGGTTAGCAAACCGAGTTGACTCGGGTCAGCAAACCGAGTTGACTCGGGTTAGGAAACCGAGTTGACTCGGGATAGGAAACCGAGTTGACTCGGGTTAGGAAACCGAGTTGACTCGGGTTAGGAAACCGAGTTGACTCGGGTTAGGAAACCGAGTTGAATCGGGTTAGGAAACCGAGTTGACTCGGGTTAGGAAACCGAGTTGGCTCGGGTTAGGAAACCGAGTTGACTCGGGTTAGGAAACCGAGTTGACTCGGGTTAGGCAACCGAGTTGACTCGGGTTAGGAAACCGAGTTGACTCGGGTTAGGAAACCGAGTTGACTCGGGTTAGGAAACCGAGTTGACTCAGGTTAGGAAACCGAGTTTACTCGGGTTAGGAAACCGAGTTGACTCGGGTTAGGAAACCGAGTTGACTCGGGTTAGGAAACCGAGTTGACTCGGGTTAGGAAACCGAGTTGACTCGGGTTAGGAAACCGAGTTGACTCGGTTTGAGAAACCGAGTTGACTCGGGATAGGAAACCGAGTTGACTCTGGTTAGAAAACCGAGTTGACTCGGGTTAGGAAACCGAGTTGAATCGGGTTAGGAAACCGAGTTGACTCGGGTTAGGAAACCGAGTTGACTCGGGTTAGGAAACCGAATTGACTCGGGTTAGGAAATCGAGTTGACTCGGGTTAGGAAAGCGAGTTGACTCGGGTTAGGAAACTGAGTTGACTCGGGTTAGGAAACCGAGTTGACTGTGGTTAGGAAACCAAGTTGACTGGGGTTAGGAAACCGAGTTGACTCGGGTTAGGAAACCGAGTTGACTCGGGTTAGGAAACCGAGTTGACTCGGGCTAGGAAACCGAGTTGACTAGGGTTAGGAAACCGAGTTGACTCGGGTTAGGAAACCGAGTTGGGTCGAGTTAGGAAACCGAGTTGACTCGGGTTAGCAAACCGAGTTGACTTGAGTAAGGAAACCGAGTTGACTCGGGTTAGGAAACCGAGTTGACTCGGGTTAGGAAACCGAGTTGACTCGGGTTAGGAAACCGAGTTGACTCGGGTAAGGAAACCGAGTTGAATCGGGTTAGGAAGCCAAGGAAACCGAGTTGACTCGGGTAAGGAAACCAAGTTGACTAGGGTTAGGAAAGCGAGTTAACTCGGGTTAGGAAACCGAGTTGGCTCGAGTTAGGAAACCGAGTTGGCTCGGGTTAGGAAACCGAGTTGGCTCGGGTTAGGAAACCGAGTTGGCTCGGGTTAGGAAACCGAGTTGACTCGGGTTAGGAAACCTGGTTGACAAATCGATTTCGCTCGGTTTAGCAAACCGAGTTGGCTCGGGATAGGAAACCGAGTTGACTCGGGATAGGAAACCGAGTTGACCTGGGATAAGAAACCGAGTTGACTCGGGATAGGAAACCGAGTTGACTCGGGATAGGAAACCGAGTTGACTCGGGATAGGAAACCGAGTTGACTCGGGATAGGAAACCGAGTTGACTCGGGTTAGGAAACCTAGTTGACTCGGGTTAAGAAACCGAGGTGACTCGGGCTAAGAAACCGAGTTGACTCGGGTTAGGAAACCGAGTTGACTTTGGTAAGGAAACCGAGTTGGCCCGGGTTAAGAAACCGAGTTGACTCGGGTTAGGAAACCGAGTTGGCTCGGGTTAGGAAACCGAGTTGGCTCGGGTTAGGAGACCGAGTTGACTCGGGTTAGAAAACCGAGTTGACTTTGGTAAGGAAACCGAGTTGGCCCGGGTTAAGAAACCGAGTTGACTCGGGTTAGGAGACCGAGTTGACTCGGGTTAGAAAACCGAGTTGACTCGGGTTAGAATACCGAGTTGACTCGGGTTAGAGAACCGAGTTGACTGGGGTTAGGAAACCGAGTTGACTCGGGTTAGGAAAGCGAGCTGGCTCGGGTTAGGAAACCGAGTTGACTTGAGTAAGGAAACCGAGTTGACTCGGGTTAGGAAACCGAGTTGAATCGGGTTAGGAAGCCAAGGAAATCGAGTTGACTCGGGTAAGCAGACCGAGTTCACTCGGGTTAGCAAACCGAGTTGACTCGGGTCAGCAAACCGAGTTGACTCGGGTTAGGAAACCGAGTTGACTCGGGATAGGAAACCGAGTTGACTCGGGTTAGGAAACCGAGTTGACTCGGGTTAGGAAACCGAGTTGAATCGGGTTAGGAACCCGAGTTGACTCGGGTTAGGAAACCGAGTTGGCTCGGGTTAGGAAACCGAGTTGACTCGGGTTAGGAAACCGAGTTGACTCGGGTTAGGAAACCGAGTTGACTCGGGTTAGGAAACCGAGTTGACTCGGGTTAGGAAACCGAGTTGACTCAGGTTAGGAAACCGAGTTTACTCGGGTTAGGAAACCGAGTTGACTCGGGTTAGGAAACCGAGTTGACTCGGGTTAGGAAACCGAGTTGACTCGGGTTAGGAAACCGAGTTGACTCGGGTTAGGAAACCGAGTTGACTCGGGTTAGGAAACCGAGTTGACTCGGTTTGAGAAACCGAGTTGACTCGGGATAGGAAACCGAGTTGACTCTGGTTAGAAAACCGAGTTGACTCGGGTTAGGAAACCGAGTTGAATCGGGTTAGGAAACCGAGTTGACTCGGGTTAGGAAACCGAGTTGACTCGGGTTAGGAAACCGAATTGACTCGGGTTAGGAAATCGAGTTGACTCGGGTTAGGAAAGCGAGTTGACTCGGGTTAGGAAACTGAGTTGACTCGGGTTAGGAAACCGAGTTGACTGTGGTTAGGAAACCAAGTTGACTGGGGTTAGGAAACCGAGTTGACTCGGGTTAGGAAACCGAGTTGACTCGGGTTAGGAAACCGAGTTGACTCGGGCTAGGAAACCGAGTTGACTAGGGTTAGGAAACCGAGTTGACTCGGGTTAGGAAACCGAGTTGGGTCGAGTTAGGAAACCGAGTTGACTCGGGTTAGCAAACCGAGTTGACTTGAGTAAGGAAACCGAGTTGACTCGGGTTAGGAAACCGAGTTGACTCGGGTTAGGAAACCGAGTTGACTCGGGTTAGGAAACCGAGTTGACTCGGGTAAGGAAACCGAGTTGAATCGGGTTAGGAAGCCAAGGAAACCGAGTTGACTCGGGTAAGGAAACCAAGTTGACTAGGGTTAGGAAACCGAGTTAACTCGGGTTAGGAAACCGAGTTGGCTCGAGTTAGGAAACCGAGTTGGCTCGGGTTAGGAAACCGAGTTGGCTCGGGTTAGGAAACCGAGTTGGCTCGGGTTAGGAAACCGAGTTGACTCGGGTTAGGAAACCTGGTTGACAAATCGATTTCGCTCGGTTTAGCAAACCGAGTTGGCTCGGGATAGGAAACCGAGTTGACTCGGGATAGGAAACCGAGTTGACCTGGGATAAGAAACCGAGTTGACTCGGGATAGGAAACCGAGTTGACTCGGGATAGGAAACCGAGTTGACTCGGGATAGGAAACCGAGTTGACTCGGGATAGGAAACCGAGTTGACTCGGGTTAAGAAACCTAGTTGACTCGGGTTAAGAAACCGAGGTGACTCGGGCTAAGAAACCGAGTTGACTCGGGTTAGGAAACCGAGTTGACTTTGGTAAGGAAACCGAGTTGGCCCGGGTTAAGAAACCGAGTTGACTCGGGTTAGGAAACCGAGTTGGCTCGGGTTAGGAAACCGAGTTGGCTCGGGTTAGGAAACCGAGTTGACTCGGGTTAGGAAACCGAGTTGACTCGGGTTAGGAGACCGAGTTGACTCGGGTTAGAAAACCGAGTTGACTCGGGTTAGAATACCGAGTTGACTCGGGTTAGAGAACCGAGTTGACTGGGGTTAGGAAACCGAGTTGACTCGGATTAGGAAACCGAGTTGACTCGGGTAAGGAAACCAAGTTGACTCGGGTCAGCAAACCGAGTTGACTCGGGTTAGGAAACCGAGTTGGCTCGAGTTAGGAAACCGAGTTGGCTCGGGTTAGGAAACCGAGTTGGCTCGGGTTAGGAAACCGAGTTGGCTCGGGTTAGGAAACCGAGTTGGCTCGGGTTAGGAAACCGAGTTGGCTCGGGTTAGGAAACCGAGTTGACTCGGATTAGGAAACCGGGTTGACTAGGGTTAGCAAATCGATTTGGCTCGGTTTAGCAAACCGAGTTGGCTCGGGATAGGAAACCGAGTTGACTCGGGATAGGATACCGAGTTGACTACGGATAGGAAACCGAGTTGACTCGGGATAGGAAACCGAGTTGACTCGGGATAGGAAACCGAGTTGACTCGGGATAGGAAGCCGAGTTGACTCGGGTTAGGAAACCTAGTTGACTCGGGTAAAGAAACCGAGTTGACTCGGGCTAAGAAACCGAGTTGACTCGGGTAAGGAAACCGAGTTGACTGGGGTAAGGAAACCGAGTTGGCTCGGGTAAGCAGACCGAGTTGACTCGGGATAGGAAACCGAGTTGGCTCGGGTTAGGAAACCGAGTTGACTCGGGTTAGGAAACCGAGTTGACTCGGGTTAGGAGACCGAGTTGACTCGGGTTAGAAAACCGAGTTGACTCGGGTAAGGAAACCGAGTTGACTCGGGTTAGGAAACCGAGTTGACTCGGGTAAGCAGACCGAGTTCACTCGGGTTAGCAGACCGAGTTGACTCGGGTCAGCAAACCGAGTTGACTCGGGTTAGGAAACCGAGTTGACTCGATTAAAGAAACCGAGTTGACTCGGGTTAGGAAACCGAGTTGACTCGGGTTAGGAAACCGAGTTGACTCGGGTTAGGAAACCGAGTTGACTCGGGTTAGGAAACCGAGTTGACTCGGGTTAGGAAACCGAGTTGACTCGGGTTAGGAAACCGAGTTGACTCGGGTAAGCAGACCGAGTTGACTCGGGTTAGCAGACCGAGTTGACTCGGGTCAGCAAACCGAGTTGACTCGGGTTAGGAAACCGAGTTGACTCGATTAAAGAAACCGAGTTGACTCGGGTTAGGAAACCGAGTTGACTCGGGTTAGGAAACCGAGTTGACTCGGGTTAGGAAACCGAGTTGACTCGGGTTAGGAAACCGAGTTGACTCGGGTTAGGAAACCGAGTTGACTCGGAATAGGAAACCGAGTTGACTCGGAATAGGAAACCGAGTTGACTCGGGTTAGGAAACCGAGTTGACTCGGGTAAGCAGACCGAGTTCACTCGGGTTAGCAGACCGAGTTGACTCGGGTCAGGAAACCGAGTTGACTGGTTTTAGGAAACCGAGTTGACTCGGGTTAGGAAACCGAGTTGACTCGGGTTAGGAAACCGAGTCGACTCGGGTTAGGAAACCGAGTCGACTCGGGTTAGGAAACCGAGTTGACTCGGGTTAGGAAACCGAGTTGACTCGGGATAGGAAACCGAGTTGACTCGGGTTAGGAAACCGAGTTGACTCGGGATAGGAAACCGAGTTGACTCGGGATAGGAAACCGAGTTGACTCGAGTTAGGAAACCGAGTTGACTCGGGTTAGGAAACCGAGTTGACTCGGGTTAGGATACCGAGTTGACTCGAGTTAGGAAACCGAGTTGGCCGAGCTCCAACCGAGTAGACTCGGGATAGGAAACCGAGTTGACTCGGGATAGGAAACCGAGTTGACTCGGGATAGGAAACCTAGTTGACTCGGGTTAGGAAACCTGGTTGACTCGGGTTAAGAAACCGAGTTGACTCATGCTAAGAAACCGAGTTGACTCGGGTTAGAAAACCGAGTTGACTGGGGTAAGGAAACCGAGTTGGCTCGGGTTAAGAAACCGAGTTGACTCGGGTTAGGAAAACGAGTTGGCTCGGGCTAGGAAACCGAGTTGACTCGGGTTAGGAAACCGAGTTGACTCGGGTTAGGAGACCGAGTTGACTCAGGTTAGAAAACCGAGTTGACTCGGGTTAGAAAACCGAGTTGACTCGGGTTAGAAAACCGAGTTGACTCGGGTTAGGAAACCGAGTTGACTCGGATTAGGAAACCGAGTTGACTCGGGTTAGGAAACCGAGTTGACTCGGGTTAGGAAACCGAGTTGACTCGGGTTTGTAAAACGAGTTGACTCGTGTTAGGAAACCGAGTTGACTCGGGTTAGGAAACCGAGTTGACTCGGGTTAGGAAACCAAGTTGACTCGGGTTAGGAAACCGAGTTGACTCGGGTTAGGAAACCGAGTTGACTCGGGTTAGGAAACCGAGTTGACTCGGGTTAGGAAACCGAGTTGACTCGGGTTAGGAAACCGAGTTGACTAGGGTTAGGAAACCGAGTTGGATCGAGTTAGGAAACCGAGTTGGCTCGGGTTAGGAAACCGAGTAGACTCGGGTTAGCAAACCGAGTTGACTTGAGTAAGGAAACCGAGTTGACTCGGGTCAGCAAACCGAGTTGACTTGAGTAAGGAAACTGAGTTGACTCGGGTCAGCAAACCGAGTTGACTCGGGTTAGGAAACCAAGTTGACTGGGGTTAGGAAATCGAGTTGACTCGGGTTAGGAAACCGAGTTGGCTCGAGTAAGGAAACCGAGTTGGCTCGGGTTAGGAAACCGAGTTGACTTGAGTAAGGAAACCGAGTTGACTCGGGTTAGGAAACCGAGTTGAATCGGGTTAGGAAGCCTAGGAAACCGAGTTGACTCGGGTAAGCAGACCGAGTTCACTCGGGTTAGCAGACCGAGTTGACTCGGGTCAGCAAACCGAGTTGACTCGGGTTAGGAAACCGAGTTGACTCGGGATAGGAAACCGAGTTGACTCGGGTTAGGAAACCGAGTTGACTCGGGTTAGGAAACCGAGTTGACTAGGGTTAGGAAACCGAGTTGAATCGGGTTAGGAAACCGAGTTGACTCGGGATAGGAAACCGAGTTGACTTGGGTTAGGAAACCGAGTTGACTCGGGTTAGGAAACCGAGTTGACTCGGGTTAGGAAACCGAGTTGACTCGGGTTAGGAAACCGAGTTGACTAGGGTTAGGAAACCGAGTTGACTCGGGTTAGGAAACCGAGTTGGATCGAGTTAGGAAACCGAGTTGGCTCGGGTTAGGAAACCGAGTAGACTCGGGTTAGCAAACCGAGTTGACTTGAGTAAGGAAACCGAGTTGACTCGGGTCAGCAAACCGAGTTGACTCGGGTTAGGAAACTGAGTTGACTCGGGTTAGGAAACCAAGTTGACTGGGGCTAGGAAACCAAGTTGACTGGGGTTAGGAAACCGAGTTGACTCGGGTTAGGAAACCGAGTTTTCTCGAGTTAGGAAACCGAGTTGGCTCGGGTTAGGAAACCGAGTTGACTTGAGTAAGGAAACCGAGTTGACTCGGGTTAGGAAACCGAGTTGAATCGGGTTAGGAAGCCAAGGAAACCGACTTGACTCGGGTAAGCAGACCGAGTTCACTCGGGTTAGCAGACCGAGTTGACTCGGGTCAGCAAACCGAGTTGACTCGGGTTAGGAAACCGAGTTGACTCGGGATAGGAAACCGAGTTGACTCGGGTTAGGAAACCGAGTTGACTCGGGTTAGGAAACCGAGTTGAATCGGGTTAGGAAACCGAGTTGACTCGGGTTAGGAAACCGAGTTGGCTCGGGTTAGGAAACCGAGTTGACTCGGGTTAGGAAACCGAGTTGACTCGGGTTAGGCAACCGAGTTTACTCGGGTTAGGAAACCGAGTTGACTCGGGTTAGGAAACCGAGTTGACTCGGGTTAGGAAACCGAGTTGACTCGGGTTAGGAAACCGAGTTGACTCGGGTTAGGAAACCGAGTTGACTCGGGTTAGGAAACCGAGTTGACTCGGTTTGAGAAACCGAGTTGACTCGGGATAGGAAACCGAGTTGACTCTGGTAAGGAAACCGAGTTGACTCGGGTTAGGAAACCCAGTTGACTCGGGTTAGGAAACCGAGTTGACTCGGGTTAGGAAACCGAATTGACTCGGGTTAGGAAATCGAGTTGACTCGGGTTAGGAAAGCGAGTTGACTCGGGTTAGGAAACTGAGTTGACTCGGGTTAGGAAACCGAGTTGACTGTGGTTAGGAAACCAAGTTGACTGGGGTTAGGAAACCGAGTTGACTCGGGTTAGGAAACCGAGTTGACTCGGGTTAGGAAACCGAGTTGACTCGGGCTAGGAAACCGAGTTGACTAGGGTTAGGAAACCGAGTTGACTCGGGTTAGGAAACCGAGTTGGGTCGAGTTAGGAAACCGAGTTGACTCGGGTTAGCCAACCGAGTTGACTTGAGTAAGGAAACCGAGTTGACTCGGGTTAGGAAACCGAGTTGACTCGGGTTAGGAAACCGAGTTGACTCGGGTTAGGAAACCGAGTTGACTCGGGTAAGGAAACCGAGTTGAATCGGGTTAGGAAGCCAAGGAAACCGAGTTGACTCGGGTAAGGAAACCAAGTTGACTCGGGTTAGGAAACCGAGTTAACTCGGGTTAGGAAACCGAGTTGGCTCGAGTTAGGAAACCGAGTTGGCTCGGGTTAGGAAACCGATTTGGCTCGGGTTAGGAAACCGAGTTGGCTCGGGTTAGGAAACCAAGTTGACTCGGGTTAGGAAACCGGGTTGACAAATCGATTTCGCTCGGTTTAGCAAACCGAGTTGGCTCGGGATAGGAAACCGAGTTGACTCGGGTTAGGAAACCTAGTTGACTCGGGTTAAGAAACCGAGGTGACTCGGGCTAAGAAACCGAGTTGACTCGGGTTAGGAAACCGAGTTGACTTTGGTAAGGAAACCGAGTTGCCCCTGGTTAAGAAACCGAGTTGACTCGGGTTAGGAAACCGAGTTGGCTCGGGTTAGGAAACCGAGTTGGCTCGGGTTAGGAAACCGAGTTGACTCGGGTTAGGAAACCGAGTTGACTCGGGTTAGGAGACCGAGTTGACTCGGGTAAGAAAACCGAGTTGACTCGGGTTAGAATACCGAGTTGACTCGGGTTAGAGAACCGAGTTGACTGGGGTTAGGAAACCGAGTTGACTCGGATTAGGAAACCGAGTTGACTCGGGTAAGGAAACCAAGGTGACTCGGGTCAGCAAATCGAGTTGATTCGGGTTAGGAAACCGAGTTGGCTCGAGTTAGGAAACCGAGTTGGCTCGGGTTAGGAAACCGAGTTGGCTCGGGTTAGGAAACCGAGTTGGCTCGGGTTAGGAAACCGAGTTGACTCGGATTAGGAAACCGGGTTGACTAGGGTTAGCAAATCGATTTGGCTCGGTTTAGCAAACCGAGTTGGCTCGGGATAGGAAACCGAGTTGACTCGGGATAGGATACCGAGTTGACTCCGGATAGGAAACCGAGTTGACTCGGGATAGGAAACCGAGTTGACTCGGAATAGGAAACCGAGTTGACTCGGGATAGGAAGCCGAGTTGACTCGGGTTAGGAAACCTAGTTGACTCGGGTAAAGAAACCGAGTAGACTCGGCCTAAGAAACCGAGTTGACTCGGGTTAGGAAACCGAGTTGACTGGGGTAAGGAAACCGAGTTGGCTCGGGTAAGCAGACCGAGTTGACTCGGGATAGGAAACCGAGTTGGCTCGGGTTAGAAAACCGAGTTGACTCGGGTTAGGAAACCGAGTTGACTCGGGTTAGGAGACCGAGTTGACTTGGGTGAGAAAACCGAGTTGACTCGGGTAAGGAAACCGAGTTGACTCGGCTTAGGAAACCGAGTTGACTCGGGTAAGCAGACCGAGTTCACTCGGGTTAGCAGACCGAGTTGACTCGGGTCAGCAAACCGAGTTGACTCGGGTTAGGAAACCGAGTTGACTCGATTTAAGAAACCGAGTTGACTCGGGTTAGGAAACCGAGTTGACTCGGGTTAGGAAACCGAGTTGACTCGGGTTAGGAAACCGAGTTGACTCGGGTTAGGAAACCGAGTTGACTCGGGTTAGGAAACCGAGTTGACTCGGGTAAGGAAACCGAGTTGACTCGGGTAAGCAGACCGAGTTCACTCGGGTTAGCAGACCGAGTTGACTCGGGTCAGCAAACCGAGTTGACTCGGGTTAGGAAACCGAGTTGACTCGATTAAAGAAACCGAGTTGACTCGGGTTAGGAAACCGAGTTGACTCGGATTAGGAAACCGGGTTGACTAGGGTTAGCAAATCGATTTGGCTCGGTTTAGCAAACCGAGTTGGCTCGGGATAGGAAACCGAGTTGACTCGGGATAGGATACCGAGTTGACTCCGGATAGGAAACCGAGTTGACTCGGGATAGGAAACCGAGTTGACTCGGAATAGGAAACCGAGTTGACTCGGGATAGGAAGCCGAGTTGACTCGGGTTAGGAAACCTAGTTGACTCGGGTAAAGAAACCGAGTAGACTCGGCCTAAGAAACCGAGTTGACTCGGGTTAGGAAACCGAGTTGACTGGGGTAAGGAAACCGAGTTGGCTCGGGTAAGCAGACCGAGTTGACTCGGGATAGGAAACCGAGTTGGCTCGGGTTAGAAAACCGAGTTGACTCGGGTTAGGAAACCGAGTTGACTCGGGTTAGGAGACCGAGTTGACTTGGGTGAGAAAACCGAGTTGACTCGGGTAAGGAAACCGAGTTGACTCGGCTTAGGAAACCGAGTTGACTCGGGTAAGCAGACCGAGTTCACTCGGGTTAGCAGACCGAGTTGACTCGGGTCAGCAAACCGAGTTGACTCGGGTTAGGAAACCGAGTTGACTCGATTTAAGAAACCGAGTTGACTCGGGTTAGGAAACCGAGTTGACTCGGGTTAGGAAACCGAGTTGACTCGGGTTAGGAAACCGAGTTGACTCGGGTTAGGAAACCGAGTTGACTCGGGTTAGGAAACCGAGTTGACTCGGGTTAGGAAACCGAGTTGACTCGGGTAAGCAGACCGAGTTCACTCGGGTTAGCAGACCGAGTTGACTCGGGTCAGCAAACCGAGTTGACTCGGGTCAGGAAACCGAGTTGACTCGATTAAAGAAACCGAGTTGACTCGGGTTAGGAAACCGAGTTGACTCGGGTTAGGAAACCGAGTTGACTCGGGTTAGGAAACCGAGTTGACTCGGGTTAGGAAACCGAGTTGACTCGGGTTAGGAAACCGAGTTGACTCGGGTTAGGAAACCGAGTTGACTCGGGTTAGGAAACCGAGTTAACTCGGGTTAGGAAACCGAGTTGACTCGGGTAAGCAGACCGAGTTCACTCGGGTTAGCAGACCGAGTTGACTCGGGTCAGAAAACCGAGTTGACTCGGGTTAGGAAACCGAGTTGACTGGTTTTAGGAAACCGAGTTGACTCGGGTTAGGAAACCGAGTTGACTCGGGTTAGGAAACCGAGTCGACTCGGGTTAGGAAACCGAGTTGACTCGGGTAAAGAAACCGAGTTGACTCGGGTTAGGAAACCGAGTTGACTCGGGATAGGAAACCGAGTTGACTCGGGATAGGAAACCGAGTTGACTCGAGTTAGGAAACCGAGTTGACTCGGGTTAGGAAACCGAGTTGACTCGGGTTAGGATACCGAGTTGACTCGGGTTAGGAAACCGAGTTGGCTCGGGCTAGGAAACCGAGTTGACTCGGGTTAGGAAACCGAGTTGACTCGGGTTAGGAAACCGAGTTGGCTCGAGTAAGGAAACCGAGTTGGCTCGGGTTAGCAGATCGAGTTGACTCGGGTTAGCAAACCGAGTTGACTTGAGTAAGGAAACCGAGTTGACTCGGGTTAGGAAACCGAGTTGACTCGGGTTAGGAAACCGAGTTGAATCGGGTTAGGAAGCCAAGAAAACCGAGTTGACTCGGGTAAGGAAACCAAGTTGACTCGGGTTAGGAAACCGAGTTGACTCGGGTTAGGAAACCGAGTTGGCTCGGGTTAGGAAACCGAGTTGGCTCGGGTTAGGAAACCGAGTTGGCTCGGGTTAGGAAACCGAGTTGACTCGGGATAGGAAACCGAGTTGACTCGGGATAGGAAACCGAGTTGACTCGGGTTAGGAAACCGAGTTGGCTCGGGATAGGAAACCGAGTTGACTCGGGATAGGAAACCGAGTTGACTCGGGATAGGAAACCGAGTTGACTCGGGATAGGAAACCGAGTTGACTCGGGATTGGAAACCGAGTTGACTCGGGATAGGAAACCGAGTTGACTCGGGTTAGGAAACCGAGTTGACTCGGGATAGGAAACCGAGTTGACTCGGGATAGGAAACCTAGTTGACTCGGGTTAGGAAACCTGGTTGACTCGGGTTAAGAAACCGAAATGACTCATGTTAAGAAACCGAGTTGACTCGGGTTAGAAAACCGAGTTGACTGGGGTAAGGAAACCGAGTTGGCTCGGGCTAGGAAACCGAGTTGACTCGGGTTAGGAAACCGAGTTGACTCGGGTTAGGAGACCGAGTTGACTCAGGTTAGAAAACCGAGTTGACTCGGGTTAGAAAACCGAGTTGACTCGGGTTAGAAAACCGAGTTGACTCGGGTTAGGAAACCGAGTTGACTCGGATTAGGAAACCGAGTTGACTCGGGTTAGAAAACCGAGTTGACTCGGGTTAGGAAACCGAGTTGACTCGGGTTTGTAAAACGAGTTGACTCGGGTTAGGAAACCGAGTTGACTCGGGTTAGGAAACCGAGTTCACTCGGGTTAGGAAACCAAGTTGACTCGGGTTAGGAAACCGAGTTGACTCGGGTTAGGAAACCGAGTTGACTCGGGTTAGGAAACCGAGTTGACTCGGGTTAGGAAACCGAGTTGACTAGGGTTAGGAAACCGAGTTGACTCGGGTTAGGAAACCGAGTTGGATCGAGTTAGGAAACCGAGTTGGCTCGGGTTAGGAAACCGAGTAGACTCGGGTTAGCAAACCGAGTTGACTTGAGTAAGGAAACCGAGTTGACTCGGGTCAGCAAACCGAGTTGACTTGAGTAAGGAAACTGAGTTGACTCGGGTCAGCAAACCGAGTTGACTCGGGTTAGGAAAGCAAGTTGACTGGGGCTAGGAAACCGAGTTGACTCGGGTTAGGAAACCGAGTTGGCTCGGGTTAGGAAACCGAGTTGGCTCGGGTTAGGAAACCGAGTTGACTCGGGATTGGAAACCGAGTTGACTCGGGATAGGAAACCGAGTTGACTCGGGTTAGGAAACCGAGTTGACTCGGGATAGGAAACCGAGTTGACTCCGGATAGGAAACCTAGTTGACTCGGGTTAGGAAACCTGGTTGACTCGGGATTGGAAACCGAGTTGACTCGGGATAGGAAACCGAGTTGACTCGGGTTAGGAAACCGAGTTGACTCGGGATAGGAAACCGAGTTGACTCGGGTTAGGAAACCGAGTTGACTCGGGATAGGAAACCGAGTTGACTCGGGATAGGAAACCAAGTTGACTCGGGTTAGGAAACCGAGTTGACTCGGGTTAGGAAACCGAGTTGGCTCGAGTTAGGAAACCGAGTTGGCTCGGGTTAGGAAACCGAGTTGGCTCGGGTTAGGAAACCGAGTTGACTCGGGATAGGAAACCGAGTTGACTCGGGATAGGAAACCGAGTTGACTCGGGTTAGGAAACCGAGTTGGCTCGGGATAGGAAACCGAGTTGACTCGGGATAGGAAACCGAGTTGACTCGGGATAAGAAACCGAGTTGACTCGGGATAGGAAACCGAGTTGACTCGGGATTGGAAACCGAGTTGACTCGGGATAGGAAACCGAGTTGACTCGGGTTAGGAAACCGAGTTGACTCGGGATAGGAAACCGAGTTGACTCGGGATAGGAAACCTAGTTGACTCGGGTTAGGAAACCTGGTTGACTCGGGTTAAGAAACCGAGTTGACTCATGCTAAGAAACCGAGTTGACTCGGGTTAGAAAACCGAGTTGACTGGGGTAAGGAAACCGAGTTGGCTCGGGTTAAGAAACCGAGTTGACTCGGGTTAGGAAAACGAGTTGGCTCGGGCTAGGAAACCGAGTTGACTCGGGTTAGGAAACCGAGTTGACTCGGGTTAGGAGACCGAGTTGACTCAGGTTAGAAAACCGAGTTGACTCAGGTTAGAAAACCGAGTTGACTCGGGTTAGAAAACCGAGTTGACTCGGGTTAGGAAACCGAGTTGACTCGGATTAGGAAACCGAGTTGACTCGGGTTAGAAAACCGAGTTGACTCGGGTTAGGAAACCGAGTTGACTCGGGTTTGTAAAACGAGTTGACTCGGGTTAGGAAACCGAGTTGACTCGGGTTAGGAAAACGAGTTCACTCGGGTTAGGAAACCAAGTTGACTCGGGTTAGGAAACCGAGTTGACTCGGGTTAGGAAACCGAGTTGACTCGGGTTAGGAAACCGAGTTGACTCGGGTTAGGAAACCGAGTTGACTAGGGTTAGGAAACCGAGTTGACTCGGGTTAGGAAACCGAGTTGGATCGAGTTAGGAAACCGAGTTGACTCGGGATTGGAAACCGAGTAGACTCGGGTTAGCAAACCGAGTTGACTTGAGTAAGGAAACCGAGTTGACTCGGGTCAGCAAACCGAGTTGACTTGAGTAAGGAAACTGAGTTGACTCGGGTCAGCAAACCGAGTTGACTCGGGTTAGGAAACCAAGTTGACTGGGGCTAGGAAACCGAGTTGACTCGGGTTAGGAAACCGAGTTGGCTCGAGTGAGGAAACCGAGTTGGCTCGGGTTAGGAAACCGAGTTGACTTGAGTAAGGAAACAAAGTTGACTCGGGTTAGGAAACCGAGTTGAATCGGGTTAGGAAGCCAAGGAAACCGAGTTGACTCGGGTAAGCAGACCGAGTTCACTCGGGTTAGCAGACCGAGTTGACTCGGGTCAGCAAACCGAGTTGACTCGGGTTAGGAAACCGAGTTGACTCGGGATAGGAAACCGAGTTGACTCGGGTTAGGAAACCGAGTTGACTCGGGTTAGGAAACCGAGTTGAATCGGGTTAGGAAACCGAGTTGACTCGGGTTAGGAAACCGAGTTGGCTCGGGTTAGGAAACCGAGTTGACTCGGGTTAGGAAACCGAGTTGACTCGGGTTAGGAAACCGAGTTGACTCGGGTTAGGAAACCGAGTTGACTCGGGTTAGGAAACCGAGTTGACTCAGGTTAGGAAACCGAGTTGACTCTTGTTAGGAAACCGAGTTGACTCGGGTTAGGAAACCGAGTTGACTCGGGTTAGGAAACCGAGTTGACTCGGGTTAGGAAACCGAGTTGACTCGGGTTAGGAAACCGAGTTGACTCGGGATAGGAAACCGAGTTGACTCGGGATAGGAAACCGAGTTGACTCGGGATAGGAAACCGAGTTGACTCGGGATAGGAAACCGAGTTGACTCGAGTTAGGAAACCGAGTTGACTCGGGTTAGGAAACCGAGTTGACTCAAGTTAGGAAACCGAGTTGACTCGGGTTAGGATACCGAGTTGACTCGGGTTAGGATACCGAGTTGACTCGGGTTAGGAAACCGAGTTGGCTCGGGTTAGGAAACCGAGTTGGCTCGGGCTAGGAAACCGAGTTGACTCGGGTTAGGAAACCGAGTTGACTCGGGTTAGGAAACCGAGTTGGCTCGAGTTAGGAAACCGAGTTGGCTCGGGTTAGGAAACCGAGTTGACTCGGGTTAGCAAACCGAGTTGACTTGAGTAAGGAAACCGAGTTGACTCGGGTTAGGAAACCGAGTTGACTCGGGTTAGGAAACCGAGTTGACTCGGGTTAGGAAACCGAGTTGAATCGGGTTAGGAAGCCAAGGAAACCGAGTTTACTCGGGTAAGGAAACCAAGTTGACTCGGGTTAGGAAACCGAGTTGACTCGTGTTAGGAAACCGAGTTGGCTCGAGTTAGGAAACCGAGTTGGCTCGGGTTAGGAAACCGAGTTGGCTCGGGTTAGGAAACCGAGTTGGCTCGGGTTAGGAAACCGAGTTGACTCGGGCTAGCAGACCGAGTTGACTCGGGTTAGCAAATCGATTTGGCTCGGGATAGGAAACCGAGTTGACTCGGGATAGGAAACCGAGTTGACTCGGGATAGGAAACCGAGTTGACTCGGGATAGGAAACCGAGTTTACTCGGGATAGGAAACCGAGTTGAATCGGGTTAGGAAACCGAGTTGACTCGGGTTAGGAAACCGAGTTGACTCGGGTTAGGAAACCGAGTTGACTCGGGTAAGAAAACCGAGTTGACTCGGGTTAGGAAACCGAGTTGACTCGGGTTAGGAAACCGAGTTGACTCGGGTAAGGAAACCGAGTTGACTCGGGTTAGGAAACCAAGTTGACTCGGGTTAGGAAACCGAGTTGACTCGGGATAGGAAACCTAGTTGACTCGGGTTAGGAAACCTGGTTGACTCGGGTTAAGAAACCGAGTTGACTCATGCTAAGAAACCGAGTTGACTCGGGTTAGAAAACCGAGTTGACTGGGGTAAGGAAACCGAGTTGGCTCGGGTTAAGAAACCGAGTTGACTCGGGTTAGGAAAACGAGTTGGCTCGGGCTAGGAAACCGAGTTGACTCGGGTTAGGAAACCGAGTTGACTCGGGTTAGGAGACCGAGTTGACTCAGGTTAGAAAACCGAGTTGACTCGGGTTAGAAAACCGAGTTGACTCGGGTTAGAAAACTGAGTTGACTCGGGTTAGAAAACCGAGTTGACTCGGGTTAGGAAACCGAGTTGACTCGGGTTTGTAAAACGAGTTGGCTCGGGTTAGGAAACCGAGTTGGCTCGGGTTAGGAAACCGAGTTGACTCGGGATTGGAAACCGAGTTGACTCGGGATAGGAAACCGAGTTGACTCGGGTTAGGAAACCGAGTTGACTCGGGATAGGAAACCGAGTTGACTTCGGATAGGAAACCTAGTTGACTCGGGTTAGGAAACCTGGTTGACTCGGGATTGGAAACCGAGTTGACTCGGGATAGGAAACCGAGTTGACTCGGGTTAGGAAACCGAGTTGGCTCGGGTTAGGAAACCGAGTTGGCTCGGGTTAGGAAACCGAGTTGGCTCGGGTTAGGAAACCGAGTTGACTCGGGCTAGCAGACCGAGTTGACTCGGGTTAGCAAATCGATTTGGCTCGGGATAGGAAACCGAGTTGACTCGGGATAGGAAACCGAGTTGACTCGGGATAGGAAACCGAGTTGACTCGGGATAGGAAACCGAGTTTACTCGGGATAGGAAACCGAGTTGAATCGGGTTAGGAAACCGAGTTGACTCGGGTTAGGAAACCGAGTTGACTCGGGTTAGGAAACCGAGTTGACTCGGGTTAGGAAACCGAGTTGACTCGGGTTAGGAAACCGAGTTGACTCGGGTTAGGAAACCGAGTTGACTCGGGTAAGAAAACCGAGTTGACTCGGGTTAGGAAACCGAGTTGACTCGGGTTAGGAAACCGAGTTGACTCGGGTAAGGAAACCGAGTTGACTCGGGTTAGGAAACCAAGTTGACTCGGGTTAGGAAACCGAGTTGACTCGGGTTATAAAACCGAGTTGACTCGGGTTAGGAAACCGAGTTGGCTCGAGTTAGGAAACCGAGTTGGCTCAGGTTAGGAAACCGAGTTGACTCGGGTTAGGAAACCGAGTTTAATCGGGTTAGGAAACCGAGTTGACTCGGGTTAGGAAACCGAGTTGGCTCGAGTTAGGAAACCGAGTTGACTAGGGTTAGGAAACCGAGTTGACTCGGGTTAGGAAACCGAGTTGACTCGGGTTAGGAAACCGAGTTGAATCGGGTTATGAAGCCAAGTAAAAAAAGTTGAGTCGGGTTAGGAAACCGAGTTGACTCGGGTTAGGAAACCGAGTTGACTCGGGTTAGGATACCGAGTTGACTCGGGTTAGGAAACCGAGTTGGCTCGGGCTAGGAAACCGAGTTGACTCGGGTTAGGAAACCGAGTTGACTCGGGTTAGGAAACCGAGTTGGCTCGAGTAAGGAAACCGAGTTGGCTCGGGTTAGCAGATCGAGTTGACTCGGGTTAGCAAACCGAGTTGACTTGAGTAAGGAAACCGAGTTGACTCGGGTTAGGAAACCGAGTTGACTCGGGTTAGGAAACCGAGTTGAATCGGGTTAGGAAGCCAAGAAAACCGAGTTGACTCGGGTAAGGAAACCAAGTTGACTCGGGTTAGGAAACCGAGTTGACTCGGGTTAGGAAACCGAGTTGGCTCGAGTTAGGAAACCGAGTTGGCTCGGGTTAGGAAACCGAGTTGGCTCGGGTTAGGAAACCGAGTTGACTCGGGATAGGAAACCGAGTTGACTCGGGATAGGAAACCGAGTTGACTCGGGTTAGGAAACCGAGTTGGCTCGGGATAGGAAACCGAGTTGACTCGGGATAGGAAACCGAGTTGACTCGGGATAGGAAACCGAGTTGACTCGGGATAGGAAACCGAGTTGACTCGGGATTGGAAACCGAGTTGACTCGGGATAGGAAACCGAGTTGACTCGGGTTAGGAAACCGAGTTGACTCGGGATAGGAAACCGAGTTGACTCGGGATAGGAAACCTAGTTGACTCGGGTTAGGAAACCTGGTTGACTCGGGTTAAGAAACCGAGTTGACTCATGCTAAGAAACCGAGTTGACTCGGGTTAGAAAACCGAGTTGACTGGGGTAAGGAAACCGAGTTGGCTCGGGTTAAGAAACCGAGTTGACTCGGGTTAGGAAAACGAGTTGGCTCGGGCTAGGAAACCGAGTTGACTCGGGTTAGGAAACCGAGTTGACTCGGGTTAGGAGACCGAGTTGACTCAGGTTAGAAAACCGAGTTGACTCGGGTTAGAAAACCGAGTTGACTCGGGTTAGAAAACTGAGTTGACTCGGGTTAGAAAACCGAGTTGACTCGGGTTAGGAAACCGAGTTGACTCGGGTTTGTAAAACGAGTTGACTCGGGTTAGGAAACCGAGTTGGCTCGGGTTAGGAAACCGAGTTGGCTCGGGTTAGGAAACCGAGTTGACTCGGGCTAGCAGACCGAGTTGACTCGGGTTAGCAAATCGATTTGGCTCGGGATAGGAAACCGAGTTGACTCGGGATAGGAAACCGAGTTGACTCGGGATAGGAAACCGAGTTGACTCGGGATAGGAAACCGAGTTTACTCGGGATAGGAAACCGAGTTGAATCGGGTTAGGAAACCGAGTTGACTCGGGTTAGGAAACCGAGTTGACTCGGGTTAGGAAACCGAGTTGACTCGGGTTAGGAAATCGAGTTGACTCGGGTTAGGAAACCGAGTTGACTCGGGTTAGGAAACCGAGTTGACTTGGGTTAGGAAACCGAGTTGACTCGGGTTAGGAAACCGAGTTGACTCGGGTAAGAAAACCGAGTTGACTCGGGTTAGGAAACCGAGTTGACTCGGGTTAGGAAACCGAGTTGACTCGGGTAAGGAAACCGAGTTGACTCGGGTTAGGAAACCAAGTTGACTCGGGTTAGGAAACCGAGTTGACTCGGGATAGGAAACCTAGTTGACTCGGGTTAGGAAACCTGGTTGACTCGGGTTAAGAAACCGAGTTGACTCATGCTAAGAAACCGAGTTGACTCGGGTTAGAAAACCGAGTTGACTGGGGTAAGGAAACCGAGTTGGCTCGGGTTAAGAAACCGAGTTGACTCGGGTTAGGAAAACGAGTTGGCTCGGGCTAGGAAACCGAGTTGACTCGGGTTAGGAAACCGAGTTGACTCGGGTTAGGAGACCGAGTTGACTCAGGTTAGAAAACCGAGTTGACTCGGGTTAGAAAACCGAGTTGACTCGGGTTAGAAAACTGAGTTGACTCGGGTTAGAAAACCGAGTTGACTCGGGTTAGGAAACCGAGTTGACTCGGGTTTGTAAAACGAGTTGGCTCGGGTTAGGAAACCGAGTTGGCTCGGGTTAGGAAACCGAGTTGACTCGGGATTGGAAACCGAGTTGACTCGGGATAGGAAACCGAGTTGACTCGGGTTAGGAAACCGAGTTGACTCGGGATAGGAAACCGAGTTGACTTCGGATAGGAAACCTAGTTGACTCGGGTTAGGAAACCTGGTTGACTCGGGATTGGAAACCGAGTTGACTCGGGATAGGAAACCGAGTTGACTCGGGTTAGGAAACCGAGTTGGCTCGGGTTAGGAAACCGAGTTGGCTCGGGTTAGGAAACCGAGTTGGCTCGGGTTAGGAAACCGAGTTGACTCGGGCTAGCAGACCGAGTTGACTCGGGTTAGCAAATCGATTTGGCTCGGGATAGGAAACCGAGTTGACTCGGGTTAGGAAACCGAGTTGACTCGGGATAGGAAACCGAGTTGACTCGGGATAGGAAACCGAGTTTACTCGGGATAGGAAACCGAGTTGAATCGGGTTAGGAAACCGAGTTGACTCGGGTTAGGAAACCGAGTTGACTCGGGTTAGGAAACCGAGTTGACTCGGGTTAGGAAACCGAGTTGACTCGGGTTAGGAAACCGAGTTGACTCGGGTTAGGAAACCGAGTTGACTCGGGTAAGAAAACCGAGTTGACTCGGGTTAGGAAACCGAGTTGACTCGGGTTAGGAAACCGAGTTGACTCGGGTAAGGAAACCGAGTTGACTCGGGTAAGGAAACCGAGTTGACTCGGGTTAGGAAACCAAGTTGACTCGGGTTAGGAAACCGAGTTGACTCGGGTTAGAAAACCGAGTTGACTCGGGTTAGGAAACCGAGTTGGCTCGAGTTAGGAAACCGAGTTGGCTCGGGTTAGGAAACCGAGTTGACTCGGGTTAGGAAACCGAGTTTAATCGGGTTAGGAAACCGAGTTGACTCGGGTTAGGAAACCGAGTTGGCTCGAGTTAGGAAACCGAGTTGACTCGGGTTAGGAAACCGAGTTGACTCGGGTTAGGAAACCGAGTTGACTCGGGTTAGGAAACCGAGTTGAATCGGGTTATGAAGCCAAGTAAAAAAAGTTGAGTCGGGTTAGGAAACCGAGTTGACTCGGGTTAGGAAACCGAGTTGACTCGGGTTAGGATACCGAGTTGACTCGGGTTAGGAAACCGAGTTGGCTCGGGCTAGGAAACCGAGTTGACTCGGGTTAGGAAACCGAGTTGACTCGGGTTAGGAAACCGAGTTGGCTCGAGTAAGGAAACCGAGTTGGCTCGGGTTAGCAGATCGAGTTGACTCGGGTTAGCAAACCGAGTTGACTTGAGTAAGGAAACCGAGTTGACTCGGGTTAGGAAACCGAGTTGACTCGGGTTAGGAAACCGAGTTGAATCGGGTTAGGAAGCCAAGAAAACCGAGTTGACTCGGGTAAGGAAACCAAGTTGACTCGGGTTAGGAAACCGAGTTGACTCGGGTTAGGAAACCGAGTTGACTCGGGTTAGGAAACCGAGTTGACTCGGGTTAGGAAACCGAGTTGGCTCGAGTTAGGAAACCGAGTTGGCTCGGGTTAGGAAACCGAGTTGGCTCGGGTTAGGAAACCGAGTTGACTCGGGATAGGAAACCGAGTTGACTCGGGATAGGAAACCGAGTTGACTCGGGTTAGGAAACCGAGTTGGCTCGGGATAGGAAACCGAGTTGACTCGGGATAGGAAACCGAGTTGACTCGGGATAGGAAACCGAGTTGACTCGGGATAGGAAACCGAGTTGACTCGGGATTGGAAACCGAGTTGACTCGGGATAGGAAACCGAGTTGACTCGGGTTAGGAAACCGAGTTGACTCGGGATAGGAAACCGAGTTGACTCGGGATAGGAAACCTAGTTGACTCGGGTTAGGAAACCTGGTTGACTCGGGTTAAGAAACCGAGTTGACTCATGCTAAGAAACCGAGTTGACTCGGGTTAGAAAACCGAGTTGACTGGGGTAAGGAAACCGAGTTGGCTCGGGTTAAGAAACCGAGTTGACTCGGGTTAGGAAAACGAGTTGGCTCGGGCTAGGAAACCGAGTTGACTCGGGTTAGGAAACCGAGTTGACTCGGGTTAGGAGACCGAGTTGACTCAGGTTAGAAAACCGAGTTGACTCGGGTTAGAAAACCGAGTTGACTCGGGTTAGAAAACTGAGTTGACTCGGGTTAGAAAACCGAGTTGACTCGGGTTTGTAAAACGAGTTGACTCGGGTTAGGAAACCGAGTTGACTCGGGTTAGGAAACCGAGTTCACTCGGGTTAGGAAACCAAGTTGACTCGGGTTAGGAAACCGAGTTGACTCGGGTTAGGAAACCGAGTTGACTCGGGTTAGGAAACCGAGTTGACTCGGGTTAGGAAACCGAGTTGACTAGGGTTAGGAAACCGAGTTGACTCGGGTTAGGAAACCGAGTTGGATCGAGTTAGGAAACCGAGTTGGCTCGGGTTAGGAAACCGAGTAGACTCGGGTTAGCAAACCGAGTTGACTTGAGTAAGGAAACCGAGTTGACTCGGGTCAGCAAACCGAGTTGACTTGAGTAAGGAAACTGAGTTGACTCGGGTCAGCAAACCGAGTTGACTCGGGTTAGGAAACCAAGTTGACTGGGGCTAGGAAACCGAGTTGACTCGGGTTAGGAAACCGAGTTGGCTAGGGTTAGGAAACCGAGTTGGCTCGGGTTAGGAAACCGAGTTGACTCGGGATTGGAAACCGAGTTGACTCGGGATAGGAAACCGAGTTGACTCGGGTTAGGAAACCGAGTTGACTCGGGATAGGAAACCGAGTTGACTTCGGATAGGAAACCTAGTTGACTCGGGTTAGGAAACCTGGTTGACTCGGGATTGGAAACCGAGTTGACTCGGGATAGGAAACCGAGTTGACTCGGGATAGGAAACCGAGTTGACTCGGGTTAGGAAACCGAGTTGACTCGGGATAGGAAACCGAGTTGACTCGGGTTAGGAAACCGAGTTGACTCGGGATAGGAAACCGAGTTGACTCGGGATAGGAAACCAAGTTGACTCGGGTTAGGAAACCGAGTTGACTCGGGTTAGGAAACCGAGTTGGCTCGAGTTAGGAAACCGAGTTGGCTCGGGTTAGGAAACCGAGTTGGCTCGGGTTAGGAAACCGAGTTGACTCGGGATAGGAAACCGAGTTGACTCGGGATAGGAAACCGAGTTGACTCGGGTTAGGAAACCGAGTTGGCTCGGGATAGGAAACCGAGTTGACTCGGGATAGGAAACCGAGTTGACTCGGGATAGGAAACCGAGTTGACTCGGGATAGGAAACCGAGTTGACTCGGGATTGGAAACCGAGTTGACTCGGGATAGGAAACCGAGTTGACTCGGGTTAGGAAACCGAGTTGACTCGGGATAGGAAACCGAGTTGACTCGGGATAGGAAACCTAGTTGACTCGGGTTAGGAAACCTGGTTGACTCGGGTTAAGAAACCGAGTTGACTCATGCTAAGAAACCGAGTTGACTCGGGTTAGAAAACCGAGTTGACTGGGGTAAGGAAACCGAGTTGGCTCGGGTTAAGAAACCGAGTTGACTCGGGTTAGGAAAACGAGTTGGCTCGGGCTAGGAAATCGAGTTGACTCGGGTTAGGAAACCGAGTTGACTCGGGTTAGGAGACCGAGTTGACTCAGGTTAGAAAACCGAGTTGACTCGGGTTAGAAAACCGAGTTGACTCGGGTTAGAAAACCGAGTTGACTCGGGTTAGGAAACCGAGTTGACTCGGATTAGGAAACCGAGTTGACTCGGGTTAGAAAACCGAGTTGACTCGGGTTACGAAACCGAGTTGACTCGGGTTTGTAAAACGAGTTGACTCGGGTTAGGAATTCGAGTTGACTCGGGTTAGGAAACCGAGTTCACTCGGGTTAGGAAACCAAGTTGACTCGGGTTAGGAAACCGAGTTGACTCGGGTTAGGAAACCGAGTTGTCTCGGGTTAGGAAACCGAGTTGACTCGGGTTACGAAACCGAGTTGACTAGGGTTAGGAAACCGAGTTGACTCGGGTTAGGAAACCGAGTTGGATCGAGTTAGGAAACCGAGTTGACTCGGGATTGGAAACCGAGTAGACTCGGGTTAGCAAACCGAGTTGACTTGAGTAAGGAAACCGAGTTGACTCGGGTCAGCAAACCGAGTTGACTTGAGTAAGGAAACTGAGTTGACTCGGGTCAGCAAACCGAGTTGACTCGGGTTAGGAAACCAAGTTGACTGGGGCTAGGAAACCGAGTTGACTCGGGTTAGGAAACCGAGTTGGCTCGAGTTAGGAAACCGAGTTGGCTCGGGTTAGGAAACCGAGTTGACTTGAGTAAGGAAACCGAGTTGACTCGGGTTAGGAAACCGAGTTGAATCGGGTTAGGAAGCCAAGGAAACCGAGTTGACTCGGGTAAGCAGACCGAGTTCACTCGGGTTAGAAGACCGAGTTGACTCGGGTCAGCAAACCGAGTTGACTCGGGTTAGGAAACCGAGTTGACTCGGGATAGGAAACCGAGTTGACTCGGGTTAGGAAACCGAGTTGACTCGGGTTAGGAAACCGAGTTGAATCGGGTTAGGAAACCGAGTTGACTCGGGTTAGGAAACCGAGTTGGCTCGGGTTAGGAAACCGAGTTGACTCGGGTTAGGAAACCGAGTTGACTCGGGTTAGGACACCGAGTTGACTCGGGTTAGGAAACCGAGTTGACTCGGGTTAGGAAACCGAGTTGACTCGGGTTAGGAAACCGAGTTGACTCGGGTTAGGAAACCGAGTTGACTCAGGTTAGGAAACCGAGTTGACTCTTGTTAGGAAACCGAGTTGACTCGGGTTAGGAAACCGAGTTGACTCGGGTTAGGAAACCGAGTTGACTCGGGTTAGGAAACCGAGTTGACTCGGGTTAGGAAACCGAGTTGACTCGGGATAGGAAACCGAGTTGACTCGGGATAGGAAACCGAGTTGACTCGGGATAGGAAACCGAGTTGACTCGGGATAGGAAACCGAGTTGACTCGAGTTAGGAAACCGAGTTGACTCGGGTTAGGAAACCGAGTTGACTCGGGTTAGGAAACCGAGTTGACTCGGGTTAGGATACCGAGTTGACTCGGGTTAGGATACCGAGTTGACTCGGGTTAGGAAACCGAGTTGGCTCGGGTTAGGAAACCGAGTTGGCTCGGGCTAGGAAACCGAGTTGACTCGGGTTAGGAAACCGAGTTGACTCGGGTTAGGAAACCGAGTTGGCTCGAGTTAGGAAACCGAGTTGGCTCGGGTTAGGAAACCGAGTTGACTCGGGTTAGCAAACCGAGTTGACTTGAGTAAGGAAACCGAGTTGACTCGGGTTAGGAAACCGAGTTGACTCGGGTTAGGAAACCGAGTTGACTCGGGTTAGGAAACCGAGTTGAATCGGGTTAGGAAGCCAAGGAAACCGAGTTTACTCGGGTAAGGAAACCAAGTTGACTCGGGTTAGGAAACCGAGTTGACTCGTGTTAGGAAACCGAGTTGGCTCGAGTTAGGAAACCGAGTTGGCTCGGGTTAGGAAACCGAGTTGGCTCGGGTTAGGAAACCGAGTTGGCTCGGGTTAGGAAACCGAGTTGACTCGGGCTAGCAGACCGAGTTGACTCGGGTTAGCAAATCGATTTGGCTCGGGACAGGAAACCGAGTTGACTCGGGATAGGAAACCGAGTTGACTCGGGATAGGAAACCGAGTTGACTCGGGATAGGAAACCGAGTTTACTCGGGATAGGAAACCGAGTTGAATCGGGTTAGGAAACCGAGTTGACTCGGGTTAGGAAACCGAGTTGACTCGGGTTAGGAAACCGAGTGGACTCGGGTTAGGAAACCGAGTTGACTCGGGTTAGGAAACCGAGTTGACTCGGGTTAGGAAACCGAGTTGACTCGGGTAAGAAAACCGAGTTGACTCGGGTTAGGAAACCGAGTTGACTCGGGTTAGGAAACCGAGTTGACTCGGGTAAGGAAACCGAGTTGACTCGGGTTAGGAAACCAAGTTGACTCGGGTTAGGAAACCGAGTTGACTCGGGTTAGAAAACCGAGTTGACTCGGGTTAGGAAACCGATTTGGCTCGAGTTAGGAAACCGAGTTGGCTCGGGTTAGGAAACCGAGTTGACTCGGGTTAGGAAACCGAGTTTAATCGGGTTAGGAAACCGAGTTGACTCGGGTTAGGAAACCGAGTTGGCTCGAGTTAGGAAACCGAGTTGACTCGGGTTAGGAAACCGAGTTGACTCGGGTTAGGAAACCGAGTTGACTCGGGTTAGGAAACCGAGTTGACTCGGGTTAGGAAACCGAGGTGAATCGGGTTATGAAGCCAAGTAAAAAAAGTTGAGTCGGGTTAGCAAACCGAGTTGACTCGGGTTAGGAAACCGAGTTGACTCGGGTTAGGAAACCGAGTTGATTCGGGTAAGGAAACCGAGTTGACTCGGGTTAGGAAACCAAGTTGACTCGGGTTAGGAAACCGAGTTGACTCGGGTTAGGAAACCGAGTTGACTCGGGTTAGCAGACCGAGTTGACTCCGGTTAGCAGACCGAGTTGACTCGGGTTAGCAGACCGAGTTGACTCGGGTCAGCAAACCGAGTTGACTCGGGTTAGGAAACCGAGTTGACTCGGGTTAGTCCATGTTCATACCGGTCGATTTGTTGAACAGTTTGAGGGTGAAGAAGTAAGTGGGGGCAGTTGAAGGGGTGTTTCCCAAAATTAAATCAACACGAGCTGTTGAAGCTTCGTGCGAATAAAGCGACTGTTTTCCTTCTCTGTCACACACATTGGTCGAAATCGATATCATTTCCATCTTGTTTCATGAAAGTCAAAACAGTTTTTTTTTCTACTTTCGTGCAACAGTTGTCATTTGTGGAAATTGTGGTTGAGAAAATATAAAATTATTTCT
Source organism: Melanostoma mellinum (assembly GCA_914767635.1). NCBI lineage: Eukaryota > Metazoa > Arthropoda > Insecta > Diptera > Syrphidae > Melanostoma > Melanostoma mellinum. The sequence continues at coordinate 258,363,426 of OU612058.1, forward strand.
GTTTTTCCATAGCTATAGAGATGAAAAGAAGATAGTTAAATGTGCTGCGGCTATTTTTGTAATTAAAACACATCATGAAAAAGCAAAACAATCCAACCATCTTAGAAATCAATTTTAAAAACATGGAAAGCCGTAAAAGTAATTCACAAAGATTTCTAAAATGCTACTGTTAAACTCAAGAATATAATTATTGCTGATAAGTTTATCGCTTTCAAGACTCCTCTTAGCAATAAATTTAATGCAAATGCCTTTGGATTAAATGTTTCCACCTGAGATGGTATTCGGCTTCATTAAGACATCGAAAGTATGTAAGTGTAAAATAAATTCATTCTTCATCAGTTTAATTTATTTAACTTGATTGTTAGATTTGACCAACACAAAACGATTTTATGATCCTTGAAGTAATCGAAGGCAAAGGAGCCACGTACCTACATGAAGCTTCAATGCCGCGGTTCATTGGTAACTTTATAAGGAAATACCTCTTGATTTAGTTGGATTTCAATAGTTGGATTCAATAGGACAGGTAATATTACATTCATTTGTTTTCCAATCCTAAAATATTAATCAATGGCGATATAGGCTTTCTTATTGTGTCCTATATGTTGGAACTACTGGATTGCTCAGTTCAGGCTGCTTTATCAGCATTTACCTAGGCTCGGCCGCCAGGAATCTACAAGCAGGAATATATTCATGACCTCTTTAAAAGGTACGACAATAAGGAGGATGCTACCCCAGCACCTGCATTGCCTGATTGATTCTTTGAGTTTTATGGCAATGGATTGTAGCAAAATAAGTCCCAATAATGCAGCAGATACAAATGGTGCTGTGGGCTCTCGAATTCCAAGAAAAAACGGCACAAGGAGATGATAATTAAAGATAATCACTTCATGATGGGAGTTTCTGGAGTTGTTTTACTGAAGGACGAACCTCGCTTAGGTGAAATTCAGCTAAAAGTTCAATATATGTGTGGCTATGTAACTTCGGGTTTTCCTCAACATGGGGTCTTGGAAAGCCGATGGAACTAGGTACATAATGCTCATCAAGGGAAAAAATGAGGTCTACTTTTTTTTATCGAAATCATTCCTGTTTCCAAGTAGACAGTATTACCCTTCCCCAACACGGGAATCTTCTAGAAAGTGTCTGCGAAACGTTACTAGACGGGGTATGTTTAATGGTTGATTTTTATTAATGAAAAATTCTCAATCTTTTATTTTTTTATAAAGGAAATGGTTATTGATAAAATAAAAGGGCAATGCAAACCCCTTTATTTAGTATATTATAAAGTACCAAGGAGCAAGGAGAAGACGTTGTGTGCCTTTAAAGACAGAACGATAAGTATCAAAACTGAGCTTATAGGTAAGATAATAGAATTATTTTATATTTTCAGTTTTTAATGAGACATTTTTTTCATAAGATCCTCGACATGAAGGAATCATCAATAGGTCTTTAGAATCTTTTGGTGTTCGAAACTTTGGTGGAATGGAAGGAGATAACTATTCTAAAATGAGATACACAAAGAATCTTACAGATCTAAATGGCAGAATTGTTGAATGCACAGTGCGAAATAGGGAATGGGTGTTTTTGAGAGAACGAACCGATAAAACTCATCCAAATAGTTATAAAACAGCCAAATGTGTTCACATACTGAAAATAAATTTTTATGTGCTATATTTATATAATTTTCTGTTTTTGTTTCTGCAACCGTATGCCACAGTATCAGATATCTAGTAACAAAAGAAGATCTTCTTGGGTTCATTCAAAATCAGAGATATCGTTAAGATAATGAGAAAATGCGATCACCTCCACCGCCACCACCAAATGACTTCCACAGAGAAAATTACAAACATTTTTAAGAGAAGCAAAATAACATAGTTTATACAATTATAGAAAACACATCCGTTGTCAAAAAAAGCTGTTTTCGGTTCTAAAAAAGCTTAACTACAAAATCTCAAAATACCTACTCGGTCTTTTGAAAAAATACGTGCGTGGAATTAAAATCCCCGTGTGTAACCTGAATTCTCCCAAGCAAATGCCTAGTTCTACTTCAGGGCAACTTGATGCAAGCCCAGAACTCAAAAAACATTCAGTCTGATATTGAGGTAGAGGCTTTTCAAAAAAACGCATTGTGGATACCTCAGAGCAATCTTTGGGCGGAGTGAACGAAATTATTAATGCCATTTTTGCATCATACGGTAAGACAACTGGTTTATGTATAAATTTCATTTTTCTTTTTTCTTTTCGTTGAATAAGAAATGACCATGTAAAGTAAAAAATACGGTTTTGGCTATTTGTAAAAAATTATTATTATTGGAGGCTTTAGTTGTTGTTGACAATAGCTGCTCTTCTTCTAGTTGAGAGTTGTTCTTAAATGATAAATTTTTCTCCAAAAGAAAGAGCCTTTCATCAAAATTTCGTAATTTGAGTGTGGTTGTCGCAACCAACTACACGTATAGGCTTCCAAGGTGGCGGACAACTTGGCAGTGGTCGAAAAGCTGCACGTATAGAATCCACTAGACCGGGCTGTTGAAACCGCTCAAAATCACTGGAACAATTTTTTTTTACTAAGACACTCTCGAGCCTTGCAGACATTTCAGGAAGCTCCTTGGGTTCCAAAGAGCTTTGTTTAACAAAAAAAACTGTCTTATCATGCTTTTCACCGACGCGAAACGCTGGACTACGTTTGATACTGCTCCGTTTGATCGGGTCAATGGTGTGAGGGAAGAGTTTCACCTCTGAGTCCAGCGTAGCGGACTCGACTTATTTAAATTGAGAAGCACGCGATTTCGTGTGGGAGCTGGGATACGGATGTCGGTGTTGTATCTCCAAAAATATAAACAAAAAAATTCATCAACCTCAAGGGTGGAAGCGTGAGCGTACTAAGAAAGAGTGAAATGCTAAATTTAATATATAAAATTATTATTTTTACTGCTTCCATCCTTGAGGTTGATGAATTTTTTTTTTTATTTATATTTTTGGAGGAAACTGTCAAAATAGTTTCACATTCCAGTTGTACCTTTATTGAAGGTAGTTGACAAGAAGGAAATGAAACAAGACAGTGTTGCGGTCGATTCGTTGAACAATGTGAACATTTTGGTCGATTTGTTGCTTCAACAAATCGACCGGTATGAACATCGCCTTAGGAAACCGAGTTGACTCGGGTTAGGAAACGGAGTTGAATCGGGTTAGGAAACCGAGTTGACTCGGGTTAGGAAACCGAGTTGAATCGGGTTAGGAAACCGAGTTGACTCGGGTAAGAAAACCGAGTTGACTCGGGATAGGAAACCGAGTTTTCTCGGGTTAGGAAACCGAGTTGGCTCGGGTTAGGAAACCGAGTTAACTCGGGTAAGGAAACCGAGTTGACTCGGGTTAGGAAACCGAGTTGAATCGGGTTAGGAAACCGGGTTGACTAGGGTTAGCAAATCGATTTTGCTCGGGATAGGAAACCGAGTTGACTCGGGTTAGGAAACCGAGTTGACTCGGGTTAGGAAACCGGTTGACTCGGGTTAGGAAACCGAGTTGACTCGGGTTAGGAAACCGAGTTGACTCGGGTTAGGAAACCGAGTTGACTCGGGTCAGGAAACCGAGTTGACTCGGGTAAGAAAACCGAGTTGACTCGGGTTAGGAAACCGAGTTGACTCGGGTTAGGAAACCGAGTTGACTCGGGTAAGGAAACCGAGTTGACTCGGGGTAGGAAACCAAGTTGACTCGGGTTAGGAAACCGAGTTGACTCGGGTTAGAAAACCGAGTTGACTCGGGTTAGAAAACCGAGTTGACTCGGGTTAGAAAACCGAGTTGACTCGGGTTAGGAAACCGAGTTGACTCGGGTTAGGAAACCGAGTTGACTCGGGTTAGGAAACCGAGTTGAATCGGGTTAGGAAACCGAGTTGACTCGGATTAGGAAACCGAGTTGACTCGGGTTAGGAAACCGAGTTGACTCGGGTTAGGAAACCGAGTTGACTCGAGTTAGGAAACCGAGTTGACTCGGGTTAGGAAACCGAGTTGACTCGGGATAGGAAACCGAGTTTTCTCGGGTTAGGAAACCGAGTTGGCTCGGGTTAGGAAACCGAGTTAACTCGGGTAAGGAAACCGAGTTGACTCGGGTTAGGAAACCGAGTTGAATCGGGTTAGGAAGCCAAGGAAACCAAGTTGACTCGGGTAAGGAAACCAAGTTGACTCAGGTTAGGAAACCGAGTTGACTCGGGTTAGGAAACCGAGTTGGGTCGAGTTAGGAAACCGAGTTGGCTCGGGTTAGGAAACCGAGTTGGCTCGGGTTAGGAAACCGAGTTGGCTCGGGTTAGGAAACCGAGTTGGCTCGGGTTAGGAAACCGAGTTGGCTCGGGTTAGGAAACCGAGTTGACTCGGGTTAGGAAACCGGGTTGACTCGGGTTAGCAAATCGATTTGCCTCGGTTTAGCAAACCGAGTTGACTCGGGTTAGGAAACCGAGTTGACTCGGGTTAGGAAACCGAGTTGACTAGGGTTAGGAAACCGAGTTGGCTCGTTTTAGGAAACCGAGTTGGCTCGGGCTAGGAAACCGAGTTGACTCGGGTTACGAAACCGAGTTGACTCGGGTTAGGAAACCGAGTTGGCTCGAGTTAGGAAACCGAGTTGACTCGGGTTAGGAAACCGAGTTGACTCGGGTTAGGAAACCGAGTTGAATCGGGTTAGGAAGCCAAGGAAACCAAGTTGACTCGGGTTAGGAAACCGAGTTGACTCGGGTTAGGAAACCGAGTTGACTCGGGATAGGAAACCGAGTTGACTCGGGATAGGAAACCGAGTTGACTCGGGATAGGAAACCGAGTTGGGTCGAGTTAGGAAACCGAGTTGGCTCGGGTTAGGAAACCGAGTTGAATCGGGTTAGGAAACCGAGTTGACTCGGATTAGGAAACCGAGTTGACTCGGGTTAGGAAACCGAGTTGACTCGGGTTAGGAAACCGAGTTGACTCGAGTTAGGAAACCGAGTTGACTCGGGTTAGGAAACCGAGTTGACTCGGGATAGGAAACCGAGTTTTCTCGGGTTAGGAAACCGAGTTGGCTCGGGTTAGGAAACCGAGTTAACTCGGGTAAGGAAACCGAGTTGACTCGGGTTAGGAAACCGAGTTGAATCGGGTTAGGAAGCCAAGGAAACCAAGTTGACTCGGGTAAGAAAACCGAGTTGACTCGGGTTAGGAAACCGAGTTGACTCGGGTTAGGAAACCGAGTTGACTCGGGTAAGGAAACCGAGTTGACTCGGGGTAGGAAACCAAGTTGACTCGGGTTAGGAAACCGAGTTGACTCGGGTTAGAAAACCGAGTTGACTCGGGTTAGAAAACCGAGTTGACTCGGGTTAGAAAACCGAGTTGACTCGGGTTAGGAAACCGAGTTGACTCGGGTTAGGAAACCGAGTTGACTCGGGTTAGGAAACCGAGTTGAATCGGGTTAGGAAACCGAGTTGACTCGGATTAGGAAACCGAGTTGACTCGGGTTAGGAAACCGAGTTGACTCGGGTTAGGAAACCGAGTTGACTCGAGTTAGGAAACCGAGTTGACTCGGGTTAGGAAACCGAGTTGACTCGGGATAGGAAACCGAGTTTTCTCGGGTTAGGAAACCGAGTTGGCTCGGGTTAGGAAACCGAGTTAACTCGGGTAAGGAAACCGAGTTGACTCGGGTTAGGAAACCGAGTTGAATCGGGTTAGGAAGCCAAGGAAACCAAGTTGATTCGGGTAAGGAAACCAAGTTGACTCAGGTTAGGAAACCGAGTTGACTCGGGTTAGGAAACCGAGTTGGGTCGAGTTAGGAAACCGAGTTGGCTCGGGTTAGTAAACCGAGTTGGCTCGGGTTAGGAAACCGAGTTGGCTCGGGTTAGGAAACCGAGTTGGCTCGGGTTAGGAAACCGAGTTGACTCGGGTTAGGAAACCGGGTTGACTCGGGTTAGCAAATCGATTTGCCTCGGTTTAGCAAACCGAGTTGACTCGGGTTAGGAAACCGAGTTGACTCGGGTTAGGAAACCGAGTTGACTAGGGTTAGGAAACCGAGTTGGCTCGTTTTAGGAAACCGAGTTGGCTCGGGCTAGGAAACCGAGTTGACTCGGGTTACGAAACCGAGTTGACTCGGGTTAGGAAACCGAGTTGGCTCGAGTTAGGAAACCGAGTTGACTCGGGTTAGGAAACCGAGTTGAATCGGGTTAGGAAGCCAAGGAAACCAAGTTGACTCGGGTTAGGAAACCGAGTTGACTCGGGTTAGGAAACCGAGTTGACTCGGGATAGGAAACCGAGTTGACTCGGGATAGGAAACCGAGTTGACTCGGGATAGGAAACCGAGTTGACTCGGGATAGGAAACCGAGTTGACTCGGGTTAGGAAACCGAGTTGACTCGGGTTAGGAAACCGAGTTGACTCGGGTTAGGAAACCGAGTTTACTCGGGTTAGGAAACCGAGTTGACTCGGGTTAGGAAACCGAGTTGACTCGGGTTAGGAAACCGAGTTGACTCGGGTTAGGAAACCGAGTTGACTCGGGTTAGGAAACCGAGTTGACTCGGGTTAGGAAACCGAGTTGACTCGGGTTAGGAAACCGAGTTGACTCGGGTTAGGAAACCGAGTTGGCTCGGGATAGGAAACCGAGTTTGCTCGGGCTAGGAAACCGAGTTGACTCGGGTTAGGAAACCGAGTTGACTCGGGTTAGCAAACCGAGTTGACTCTGGTTAGGAAACCGAGTTGACTCGGGTTAGGAAACCGAGTTGACTCGGGTTAGGAAACCGAGTTGACTCGGGTAAGGAAACCAAGTTGACTCGGGTAAGGAAACCGAGTTGACTCGGGTTAGGAAACCGAGTTGGCTCGAGTTAGGAAACCGAGTTGGCTCGGGTTAGGAAACCGAGTAGGCTCGGGTTAGGAAACCGAGTTGGCTCGGGTTAGGAAACCGAGTTGACTCGGGTTAGGAAACCGGGTTGACTAGGGTTAGCAAATCGATTTGGCTCGGTTTAGCAAACCGAGTTGACTCGGTTTAGCAAACCGAGTTGACTCGGGATAGGAAACCGAGTTGACTCGGGTTAGGAAACCGAGTTGACTCGGGTTAGGAAACCGAGTTGACTCGGGTTAGGAAACCGAGTTGGCTCGTTTTAGGAAACCGAGTTGGCTCGGGCTAGGAAACCGAGTTGACTCGGGTTAGGAAACCGAGTTGACTCGGGTTAGGAAACCGAGTTGACTCGGGTTAGGAAACCGAGTTGACTCGGGTTAGGAAACCGAGTTGACTCGGGTTAGGAAACCGAGTTGACTCGGGTTAGGAAACCGAGTTGAATCGGGTTAGGAAGCCAAGGAAACCAAGTTGACTCGGGTTAGGAAACCGAGTTGGGTCGAGTTAGGAAACCGAGTTGGCTCGGGTTAGTAAACCGAGTTGGCTCGGGTTAGGAAACCGAGTTGGCTCGGGTTAGGAAACCGAGTTGGCTCGGGTTAGGAAACCGAGTTGACTCGGGTTAGGAAACCGGGTTGACTCGGGTTAGCAAATCGATTTGCCTCGGTTTAGCAAACCGAGTTGACTCGGGTTAGGAAACCGAGTTGACTCGGGTTAGGAAACCGAGTTGACTAGGGTTAGGAAACCGAGTTGGCTCGTTTTAGGAAACCGAGTTGGCTCGGGCTAGGAAACCGAGTTGACTCGGGTTACGAAACCGAGTTGACTCGGGTTAGGAAACCGAGTTGGCTCGAGTTAGGAAACCGAGTTGACTCGGGTTAGGAAACCGAGTTGAATCGGGTTAGGAAGCCAAGGAAACCAAGTTGACTCGGGTTAGGAAACCGAGTTGACTCGGGTTAGGAAACCGAGTTGACTCGGGATAGGAAACCGAGTTGACTCGGGATAGGAAACCGAGTTGACTCGGGATAGGAAACCGAGTTGACTCGGGATAGGAAACCGAGTTGACTCGGGTTAGGAAACCGAGTTGACTCGGGTTAGGAAACCGAGTTGACTCGGGTTAGGAAACCGAGTTTACTCGGGTTAGGAAACCGAGTTGACTCGGGTTAGGAAACCGAGTTGACTCGGGTTAGGAAACCGAGTTGACTCGGGTTAGGAAACCGAGTTGACTCGGGTTAGGAAACCGAGTTGACTCGGGTTAGGAAACCGAGTTGACTCGGGTTAGGAAACCGAGTTGACTCGGGTTAGGAAACCGAGTTGGCTCGGGATAGGAAACCGAGTTTGCTCGGGCTAGGAAACCGAGTTGACTCGGGTTAGGAAACCGAGTTGACTCGGGTTAGCAAACCGAGTTGACTCTGGTTAGGAAACCGAGTTGACTCGGGTTAGGAAACCGAGTTGACTCGGGTTAGGAAACCGAGTTGACTCGGGTTAGGAAACCGAGTTGACTCGGGTTAGGAAACCGAGTTGACTCGGGTTAGGAAACCGAGTTGGCTCGGGATAGGAAACCGAGTTTGCTCGGGCTAGGAAACCGAGTTGACTCGGGTTAGGAAACCGAGTTGACTCGGGTTAGCAAACCGAGTTGACTCTGGTTAGGAAACCGAGTTGACTCGGGTTAGGAAACCGAGTTGACTCGGGTTAGGAAACCGAGTTGACTCGGGTAAGGAAACCAAGTTGACTCGGGTAAGGAAACCGAGTTGACTCGGGTTAGGAAACCGAGTTGGCTCGAGTTAGGAAACCGAGTTGGCTCGGGTTAGGAAACCGAGTAGGCTCGGGTTAGGAAACCGAGTTGGCTCGGGTTAGGAAACCGAGTTGACTCGGGTTAGGAAACCGGGTTGACTAGGGTTAGCAAATCGATTTGGCTCGGTTTAGCAAACCGAGTTGACTCGGTTTAGCAAACCGAGTTGACTCGGGATAGGAAACCGAGTTGACTCGGGTTAGGAAACCGAGTTGACTCGGGTTAGGAAACCGAGTTGACTCGGGTTAGGAAACCGAGTTGGCTCGTTTTAGGAAACCGAGTTGGCTCGGGCTAGGAAACCGAGTTGACTCGGGTTAGGAAACCGAGTTGACTCGGGTTAGGAAACCGAGTTGACTCGGGTTAGGAAACCGAGTTGACTCGGGTTAGGAAACCGAGTTGACTCGGGTTAGGAAACCGAGTTGACTCGGGTTAGGAAACCGAGTTGAATCGGGTTAGGAAGCCAAGGAAACCAAGTTGACTCGGGTTAGGAATTCGAGTTGACTCGGGTTAGGAAACCGAGTTGACTCGGGATAGGAAACCGAGTTGACTCGGGATAGGAAACCGAGTTGACTCGGGATAGGAAACCGAGTTAACTCGGGTAAGGAAACCAAGTTGACTCGGGTAAGGAAACCGAGTTGACTCGTGTTAGGAAACCGAGTTGGCTCGAGTTAGGAAACCGAGTTGGCTCGGGTTAGGAAACCGAGTAGGCTCGGGTTAGGAAACCGAGTTGGCTCGGGTTAGGAAACCGAGTTGACTCGGGTTAGGAAACCGGGTTGACTAGGGTTAGCAAATCGATTTGGCTCGGTTTAGCAAACCGAGTTGACTCGGGATAGGAAACCGAGTTGACTCGGGTTAGGAAACCGAGTTGACTCGGGTTAGGAAACCGAGTTGACTCGGGTTAGGAAACCGAGTTGGCTCGTTTTAGGAAACCGAGTTGGCTCGGGCTAGGAAACCGAGTTGACTCGGGTTAGGAAACCGAGTTGACTCGGGTTAGGAAACCGAGTTGACTCGGGTTAGGAAACCGAGTTGGCTCGTTTTAGGAAACCGAGTTGGCTCGGGCTAGGAAACCGAGTTGACTCGGGTTAGGAAACCGAGTTGACTCGGGTTAGGAAACCGAGTTGACTCGGGTTAGGAAACCGAGTTGACTCGGGTTAGGAAACCGAGTTGACTCGGGTTAGGAAACCGAGTTGACTCGGGTTAGGAAGCCAAGGAAACCAAGTTGACTCGGGTTAGGAAACCGAGTTGACTCGGGTTAGGAAACCGAGTTTACTCGGGTTAGGAAACCGAGTTGACTCGGGTTAGGAAACCGAGTTGACTCGGGTTAGGAAACCGAGTTGGCTCGTTTTAGGAAACCGAGTTGGCTCGGGCTAGGAAACCGAGTTGACTCGGGTTAGGAAACCGAGTTGACTCGAGTTAGGAAACCGAGTTGGCTCGGGTTAGGAAACCGAGTTGACTCGGGTTATCAAACCGAGTTGACATGAGTTAGGAAACCGAGTTGACTCGGGTTAGGAAACCGAGTTGACTCGGGTTAGGAAACCGAGTTGAATCGGGTTAGGAAGCCAAGGAAACCGAGTTGACTCGGGTAATGAAACCAAGTTGACTCGGGTTAGGAAACCGAGTTGACTCGGGTTAGGAAACCGAGTTGACTCGGGTTAGGAAACCGAGTTGACTGGGGTAAGGAAACCGAGTTGAATCGGGTTAGGAAGCCAAGGAAACCGAGTTGGCTCGGGTTAGGAAACCGAGTTGACTCGGGTTAGGAAACCGGGTTGACTAGGGTTAGCAAATCGATTTTGCTCGGGATAGGAAACCGAGTTGACTCGGGATAGGAAACCGAGTTGACTCGGGATAGGAAACCGAGTTGACTCGGGATAGGAAACCGAGTTGACTCGGGATAGGAAACCGAGTTGACTCGGGATAGGAAACCGAGTTGACTCGGGATAGGAAACCGAGTTGACTCGGGATAGGAAACCGAGTTGACTCGGGTTAGGAAACCTAGTTGACTCGCGTTAGGAAACCGAGTTGACTCGGGCTAAGAAACCGAGTTGACTCGGGTTAGGAAACCGAGTTGACTCGGGTTAGGAAACCGAGTTGACTCGGGTTAGGTGACCGAGTTGACTCAGGTTAGAAAACCGAGTTGACTCGGGTTAGAAAACCGAGTTGACTCGGGTTAGAAAACCGAGTTGACTGGGGTTAGGAAACCGAGTTGACTCGGATTAGGAAACCGAGTTGACTCGGGTTAGGAAACCGAGTTGACTCGGGTTAGGAAACCGAGTTGACTCGGGTTAGGAAACCGAGTTGACTCGGGTTAGAAAACCGAGTTGACTGGGGTTAGGAAACCGAGTTGACTCGGATTAGGAAACCGAGTTGACTCGGGTTAGGAAACCGAGTTGACTCGGGTTAGGAAACCGAGTTGACTCGGGTTAGGAAACCGAGTTGACTCGGGTTAGGAAACCGAGTTGACTCGGGTTAGGAAACCGAGTTGACTCGGGTTAGGAAACCGAGTTGACTCGGGTTAGGAAACCGGGTTGACATGGGTTAGCAAATCGATTTGGCTCGGGATAGGAAACCGAGTTGACTCGGGATAGGAAACCGAGTTGACTCGGGATAGGAATCCGAGTTGACTCGGGATAGGAATCCGAGTTGACTCGGGATAGGAAACCGAGTTGACTCGGGATAGGAAACCGAGTTGACTCGGGATAGGAAACCGAGTTGACTCGGGTAAGGAAACCGAGTTGACTCGGGTTAGGAAACCGAGTTGACTCGGGTTAGGAAACCGAGTTGACTCGGGTTAGGAAACCGAGTTGACTCGGGTTAGGAAACCGAGTTGACTCGGGTTAGGAAACCGAGTTGGCTCGTTTTAGGAAACCGAGTTGGCTCGGGCTAGGAAACCGAGTTGACTCGGGTTAGGAAACCGAGTTGACTCGGGTTAGGAAACCGAGTTGACTCGGGTTAGGAAACCGAGTTGACTCGGGTTAGGAAACCGAGTTGACTCGGGTTAGGAAACCGGGTTGACATGGGTTAGCAAATCGATTTGGCTCGGTTTAGCAAACCGAGTTGACTCGGGTTAGGAAACCGAGTTGACTCGGGTTAGGAAACCGAGTTGACTCGGGTTAGGAAACCGAGTTGACTCGGGTTAGGAAACCGAGATGACTCGGGTTAGGAAACCGAGTTGGCTCGTTTTAGGAAACCGAGTTGGCTCGGGCTAGGAAACCGAGTTGACTCGGGTTAGGAAACCGAGTTGACTCGGGTTAGGAAACCGAGTTGACTCGGGTTAGAAAACCGAGTTGACTGGGGTTAGGAAACCGAGTTGACTCGGATTAGGAAACCGAGTTGACTCGGGTTAGGAAACCGAGTTGACTCGGGTTAGGAAACCGAGTTGACTCGGGTTAGGAAAACGAGTTGACTCGGGTTAGGAAACCGAGTTGACTCGGGTTAGGAAACCGAGTTGACTCGGGTTAGGAAACCGAGTTGACTCGGGTTAGGAAACCGAGTTGACTCGGGTTAGGAAACCGAGTTGACTCGGGTTAGGAAACCGAGTTGACTCGGGTTAGGAAACCGAGTTGACTCGGGTTAGGAAACCGAGTTGACTCGGGATAGGAAACCGAGTTGACTCGGGTTACGAAACCGAGTTGAATCGGGTTAGGAAACCGAGTTGACTCGGGTTAGGAAACCGAGTTGACTCGGGTTAGGAAACCGAGTTTACTCGGGTTAGGAAACCGAGTTGACTCGGGTTAGGAAACCGAGTTGACTCGGGTTAGGAAACCGAGTTGACTCGGGTTAGGAAACCGAGTTGACTCGGGTTAGGAAACCGAGTTGACTCGGGTTAGGAAACCGATTTGGCTCGGGTTAGGAAACCGAGTTGACTCGGGTTAGGAAACCGAGTTGACTCGGGTTAGGAAAACGAGTTGACTCGGGTTAGGAAACCGAGTTGACTCGGGTTAGGAAACCGAGTTGACTCGGGTTAGGAAACCGAGTTGACTCGGGTTAGGAAACCGAGTTGGCTCGAGTTAGGAAACCGAGTTGACTCGGGTTAGGAAATCGAGTTGACTCGGGTTAGGAAACCGAGTTGAATCGGGTTAGGAAGCCAAGGAAACCAAGTTGACTCGGGTTAGGAAACCGAGTTGACTCGGGTTAGGAAACCGAGTTGACTCGGGATAGGAAACCGAGTTGACTCGGGATAGGAAACCGAGTTGACTCGGGATAGGAAACCGAGTTGACTCGGGATAGGAAACCGAGTTGACTCGGGTTAGGAAACCGAGTTGACTCGGGTTAGGAAACCGAGTTGACTCGGGTTAGGAAACCGAGTTGACTCGGGTTAGGAAACCGAGTTGACTCGGGATAGGAAACCGAGTTGACTCGGGTTACGAAACCGAGTTGAATCGGGTTAGGAAACCGAGTTGACTCGGGTTAGGAAACCGAGTTGACTCGGGTTAGGAAACCGAGTTGACTCGGGTTAGGAAAACGAGTTGACTCGGGTTAGGAAACCGAGTTGACTCGGGTTAGGAAACCGAGTTGACTCGGGTTAGGAAACCGAGTTGACTCGGGTTAGGAAACCGAGTTGGCTCGAGTTAGGAAACCGAGTTGACTCGGGTTAGGAAATCGAGTTGACTCGGGTTAGGAAACCGAGTTGAATCGGGTTAGGAAGCCAAGGAAACCAAGTTGACTCGGGTTAGGAAACCGAGTTGACTCGGGTTAGGAAACCGAGTTGACTCGGGATAGGAAACCGAGTTGACTCGGGATAGGAAACCGAGTTGACTCGGGATAGGAAACCGAGTTGACTCGGGATAGGAAACCGAGTTGACTCGGGTTAGGAAACCGAGTTGACTCGGGTTAGGAAACCGAGTTGACTCGGGTTAGGAAACCGAGTTTACTCGGGTTAGGAAACCGAGTTGACTCGGGTTAGGAAACCGAGTTGACTAGGGTTAGGAAACCGAGTTGACTCGGGTTAGGAAACCGAGTTGACTCGGGTTAGGAAACCGAGTTGACTCGGGTTAGGAAACCGATTTGGCTCGGGTTAGGAAACCGAGTTGACTCGGGTTAGGAAACCGAGTTGACTCGGGTTAGGAAACCGAGTTGACTCGGGTTAGGAAACCGAGTTGACTCGGGTTAGGAAACCGAGTTGACTCGGGTTAGGAAACCGAGTTGACTCGGGTTAGGAAACCGAGTTGACTCGGGTTAGGAAACCGAGTTGACTCGGGTTAGGAAACCGAGTTGACTCGGGTTAGGAAACCGAGTTGACTCGGGTTAGGAAACCGAGTTGACTCGGGTTAGGAAACCGGGTTGACATGGGTTAGCAAATCGATTTGGCTCGGGATAGGAAACCGAGTTGACTCGGGATAGGAAACCGAGTTGACTCGGGATAGGAATCCGAGTTGACTCGGGATAGGAAACCGAGTTGACTCGGGATAGGAAACCGAGTTGACTCGGGATAGGAAACCGAGTTGACTCGGGTTAGGAAACCGAGTTGACTCGGGTTAGGAAACCGAGTTGACTCGGGTTAGGAAACCGAGTTGACTCGGGTTAGGAAACCGAGTTGACTCGGGTAAGGAAACCGAGTTGACTCGGGTTAGGAAACCGAGTTGACTCGGGTTAGGAAACCGAGTTGACTCGGGTTAGGAAACCGAGTTGACTCGGGTTAGGAAACCGAGTTGACTCGGGTTAGGAAACCGAGTTGGCTCGTTTTAGGAAACCGAGTTGGCTCGGGCTAGGAAACCGAGTTGACTCGGGTTAGGAAACCGAGTTGACTCGGGTTAGGAAACCGAGTTGACTCGGGTTAGGAAAACGAGTTGACTCGGGTTAGGAAACCGGGTTGACATGGGTTAGCAAATCGATTTGGCTCGGTTTAGCAAACCGAGTTGACTCGGGTTAGGAAACCGAGTTGACTCGGGTTAGGAAACCGAGTTGACTCGGGTTAGGAAACCGAGTTGACTCGGGTTAGGAAACCGAGATGACTCGGGTTAGGAAACCGAGTTGGCTCGTTTTAGGAAATCGAGTTGGCTCGGGCTAGGAAACCGAGTTGACTCGGGTTAGGAAACCGAGTTGACTCGGGTTAGGAAACCGAGTTGACTCGGGTTAGGAAACCGAGTTGACTCGGGTTAGAAAACCGAGTTGACTGGGGCTAGGAAACCGAGTTGACTCGGATTAGGAAACCGAGTTGACTCGGATTAGGAAACCGAGTTGACTCGGGTTAGGAAACCGAGTTGACTCGGGTTAGGAAACCGAGTTGACTCGGGTTAGGAAACCGAGTTGACTCGGGTTAGGAAACCGAGTTGACTCGGGTTAGGAAACCGAGTTGACTCGGGTTAGGAAACCGAGTTGACTCGGGTTAGGAAACCGAGTTGACTCGGGTGAGGAAACCGAGTTGACTCGGGTTAGGAAACCGAGTTGACTCGGGTTAGGAAACCGAGTTGACTCGGGTTAGGAAACCGGGTTGACATGGGTTAGCAAATCGATTTGGCTCGGTTTAGCAAACCGAGTTGACTCGGGTTAGGAAACCGAGTTGACTCGGGTTAGGAAACCGAGTTGACTCGGGTTAGGAAACCGAGATGACTCGGGTTAGGAAACCGAGTTGGCTCGTTTTAGGAAACCGAGTTGGCTCGGGCTAGGAAACCGAGTTGACTCGGGTTAGGAAACCGAGTTGACTCGGGTTAGGAAACCGAGTTGACTCGGGTTAGGAAACCGAGTTGACTCGGGTTAGGAAACCGAGTTGACTCGGGTTAGGAAACCGAGTTGACTCGGGTTAGGAAACCGAGTTGACTCGGGTTAGGAAACCGAGTTGACTCGGGTTAGGAAACCGGGTTGACTAGGGTTAGCAAATCGATTTGGCTCGGTTTAGCAAACCGAGTTGACTCGGGTTAGAAAACCGAGTTGGCTCGGGTTAGGAAACCGAGTTGACTCGGGTTAGGAAACCGGGTTGACTAGGGTTAGCAAATCGATTTGGCTCGGGATAGGAAACCGAGATGACTCGGGATAGGAAACCGAGTTGACTCGGGATAGGAAACCGAGTTGACTCGGGATAGGAAACCGAGTTGACTCGGGATAGGAAACCGAGTTGATTCGGGATAGGAAACCGAGTTGACTCGGGATAGGAAACCGAGTTGACTCGGGATAGGAAACCGAGTTGACTCGGGATAGGAAACCGAGTTGACTCGGGTTAGGAAACCTAGTTGACTCGGGTTAAGAAACCGAGTTGACTCGGGCTAAGAAACCGAGTTGACTCGGGTTAGGAAACCGAGTTGACTCGGGTAAGGAAACCGAGTTGACTCGGGTTAGGAGACCGAGTTTACTCAGGTTAAAAAACCGAGTTGACTCGGGTTAGAAAACCGAGTTGACTCGGGTTAGAAAACCGAGTTGACTGGGGTTAGGAAACCGAGTTGGCTCGGGCTAGGAAACCGAGTTGACTCGGGTTAGGAAACCGAGTTGACTCGGGTTAGGAAGCCGAGTTGACTCGGGTTAGGAAACCGAGTTGACTCGGGTTAGGAAACCGAAATGATTTGGGTTAGGAAACCGAGTTGACTCGGGTTAGGAAACCGAGTTGACTCGGGTTAGGAAACCGAGTTGGCTCGGGCTAGGAAACCGAGTTGACTCGGGTTAGGAAACCGAGTTGACTCGGGTTAGGAAACCGAGTTGGCTCGAGTTAGGAAACCGAGTTGGCTCGGGTTAAGAAACCGAGTTGACTCGGGTTAGCAAACCGAGTTGACTGGGGTTAGGAAACCGAGTTGACTCGGATTAGGAAACCGAGTTGACTCGGGTTAGGAAACCGAGTTGACTCGGGTTAGGAAACCGAGTTGACTCGGGTTAGGAAACCGAGTTGACTCGGGTTAGGAAACCGAGTTGACTCGGGTTAGGAAACCGAGTTGACTCGGGTTAGGAAACCGAGTTGACTCGGGTTAGGAAACCGAGTTGACTCGGGTTAGGAAACCGAGTTGACTCGGGTTAGGAAACCGAGTTGACTCGGGTTAGGAAACCGAGTTGACTCGGGTTAGGAAACCGGGTTGACATGGGTTAGCAAATCGATTTGGCTCGGTTTAGCAAACCGAGTTGACTCGGGTTAGGAAACCGAGTTGACTCGGGTTAGGAAACCGAGTTGACTCGGGTTAGGAAACCGAGTTGACTCGGGTTAGGAAACCGAGATGACTCGGGTTAGGAAACCGAGTTGACTCGGGTTAGGAAACCGAGTTGGCTCGGGCTAGGAAACCGAGTTGACTCGGGTTAGGAAACCGAGTTGACTCGGGTTAGGAAACCGAGTTGACTCGGGTTAGGAAACCGAGTTGACTCGGGTTAGGAAACCGAGTTGACTCGGGTTAGGAAACCGAGTTGACTCGGGTTAGGAAACCGGGTTGACATGGGTTAGCAAATCGATTTGGCTCGGTTTAGCAAACCGAGTTGACTCGGGTTAGGAAACCGAGTTGACTCGGGTTAGGAAACCGAGTTGACTCGGGTTAGGAAACCGAGTTGACTCGGGTTAGGAAACCGAGTTGACTCGGGTTAGGAAACCGAGATGACTCGGGTTAGGAAACCGAGTTGGCTCGTTTTAGGAAACCGAGTTGGCTCGGGCTAGGAAACCGAGTTGACTCGGGTTAGGAAACCGAGTTGACTCGGGTTAGGAAACCGAGTTGACTCGGGTTAGGAAACCGAGTTGACTCGGGTTAGAAAACCGAGTTGACTGGGGTTAGGAAACCGAGTTGACTCGGATTAGGAACCCGAGTTGACTCGGGTTAGGAAACCGAGTTGACTCGGGTTAGGAAACCGAGTTGACTCGGGTTAGGAAACCGAGTTGACTCGGGTTAGGAAACCGAGTTGACTCGGGTTAGGAAACCGAGTTGACTCGGGTTAGGAAACCGAGTTGACTCGGGTTAGGAAACCGAGTTGACTCGGGTTAGGAAACCGAGTTGACTCGGGTTAGGAAACCGAGTTGACTCGGGTTAGGAAACCGAGT
This sequence comes from Melanostoma mellinum, assembly GCA_914767635.1. NCBI lineage: Eukaryota > Metazoa > Arthropoda > Insecta > Diptera > Syrphidae > Melanostoma > Melanostoma mellinum. The sequence goes on from OU612058.1 coordinate 258,380,975, forward strand.
TGACTGGGGTTAGGAAACCGAGTTGACTCGGGTTAGGAAACCGAGTTGACTCGGGTTAGGAAACCGGGTTGACATGGGTTAGCAAATCGATTTGGCTCGGTTTAGCAAACCGAGTTGACTCGGGTTAGGAAACCGAGTTGACTCGGGTTAGGAAACCGAGATGACTCGGGTTAGGAAACCGAGTTGGCTCGTTTTAAGAAACCGAGTTGGCTCGGGCTAGGAAACCGAGTTGACTCGGGTTAGGAAACCGAGTTGACTCGGGTTAGGAAACCGAGTTGGCTCGAGTTAGGAAACCGAGTTGGCTCGGGTTAGGAAACCGAGTTGACTCGGGTTAGCAAACCGAGTTGACTTGAGTAAGGAAACCGAGTTGACTCGGGTTAGGAAACCGAGTTGACTCGGGTTAGGAAACCGAGTTGACTGGGGTTAGGAAACCGAGTTGGCTCGGGTTAGGAAACCAAGGAAACCGAGTTTACTCGGGTAAGGAAACCAAGTTGACTCGGGTTAGGAAACCGAGTTGACTCGGGTTAGGAAACCGAGTTGGCTCGAGTTAGGAAACCGAGTTGGCTCGGGTTAGGAAACCGAGTTGGCTCGGGTTAGGAAACCGAGTTGGCTCGGGTTAGGAAACCGAGTTGACTCGGGCTAGCAGACCGAGTTGACTCGGGTTAGCAAATCGATTTGGCTCGGGATAGGAAACCGAGTTGACTCGGGATAGGAAACCGAGTTGCCTCGGGATAGGAAACCGAGTTGACTCGGGATAGGAAACCGAGTTGACTCGGGATAGGAGACCGAGTTGAATCGGGTTAGGAAACCGAGTTGACTCGGGTTAGGAAACCGAGTTGACTCGGGTTAGGAAACCGAGTTGACTCGGGTTAGGAAACCGAGTTGACTCGGGTTAGGAAACCGAGTTGACTCGGGTAAGAAAACCGAGTTGACTCGGGTTAGGAAACCGAGTTGACTCGGGTTAGGAAACCGTGTTGACTCGGGTAAGGAAACCGAGTTGACTCGGGTTAGGAAACCAAGTTGACTCGGGTTAGGAAACCGAGTTGACTCGGGTAAGAAAACCGAGTTGACTCGGGTTAGGAAACCGAGTTGGCTCGAGTTAGGAAACCGAGTTGGCTCGAGTTAGGAAACCGAGTTGACTCGGGTTAGGAAACCGAGTTGAATCGGGTTAGGAAACCGAGTTGACTCGGGTTAGGAAACCGAGTTGGCTCGAGTTAGGAAACCGAGTTGACTCGGGCTAGGAAACCGAGTTGACTCGAGTTAGGAAACCGAGTTGACTCGGGTTAGGAAACCGAGTTGAATCGGGTTATGAAGCCAAGGAAAAAAAGTTGACTCGGGTTAGGAAACCGAGTTGACTCGGGTTAGGAAACCGAGTTGACTCGGGTTAGGAAACCGAGTTGATTCGGGTAAGGAAACCGAGTTGACTCGGGTTAGGAAACCAAGTTGACTCGGGTTAGGAAACCGAGTTGACTCGGGTTAGGAAACCGAGTTGAATCGGGTTAGCAGACCGAGTTGACTCCGGTTAGCAGACCGAGTTGACTCGGGTTAGCAGACCGAGTTGACTCGGGTCAGCAAACCGAGTTGACTCGGGTTAGGAAACCGAGTTGACTCGGGTTAGGAAACCGAGTTGACTCGGGTTAGGAAACCGAGTTGAATCGGGTTAGGAAACCGAGTTGACTCGGGTTAGGAAACCGAGTTGACTCGGGTTAGGAAACCGAGTTGACTCGGGTTAGGAAGCCAAGGAAACCAAGTTGACTCGGGTTAGGAAACCGAGTTGACTCGGGTTAGGAAACCGGTTGACTCGGGTTAGGAAACCGAGTTGACTCGGGTTAGGAAACCGAGTTGACTCGGGTTAGGAAACCGAGTTGACTCGGGTAAGAAAACCGAGTTGACTCGGGTTAGGAAACCGAGTTGACTCGGGTTAGGAAACCGAGTTGACTGGGGTAAGGAAACCGAGTTGACTCGGGTTAGGGAACCAAGTTGACTCGGGTTAGGAAACCGAGTTGACTCGGGTTAGAAAACCGAGTTGACTCGGGTTAGGAAACCGAGTTGACTCGGGTTAGGAAACCGAGTTGACTCGGGTTAGGAAACCGAGTTGACTCGGGTTAGGAAACCGAGTTGACTCGGGTTAGGAAACCGAGTTGACTCGGGTTAGGAAACCGAGTTGACTCGGGTTAGGAAACCGAGTTGACTCGAGTTAGGAAACCGAGTTGACTCGGGTTAGGAAACCGAGTTGACTCGGGATAGGAAACCGAGTTTTCTCGGGTTAGGAAACCGAGTTGGCTCGGGTTAGGAAACCGAGTTAACTCGGGTAAGGAAACCGAGTTGACTCGGGTTAGGAAACCGAGTTGAATCGGGTTAGGAAGCCAAGGAAACCAAGTTGACTCGGGTAAGGAAACCAAGTTGACTCAGGTTAGGAAACCGAGTTGACTCGGGTTAGGAAACCGAGTTGGGTCGAGTTAGGAAACCGAGTTGGCTCGGGTTAGGAAACCGAGTTGGCTCGGGTTAGGAAACCGAGTTGACTCGGGTTAGGAAACCGGGTTGACTCGGGTTAGCAAATCGATTTGCCTCGGTTTAGCAAACCGAGTTGACTCGGGTTAGGAAACCGAGTTGACTCGGGTTAGGAAACCGAGTTGACTCGGGTTAGGAAACCGAGTTGACTCGGGTTAGGAAACCGAGTTGGCTCGTTTTAGGAAACCGAGTTGGCTCGGGCTAGGAAACCGAATTGACTCGGGTTAGGAAACCGAGTTGACTCGGGTTAGGAAACCGAGTTGACTCGGGTTAGGAAATCGAGTTGGCTCGAGTTAGGAAACCGAGTTGACTCGGGTTAGGAAACCGAGTTGAATCGGGTTAGGAAACCGAGTTGAATCGGGTTAGGAAGCCAAGGAAACCAAGTTGACTCGGGTCAGGAAACCGAGTTGACTCGGGTTAGGAAACCGAGTTGACTCGGGATAGGAAACCGAGTTGACTCGGGATAGGAAACCGAGTTGACTCGGGATAGGAAACCGAGTTGACTCGGGTTAGGAAACCGAGTTGACTCGGGTTAGGAAACCGAGTTGACTCAGGTTAGGAAACCGAGTTTACTCGGGTTAGGAAACCGAGTTGACTCGGGTTAGGAAACCGAGTTGACTCGGGTTAGGAAACCGAGTTGACTCGTTTTAGGAAACCGAGTTGGCTCGGGTTAGGAAACCGAGTTGACTCGGGTTAGGAAACCGAGTTGGCTCGTTTTAGGAAACCGAGTTGGGTCGGGCTAGGAAACCGAGTTGACTCGGGTTAGGAAACCGAGTTGACTCGGGTTAGGAAACCGAGTTGACTCGGGTTAGCAAACCGAGTTGACTCTGGTTAGGAAACCGAGTTGACTCGGGTTAGGAAACCGAGTTGACTCGGGTTAGGAAACCGAGTTGAATCGGGTTAGGAAGCCAAGGAAACCGAGTTGACTCGGGTAAGGAAACCAAGTTGACTCGGGTAAGGAAACCGAGTTGACTCGGGTTAGGAAACCGAGTTGGCTCGAGTTAGGAAACCGAGTTGGCTCGGGTTAGGAAACCGAGTAGGCTCGGGTTAGGAAACCGAGTTGGCTCGGGTTAGGAAACCGAGTTGACTCGGGTTAGGAAACCGGGTTGACTAGGGTTAGCAAATCGATTTGGCTCGGTTTAGCAAACCGAGTTGACTCGGGATAGGAAACCGAGTTGACTCGGGTTAGGAAACCGAGTTGACTCGGGTTAGGAAACCGAGTTGACTCGGGTTAGGAAACCGAGTTGGCTCGTTTTAGGAAACCGAGTTGGCTCGGGCTAGGAAACCGAGTTGACTCGGGTTAGGAAACCGAGTTGACTCGGGTTAGGAAACCGAGTTGACTCGGGTTAGGAAACCGAGTTGAATCGGGTTAGGAAGCCAAGGAAACCAAGTTGACTCGGGTTAGGAATTCGAGTTGACTCGGGTTAGGAAACCGAGTTGACTCATGATAGGAAACCGAGTTGGCTCGGGATAGGAAACCGAGTTGACTCGGGATAGGAAACCGAGTTAACTCGGGATAGGAAACCGAGTTGACTCGGGTTAGGAAACCGAGTTGACTCGGGTTAGGAAACCGAGTTGACTCGGGTTAGGAAACCGAGTTGACTCGGGTTAGGAAACCGAGTTGACTCGGGTTAGGAAACCGAGTTGGCTCGTTTTAGGAAACCGAGTTGGCTCGGGCTAGGAAACCGAGTTGACTCGTGTTAGGAAACCGAGTTGACTCGGGTTAGGAAACCGAGTTGGCTCGGGTTAGGAAACCGAGTTGACTCGGGTTAGCAAACCGAGTTGACTCGGGTTAGCAAACCGAGTTGACATGAGTAAGGAAACCGAGTTGACTCGGGTTAGGAAACCGAGTTGACTCGGGTTAGGAAACCGAGTTGAATCGGGTTAGGAAGCCAAGGAATCCGAGTTGACTCGGGTAATGAAACCAAGTTGACTCGGGTTAGGAAACCGAGTTGACTCGGGTTAGGAAACCGAGTTGGCTCGAGTTAGGAAACCGAGTTGGCTCGGGTTAGGAAACCGAGTTGGCTCGGGTTAGGAAACCGAGTTGGCTCGGGTTAGGAAACCGAGTTGACTCGGGTTAGGAAACCGGGTTGACTAGGGTTAGCAAATCGATTTTGCTCGGGATAGGAAACCGAGTTGACTGGGGTTAGGAAACCGAGTTGACTCGGATTAGGAAACCGAGTTGACTCGGGTTAGGAAGCCGAGTTGACTCGGGTTAGGAAACCGAGTTGACTCGGGTTAGGAAACCGAGTTGACTCGGGTTAGGAAACCGAGTTGACTCGGGTTAGGAAACCGAGTTGACTCGGGTTAGGAAACCGAGTTGACTCGGGTTAGGAAACCGAGTTGACTCGGGTTAGGAAACCGAGTTGACTCGGGTTAGGAAACCGAGTTGACTCGGGTTAGGAAACCGAGTTGAATCGGGTTAGGAAACCGAGTTGACTCGGGTTAGGAAACCGAGTTGACTCGGGTTAGGAAACCGAGTTGACTCGGGTTAGGAAACCGAGTTGAATCGGGTTAGGAAGCCAAGGAAACCGAGTTGACTCGGGTAATGAAACCAAGTTGACTCGGGTTAGAAAACCGAGTTGACTCGGGTTAGAAAACCGAGTTGACTCGGGTTAGAAAACCGAGTTGACTCGGGTTAGGAAACCGAGTTGACTCGGGTTAGGAAACCGATTTGACTCGGGTAAGGAAACCGAGTTGAATCGGGTTAGGAAACCGAGTTGACTCGGGTTAGGAAACCGAGTTGACTCGGGTTAGGAAACCGAGTTGACTCGGGTTAGGAAACCGAGTTGACTCGAGTTAGGAAACCGAGTTGACTCGGGTTAGGAAACCGAGTTGACTCGGGATAGGAAACCGAGTTTTCTCGGGTTAGGAAACCGAGTTGGCTCGGGTTAGGAAACCGAGTTAACTCGGGTAAGGAAACCGAGTTGACTCGGGTTAGGAAACCGAGTTGAATCGGGTTAGGAAGCCAAGGAAACCAAGTTGACTCGGGTAAGGAAACCAAGTTGACTCAGGTTAGGAAACCGAGTTGACTCGGGTTAGGAAACCGAGTTGGGTCGAGTTAGGAAAACGAGTTGGCTCGGGTTAGGAAACCGAGTTGGCTCGGGTTAGGAAACCGAGTTGGCTCGGGTTAGGAAACCGAGTTGACTCGGGTTAGGAAACCGGGTTGACTCGGGTTAGCAAATCGATTTGCCTCGGTTTAGCAAACCGAGTTGACTCGGGTTAGGAAACCGAGTTGATTCGGGTTAGGAAACCGAGTTGACTCGGGTTAGGAAGCCGAGTTGACTAGGGTAAGGAAACCGAGTTGGCTCGTTTTAGGAAACCGAGTTGGCTCGGGCTAGGAAACCGAGTTAACTCGGATTAGGAAACCGAGTTGACTCGGGTTAGGAAACCGAGTTGGCTCGAGTGAGGAAACCGAGTTGACTCGGGTTAGGAAACCGAGTTGACTCGGGTTAGGAAACCGAGTTGAACCGGGTTAGGAAGCCAAAGAAAACCAAGTTGACTCGGGTTAGGAAACCGAGTTGACTCGGGTTAGGAAACCGAGTTGACTCGGGATAGGAAACCGAGTTGACTCGGGATAGGAAACCGAGTTGACTCGGGATAGGAAACCGAGTTGACTCGGGATAGGAAACCGAGTTGACTCGGGTTAGGAAACCGAGTTGACTCGGGTTAGGAAACCGAGTTGACTCGGGTTAGGAAACCGAGTTTACTCGGGTTAGGAAACCGAGTTGACTCGGGTTAGGAAACCGAGTTGACTCGGGTTAGGAAACCGAGTTGACTCGGGTTAGGAAACCAAGTTGACTCGGGTAAGGAAACCAAGTTGACTCGGGTAAGGAAACCGAGTTGGCTCGAGTTAGGAAACCGAGTTGGCTCGGGTTAGGAAACCGAGTAGGCTCGGGTTAGGAAACCGAGTTGACTCGGGTTAGGAAACCGGGTTGACTCGGGTTAGCAAATCGATTTGCCTCGGTTTAGCAAACCGAGTTGACTCGGGTTAGGAAACCGAGTTGATTCGGGTTAGGAAACCGAGTTGACTCGGGTTAGGAAGCCGAGTTGACTAGGGTAAGGAAACCGAGTTGGCTCGTTTTAGGAAACCGAGTTGGCTCGGGCTAGGAAACCGAGTTGACTCGGATTAGGAAACCGAGTTGACTCGGGTTAGGAAACCGAGTTGGCTCGAGTTAGGAAACCGAGTTGACTCGGGTTAGGAAACCGAGTTGACTCGGGTTAGGAAACCGAGTTGAATCGGGTTAGGAAGCCAAGGAAACCAAGTTGACTCGGGTTAGGAAACCGAGTTGACTCGGGTTAGGAAACCGAGTTGACTCGGGATAGGAAACCGAGTTGACTCGGGATAGGAAACCGAGTTGACTCGGGATAGGAAACCGAGTTGACTCGGGATAGGAAACCGAGTTGACTCGGGTTAGGAAACCGAGTTGACTCGGGTTAGGAAACCGAGTTGACTCGGGTTAGGAAACCGAGTTTACTCGGGTTAGGAAACCGAGTTGACTCGGGTTAGGAAACCGAGTTGACTCGGGTTAGGAAACCGAGTTGACTCGGGTTAGGAAACCAAGTTGACTCGGGTAAGGAAACCAAGTTGACTCGGGTAAGGAAACCGAGTTGGCTCGAGTTAGGAAACCGAGTTGGCTCGGGTTAGGAAACCGAGTAGGCTCGGGTTAGGAAACCGAGTTGGCTCGGGTTAGGAAACCGAGTTGACTCGGGTTAGGAAACCGGGTTGACTAGGGTTAGCAAATCGATTTGGCTCGGTTTAGCAAACCGAGTTGACTCGGGATAGGAAACCGAGTTGACTCGGGTTAGGAAACCGAGTTGACTCGGGTTAGGAAACCGAGTTGGCTCGTTTTAGGAAACCGAGTTGGCTCGGGCTAGGAAACCGAGTTGACTCGGGTTAGGAAACCGAGTTGACTCGGGTTAGGAAACCGAGTTGACTCGGGTTAGGAAACCGAGTTGACTCGGGTTAGGAAACCGAGTTGACTCGGGTTAGGAAACCGAGTTGACTCGGGTTAGGAAACCGAGTTGAATCGGGTTAGGAAGCCAAGGAAACCAAGTTGACTCGGGTTAGGAATTCGAGTTGACTCGGGTTAGGAAACCGAGTTGACTCGGGATAGGAAACCGAGTTGACTCGGGATAGGAAACCGAGTTAACTCGGGTAAGGAAACCAAGTTGACTCGGGTAAGGAAACCGAGTTGACTCGGGTTAGGAAACCGAGTTGGCTCGAGTTAGGAAACCGAGTTGGCTCGGGTTAGGAAACCGAGTAGGCTCGGGTTAGGAAACCGAGTTGGCTCGGGTTAGGAAACCGAGTTGACTCGGGTTAGGAAACCGGGTTGACTAGGGTTAGCAAATCGATTTGGCTCGGTTTAGCAAACAGAGTTGACTCGGGCTAGGAAACCGAGTTGACTCGGGTTAGGAAACCGAGTTGACTCGGGTTAGGAAACCGAGTTAACTCGGGTTAGGAAACCGAGTTGACTCGGGTTAGGAAACCGAGTTGACTCGGGTTAGGAAACCGAGTTGAATCGGGTTAGGAAGCCAAGGAAACCAAGTTGACTCGGGTTAGGAAACCGAGTTGACTCGGGTTAGGAAACCGAGTTGACTCGGGTTAGGAAACCGAGTTGACTCGGGTTAGGAAACCGAGTTGACTCGGGTTAGGAAACCGAGTTGGCTCGTTTTAGGAAACCGAGTTGGCTCGGGCTAGGAAACCGAGTTGACTCGGGTTAGGAAACCGAGTTGACTCGGGTTAGGAAACCGAGTTGGCTCGTTTTAGGAAACCGAGTTGGCTCGGGCTAGGAAACCGAGTTGACTCGGGTTAGGAAACCGAGTTGACTCGGGTTAGGAAACCGAGTTAACTCGGGTTAGGAAACCGAGTTGACTCGGGTTAGGAAACCGAGTTGACTCGGGTTAGGAAACCGAGTTGAATCGGGTTAGGAAGCCAAGTTGACTGGGGCTAGGAAACCAAGTTGACTGGGGCTAGGAAACCGAGTTGACTCGTGTTAGGAAACCGAGTTGACTCGGGATAGGAAACCGAGTTGACTCGGGTTAGGAAACCGAGTTGACTCGGGTTAGGAAACCGAGTTGGCTCGAGTTAGGAAACCGAGTTGGCTCGGGTTAGGAAACCGAGTTGGCTCGGGTTAGGAAACCGAGTTGACTCGGGTTAGGAAACCGAGTTGACTCGGGTTAGGAAACCGAGTTGACTCGGGTTAGGAAACCGAGTTGGCTCGTTTTAGGAAACCGAGTTGGCTCGGGCTAGGAAACCGAGTTGACTCGGGTTAGGAAACCGAGTTGACTCGGGTTAGGAAACCGAGTTGACTCGGGTTAGGAAACCGAGTTGGCTCGTTTTAGGAAACCGAGTTGGCTCGGGCTAGGAAACCGAGTTGACTCGGGTTAGGAAACCGAGTTGACTCGGGTTAGGAAACCGAGTTGAATCGGGTTAGGAAACCGAGTTGACTCGGGTTAGGAAACCGAGTTGGCTCGTTTTAGGAAACCGAGTTGGCTCGGGCTAGGAAACCGAGTTGACTCGGGTTAGGAAACCGAGTTGACTCGGGTTAGGAAACCGAGTTGGCTCGTTTTAGGAAACCGAGTTGGCTCGGGCTAGGAAACCGAGTTGACTCGGGTTAGGAAACCGAGTTGACTCGGGTTAGGAAACCGAGTTAACTCGGGTTAGGAAACCGAGTTGACTCGGGTTAGGAAACCGAGTTGACTCGGGTTAGGAAACCGAGTTGAATCGGGTTAGGAAGCCAAGGAAACCAAGTTGACTCGGGTTAGGAAACCGAGTTGACTCGGGTTAGGAAACCGAGTTGACTCGGGTTAGGAAACCGAGTTGACTCGGGTTAGGAAACCGAGTTGGTTCGTTTTAGGAAACCGAGTTGGCTCGGGCTAGGAAACCGAGTTGACTCGGGTTAGGAAACCGAGTTGACTCGAGTTAGGAAACCGAGTTGGCTCGGGTTAGGAGACCGAGTTGACTCGGGTTAGCAAACCGAGTTGACATGAGTAAGGAAACCGAGTTGACTCGGGTTAGGAAACCGAGTTGACTCGGGTTAGGAAACCGAGTTGAATCGGGTTAGGAAGCCAAGGAAACCGAGTTGACTCGGGTAATGAAACCAAGTTGACTCGGGTTAGGAAACCGAGTTGACTCGGGTTAGGAAACCGAGTTGGCTCGAGTTAGGAAACCGAGTTGGCTCGGGTTAGGAAACCGAGTTGGCTCGGGTTAGGAAACCGAGTTGGCTCGGGTTAGGAAACCGAGTTGACTCGGGTTAGGAAACCGGGTTGACTAGGGTTAGCAAATCGATTTTGCTCGGGATAGGAAACCGAGTTGACTCGGGATATTTATTTATTTATTTATTTATCTGGCTTAATACAAGCAACATACATATAAATAAAAAGAAAACTTAAATATTTACAAAAATCAATTTCTTAAATACTAAATACTATTTACAATAAATATTAATTAAATTAAAAGTTAATATAATAGAGAAGCTAAGGGAAATTTAATTAGGAAGTTGAAAATGATTAGAGGATAATTTATTTCTTAGAGATGGTAAGCTTACGTTAAAATCAAGAATATCTTGTGCACCATTGGCTAAGCGCAACATTCGAGTAATGGGGTTAAAATGACCATAGTTAGTGCGGTGGGTGGGAAGGTTGTAAAAAGGGATGGACCGTAGACTACGAGGATTGGTATTAAGGTAAAAATTTTCAAGGAGAGCGGGAGATTCAATTGCACCAGTCATTATTTGGTGTACAAAAAGTATGTCAGCAATTGCACGACGTTTGGCGAGGCTTTGTAACTGAATTAGTTGTAAACGATCTTCGTATGGAGGTAGGATGAGAGGGTTCGACCACGGTAGATGGCGTAAGGCAAAGCGAAGGAATCTACGTTGGACGGCTTCAATTCTATGTGACTGAGTGATTTGATAGGGGGACCAAACCTGAGATGCGTACTCTAGGATAGGTCTGACAAAAGTAATGTATAGTGATTTGGTTACGTAAGGATTGGAAAATTCTTTAGACCACCGTTTTATGAAACCAAGGGAAGAGTTCGCCTTAGCGATAATTTGGTCTATATGGAAACGAAAGTTGAGCTCTCTATCACAAAAAACTCCAAGGTCTCGAATAGAAGAAACAACTGGAACGGGAACCCCACAAAAGTCATAAGTCCGAGGGAGAGTAGGTATTCGTTTTCGTGAAAAAGTGATGAATTGACATTTACTCACATTCAGATCGAGCAGATTCTTATGACACCAATTAAGAAAAGAATCTAAGTCATGTTGAAGTAAAGAATTATCACGAGGTGTCGATATTGACTTCATTATTTTTATATCATCGGCATAGATTGAGAGATTTGAGTGCGAAATAATCATATGGACATCGTTGATAGCAAGGACAAAAAGGAGAGGACCGAGATGGCTACCTTGAGGCACACCGGAGGAGGCAGAAATTGGAATAGATAAGAAACTTCTAAACAATACCTTATAGATGCGGTGTTCTAAATAGGATTTCACCCATTGGATAAAATGCGGGGGAAATCCAAAAGCACCTGATTTCAGATAAATTATATGGTGTGAGATTTTATCAAAAGCTTTCGAAAAGTCCGTAGTGATTACGTCAACCTCGTAGCCATGTTCAAGAGCACAGAGCGTCGTAGAAACAAATTGGGTTAAGTTAGTCGTTGTAGATCTTCCCTTTAGAAAACCATGCTGCAGTGGAGAAACAACAGACTTACAATGAAAGTATAACGAGTCGTAGACAATGCTTTCAAAAAGCTTAGGAATAGAGGATAGTTTAGCAATAGGACGGAAGTTGGAGATATCACTTTTACTGCCTTTCTTATGAATTGGAAATATGAATGAATCTTTCCATAATGTTGGAAAAACTGCTTGTGAGAGTGAGAGTTGAAATAATGCTGTAAGGGGTTGACAAAGTACGTTTATACATTTTTTTAGGAAAATGGCAGGAATACCGTCAGGACCGGGAGAAAAGTCATCTTTGAGTGCATTGATTTTATCATGCACATTGTCGAGACTAACACCAATAGAAACAAGAGAGCTTTGAGGACAATTATCGAGATAACTGAAGTATTCCAGGTCAGGTAGAACTTTATTATGGTTATATGATTGACTAAAGAAATTCGCAAATAGATTGGTGATTGTTTGAGGATCTGAAGAGGAAGTATTAAGATGGTTGAAAGAGGAAGGAAGCCCATCCGATTTTCTCTTAACGTTAATAAATTGATAGAAACGTTTAGGGTCATAGATAAGACAAGTCTGCATTTTATCAAGATAATTGTTAGGAAACCGAGTTGACTCGGGTTAGGAAACCGAGTTGACTCGGGTTAGGAAACCGAGTTGAATCGGGTTAGGAAGCCAAGGAAACCAAGTTGACTCGGGTTAGGAAACCGAGTTGACTCGGGTTAGGAAACCGAGTTGACTCGGGTTAGGAAACCGAGTTGACTCGGGTTAGGAAACCGAGTTGGCTCGTTTTAGGAAACCGAGTTGGCTCGGGCTAGGAAACCGAGTTGACTCGGGTTAGGAAACCGAGTTGACTCGAGTTAGGAAACCGAGTTGGCTCGGGTTAGGAGACCGAGTTGACTCGGGTTAGCAAACCGAGTTGACATGAGTAAGGAAACCGAGTTGACTCGGGTTAGGAAACCGAGTTGACTCGGGTTAGGAAACCGAGTTGAATCGGGTTAGGAAGCCAAGGAAACCGAGTTGACTCGGGTAATGAAACCAAGTTGACTCGGGTTAGGAAACCGAGTTGACTCGGGTTAGGAAACCGAGTTGGCTCGAGTTAGGAAACCGAGTTGGCTCGGGTTAGGAAACCGAGTTGGCTCGGGTTAGGAAACCGAGTTGACTCGGGTTAGGAAACCGGGTTGACTAGGGTTAGCAAATCGATTTTGCTCGGGATAGGAAACCGAGTTGACTCGGGATATTTATTTATTTATTTATTTATCTGGCTTAATACAAGCAACATACATATAAATAAAAAGAAAACTTAAATATTTACAAAAATCAATTTCTTAAATACTAAATACTATTTACAATAAATATTAATTAAATTAAAAGTTAATATAATAGAGAAGCTAAGGGAAATTTAATTAGGAAGTTGAAAATGATTAGAGGATAATTTATTTCTTAGAGATGGTAAGCTTACGTTAAAATCAAGAATATCTTGTGCACCATTGGCTAAGCGCAACATTCGAGTAATGGGGTTAAAATGACCATAGTTAGTGCGGTGGGTGGGAAGGTTGTAAAAAGGGATGGACCGTAGACTACGAGGATTGGTATTAAGGTAAAAATTTTCAAGGAGAGCGGGAGATTCAATTGCAATTTCTCTTAACGTTAATAAATTGATAGAAACGTTTAGGGTCATAGATAAGACAAGTCTGCATTTTATCAAGATAATTGTTGTAAAGAATTTCGGATAAGGATGAAAAGTTGAAGAAAGCTTGTTGATAGTTTAAGTAATCAACATAAGAATTTGATTTTATGTAAGTTTTCCATAACTTATTTCTAAGGTTTCGAAGTGTACGCAATTCTTTAGTATACCATGGGGGAGACGACATACAATTTTTTTGTGGTAAATGAGGAACAGTCTGGATGATACATTCGAAGATGGCAGTATAGAAGAAAGAAAGAGCGATGTCGATGGGAGTTCGAGCATTTAAGAAAAGGTTAAAATCGATCTGATTTAACAAAACGTTAAGTTGATTGAAATCAGCCTTACGGTAGTTAAAAAGAAGGGAGACTTCCGAATCTACCGTGGAGATAACTTTATCGAAAGAGAAGACAAGAGAAAGAGGGGGATGGAAGTGGTCAAGGGTCGATAGAAGATGGATACTTTCAGAAACGTCAGAGTTGAAAGGATCAGAAGAAAAAACAAGGTCAAGTTGTCTTCCTAAGTTATTTTTAATGCTACTTATTTGGAAAATCCCAGAGCCAGATAAGCGGTCACAAAAAATACATTCTTTCTCTGAGGAGGGATTACTGGGAACAAAGTTTGATTGATCCTCGGATGGAGCCCAACGTAAGTAGGGTAAATTAAAATCACCAATAACGATAAAATCATCAGTTGGTTCTGCAGCTTCAAAGATAGAGTCGAAAGAATCAACAAATTGTTGATAAGCAAGAGTAGGCTGTGATGGGTGAATATAACAGCAGAGGATATAAAAACATCGATTGGGGACTAACAATTTTATGCAAATGAATTCGATGAGTGGTGAACTGGATGATTCAACAAGAGTTGCATTCAAACTGTTGTGTACTGCTAAAAGAACACCACGCCCGGAGCGGCCATTTTCACAGGCTTGACCATCTGCACGAAATACTGCAAAGTCGGAGGAAAATAATTCACTATCAAGAAAACTGGAATCTAAATTTGTTTCAGAGAGGGCAAATACATCAAAAGGAAGGTTTTGGGAGTTGAGATAAATCATAGAAGTTTTAGTTCGTAGTCCTCTTACATTCTGGTAATAAAGGGACAAAGAGTTCAAAGTCGTTAGTGTGTTACTGTTAAAGACGAGGCTTTTTAGAGGACTTGGAGTGAATAGGGTTTTTTAAATTTATATGTGAATTGTACGTGGCAAGATCCCTTAGGACAGTTGAGGGAGATATATTAAAACCTTCATGAAAACGTATGTAAATCTTCTTAAGTTCATGAGGATCGGTTGGAAGACCTTCTTTTAAGATAGATAAAATGACATTAGTTTTCGTTTTGCCATTAATGCAAACAGACTCAGGTTTGTCGTATAGAAAAGCCAGGTACAGACGGACATTTTCATAGAGTTTACTGTCACGCAGTCTTGCCATGGAGTATCGGCCATCCAAGTCATTTGATGTAGTTTTAGGTTTATTAAACTTCGCGGTTAATTTAACGCTTGGTGGATACATAGGATCGAAAACCGGAGGATAGGAGTGATTGGGATTGATTGATAAGGATGATCTGGAGGATGAAGGTAGGGGTGACATACTGGAAGGCTGTGGGATAGAGTTTGAAGAGTTTGCACAAACGAAATTGCTATAGGAATCACTTGAGAGGACTTTCTGTTGAGGAAGGTTAGGAGATGGAGAGGCAATATTATTGTGATTAGATGAAGTCGGTCTAGGCTTAGGAGAAATGCGGAGTTTTTTAGGTTCAGGTAAAGAATTGATTGAGGGGTTGAAGGACTGAAAACTAGTTTTAGATATTGATACTTTTTTGACATTTTCATTTAATAACTTGTTAGGTTTAAGACCCCAATTTGATATTTCAATTCTGCCAACCCGAAAAACGTGTTGGTCAGTGGACAAAAAAAGCCATTGGTATTTAGAGGGGATATAAACTTTAAAGCTAGAAGAACTCAATTTATAACATTTTTGAATAAAAATCTTAAAATAAGAAGAGAAAAAATTTCTAATCCAGGATAAATTAGCGAAAGCAGGAGTGTTTTTTATGAAGAGAGGTGTGAGCTCAGCTTGGTTTTTAATTTTCATGATTCTATTGTTCCATTCAGCAGGAGTCCAGGTTGTGCCAAACCGGTTGATGAGGACAGGTTCAGAAAGTGTAGAAGGATTGTCATCATTAGAGGATGATGTTAGTTCTTTTTCAGTTGGAACACTTGAGGAAGGATGAAGTAGAATCATATCATCAATTTGAATTGGCGTGATCGAGGTATCAAGGTCTTGGAGTTCCAAACGAAGTGATTTATTGTTATTACTGCTTAATTCAGGTGAGGCGAAAGAGCTAACATGACCTTTTTCTGAGTTTGTTGACTTCGTGTAGTGTGATTGTTTAATTTCGTTTGATAGTTCAGTTATCATATTACGTAAAGATTTTGATTCCTTGGTAATGATATCTTCAAGGGTAGAAGAGTTGGTATTTATACTGAGGGAAGTAGCTGTGGACTCCCTCTCAAGAGATTTGATGATTGATGATTGTTCCTTTGAAGAATCCGCAAACCTTAACAGGTACTTTTCTGTAGATTGTATTATTTCCGTAGATTGTTCAACGGAGGATTTAAGATCAGCAACCAATTTAAACATTTTAATAATGTCGGTGTTAATGAGCTTAGGTAAAGCATGAATAGTTTCAAGGCAATCATTAAATTTTTGTGATATTTTTTTCATGTTTGAATCTATGTTAGATAGCTTAGTGTTGAGTCCTATATTTTGGGACTCTAAATTTTTCATAATGGATTCATTATTGTCTGCAATCACCTCATTTATTTTAAGAAAGTTGTGGCGGATATTAGTTTTGAGTTCAGTTAAATCCTCAGACAATTGAACTAAACGTTCGTTATTATATTTGATGGCAAGCATAACGTGCGAAGTAGTAATTGTTTTGCATTCGTTGCAGTAATAATGAAAATTTGCAGAAAACTCGGTCAGGTGGGCTTTAGCGTGTCTACTCAGGCCTATGCAAATTGGATGAAAACTTTTGCCACAAATACCTTTGCAGGCGACCCATTCAAGTGTTTTTTCACTTATGGTGCAGCCAATAAATCCGCAAATATTTTGGCGATCCATGTTTTCAAAACGTATTTAAAAAAAAATATTATTTTAAATTACGACGTCAGAAGAGTTTCGTCAGCTACTGTTTTGGTTCTTGTAGTAACTACAGTTGAAGAGTTAAAGAACTTAATTATGGTTGTTGTATATGCTACGAGTGGTGAGTTGGTTAGCGTATCAGCTAACATGAAAGTCTCCAAAAGATCGTGATATAAAATGAAAGAGAAATTTAGGTGAGGTGGAATATCGATGCTCATTAGCGGCAGAACATGCACTAAATTTGTACTCACACGGGAGCCAAAAAAGGATGGAGAAGGCAAGTTCCAGTTGGTTAAAGGAGCAAGATAGATTGCGTTCGATGGACGATGGCCCTCTTCGCAATGTTGCCACTTTACTGCAATTGCAGTAGATCTACTGCATTTTTTTTCCAAAAATGATTCTACTGCCTTAAAAAGATAAAAACTAAGCTTAAATAATTACAATACTCATAAATGAATTTTTTGACCATATATACTGAATACAACCATTTTTCAAACGCACCCGTATTATAGGTGCACTCAGCTTTTGGCTATTGAGTTTTTAATGGAGAGAATTAGATTTTTTGGAATTAGTTTATGAATAATTTTTTTTATGTTTTGAAAAGAGATTGATGTATACATTTGTGTACTAGTTAACCCGCCTGGCATAGCTCAGGCCCTACGTTTATCAAATTGAAAGTTAAATAAATTAGTTTCTAAGTTTAAATTCTAGTGACAGAGTGGGGATGAAATATAGTCTATGCTACTCAGGGACAATGAAGCACTCTAACAGTGTAAACATTTTTGAAATCGAGTACTTTCCAAGTTCCTGCTATTGTTCTTTTTTCCGTCCTATTCTCTTGGGAGTATGGGGATAAAATATTGTTTAAGCTCTTTGGAGATAACGTCATATTGTAATAGCGTTAAAAATTTTATATCGTTGCAGTGGTTTTGAATTGCTGTTCATATGGGAATTCGGGGATGAAATATAATCCATGGTATTCAGGGGCAATGAAGCACTGATTGAATTTTTGGAATCAGTCTAGTATTTTTCAAGTTCCCGGTTATGTTTCCGTTCCCGTGGGAATATGGAAAGGAAATCTAGACTATGTTATTTCTAAGATTTTAGACCATTTTTGTGTTCCAAACTTCATTCAAATTGGATCAATGGTGTTGGTGCCCCTTCAATACAAACAATTACTTCTTGTTTGCGTTCCCGTTCCCGATCTTGAGTACTTTTGAATTTATGTGAATCACTCAATAAAATAGGAATAAGTAATTAAAGTCAGTAATTTATTGTCCAATTTAAAAACTAAATTAAAAGAATTGTTAAAAACAAACAATCCAATAATCTAATTATTTGTTGTTTATTATTTCATATTTTTGACAACAACGATTAAAAAAAAATAACAAAAGCATTGTTTTGATTTAATTTTTAATTCACTACAGTTAAGAATAATGAAATTATTGCTTTTATATATTCCATTCCTTTTTTTATATTTACTTAACTTTTCTTTGAACTTCCACAAATAATTCAAAACCAAAATTTGCCGAATCAGTCTACCTGTTCTCGAGTTATAGCAAGACTAACGTACGCAATTGATTTTTATATATGTATGTATATAGATTTAAGTTTATAAATGAGTGTCTTTGAAAAAAAAAAATCTACTGCATAAAAATGTAATCTACTGCACTTTTTTTGTAAATCTACTTCGAAAATTTTTTCAAACAGTGGCAACGCTGCCTCTTCGTTCTCAGAAAAAGTTCCAGTTGGTTAAAGTTGAGACAGTTAGCAGTTAGCACAAGTAGAAATTTTTTTTTTTTTTTTTTTTTTATTAATTATGAGTGGTGTAGATGTGTTGGCAGAACATATACTGTAATGAACTCACCAAAGAGATGAAGCATAAAGCTTATGAGAGATGAATGTTAAATTGTTTTTGTATAGAGATGCACTATTCAAAGCAAGAAGTGTATGGTGGAAATTTCAAATAGGAAATTGATTTTAATTTAACTTTTTTGTAGAGTAAAAGCGTAGTACACTAGCGGCAAAAATTATTAGAGCACTTATACAAATGATGCAAATACAAAACTTGGCTAATTGATTATAATTGACGTGGAAATCAAAGGGATCGCGGAGAAAAGTCAGAATAAGTACTGTCGTAACGAAGAGAGAAAGACTGACTGATAGGAAACCGAGTTGACTCGGGATAGGAAACCGAGTTGACTCGGGATAGGAAACCGAGTTGACTCGGGATAGGAAACCGAGTTGACTCGGGATAGGAAACCGAGTTGACTCGGGATAGGAAACCGAGTTGACTCGGGTTAGGAAACCTAGTTGACTCGCGTTAAGAAACCGAGTTGACTCGGGCTAAGAAACCGAGTTGACTCGGGTTAGGAAACCGAGTTGACTCGGGTTAGGAAACCGAGTTGACTCGGGTTAGGTGACCGAGTTGACTCAGGTTAGAAAACCGAGTTGACTCGGGTTAGAAAACCGAGTTGACTCGGGTTAGAAAACCGAGTTGACTGGGGTTAGGAAACCGAGTTGACTCGGATTAGGAAACCGAGTTGACTCGGGTTAGGAAACCGAGTTGACTCGGGTTAGGAAACCGAGTTGACTCGGGTTAGGAAACCGAGTTGACTCGGGTTAGGAAACCGAGTTGACTCGGGTTAGGAAACCGAGTTGACTCGGGTTAGGAAACCGAGTTGACTCGGGTTAGGAAACCGAGTTGACTCGGGTTAGGAAACCGAGTTGACTCGGGTTAGGAAACCGGGTTGACATGGGTTAGCAAATCGATTTGGCTCGGTTTAGCAAACCGAGTTGACTCGGGTTAGGAAACCGAGTTGACTCGGGTTAGGAAACCGAGTTGACTCGGGTTAGGAAACCGAGTTGACTCGGGTTAGGAAACCGAGATGACTCGGGTTAGGAAACCGAGTTGGCTCGTTTTAGGAAACCGAGTTGGCTCGGGCTAGGAAACCGAGTTGACTCGGGTTAGGAAACCGAGTTGACTCGGGTTAGGAAACCGAGTTGACTCGGGTTAGGAAACCGAGTTGACTCGGGTTAGGAAACCGAGTTGACTCGGGTTAGGAAACCGAGTTGACTCGGGTTAGGAAACCGGGTTGACTAGGGTTAGCAAATCGATTTGGCTCGGTTTAGCAAACCGAGTTGACTCGGGTTAGAAAACCGAGTTGGCTCGGGTTAGGAAACCGAGTTGACTCGGGTTAGGAAACCGGGTTGACTAGGGTTAGCAAATCGATTTGGCTCGGGATAGGAAACCGAGTTGACTCGGGATAGGAAACCGAGTTGACTCGGGATAGGAAACCGAGTTGACTCGGGATAGGAAACCGAGTTGACTCGGGATAGGAAACCGAGTTGACTCGGGATAGGAAACCGAGTTGACTCGGGTTAGGAAACCGAGTTGACTCGGGATAGGAAACCGAGTTGACTCGGGATAGGAAACCGAGTTGACTCGGGTTAGGAAACCTAGTTGACTCGGGTTAAGAAACCGAGTTGACTCGGGCTAAGAAACCGAGTTGACTCGGGTTAGGAAACCGAGTTGACTCGGGTTAGGAAACCGAGTTGACTCGGGTTAGGAAACCGAGTTGACTCGGGTTAGGAAACCGAGTTGACTCGGGTTAGGAAACCGAGTTGGCTCGTTTTCGGAAACCGAGTTGGCTCGGGCTAGGAAACCGAGTTGACTCGGGTTAGGAAACCGAGTTGACTCGGGTTAGGAAACCGAGTTGACTCGGGTTAGGAAATCGAGTTGGCTCGAGTTAGGAAACCGAGTTGACTCGGGTTAGGAAACCGAGTTGACTCGGGTTAGGAAACCGAGTTGAATCGGGTTAGGAAGCCAAGGAAACCAAGTTGACTCGGGTTAGGAAACCGAGTTGACTCGGGTTAGGAAACCGAGTTGACTCGGGATAGGAAACCGAGTTGACTCGGGATAGGAAACCGAGTTGACTCGGGATAGGAAACCGAGTTGACTCGGGTTAGGAAACCGAGTTGACTCGGGTTAGGAAACCGAGTTGACTCAGGTTAGGAAACCGAGTTTACTCGGGTTAGGAAACCGAGTTGACTCGGGTTAGGAAACCGAGTTGACTCGGGTTAGGAAACCGAGTTGACTCGGGTTAGGAAACCGAGTTGACTCGGGTTAGGAAACCGAGTTGACTCGGGTTAGGAAACCGAGTTGGCTCGATTTAAAAAACCGAGTTGACTCGGGTTAGGAAACCGAGTTGACTCGGGTTAGGAAACCGAGTTGACTCGGGTTAGCAAACCGAGTTGACTCTGGTTAGGAAACCGAGTTGACTCGGGTTAGGAAACCGAGTTGACTCGGAAACCGAGTTGAATCGGGTTAGGAAGCCAAGGAAACCGAGTTGACTCGGGTAAGGAAACCAAGTTGACTCGGGTAAGGAAACCGAGTTGACTCGGGTTAGGAAACCGAGTTGGCTCGAGTTAGGAAACCGAGTTGGCTCGGGTTAGGAAACCGAGTAGGCTCGGGTTAGGAAACCGAGTTGGCTCGGGTTAGGAAACCGAGTTGACTCGGGTTAGGAAACCGGGTTGACAAGGGTTAGCAAATCGATTTGGCTCGGTTTAGCAAACCGAGTTGACTCAGGATAGGAAACCGAGTTGACTCGGGTTAGGAAACCGAGTTGACTCGGGTTAGGAAACCGAGTTGACTCGGGTTAGGAAACCGAGGTGACTCGTTTTAGGAAACCGAGTTGGCTCGGGCTAGGAAACCGAGTTGACTCGGGTTAGAAAACCGAGTTGACTCGGGTTAGAAAACCGAGTTGACTCGGGTTAGGAAACCGAGTTGACTCGGGTTAGGAAACCGAGTTGACTCGGGTTAGGAAACCGAGTTGACTCGGGTTAGGAAACCGAGTTGACTCGGGTTAGGAAACCGAGTTGAATCGGGTTAGGAAGCCAAGGAAACCAAGTTAACTCGGGTTAGGAATTCGAGTTGACTCGGGTTAGGAAACCGAGTTGACTCATGATAGGAAACCGAGTTGACTCGGGATAGGAAACCGAGTTGACTCGGGATAGGAAACCGAGTTAACTCGGGATAGGAAACCGAGTTGACTCGGGTTAGGAAACCGAGTTGACTCGGGTTAGGAAACCGAGTTGACTCGGGTTAGGAAACCGAGTTGACTCGGGTTAGGAAACCGAGTTGACTCGGGTTAGGAAACCGAGTTGGCTCGTTTTAGGAAACCGAGTTGGCTCGGGCTAGGAAACCGAGTTGACTCGGGTTAGGAAACCGAGTTGACTCGGGTTAGGAAACCGAGTTGGCTCGAGTTAGGAAACCGAGTTGGCTCAGGTTAGGAAACCGAGTTGACTCGGGCTAGCAAACCGAGTTGACATGAGTAAGGAAACCGAGTTGACTCGGGTTAGGAAACCGAGTTGACTCGGGTTAGGAAACCGAGTTGACTCGGGTTAGGAAACCGAGTTGACTCGGGTTAGGAAACCGAGTTGAATCGGGTTAGGAAGCCAAGGAATCCGAGTTGACTCGGGTAATGAAACCAAGTTGACTCGGGTTAGGAAACCGAGTTGACTCGGGTTAGGAAACCGAGTTGGCTCGAGTTAGGAAACCGAGTTGGCTCGGGTTAGGAAACCGAGTTGGCTCGGGTTAGGAAACCGAGTTGGCTCGGGTTAGGAAACCGAGTTGACTCGGGTTAGGAAACCGGGTTGACTAGGGTTAGCAAATCGATTTTGCTCGGGATAGGAAACCGAGTTGACTGGGGTTAGGAAACCGAGTTGACTCGGATTAGGAAACCGAGTTGACTCGGGTTAGGAAGCCGAGTTGACTCGGGTTAGGAAACCGAGTTGACTCGTGTTAGGAAACCGAGTTGACTCGGGTTAGGAAACCGAGTTGACTCGGGTTAGGAAACCGAGTTGACTCGGGTTAGGAAACCGAGTTGACTCGGGTTAGGAAACCGAGTTGACTCGGGTTAGGAAACCGAGTTGACTCGGGTTAGGAAACCGAGTTGACTCGGGCTAGGAAACCGAGTTGACTCGGGTTAGGAAACCGAGTTGACTCGGGTTAGGAAACCGAGTTGACTCGGGTTAGGAAACCGGGTTGACTAGGGTTAGCTGTTGCACTTTTTTTTCCTTCTTTTCTACTTGACAGGGGTTATATTTTCCAAGATATTTAAACTAAATTTAGGATGCTTTCGAAACTTAAAAACCGCGAACAAAAAAAACTAGAAAATTAATAGAACAAATTTGCACGAAGTGCACCGGTTAAAAGAAGCGAATGAAATGATAAATGAATGTAAATGGCTGAATGAAGGGTGAGGGAAAAAAAAAATGCAACACAGCATGTAAAGATGCTGTCAGCCACGGCTACTCAGCTGGGTGTTGGGTATGTTCGATGACGATAATGTGAAGTTTATTAAGGTAGGTTACTCAGATTAATTAATAAAAGGTTTTGATATGAAATAATAGGTAAGTATGAAATTAATTGACAAAGTTCAGTGTTGTTAAATGAAAAAGGGTGGGCGCCAGAAAATTTTTTTTTGGAAAAGGAATTTTCAAACCTTTTGCTGAAAAGGAAAAAGTGGAAAAGCGACCAAAGGGAAGAAAAAAAAACGATAAATGAAAAGGTAAACAACACGATTGTTTTAAATAGGAATGTAATGATTTATTTGTTGGGAAAACCGCAGATTACTTGGATTAAAAACCCAAATCTTTTCAAACAAAGTTAATTGCACAAAATGGATGATGTAAAAAAAGTAAATGAAAGACGTTATACAATGTATAAAGAAAGCTATGTAAATGGTCTGGAGGACCGCTATATGACTTTACAAGGGCAAGTCAAAGATTGGAACGGTAATGGAAATTTCCCGAAAATTCTCAAGATGAGAAAAATTTAAATGGGTTTTAAACCAGATATTTTTCTGGGCAAATAAAAAAAGAAGAAAGGGGCCACACGGTTAAAAAATTCTCACAAAAAATTCACAAGTTAAAAACTATCGCACTCAAAAAAAAAAATCACTGTACTTATCTTTCTTTTTGGACAAGATGTCCGCCGGCTATTCTCCTCTATTTTTCCTCACAATTTACGTCCTGCTGACGTCTTTTTTTTCTCTGCTCCTTTTTTTTCCTTGACTCCTGCCTTCCTCGTCTAACTATTTATCTAATTTTTGCTTCCTTCAATTCTCCTCGATTTCAAAATACTTTCACTAGATTTTTGTTCACTAAACTTTCCAAAATTCTCTGATCACAAAAAAAACCACTTTGCAGCCTGATAGCTAACCAAGAAGTGTCTCCCACTTCAAGTCTAGCTCCCTGTCTGGACCCAACACCTCACTCATACACACACAAATTCCATCTCTCAACCAATCACGTTTCGTGGGATTCAGTTTCACGACATCAACCACCAATGGGGTTATGCCATCGCTGTCGAATACCCAACGAAAGTGCTCGTACTCACTCTCTCAATTCAGCGAGTTCGACAAGTTGTTGGTGTCGTCCAAAACTTGCCGATCTCATGGGTGAGTCCAGACCCCAATTACCCAATCTCAAAACCTTTCGAGAAAATTGAAAGTTATTGAACCAAAACCAAGTTTCATCTGGGCATTCTCCCAGTTACTCTAAATCGCGCAAATAGTGAATCGAGGAAGGCACAGTTTCCAAAATACTCTATTTTAAATGTAAAATTTTCTGAGAAGAACCATAGCCGGAAGAAATCTTTTATACTCGCGAACCCTAACTTACGCCGGTGGACCCTTTTGCAGATTTGGGGGGAGAGAAGGGAAAACTATTAACGTTCCAACCTTTGACACTATTAAATATTTAGGGTGGGCTTAAGCCTTGATTATATCATGTAAAAATGTGTTATGTTTATGATGACTATTTGTATAACAATGTGTGATGTTGTATATGGTGTGATGTTGTGTATTGTGTGATGATGTATATTGTATGATGTTGTATATAGTGTATATGGTGTCTTCTATTTTATGTGATGTTTGTGTATATGCGTGTATCTCATTTTGTGTTTTGAAAATATGGCAATTTGCTCTAGCCATATACCAGGTTTGTGTCTTGGCTCAACAAACCATTCAGCTCATCCGCTGATCAGGTGTACCTGCTTTTGTTATTTGTTCAAAGCAATGTTCCTTTTACATTGCTAAGAACAAACAACGGAAAAATGGTGGGACGAAGAAATGATGGGGAGGGTTTCGGGGCTAAAAGAAGGGAATAAAAACATAAACCAGATTTTAAGGGAAGATCTTTGTTGCGGTGAAATATTACCGTAACAAACTCCCCCCTTACCTACCAAGAGTTGCAATTGGCTTTTCAAAAGAAAAGCCGAAGTACAAGGATCAGATAAGGTTAGACAAAACCAACACAAGGAAAACTCTAAAAGACAACACAACCATATCTCAATCACTCTAGGCGAGACTAAATGCACATCACAGAGCTTTGGGGCTCTCAGTATCGTTTTGTGCAACCTCTTCCGGTTACACGACTCACTTCATTATTCTTCGGGATCATCATGGTACGGCTTAAGGTCTTTTACGTGCCAAGTACCTTTTTCTGCACCATTTTCGTCCATTAGGACATAAGTCCACGGCGAAACTCTTTTTTTGATTTTAAATGGCCCAACAAACTTTGGAGCCAGCTTAGCGGCATAGTAGTTAGCGGCATCAGAAAGGGTGAAATTTCTTCTCCAAACCAACTCGTTTGGGAAGTACCTCACGTCCCTTCTGCGAAGATTATAAATTTTCGTCGACTTCTTGGCTGCTGCTTCTAACTTCCTACCTATTTCTTCCCTAAGCTTTCTAAACCTATTCTCTATTTCGCCCATGTCCCTTTGTCCCCCGGTATCATTATTGGTATTTGTAACAGACTCGTCGGGAGGTGTGAGGTAACCATCGTCCTCCCGAATACAGCATAATATGGTGATAATCCCAAGACTTCATGTTGGGAAGTGCGGATACTACACGCGACTTTCGCCAACTGAGAGTCCCAAACGCGGTGGTTGTCCGACACATAAGCCCGTAGTGTCGTTTTCAAAATCTGGTTAATCCGTTCTGCCGGATTAGCCTGAGGGTGGTAGTGCGCAGTAAACCTAATAGACGACCTATAACCATCGCATAAAGATTTTAACTCCCTACTCTTAAATTGAGGACCATTATCGCAGACTACTATCTTTGGAACGCCAAATAACAAAAAGACGTTATCTTCGAGTTCCTTGCACACAGCTTTCGCTGTTGCAGACCTAAGGGGAAATAAAAGAGGAAATTTTGTGAAATAATCCACAACGGTGAGAATATACATATATCCTTTACTAGATTTAGGTAACGGACCAACGAGATCCACACAAATCATCTCCCACGGATTGGATACCCCTTTCCTCTCCGTCATTAGACCTGCCGGTTTATCATGAACGGGTTTTACACTCTGACATACTTTACAATTCCTAACGTATTTTGCTATATCTGATCTCATTTTCGGCCAATAATAATTTTCTTCTACCCTAGCAAAAGTCTTTCTAACCCCCATATGTCCTGCTAGCGGATGATCATGACACTTTTCTAAAATATTTTTCCTATCACTCCTACCTACTACAATTTTCCATTCGTTATTGTCCCTAACTAAAATATGCTTTGCCCTAACATGTTTAAAAAGTGTTCCGTTTTCGAACCTCCATGACGGAAACGCTAATGGGTCCTTCTCGATCTGATCGATCATCTTCTTCAGCCAAGGATCTGTGTTGTGTTCCGAAATCCCGGATAAAACCGGTACGCTTCTCGAAAGCATATCTGGAACCACATGATCCTTGCCTTTCCTATGAATTATCTCAAAATCAAACTGTTGTAGCCGTACCGCCCACCGCGCCAGTCTACCAACAGGATCTTTCAATTTGCTCAACCAGACCAAGGAATGGTGGTCTGTAATAACCGTGAACCTAACTCCCTCCAAGTAAGGTCTCAGTTTCTCTATGGCCCATAGCACTGCCAAACACTCCTTTTCCGTTGTGGAATAGTTCCTTTCGCATCGGTTGAGGGATCTACTCAGGTAGCAGATCACCTTTTCCCCTTCGTCAGTAGTCTGACTAAGGACAGCTCCAACCCCAAAATCCGAAGCATCCGTCTGAACTACGAATGGCTTCGTGAAATCCGGGCAGGTCAGGATAGGAGCCGCAACCAAACACTCTTTTGCCCTACGAAAACTATCCTCACATTCCTCAGTCCATATAAATTTCCTACTCTTTTGTAACAATTCGTTCAACGGTTTTACCAAACTAGCGAAGTTCGGTATGAATCTCCTATACCAGGAAACCGTTCCTAAAAAGCTCCTAACTTCTTTAACATTTTTGGGTTGTGGGATACCTAACATACTTTCAACTTTTTCAGGGTCCATGTGTAAACCATTGCGGTCTACAACATAGCCCAAAAATTTTAACGAAGGCCTACAGAAATGACATTTGTCCCTACCTACTTTCAGACCTGCCTTAATAAGCCTACTAAAAACTTCTCCCAAAATCTCAATGTGTTTTTCAAAAGTGTCTGTAACGATGATAATATCATCGAGATAGACAAATACGAAAGGTTCTAACTCAGGGCCAAGGACTGTATCTATAAAGCGTTGCCAAGTTGCGGGTGCATTGTGCAATCCGAACGGCATTCTCAAGAAATGAAATAGCCCACGCCCGGGAACTGTAAATGCGGTGAATTTCCTGGACTCCTTTTCCATTGGAATCTGCCAATAAGCAGACTTAATATCCATGGAAGACAGAAATTTCGCATTGTTCAACCTATCTAAAATGGCTGAGATATATGGGAGGGGGTAAGCATCCCTAGCTGTAACTCCATTGAGTTTCCTATAGTCTACGCAAAACCTATAGGTATCATCCTTTTTCTTCACCATCACAATGGGGGACGCCCAAGGGCTGTCTGATTTTTCGATAACCCCGTCCTTCAACATCTCTTCCAACTCTTTGTCGATGAACTTTTGGATGGCTGGAGAAACAGGATAATACCTCTGCTTTATTGGTTCTGACTCTGTCCTAATCTTGTGTTCCACTAATTGTGTACACCCTAATCCCTCTGGCATTTCTTTAAATACCCAATCTAGAAATTTCCCTAACTCCTGGTTCTGTGCCTCTCCTAAATCAGCTAAGTGTGTTGCTTCCGAAACTGAAGCTACATCACATTGGCTGGAAAAATCCCATTCCCCTGATTTCAAATCCGGGACTATGCCCGAAAGAGCCCAAAAATCTGCTCCTAAAATCAAGAACTGAGGAATGTTAGGAATAACTAAGCAATCTATTAAGATTACTTTTCCCTTGATGTTAATAGGGAGTGACACTATACCCTCTACCTCTATACCCTTTCCATCCGCTAATGTAACTCTTTCAGTTTTGTTTTTCCCTAATCTAACACCTAAACTTTTCAAAATTCTCCATCCTTCCCTACAAACTATTGTGCGTGAAGCGCCTGAGTCTAAAAGTCCTAACATTTTAACTCCATAAACACTAACTCCTAAATATGGCCTTCTATCCCTACCGTTCTCCTCTAGTGTAAAACCTAATTCAAAATTCCCCGACTGGTCCCCAGTAGGCGACCTCACAGATTTCAACGGCGCTCCCGTCCTACTGACCCGAGAGTGCGTCTTACGTTTCCCGAGCAGGTGGAACAGTTACTTCGCGTAACCCCCTGCTTTCCGCAACCAAAACAACTCCTAGGGGCAGAACACCTATTTGCAAAGTGGCCCAACCCATTGCAATTATAACACCTAACCACAGACGACGAGGTAGAATTTGAATTCTGATTCGAATTCGTATTGATGGGTTGCCTACTCTCTACAGCTGAAACTCTCCTAACAATCGACCTATCCGAGTTTTGTCCCGCTGGACGAGATTGGTTGTTGTCCTCGACAACCGAACCTCTTCTACCATTCGACCTAAATGGATTGGAATTCGAATTCTGATTCGAATTCCGTACGACCTGGCGAGTCTGGTTGCTCTCCTCAACAACCGCGACTCTTGGGGTTTCAACTCCTACGTAAGCCAGATCCGGCTCAAGTAGGTTCCTACTTCGATTGTTAGGGGGTGGAACGTAAGATTCCACGTTCGCCCTAACCATCTCAAGATTGCGCCCTAATCTAACCAGCTCAGAAACGCAAGTCGGATTAGCCAATCCGAGCTGCGTCTGGTAGAATGGTGTCAGGTTCTTTTGAACCATAGACAGCATTCGCCCCTCTGAGATGGGTTCAGAAAGCCTTCTGAACATGTTTTGCATTATCGCAACGTAGACCCCGATTGATTCATCGCGGCCTTGCGTGCGACGCCTAATCTCGTCTAATAGCAAATCATCATAATTAGGTGGGAGGAACTCTAGTTTTAACTCGCTAACAAGTTCTTGCCACGAATTGAGTGAAACCCTAACGGCCCTAAACCACAATAAAGCCCTACCTACAAATAAGTCCACAGCTGACCGAAACAGCTGGGCTTCTGAGACTCCACGAGCTAACCTAATCTCCTCTACTCTCTCCAGGAACGCATTTAATGAAGAACCACAGCGTTCTCCATTAAACTTCACGTCCCATTTTGAAATTTTCTCAAACCTATCCGTATTTACAAAAATTCTTTCCCTACCGAAATTATCTGCCCTATCACTATAACTATATTCCCTACTACCAATACTATCCCTATAGCTTCCTTCAAAATCCCTATTCCCAGATTCCTCTAAACTTCTCGATGGAGCTTGAGCTGAAACTGCTACAAGACCTGCTGCTGCTGATGATGTTGATGCTATTTCTGCTGGTCCTGTTGATGTTCCTGCTGGTGCTGCTGCTGAGGCTGGTGCTGGTCCTGCCGCTGAAGCGTTCAGTCTATCGGTTGATAGCTGTGCCTCTTCTTCTTGTATGTCCTCTATTTCCTCTAAATCCGCTAAAGCCATAACTAGCTTGTTTCTCAAGACTAGTTTACGCTTCTCTTCGCTCTCATCTTCTGGTTGAGACCTATCCAATCTACCTATCCCCCATTCAACTTTCGCTAAAACTTTCAAATATTCTTTCGACTTCCTTGATTTAGGCGGATTTTCTAATAACTTCCCTATTTCAACTAATTTACACTCTATTGCCTTACTGTCTTCTACAAAACTGAACGGATATTTGGTAGGAGCACCTAAAGACCCTCTTCTCTCTAACATCCTAGCACCTCTCAATGATTTCCGCATCTCCTCCACTGTCCCTACTTCTAAGCCCCTACATTCCATCTCGTAGGCGAGCTCATCCTGTGCTAACCTATATATATCCATAATCTCACACTAAAAAAACTTTTCAAACTTTAAATAAAAACAAAAAAACTCAAAAAAAAATAACTTTAATAAAACCGGTGCGAGAAAACTTTTCAAAATTTTATTAGAAAACTGAAAACTATTCAAAACTCTATTTAAAAAAAATGAAAAACCACTATTCTCAAAACTTTCAAAAAATATCCCAACCAGGAATTCTAAAATTCTTCCACAATAATTACACGTGACTCACCAAAACCTAGTTTTAAAATCAATTCAACCAAAACTCACCAACAAAACAAATTCAAATACCTAAGCCAACAACAACGTCTATTCGACTCTTATTAACAAAAAACTATCGCTCCAACTTCAACTCTTTCAAACAACAAAATCAATATTCAAAACTGACAAAAAATATCGAAACCAATTCAACAATTCGAATGAAGAAAAAAAATTCAACCAAAACCAACAAAATTTAAAACAAATTCGAAAAAAAAATAAAACTCAAAACACAATTGAAATTTCAAATTCAAACTCAAATCAGAAAAAAAACTATCGAAATGAAAATATCGCAATAAAAAAAATATCGAGAGAAAAAAAAAATTATCGAAAATAAATCGAATCAACAAATTATGTCGAGTTCGTACGCCGTCTACGTGACCCTAATCCCTCACTGCGAAATGCAAAGTAAATTGTGTACACAAAAATAACAAAGCCGGCTGCCTATGCCAATTGTGTACCGCAATATGTATGTGCGTAAATGTATATCAAAAAAAAATAAAGCACCGATGCTGATAAGCAGTGGCACTGGTAACAAATTCTACGTTATGTTAATATGTATTTCTCAGTGTATGAATTTAAGGAAAACTTTATACGAAATCAAAATCAAATGTTATAAAATAAATAGAATAGTAGTAATAAAATAATAGAAACAGATATGCAAAAAAAGAAACAAAAAGAAAATCGCAACCTACTTGGGAGTATACGTTTTGTATACTTATATACTTTCCAACGAAGAACGGAGAGATTGTTTTTTTTTCCAACCACAGGTAGAATAAATGAATTTTCTTCCTCAAAGTTCGCACTTCCGCACTAATTCTTGCACAATTTGAATTTCAACCTAAATTGGGGAGAGAAAATAAAAGCAGTAAATAGTTCACAGGGAATAAAACAAAATCAAAACAACCACTTTACGACACAAAAAAAATAACCACAGAAATTTTCCACACGCAAACTTCACAAAGCCCCACGTTGGGCGCCAAATTGTTGCACTTTTTTTTCCTTCTTTTCTACTTGACAGGGGTTATATTTTCCAAGATATTTAAACTAAATTTAGGATGCTTTCGAAACTTAAAAACCGCGAACAAAAAAAACTAGAAAATTAATAGAACAAATTTGCACGAAGTGCACCGGTTAAAAGAAGCGAATGAAATGATAAATGAATGTAAATGGCTGAATGAAGGGTGAGGGAAAAAAAAAATGCAACACAGCATGTAAAGATGCTGTCAGCCACGGCTACTCAGCTGGGTGTTGGGTATGTTCGATGACGATAATGTGAAGTTTATTAAGGTAGGTTACTCAGATTAATTAATAAAAGGTTTTGATATGAAATAATAGGTAAGTATGAAATTAATTGACAAAGTTCAGTGTTGTTAAATGAAAAAGGGTGGGCGCCAGAAAATTTTTTTTTGGAAAAGGAATTTTCAAACCTTTTGCTGAAAAGGAAAAAGTGGAAAAGCGACCAAAGGGAAGAAAAAAAAACGATAAATGAAAAGGTAAACAACACGATTGTTTTAAATAGGAATGTAATGATTTATTTGTTGGGAAAACCGTAGATTACTTGGATTAAAAACCCAAATCTTTTCAAACAAAGTTAATTGCACAAAATGGATGATGTAAAAAAAGTAAATGAAAGACGTTATACAATGTATAAAGAAAGCTATGTAAATGGTCTGGAGGACCGCTATATGACTTTACAAGGGCAAGTCAAAGATTGGAACGGTAATGGAAATTTCCCGAAAATTCTCAAGATGAGAAAAATTTAAATGGGTTTTAAACCAGATATTTTTCTGGGCAAATAAAAAAAGAAGAAAGGGGCCACACGGTTAAAAAATTCTCACAAAAAATTCACAAGTTAAAAACTATCGCACTCAAAAAAAAAAATCACTGTACTTATCTTTCTTTTTGGACAAGATGTCCGCCGGCTATTCTCCTCTATTTTTCCTCACAATTTACGTCCTGCTGACGTCTTTTTTTTCTCTGCTCCTTTTTTTTCCTTGACTCCTGCCTTCCTCGTCTAACTATTTATCTAATTTTTGCTTCCTTCAATTCTCCTCGATTTCAAAATACTTTCACTAGATTTTTGTTCACTAAACTTTCCAAAATTCTCTGATCACAAAAAAAACCACTTTGCAGCCTGATAGCTAACCAAGAAGTGTCTCCCACTTCAAGTCTAGCTCCCTGTCTGGACCCAACACCTCACTCATACACACACAAATTCCATCTCTCAACCAATCACGTTTCGTGGGATTCAGTTTCACGACATCAACCACCAATGGGGTTATGCCATCGCTGTCGAATACCCAACGAAAGTGCTCGTACTCACTCTCTCAATTCAGCGAGTTCGACAAGTTGTTGGTGTCGTCCAAAACTTGCCGATCTCATGGGTGAGTCCAGACCCCAATTACCCAATCTCAAAACCTTTCGAGAAAATTGAAAGTTATTGAACCAAAACCAAGTTTCATCTGGGCATTCTCCCAGTTACTCTAAATCGCGCAAATAGTGAATCGAGGAAGGCACAGTTTCCAAAATACTCTATTTTAAATGTAAAATTTTCTGAGAAGAACCATAGCCGGAAGAAATCTTTTATACTCGCGAACCCTAACTTACGCCGGTGGACCCTTTTGCAGATTTGGGGGGAGAGAAGGGAAAACTATTAACGTTCCAACCTTTGACACTATTAAATATTTAGGGTGGGCTTAAGCCTTGATTATATCATGTAAAAATGTGTTATGTTTATGATGACTATTTGTATAACAATGTGTGATGTTGTATATGGTGTGATGTTGGGTATTGTGTGATGATGTATATTGTATGATGTTGTATATAGTGTATATGGTGTCTTCTATTTTATGTGATGTTTGTGTATATGCGTGTATCTCATTTTGTGTTTTGAAAATATGGCAATTTGCTCTAGCCATATACCAGGTTTGTGTCTTGGCTCAACAAACCATTCAGCTCATCCGCTGATCAGGTGTACCTGCTTTTGTTATTTGTTCAAAGCAATGTTCCTTTTACATTGCTAAGAACAAACAACGGAAAAATGGTGGGACGAAGAAATGATGGGGAGGGTTTCGGGACTAAAAGAAGGGAATAAAAACATAAACCAGATTTTAAGGGAAGATCTTTGTTGCGGTGAAATATTACCGTAACATAGCAAATCGATTT
The DNA here is from genome assembly GCA_914767635.1 of Melanostoma mellinum. Taxonomy (NCBI): domain Eukaryota; kingdom Metazoa; phylum Arthropoda; class Insecta; order Diptera; family Syrphidae; genus Melanostoma; species Melanostoma mellinum. Next base: position 258,413,670 of record OU612058.1, read on the forward strand.
GGCTCGGTTTAGCAAACCGAGTTGACTCGGGTTAGGAAACCGAGTTGACTCGGGTTAGGAAACCGAGTTGACTCGGGTTAGGAAACCGAGTTGACTCGGGTTAGGAAACCGAGTTGGCTCGTTTTAGGAAACCGAGTTGGCTCGGGCTAGGAAACCGAGTTGACTCGGGTTAGGAAACCGAGTTGACTCGGGTTAGGAAACCGAGTTGACTCGGGTTAGGAAACCGAGTTGACTCGGGTTAGGAAACCGAGTTGACTCGGGTTAGGAAACCGAGTTGACTCGGGTTAGGAAACCGGGTTGACTAGGGTTAGCAAATCGATTTGGCTCGGGATAGGAAACCGAGTTGACTCGGGATAGGAAACCGAGTTGACTCGGGATAGGAAACCGAGTTGACTCGGGATAGGAAACCGAGTTGACTCGGGATAGGAAACCGAGTTGACTCGGGATAGGAAACCGAGTTGACTCGGGATAGGAAACCGAGTTGACTCGGGTTAGGAAACCTAGTTGACTCGGGTTAAGAAACCGAGTTGACTCGGGCTAAGTAACCGAGTTGACTCGGGTTAGGAAACCGAGTTGACTCGGGTTAGGAAACCGAGTTGACTCGGGTTAGGAGACCGAGTTTACTCAGGTTAGAAAACCGAGTTGACTCGGGTTAGAAAACCGAGTTGACTCGGGTTAGAAAACCGAGTTGACTCGGGTTAGAAAACCGAGTTGACTCGGGTTAGAAAACCGAGTTGACTGGGGTTAGGAAACCGAGTTGGCTCGGGCTAGGAAACCGAGTTGACTCGGGTTAGGAAACCGAGTTGACTCGGGTTAGGAAGCCGAGTTGACTCGGGTTAGGAAACCGAGTTGACTCGGGTTAGGAAACCGAGTTGACTCGGGTTAGGAAACCGAGTTGACTCGGGTTAGGAAACCGAGTTGGCTCGGGCTAGGAAACCGAGTTGACTCGGGTTAGGAAACCGAGTTGACTCGGGTTAGGAAACCGAGTTGGCTCGGGTTAGGAAACCGAGTTGACTCGGGTTAGCAAACCGAGTTGACTCGGGTTAGCAAACCGAGTTGACTTGAGTAAAGAAACCGAGTTGACTCGGGTTAGGAAACCGAGTTGACTCGGGTTAGGAAACCGAGTTGACTCGGTTTAGGAAACCGAGTTGAATCGGGTTAGGAAGCCAAGGAAACCGAGTTGACTCGGGTAAGGAAACCAAGTTGACTCGGGTTAGGAAACCGAGTTGACTCGGGTTAGGAAACCGAGTTGGCTCGAGTTAGGAAACCGAGTTGGCTCGGGTTAGGAAACCGAGTAGGCTCGGGTTAGGAAACCGAGTTGGCTCGGGTTAGGAAACCGAGTTGACTCGGGTTAGGAGACCGGGTTGACTAGGGTTAGCAAATCGATTTGGCTCGGCTTAGCAAACCGAGTTGACTCGGGTTAGGAAACCGAGTTGACTCGGGTTAGGAAACCGAGTTGACTCGGGTAAGCAGACCGAGTTGACTCGGGTTAGGAAACCGAGTTGGCTCGTTTTAGGAAACCGAGGTGGCTCGGGCTAGGAAACCGAGTTGACTCGGGTTAGGAAACCGAGTTGACTCGGGTTAGGAAACCGAGTTGGCTCGAGTTAGGAAACCGAGTTGACTCGGATTAGGAAACCGAGTTGAATCGGGTTAGGAAGAAGCCAAGGAAACCAAGTTGACTCGGGTTAGGAAACCGAATTGACTCGGGTTAGGAAACCGAGTTGACTCGGGATAGGAAACCGAGTTGACTCGGGATAGGAAACCGAGTTGACTCGGGTTAGGAAACCGAGTTGACTCGGGATAGGAAACCGAGTTGACTCGGGATAGGAAACCGAGTTGACTCGGGTTAGGAAACCGAGTTGGATCGGGTTAGGAAACCGAGTTGACTCGGGTTAGGAAACCGAGTTGGCTCGTTTTAGGAAACCGAGTTGGCTCGGGCTAGGAAACCGAGTTGACTCGGGCTAGGAAACCGAGTTGACTCGGGTTAGGAAACCGAGTTGGCTCGAGTTAGGAAACCGAGTTGGCTCGGGTTAGGAAACCGAGTTGACTCGGGTTAGCAAACCGAGTTGACTTGAGTAAGGAAACCGAGTTGACTCGGGTTAGGAAACCGAGTTGACTCGGGTTAGGAAACCGAGTTGACTCGGGTTAGGAAAATGAGTTGAATCGGGTTATGAAGCCAAGGAAACCGAGGTGACTCGGGTAATGAAACCAAGTTGACTCGGGTTTGGAAACCGAGTTGGCTCGGGTTAGGAAACCGAGTTGACTCGGGCTAGGAAACCGGGTTGACTAGGGTTAGCAAATCGATTTGGCTCGGGATAGGAAACCGAGTTGACTCGGGATAGGAAACCGAGTTGACTCGGGATAGGAAACCGAGTTGACTCGGGATAGGAAACCGAGTTGACCCGGGATAGGAAACCGAGTTGACTCGGGTTAGGTAACCGAGTTGGCTCGGGTTAGGAAACCGAGTTGACTCGGTTTGAGAAACCGAGTTGACTCGGGATAGGAAACCGAGTTGACTCTGGTAAGGAAACCGAGTTGACTCGGGTTAGGAAACCCAGTTGACTCGGGTTAGGAAACCGAGTTGACTCGGGTTAAGAAACCGAGTTGACTCGGGTTAGGAAACCGAATTGACTCGGGTTAGGAAACCGAGTTGACTCGGGTTAGGAAACCGAGTTGACTCGGGTTAGGAAACTGAGTTGACTCGGGTTAGGAAACCGAGTTTACTGTGGTTAGGAAACCAAGTTGACTGGGGTTAGGAAACCGAGTTGACTCGGGTTAGCACACCGAGTTGACTCGGGTTAGGAAACCGAGTTGACTCGGGTTAGGAAACCGAGTTGACTCGGGTTAGGAAACCGAGTTGACTCGGGTTAGGAAACCAAGTTGACTGGGGTTAGGAAACCGAGTTGACTCGGGTTAGGAAACCGAATTGACTCGGGTTAGGAAACCGAGTTTACTCGGGTTACGAAACCGAGTTGACTCGGGTTAGGAAACAGAGATGACTCTTGTTAGGAAACCGAGTTGACTCGGGTTAGGAAACTGAGTTGACTCGGGTTGGGAAACCAAGTTGACTGGGGTTAGGAAACCGAGTTGAATCGGGTTAGGAAACTGAGTTGACTCGGGTTAGGAAACCAAGTTGACTGGGGCTAGGAAACCAAGTTGACTGGGGTTACGAAACCGAGTTGACTCGGGTTAGGAAACCGAGTTGACTCGGGATAGGAAACCGAGTTGACTCGGGTTAGGAAACCGAGTTGACTCGGGTTAGGAAACCGAGTTGACTCGGGTTAGGAAACCGAGTTGACTCGGGTTAGGAAACCGAGTTGACTCGGGTTAGGAAACCGAGTTGACTCGGGTTAGGAAACCGAGTTGACTCGGGTTAGGAAACCGAGTTGACTCGGGTTAGGAAACCGAGTTGACTCGGGTTAGGAAACCGAGTTGACTCGGGTTAGGAAACCGAGTTGACTCGGGTTAGGAAACCGAGTTGACTCGGGTTAGGAAACCGAGTTTGCTCGGGTTAGGAAACCGAGTTGGCTCGGGTTAGGAAACCGAGTTGGCTCGGGCTAGGAAACCGAGTTGACTAGGGTTAGGAAACCGAGTTGACTCGGGTTAAGAGACCGAGTTGGGTCGAGTTAGGAAACCGAGTTGACTCGGGTTAGCAAACCGAGTTGACTCGGGATAGGAAACCGAGTTGACTCGGGATAGGAAACCGAGTTGACTCGGGATAGGAAGCCGAGTTGACTCGGGTTAGGAAACCGAGTTGACTCGGGTTAGGAAACCGAGTTGACTCGGGATAGGAAACCGAGTTGACTCGGGATAGGAAACCGAGTTGACTCGGGTTAGAAAACCGAGTTGACTCGGGTTAGAAAACCGAGTTGACTGGGGTTAGGAAACCGAGTTGACTCGGATTAGGAAACCGAGTTGAATCGGGTTAGGAGGCCAAGGAAACCGAATTGACTCGGGTAAGAAAACCAATTTGACTCGGGTTAGGAAACAGATTTGACTCGGGATAGGAAACCGAGTTGGTTCGAGTTAGGAAACCGAGTTGACTGGGTTTAGGAAACCGAGTTGACTCGGGTTAGGAAACCGAGTTGAATCGGGTTAGGAAGCCAAGGAAACCGAGGACTCGGGTAAGGAAACCAAGTTGACTCGGGTTAGGAAACCGAGTTGACTCGGGTTAGGAAACCGAGTTGGCTCGAGTTAGGAAACCGAGTTGGCTCGGGTTAGGAAACCGAGTTGGCTCGAGTTAGGAAACCGAGTTGACTGGGTTTAGGAAACCGAGTTGACTCGGGTTAGGAAACCGAGTTGAATCGGGTTAGGAAGCCAAGGAAACCGAGGACTCGGGTAAGGAAACCGAGTTGGCTCGGGTTAGGAAACCGAGTTGGCTCGTGCTAGGAAACCGAGTTGACTCGGGTTAGGAAACCGGGTTGACTGGGGTTAGCAAATCGAGTTGGCTCGGTTTAGCAAACCTAGTTGGCTCGGGATAGGAAACCGAGTTGACTCGGGATAGGAAACCGAGTTGACTCGGGATAGGAAACCGAGTTGACTCGGGATAGGAAACCGAGTTGACTCGGGTTAGGAAACCTAGTTGACTCGGGTTAAGAAACCGAGTTGACTCGGGCTTACAAACCGAGTTGACTCGGGTTAGGAAACCGAGTTGACTCGGGTTAGGAAACCGAGTTGGCTCGGGTTAAGAAACCGAGTTGACTCGGGTTAGGAAACCGAGTTTGCTCGGGTTAGGAAACCGAGTTGACTCGGGATAGGAAACCGAGTTGACTCGGGTTAGGAGACCGAGTTGACTCGGGTTAGAAAACCGAGTTGACTCGGGTTAGAAAACCGAGTTGACTCGGGTTAGAAAACCGAGTTGACTGGGGTTAGGAAACCGAGTTGACTCGGATTAGGAAACCGAGTTGAATCGGGTTAGGAAGCCAAGGAAACCGAGTTGACTCGGGTAAGAAAACCAAGTTGACTCGGGTTAGGAAACAGATTTGACTCGGGATAGGAAACCGAGTTGGCTCGAGTTAGGAAACCGAGTTGGCTCGGGTTAGGAAACCGAGTTGGCTCGGGTTAGGAAACCGAGTTGACTCGGGTTAGGAAACCGGGTTGACTGGGGTTAGCAAATCGAGTTGGCTCGGTTTAGCAAAACTAGTTGGCTCGGGATAGGAAACCGAGTTGACTCGGGATAGGAAACCGAGTTGACTCGGGATAGGAAACCGAGTTGACTCGGGTTAGAAAACCGAGTTGACTCGGGTTAGAAAACCGAGTTGACTGGGGTTAGGAAACCGAGTTGACTCGGATTAGGAAACCGAGTTGAATCGGGTTAGGAAGCCAAGGAAACCGAGTTGACTCGGGTAAGGAAACCGAGTTGACTCGGGTTAGCAAACATAGTTGACTCGGGTTAGGAAACCGAGTTGACTCGGGTTAGGAAACTGAGTTGACTCGGGTTAGGAAACCGAGTTGACTGTGGTTAGGAAACCAAGTTGACTGGGGTAAGGAAACCGAGTTGACTCGGGTTAGGAAACCGAGTTGACTCGGGTAAGGAAACCGAGTTGACTCGGGATAGGAAGCCGAGTTGACTCGGGCTAGGAAACCGAGTTGACTCGGGTTAGGAAACCGAGTTGAATCGGGTTAGGAAGCCAAGGAAACCGAGTTGACTCGGGTAAGGAAACCAAGTTGACTCGGGTTAGGAAACCGAGTTGACTCGGGTTAGGAAACCGAGTTGGCTCGGGTTAGGAAACCGAGTTGGCTCGGGTTAGGAAACCGAGTTGGCTCGGGTTAGGAAACCGAGTTGGCTCGGGTTAGGAAACCGAGTTGACTCGGGTTAGGAAACCGGGTTGACTGGGGTTAGCAAATCGAGTTGGCTCGGTTTAGCAAAACTAGTTGGCTCGGGATAGGAAACCGAGTTGACTCGGGATAGGAAACCGAGTTGACTCGGGATAGGAAACCGAGTTGACTCGGGATAAGAAACCGAGTTGACTCGGGTTAGAAAACCGAGTTGACTCGGGTTAGAAAACCGAGTTGACTGGGGTTAGGAAACCGAGTTGACTCGGATTAGGAAACCGAGTTGAATCGGGTTAGGAGGCCAAGGAAACCGAGTTGACTCGGGTAAGAAAACCAATTTGACTCGGGTTAGGAAACAGATTTGACTCGGGATAGGAAACCGAGTTGGTTCGAGTTAGGAAACCGAGTTGACTCGGGTTAGGAAACCGAGTTGACTCGGGTTAGGAAACCGAGTTGAATCGGGTTAGGAAGCCAAGGAAACCGAGGACTCGGGTAAGGAAACCAAGTTGACTCGGGTTAGGAAACCGAGTTGACTCGGGTTAGGAAACCGAGTTGGCTCGAGTTAGGAAACCGAGTTGGCTCGGGTTAGGAAACCGAGTTGGCTCGGGTTAGGAAACCGAGTTGGCTCGGGTTAGGAAACCGAGTTGGCTCGTGTTAGGAAACCGAGTTGACTCGGGTTAGGAAACCGGGTTGACTGGGGTTAGCAAATCGAGTTGGCTCGGTTTAGCAAACCTAGTTGGCTCGGGATAGGAAACCGAGTTGACTCGGGATAGGAAACCGAGTTGACTCGGGATAGGAAACCGAGTTGACTCGGGATAGGAAACCGAGTTGACTCGGGTTAGGAAACCTAGTTGACTCGGGTTAAGAAACCGAGTTGACTCGGGCTTACAAACCGAGTTGACTCGGGTTAGGAAACCGAGCTGGCTCGGGTTAAGAAACCGAGTTGACTCGGGTTAGGAAACCGAGTTTGCTCGGGTTAGGAAACCGAGTTGACTCGGGATAGGAAACCGAGTTGACTCGGGTTAGGAGACCGAGTTGACTCGGGTTAGAAAACCGAGTTGACTCGGGTTAGAAAACCGAGTTGACTCGGGTTAGAAAACCGAGTTGACTGGGGTTAGGAAACCGAGTTGACTCGGATTAGGAAACCGAGTTGAATCGGGTTAGGAAGCCAAGGAAACCGAGTTGACTCGGGTAAGAAAACCAAGTTGACTCGGGTTAGGAAACAGATTTGACTCGGGATAGGAAACCGAGTTGGCTCGAGTTAGGAAACCGAGTTGGCTCGGGTTAGGAAACCGAGTTGGCTCGGGTTAGGAAACCGAGTTGGCTCGGGTTAGGAAACCGAGTTGGCTCGGGTTAGGAAACCGGGTTGATTAGGGTTAGCAAATCGATTTGGCTCGGTTTAGCAAACCGAGTTGGCTCGGGATAGGAAACCGAGTTGACTCGGGATAGGATACCGAGTTGACTCGGGATAGGAAACCGAGTTGACTCGGGATAGGAAACCGAGTTGACTCGGGATAGGAGACCGAGTTGACTCGGGATAGGAAGCCGAGTTGACTCGGGTTAGGAAACCTAGTTGACTCGGGTAAAGAAACCGAGTTGACTCGGGCTAAGAAACCGAGTTGACTCGGGTTAGGAAACCGAGTTGACTGGGGTAAGGAAACCGAGTTGGCTCGGGTAAGCAGACCGAGTTGACTCGGGTTAGGAAACCGAGTTGACTCGGGTTAGGAAACCGAGTTGACTCGGGTAAGGAAACCGAGTTGACTCGGGTTAGGAAACCGAGTTGACTCGGGTTAGGAAACCGAGTTGACTCGGGTTAGGAAACCGAGTTGACTCGGGTTAGGAAACCGAGTTGACTCGGGTTAGGAAACCGAGTTGACTCGGGTTAGGAAACCGAGTTGACTCGGGTTAGGAAACCGAGTTGACTCGGGTTAGGAAACCGAGTTGACTCGGGTAAGGAAACCGAGTTGACTCGGGTAAGGAAACCGAGTTGACTCGGGTTAGGAAACCGAGTTGACTCGGGTTAGGAAACCGAGTTGACTCGGGTTAGGAAACCGAGTTGACTCGGGTTAGGAAACCGAGTTGACTCGGGTAAGCAGACCGAGTTGACTCGGGTTAGCAGACCGAGTTGACTCGGGTCAGCAAACCGAGTTGACTCGGGTCAGCAAACCGAGTTGACTCGGGTTAGGAAACCGAGTTGACTCGGGATAGGAAACCGACTTGACTCGGGTTAGGAAACCGAGTTGACTCGGGTTAGGAAACCGAGTTGACTCGGGTTAGGAAACCGAGTTGACTCGGGTTAGGAAACCGAGTTGGCTCGGGTTAGGAAACCGAGTTGGCTCGAGTTAGGAAACGGAGTTGGCTCGGGTTAGGAAACCGAGTTGGCTCGGGTTAGGAAACCGAGTTGGCTCGGGTTTGGAAACCGAGTTGGCTCGGGTTAGGAAACCGAGTTGACTCGGGTTAGGAAGCCAAGGAAACCGAGTTGACTCGGGTAAGGAAACCAAGTTGACTCGGGTTAGGAAACCGAGTTGACTCGGGTTAGGAAACCGAGTTGGCTCGAGTTAGGAAACCGAGTTGGCTCGGGTTAGGAAACCGAGTTGGCTCGGGTTAGGAAACCGAGTTGGCTCGGGTTAGGAAACCGAGTTGGCTCGGGTTAGGAAACCGAGTTGACTCGGGTTAGGAAACCGGTTTGACTGGGGTTAGCAAATCAAGTTGGCTCGGCTTAGCAAACCTAGTTGGCTCGGGATAGGAAACCGAGTTGACTCGGGATAGGAAACCGAGTTGACTCGGGATAGGAAACCGAGTTGACTCGGGATAGGAAACCGAGTTTACTCGGGTTAGGAAACCTAGTTGACTCGGGTTAAGAAACCGAGTTGACTCGGGCTTACAAACCGAGTTGACTCGGGTTAGGAAACCGAGTTGGCTCGGGTTAAGAAACCGAGTTGACTCGGGTTAGGAAACCGAGTTGGCTCGGGTTAGGAAACCGAGTTGACTCGGGATAGGAAACCGAGTTGACTCGGGTTAGGAGACCGAGTTGACTCGGGTTAGAAAAGCGAGTTGACTCGGGTTAGAAAACCGAGTTGACTCGGGTTAGAAAACCGAGTTGACTGGGGTTAGGAAACCGAGTTGACTCGGATTAGGAAACCGAGTTGAATCGGGCTAGGAAGCCAAGGAAACCGAGTTGACTCGGGTAAGAAAACTAAGTTGACTCGGGTTAGGAAATAGATTTGACTCGGGATAGGAAACCGAGTTGGCTCGAGTTAGGAAACCGAGTTGGCTCGGGTTAGGAAACCGAGTTGGCTCGGGTTAGGAAACCGAGTTGGCTCGGGTTAGGAAACCGAGTTGACTCGGGTTAGGAAACCGGGTTGATTAGGGTTAGCAAATCGATTTGGCTCGGTTTAGCAAACCGAGTTGGCTCGGGATAGGAAACCGAGTTGACTCGGGATAGGATACCGAGTTGACTCGGGATAGGAAACCGAGTTGACTCGGGATAGGAAACCGAGTTGACTCGGGATAGGAGACCGAGTTGACTCGGGATAGGAAGCCGAGTTGACTCGGGTTAGGAAACCTAGTTGACTCGGGTAAAGAAACCGAGTTGACTCGGGCTAAGAAACCGAGTTGACTCGGGTTAGGAAACCGAGTTGACTGGGGTAAGGAAACCGAGTTGGCTCGGGTAAGCAGACCGAGTTGACTCGGGTTAGGAAACCGAGTTGACTGGGGTAAGGAAACCGAGTTGGCTCGGGTAAGCAGACCGAGTTGACTCGGGTTAGGAAACCGAGTTGACTCGAGTAAGGAAACCGAGTTGACTCGGGTAAGGAAACCGAGTTGACTCGGGTAAGCAGACCGAGTTGACTCGGGTTAGCAGACCGAGTTGACTCGGGTCAGCAAACCGAGTTGATTCGGGTCAGCAAACCGAGTTGACTCGGGTCAGCAAACCGAGTTGACTCGGGTTAGGAAACCGAGTTGACTCGGGATAGGAAACCGACTTGACTCGGGTTAGGAAACCGAGTTGACTCGGGTTAGGAAACCGAGTTGAATCGGGTTAGGAAACCGAGTTGACTCGGGTTAGGAAACCGAGTTGACTCGGGTTAGGAAACCGAGTTGACTCGGGTTAGGAAACCGAGTTGACTCGGGTTAGGAAACCGAGTTGACTCGGGATAGGAAACCGAGTTGACTCGGGTTAGGAAACCGAGTTGACTAGGGTAAGAAAACCGAGTTGACTCGGGTTAGGAAACCGAGTTGGCTCGAGTTAGGAAACCGAGTTGGCTCGGGTTAGGAAACCGAGTTGACTCGGGTTAGCAAACCGAGTTGACTTGAGTAAGGAAACCGAGTTGACTCGGGTCAGCAAACCGAGTTGACTCGGGTTAGGAAACTGAGTTGACTCGGGTTAGGAAACCAAGTTGACTGGGGCTAGGAAACCAAGTTGACTGGGGCTAGGAAACCGAGTTGACTCGTGTTAGGAAACCGAGTTGACTCGGGATAGGAAACCGAGTTGACTCGGGTTAGGAAACCGAGTTGACTCGGGTTAGGAAACCGAGTTGGCTCGAGTTAGGAAACCGAGTTGGCTCGGGTTAGGAAACCGAGTTGGCTCGGGTTAGGAAACCGAGTTGACTCGGGTTAGCAAACCGAGTTGACTTGAGTAAGGAAACCGAGTTGACTCGGGTTAGGAAACCGAGTTGACTCGGGTTAGGAAACCGAGTTGACTCGGGTTAGGAAACCGAGTTTACTCGGGTTAGGAAACCGAGTTGACTCGGGTTAGGAAACCGAGTTGAATCGGGTTAGGAAGCCAAGGAAACCGAGTTGACTCGGGTAAGGAAACCAAGTTGACTCGGGTTAGGAAACCGAGTTGACTCGGGTTAGGAAACCGAGTTGGCTTGAGTTAGGAAACCGAGCTGGCTCGAGTTAGGAAACCGAGTTGGCTCGGGTTAGGAAACCGAGTTGGCTCGGATTAGGAAACCGAGTTGACTCGGGTTAGGAAACCGGGTTGACTAGGGTTAGCAAATCGATTTGGCTCGGGATAGGAAACCGAGTTGACTCGGGTTAGGAAACCAAGTTGACTGGGGCTAGGAAACCAAGTTGACTGGGGTTACGAAACCGAGTTGACTCGGGTTAGGAAACCGAGTTGACTCGGGATAGGAAACCGAGTTGACTCGGGATAGGAAACCGAGTTGACTCGGGATAGGAAACCGAGTTGACTCGGGTTAGGAAACGTAGTTGACTCGGGTTAAGAAACCGAGTTGGCTCGGGTTAAGAAACCGAGTTGACTCGGGTTAGGAAACCGAGTTGACTCGGGTTAAGAAACCGAGTTGACTCGGGTTAGGAAACCGAGTTTACTCGGGTAAGGAAACCGGATTGACTCGGGTTAGGAAACCGAGTTGACTCCGGTTAGCAGACCGAGTTGACTCCGGTTAGCAGACCGAGTTGACTCGGGTTAGCAGACCGAGTTGACTCGGGTCAGCAAACCGAGTTGACTCGGGTTAGGAAACCGAGTTGACTCGGGTTAGGAAACCGACTTGACTCGGTTTAGGAAACCGAGTTGAATCGGGTTAGGAAACCGAGTTGACTCGGGTTAGGAAACCGAGTTGACTCGGGTTAGGAAACCGAGTTGACTCGGGATAGGAAACCGAGTTGACTCGGGTTAGGAAACCGAGTTGACTCGGGTTAGGAAACCAAATTTACTCGGGTAAGGAAACCGAGTTGACTCGGGTTAGGAAACCTAGTTGACTCGGGTTAGGAAACCGAGTTGGCTCGTTTTAGGAAACCGAGTTGGCTCGGGCTAGGAAACCGAGTTGACTCGGGTTAGGAAACCGAGTTGACTCGGGTTAGGAAACCGAGTTGACTCGGGTTAGGAAACCGAGTTGACTCGGGTTAGGAAACCGAGTTGACTCGGGTTAGGAGACCGAGTTGACTCGGGTTAGGAAACCGAGTTGACTCGGGTAAGGAAACCGAGTTGACTCGGGTTAGGAAACCAAGTTGACTCGGGATAGGAAACCGAGTTGGCTCGAGTTGACTCGGGTTAGGAAACCGAGTTGACTCGGGTTAGGAAACCGAGTTGACTCGGGTTAGGAAACCGAGTTGACTCGGGTTAGGAAACCGAGTTGACTCGGGTTAGGAAACCGAGTTGACTCGGGTTAGGAAACCGAGTTGACTCGGGTTAGGAAACCGAGTTTACTCGGGTTAGGAAACCGAGTTGACTCGGGTTAGGAAACCGAGTTTACTCGGGTTAGGAAACCGGATTGACTCGGGTTAGGAAACCGAGTTGACTCCGGTTAGCAGACCAAGTTGACTCGGGTTAGCAGACCGAGTTGACTCGGGTCAGCAAACCGAGTTGACTCGGGTTAGGAAACCGAGTTGACTCGGGTTAGGAAACCGACTTGACTCGGTTTAGGAAACCGAGTTGAATCGGGTTAGGAAACCGAGTTGAATCGGGTTAGGAAACCGAGTTGACTCGGGTTAGGAAACCGAGTTGACTCGGGTTAGGAAACCGAGTTGACTCGGGTTAGGAAACCAAATTTACTCGGGTAAGGAAACCGAGTTGACTCGGGTTAGGAAACCGAGTTGACTCGGGTTAGGAAACCGAGTTGACTCGGGTTAGGAAACCTAGTTGACTCGGGTTAGGAAACCAAGTTGACTCGGGTTAGGAAACCGAGTTGACTCGGGTTAGGAAACCGAGTTGACTCGGGTTAGGAAACCGAGTTGACTCGGGTTAGGAAACCGAGTTGACTCGGGTTAGGAAACCGAGTTGACTCGGGTTAGGAAACCGAGTTGACTCGGGTTAGGAAACCGAGTTGACTCGGGTTAGGAAACCGAGTTGACTCGGGTTAGGAAACCGAGTTGACTCGGGTTAGGAAACCGAGTTGACTCGGGTTAGGAAACCGAGTTGACTCGGGTAAGGAAACCGAGTTGACTCGGGTTAGGAAACCAAGTTGACTCGGGATAGGAAACCGAGTTGGCTCGGGTTAGGAAACCGAGTTGACTCGGGTTAGGGAACCGAGTTGACTCGGGTTAGGAAACCGAGTTGAATCGGGTTAGGAAGCCAAGGAAACCGAGTTGACTCGGGTAAGGAAACCAAGTTGACTCGGGTTAGGAAACCGAGTTGACTCGAGTTAGGAAACCGAGTTGGCTCGGGTTAGGAAACCGAGTTGGCTCTTGTTAGGAAACCGAGTTGGCTCGGGTTAGGAAACCGAGTTGACTCGGGTTAGGAAACCGGGTTGACTCGGGTTAGGAAACCGACTTGACTCGGGTTAGGAAACCGAGTTGAACCGGGTTAGGAAACCGAGTTGACTCGGGTTAGGAAACCGAGTTGACTCGGGTTAGGAAACCGAGTTGACTCGGGTCAGGAAACCAAATTTACTCGGGTAAGGAAACCGAGTTGACTCGGGTTAGGAAACCCAGTTGACTCGGGTTAGGAAACCGAGTTGACTCGGGTTAGGAAACCGAGTTGTCTCGGGTTAGGAAACCGAGTTGACTCGGGTTAGGGAACCGAGTTGACTCGGGTTAGGAAACCGAGTTGAATCGGGCTAGGAAGCCAAGGAAACCGAGTTGACTCGGGTAAGGAAACCAAGTTGACTCGGGTTAGGAAACCGAGTTGACTCGGGTTAGGAAACCGAGTTGACTCGGGTTAGGAAACCGAGTTGACTCGGGTTAGGAAACCGAGTTGATTCGGGTTAGGAAACCAAGTTGACTCGGGTTAGGAAACCGAGTTGACTCGGGTTAGGAAACCAAGTTGACTCGGGTTAGGAAACCGAGTTGACTCGGGTTAGGAAACCGAGTTGACTCGGGTTAGGAAACCGAGTTGATTCGGGTTAGGAAACCAAGTTGACTCGGGATAGGAAACCGAGTTGACTCGGGTTAGGAAACCGAGTTGACTCGGGTTAGGAAACCGAGTTGACTCGGGTTAGGAAACCGAGTTGACTCGGGTTAGGAAACCGAGTTGACTCGGGTTAGGAAACCGAGTTGACTGGGGTTAGGAAACCGAGTTGACTCGGGTTAGGAAACCGAGTTGACTCGGGTAAGGAAACCGAGTTGACTCGGGTTAGGAAACCAAGTTGACTCAGGATAGGAAACCGAGTTGGCTCGGGTTAGGAAACCGAGTTGACTCGGGTTAGGAAACCGAGTTGAATCGGGCTAGGAAGCCAAAGAAACCGAGTTGACTCGGGTAAGGAAACCAAGTTGACTCGGGTTAGGAAACCGAGTTGACTCGAGTTGGGAAACCGAGTTGGCTCGGGTTAGGAAACCGAGTTGGCTCGGGTTAGGAAACCGAGTTGACTCGGGTTAGGAAACCGGGTTGACTAGGGTTCGCAAATCGATTTGGCTCAGTTTATCAAACCGAGTTGGCTCGGGATAGGAAACCGAGTTGACTCGGGATAGGATACCGAGTTGACTCGGGATAGGAAACCGAGTTGACTCGGGATAGGAAACCGAGTTGACTCGGGATAGGAAACCGAGTTGACTCGGGATAGGAAACCGAGTTTACTCGGGATAGGAAACCGAGTTGACTCGGGTTAGGAAACCTAGTTGACTCGGGTTAAGAAACCGAGTTGACTCGGGCTAAGAAACCGAGTTGACTCGGGTTAGGAAACCGAGTTGACTGGGGTAAGGAAACCGAGTTGACTGGGGTAAGGAAACCGAGTTGGCTCGGGTAAGCAGACCGAGTTGACTCGGGTTAGGAAGCCGAGTTGGCTCGGGTTAGGAAACCGAGTTGACTCGGGTTAGGAAACCGAGTTGACTCGGGTAAGGAGACCGAGTTGACTCGGGTTAGAAAACCGAGTTGACTCGGGTTAGAAAACCGAGTTGACTCGGGTAAGAAAACCGAGTTGACTCGGGTTAGAAAACCAAGTTGACTCGGGTTAGAAAACCGAGTTGACTCGGGTTAGAAAACCGAGATGACTGGGGTTAGGAAACCGAGTTGACTCGGGTTAGGAAACCGAGTTGACTCGGGTAAGGAAACCGAGTTGACTCGGGTTAGGAAACCGTGTTGGCTCGGGTTAGGAAACCGAGTTGACTCGGGTTAGGAAACCGAGTTGACTCGGGTTAGGAAACCGAGTCGACTCGGGTTAGGAAACCGAGTTGACTCGGGTTAGGAAACCGAGTTGACTCGGGTTAGGGAACCGAGTTGACTCGGGTTAGGAAACCGAGTTGACTCGGGTTAGCAAACCGAGTTGACTCGGGTTAGGAAACCGAGTTGACTCGGGTTAGGAAACCAAGTTGACTCGGGTTAGGAAACCGAGTTGACTCGGGTTAGGAAACCGAGTTGACTCGGGTTAGGAAACCGAGTTGACTCGGGTTAGGAAACCGAGTTACTCGGGCTTGGAAACCGAGTTGGCTCGGGTTAGGAAACCGAGTTTACTCGGGTTAGGAAACCGAGTTGACTCGGATTAGGAAACCGAGTTGGCTCGGGTTAGGAAACCGGATTGACTCGGGTTAGGAAACCGAGTTGACTCCGGTTAGCAGACCGAGTTGACTCGGGTTAGCAGACCGAGTTGACTCGGGTCAGCAAACCGAGTTGACTCGGGTTAGGAAACCGAGTTGAATCGGGTTAGGAAACCGAGTTGACTAATTTTAGGAAACCGAGTTGACTCGGGTTAGGAAACCGAGTTGAATCGGGTTAGGAATCCGAGTTGACTCGGGTTAGGAAACCGGGTTGACTCGGGTTAGGAAACCGAGTTGACTCGGGTTAGGAAACCGAGTTGACTCGGGTTAGGAAACCGAGTTGACTCGGGTAAGGAAACCGAGTTGACTCGGGTTAGGAAACCAAGTTGACTCGTGATAGGAAACCGAGTTGGCACGGGTTAGGAAACCGAGTTGACTCGGGTTAGGGAACCGAGTTGACTCGGGTTAGGAAACCGAGTTGAATCGGGTTAGGAAGCCAAGGAAACCGAGTTGACTCGGGTAAGGAAACCAAGTTGACTCGGGTTAGGAAACCGAGTTGACTCGGGTTAGGAAACCGAGTTGACTCGGGTAAGGAAACCGAGTTGACTCGGGTTAGGAAACCGAGTTGACTCGGGTTAGGAAACCGAGTTGACTCGGGTTAGGAAACCGAGTTGACTCGGGTTAGGAAATCGAGTTGACTCGGGTTATTAGACCGAGTTGACTCAGGTTAGAAAACCGAGTTGACTCGGGTTAGAAAACCGAGTTGACTCGGGTTAGAAAACCGAGTTGACTCCGGTTAGGAAACCGAGTTGACTCGGGTTAGGAAACCGAGTTGACTCGGGTTAGGAAACCGGGTTGACTAGGGTTAGCAAATCGATTTGGCTCGGGATAGGAAACCGAGTTGACTCGGGATAGGAAACCGAGTTGACTCGGGATAGGAAACCGAGTTGACTCGGGATAGGAAACCGAGCTGACTCGGGATAGGAAACCGAGTTGACTCGGGTTAGGAAACCTAGTTGACTCGGGTTAAGAAACCGAGTTGACTCGGGCTAAGAAACCGAGTTGACTCGGGTTAGGAAACCGAGTTGACTGGGGTAAGGAAACCGAGTTGGCTCGGGTTAAGAAACCGAGTTGACTCCGGTTAGGAAACCGAGTTGGCTCGGGTTAGGAAGCCGAGTTGACTCTGGTTAGGAAACCAAGTTGACTCGGGTTGGGAGACCGAGTTGACTCAGGTTAGAAAACCGAGTTGACTCGGGTTAGTAAACCGAGTTGACTCTTGTTAGAAAACCGAGTTGACTGGGGTTAGGAAACCGAGTTGACTCGGATTAGGAAACCGAGTTGACTCGGGTTAGGAAACCGAGTTGACTCGGGTTAGGAAACCGAGTTGACTCGGGTTAGGAAACCGAGTTGACTCGGGTTAGGAAACCGAGTTGACTCGGGTTAGGAAACCGAGTTGACTCGGGTTAGGAGACCGAGTTGACTCGGGTTAGGAAACCGAGTTGACTCGGGTAAGGAAACCGAGTTGACTCGGGTAAGGAAACCGAGTTGACTCGGGCTAGGAAACCGAGTTGGCTCGGGTTAGGAAACCGAGTTTACTCGGGTTAGGAAACCTAGTTGACTCGGGCTAGGAAACCGAGTTGACTCGGGTTAGGAAACCGAGTTGACTCGGGTTAGGAAACCGAGTTGACTCGGGTTAGGAAACCGAGTTGACTCGGGTTAGGAAACCGAGTTGACTCGGGCTAGGAAACCGAGTTGACTCGGGTTAGGAAACCAAGTTGACTCGGGATAGGAAATCGAGTTGACTCGGGTTAAGAAACCGAGTTGACTCGGGATAGGAAACCGAGTTGACTCGGGTTAGGAAACCGAGTTGACTTGGGTTAGGAAACCGAGTTGACTCGGGTTAGGAAACCGAGTTGACTCGTGTTAGGAAGCCGAGTTGACTCGGGATAGGAAACCGAGTTGGCTCGGGTTAGGAAACCGAATTTGCTCGGGCTAGGAAAACGAGTTGACTCGGGTTAGGAAACCGAGTTGACTTTGGTAAGGAAACCGAGTTGGCTCGGGTAAGCAGACCGAGTTGACTCGGGTTAGGAAGCCGAATTGGCTCGGGTTAGGAAACCGAGTTGACTCGGGTTAGGAAACCGAGTTGACTAGGGTTAGGAGACCGAGTTGACTCGGGTTAGAAAACCGAGTTTACTCGGGTTAGAAAACCGAGTTGACTCGGGTTAGAAAACCGAGTTGACTCGGGTTAGAAAGCCGATATGACTCGGGCTAGAAAACCGAGTTGACTGGGGTTAGGAAACCGAGTTGACTCGGGTTAAGAAACCGAGTTGACTCGGGCTAGGAAATCGAGTTGACTCGGGTTAGGAAAACAAGTTGACTCGGGATAGGAAACCGAGTTGACTCGGGTTAGGAAACCGAGTTGACTCGGGATAGGAAACCGAGTTGACTCGGGTTAGGAAACCGAGTTGGCTCGGGTTAGGAAACCGAGTTGACTCGGGTTAGAAAACCGAGTTGACTCGGGTTAGGAAACCAAGTTGACTGGGGCTAGGAAGCCAAGTTGACTGAGATTAGGAAACCGAGTTGACTCGGGTTAGCAAACCGCGTTGACTTGAGTAAGGAAACCGAGTTGACTCGGGTTAGGAAACCGAGTTGACTCGGGTTAGGAAACCGAGTTGACTCGGGTTAGGAAACCGAGTTGACTCGGGTTAGGAAACCGAGTTGGCTCGGGTTAGGAAACCGAATTGGCTCGGGTTAGGAAACCGAGTTGAATCGGGTTAGGAAGCCAAGGAAACCGAGTTGACTCGGGTAAGGAAACCGAGTTGACTCGGGTTAGCAAACCGCGTTGACTTGAGTAAGGAAACCGAGTTGACTCGGGTTAGGAAACCGAGTTGACTCGGGTTAGGAAACCGAGTTGACTCGGGTTAGGAAACCGAGTTGACTCGGGTTAGGAAACCGAGTTGGGTCGAGTTAGGAAACCGAGTTGACTCGGGTTAGCAAAATGAGTTGACTCGGGATAGGAAACCGAGTTGACTCGGGATAGGAAACCGAGTTGACTCGGGATAGGAAGCCGAGTTGACTCGGGTTAGGAAACCGAGTTGACTCGGGTTAGGAAACCGAGTTGAATCGGGTTAGGAAGCCAAGGAAACCGAGTTGACTCGGGTAAGGAAACCGAGTTGACTCGGGTTAGCAAACCGAGTTGACTCGGGTTAGGAAACCGAGTTGACTCGGGTTAGGAAACTGAGTTGACTCGGGTTAGGAAACCGAGTTGACTGTGGCTAGGAAACCAAGTTGACTGGGGTTAGGAAACCGAGTTGACTCGGGTTAGGAAACCGAGTTGACTCGGGTTAGGAAACCGAGTTGACTCGGGATAGGAAGCCGAGTTGACTCGGGTTAGGAAACCGAGTTGACTCGGGTTAGGAAAACGAGTTGAATCGGGTTAGGAAGCCAAGGAAACCGAGTTGACTCGGGTAAGGAAACCAAGTTGACTGGGATTAGGAAACCGAGTTGACTCGGGTTAGGAAACCGAGTTGACTCGGGTTAGGAAACCGAGTTGACTCGGGTTAGGAAACCGAGTTGACTCGGGTTAGGAAACCGAGTTGACTCGGGTTAGGAAACCGAGTTGACTCGGGTTAGGAAACCGAGTTGACTCGTGTTAGGAAACCGAGTTGACTCGAGTTAGGAAACCGAGTTGACTCGGGTTAGGAAACCGAGTTGGCTCGGGTTAGGAAACCGAGTTGGCTCGGGCTAGGAGACCGAGTTGACTAGGGTTAGGAAACCGAGTTGACTCGGGTTAGGAAACTGAGTTGACTCGGGTTAGGAAACCGAGTTGACTGTGGTTAGGAAACCAAGTTGACTGGGGTAAGGAAACCGAGTTGACTCGGGTTAGGAAACCGAGTTGACTCGGGATAGGAAGCCGAGTTGACTCGGGTTAGGAAACCGAGTTGACTCGGGTTAGGAAACCGAGTTGAATCGGGTTAGGAAGCCAAGGAAACCGAGTTGACTCGGGTTAGGAAACTGAGTTGACTCGGGTTAGGAAACCGAGTTGACTCGGGATAGGAAACCGAGTTGACTCGGGTTAGCAAACCGAGTTGACTCGGGTTAGGAAACCGAGTTGACTCGGGATAGGAAACTGAGTTGACTCGGGTAAGGAAACCGAGTTGACTGTGGTTAGGAAACCAAGTTGACTGGGGTTAGGAAACCGAGTTGACTCGGGTTAGGAAACCGAGTTGACTCGGGATAGGAAACCGGGTTGATTAGGGTTAGCAAATCGATTTGGCTCGATTTAGCAAACCGAGTTGGCTCGGGATAGGAAACCGAGTTGACTCGTGATAGGATACCGAGTTGACTCGGGATAGGAAACCGAGTTGACTCGGGATAGGAAACCGAGTTTACTCGGGATAGGAAACCGAGTTGACTCGGGATAGGAAACCGAGTTGACTCGGGATAGGAAACCGAGTTGACTCGGGATAGGAAACCGAGTTGACTCGGGATAGGAAACCGAGTTGACTCGGGATAGGAAGCCGAGTTGACTCGGGTTAGGAGACCGAGTTGACTCGGGTTAGAAAACCGAGTTGACTCGGGTTAGAAATCCGAGTTGACTCGGGTTAGAAAACCGAGTTGACTCGGGTTAGGAAACCGAGTTGACTCGGGTTAGGAAACCGAGTTGACATGCCGAGTCTCAAGAAACCTTTGGCCAGATATTTTCAAGAAAGAAAAAGAAACAGAATTTCTACTCCAGCTTAGCAGACCTCGGCTCTCAGTGTTGATTGACATTCTCACGGGCCACAACTCGTTGGGTACCCTTATGATGAGAATGGGTATTAGCATATCCAACTTATGCAGAGGATACCAAGACAAAGAGGCAGAGGAAGGTTCATTCCACTTCCTCTGTAAGTGTCCTAGCTTGGCCCACACTAGAAAAAAAGCCTTCGGAGAATACTTCTTCGATGAACTGGGTGACATCTCTAATCTCCCATTGGGCAAAGTCTTGAAATTTACTCAGGGCACCAAACGGTTCAGTAAGGGTTCTCTACCCCAATAAAGCAACCACCAGCTCAACCCTCTACCCCTCCAATCCTCCCACCTCTATATCCTCTATTTTCCCGGGGAGCACAAAGCATCCTTGAGATCCGAGTGAGGTGCTGCCACTTGTGGCTGCACCCCCCATTCAATCTAGCCTAACCTAAATGATGAGTATGAGCATAGGCAGATTTTATTTGTGTAAAATAACGTGATGAGAAGGCAGAGAAAAAGTCATTTCACTTTTTATGTATGACTGCTTAAGTTTGGCCACACCAGGGGCAAGAGTGAATTTTTATTAAGTGCACAAAAAATTTGTCATTTCAATTTCACAAGGGTGATCGAGAGTTTGTTTATAAAGAGTTTCATACCCTCTTATCCACCATACTCTCTGCCAGTACAATGGATCTTTTGCTATCGATACGGCTGCACCACATTAAACTTATGGACTTAAGAGACTTAAAAACCGGAGCTAAGTTTTCGTCACGGTACTTCTGACCATGAAGTTAACGCCGTTACAGTAAAAATTTTAAGACATAAAATTCGCAGTGCCGTTTTTTTACGCGTACACAGAAATAGAGCCTAAGGAGACAAAAGGCTGATACCAACACGCTGCCAGAGAATATGTGAAAATCTGTCTGCTCTGCTCACAAAAAACGAATCAGGGGTCGACTGCCCAATATATTGGTCCAGTATTCCAGTCAACAGCGTTTATAATGTCGATATCGAACCCATCAAAAATTAATGTAGGGGATTGGAGGACCTACACTCGTGAAAAATGATGATTGCGGAAAAACAACTGATTGTTTCTGAGTATCGAAAATCGAACTCCCACGTAACGCTATGTAACGAAGCAACAACGGCACAGGGGATACCTGAAGCGTTCGCTTTTAATTTTAAAGCAAGCTTCGTGCTCAATCCAACGGATGGATTGTGTAGTCTTCATAAACTACATCTGTTCAACTGCCCTTAGACAGTTTGAATAGTTTTCAGTGATAGCCTGAACTTGAGTGCTTCGTAAGAAAATATATGGCGTTTTGGGAATTATAGAAAATTATCTGGTCCCTCGAGCCGGACTTAAATTTTTTGTAACCAGAAAATGCAGCAGTCAGGGCAACATACATACACACATCAAATGGCGCAGCAAAGCGAAGAGCTTCAGGGTCTAACGCATTTTTCCCCTCCATGGTTTTTGAGGGGACCAGCAATCTTCGGGACAAATTCCTCGCTCGTTCTCGTTGCATCAAACTATAAGTACAGAAAAGGACGTAGCTAAGTTTTAGCTTGTCTGTTTCAGAAGACCATGCATCAACAAAGACAACAGTACACCTGTTAAATGCAAATGTAGGCGCAAATACTAAAGAGTTAGATTACCGGATTGCTGCTTAGATCCAATCCCAAATACACACTGTCCTAAAGAAAGATTGCATTCAGCCTCAGAAGACTTCTTTTTATGAGGTTAAACGCAACTTTCAGACAGAAGAGCACAGAAACCATACAGTCTTCGATTCCATAGCCTTTGGAATCAGTCTTAAACTTCAACTCTCCGCTCTGGTACACCATCGAAAAGACAGTAAGGAGCCCCAAACGTTCAAAAAATAAATTCTGAGGACTTGCAATGGACTTTTATCCTTCGGCGATGGAAGTCCAACAGCAACAAATGACTATAGACACTGCCAAAAAAGGTTCAGTAGTAACTCTACTGTGAAGTAGTTTTGATATTCAATATGGCAAATGATCAATCAAAATTAAGTTAAAGCGCATAGTTGCACTTTAACTTTCCTGACTGAAATTTGAATGAGACTACGAAACTTTAGAAGCTGAATAGAAACTGTTTGGAACTGGATGGAAACATTTAGAACGAAAATAAACAATACTAAATATACGTTCCACAAAAATGTAAACATAAACAAAAACATAGAATGTATAGAAAATTAATGAAGTTACTATACTTAAAGTCATATGACTAGAAAAGTTCTAGAAATTAAATATAACCAATTTGCAAGTTAACAAGTGAAGTTGTGTGTTTCATTTCAAAATAGCTTTTTTCCTAGTTTTTTCAAGTTTAATCAAAAACCTAGTCGGAACATTTGGTCCTTCAAAGCCGTTTTTACGAACAATATTTTAAAAACATTTAGTGTGTGTGTGAACACAATAACATTTAAAGACAAAAAGTGTGTGAAGTGCTGAGTCGTTTTACGAACACTCTAGTGCACATATATATATATATATATATATATTCATATAAAAGAACTCCTACAGAGTTTAATAAGTAAAGTTCAATTTTTTTTTCAAATTAAATTTGCTTAAATCTAAAAAAAAATCGCGCGCGATAAAACGCCATTCGATTAAAACGTAAGTTTAAGACTTAAAACTAGAATTGCTGCAGAAGTCGACACATCAAGGACTACAACTACAAGGTCATCCAAGGTTGCCACTGCAAAGAGAAGAAGAATTTAAAGTAAGTTCGTTCTTGTTGTGTACGTTGTTTTATAAATAAATAGTTTATACCAAAACATACGTAAAAATGTCGAATCCAGTTCCTGCTCTTGGTTCTTCGCTGTTCTACGGTGCACTACAAAAAAGCCTCCTGGAGCAAATAGAGAGGAACTACAGGAACTTCAAGAAAGAGCCCAAAGCACGTCGTACGCGTGCAATTGCGAGTAGCCGCTTAGCCCTGCTTGAAGAAAATATGGCTTCAGCAAAAATTTACCATCAAAACGTCGTTGGGGGTTCAAAGTTGGAACCTGGAATAGAAAAGGAAGATTATTTTGAGGTCTACGATAAAATCAATGATACGTACATAGATTATAGGTCTGATTTAACAGAATTGTTGGAGAGTTTGTCTTCGGTTCCTGCATCGTCGTCTCTGGCAGCAGGTCAGGCTGGTCAGAGTTTAGGCCAGTCAGGTATGGTTCGTACCGAACTGAGGTTACCCAAAATTGATCTCCCTAAGTTTAATGGGGAATATATAAAATGGCGGTCGTTTCACGACAGGTTTGATTCGCTAGTCTGTTCAAACAATAATTTGACGGACATCGACAAGATGCACTTCTTGAAGTCGAGTTTAGAAGGTGAGGCGGATCGTTTGCTCCAGCATTTACCCTGCGTCGCGGGTAACTTTGACAAGGCATGGGAGTTATTAAAGGCGCGATACGACAATAAGCGTGTCTTAGTAACTGCGCAACTAAAACTCCTTTTTAGCCAAAAGGGCCCTGTGAAAGAGTCGGTTGATGGGCTGAAGGAGGTAATATTCACCACGCAAGAGTGTATCCATGCACTTAGGAACCTGGATTTGCCTGTTGATCAATGGGACGACATTTTGGTGCACCTCGTGTATAATAAATTACCCGGTAATTTGCAGCAGTTGTGGGAAGAGAAGTTGGGGAACCAGAAAGATTTGCCAAGCTGGAACGATTTTCTGGAGTTTTTGGAAGCACGCTTCAGGACGTTGGAAGCCGTGAGTACGGAAACAGCGCAACCAAGTTCTTTCAAGAACGATGTGAGGAGACCAACTGGTACGGAGGTGCGGAAGGTGTTTCATACGAAAACTGCTGCCAGAACGGAGTTTGTCTGCCAGGTATGCCACCAGAGCCAACACTCTATAAGGAAATGCCAAAAGTTCCTCAACATGAACACAGCGGAAAGGAAGCAGACTGCTCGACGCCTGAGAGTTTGCGACAACTGCCTTTCTTTAGGGCATTTTGCGCCGAATTGCCCCTCGCCTGGCTGCTGTTACTTTTGCCAGCAACGTCATCACACGCTTCTACATGTAAACTTGACCCAACACGCAGCTGTGCGCGCAAATAGCATGCCGTCGAGGACAACAACAACTTCAAGAGGTCAGAATGCAGTTTCGACATCCTTTAACGCTCATGCGCTGGAGTTTGAACCACGAAAAGTACAACAAGCTTCTACAAGTGGTCAGGTTTTGAATTACCACACGTCGCATGGTAGCAGAACGCACCAGGTGCTTTTAGCGACAGCTATTGTGAAGGTGCGAGCAGCCGATGGTCGTCAACACCATCTCCGAGCTTTGATCGACCCAGGATCAGAAGCATGTTTCATCACGGAAGATACAGCACAACAGTTGAAGTTAAAAAAGCGACGTACCTTTGTCGAGGTGTCAGGGTTAGGGTTGGTCAGCAGTGGCACAACGCAAACATGCGTGGATATTGAGCTTGCGTCATGCAACTCAACTTATGGAGGTGCGGTGCGGGCACTGGTTTTCAAGTCGCTGACTGGCCATCTCCCGGCCCAACAAATGATACCTGACAAATGGCAACACCTTAAAGGGTTAACGTTGGCAGATCCAAATCTCCACGTTCCTGGACCTATTAATATACTTCTTGTGCAGACTGCTGACCTGAATTCTCAGCTGCAGAGATTCTGGGACATGGAAGAATTGCCGTTCCAGACACATGAAACTGAGGAGAACAGAAACAAAAGGCATACTCACTACACGGTAAGAGCGAACTACAGGTATGACTCACGAGACCATGTTCCGAACTCAAATAAAAACTTGAGGCACACAACTCGAGACAACATATGTCAGTAACCAAGCTTGATGTAGAGATTCGTCAGTTGATGATGCTCACCCAAAACTGTAGTTTGATCTCATCAAAAAAAAGCACATTATTTGAGTAATGTAAATTTTCATTTTTAACTTTACACATCAGCACATACCCATGCCAAGGCAACTAATTCTTGCGTTGGGCGCCATTCGTTTGTATAAGTTGGTCCCATTAATTTTAATACCACCGAGGTCATGTGAGATTAAACATGCATAACCAGGGTAACACCCGCTCATTATCCTGATTTAATAGAATTTTAAATCATCTTTCAACTACCCCCTTGCGCAAGAATTTTTTCTAAAGGAAATCTTCGTTCCCTGTGAGAAATTTTATACTTACACACACTGCAGATTGGTATGTGTGTCAGTTTATTTACGTTCTACCATAAAATCATCTTCCAAATATACCCCCATAATTTGCTTACCTTCTCTTCCCACACCCAATCATTGTCCCGTTTTATTTTGTTTTTGCTTCCGAGCTTCATTCGACACACACGCCTATATTACGCTAATTTAACACAAAAGTGATTTTCCCTTAATTTCATCCATAAATTCTACTGAATCAACCAACCCTCTATGCTAAACGCGAGAAGAACAACACACCACCCACATCCTTGGCAATTTTTTCTCCATTTTTTCCTTTTCTGGTTACCTGGGCTATGCTGTTTCGGTGTTAAATGAAATAAATGCGTAAAGGAAGCTTTTCACGTCGGAAACCATATGCAAACAGCAAGAAAAAAAAAACACGTAGAAAAATTCGAGAAAAAAGAAATATCCTTTCCATATCCTTATTAGGTCGAACGTGCGCCAAAAGTGATGAGAGTTTCCCACTCCGATGAAATATTTTTCTCCATTAAGCTTTTATTTTAGTGGCTAGCGAGGAGCGAGTATGTGAGTATGTGAATATTTTTTTTTTTTTTTTGTATGTGAGCTCATCGTCAATCGTCACATATGTCGTAGAAAGCGATAAAAAAGGAAATGAATACAAAAAAAAGAACGAAGACTTTCGTAGAAGGCAGAAAATTTCCCTTAAACTTTTTGCACTTGATGAGCCCGCATTCCCCGAGGAACGTTATGTTCAGTTTCCTTTTTTTTACTGTTCGTATCGTAGGTGAATCGGGATGCTTAGCTAGAACCAAGATCGACGACAGCATGATTTGTTTTTCTCGCGGGGTCTTTTACAGAGTCGTATGTTTCTTAGACAGTGAATAAATGATTTTTTTTTAATCAGCTCAGGGCGCTATTTAGAGAAATGGGTTCTAGCAGGATTAGTTGAGAGACTTTGAAGAATGGTAACAACATGTGAAAAATTATAGATGTAATGTGACGATAACGTTGTTACGTTGCGTTGGTAGATCAAAGGCAGAGGCATTTCATTTGAAGATGCGCGTTTCTGTTTCTCTGAAATTTAACCATTGAAGCATTTAGTTGGAAGGCTTTTGACTTGAAGAGTTGGAAGCTCATTTAATTCCTACCGAATTTATTCACAATCTCACATTTGATACCTGGAAACAGGGTTTTCCATTAAAAGTAGCAAAATGGCCAACTCTAAGACTTGTTTTGCATATTTATATTTTGAATTGATATGCAGACTTGCCTGCTTTTTCTTTATTAAATTGTTTAATAAAACTGGAAACAGATCATGGATTGACTGTGGCTCTGAGCAAGGCCGATTGGAGACAAAAATGGTCCTTCTGTAAGCCTTATTTTACTTTTCTTTAAGGCCATGTTACTCCAAAAAACGTAGCTTTTTTCAATACGTTACATTTTTTATTTTTCAAAATAGCGGTCCTGAAAATGGTTGCTGAAACTCAGCTGATTCGTAGATGGATGACATCATTTCTTGAAAAAGAATTATCTGAAAGCCAAAAACAAAACGGTTTCATGTTCTGTATCGAATTGGCTATGGATTCAAGCAGAATGAAACATTTTAAATGAAGGAAAAATAATGGCGGACTTTGGAATTTTTTTGATTATTTTTTACTTTTAATTGTTTATAAATTTTTTTAATAATAATGAATATTTCTGGTTTCTTTCGATAAGTGCAATAGTTTCGAAATGAAAATGTTATCCATGCGAAAAAACGTCGTTCGGAGAAAAGCTCGAGCGTCCGGATTTACCTTCGGGATTAAATCTATACTATTTCTACGAGTATACAGTAGCAATTTATAAAAAAAATTCCGATTTTTTCAAAATTGTTGGCAGTCACCTCGCCTTAAATCCTTAAATGAGTATCGTTTCGTTTGCGTTTTAAGCAGGCTAAAAGATAATGTTTCGAATTATTAGTCTTATAGCTTAACTGTTCTTCATCTAAGAGTTACTTGACCACCATCTTTAACAAATTTTCGTATATTATTCAAAATGACAAAAAAGACTACGATCAAACTACAAATTTCTAAAATAATTCTATAGAGCAAAGTATAGGCAAGTTATTGCTAGGCAGAGGATCTGAACGGAACCGCTTAGACAGGATTGTAGTTAAGAGCTTGACAGTGAAGAGATGAAATAATTGGAAGAAAATTTGGATCCATATGGAAACTAGATGGCTGTGCTTCTGAGAACATAGCCTGCTGTTGCTAGTGATGCTTGGCAGTTAGAGGCGGGGACACGGGAAGGATTTTTTTGCTGTCGGAGGTTTTTAAAATACTTACTGATGCACTCAGACCTAAATACCTATCCATTGTGCTACCATATAGATACCTTCTTTTGCTATAGCTGTCCAGACGTTTGGAGAAAAGCCAAAAGATGCTGCCATGAAGCCCATAAGTTACCAGCTCTCACCACGTCTGAACCGAGTATCTGTAACCTGATAAGAGAAAATGCAATACATTTACATGGTAAGTGCTCCGCGGTGTCATCATCTTCTCCACAGGATTCACAGAGTGTTGTATGACTCCTTAAGCCTAACACGTTTAAATGGAAAATAAAGCGTGGCAACGCTAACAAGCTTTCTACAATCCTGCCTTGGGGAGGAGCGCTGCAAATGCTGTGGCTACGAATGTAGCCTATTTGGTTGTTGACCCCGAAAGTGTAAGTTCGTTTTAATTCCAAAGGGTGGATGATGCTGATGAATTGGACGCGGTCCTTAAAATAAAATTGTCTGCTACAGGTTTTGATGGAATGCAGCCACAATTTCTTAAAATGGTTTTACCCCACATCTTACCTGTTCTCACGCACGTTTTTAATACCATACTAATCACATCGTATTTCCCATCATCTTGGAGAGTAGCAAAAGTAATTCCAGTCCTTTAAAAACTGGCTACACGTTTGATTCAACCTGAGTTCAGACCGATATCGATTTTATCATTTTTATCTTAGGTACTGGAAAAAATCTTACATGAATAAATTTCAACTTTTTTACGCAGAAAAAAATTGAAGTGTGATCAGCAGTCAGGCTTTAAATCAAACCATTGATGTGTCTCTGCTATTCTCAAAGTGTCAGATGGTATAAGAGTCGCAATGGACAATGATTTGGTATCATTTCTTGTACTCCTTGACTTCTTCAAAGCGTTCGATACAGTTGAACACAGGATACTGATATCAAAATTAAAATATCAGTTTCAGTTTTCAAACACAGCGGCCAACCTTTTTCATTTGTACCTTAGCGGACGAAACTAAGCACTTGTGATAGATGAAAGGGTATGTCGGCCTTAAGAACTTGCCAAACAAGGGTTCCCCAAGGGTCAATGCTTTATTTTCTGTTATTTTCCATTTTTATAATTGACCTTCCTGTTCAGGTGAGCTACTCGTCACTTGATTTTTACGCCGATGATGTTCAAGTTCGACTCAGCTGCGCAGCTAGGAGTGATTGAAGATGGGGCTCATAAATTAAACACTGACTTGAAAAGTATACTAGCATGGTCTGAAACAAACAACCTTTTGCCTTTATACTAGGAAGTCTAAATGCTGCATTATAATCTATAAAAACAAACTGGATTTTAGCAACCTTCCTGCACTTTATCTTGGAACAGAACAACTGGGATGATCATATCAAAATGGTTATTTGCAAAATATAAGGTGCCTTCGAAGTTTTTCCCTTTCAAAGCATTTCACCCCTCAACCTATTCGACTTTTCTTAGTGAAAACGTTAGTCTTATCGATCATCATACATACGGCTGCCTAATTTTCAATGCCCATATCTCTGAAACTAAAAGAAACCTTAACGAGGCTTTCAATAATCTATGTCGTTATGTTAACAATCTTCGAAGATACGACCACGTGTCTAATTACTCAAATAATATTCTTGGCTGTAGTCTGTACCAATACTTCAATTATTTTTCTCTGAAAACACTGAACAATATTATTAGTATCAATGAACCATCATATAGTCCACAGAAATTAGGATTTTGATACGGAATAATTCATACAAAAGGTATTAGGGTGTTTTTAGGTATATATTGGTGCCCCGAATAACCCCTCAAAAGTCCCCTACGATATCTTGTACGCATAACAATTGGCAACAAAGTAAAGATCGTAAAAAACGGTTTTTCGGATTTTTCTCGTTAATTATTGATTTTACGATAAATATACCTCTATACAAAATGAAAGAAGAGATAATTATACACAAAAAAGGTCCCATATCATTTTTTTGTCCGAGCAATATTTCTATTGATAAGCTCCGCTGAAATTTTTGAAAAAAAAAAAAAAAAAATTTCGCCTGTTTTTTTACAATATAGGGTTTAAATATTTAAAAAAATTAGCGTAGATTCATTTTAAGAATTTTTAATGTATTAGATAGATATTATGCATAAGATTTGATAGTTTTTTTTTACTTATGAATCGATGCCGGCACATTTACACTACTACAAAGGCCGATTACTTCGAAAAGAACCTTGAACTAAACATCTGCTCCTCCCCTCAATCTTCCAGACTAAACCCGCTTGTGCAGGATCGTTTTCTCTTTATTTGTCGATTCAGGTATACCTGGGTAGCATATGTATGTGTATGTATGTCTCTAGCTAGCACGGGACAGGAATTCATCAGTACTGAATAGTCCCTTGTCGCATGCGAACGTATTTTACTATCGTATGTGAAGGATCTGTTAAAAAATGAGTAAAAGTGATTCCCAGTGTTTTATTTGTGATCAATCGCTTGGCGAGGGTTCTACTGTCGACGTTGAGCGTGGATTAGACAAGTTAATAAATGCCAGTGTTGAAAGAGGTGATGGAAAACACAAACAATTGGAAAATTTAACTTCAACGACAGTTCATGTTCAGTGCCGTAAAGAGTATACACGTCCATCGAGTATCAACGCTTATAAAAAAAAAAGAGAGAATGAAGAAGAAGCGGGAGCTTCAACGAGTCCTTTGAAAAAGAGAATGAGGTCAAATCAATCAGATTTTAATTTCAAAAATTGTTGTTTTATTTGTGGAAAAGATGCAGATGAGAAAAAGGAAAATAAAAAACGAAAAGATCTTCGTTTAAAAATCTGTCATGTCTCTACTCTTGATTTTAAAACAAATATCATTGATAAAGCTAAAGCAAGAGGAGATGAGTGGGCCAAAGCTGTTCAGAAACGTATATTAATAAACACAGATTTAGTTGCAGCTGAAGCAAAATATCACCAAACCTGTTTGAATAAATTTAATCTACCAGTATCTCGAGAAAAAAAATCCGGTCGTCCTACAAATGAAAATATCACAGCATCAATGGAGAAAATTTTTTCCTTTATTGAAGACAATGAAGATTCCCAGTTTACATTGAAGGAATTAATGGAAGTTATTGCGTCTGATTATATACCCGATGACAAAACGATAAAAAAAAAACTTGAAGAGAAATACGGAGACAGAATCGTTATTACCAGTAAAAAAACAGGATTTACAATTATTTCTTTTCGAGAAACTCATATAAATATTTTGAATCAAGCATGGTACGAAAAGAAAAAAACTGATCCTAATGAAGAACGACGCAGGCTTCTTAAAACATCTGCAGATATTTTACGTCAAGATATACACACTAACATTTACGAAACAAGTGTTTATCCGCCTAGCACAAGCTTGTTCAATGATTTAAATGAAAATATTCCTGAAACGTTGGTTTTTTTTGTGGAAAAACTTCTTTTGAAAAATAAAAAAGGAAATCTCGAGTCAAAAAGAAGGGTATGCCAAACGATTTGTCACATGATTATGTCTGCACTCCGTCCTCGGTCATTCCGATCTCCTCTGCAACTCGGGTTGGCCGTATATTGTCACCGACAATTTGCATCACAACGTTTAGTTGATATTTTATCAAACCTTGGTGTATGTGTATCATACAAAGAAGCATCATTGTATGAAGCTTCAAGTTTATTTCACCCCCAGCCTCTTATTTCTCCCCCACAAGAAGGGTGTTTTACGCAGTATGTTTGCGACAATGCAGATCACAATGTTGCTTCTCTCGACGGTTTGAATACATTCCATTCCATGGGTATGATAAAAATAATTACTCCTTCTGACAAAATTACAGATAATAAAGAAATGGTAAGATTATCAAAGATGCCAACTGAAAGTGAGCTGGCTGGAACTTCTCATATTCCTCTCAAATTTTATGATAATCATGGCCAACAAGGACTTAAAAAAATAACTATTGAAAATCTAGACTTTGATCAAATACAAGTACCGTTGACACTCCGGAATTCGGATGTATTGTGGTTGTATGCAAAGTGGCATTTAGACGATATACCAGGCTGGAGTGGATTCATGGAAAATTTAACGAAGGACATGGAATACACGAAATCGAGGATTCTCTTTCTACCATTTATAAATCATTCAGCGAGTAATTACAACACTATTTTCACAACTTTACAATATATTATAAATGATGGAATCAAAGACGGTCATACAACATGTGTGGTGACTTTAGACCAACCACTTTATTTTAAAACACGAGAAATCATTGCAACGTTGACTGATAATTCTATGTTTTCCAACGTGTTCGTAAGACTTGGAGGTTTTCATTTACTCATGTCATTTCTTGGATCAATGGGTTACATAATGGCCGGCAGTGGCCTGAAAGAAATAATGAGTATTATTTTTGCTCCTAATTCTGTAGACAAAATATTGTTAGGCCATGCTTACTCAAGAGCTGTGAGAGCACATACTTTGATCCAAATAGCTCTTTCTCAAATTATTTTCAAGGAAATTTCGTTCACTGATGAGCAAAAAGAGCAATACAAAGACTATCTTGATAATCATAATGACAAATCATTTGAAGATATTGAATCATCAATGGCGATCGAAGAATTAAAATTGTTATTCAAGGAAAAAATTGAAGAAATAAAGAGCAGAGGACCAACTGCACAACTATGGGTACAATATTTCGAAATGACTGCGCTTGCAAAAGAATTTATACGAGCGGAAAGAATGGGGAATTGGACGACGCATTTAAGTTGTATTAAAAGAATGATACCATATTTTCATGCAACTGGCCATTATCATTATGCAAAATCTGCACATTTGTATGTGCAAGACATGGAGAATTTAGAAAATACAATGGAAAATGCAGCTTTTCAAAAGTTCACCAACAACTATTTTTCAATAAAACGTTCCGATAAATATTTCTGTGGCACTTGGAGTGACATGATAATAGAGCAATCTCTTATGAAGTCATCAAAATCAAGAGGTGGCTTTACACATGGTCGAAGCACAAGTGAAAGTGTCTTAAATAAATGGGTTAATGGACTATTAACTGCAAGCAACATTAGCGAAGGTCTTGAAAAATTTTGTGGGCTTAATTTTCACTCTGGAGAGCAGCATGTTGATGCAAGCGAATCACGCATAAAAAGAGATGTTCAAGATGTTGAAAAATTGTTAGATTGGTTTAATATTCATGATCCTTTCCCTCATACAGAGAAAATCATGTCAATTGCAACAGGAATTACTGGTGGTGTAACAATAAATTGTCATGATGCTTGGAGAGTTGGAATTGCTGGAATAAATAAAAAAATTGGCAGTACTTTCGGTGATGTTAAATTCCAGCGTGCTGATAGAGTACTTTCATTACTGACCGTTAATAGTACGATTAAAATTCATGATACAGAAACAGCTATTGATCCATTATTATTGTTTCAAAGAATTAGTGTAATGAAAAGAACTAATGAAGAACTTCGCACTTATTTAGATTATGAGCTGGCGCCGTATCCTTTATCACTTTTTGATGAAGGTGGCATGCGTAAAACAACTAAGTCACTTTTTTATGACAATTTTGAGATAATAAAATCTCCACCTGATTTTCACAATGCCATTCATGTCATCGATGGAGGATTTCTCTTGCGGAAAGTTGTGTGGGATACGAATCAAACATATAATGAAATTTGTAGGAAATATGTTGATTATGTACAAAATCATTTTGGTTCGAATTCAATTGTTGTCTTCGATGGCTATGAAAACATCAGCAATAGCGTCAAGGCTGTAGAACAACTTCGTCGATCCTCAAAATCTTCATCTGTTGATATTTGTTTTGATGGACAAATGATAGCTACAGTTAGTCAAGAGAAGCTTCTTTCTAACAGCAAGAATAAAACCAGATTAATTTCAATGCTGACAGAAAAGTTTGAAATTAATAATTTTTCTGTTAAGCATGCTCAAGATGATGCTGATATTTTAATAATTGAAACGGCTTTGGAACAACCTCATAATGATACAATAGTTGTTGTTGGGGAAGATATAGATCTCCTTGTTATTCTAACTGCACGTACACCTGTTGACAGAGAAGTTTTTCTCCTAAAACCGGCCAAAGGAATGGTCGAACAAAAAATTTATTCATCTCGAAGCTTTGATCTCCACGAAAACATTCGAAATCACGTTTTATTTTTGCACGCATTCTCTGGGTGTGATACTACATCGGCTCTTTTTCATAAAGGCAAAACAGCAGCATTGAAACTAATGAAAAAACGGAATGACTTACGTGTTGCAGCTGAATGTTTTAATGATACTGATACTTCCCGTGACACCATTTCCTCGAATGGACTCAAGTTCTTCCTCGCAGTTTATGGTGCTCCAATGAAAGAAAATTCAATCAACAACCATCGGTATTCATCTTTCACTAAGTCTGTGAGCAAAGGTAAACCTGTAAAATTGAATTTGTTGCCACCCACTTTTGAAGCAGCACAACAGCACCTCTTCCGTGTCTACTATCAGATTCAAAAATGGTTGGGTAACGAATTAAATCCTCTGGACTGGGGATGGATGTTAAAGGACAACCTGTTGTGGCCGAAGACAACAACTCAACCTCCTGCACCTGATTGTCTTTTGCATATGATTTTTTGTAATTGTACAAAAGGTTGTGGGCCAATGTGTGGATGCCGGAGATTGGGGCTGCATTGTTCAGCAGTTTGTGGGAATTGTCATGGTCTGTCTTGTTCTAATACAGAACCAATTGAGGATGATCAATCTGAGCAACAAGCCGACGACATCGAAATTCAAGATTTGGATGAAGTTAATCCGGCAGATTTTCTTGAGCAAAGTATTAATGTGCAGCCAGAGGATGAAGATCAATAAATAATAAACAAATAGATGTATAATTATGTAATAAATTTTTATTCATGATTTTCAGAAAAATAATTGTTGTTTTTTTAAATATTTAAACCCTATATTGTAAAAAAACAGGCGAAATTTTTTTTTTTTTTTTTTTTCAAAAATTTCAGCGGAGCTTATCATTAGAAATATTGCTCGGACAAAAAAATGTTATGGGACCTTTTTTGTGTATAATTATCTCTTCTTTCATTTTGTATAGAGGTATATTTATCGTAAAATCAATAATTAACGAGAAAAATCCGAAAAACCGTTTTTTACGATCTTTACTTTGTTGCCAATTGTTATGCGTACAAGATATCGTAGGGGACTTTTGAGGGGTTATTCGGGGCACCAATATGTACCTAAAAACACCCTTATACCTTTTGTATGAATTATTCCGCAGTTTGGCCTTTTTTTTTACTAATTTCAGTGGACTAATATCTCTCTGCAAAAATACATTTCTCAAGATCACCTCGTTCTTTTACGTAGCTACAACCGAGATTCAGTTGTAGAAACTCGGAGCGTCAATTTTTCCTGAACAGGCAGTGGAACAATTTACCCTACTCTCTAAGAAGACTTCGCGGCACCATGCAGTTTGATGCGGCACTATTCAGATACTTGGCAGTACATTAATTCAGTTGAAATTAAACTTAATTTTGTATAAAATAAAATTTTCTGTTAAATCTTAGTCATTTTCCTTAACTTACTTTAACGCATTAGCTATGTTATTATTGATTGTGAAATTTACTTAAGTTCAGATATTGCTTTTAACATTTACTAATATTTACAGGCCATAAGGCCCAATGTAAAAGATGTACATATTAAATAAATAAATGAAAACGAAATTAAATGAAATATAATACGGGATATAGCGAAAGCGTTGCAGTTTTCTAATCAACGCTTGGACAGCATACATTTGGTCTGTTTGCATTTAATGGAGGCATGTCATCTTCGGTTGTGCTCTCTCTCAGATCCATAATAGTTGATTATTATTGAAGCTCTCACTGATTACCCTGAAAGAACAGGCGCTGGTTCGGGTCCTGTCTGAATTCCTTCTCTTGTAAGTTCATTGGAAATCTCGTTTCCAGTTATGCCGTGATAACTTGGAACCCAATAGAGGCTCAAAGTATTCAGTCTTCTGACCGCATTCAGGGAATTGTTGCATTTCTGGATCGCTTTCGAATCATTAAGAGAAACCTTAAGCACAGGTTGACAGTCGCTGCAGATACAAATATTTCTCCCTGTTTAGCCATTCTTCGTAGCGTAAATTAAAGCCATTTGGATAGCGTATGTCATCGCTTAAAAGGTGGACGCGTGTGTGTCAGTTATTACTTTATGGAAATCTTAGCAGGGAATCAGCATCATGTAACCGAGGAACGAAACAAGTTTTGTTATGCTTGAAAACCGCCAACGTTTGGAAACATACATTCTTCCAATGTGAGTACGTTCTTTAAAAAGAGTTTTTGGCTGAAATGAAGAACCTACCGCTTCTGATGGACGCAAGTTTGTGCATAGCCCGTGAGACTAGCAAGCTAAGTATACCACTCGTGGCACCGCAGCGCAGGTGCCATGACTGATTTTCTCTTTTCTCTTTTCGAGCGTTCTAAAACATCGAATGATATTTAAATTGCGAATGATAGTGCTACCCGTTGCGTGGTGGTTATAGCATATGTCTGCTTGTTAACTCTGAGATTTGTGGCTCGAATGCCAACAGAGGCAAAAATGGTTTTCACGGGTATCACCTTTCGTGAGGAATTGACAAGTCCTCCGTTACTAAGCTCATTTTAATGAAAAGTGCTTTCTCGATTCCCGTTCGGAACCGGCAAAAAATTGTCGGTTCCCTTCATTCCCTCATAAGGCATGGTTGTCAGAAATGCGAAAGACCCTGAGGGCTTCACGCTCTGTTGCGCTACCCTATTTATTTATTTTTGATATTGCGAGTTTTGTGATGGGGTTCTTTTTCCACATTGACAATACCAAAGCTCAGCCGGTTGTTTTCCATTTCCTACTAGACTTTTTTTTTCAATTATGAGGTGGGAGCTGAACGCCCACTTCGCAAACCATTGCAATCACTTCAGGCAATCATTTATTGATTTTGCACAGTAAATTTCGTATAATGAACTTAAAAAAATAGTGCATCCGATTGACCCATTTAGGAATTTGCTTTCTCTAGGTTCGAATTAACCTCTGTCCTAACCATCAAATATACCACACCTCTAACACACTGTAGTCTATGGAAATAGCTGACAACTGCCAAATTCTGTGTAAATCCAAAATCTAATTGCCGAAAACTGTTTGCGTTGTGTCAACACAAAAACTCTAGTTCGACGCTGTTTGCTCTCTCCTGTTCGATTTTTCTTGTTTTTAGTAAAAATGTTCTTTTTCTATTTTCTGGACGCTTGCTAAAGCAAACACCAGTAACCTCATTACGATGAACTATCATCAAAGGATGACAACCGCTATTAACTTCCAACACAGTTGCCAAACCAAACTCGCTAACTATGTAAACTTGCTCAAGCTTCGTTCATCTGAAGGGTTTTGCAAATTTACCAATCGGCCATCATCAACAAGCAATCACTGGTCGAATAGTTTCTCCTCTTTTCCCATCTCTTCATTTGGAGGGAGATCGGTTGGTTGTAGAAAAAGAACACACAAACGTGCATACACGCATTTACTTTGTTTACACAGGACTTCACCCGCTACCCAACCCCAACCACTGCTCCCACACACACAGCCCTCACTGTTGAAATATTGACAGATTCCGACAGATGCTTGCCGCCTGCCATTCACTTTTTATTTTGTCCCATCAATAACATAAATATCGCGGGCCTTCAGATGCAAGGCTCAACTTGGGCAGCCATGCTTTATCACTGTCACAGCGTTTAAAATAAATAACTCATGTTGGGGGCTCTGGACCTGGACTCTCCCCGTTCGCTCACTCTCTTTCTCTCTCTGTCCGTAGATGTGTGTGTGCACGTGCGTCTCACAAGGTCCATTAGGTCCAATCAGTGTAGCGCGCTTATCCTACAAACTGCCATCAACATCGCGAAGCCTTCTCGCGTGTCCTACGTGCCGTTATTCCTGCATGCATCTGTGATTTATGTTTATTTTTTGGCTGAAAATAAATATTTTTTCAGTCCTCGTGCATCAAAAGCGTGTCCTTTATTTTTGAAGGATAACAAAATATGTGCATAATTTGCATCACACAGGTCCAGCAATAACATACAAAAAGGACCTACATCCACTTGTAGCGGCCGTGTCAACCTCCCACACGCCTCCTGTCCATTGACTGAAATGCATAATCAATGTTGAACAAGTTTGCATACAGATGTCACTTGGGTTCGTTATTGTTACACGGTCCAAACAAAAACTCTTTCCATGGCATACTCGTACCTCTATGCCTCATCTTGTAGAAGTCATGTTCGGATGGTATGGATAGAGTGGTGTTGCTGTTGATGCTTCATTGCTTTCTATTTGTCCTTCATAATATTTTCGAGATGAACAAATACTCCTTCTCTTTCTCTCGGTTCAAGTGGATTGAATGAGGTTTTAACGAAATTCCGATGCAAGTTCCGGAGGGAAGGTCACAGGGCCAACGGAGAGCATTCAAGTGTCATTTATGCAAACTGAGCACTGAACTACTGTTTCTCATCTTCAATCGGTTTGGTCAACTATCCAGGAGCGGGTCCTGTGAGAGGGCTAAAGTTGAGGCCCAAACATCGGGATCCAGGAAGTTATTGCTTTGCTTTAGTTAGTAAATAGCTTTACCTGATTCTCTTCTTCTTCTTCTTCATCTTCATGGCAAAAGACTAAGGAAGCTTGTTCCTTTAAGGAAAAACAACTGGTAATGTCAATTGCTGGGTCCGATATAAAGCTGCCTTATCAAACAACACCAAATGCCTCCCTGTCTCTAAAAAGTACCTCTCATTTGGTTATGGGTGACTCAAATTGGTCGCTGTTAGTTGGGCAATGGGTCAACACACAACAATGTGGTTGTGAAATTTTACTGTTGCTACCGACGAAGCGGCCAGGCATACAAGCTACATATCCTAGAGATTCGAGAGTACGTGACTTGTTGGTCCAAATCACTTCAATGGAAATTTTAAATTAAGCAAATTGCAAGCTTGGTGCATGAACACTACAAAGGTGGATATACACACAAAGTATTACCAAAACAGTCCTATGGGTCATTTACATGAAGGACACTTAGGACATGCAAGTAGACAGGTTCTTGCTCATCTTCACTGAAGCCTCAGGGCAAAACACACGCATAGTATACTTACGCATAAATGAACGAACGAATGAACACGAAATGAATAGGTTGATGGACGGATTGATGCTGAGGGTTGTGATGTATTCCAGGGGATGGCTGATGTATTTTGTAAACATTATGAGATGAAATTTCGAAATAGAAGTTCTCTCTGACTTTGTCTGTTTGTAGTTCAGATGGCTATAGGGAATGTTTTGAGTGAAGGCTTAGCTTAGGGTAACCATGGGTATCATGACAAATCAAATTGAAAATTTAAATGGTGGACATCCAAAAGGCGATGATAGATGAAAGAGGCTTTAGAAGAACGGAGCTCTGAGCAGTTCCTCTGGTTTTGAATGAAGGCTTCTGCAGAGATCGCTAATAGTTTTTGGAAAAGTTATTTCTCTGGGCAGAAGAGGAGCGTGTCACACAGTATTGATGAGATTTAATCTAACAAAGTGTTGTTTATTGTTCATTTTTCGATAGTAAATCTTTGATGTAGATAACTTAGCTTGGTTAGCATATCTGCCTGTTACGTGGGAGATTTGAGAAAAAATTTTTTCGTGGACATTGCCGTTCATATAGGGTATTGAC
The DNA here is from genome assembly GCA_914767635.1 of Melanostoma mellinum. Classification (NCBI taxonomy): domain Eukaryota; kingdom Metazoa; phylum Arthropoda; class Insecta; order Diptera; family Syrphidae; genus Melanostoma; species Melanostoma mellinum. The sequence goes on from OU612058.1 coordinate 258,452,740, forward strand.
AAGCCTTTTAAGAGCAATTACCTATACACTACCATGAAAAAACTTTCGAACCAAACCAATCAGAATCAGCTTAAGAATGTTGGCCCTTGGAGTGCGTCACATCCGATGTTCCCATAGCATCACCCTATTCATTTATGTATTTTATTAAAAAAAAGTCTTTGATAAATTAATTGAAATTTAATTTATCAAAGACTTTTTAAGACTAAGACTAAGACTAAGACTAAGACTAAGTTTACTCTTTTTTAATACTCCTTTTATGATGGCCCTCTTCAATCCTACGATGTACTGATTGACTGATGGACTGATGGACTGATGGACTGATGGACTGATGGACTGAGGAACTGATGGACTGATGGACTGATGGACTGATGAACTGATGGACTGATGGACTGATGGACTGATGGACTGAGGGACTGATGGACTGATGGACTGATGGACTGATGGACTGATGGACTGATGGACTGATGGACTGATGGACTGATGGACTGATGGACTGATGGACTGATGGACTGATGGACTGATGGACTGATGGACTGATGGACTGATGGACTGATTTACTGATGGACTGATGGACTGATGGACTGATGGATTGATGGACTGATGGACTGATGAACTGTTGGACTGATTTACTGATATACTGATATACTGATGGACTGATGGACTGATAGACTGATGACTGATGGACTGAATGGACAGAAGGTCTGATGGACTGGTGAACTGATGGACTGTTGAACTGATGTACCGATGTACTGATGGAGTAATAGACTGATTGACTGGTAGAATAATAGGCTGATGGACTAATGGACAACTGGCTGATAGGCTGGTGGACTGATGGGCTTATGGCCTGATAAGCTGATGCCCGTTATGGAAAGACGACAGCACTGACAACAGGCTGTTGAGTCATTTGTGATTTTCATCCAGATTGATTTTTTAAATGAAAATAATCAATTATAAAATAAATTAGATGAGTTCCGGTAGATATTTAAAACTCTAAGGTGGATATCATAATTATGTATCTCAGAAACATGGTTTTCCGAAGACATGAATCATTCTCACTATTCTGTTTATGGATTTAATCTTTTTAGAGCTGATAGAGTAGGACGAGTTGGAGGAGGTGTGGCTGTTTATATTTGTAATGAAATCAAATGTAAATTAGTACGAAGGTCATTGATGGGTTGTCCAATCGAATATCTGTTCGTGGAGATTAAATGTTCTCTACAGTTATCTTGATTAGAAATTTTGATAGCGATGTCCTAAGAGACTCAAGCCTTATAAACTGCATGAAAACATTCGGCCTTCACCCAGTAAATACTTCGATACCAACCCACTTTACAACGAGCATAAGTACTCTACTGGATTTATTCTTCGTTAGCCATGCGGAAAAGGTTCTTAGCTTTAATCAACTCTCAACACTTAAAATTGAAAATCTGGCAACCCTTAACCTGTGAAAGCTAACTGAAATACAGTCTTAAAGGTTGTTATTGGTGGTACCCGTGGCGTAATGGTTAGCATGTCCACCTGCTAACCCAGAGGTTCGAGGTTCGAATCCCAGCAGAGGCAAAATGCATATAAAATTTTCCACGGGTATCGCCTTTCGCGAGGAATTGGCAAGTCCTCCGTTAGTAAATTCATTGCCATGAAAAGCGCATTCTCAATTAGCCGTTCGGAATCGGCGAAAAATTGTAGTCCCCTCCATTCCCTCACAAGGCATGGTTGTGAGAAATGCGCTGGGCCCAGGGGCTCCTCGCTCTGTTGCGCCACCCGATTTATTTTTTATTTTTATTTAAAGGTTGTTATTTCTACAAAAAATTAAGACTATGATTAGGTCTCTACCACTAGTATTGACAGAGATATCGAATTTAACAAAGGTCATAGTACACCAAAGTTAGCCTTTTCTTAAATTGTCAAAAAGTGATGTCAAAGTTGAGAATTGAGCTTTACTGTATAATAAAATAGTAAAGAAAAATAGTAGCACGTGGAAAGATTAAAGAAATTTTGAACCTTATGAGTTGTCGGGATGTTGCTTATAGGAGATGGAAACAGTTCAGGATCGATAGTTTAATGAGCAATTATAAAGTTTTACGAAACCGAGTCACATCTGAAATACGCAAATCCAAGAGAAGATTTGTCGCTCCAAAATTAGACTCTTCGCTGGGTAAAAAATGATTTGGAATATTCCTAAAGAACTTGGGATGGGAATTGAAAAATACGCTAGCCAGACAAATATTGACTGTAATGAGTTAAATAAAAGTTATGTTCTCCAGTCATCCATAGATTCAAATAGGAACACAGATATTTGTGACTCTTTAGGTCCCGATGGTTCAAGCGCTTTTACAGGTTTTTGTTTCACAGCTGTAGATGAAGTTGATGTTGTAAAAAGCTTTATGGCCATTAAGTCCAATTTCGTCGGATTTGATGAAATTCATCCTACATTTATTAAGGCAATACTTCCTTATATTTTAAAAGCTCTCTCTCATGTTTTCAACAGAATACTAATGACAGAAAAATGGCAAAAATCATTCCTGTGCCAAAAAATAAAGATTCGATTGATTTCACACCCATCACAATATTATCATATTTATCCAAAGAACTTGAGAAAATTATGAATGCACAGATACGAGTTTTTCTCAATGTTTATTAAACAGCAGTCAGTCTGGTTTTCGACCAAAACACAGCTGCACTACTGCATTATTCAAAATATCTGAAGATATCCGCAAATCATTAGATGATAATAAAGCTACAATTCTAGCTCTTCTGGACTTTTCCAAAGCATTCGATACAGTGGATCACCATATTCTTTTCTCTAAGCTTGTTAAGCAATTCAACTTTTCCTCCGCGGCTTGTAAGCTAATTCATTCTTATCTCAGCGAAAGGTGTCAGGCAGTGGTTAAAGATAATATTATATCATCGTTTCTACCTGTGACAAAAGTTGTTCCCCAAGGGTCGATTTTGGGACCATTATTGTTCTGTCTATACATAAACGATCTTTCCTTCTGTCCTTTAAATTCGTCTTGATGTGTATGCAGACGATGTCCAGATGCAACACAGTTCTCCTTTAGAAAGTGTTATAAGAGGGATTCATGAAGTTAATGATGACCTTAAAAAAATTCTTTCATGGTCGCGAAGGAATGCCCTCTGTTTGAATGCCAAAAAGTCACAATGTCTTATTATCTTCAGAAAAGCAATAAGAAATCAAATCTTCCTAAAGTCAATTTTACGTAAAATATATGGTGGGCTTCGTACGATTTGGCCATCTCACCACTTAACACCAATCAGTGCCAAAAAAATACTTGCTAAAACCTTGCTTATACCAATCATAATATACGGCTGTGAGATTTTTCCAAACTGTGACCACGAAGACCGAAGGCGACTCAATATCGCTTACAATAGTAAAGCACGCTACGTTTATGGATTAAAAAGATATGACCACATTTCCTTATTTTCCCTATCGCTACATGGACAAACTATTGGAATCCTGTTTTTATATTATAGAACAATTATTTTATTTCACAATGTTTTGCAAACTCGCGAACCGTTTTATTTATACAATAACATTCGTGTTCCTATCTCTGCTAGGCCTCTAGACCTGTTTCCTGTAATTTTAAATATATTTAATAAGCGAGCGTCAATTTTTCCCTAATGTGATAAGGCTATGGAATTCCCTTCCTCAAGCCATAAAAATGATTCACTGCGCATCCCAATTCAAAATAAGACTCAGACTCAGACGTTACCTTGAGACACTTTGTTGATGATTTTTATTTATTTTTTCTCTTTCTTTTAGGTTTTTACTACCCTCCTTCTTTAATATTTCTTATTTTTCAATAATGGCTGTTTCCTTATACCATGTAAATTTCTTTTTTTGCCCAAATCAATTTCAATTCTGTTTAGTAACTCTTGCTATTTGTAGTTGTAAGCTATCCAATAAATAAATTAATGAAATGAAATGAAATGAAATTACATTGTCAAATAACTGTAAAATTGGTCCGGCCAATTAGAATTTGCTTGCTCGGGCAAACATATCTGAAGCCAATTAGAAAATTAAGGGCCAGTTGCTCAATCCAATCATAAATTTAAGTTCTACATAAAGTTTTCATTTTTGTATGAGACGTTCCGGAATTCTTAAGTTCTACATAAAATCCCCATACTAAAGTAGAACTTTATGTAGAACTTAAATTTATGATTCGATTGAGCAACTGGCCCTAAGCCATTTCTGCTTTAACAAACTTACAAACTTCTGTCAAAAATCATTTTAGAAGAATGAAGTAGAAAGGTGAATTTACCGTCGCGCCGATTCAAGTGGCGGAGTGCAAAAGCTAAGGACGTCCGCTTTCCAAGCCACTATACACATCTAAGTACCGAAAAAGGTGCCAGAAGAAAGCTGTGTTGCTATAGCTAGCTTGGTAACATTTTGCTTTGATTTTCAAAATATGACTTTAAAGTTTATGATAACTCTTTTAAACTCAATCGATTGTTTCGTTTATTTTCCCATTGGTATCAGCCTCTTTTAACCATTAAAAGCTGCATTAGGATGCACAAGCACATCCTTCTGTGTTCAGTCATGTCTCAGCACAAATGTGTGTGGCGATATCATTTGCAAATAAGTAAAATAATTAAAAATCAAATATGGAGCATCTGGCAACTCTTCACCCTCTAAACTGCTTCATCACAGCAATTACTTTGAATTGTAATCTGTGATGATGAATTGCCATGCATTTCCCTACATACAGCTCCGAAATCGGCCTCCAAAACAAAATGCCTCTATAGTTGGCCTGCACAGCAGCAGACCCATGTTAGGTGAGCATCATCTATTCTAAGAACACCAGACACTATACCGCACGAATCAAGCCAGTGCAGTGGCCAGAAGACCTTGCCTATTATTTGACAACGGCCTATATGCCTCTACTCCTGTTGTTTGTTCTTGTTTTCCTTGCAACAGATGAACGACAGTATGAATTCAGTTTTGAGTACAGAATGCTACCTAACAAGCTATAAACACGTTGCATGTGTGCGTTGGCGTTTATGCTCCCCTGCATTGCCCAGGAATGTGTATTTAGGCTTTTAAACTAAGTTCTTGGTTTGTTTATAAATTCTCGGAACGAAAGGTAAACGAAGCAAAGGAAATAGCCCAGGAAATGTTTTCCTATCCTCACATAGTCGCATCTGCATTTTGGAAAATTATTGTGGCTGACGACGAACTACTGACGAATAGGTTCGTTTGTACCATAGGTCAACACATCATCAGGTATGTGAAGACAGGTTCGGTAGAAAGTTGAAAGAATGGTGGCATGTTGTGTAATAAGCCAAAAACCGATTGACAAGGATCTCTGTCATCCTGATGATGTTGAACTTTAAATTTCTACAAAATCAACTTGGGGATAAATTCTTTTGTTGTCAATTATTAAGAGTCAAACATAAATCAATGGAAATTTGTTTCCGGAAGCCACATAGCTGCTTAATGGGTCATCTTTAAAATTATCCTAGATTGGGTTTTTGGCATGGGTTTACCCCTACTCCCAACATGTTTGGGGATAGGAATTTGCAAATTTCCCTCAAAAAGCCACAATAGCAATAATATAATCCTTTTCACATTGTGTAGACCACGATAAATGGCTTCGGGAGATGGTGGCTGTGTTGTAGAATAGGCTGAACATTGAACAAGGTCGAGAGCCGACAGCCGAGAGCCAAGACCCTAAATAGGCATGGGTTGAAAAGTTACTATAGGCTAGGTGACATACTTTGAAAGTATTTAAAGGGTTGTGCAGTGCTGGAATGTGAATTGTGGACGTTTGTTAAATGAAAGGGCCGCGTGTAAGTGGCAATTGGGGAATGTCTTTGAATGCGGTTGTTCTTGTTGTTGCTGCTTGTGGTTGGTTTTTGATTTATACTTTCTATTGAACAGGATTCCCGCAGTGAAAAGGATTCGCAGAATGGAAGTTATAAGTCAGTTTTGGCATCAGCTAGAGGCAACTATAGAATTTGTTCTCAACTACATAAATGTGTTTAGGTGAATAGATGCTGCTTTGGACAAGAGTTAATTGAACATATGTACTGGGGAGGTTGTAAGTTGTTTTAGGACCAAACAATTTGTGCTAAATTTTAAGTTTTGTTCGAAAGGATTGTGTTGAGGGCAAAATGGGTCTAATATGTCTTGTGGCCTATTTCTGATGAAAAGACTTTTGAAGGATTTCATTAAGCCCTTCATGTGCATGATTTGTAAAATAATCTGCTATTTAATAGACGTGTAATAGATTTTTTTTGCGAATGCTTCCAGCGGTTTCTATTCAATGCTTCAATGCCGTTTGTTTAACCTTTGTAGTTATGAACCTATATCCACACTGGGTATGTCAAACATTGAAGTTACCGCATCAACAAGGAAGCTATAGATGTCCTATCAAACTTCGGAGTTCTGCAGTTTCTCCTTGAGTTGGAGAGCACCTCGGAAGGCTGCTATCTTAAACTCTTTCTTTTTTATACCAATACAAGTGGTTGTTACTTGCATAATTTGTCAACTTTGTTTAATCATGGTGTGTAAAGGCCTTTTTAATAAGTATTGCTGATCCTCTGCTAGTTTTGTATAGGCTAGGTGCAGAGCCAATAGTTCGGTAATTCAATACTTTGACTAAAGCGAAATGACTTTTGAACACCAAACAAATGTCTATAATGTTCCATGTCTAGAAAGATGTTAAGTTCTGATACAAGATGTAAAATACGGTTTGCATTCCAAGTTACGATTTTATGGTGCTCCCTCTGTCGTTGGTTTTTAAGGCCGTCTTGGGAAAGTTTAAAGTATTTCTTTTATAAATATTTCATTGTTCTTCCGTACTTTTTCACCATTTCGGACTTGAATTTGTTTTCGACACTGCCGATGGAATTTTAGTTGCGTTTTCAACCGCATACTTTTCGCTTTTGTTAGTTAGTTTTTGTGTTAGTTGAGGCTCGAAGCTTGTTTCTAGTTTTCTTAATTTTTTAAATAAATAAAAAAGAAATAGGGTGTTGCAACAGAGCGAGGATCCTCAGGGTCTAGCACATTACCTATAATTTTCTGCTGGCCCCAAACGGCTAGTCTAGGAAGCGCTTTTCAAGGCAATAAGAGAGCTAACACATTTTGGTTTCATTTTATTTTTCGATCTTTGGTGTGAACGTGTCTATACGCACCCAACAAGAGCTTACACAATTCATTCAAGGGGTAAAATAGCATTGTATTGAATTAAGTAATTTGAATGAAAAAAAAAAACAAGTCGTGTGATTCGTGTAGGTTCGTTGTAAAAGGCAGTTGCATTTCATGTTGGTCAATTTAAAACGAGCTCATTGCTGTCATTTTAGCTGGGAGCCATATTGTGTTAGTTCGAATAAAATGAAACTACTCATTCAAATTTAATGGCTAGCATGTCTCCCTGCTACGCGAAAGATTCCGGGTTCAAATCCTAACCGAAACGAAAAATATTTTTCATTGCCATGGTTTAGACGATCATCAGCTTCATGGAGAACTTTTTCCCTAGAGTGATAACTAATCTTTTGTTACTTGTTTCTGAGATGGTTTCTAAGGATCCTCAGCTCTTGGATCCAAAGCTTATCCAAGCATCATTATTTCCAGTTATTCCAGTTCCAAATGTTAATCACTGGCTAATATTGGAGGCTTCGATAGTTTTCAATTGTGAAGTTTCCGTTCCCGTGAGAGTAAGGAAACTAAATAAAGCCTATGTTGCTTTCCATTGGAGGACAACATTTTGATATTGGTCCAGTGGTTTTTGAACTTATATGTAAGTGCTAAGTGTATTATAGTAAATATATAAAAATAAAATTTCAAACTAACCTTTTCTCTCCTAATTGTAAGTATAGAACATTGTGTTTAAGAAAATTTAAATTGTAGGGAAGTTCTAACTCTGAGTTTTTCTGACCTTATGTCCTAATGCTCGAAGTAGATATGTTAGAAGCTTTAAATAGGTAACGAAACAACGAACGATTGATTCTGTTTTGTTGTAAAAGCAAAGCTCTAAAATCTCTTGAGGTTTTCTAAAATGCTTTTTTCTCGAATGCCTTTGATTTTGATTTTTATTCAGTTTTTCAAAGACAGATCAATGTTATTCGGGGTTGTTCCTGCAATGACTGCAATTGTCCTTGTGTGATGATGTGATATGATGCTCTACTTCTGTTTCTATCAACTTCAAAAAGTAGCTATTCCTTATTAGGATTTGTCTCACAAGCTGACTTTTTTCTTCAAGTCTCTAAAATTCTTGCTGAACAATTTCAAAGAGAATCTCAAATTGATTTCTTGTTGGAATTTCTTTTTGCCATTTCTCATAACAATTTTCGGATTCAACTTGGTGGACTAGATATTTTGGATTTTGGAACCATGCCGAACATTTACTCCGATCTTTATACAGCTTTTGGTTCCTTTTTCGACAATGATGTTCCGAAGCGAACACCTTCTAACTCTGAATAGCAATAATAGAGCCCGAAGGAACGAGTTCCGATGTGTGTGGATTTACTAGCTTAAGTAAACTGCCGCATATGCCTTAGAGATAAGATGATCGTGAGTTTCATGGAGAAGGTTACTAACGTTCTTCAGGTCTTGGATCTAACGCTGATCGTTAGTTCCCCAAAGCTTTCAAGCAGAAACCATTTGTAGGTGACGACGCGATTCTGCTCCACCCAATATAATTGTAAAAATATTAATCACTGAGTTGTATTGGAGGCTTCGCTCGTTTCCAATCGTGTAGTCCCAGTTACCGTGAGAGTAGGGAGACAAAACGTGTTGATCGCTGATTGTTCTTTTCGATTGACGGAAATTTTGATATCGGTCAAATGGTTTTGTGTATAAAAATGTAAATGTAACTAACCTTTGCTCTCCTATTTGTATATATAGAACATTATCTTTACCAAAATTTGAATTATATAAAATCAAGTAAAGGAAGCCCAAAGCCCTTCCTAACGATCAAAGAAGATATGCTAGAAACTTTGAATAGGTAAAACAAAAAACGAACGATTCTGTATTGTTGTAAAAGCAAAGCTCTAAAGTCTCTTGAGATTTTCTAAAAGAACAAAGTCATCTGAAAGTCACATTGCTTCTCCGTATTCCAACTTTCTGAAGCTGTCAATCCACTAAAAGACCATCTGCAGGACAATCTGCAATTAATTCCCGAGTTCGTTTGTTGACTGTTCCTTTTGCTTCTTTTTTTTTATTATTATTGTCTTATCTCTGTGAATTTCCATTTTTAAATTTCATTTTCCCTCACACCCGCCTGAGAATTTATACTTTCCAGGATACAAAAAAAAGGAACCATAAATACGAAATACAAATAAAAAATAAAAATGTAGCTATCTCCTCTCTCCGAAGACACAGAATCCGGGAACCGGAAAACAAAACGAAATCTCTCTGTGCTGCGAATGGTATTTTCTTCTATTTCTCTAATTAATTTATGGTTTCCTTTCATTGACATACGGTGGCGCAATATGGACAAAACAAGAAACTAAGCAAAAAACAATGAAGAAAATTTGTTTGCCAGAATGCAGAGACAAAAATGAATCCTTATTGTCCTTGAGTTGCCAACGACGGAACAGATCAGGGCTATGTGCTATTTCTACAAACGGAGAATCAATCTCTAGCTTTTGTGGAGGGGGAGCGCTTTCCTTTTTTTCCCTTTCGAAGAGCAAAAACGAAAACCAAAAAATGGCTTTCCTCCTTGTCGTAGAGACAGTGTCAGTGTCAAGGGTATAACGATCCTGGGTGGTAAGCAGCCAGCTCTGGTGCTAGTGAATGGGGGTCTCCAATATTTTTTTTTTGCAGAGATTTCCATGCCACAAAAATAGACCACGAGAAATTTTCGGAGGAGCAAAACAGGATATTAAGCATGACTGCAGGACACAACAATAAATTAAAAGCACTCTCGACTCGGCTATGTGCTGGCTGGAGCTTGGGGGCTATATAGAGAGGCACAGCAGCGGAAAGCAGGGGCACATCCACCAGATGGCGTAAACAACAAAGTCTGCTCTGTTATACACCGAGCTACCGTTGTCGTTTGTGGCATTAAACACATTGCGGGGGTAACAATTTTTAATTAACTTCCCAGGACGCGCAATAACCGTCTGAATTTTCCCCAGTCCCTCAGTACCTCCACCTCCCCCCTTCACTAACATCCTGACAGGATAAAGGTGGATAAGGTGCGGAATTTTTTGTATTTTGCCTATGGGAAGATACGGTAACATTGGTACCTGACTACTTCACCCTTGTGTCCTTTACCTCATTTCCGACGCTCTGCTTCAGCCGAAAATTTCCATTGCGGCATACTGCGTGTTTATCTTGCGGTCGACGATTATTTTCCTGTGTCAACACGGATAACAACAAGGATTCACATAAATGAATTACAATTACCTGAACGGGGCCCGTACTCTTGTATACACTCGTAGAACGTTTGTACGCTGAGCGTGAATAAAATTAATGCCCTCTTGATGGAGTGGGATGAGTTCAAGCTGACTGTAGACGAGGGGTGGACATTTTATATTTATTTTTTATTTTATGTTCGCGTCCTTGTGATTATTTGCCGTATATGACTTTTGTTACGCCCGGCCCCTGAAAGTGGATTTTTAAACGATTTGTTTATCTGTCCCAAAGTGCGGACAGACCGGACCGAGGCAAAGCGAAAACAATCAAAAATATGTGAGTTAAGGACATTCTTTGTCCAACTGAGTTCCCATAAGTATGTCACTTTTAACTTTGTATATTTCCACGGGGATAAGTTAAAAATAAAAAACACAAATCTCTTCACCATTTGAGCGCAAGATAAAAGTGTTTAAAATTATTCCGTAACAATCGTCAGAAATAAAAAAATACCCTTACTTCAATTATGACATACCTACCTCTCTGTGAATCATCCCCGAACGCATGCATTCGTTATGAGGTCAGGAAACGTAATTCAGTTTATTTTAGACTCTGTCACAAGAGACTCGAATGAATAATTCTATACGAAATCACGTACAGCATCAAACTGTCTGATTTTGGGAACGGCATTCCATACCCTATGTGTATGTGTGTGAATGACAGTGTACAAATATTTTGATAACATGGGTAAGAATGGTTTGTAAGTTTGTATATCCCAAGGATAAACAAAATGAAAAATGACAAACGTGCTGGGCTTTAATGCCTTATTGGGGAGAAACAACAAGGTTGTTTTACTAAATGTTGTCGTCCATCAACATTTGACTTAGTCAAATCATGATTCGAAGAATTTTTATTGACTTGACAAAACAGTAGTTGTACTCATTCAGATTTAGTAGCACTACTTCTGGGACGGAAACATCTCTTATGTACTTGAACGGGATGTTTCGATCAAAGCTTCCGTAATTCTTTGTTATTGAAAAAAGTTGGTAGGGGAAGATTAGGTTTTTGCCGTTTTTGGGATTCTTATTTTATTGTTTTTTAAACGAACACAGATCAAAACCAAACGGCTAGCTTTGACTGACATCTGGGTGTCGCTAAAGAAAAGATAGATATTGACACCGCCGAGAGATATGCAAAGGAAATTTCAATTGATTTTTTTCGTTGCATAGTTTTTGAAGTTCTGAGAAACCCTTCTGTGTTTTCTTAGCTAAAGTAGAACGTAGGGTGCAAACGGAATCATTCGTACCAGAGCAAAAAAAGAATGGTTTTACTTTGTTGCGTTTAAGCACGGGCCATATCTACTGGACTGGTTGCCAGCTGCAAGTTTAGTATCCCCCTACCGCAGCAAAATAAATTTCTTATTTATCTGAGAAGAAAAACCCACCAACGCCACTGTGGGTCCCACAGGTCAAAAATCAAAAAAGTGAATGTCATAAATGCAAAATTTGTTGATGAAATTATGTTGTATACATTCCTGCTAGTAAAAAACAACAAAAATATAAATTTAAAAGCACATCTCGCTTATCAGTTCAACTTATTGGTTGTGATCTTTTGGTAGTGATAACACGTGTTAAAAAAGCCTAAAATTATTTTCTTCAATATGGATGTCAAAGAAGAAGGTGAGTAGTTTCTAAAATCATACGTTTTGTTGTAAAATATTTTAAAAGAATTTTTTTAAAGTAAATTAAAGATTTAGTTGGGTTCACACCGAGGTACTTCAACAAATTTAGTATTTAAATGTAGAAAAAAATAAAATTGGTTATTTTTCCACTTTTTCCCTTTTTGAAGTTAGTACAGTTTACGTAACCATATGTCTCATAAATTTATTTAAAAAACAACTAAAATTATTTTTATGCATTTCTGGTTTCATATTTTGTAGACAATGGCTATGAATGCTGTTTCACACGCAACTTTTCGTTTGGAAAATGGCTTGAAATCCGTGAAAATAATTCAACATGTAAAATCTAAGCCAACCTAATACTTGATAGCATCAAAAACAATTAGCCAGATGAAGGCGTGGGTAGCGTTAAATTCGATCCTCTTTATGACCAAATTCTTTTGGTATGCAATAGGCTTACGGGATTCTGGAAACAGTATAAGGCCAGAAAAAATTGCTTGATAAGAACTCATTCCGCGAACGAAATTTGAAACTGTGTTCTTGAGCATCACTAGTACGACTCAACAACGAGGTCGTCCGAGAAAATTGTTTCAGGAATGCTCTTCTCGAACTAAGCGGAGACGTTTGGCAGAAATTTCCATAGACGACGAATCTATTGCAACAGCTCTGCGTGATACGTCAGTTAATTCGGATAAAAAAGATGAAAAAGTGGCTATCTCTTTTTGTTGAAGCGAAGTTAACCAAAAATCAGTATTTGCTTATTCAACATTTTGTCAAAACAAAAATATAAAGAATGCATTACCCAGCTACAAGGCCATTAAAAATGAAATGCAAAGCTCTTATCCAGAATCTGAAAAAATAACGGTAACTGAATCAAGCGCTGAAGTAGATTTACAAGCTCTTTTCAATCACAAAGCAGCAAGATTCCTTTTATCTTAGAGAGACCTTCTAGACACGTTCAGTAAAGAATCGTCTAAAAGCCTTTTATTATATGGAAAATGGTGATTCGATGGAAGTACCGGACAAAGCGAGTATAAACAAAATTTTAGTCATTCTGATGTGAAAGATTGCGACTTATTCGTCACATCCTACGTTTCATTAAGGCAAATGAATGATTTTCTTCGAATAAGTCGATCAATTCTTTCCCAAATCAAATTGTTTCTGAAGTTAGGATAGCAGCTGGAACGCTGCAGGCATCATTCATCATTTTTACGTTGCAGAAAACTGATGTTTTTTTTTTGTTGTTCTTTTTGACAGCTGTCATTTAAAGTTTAAAACTTATGAGTTTGTTAGAAGATCGGGTGATTTAACATCGCTGGTCTACTTCGCTTACCAACGTAGATTAGCCCCAGGCGATTGAAGCCTTGGAAGAAAATATGCTGTGTGGTTGTGCTAACATACGACCCCAAATGCTACACAAAGTAGTTGATAATTATGCCTCTCATGGAGAATTTATTCCAGTCGTCCGCGGTAACCACTTGCTTTACTCTCTCTCTCTCTCTCTCTCTCTCTCTCTCTCTCTCTCTCTCTCTCTATCTCTATCTCTCTCTCTCTCTCTCTCTCTCTCTCTCTCTCTCTCTCTCTCTCTCTTTCTCTCTCTCTTTCTCTCTCTCTCTCTCTCTCTCTCTTTCTCTCTTTATCTCTATCTCGCTTTCTCTCTCTCTTTAAAAAGTTTTTCCGAACCAACTCATAGGTCTCAATAGCACAGCCTTAAAACATTACTGCGAGAAATTGCCATGTGTTACTCAAACATATGGAAATATTAAGCGCCGCTTTGTGTTCGGAAGTCTATGAAGTTCAACTTCTACAAGAATTAAAGCCGAATTTCCTACCACAATGTTTATTTGCTTTAGAAAAGTTCTACAAAAATCTGCTGTTCTTAGGAAATTATGTTCAGCGATGAGAGTCATTTCTGTTTCAACAGATAAATAAATAAGCAAAACCGTAGCATCTGGATTGATAAACAGCCACATGGCTGAAAAACGACAGTTGGATGTGGTTTATGGGCTTGTGCCATCATCGGTCTATTTTTCTTCAAAGACGACCGAGCAAGAAACGTTATTGTCAACGCCGAACGATTTCGACCCATGATTAGCGACTTTTTTTGACCCAGTTTGACATGTGGTTTCATTGAGATGATGCTACATGCACCACAGCTCATGAAACAATGGACATGTTGAAGGAAGAACTAGGTGAGCATCTTATCTTTCAGAACGGCCCAGTGAGTAACTAAACTCTTATGACTATTTCTTATGGTTATAATATAAAGTTATTAGTCTATGTTGACAAGTCGAACACGATTGAAGGCTTACAGGATAAAATAACACTCGTAATTCGTGGAACACAGTATACGAAATGCTTAAAAAGGTGACTCAAAATAGGACCTTCCAACTGAAACGGAGCCTCGTACAACATTTACATGAAGTTGTTTGTAAAATTTTGAAAATGTTTGATGCAAATTTGGGTATTTCATTCGGTATTTAAAAAACTTCGCTTAAAAAATCATCCTTTACGCACGTGTATGAGCGGAAAAAAACTTTTTATTTCGTGAATAGTAAATAGCTGCTCAAAAAACAAAAAAAATTTGCAGAACATCTTCACGCATTTCTTGAAAAGAAGTTTTGTGTTAATGTAGACAACATGTGCTAAGATATGTCTTCAAACCAGCACGGCTTTGTGTCTGGTAGATCTACAGTGACAAGCTTAATGCTTTTCAGTAAATACCTTTTTGATTCCGTTGAGGTAGGTTATCAGGTTGATGTTGTATTTACTGATTTTGTGAAATCCTTCGATACTGTATGTCACAACGTTCTCATCGAAAAATTAAGATCATTTGGTATTCATTCGACCCTCCTGAAATGGATTTACAGTTACCTTACAAATAGGAGGCAAATTGTTAAAATTGGTTCTTCTCAATCGAAGCCTATTGACGTCTTACCGGGAGTTCCTCAAGGGAGTCACTTAGGACCTTTGCTATTTGATATTTTTATCAACTTAATTCCAACCCTGCTTTAGTATGGTCATTGCCTTATATATACTGATAATTTGAAAATATTTTAGAGTATTAAAAGCATTTTAAATACTAAAAATACTACTAAATGTCAGTCCTTATCTGTTTATCGTTTTTTGGCTCCAGTTATTTATCAATATAAGATTTCCGAAATTTCACTTTCTAGCGTAACTGAAGTTAAGGATCTTGGTGTGATTTTTGACACCAAACTTTCATTTTCACTTCATATTGACTATGTTGTTGCCAAAGCTAGTTCTATGCTTGGGCTCGTCAAACGATAGTGTGCGTTAGTTTTTAGACCTTATGCTCTTATATCTGTGAATATGTCCATTGTTCGTGCTTTTCTTCAATATTGTTCCATCATTTAGTGCCCTACTTATACAACTTCCCTAAATCGGTTGGAAAGAGTGCAAAAGTAATTTAGAAGATTTGTCATTACTCAATTGAAATGGAACCTCGATGTAAGACTACTAGATGTGCATTAATAGGGCTAAATACGCTTGAGAAAATACATAATGTTCAATGTATATTGTTTGTTCATGATGTGTTTTCTTATCGCATAAAATGTCCTGATATTTTAACGAATTTTCTGATCTACGCACCTGAAAGAATACTCAAACCACGCATCGAATGCTGACTTACTACTGTAATCCGACGAACAAGTTGTGATCGTCGTCATTCAATTCAAAATCTGAAGGATGAAGATTCGGCAGGTAAAAGCTCAGAATCGGAGTACAACTGAGTATACCTAGTCGAGTTTAAGCAAATAAATTGAAGACGATCAATACCAAAATAATTATGGATCGTTATGGTGAAAATTTTGTCTTTAAGATTTTTGAGCGTCTCCCTCAAGAGTGCCCTATGAATTGCAACACATAACAACATGCCCTATTTTTACCCCGAGTGACGTCAAATAAACCATAACAAAAAAAATAAAAACTCCTGTTTTTTGGCACCAGTATTCGTTCCTCACACTCCGAGCTTCCTTTGTTATTTAAACAGCAGCACAACAAACCCCCATGGAATTTCGCCAAATTATTTCCATCAAACCTATTAATCCTTTAGCGCGAGGGAAGCATGAGTAAAGCACCTACACGAAACAGACCCCCAACATAGCTGTGGTGATGCTACCAATCAAATGAATTTTTCATGACAACATCCAACATAAGAGCGTCGTAGAGAGTATAGTAGATCGCGCGCAACGTACCGTAGAAAAGCCCGCCAAGCGTACCATTATACAGGAACCAACAACGAAATAATGTTGCGCACTCAATTTAAAAGAATTTTCACAATAAATTTCTATAAAATATTTATTTTGCTTTTCATTTTGCACTCGCAAAATGAAATAATAATGGGCCAATCTCCCGACTTCACTCGCTCATTCCTCCCACACTAACCTGTCGCCCTAGGGAAGAGATTCATTCGAAATCGACATTCGCATCCGGTGGTTCCGCCGCACTTGGAATCAAATAGCATATAGTCGGCATCGGCATTCACAAGCAGCCCCGAATGAGTGTGGTTTTAGAATGGTAAATGGCATCCGCATAAATACGTTTTATATATTTTTCTCCACCTCCACCTCCTCCGCATCCAATCGAAATGGCATGTTTATATGATGGAACGGGCAGAGTGATTGAATGAAATGCATCCCTCCATTACCCGCGTTTGCTTGTTGAAAATCCTTTCTAAAAAAAGTGAAGTGATAAAAGAGAGAGAAAGAGAAAAAAAAATTATTCCCAACAAATAATACCTGCTACTTCCGACCGAAATATGGAACGGGCGACACCTTATAAAACATTCATGACGAATTGTGAAATGTACATGTGATTTAGGGGCAACGTTTTATGCTGAAAATGGATTATCCCCAGAGAAGAGGAGAAGGACATCGAGAGGATAACAAAATAGCAAATGGTAATGTAGATACTTTCAGCTCTTTGTATTAAGTCGTTGGAATTGGTATAATGTTGAGCAATGCTTTTGCTATTGTCGAAGGACTTATTTGATGGAACCACATTATCAAGTTATTGGTTTAAGGTTTCATATTGTCATTATGAAAGCTCAAAGAGGAGGGATAAAGATTTGGTTGGTATAGGTTTTGTCAAATATTTGGAAAAGCCATACACCTATAGATGCTTTTCTGTTGTTGCATAGAGCGGGTTGCCGCAATTATAGCAAACTTATAATTAAAACTGCAGTTCCAATAGGCAAGTCGCAGCAGGTAGGGTACACAAAAGGATGGCCTTAGATTGGTGTTTCTTTTTCCTCATAACCATAAAAAAATGGTTTTAGCGCATTACTGAAACGCTTTGCTTCAACAGAATCAATTTCATCGGCAAAAGTGAAAGATTGGGTTTACCTGTTTAGGCTCTGAAATTGAATGAAATGTTACACTTAGCGATCTAAGCAATGCGTAAACTATTATTGAAAAAGGGAAATGTGTAGAGAAAACGTGGATTTCTCGTCCGCATGCAGAAGTCGGGACATCGAGACTTGCGACGCGTCAACCCATGTTATACCATCGATTACTGAGCTATGGTGCAGTTTGCTTAGCTAATGGCAAAATGTTCAGCCATTTTTATTTTTGAAGTGAAAACTTCTTTAGGCGCGTTTGGCACTTTTGCGATGGGGGTAAAGCAATGAATTCGCGACCGACACCATTTTTTGGCTCATTGTATTTCGTATGTAAATTCGTCATAGCCCAGCGTCTCAGGTTCGATTCCCAGCAATGACTTCCATTTTTTTTTTTTTTTTAAGTGAAAACATAAACAAAAATTGTGGCCACGGCTGGGATTCGAACCTGAGACCCTTAGTCTAACAGCCATCGACTCTAACATTGAGCCAAGAAACACATTAATTTTGAGCTGCTAAATGACTTTGGTTAATTTTAACCCGTGGTTATTTCCAGTGGTTACCATAGAATGCGTCTTTTCAACCTTGGTTTGGTTAAGAAATGAATGGTTTGGTTAACTAACCAGAGAAATTGTTAACCAGTCGATTTTGGTCGGTTAACGCTATTTAACCATCGATTTACTGGAATTTCGTCTTTTCACGTTTGGTTAATCTGTCTTTACGCATTTTTTTCGACTCATCATTTGGCTATACATTAATTCAGTGTGATGGAGTGCGTTTGTTTTTAATTTTTCATTATATTTATCTCCAATATTATTCTTGTTATAGTTCTTTTTTATAAAATACTGTTTCATTTACAAATTTAGTTCACGTGGAAATTGTGTTTGGGATTTGTGGAGTTCTGATGGTAGTGGCGTTAGTGATGACGAGAAATTATTGGTCAGTTTTCTTGTTTTCGAAAATGTTCTTTTTTTCTAACACCAAAGCTACAAGTTTTTCTTCTTCACTTTTGGAGAAATTCGCAGATCGTTGCTTTGATTGTGACATTTTCTTCAAAAATAACAAAAATTATGAATAACATAGAAAAAAAAACATGAATAATTATAAAATAACTCACTATGAACTACCGACAATAAACACATGTCACCAAAAAAGATAACCATTGATTGGGGTTAGTGATTAATTTGAAAGATAGACTGGAAAAATATTGGAATTTCTCGATAACCTACGGTTTGTTAACCAAGGCCGAAAATATAGTGAAAAGACGCAATTCCTTAACCATAGATCCATAACCACGGGTTAAGCAAAATCTCTGGTAACCAAACCACAGATTTAACCAGTATACTTACCGACTCGGAGAAATACAGAGAAGAAAGAAAGGAATTGAATTGAAGGACAGAGAAATATTTATGCAACGCAGAAAAAATAAAAAGCACCAAATATTTTACTACCATTTCAATGAAGTGGATGAGTGAAGCTGGAATCATGGCAGAGTAGGAGACGCACTGGTCGATGATTCGAACTTTACAACAAATTAAAAGAGATCAACAACTCATCGCGATGATTTATCGATGAAAAATAGTTTGAAAAACCATTACTCAAATATTCACTAATTTCGTTTCTAAACTTAATGCATTGTCCTTTCATTTTATTGTCAAAGTTTACGAGCGCAGTTACAAAATCTGTAGAAACTATCGACTATCGTTAAAAAATTGAATGTATTGATTTTAACAGAATTTCACAAGGGTGGCGAAGAAATATAGATATGATATTCCAGATTTCAATTTAGTTGCTAGTTTCAGAATCGTCCAGCAGCAGGAGCAGATCTGTAAAAGGTTGTCTGATACAACTGCCATATTTTGCTCAAACCATATGGATTTACATACGAGGTACGAGGTACACTAGTATATGTATGTTTAGTAGTAATTTTTTTGATATCGGCGATTTGTGTGTTTATCGTTGCCTTTCTGGAAATGGACAGCAAGTTATAACAGTAGGGGTTTATAATTCACCGACTACGTTTTCAAGTGCAATAAGACAGCTTTTATACAGGGTGATTCGCATAAGGTGTGACAAAAAGATAGGGTGTGTAGGTTGGACCTAGACAAGCAAAAAATCGTATGGGAGGGGGGGGTCCATTTTCCCCCGTTTAGGCGGGAGGGGCATTTTAAAAAAAAAATCACTAAAAATGGGGAAAAAATTATTTTAAAAGAACGGTATTACCTACAGAGTCGTGCTATAACATTTTGAAAAGCCAAAAACCTATACATTTATTTAAATTTTAAAATAAGTTGTTCAAATGAATAGTTTTTGAAATATTAATTTTCAAAGTCAAAATTTTGAAAAAAAAAACATAATTTTTTTTTTTTAAACCATTTTTTTTTCAAAATTTTACATTATTAAGTAGTATTTTTCTGGCTTATTTTCAATGCTCTTATTTATTTTTGATCAAACACAAAAAACCGGATTTCAAAACAACCTGTAGTTTTTGAGAAAACCAAAAATTACAAAAACGACTTTTTTAAATTTTTTGTTTTTTTAAAGTTTTTTTTTCGTTATTGGATTTTTAAGTGAATTCTCAATAAAAAAAGTAAAGAGAAAATTCATCCTTTATTTCGTAAGTTCACTTAAGAATCCAATAACGAAAAAAAAACTTAAAAAAAACAAAAAATTTAAAAAAGTCGTTTTTGTAATTTTTGGTTTTCTCAAAAACTACAGGTTGTTTTGACATCCGGTTTTTTGTGTTTGATCAAAAATTAATAAGAGCATTGAAAATAAGCCAGAAAAATACTACTTAATAATGTAAAATTTTGAAAAAAAATGGTTTAAAAAAAAAAATTATGTTTTTTTTTCAAAATTTTGACTTTGAAAATTAATATTTCAAAAACTATTCATTGGAACAACTTATTTTAAAATTTAAATAAATGAATAGGTTTTTGGCTTTTCAAAATGCTATAGCACGACTCTGTAGGTAATACCGTTCTTTTAAAATAATTTTTTCCCCATTTTTAGTGATTTTTTTTTTAAATGCCCCTCCCGCCTAAACGGGGGAAAATGGACCCCCCCCTCTCATACGATTTTTTGCTTGTCTAGGTCCAACCTACACACCCTATCTTTTTGTCACACCTTATGCGAATCACCCTGTATAGAAATTTATTTATTTAGTCTGAAGACGCTTCTGCATACCTTCACGATAAAATTGGGGAGAGATTTGATGATTTCCCAATGATTTTGAGTGGTGATTTTAACATCAACTTCGGCGATGCTACAAATTTGCCACTTTTTCAATTTTTAAAAGAAGAATACTATTTTACAATGACGAATGACCGCAGCCTTAGTACAACGAAATATAAAGCGACAATTGGTGCAGTCTTTGCGATATATTTAAATAGATTTGAGACAAAATTGTTCGTTTCCTATTTAAGTTACCATAGACATATTATTTCCGTATTAGAATACGATGATTGTAGAGATGGAATTGTGAATGAAAACTCATAAGTTTCATTGATGTTCCTCTATATGTATGTACATCTACATAAGATTTTCCTGTACCTACATTAAAATATTTACTGAAAATTCAATTCTGTTTTCACTTCCGTCGGCACTCCCGGAGTGCTTTTTTTTTTTGGTATAGTGATCCTGTTGTTGATGTTGGCACGTAATATCTTTTTCTGGTGAGTTCGGCTCTGCAGTTACCCGGAATGTATTTGTGTCCTGACCCCTGACACAGAGAGAAGGTGAATGTTTAACTGTTTTGTTAAACTATTGGAGGCGGATACGTAGTTCGTGGAAACATTTTTGTAATTTGAGGGCTGCTTTGCTATCCGAAGTGTATATGATACCACTAGCTAGCCGTAAATATCGAAGGTTGTGAGATTGAGGAATATGTATATGACAGCCAAAGTGTTACGCCAAGAACTCCGCTGACACATTTAGGAACTAGGTGATCGTTAAGATTGTCACGATAGTTTGTTTTTCTATAAGGCTAACCACCGGATTGCCACCCTTCTAACACTTCTTTTGGTACAGATGACTGCATGATATATAAGTCATCTTCAACAGTGAGCTGTCTACTTTATTCATCAGTGACGTTCTAGCTGCCGTCGTTAATTGGATATTTATAGAGCCAGAGTCTTGACTCTGAGCCATTCGTCGGTGGTGAATCATTATTTGGTGTGAACAAAAACAAATTCCAAATACACAGACAAGAACATCGACAACTTAACAGTTAGGTAGTTTAGTTACTGCATTATTAGTGGTGACGAGCCTCACTACGCCGAGCCGTTTGGAACCCTTAGCGAATTTTTGGATGTTCTTCAGTGGAATGTTTAAGGTGTCGCCCAGTTCGCGGGAGAAATATTCTTCGAGGACTTTTTCCTGGTTTGGGCACTGACTTAATTAAAATTTTCAATATTGGCCCACACCAGTAAAAACGGCTTTCATCTTTCTTGTCAAAATTTGACAGGTTCTGCTTAGTTGGGGTAGAAATTCAATTTCCATCTCGGAAATTTCTAGCATTGGGTTACTGCAAACCAGACAAAAGCCTCTTAATCAGACCTCTTAGAAGATTTTAGTAAGATTCCTTCGATTTTGTTCTTACCTTGTTTTAAGGTCTTAAGTGGGGAGACCACTTTAAAATTTTCAGAAAACCAATTTTTTTTTACATACTAATTTCGAAAGTATGATATTCAAAGAATGTTATAGCCAAAGTAAAACTGAAAATATCGAATAGATGTAGAGTTATCGTATTTAAAGCGCGAGAAGATCATGCGGGCGGGTGACAAGTCAGGTAGTTAAGGCCGTTAGAAGAGGAACAACCTTCGCTTCACAATACCACCTACAATTGACCTTTTGTTTGGAAGTCGAAGGTCTATTGTACGAAGAAGTCGAAGGTTTCGCGCCTGGAATCGGCGATTAATTCGTAGGTTACTACAATTAATAACTTTCTCATGGTGAAACTTTAAACGCAATTATCTCGAAAATACTTTTTCAAACTGCTCATGTTGTAGCTCAAAAAGTAAGCGACCGATTAAGATTAAATTTTGGGAAATTAGTCTCGGTGATATTATATCTAAAGGATATACCTAAAGTTTGAAAGGTAGCGTGTATATAAATAATTTTTCGAGGCCAAATATGTCGAAAAAATTGTCGAAAATAAAAATTTTGGAGTAAAAAGGCTCCTAAATTTTGAATTTCGCACTTTTTTATTCTTTTTTAGGTATATCTTTTTCCATAATATGTCAGTAAAAGAATGAACTTGGCTTAATCTTTCTCAGATCAACCGAAAAAGAGAGAGAACTGCAGCAGTTTTCGATGTCGCCTTAAACAGGCGTTCGGAAAACTTCAAAAACTCCGCTGGTCGTCGAATAGATATATATATATATATATATATATATACATTTCTTCTGATTTTGAAAATGATTGGGTTATTTTATTCCCTCTAAAGAATTGCAAAAAAACCACTTTGCGCTCCTAAAGTGGGGGAGCCTTGAGTACAAAGCTGCTGGCCCTTCTGGGTTCATGTCTCGATGTCCTGAAACCCAAACTAAAGTTACAGTGTTCATTGCGCTTAGCAGTCTTAAATTACTACGACAGCTTTCTATCAATTTGAAGCTATGAGACATATTATATATTATATATTATATATTATATATTATATATTATATATTACTAGCTGACACGCCCGGCGTTGCGCGGGGCGTACGTTCTCAATCCTGTCTACAGATATCACCATCTGTTAAAATCGTTTGAAGCTTACAGATAATTGTGAATTTAAAGCAAATAACTTGCAATAAAATAATATTGCGACTTTATATTAAGATTTAACCTATCCTATCTTTTAAGTTAGACCAAACTGCACACGGTGTACAAATTTTATTAAAATCGGTTAGGTAGTTTAGGAGTCCATCGCGAACAAACATAGTGACACGTAATTTATATAAATTAAGATAAGATATATTAATATTATAGTCCTATTGCCGCCCAACCACTTCCTTGCCGGAACGTCTGTTAGGTCCATTGGGTTGAAATCAATGGGTTAAGAAAATGTCTTTGACAAGACAAAACATTTAAACTAAATGCACCCAGTATTTCACCTCTTATGTCTCAGGGTTTGGTATAGATACGATCTTTTTTACATTAAGGGGGTCATCCAATGTGACGGCATATTTTTTAGGATTTTTTTATCTATAAACTATTTTTTAAAATTAGTGTCGTTTTAGTCTGTAAGGTTAAATGCATGGAATCAACTATCATCAAATGAATATACCAAAAATTGGACTTTTGGCAGGAATTTGAGAAAAAAAGCAAGTCTTTGGCCATAAAAAGTGGAATTTTTGTTTTTCTGTTGGAGGTTTTCAAAATAACAACTGGAGCACTCAGACCTAAATACTGGCTCATTGTACTATACTAATACTAGTAAGCAACCTTGTATTTGTTATTTAACTTTCCAGATGTTCGGAGAAAAGCCAAAATAAGCTGCCATGATAAGGAACCTTAGTTACCAGCTCTCAGCATGTCTGCGCCGAGTATCTGTAACCTGACATCTATAATCTGTACATCCACAGAAGAAGTGCTCTGCGATGTCCTCATCTTCTCCACAAGATTCACTGGGTGTGGTATCACTTAAGCCTAATACGTTTACATGCTTGGCAAAAGAAAAGTGCCCGCTGGCAACACCAATAAGTCTTTCCTGCTACGAGCATGGCACTGGGAGCATACGTTTGGTCTGTCTGTATCCAATGAATGCATGCCATCTACGGTTGTGCTCTTCACAGATCCAATCGCTGATTGAAGCCCTCACTAAGGATGCTGGCAGACCAAGCGACGGTTAAGGTCCTGACAAAGCTGTCTGAGATCCTTGCCTAGCAAGTTCATCGGCGATCTCATTTCCAGCTATGCCGTGATGGGTCGGAATCCAAATGAGATTCAATGAATTTAATTTTGCGATCGCATTCAGAGAGCTCTTGCATTCCTGGATCACTTTCGAAGTGGTTAGTAGTGGATTGATAATATAGTTAATATGCTTTAACATGTGCTGAGTGTACCTTTTAAGTTTCAAGTCATTCGGTCAAGCTGTTTTTGATATAAATGGAGGAATGTTTCATAAACACTGCTCTGAGAAGAAAAACGCGTTTGAAAACTCCGACTCCTGAGCGCACGAACAGCTACTTCTACCAACTGCTGTATCTTTAAAACGCCTTCGACGTTTTAAAAACCACTTTACTACCGTATTTTAGACATGTTAAGGAAGCAATCTCGATCTTTTGAGCCCATCATATGGGCGTCACTTAAGTGCTCATGATCAAACAGTTCAGTATCTTGACCAAGTTTCAGTCAGAGCAAAGATAGCGTGAGAGAATACTTGGGTATAGTAATACATATCAAATCATATGTCCTGATAGGTCATGTTCTCCAAGTATAGCATAAATTGAGTTGCAGTATCGCAGTACCTACATTTCCGGCTGAAATTTAGTTTTTTTTTTCATTAATTTCAACCTCATTTAGGTAGGACAATACTTCATCTTCAGTACATAAAGTCTCGATAATGTATACTTTCTATCTATCTAGGAGGGCTAGTGCGCCAGAAAAGTTGACAGGGCTGCAATTGGTTTCGTTCACTGGTTGAGCCAGTAAATGCAAGTCTATGAATCTCGGTCATGTTCTTGAGATCTAACACCACTTTTAATAATGACCACCACACCAAACAGACGTATAGGATTGGTCATTCAGACAACAAAATGTTCGATGAACATTCCTCCACTGCACAAAAAACAAAAAGCAGCCTATTAAATATCCCGATTCATAGCCCAAGGCTCGCCTCAAACTTCTTATAAGAAACATATTGCAAAAATAATACATACTTAAATTTTATTCTCAACACAACCAGCAATTCCCATTTCCTTTCTGTCCTTGGGCTGTTACAGCTTATCCAGTTACTTTTAGCTCAAGGCATAGGTACCTACTTATTTACCTCCCCACACCATCGCACTTCAACGAAATTCTTTTCGATGAACTCAATTTGAATATTCTTCAAACCCTTGTGTGAAAACCAAATGGTAAGACGTCATATAACGACGAAAAAAAAGTATCCAACCTCAGCACAAGCAATTCTGCCACCTGTCAAAATGTCAACGGGCGTCCCATTTACATTCCTCAAGTGTCTGAATTTGTAGGTAGTGGAGTAGGTAGATAGGTAAGTAGAAGTGCCTAGTGCCTAAACACAAACACTCATCTGGTGCGTGAAAATACATTGTTGCGGTTAGTAGGGGCCAGTAGGTACAAACGAAACCCTATTATCTCTATGACAGGAGTCTCCATCAAAGCAAAAACTCCTTTCAAATGCAAGAACGCACAAAAAATATAAAATAAACACAACACCAACAAATTATTCACTTCGCGTATCTTTCGCAATGAATTTCTTCATTTCACGAGTAAACAAAAAAAAGGAACGAAAAAAGACAAAACATCATCGGGCGTCGTTGATGGCAGCTTTGGAGTAGAACAGGAAGAGCGAGTAAAAAATCCAAAGGATATGTCATAAAATATAATTCCCGCTGAAATGCGATGACAGGATTTCAACGTTTCACAGCCATTTTCTTTTGAGCAATCCTCCAGTCCTCCATTCCTCCACGCTGCTTCCTCCATCTTATTTCTGCAGAGCAATGAAGACAGCTCGCGAACAAAAAGAGACCCACAGACACATTTGCTTTTCTTTGTATGAAATTTTAATGAAACACCCTGTGTGCTGTATTTCTCCTCAAAAGAAAAATTCACACACAAAAAGAGACACAACAAAGTGGAGTAGAAGAAATTGCACAAAAAAAAAATCTTTTATTCCCGGATGCCCATAAATTATTCAAATGAAGTTCGCTTTCCCGCCACCCAAAAAGAAGGCGCGTGCTCAAGAAGATCGTTTAAACTGTAAAAAGATGAACAAAACAGGAAACCTCAGTGACTCGGAATGAAATTTATGTTTTTCACTCGCTTTTTTTTATCTCCCCGCGACCTTAAATAGCTCCTCGCAACAAAGCAACAAAAACACAGACAAAACGAATGATGATTACCCATCACTATGCTGCTCAGACTGTCTGACCCAATCAGACCAATTCGGATGCGGATCCTTTGTGCGACGTTTATACCCAATTGGAGTTTGCTCATTTTTTTGTACATTCTTCTATTAGCTACCCTCCATCATCTTCTTTTCTTTCCAGGGCAACATAAATAATTCGCTTTGTTCATCTGACTGACTGACTGTGGGGAAGGACATTTCTGCGGCAGAAAATTGAATTTTGAACGAAGAAAATATGACAAAATGTCATTCATTTCGCTTTCCCACTGAGATTTCTTTGCGTTGTCTGTAGCATTGTCGTTGTCATTTGCTCTTCCGCTATTCATTTAGCCCTTCTTATATTCAATGCGTATACTTTCTCACTTACCCCATTGTGCATTTACAACACAAAATAATGTCAAAGAGGAAATTGGTCCTTTGGGCAACTCTGCTAAGGCTAACAATAAACTGAGGAAAAGATTTTGTTAATTTCATTTCAAATTACCAACAGGAAACGAATGGTAATTCTGTCGCTTTTGTGTCGGTGGTCATTTCCACATTCAGATTATCCAGCTGTCGCAAAGTATGCAATGAAAGTTTACTGCTGTGGACTGTGTTTTCATGATTTCATGTGTACAGTAAGAAATAAAATTGTTTTCTCAGTTTTTGGGAATAAACGTTTATTTTGATTCGTAAGAAATGATACGAACAAAAATGAATTATGTATGGTAAGGAATTGTGAAAAAATATGAAAAAGATCAAGTGAAAAGAAAATTGATTCAATTCAACCGAAAATGGTATTCGGTGGTTTATTCAGCTGGCTTGGTATCCGGTGTGGGTTGTGAAGCGCCTTCAGGGAAACCCATGAAATAATCCGCAATGCGTCCAGCTTCACGAAGGCCGCTCAGAAATGCTCCATGGACAGTTGCTGGGTAGTTGCGTATAGTGTGTTCACCTGAAAATAAGAAAATTTTTAGTGGAAATTAAAAGTTCAGTTACGAAAAACTGTTATGCAAATAAATCATAAACAGATACAGAATCAGAACATTTCAAAAGAAAAACCTTGAATACACGAATGAATGCATTCACGATTCTTAAAACAAGAAAGTAACTGCTCCTTACAAAAAAAAATTCATATAAGGTCGTATAAATAAGGAATTTCCAAAGAGTTGTTCCTGAAATGAACATCCAACGAATATTCCAAAAAAAGGGATTTTTTGTTAGTCGGTGTGGGTACGCACAGAAATAAAACTGAGAAGTATACAAGAAGGAGACAGTGTGGAATGTGCAGCGAATAGGGTTTGCTGGTGTAGGAGTTAGGACACAAATTGTTCCAAATTTTCTTGACGGTTCTCGTCTTATCCAGATAGTTCGATAAAGTGATATACTTTTCTTTATGAAGAGGCCACTGGCGCCTTCAGAGTCGGTTTTTATTGTAAACTGATAATGTAAGGATTGCATAAAGACAAAGGGGTACACTTACTGTGTGGTAGTAAATCAAATTGTATAATGATGAGAGAAGTGGTGTAAACAAGAAATTGTACTTAAATCCTTATATAGAATCATACCACGAATATCGAAACCCCTAGAAAAGACAAGAACCGTCGATTTACTTCGAATAGCATAGTTTTTGTGTTATTTATAATATTCTCTTTAATATTATATGTGTGTGCACCAAATAAAACAATCCTTATCCAACAAACAATACACTGTTTCCCTCTGGTATATTAATGAAGTATACTCGTGATGCACCCACACTGACCCTTAAACAACCTCTTTTGGGCTTTTTGTGGAATGTTTTTTGGCTGTACAATACAGTATTTTAATGATGCAGAGCATGCAGTGTTGATAGAATGTATACACCGTGATTGCCACTTCCCAGGACCCAGTAAGACTTCGTAGAAATTAAAACTCTTCCACTCATAACGGAAAAAACATAACATGAGCTTAGAGTTAAATACAAGACAATACTTTTAAAACCTTTTGAATCATTTCCGTGCAAAAGAACTCTAGGCTGTAATCATAACGTCGATACAATAAGGTTTTTCAATACTACTTTCCCTCAATCATGTACTTCTTCTAGAGCCGTAACGCAACTAGTCTCGAGTCCAGGAAGGACCACAACCCTTCTAGTTATCTGTTTTGCCTTAAACACAGTTCGTAGCGGCCATGGTGTAGCAATAACCTCATAGTAGAATTAGAAAAAGCAAGCCAAATTTGACCGACAAACGTCGAAATACACTTCTTGTCAGTTAATTTCAAATCAATTACGAAAAGTCAACGTATTTTGTTATTTTTGTCACAGCAGAGAATTTTGAATGGGATAGCTGTCTATCGTTTCACATAGTTAAAAAAAAAGCAGCGGTCCTTTTTGTAAAGCATTCAAATTTCTCGAGGAGTTGGCAAGTTCTACGATATTCATTGTCATGAAAACAGCTTTCTCGAATAGCTGCTATGGGCCGGCAGAAAATTGTAAGTCCCCTCCATTGTCTCACAAGGAATGGTTGTGAGAAATTTGCAAGACCCCAGGGCTCCTTTCTCTGTTACGCCACCCTATTTATTGAATTATTCTATAAATTAATATGTAGATATTGAGATTTAACAGGGTAATTGATTAAAATTGAAATGCAGTCTCATCAGAGTCGAAAGTACGAGAAAAAGCAATATTCGTTGAAATGTTGAAATGAGGCATTCGATCAACCGTTCATACCTTGTTACTTGGAAGGTTCCAAACTACTTTGGGCGGTATTATGAACGAAAATATTTGAGCACTGAGCTCAAACTTTAGTATTTCATGTTTTTTTAAGATAATTTCAACTCATTTCAAATGTTTTTAATTGTTGTTTTAAGTAAATATTTTATGAGCTGAGACTCTTCCAAACTGAAGGTATCTTGCAGTTGCGTAAGCTGTGTGTTAGTGTACTTATTGTCTAAAATCGCTTTATAAATAAGGCTGTAAGTTTATCTTTTGAACTAATTCCAAATATGTATCGTAGCCCTCATTTTAGAGTTGCCAAAAATTATAAATCCGACAAGAAATAGAAATGGGACAACAGTCAAAGATTATTTTCGAAGAGTAATACATACAAAACATAAAGAAACTAGTACATTGCGGTCATTGCCTCGACGGCAAATCGCAACAAAGATTTGCTTAGCAATCAAATGCCTTCAATGTGCCATTAAGCGACACACTCAAACCGGACTTGCTGAGGATAAATCGTGATCAGGATGTCTGGAATAAAACCGGATAATCAATATAAAGAAACTAGACGCAAATAGAATAAGTGAAAAACACAACGAAAGCCGAGATGAATGTGATATGAACGGTCAAATGCAGGCAAAGAGATACTGCACTATTTGGACTAGTGGCTGCTTGAAAGAATTTTCTCGGAACGCAAAACAAGTAGAAAACGAAAAGATTCAGCCAAAAGGCATAGAGATCGAACGAAAGACTATAGCGTATAGCTGGAGATCTGCTATATAACTCGATTCTTCAAAAAAGTGTTCAAATTACTTAAAATACCTCCTCTGTAGTACTAAAAAACGTATGACTAAATGGGTGACTTTACTAAAACTGAAGTTTTCGCCGAAGTCAATAAAAAGAATACAAATTCGATTCTACATTAATTCTTGCTAGCATTTATACATAAGTAGTTGGCAATGGGCCCTGAATTATACGGAACAATGAATTCAAGTTATGCGTTGGGCAGAAAACTTACCGCTTTCGTTTGACACAGCGCTGTAAAAATGATGTCATCAGACTGTATGTGTATGGTTACAGTGGAAGTGCATGGAGGCGGTTGTTTTAGAGTTTGAAGTTTTTTCTCTAGTGGAGTAGGAGATTTAACTTTTAATATTCGAAAAATGAACAAGAAGGCGTACGACAAGATATTTGAAGAGATCACAGTAGTTGGCGAAGGATTTTTATTTCAGAAGTACAACAACCTTAGACACACTTCCAGATTTCGTTAGAAATGCATGATCAGTAAGAAGACAAAAATCATTTAAAAAGTCACAGCATGGTCGCCGCAACCACCAGAGTGCAGAGTAGATAATACAGGGTCAACTTGTACCCTTTTTGCCTGAAACACCCGCAAAAAAATTTCTACCACAAATTGAAAATGGCGTCCTATTTTCTGATAAATAATGGAATAGTGGTGAGATTCTAAACGTTCATAGGAAAGTAAAAAAAAGGAAAATAATGTTAGTTCCTGCAACTTAAATGAATTTTTCTATATTCTAGGCTGTATGAAAATTAAAAATTTTCGATTTTCTTGCAACCAAAAACAAAAATTTTTTTTTACTTTTCAAACTCAACAGATTTTGTTCTCTGACCAAAGAATGGCGGGTGTGGTAAGCGTGGGTTCCCGGTTTGATTTAGCTTGTAGGCAAAATGGCAATACATTGCGGAAGTTGAATCTCTGGGTATAGTCTGTGCACCCTACTTTTGTATTATCGCGACTGTACAAATGATGGCAATAACGTTTCTGCCGGCTGCTACAACCGCAAAAACGCTTTGGTTTGAGAGAACCTTCAGTCTTTTTACATTTATTGGAATCAATATTTTCGCGTTAAGTTCCTAATGATAGTGTAAGTTTCATACAAATTCCTCGTACATTCAACATCACAACTCTTTTTGCATAAGAAAATTTATTTGGTGCCTAAATTTTTTCTTTTTTTTAAATGTGAATCGACTCAGACTTTTTGTCGACAGTGTAGAATGTAGATGAACTATTCAATCTAATTGACTGAACATTTGGAAGTATGCAGTGAATATTTTATTCCACCGATGCGTAGAGAATGTAGTCTTTTCATGAAACATAATATATTTGCACCTGAGACTATACAAGAATGAAATGTATGCTAGAAGTATGCAATGTAAAATGTTGTTACACCATGGCCCCAAACAGAATTGGGAGCGCCGAAAAGCCCCCCGATTGCACTTTGCAGTCTACTGATTAAAAGTTTCGTATCCTTTACTTCGATACATTTCCATAATTAACACAAGTTCCTTTTTCACTCTTCGTAAAACAAATTTCCCTTCTCCCGATACAACGCAACTGCACAACTTAATTATAAATTTTTCCATTTAAATTGCATCAAGTGGAGATTCACCTTCTGCTGGCGAGTGTCTATCCTCTTTATCTACTCAATAAATCACTTTACATCCCCAAAGATCTTTTTAGTTTGCCAAAGATTATTAATTATTCGCCAGCGCGAATATCGGGCTTTGGCTATCACTCTTCATGGCCGTATACTAACAATTCCATTTTTCAACTGTCAGCAGCGTTAAGTACCTACGATTGAGTGATTGAGCGACGACGACGACGACGACGGCGACGTTGGTAATGATGACGATACCCACTACAAACTACTATCATCTTTAAGTCCCTAAATCGTTTCAATATACTCCACCTCATATATAACTACAAACTAGTTTTACAGCTCCGCCAAAGAGCTTTTCAGTCAGCATTAGCTGCGGCTTACCTGCAAAAAATAATCTTGGCATCTCTTTAGTATCTTCATCAGGGCTAGTGCCATTAGCATTTGGTGGAATGACTGGTGCAGCGAGTAGATCATAATCAGAGCCAGATGAACCAACCGAGACGAAGCTGTAGGAGCCACGAGCCCAGGGATCAGCGCGCCATCTGAGAAAAATGGATAAAAAGAGTAGAAAAAAAAAGATTAAAAAAAAAAAAATTATTGTGAGAAATTGCAGTTTGGCCAGACTCAGAGCCAAGGAAAATGAGAGAAGTGATTGCGTTAACTTGTTTGTGTTGTTGATGGGTTTCCAACTGGTGCGAATCGATACTTTATTATTTCGCAGTGAACGGTAATAATACAAGGGTTTCAGTGAATAAATGCAATTGAGTGATAATGAAAGTAATTTGAAGAGATTTGACTTGTGGATGATGGCAAAAGGATAGCGAGCACCACAACAAAGAGGTGAGCCTTGAAACGGTTAATTTGAGTGGTTTCAATAAGAATTATCTCTACGCAAGGTTTTATCAGCAAGGCATTTTTGGTGGTTTTTTCTGCGACAGCTAGTTTGTTTCTACGTAAAAACCCTACTCTTGTTTCAGTAATTTTTTGTTTAAAGATAAATTAGTTATAGGCCCCGTTGTAATAGCTTGGTGTCGGGATGAAACTCTGAGGTGAGATAGTGTGGCATTAAGAACTTCTGACGCACTAAGTTAGCTTTTGCGGGTGATGTAATGCAATATTTTGGAGATTGGGGTGTACTTTTCGGGAAGGTTCTCTTGGTGGCGACGCGACGCCGACGGCATTCATAAGTTGTAACTGAGAGTACATGTCAATTGTGCATTTCATAACTCCTCCCGGTAACCACTGGGTACTGTTCTCATCCAACCCGAGGTGACATGCCAAACTGCGAGTTTTTACAAAAGAACGAAGGAAAAAAGAGCAACAACATTAAAGTTCTGGGAGTATCGACTGACTGCTCGAATCTTATGTGGAACATCACAGAGGACAAATTCGACTTACAGAACCAACGGTGGACTTCCGAAGTCAAGAGGCAGAAACTTCTGAATGAGCTACTCCGACATTCGTTAGAATTTTTCAATACCAAGACATGATACTGCAGTAGAGTGGATGAGCTCCTGGCAAACTAACTGCAGCCTTTCTGTCCCTGCAGCAGCTTACTTACACCAGAGTACATATTCGACTCTTTATGTCCGAGGGGATTCCAAAAGGGCTTGGCCATGCAATGCGGGGTTATGTTTGGGGTCCTTAAATTAAACAGCGTCGACTAACAATAAAGATTTCACCGTCTTCACGACTTTAGCAGAAGAAAAAAGGGACAAAGACCTTCAGGTACGTTCGCGGAAAGTAAGATCCCTTCAAGGGCTTTGTGTATCCGGAGAATCAGCAGAAGCCCTAGGCTACTGCGAAGCATATTTAATAGTCATTCAAGAAAAGCAATTGAACGGGCTGGACATAAAGAAGATAACATATCTACGACGGCAATTGCTACAGACAATAAAAACAACGCTTGTTCGGGCGCATCTTTAGAAGCATGATCGGTAATCATAGCTTCTATAACAAAACCTCCTAAAAAGCACAAAGTCTAATCGATTTTGCTTGCGGGGCTAAGTCTTGTTGTTAGCACACGCTTCCCGAAGCTTAAACTTCATGAAAGTACATGGCGATCCCCAGATCAATCAACAGAATTCACCATCTTGGGATCGACGCACGCAAACTCTTCCAGTGATATTATAGACCGAACTTTTCAAGGGGCCATGTTGACTCGTGGTTCGAGCTGTAGCGAAAGTACAAATAAGGATTCACTGTTCACGAATCGAGTGAAACAACGCTGTGAAGAAATATGACGGAAAGCTACAATCCCAAGAGATTGCTAGTGCCTTCTCCGATCGACTGTCCGTCGAACTATCCTTGACTAATATGCCGCCAGCATTAAACATTCACCCCTATCACGAAATCCATTCGGAGAAATCTCCGAATGAAAAATCACGATACGAATCCCGACAAAAAGCAATCACAAATTCCGAACGAATTCGAAAAAAGCATTGCCTGATAGAAAAAATGGTGTCCATTTTCGAAGTCAGCTGTCCTATGTCAAAATAAGTACTCGAAGCAATAGAAACAAAAATCCCTAAACTTAAAAAAAAATCCCTTAACTTTTCCCAAACACATTTCTTTACCGATTTTTATTTTCTAGTAAAAATTCATTTATTTGCACTTTTTGTGACTAAAATAAGCTAAAATAGATCTGCATCATTGATCAAATCTTAAATATTATATGAAATAAACAATTTAACTGTCGAATATAATCAAATATTTTCGTCATCAAGTTATAAATTCCCAAAAGAGGATTTTTGTGAAGTGGTCCCAGAGTACTTTCCAATCTGTCAAATACAAATTCATTCGCTTAACAAACCATTAAATAATTTGTGAAATCCAAGTTTTAGTTTGTTTACAGATAAAATTCAAGTGTTGTTTTGAGTGGTAATAGATAAAAAAGTAATTTAACAATCTTTAGACTACTACGAGTATTTACACTCCAAATCTGTCAATTTCGCTTAATTTGGACACGGGCAACAAAGACAGTCATTTGAAAAAATGTAATTTCTTTCGGAAAAATTTTATTCATTGATATGAGTTTATATAACCGATATTCTTTAAAGGTGAAAACAACAAACAAACAACAGGCTGTATGAAATGTTGTCCTGTAATCTAGACATAGCAAAGGATACGCTAAACGTCCAAAAGTTAACCTCTGGGAGGAAATAAAAACAGAGTTGAATCTACTTGGATTTCAATCAAAAGATGCAGGAATTTAGAGAAAAGTTATTTGGTAAACTGGAGTTATTTGTTGTTTTTTCTTAAGTAGAATTATATTTTGTAAATTTGTTTTATACAAATGTGTTTTTTTATACTTTAACAAATGGATTTTGCCTATGGCTCTGCGCTCTACGACAGAAGAAACTTGTCGTAGAAAAGGACGTCATTTTTCCGTTTCATTCGGAATTAGTTATACCAGATTCACGAATTTCGAAATTCGTTCCACTCCGAATGGATTATGTGATAGTAACATCGGGAAACGTAGACTTTTTTCGATTACGATGGAATCTGTGATAGGGGTGATTGAAGACCAGTATAATCAATGCCATCAGGTATTTTAAACCTCCAACAGAAAAAAATGCCATCAGAACCGCTGATTCTGAGGTTCTGGGTAGTGAAACCCAGAACCTCAAAATGAAAGGTTCGATGAAGAATGCAGGCATGCAAATGCAGCTAACAAAAAGCACGACATATGCAAAAGAGAACAAGGATAGCTTACCAGTACAACGAGATTTACAAGGAGAAAAGAAGAGAAGAACACAGAATTCTAAAGAAGAAAAAAAAAAACAGCATAAGGAACGCTCGTTTGAGGAAATTGAGAGATGCCATGACAGGAACGAGATTCGGAAGTTTTCAAAGGTCAAACGATCATGCCAAGGTAACAAACCCCGAACTCAAGTCTTCAAAGACCAGCAGGGAAACATAGTGATAGAATCACTACGGCGATGATGACTCTAATTCCGGTGTCGTCAACTTGGACGATGACAAAGAGTGACGTCCTCCCGAATTGAAAAAAGTTAAGCTTACCAAATCAAATAAGACTGCAGGAGCAGATGATACCGAACTCTTTAAGGCAGCATGAGATAAGTTGGAAAGGAGCATGCTGCATGCACTAGCTGATCTGCATGATTTGGTCGGAAGAAAGCTTGCCCGATAAATGAAACCTCAGAATTGAATGCCCGATTTTAAAAAAGGGAGCCTTTCACAATTCATTTATCTGCAGAGGAATAAGATTTCTTAGTGTCGCATATAAGACGCTGTGAATGTCTGAAGCCGCATGTCAATAACTTGAAAGGACTTTAGACCCGAAGAGTCCACAACCAATCAAATTTTAACATTACGGCAGACCTCGGAAAAACTCCGGGATTTCAAGGCCCCGTACGACAGAACTTATAAGAACGAGCTCTACAGAGACGTGTCTAGATTCAGCTTTCCTGCAGGAAGAAAGTACGCATGACTGGGACATGTAGAGCGGATGAACAATGACTCTTCCGCTCGCGGGGTTTTCAAAAACACATTATGGGGAAATCGCCGAAAGAGAAGACCCTATCTTAGGTGGCGAAGTCAAGCGGAAGAAGATCTCAATCGGCTTTGAGTGCAAAAGTAGCTAGCGCTCGCCCGAAACTTTTGGCGAAATATGTTGGTTAAGACCCAGGTTCACCCTAAACTGAAATGTAGCCTAAGTAAGTAAGGAAGTACTCAATATTTTGACAAAAAAAAATCTATTACATCGAAAAAGGTAGATTCTGAATGCAGCCTGCATTGTAACAATTCATAATAAGCGATATGAGTAAGGGTCAAGGAACTCCAACACAGATAGAACAAATGAGAAGCTTCATAAAACAAGCAAAAGTTTCATCCACTTTAGCGTTTGCGACTGCCAAAACTTAAAGAATAGCTAAAAAAGATATTTTCGCCACTGCTGAGAACAAAACCTCACCGGTCAAAAAGTTTTTGGGCCAATACATCGAATACATTACTGCCCAAGAGGAACTTGCAAGTAAAGGTTCATGTTTGAGTATCTCCATAGCCATGGTCGTCATGTATTACAGAGTCAACAGATCACAACAAAAACTCGTTGCTTTATTTAGCCCGATCAACGCAACCAAAAGAATTGACAAACAATTTCATATCGCAGTGTCGCACATGAGCAGCATTCGTATGGCTTTCATCTTAACGACTTCAGATGAATCGAATTGCGTGGTATGCAATCCCGTTTTCAGCAAAGATGGAGTAAAAACTACATCATCGCCCTCTCATGAAGTCTTATAATGCCTTATAATTCCTTTTAAAATACGTAAAGCACTTTCCTTCAAATGCGAGGAAACGAGAATCACAAAGTACCTCCTTTGCATTTAATGATCCGAAGCTCCTCTTAAACTACGGCTATTAAATTCCGGATCGTTGAATCCCAAATGAACTGCATATTGGAAAACATAACAACGAAATCAAGAAAAATTCAACTTTTACATCAATCACCTACTTACCTAGTAACCACAGTCTCCTTGGGTTGTGGCACAGAAGCATTACCGAAAATGCCCTTCAACACTGCAATGCACCGTCCCACTATAACGTCATCCGACACATTCTCCATAATCGCAGCTGATTGTCCTGCCACCAGAGCCAAAAGCACTGGTGATTGTGAAATGCTCCAGAATAAGAAGAGTTCTCCTGCGATGCAAAACCGAAATCAAAAAAGAAAAAGAAAAAAGAAAGAAAGAGATGAGAAGTGTATCCGAGCAAAATTCATCATTAATAAGGATTTGTGTCAATTGAAATTCTTCTCATTGCCACTGTGTCTCTCTCTCCCCACCTTCCTCCCTCTTTAGTGTGCCATAGCTGGAATCATTCATTTTGCTTCCGTTATCTCCAAATTGAATTTGAATTTGAAAATTCGATTTCCCAACTCTAACAAGAAAGAGAAAGAATTTTTCTCAATTTTCACCAGGATAAACGAAATGACATTAAGCTCCAAGAAAAAGAGTAGTGGATTTGCGTCCTTACGTAGCGTCGTCCCAAGAGGTTGGTCTGCGCTTGCAAGAATTAAAGAAATTATCCTCCTTACGCCCAAAGCACCATCGAAAATTAGTTAATTTAATTACAAACTATCAAATTAATGCAAATTAGAGACAGAGAGTCTCTTCGTTTGTCCATTGGACCGCAGTTCGAACTAAAATATAGAAAACCAACCGAAAGACAAAAGCGCCAACTCCCGTGCCAAAGACAAGAAGAATGTCAAAGAAAAGAATAGTTACGGATGACAATTTTATTATCCCTCCCTATCATCCGTACGAATGCAAAATTTAATTAAACGAATTAAACGCCAGTTCCGAGATCATTAATTGGACGCGACAAGAAGGAGGAATTCTTTTCCATACCAAAGGTATAAATGTGTCCAGGTACAGAGCGAAGCTCCAATGAATACTAACATTTTTATGACCACATTCATGAGACAAGTGTGTGTATATAGCTTGGCATGAATGAGGACAAAAAACAAAAATGACACAAGTTCAAGACTTGGTCGTAATTTTTTACGTTTTCAAATTGATTTTCACGTTTCCGCTGAATGGAAATTTAATTTGCTTCCAATTGCTGGATGCCCCAGCTCGAAAAGGTGGCAGGGACTATACCTATTCTAAAGGGATAAAGGCTACCAATGATTTTTTATCCCCAGGGATTACGGTTGAGATTCATGAAAGTGGCAAATTGTGTTTCTGGTTGAGAAATGTGACATTGAATGGTCAATTTTTCAGGATGAACCTTAAAACCAATTGCGGTATTTCGAAAGTTGAAAGGTAGGCGGCAAAATATCGGCTTTGGTTTGTAGAACGATTATTTGGGCATAGCCAAGTTTCTTTTGCCTCAAAGTATCTAAAGTTTGAACGGGCAATGGTTGCGAGATTACTTCGATTGTTTAAATTGACGGTCGAAAGGTACTTTTGAGCTCATTAAGGTTAGTAGATTAATGCTTTATGAAACCATCATGTGGAGTTCGTATAGATAGGTGAACACTTGTGAGTTTAGGGGTTTTAGGAACCTCGCATGGCTGTTTATCATTTCTTCTACAAACTAGAAGGGGAAGCTGAAGAGAGGAAATGAGTTAGGACAGTTAATATGATTCCTTTAAGGCAATTAGTGAAGCGTCTAGCTTTAACCTTATATCCAAGACAAATCCATTTGTAGGATCAGGACTCATTCAATATGACCTGAGATTACGCAAATAATGCAAGGGTGTATATTTTTGAAATTTATTTTTCAATTTCTATAAAACGCAAAGCTTACCGCATCGATAGGTGCTATGATTTCCATTACTAAATCTAAAAAAAGAGAACGTTGCACTTTGTTTAAAAAATAAGATGTATTGCAACTAAGGTTTTCTGTTTCTGTGGTAACAAAACCTTTTTGAGAAGGGTTATTGAAGCTCATTCGCAGTTTTGAACTTTGTGGGAACCGATAACTTAATAATAATAGTAGTTTATCCAAAATAATAATAATAACAATAACTATACTAAAAAAGTATATTAATAATAATTTTTCCGTTATAATAAACATCAGGAAACATAATACTAAATTTTATAGTACTTACCATCCTTCATAATAACAAAACATTCATAATACTTACCATCCTTCATAATATTTATAACGCAAATAATAACCAAACCTATAATAACTACCGTGACATACCCAATAATAAAATTTATACTAGTTAATACAACCTACATATAATTCACCCGAAAACCCATAAAAAGTAACCCTATAATAGAATATAATTACCTGCCTTTGCAATGATAAACATACATAATACTTACCCTTCCTTAATAACTAAACCCCAAAATAATACCCTTCACATAATATAAAACCTATAAAACTTACCATTAATCGTATACAAGTCAATATAACTCACCTTAATACCTAAAATACTTATTTAATAATAATAATATAGCTCATAATACTCACCTCTGTAAATAATAAAAAAACATAACATTTTTCCTAACATAATAATAAAACACATAATACTTACCATGATAATTATTTACAACATATAATACATACCATCAATAATAATAATAATTCACACATAACTTCCCGGACCCACCCTACTTGCTCTTTTGCACAAATGAATTATCCTATTGAAAAAACAATATGCATGGCCCTTTGGCCTTAGCAACAAGTGGCGAGCTTATCTCCACCCACATATCGAAAATTTCAAATGCGATGGGAGATTAGCCGCAACCAAGTCCGCTAACCAGATGGTGTGATCTTGTCATGTACTAACCAAACTGTACCGGCTATGTACATGTACAACGGTCGCGGTGGTACATGACAAGATCATCTTATCCATCACCGACGGTTAATCGAGACAGAAATTGTTAAGCTGTGACCGAGGTCAGTTGCAAGTAAAGGAAAAGAAGGAAGTAGAAAAATGTTTGAAGAATTGTTCGGCCGAATGTAGTATTCGCGGTGTTTTTTTTTCATGTTAAAGAAAAGTTTTTGGTACGTTTTGTGAAAACGAGTAAAATTTCGCGACAATGTGCAACCTAAGGAAAAACTAGAAAAAAACACAAAAAAAAAAAACAAGGAAAAAAAAAAAAATAAAAGAAAAAAAACAAACCCCATTCGTCTACGTTGTAGCCTAATATTCAACGCGATTCACTATTGGTTTTAAATAAGGTGTTAGGAGATGAAAAGAGGAAAAATTTGAATAGACTTTGTTTTAGTGAACAGTGTAGTCAAGACGACCCCTTTTGCAAGCATTTAGTGTTGATTTGTACATATACATTTTTATTCCTTCTATGTACACGGTGCTCTGCAAGTCTTTTCCGCATATCCCTCGGTGAGAAAACCCCTAGAACCAAAAAGTAACCAGAAAAAAAAAAAAGTAAAGAAAACAATTTGAAAGAAGTCTATTAACGTGAAATTTCCATCCTGTGACTGTTAGAAAAAAAAAAAAGACTTGAAATAAAATAATGTAGATAACAAAAAAAAAAGGAGAAAGCAGCGACATCATCATCATCCTCAGCCTCATCATTACCGTGATCATCCGCAGCAGAAGCAGTAGCAGCAGCAAAGTTTTTTTGTGAGAAAGAAAAGAAAAATCCAGTGGAAGATTTGTGTCCAAGTCTTTATCCCTCCGCCCCGTTTTATTTGCCCCCATACCTACCCCCTCTGACTTAACTGCGAGCCTCGTGTCAAACCCCCCCCCCCTTATTCCTCCTATCCGAGTGTGGTTATTCGTGTCGTGGTAAGGTAATATTAAGAAAAGAAAATTTTAAAATTTGTAAAGAATTACCGTGCGGAAACAAAGAAATATATTTATAAGGTTATTCGTAAAATGGCACTAGTGAAAATCAAAGTTGGCAAAGAATAAAAATATCTAGAGAAAGAGAAGGGTGCAACCATATTTATATATATAAAAAAAAAAAAAGGAAAGTTAAAAGGTGTTAAAAAAAAAAAGGAAAGTTAAAAAGTGATTGTGTAACGGATAACTCCCAAGTCCATAAAAAAAAAAAAAAAACTTAAATCTCTTTTGAAAAGTGTTTTCCAGGAATTTACCAAAGTGGTGCACTACCTTGGCAGTCGAAAAAAGGAGGAAAAATCTGAGTAAGTTATTTTATTTACATCAGTATTGAACATAAAATTTTATTTGTTTTTTTTTGTGGACAAAGGGTTGCCATCCAAGAAAAAAAAAAGAAAAATTAACTAAAGAAAAATTTAAAAAAAAAAAAAAAAAAAAAGGATTTTTTTTTTTTATAGTCTATTGGCTATACAATTGAAACGAGTTATCCACCTATTTCAAATAGTGTTGCCATCTGAAAAAAAAAAGAAAAAGGAAAAAAAATAAATACTTAAATAATAATAAATTGGAATTTTTATAAATTTTAACGTAGTTACCTAACTATATCAAATAGTGTTGCCATCTAAAAAAAAAAAAAGAAAAGGAAAAAAAAAATAAATACTTAAATAATAATAAATTGGAATTTTTATAAATTTTAACGTAGTTACCTACCTATATCAAATAGTGTTGCCATCTAAAAAAAAAAGAAAAGGAAAAAAAAATAAATACTTAAATAATAATAAATTGGAATTTTTATAAATTTTAACGTAGTTACCTACCTATATAAAATAGTGTTGCCACCTGGAAAAAAAAAGAATTCTAAATAGTAATAAATTGCAAATATTGTATGTAACGTAATTACCTGAAATGAACAGGGTTGCCGCCTGAGAAAAGAAAAAATGTGAGAATTATTTTTTTTGGATTAGGTAATAGTAGAATTACTTACTGTAATGAACAGGGTTGCCATCTTAGAGAAAAATAAGTTACAAAAACTTAATAAATGATAATTATAACGTGGTACAAAAAAAAAAAACTATTATTTTTTTTTTATTTTTTTGAATATCGGGAATTATAATGACCGGGTAAAGTAAAAAAGGAAACGAGGTGAAGGTGACCGATAGGAGGTAAGCTGATTTAAAGGAGTAAGGGTGAGTAAGGGGCTACTGCTGGATTAGGAGGTCGCAGTAGCCATGGTGGTATCCCAGGGATACGAAGGGTGGGCAAAACCTCCGAGGGTCTATTCCATCTTAGACCCTCCCCACTGGGTAAATTGCGCAGGGACATTTGGGTCGCCAGTTTTTTTTTTTGTGTACGGCATGTTTTTTTTTGGTAACAATGTTCTGTGCTGTGGTTGCAAGAACCCCCCCCGCGACGAGCTAGCCTTTGGCTTTTGCAAGCATGCCAGCGGCCACAGCCTGAACACCCCTCTTGCTTCTGCTGCCCGGACCAGCCTCATATGCCTGTACATATGGGGTTGTAAGGGTGGTCTACTAGGAGTGAGAGGGGCTGAACACCGGTTCCGTTACAGGTGGCGCCCAACGTGGGGCCCGATTTGTCCAACCCTCGGAATGTCATTTTTGGAAGGGTTTTTGCCTAGCGTTTACGTGGTGTAAGCGGTTTGAGTTCGGGTCTTTTGAAGGTCTTCCAGCAAC
This sequence comes from Melanostoma mellinum, assembly GCA_914767635.1. Taxonomy (NCBI): domain Eukaryota; kingdom Metazoa; phylum Arthropoda; class Insecta; order Diptera; family Syrphidae; genus Melanostoma; species Melanostoma mellinum. The sequence continues at coordinate 258,495,233 of OU612058.1, forward strand.
CTTAAACTTTTAACTTAAACATTTTTTTTGTTACTTTTGTCCTGTTGCGGTAGGAACATCCGCTAAATTGGGGTAATTTCCTCCAGATTAGGCAGTTGTGTTCCCTACAGCAGCAGAAATCCGAAACCTTTTCACATTCAGATTTTCAAATCCTAAGTTTTGCGATATTTTTTTTTGTCCGGCTGTCAGTTGTTTGAAAACACGTTTGTTGAAATTTTTTTGCTGAAAGATTGCTCTAGCTGTGGTTAGGATGCTTGACTGTCACCTGGCGGCAGAAGCCAAGTGGTCAAAGCAGGCACTAACCCGGCTATTCAAAGACCTTCAAAGACCGGGATAAGACATTGCGGAAACCAGTAGTCGCGGGGTTGACTGCGCAATTTCTTAGTGGGTATAGTGCTCATACCTGCTCCTTTGCGATCGGTGATTCTTCTGCGTCATCTTCACCTCCTCCATATGCAAAGTATTGGTTCATTTATTCAGGATAGTAAGTTTGAAATTTTAAGGAACTTTTAATATTTTTTTATTTATATTTTATATTTTTATTTTTTTTTTATTCTTTGATTTTTATTGATTATTTTTTTTTAAATTTGGATTTTTCTGATTTTTAGCAATTTAAATTTTTTTTTATATAATTATATATATATTTTTTTTTTTTTTCTTCTGTTATTATTTTTTTTACTTACCGTGAAATTTAAAAAAAAAAAAAAAAAAAAAAAAAAAAAAAAAAAACCCGAAAACCTATATAAAGAAAGAATTTTTTTTGAATAAATAACAAGAGTTGAATCATACGTATATATACCCTATTCCTATTTAACCAAATCCCTATAATCCCCCCCCCCCCACCTATCCAGCAACCACCCCACGGCTTATCACTGTTCGCTTGACGGTTTATTGTTTTTTTTTTAATATGCCTGGACTACGAGGTCGTAGCAAAACCAGAACTTCGGTTCGCAAGCGGGTCCTTCGGTCGCATTTGTTCGCCGATTCTTATTCCGAGCTCAACGCTCAAGAAAGCGAGCAATCGAGCAGACCAGATCGCCCTTCTTTAGAAGATACTTTTGCGGAGGGGGCCGCCTCTCTACGTGCACAGGCTGATATGCGAGCTTCCACTAGTGGACAGCCTCCTCAGGCTACTCCCCGTGCTTCTGTAAGTGGAACCTCGGAAGCCCTTACTGGGTACATTCAGGAGGTAGTACATGCAGCAGTTGGAGCAAACAGAGCTGCAGACCTACGTTTCTTTACCGGAGAAATGGAGCGATCCAGAGCTAGTTTGCGGGACGAATTGGCAACCATTATTCGGGATACTTTGGCTTCGGCACCTACTCCTGAAATTAGGACACAACCCCGGGTGCCCAGTCACGCATCAAACCAGCCTATCCTTGCTGCTCGAGATTCTCAACCCGTTGCTCCCGGTAGGAGGACACCACCTAGAAACCCATCCCCTTCGAGAAACCGGTTCTTACTACGACACCAGTCACCACCATGGCACCAGTCACCACCACGGCATCAGACACCACCTCGACGTCAGTCACCCCTTCGGCGAAATACGGCTGCCGATACGTCTAACATGGATGAATTTCTACGGCAGCTCCATAACCTCTCCTTGAGCGATCCAATCAACGCCTCGCAGTCTGCACCTCGCTTTTCGGGAATTACGCACAGCCACAGGGTGCTATATTTCCACAAATGGGGCCTGAAGTATAACCCCAAGAAGATGTCGGTGGAACAGTTCCTGTTCAGATTGGAGCGTTTAAGGATGAGTTACGGAGCAACCTGGGATGAGGTGGTGATCAATTTCCACCATTTCATTGAGGGATCAGCGGAAACCTGGTTTTGGGTCTACCTCAAGGCGAACCCAGAAGTGACCTGGCCAGCACTCAAAAGCGCTTTAATTGAGCAATTTCGTGGTTTGGAGACTGACTCGGAGCTCTCCAGGATGCTCTTTGATAGACACCAAGGTCACAGCGAAACCTTCGACGACTTTTACTCCGATCTCCAGAAGCTGAATGGGCGATTGCGGATTCCCAAGTCTGACGCAGATGTCATTGAACTGCTGAAAAACAATGTGCGCAGAGAGATGGGAATGCTGCTAATAACCTTCCATACCAACAACCTGGCGGAGATGGTTCATGCATGTCGGAAGGTAGAAAAATATTTGGTTGACCGAGAGGTGCAGAAAACCCGAGTTGGACCGACTCCTTACCCGAGGAAATCTGGTGTGGCGGAGCTGGTTGCTGAGGTTTCGAGGGAAGAAGGTGAACCTGTACCCGAGCTGGAGGCGTTCCAGGCGAGACGAGACAGAGATACTCGAAATTACAATTGCTGGAATTGTAAGGGTAAGGGTCACTCGTTTTTCGAATGCCCTGACCCACAGAGGTCTCTGTTCTGCTTCCGATGCGGGATGGAGAACACCACCTCGCCCCAATGTCCACGTTGCTCGGGAAACGATACAAGGAGCAGTTTACGAACCCGGGGGAACTGCTCACTAGAGAAGAACCCGGACACGCTTTAATCCTTCCCATACCCCTTCCTAGATCCCGATCCATTCCTAATCTCTCAAAACCTATCCCGTTCCCAAACCCCGCTTCAATCCCAACCCCATCCCCTTCCCCCATTCCCGCTGTTCGGATACTCACACGGCCCAAGTCTAATGACGAGGATCCAAAGGATACTCCAAAACGAGACGCAAAAAAAGTGCCCATCAAGAGCTTGCACGAGAGAATCCAAAATTATATAGAAGTCCGCAAACGTATTTTTGGAAGCCAGCATACTGTAGTATCGGACAAAATCGCGAAGTTGAGGAAGAAGTTTAAGGACAAGAAGAAGGCGCATCAAGCTATCGAAGCCACAACCCTGTACTGCTCGGATGATCCACGACCGTACGCAACTGTCCACATCTTTGGCGAACCTCTCCAAGGCCTCTTGGATAGCGGGGCCAGTATCAGTTGCCTGGGCGTAGATGGATTGGACTTCCTTCGGAAACATGGCCAGAGCTGGAGCCAACTCTCGACCGGTGTGAAGACAGCTGATGGGAAACATCAAGCCATAGTAGGCAAAATCTATGCCGATGTTTCCTACAAAGGGACGACGAAAAAAATCCCCCTGTACCTTGTCCCAACGTTACAACAAAGACTTTACCTCGGAATTGACTTCTGGCGGGAATTTGATGTCGCGCCTCATTTGATATCAGAATTATCTCCACTTCCCAATATTGACGATCCGAACGCTCACGTACTAACTCAGCAAGAATCCAGATGTCTGAAGGATGCCATTAGCTTGTTTCCGTCCTCTGACGTACAAGGCTTAGGAAAGACAACGCTGGAGGTACACACCATCGACACAGGGGATGCTGAGCCCATTAAGCAGCGTCATTACCCGATTTCTCCCGCGGTGCAGAAACTTCTTTATGAGGAACTGGATCGCATGCTTAAGCTTGGTGTCATAGAAGAGAGCACTAGTGCGTGGAGCTCTCCCGTAGTTCTTGTTCGCAAGCCCGGGAAGAATCGCTTGTGTCTCGACTATAGGAAAGTTAACGCGAAAACCAAGAAAGATGCGTATCCCCTTTCTCATATTGGAGGATTGCTATCGCGTCTTTCCGATACACGGTTCATTTCGAGCGTGGATCTGAAGGATGCGTTTTGGCAGATCCCGTTGGAGAAAGAATCTCGGGAAAAGACAGCGTTTACTGTGCCCGGTATGCCTCTGCTTCAGTTCACGGTAATGCCCTTTGGCCTCTGCAATGCGCCTCAACGCATGGTAAGATTAATGGACAAAGTGGTGCCGCATCAACTGAGAGAGAAAATCTTTCCGTATCTGGACGATTTGCTGGTAGTGTCAAGTACGTTCGAGGAGCATGTTGAGTCGTTGAAGATTCTTGCCGGTCGACTGAGGGAAGCAGGCTTGACGATAAATGTCCAGAAGTCAAAATTCTGTTTTAAGGAGTTAAAGTATTTGGGGTATATCGTTGGTGACGGCTGTTTGAAGACTGATCCGGAGAAGGTGACAGCAATAGCTGATTTTCCTGTACCGACTTCCGCGAAGCAGGTTCGCCGATTCTTGGGTATGGCTGGATGGTATCGCAGATTTGTAAGAGATTTTTCCTCTTTATCGAGTTCGTTGACGGATACTCTAAAAAAGGGAAAAAAATTTGAGTTTTCCAACGAAGCGCTGGAAGCCTTCAATAACTTGAAACTGGCGTTAACATCTGCCCCTTTACTGGTGAACCCAGACTTTAGTAGGGAGTTCTTAATTCTCTGCGACGCCTCCAACACGGGAATCGGCTGTGTACTGTGCCAGCAGGATGACGAGGGAAACGAAAGGCCAATTTTCTATCACTCGCAGAAACTCAACTCGGCCCAGCGAAATTATAATGTGACCGAGCGAGAATGTCTGGCTGCTGTCATGGGAGTACATAAGTTTCGCGCCTATGTCGAAGGACACCCATTCAGAATAGTGACGGATCACGCGAGCTTGAAGTGGTTGATGAGCCAGAAGGATCTTAGTGGCCGACTAGCTAGATGGAGCCTAAAACTTCAAGGGTTTGACTTCACCATCGAACATCGCAAAGGATCTCAGAATGTTGTGCCGGATGCACTCTCTCGAGTTCATGGAGTAGACTCTCTGGGTTGTGATGTTCCAGTGGTGAAGGATACCGGGGATGTGTTGCACATTGATCTTGAGGACCCCAGCTTTCAATCTGCGGAATACCGCAAGATCATAGACAGCATCCGAGACCAAAAAGATAAGCTACCTGACCTTCAAGTGTCGGAAAATTTCGTCTACAAGAAGGTCAAACATTGCACAGGTAATCAAATTGAAGATGACCAAGTATGGAAGCTTTGGGTTCCTGAACAGCTGACCGAGCGTTTGATCTCGCTTGCCCATCAACCACCTCGAGCTTCGCATGGGGGAATTGCGAAGACCTTGTTCCGACTGCAGAAACTCTACTATTGGCCTAACATGGCAGCTCAAGTCAAGACATTCTTAGGAGGATGTGAGATCTGTAAAACTTCGAAAGCACCTAACGCAACCCTTAGGCCTCCTATGGGTAAAGCATTCGGAGCAGACAGGCCCTTTCAGATGCTCTACATCGACTTCCTAGGTCCGTATCCCCGCTCGCGAGACGGGAACACACACATTGTGATAGCGCTGGACCAGTTGACGAAGTTTGTGATGGTAAAGGCTATTCGTAAGGCCACGACCGAGGTTGTGCTAAAATTCTTGGAAAAACAGGTGTTCTTCATCTTTGGCATGCCCGAAACTATCCTGTCGGATAACGGCAAACAGTTTGTGAGCCGCGACTTCGCAAAGCGTATGGGTACATATGGTATTACCCATGTGAGGACGGCGTTCTATTCCCCGCAAGCTAACGCGAGCGAACGCGTCAACCGCTCGATACTTGCAGCCATTCGATCATACATTGATCCTGATCAGAGGAATTGGGACGCCAACCTGCAATCAATAGCCAGTGCCCTGCGAACCACCATCCATTCCGCTATACATATGTCGCCGTGCGAGGCTCTTTTTGGGCAACAATGTATAGAACACGGTGCCGATTACCGAGTCCTCCGCAAACTCAATGCCTTAAACAACGCGAACCTCAACGTCATCTCAAAAGCTTCGCAAATGAACATTCTTCATGCCCATATAAAGAACTCCCTGGTTGACGCGCATACGCGCTACGAAAACGAGTACAACACACGAAGTAAAGATACGAAGTACAAGGTAGGAGATATTGTCTTTCGACGAAACTTCGCTCTTAGTGACGCAACCAAACGCTTCAGTGCGAAGCTAAGCCCGAAATTTATCAAATTGCGAATATCCAAACAGATAGGCAACAATCTATATGAACTAGAAGATTTTAATAGTAAAAGGGTAGGGGTATACCATGCCAAGGACATAAGGAGGTAATCTTCCTTTAATAGCCCGGCTACCAGTCTGCGCATGAGACTCTCAAAAAAAAAAAAAAAAAAAAAAAAAATAGAGAAAAAAAAAAAAAAACTTCAGCTGTTCTTTTCTTCTCCTTTGCACTTCGGCAGGCCTTGTGGAAAGGACAAGTTTTGTGGGAACCGATAACTTAATAATAATAGTAGTTTATCCAAAATAATAATAATAACAATAACTATACTAAAAAAGTATATTAATAATAATTTTTCCGTTATAATAAACATCAGGAAACATAATACTAAATTTTATAGTACTTACCATCCTTCATAATAACAAAACATTCATAATACTTACCATCCTTCATAATATTTATAACGCAAATAATAACCAAACCTATAATAACTACCGTGACATACCCAATAATAAAATTTATACTAGTTAATACAACCTACATATAATTCACCCGAAAACCCATAAAAAGTAACCCTATAATAGAATATAATTACCTGCCTTTGCAATGATAAACATACATAATACTTACCCTTCCTTAATAACTAAACCCCAAAATAATACCCTTCACATAATATAAAACCTATAAAACTTACCATTAATCGTATACAAGTCAATATAACTCACCTTAATACCTAAAATACTTATTTAATAATAATAATATAGCTCATAATACTCACCTCTGTAAATAATAAAAAAACATAACATTTTTCCTAACATAATAATAAAACACATAATACTTACCATGATAATTATTTACAACATATAATACATACCATCAATAATAATAATAATTCACACATAACTTCCCGGACCCACCCTACTTGCTCTTTTGCACAAATGAATTATCCTATTGAAAAAACAATATGCATGGCCCTTTGGCCTTAGCAACAAGTGGCGAGCTTATCTCCACCCACATATCGAAAATTTCAAATGCGATGGGAGATTAGCCGCAACCAAGTCCGCTAACCAGATGGTGTGATCTTGTCATGTACTAACCAAACTGTACCGGCTATGTACATGTACAACGGTCGCGGTGGTACATGACAAGATCATCTTATCCATCACCGACGGTTAATCGAGACAGAAATTGTTAAGCTGTGACCGAGGTCAGTTGCAAGTAAAGGAAAAGAAGGAAGTAGAAAAATGTTTGAAGAATTGTTCGGCCGAATGTAGTATTCGCGGTGTTTTTTTTTCATGTTAAAGAAAAGTTTTTGGTACGTTTTGTGAAAACGAGTAAAATTTCGCGACAATGTGCAACCTAAGGAAAAACTAGAAAAAAACACAAAAAAAAAAAACAAGGAAAAAAAAAAAAATAAAAGAAAAAAAACAAACCCCATTCGTCTACGTTGTAGCCTAATATTCAACGCGATTCACTATTGGTTTTAAATAAGGTGTTAGGAGATGAAAAGAGGAAAAATTTGAATAGACTTTGTTTTAGTGAACAGTGTAGTCAAGACGACCCCTTTTGCAAGCATTTAGTGTTGATTTGTACATATACATTTTTATTCCTTCTATGTACACGGTGCTCTGCAAGTCTTTTCCGCATATCCCTCGGTGAGAAAACCCCTAGAACCAAAAAGTAACCAGAAAAAAAAAAAAGTAAAGAAAACAATTTGAAAGAAGTCTATTAACGTGAAATTTCCATCCTGTGACTGTTAGAAAAAAAAAAAAGACTTGAAATAAAATAATGTAGATAACAAAAAAAAAAGGAGAAAGCAGCGACATCATCATCATCCTCAGCCTCATCATTACCGTGATCATCCGCAGCAGAAGCAGTAGCAGCAGCAAAGTTTTTTTGTGAGAAAGAAAAGAAAAATCCAGTGGAAGATTTGTGTCCAAGTCTTTATCCCTCCGCCCCGTTTTATTTGCCCCCATACCTACCCCCTCTGACTTAACTGCGAGCCTCGTGTCAAACCCCCCCCCCCTTATTCCTCCTATCCGAGTGTGGTTATTCGTGTCGTGGTAAGGTAATATTAAGAAAAGAAAATTTTAAAATTTGTAAAGAATTACCGTGCGGAAACAAAGAAATATATTTATAAGGTTATTCGTAAAATGGCACTAGTGAAAATCAAAGTTGGCAAAGAATAAAAATATCTAGAGAAAGAGAAGGGTGCAACCATATTTATATATATAAAAAAAAAAAAAGGAAAGTTAAAAGGTGTTAAAAAAAAAAAGGAAAGTTAAAAAGTGATTGTGTAACGGATAACTCCCAAGTCCATAAAAAAAAAAAAAAAACTTAAATCTCTTTTGAAAAGTGTTTTCCAGGAATTTACCAAAGTGGTGCACTACCTTGGCAGTCGAAAAAAGGAGGAAAAATCTGAGTAAGTTATTTTATTTACATCAGTATTGAACATAAAATTTTATTTGTTTTTTTTTGTGGACAAAGGGTTGCCATCCAAGAAAAAAAAAAGAAAAATTAACTAAAGAAAAATTTAAAAAAAAAAAAAAAAAAAAGGATTTTTTTTTTTTATAGTCTATTGGCTATACAATTGAAACGAGTTATCCACCTATTTCAAATAGTGTTGCCATCTGAAAAAAAAAAGAAAAAGGAAAAAAAATAAATACTTAAATAATAATAAATTGGAATTTTTATAAATTTTAACGTAGTTACCTAACTATATCAAATAGTGTTGCCATCTAAAAAAAAAAAAGAAAAGGAAAAAAAAAATAAATACTTAAATAATAATAAATTGGAATTTTTATAAATTTTAACGTAGTTACCTACCTATATCAAATAGTGTTGCCATCTAAAAAAAAAAGAAAAGGAAAAAAAAATAAATACTTAAATAATAATAAATTGGAATTTTTATAAATTTTAACGTAGTTACCTACCTATATAAAATAGTGTTGCCACCTGGAAAAAAAAAGAATTCTAAATAGTAATAAATTGCAAATATTGTATGTAACGTAATTACCTGAAATGAACAGGGTTGCCGCCTGAGAAAAGAAAAAATGTGAGAATTATTTTTTTTGGATTAGGTAATAGTAGAATTACTTACTGTAATGAACAGGGTTGCCATCTTAGAGAAAAATAAGTTACAAAAACTTAATAAATGATAATTATAACGTGGTACAAAAAAAAAAAACTATTATTTTTTTTTTATTTTTTTGAATATCGGGAATTATAATGACCGGGTAAAGTAAAAAAGGAAACGAGGTGAAGGTGACCGATAGGAGGTAAGCTGATTTAAAGGAGTAAGGGTGAGTAAGGGGCTACTGCTGGATTAGGAGGTCGCAGTAGCCATGGTGGTATCCCAGGGATACGAAGGGTGGGCAAAACCTCCGAGGGTCTATTCCATCTTAGACCCTCCCCACTGGGTAAATTGCGCAGGGACATTTGGGTCGCCAGTTTTTTTTTTTGTGTACGGCATGTTTTTTTTTGGTAACAATGTTCTGTGCTGTGGTTGCAAGAACCCCCCCCGCGACGAGCTAGCCTTTGGCTTTTGCAAGCATGCCAGCGGCCACAGCCTGAACACCCCTCTTGCTTCTGCTGCCCGGACCAGCCTCATATGCCTGTACATATGGGGTTGTAAGGGTGGTCTACTAGGAGTGAGAGGGGCTGAACACCGGTTCCGTTACAACTTGAACAAGGAAGGAGCGGCTATCTTCAAAATAGCTGGTCAGAGAAAGACAAATGCTCAAAAGATTTGGTTTGTGAAGTTAACGAGTGATGTTCGAGGACATCCTCTTCTCATTGCCATCAAAATTTTGCATACGAGGCGAATTGCTAAACAATCAGTACCCTCGAAAACACTTTCCCAAAGCTTTTCATGGCAGTGAAATTACTGTGGGAAGACTTGCCAATTTCTCGCGAAAGGCAATACCCGTAGAAAAACACTTTTGCTTCTGTTGGGATCCAAACCATAAATAGGCAAGCATTCTAACCATCACGCCACGGGTACCACAGAGGCAGATAAGAATTCCAAAGCTAGGAAAACTGCTCGTGCAGTTTCTTTGTTTTGGAAAGAAAATGAGGAACACCGGGCTTAGATGGCTCACGGTTCTCATTTTCAATTTTAAAGGATATGATTGTCTGCCTAAGCGATTGAGAAAAATTTGCCTTCTAACAATGTAGAAAGGAAGGGAGATGCACGAATCACCCCTCATTCAAGCTGATGTCGAAGATAGACAACATTGAAGATAGCTGAGCGGGTTATGGATAGCCGACTTCGTCAGCAACAGATGAAAAGCCAAGCAAAAGTATCCTAATATGGCAATGATTTCTTAGGCTATGTTGAGCTAGTTGACTACAAAAACGCATTCGACCGACAGAAGTATTAAAAGTAAGATCTTCAGTTTGAGCTACCAAGTCACAGATGGGGTACCAAAAGGAAGCATCTTAAGACCTCTACTCTTTATTAAATGAAACAAGCTAGCACAACAGAGCTCGGGAAGAAACTAGGCTCAGTTCATATCTCTAACTCTAAATTGAAAACATCTGCATTTTTTTACTACTGATAGTTCTGATGATCATCAGATTGATTTAAAACTTCGACAACAAGGATATTCCCTTAGAAAGGACGTAAATGCTAATCAGCATTGGTCTAGCTGAACATGCCAACTCAAATGTTCTTGTAAAGGCACAATATAAGTTAAGAACTACATCTTCCACTTTCTGCTTGTTGATAGTTTGGGTAAAAATTTGACAAAATTATCGAGTTCATCTTTGAGAAGTATTTAATTGATTTTTTTGGAATTTCTTGTTACTAAGGATAGGAACCTCATTCGTTGCATGGAATTGTAGTCCGATAGTGAAAACACATCTCTAACGCATATCTGTTAGCTATCAATAAGATCCTAGTAAATCTACGGTCGTGTGGTTGAACGCTGAACTACAGAAACTTCACAGGAAAACTAGAAATCTCCTGAATAGGTCACTCAAGATCAAATAAGCGGAACCTTTACCGTTCCAAACACAATGCGAATATCAAAGAATACCTATAACGAAAAACTCTATGTAAGGATTGAAACACTTGAAGAAACTAGCTGATTCATTACCACCAATAAAATGTGCAATGTAAAGACTGAAACCACTCAGAAAAACAAACAGTTGCTACACTGAGTCAAAAGCAGAGACACTCAGTCCTATGCTGGAAACATTTTCCAGAAAACCAGGTATCGACCGGACCACAACAATATATTTCAAGTGAATTCGAAAAATCCACTTGACGAAGCTGGTACATGGCATTGACCACCGTTAATTACTACCGACGACGCCATGAAGAATACTGTGGCATTTTTAAGATTCCTGGCACTGATTGTACTTACCCAGAAATAAATATTTTCAACGGTATCCCTCGAACTGCTTAACAGAGTCAAACAAACGAAAATTGACATCCAATATTATTCAATAGCCAAGAGCTTTAGACTCATCAGCTTCACCTCCTTCCAGCTTTCTACGTCATAGGTTAAATCTCACTATGTCTCAAATGCAATATGCTTACCAAGGCAGAAATTCTTGTCACAGACCGCACTTCGATATCTTGAAGACGTGATTGAATGAGCTCTTGACAAGAAAAGTTTTGAGGTGGGCGTTTTTATCGACAAAGACGGGTACTTTTGACAGTACTAACATTTGCAACGCTGCAAGAGATAGTGTTGACGAATCATTAGTCTTGTGGATTAAAGCAATTTCTGTGGTGCATGCTGATCGACTCTCTTCTTGAAATGAGAACGTCAACGAGCTCTGGGTTGGATCCAACCTCCATGATGTTTGCTACAGACCACTATGATTACACACTAAACATGATTTGTACCTGGTGTGGTAGAAACGGTAAATCCTCTTAACCGAAGTTGTCCTCATTACAAGACCCAGAAAATTGACCGGTTTGACCCAACTGACACTTGAAGTTGTCAAACGAAGTCAAACATATTAGATTAATCCTAGAAACAAACTTATTGGTCCAAACAAGCCAAGTTGAAAACTGCACTGTAAGTTATCAGCAAATGTAAGGGAGCCTTTGACAAGACATTTCGAAAAGAGTCCTTTAGATTTCCTCTGCTATCATAAGACAAAGCATCTCCTATGCGTCAGTTGCTTGGTGGAGTAAGCTCTCACGCAAAAACATTTTTGCCTCGGTCTTCAAATTTCAAAAACCAATATATCTCGGCTGTACTTGAGCCTTCCCCAGCACTTCAGGGGCTATTCTCGGTGCACTATTGAATCCTCCTCCCGTTGATACCTAAATCATAGGGTGTACCCTCAAGACCGTTTCTCGTTTCATTGGCTATAATCACGGAAGGTTCCAAGACAGATGATGGATCTGGCGCAAGTGTCTTTGTGGAGAGCAATGCAATACGACTACACACCTCATTAGGTACATACAGAGGGTCATTCCGTAACTTTTAAGACGATTATCGTTCAATCGTCTATCGTAGATTGCGTCGTCAAAAGATTGTTTCATGTAATCTTCCTTTCCTTTTCCTTGGTGGAAGGCTACTTTACTATCTTAAATATTTTGGCAACTTTTCAGGGTCTTAAACACGATTACTGCCTTTAACGATTTAATGCCTTTAGCTCTTAAACGTTACACAGAATCTGGCTCTTGATGTTTTTTTCTAAGCGGAGACGTTTGATATTCAAATGGCTGTGATCTAGGTTACGAAGAGTGGCTGGATGGAGACGAAAATAAAAACATAAGGCTGCGTAGCGGTCAACCGCACTCAGCTATTGCACCACTAATGACTTGCGCATTTAAAAGCCAACTTTCGAAAACCCATGAGACAGGCGGTTTTGATTAGTTAAGGAGTTCACAAATATTAGCAACACTGTGGAAATCGTAATACTTGGTTTTTCTTCGAATTACGAAACTTCGATACCTACTTACATCTCCGAAACACTAAAATATTTGTGTTCTTTTCTAATTCTAAGAGGAGCAATAACATCTAACAAACGAACCTGCTTCTGCTACATTTCACCACCACAAAAGTTCCTTATACAATTAAATGTAATTAACAATTAGCGCAGATCATTGGTCCCCCTATATAAATTCTCATTTCACCCTGTCTATCGTCACACCCGCAGCAGCAGCAGCACAATCTTTCACAAACATTATAATCAATCACCAATTAGCTTTTAAAATTATATCAAGCCATATCATCTCAATGAAAGTAACTAAACTGACAGCTCTTCCTCTTCTTCTTCTTCAATTCGATTAGTTTCCAAACTTAAACTAATCTTCATCGAATCTTTATGTTCGATTTGCTTCATCAGAAACCACGAATTTTCCCCCGAAAATGGCATCAGTGGCTCACTTAGTTTTCTAGTTTATTGTTGCCGCAAATTGTTTTTCAGTTTTACTTTGTGTAGCTCATACTAAAGGACCTGAGAGTACCCATAGTAGAGTGCACCCTTTGCAATTTGAATTCAAAAGAGGATACCTTTCATTTTTTATCAATATGCCCAGTTTATAAAGAACTTAGAATCCTCTACTTTGGGAAACCTACTCTAACTATGGAGCAAACTTTGACAATTTTAAATGGTGAAAATTGGAAAAATCTATGTAATTATCTTGAAAAATCAATCCGTTACAGAGAAATGATTATAACAGAATTTTCTTAATACTTAAATTATGAACGGTACAATTATATATCATGATTTTGTAATTACTATCATATATTTTTGTTGTATATTATTTATTATTATATTATTATTTTTAATAATTGAAATTTTGTTTTAACTAAACTAAAAGTCTTCAAATTACGCTTAACTTTTAATGGGTTCAAATACCCTTTATTTTTGTTTTAGCCAAACTAAAAGCCCTTCAATTTTTTAATCTTGAATCAATTTTTTACTCAACTTAATTTTGTTTTTTGTCAAACTAAAAGCTGTTAATTCTTTTGTCAAAAAAAAAAGTTATGTATTAACTATTAAGTAATTTATTTTTGTTTTAGCTAAACTGAAAGCCCTATTTACAACTTTATATAATTTTTGCAATTGTTCATTTACATTTTGTTAAATAGCATACATTTTCCTTGAAAAAATTTGAAAACACATAGTCAATCTGGCAGACGGCATTGCCCCGCCAAAACACTTTTATTACCAAATCTATATGCAAATCAAATGTAACCGAAATATTGTATGTAACAATTTTAAGTAATAAAAATCATCTATCTATCTATCTATCTAGTAGAGTGTATCTCGTTCAATATCAAGTTTATTAAAGGGAGTCGCAGGAAACTGCATCGATTTCTAATTTCAGATACGAAGTATCAGGAATCACAATTCACAACGTGCTGCCGCTGCTGCTGCATACTGAGAGATAGACAAACTGGCAACTCAATGATGAGAATGTGGGCTCTATTACTGCCCTTTTGTCACACACACACATACAAATTCATACATACTACCAACAACAGCAGGAGTCGCTTACAGTAAATTTTGTATATTTTTTTTTCTTCTTCTTCATTTTTACTTTTTAAATAGCCTGGCAGCAAGTGCCAAGATAAATTACAATTTTATGGGAATTTTGTCGATAAAAAGTCCCTGGATGTGCGGTGAACGTGAAGCAGGAGTTTGACTTGGAGAGGGTAAAGCGGAATATGTTTCGGTGGGAGAGAAACACACCCTGGAATCTGTATCACCTCAGAGCAAGAGTAAACACGTGATGTTGCTGATGAGATGTGTGTAGTTTTCAATTGACAGTGGCTCCGATCAGGGGCTTATTTTGGTAATTAGATGTTCTCCAAAGGAATAGGCTTCGGGATGTTGAATGAGGAAAATTTTTTTCACGCAATGGTTTTTTTCCACTCTTATTCTGAATGGCCGAGCGAGTTTTTCGTTCGCCTTAAATTGAGAAAATTCAAAAGTAGTAGTAGTAATATTGACTTTATTAAGCAATATTTATAAAATTGATTACAATTATAATTATTTTTGGATGTCACTAATTACAGCATTGGCTTTTGCTGTCAGCCAGAAAAGAAAGTTAAAAATATGATTTGCAAAGCTTTATATAAAATCAAAAAAGAAGATTTATTCAGATTGTTAAATTTGATATTGTGAATTCTGTTTGTAATTTTGTTGTTGCTTCGAATGCTTGGTTCGTTATTTGGCTTCGGTAGCTTAAAGCTGAGCAGTCCAGTTCAGTCGATTTAGGATTTCTTTGTCTTCCTCTAGTCTCGAAATACTTTTGCTTAAATAAAAGCGGCGAATAGATTTTAATATAGGGCAAATTACTAGAAAATGGAAAACATCTTCTGTTGCCTGGAGATTACATGAGTTGCATTGGGTTTGTTCGTTGGTGCCATCTGGCTGGTAATTTAAACGAAGCAGTTCTTCTCTAGTCTTAAAGATAAGGGATAATCGGATTAATCGGGATTTGATCGTTGAAATAATTGTTAGAACCCATATCTAATTGTAGTTCTTTGTATAGAACTCGGGATTCATTTTGACGTGCTGACTCCGCGAAATTAACAAACACTTGCTCTTCTATTTTCTCCAATAACGGTGGAAAACATTTTTCCAGGTTTCCGAATCCATCTCTAGTAATCGAATGCCATGTTCCAGACCAATGAGGGTCCATTCTTCGAAAAATGGAGTTCTTTCCGCAAGTAAAGATCTTGCGATAACATTTGGGAGTGCCATTACCTTTGCAATGTACTGGAAGTGCATTTTAAGCGTGAAAATGAATATCGGTGCAAATCCTGTTTCCAAATGAATCATATAACTTGGCGTGTTCAAAAAGAGCCAAAACATCTTCTTGATAAAGTAGGTACCTTAGTAGTTTTTCAACTTCTTCGTACTGCAAGAATCCCCATACTTGAGCGGCATAGCAGAGGATCGATCTCATAACTGATTCAGAAAATTTGAATTTGACGCTGAAAACTCCTTTCCAATTGCAGTTGATAGCCTTTTTTGATTCTGACAGCTTCTCTTGCAAATGCTTTTTGAACGATAGCGGTGGCGTAATGACAACACCTAAGTATTTATATTCTTTTAACACCTCGATGTCCGTATTCAGGAATTTAGATCTCTCTTCTCTTGCGTTTCGTCCTGTGCCATTTCGGAAAATCATTATTTTTGATTTACTAGTGTTGACACTTTGACAGTAAGGCTCCATAGCTGGCAGTACAATTGCAGTTTGTTAATCATAGTTTGCATCATATTTGGAGTCTCTGCGAACATGACAATATCGTCATGACAAATACCACCGGGAAGGTAGCTTGTGAGGTCATCCAGAAAGAGTGAGAAGAGAAGCGGACTCAAGAGGCAACCTTGTTTAACTCCTGAAGTCGATGAAAACAAGTCTGATACCTCGTTTTCATCCCATATTGCCTTTAAGTTATTTTCATACAGCCCCCAGGAGCCATGTTGTTCTTGCATCTTTGTAAACCAATCCTTACCTCCTGAGTTGAAAAAGCTCGATCAAGGATTTCATTATCGGTCCATGGGTAAGCGAATTGAAATTGGTCTGGATTTTCTTGATTTGAAAGAAGCCGTTGAAAGTGCTCTGCTAGCAGCGAAGTGCTTAGTTCGTTTTTTTTTCGCGAACGGTATGCGGAAAACGGTATGAGAAAATTCAATACATTCTTCGATTCCCTCCAAGTTCGGGGTCTTCACAGAGATCATAAGTTTTAGCTGAAGCTGTTTCAAACGGTGGTGACAGTGGTGTAATAGTTAGCATGTCTGATTCCTGTTAACCCAGAGGTTCAACAAATACCGGCAAGTCCTCCGGTAGTAAATTCATTGCAATGAAAAGCGCTTTCTCAATTAGCCATTCTTAATCGGCAGAGAACTGAAGACCTTCTCCATTCCCTCACAAGGCATGGTTGTCAGAAACGCGTTAGGCCCCTGGGTTATACATTCTGTTTTGCCACCCTATTTTGTAACGGCTTGAATGAGTCTACTTCGGTTCGTCCAAAGCTGAAATGTCCAAAATCTTTTTCGTTCCTGCTTATACACCCTAAGTCATAACTAATCCTTATCAGAATGTCCCTATTCTATGAGCTAAAATAAATTCTTAAGGGTTTGAGAAATTCTAAAGCTCGTTTTTACAGAAGTCCGACATTCTAATTGATTCCTTAGTATATTTTTGGTTCATAGACGTAGCGAGAGCACATTCATCAAGAATTGAAGCAATTAGAACCTGCTATCTTTCTCACTCGTTCATCAACATAATACAGCAATCACTGAGACTTCCGTTACATGAGATTAGAAATGTATTTTTGAAAAAGGAGCTTCATTCAGTGTCTGATTTTTGTGTATGTCTATAACGTAGCTTTATCTTCCATTGAAGGACCCCACAGTTCGGCCTTTTATTTCGATCGAAGCCGTTATCAAAAGTCATCTCGCCCCATTCCACATATCCCCTTTGGGTAATAATCGCTGATAATATTCAAAATAAATTTTAACACAACGAAGTAAAAAAAAAAAACAAATAAACAGAAAATACGAAAATTTTAATAAAAATGAAAAAAAAAATAAACCCCAACTTCAACAAAGAGAGCAAACAAGGAGCGGCAATGGTGGTGGCCGCCAAAACGGCCATAAGCAGTGAGACGTAGACGTCGTTGTCGTTGTCGTTCTGTTTGGTGTCGGGTGTGGTGCTCTTGTATATCTGGGCTGACTGGTGTGCGCCAGAGATATATACAAGCTTCGATATCAATTTGAGGTGATTTTTAATTAAATGCCAACGATAAGGCTCCCCATAAAGATATACAACAAACCAAACACACAGGAGTGCGTAAGGAAGACACCTCTCCCTGTGTGGAGTACCACATTTACCTCGGATGATTGTGAGTATACAGGAAATGGGTATAAGAAGGCGCTTTTCGCAGACACCTCTTCTTCCGTCTGATTGGAAACATATCATGCGCTCAATGTGGGTGCTATCGACATGCTGCTGGTTGGCTCACAACAAAAATAAAGGGGGAAACGTACCTTAATTCCGTGCATGGCTCGGTTTGGTATAAGCTCTCGCGAGAAGGTTCTTTACATTCGATTTATGGTCCATCGTTACTTTTTGAAAACTCATTTAAGTGCAGCAGAGGAACCACAAGAAGTGTCGTAGTGGTAGGTACTGGTTGTTGATCCTACCTATACTCCATACTTCTGTGGGTTAGATTGGAAAATGAATTGCCCACAATTGGGTAATTGATACGTTTGAGATAGGCGGGAAGATAGTGCATGCGGAATGTGATTGCGCTACTACTTTAGCTACTTTGTGTGTGCATGGCTTGGCGCACGTGATGTGATGACGATGATGATGGTCGCTATGGTGGGTATTATAGTTTGAAGATCTCGCTCCTCTAGGGGATGACACGGATGTTTTCTGAATGGGAGCGTGCTACTTTGTTTGTTCAGATGCGATGATGATGATTATGATCAAAAAAGTAAACACAGAAGAAGTTCCAATTGAGTGGATGTTAGTGTGGAGTGCAAGTCGAAGTGGGTATATAAGGATAGGGTGCATTGCGTGATAAATATGGATGATGATGAGGGTGTGATATTGGTATTTGTTTATTTTTACACAACTACTGGTGGGAAAATGTTGCTGTCAAATGGTAATCAAAAGTGGTGGCAGATTTATTATATGCTGATGCTGTTGTTATGTTTGTTTTCCAATGGCAATTACAGACGAAAACGGTATACGGTAAAAAGGACATTGGAAGAATTCATAAATGCTTTATGACTTTAGACTGATTGGGCGTTTCTGTTGTTTTTAACAGAATCGTGTCATCAAAAAGTGCCGTGGTATTATGATGTTCACACGGTATTTTAATTTATTTATTCCTATCCCCCCTACCAGTAAATAAAAAAAAAAAAATAGGGTGGCGCAACAGAGCGAGGAGCCCCTGGGCCTAGCGCATTTCTCACAACCATGCCTTGAGGGAATGGAGGGGACCTACAATTTTGGGCCGGTTCCGAACGGCTAATTGAGAATACGCTTTTCATGGCAATGAATTTACTAACGGAGGACTTGCCAATTCCTCGCGAAAGGCGATACCCGTGGAAAAACATTTTTGCATTTTGCCTCTGCTGGGATTCGAACCTCGAACCTCTGGGTTAGCAGGTGGACATGCTAACCATTACGCCACGGGTACCACACCCTACCAGTGGTAAGGTCTTAATGATACGTCCTCTACATAAACAGTGCTTCACTACCTGCTAAGTTAAGATTTTGCTTAGAGCTCAATTAACGTATTAAATTAAAAAGAAAATAGAACAAGAATTTCAGCTAAGATGTTTAGAAAAACGGAATTTTAAGACGGAAATTTTTTACTCTTTGCTTGAGAGCGAAATGCAAAGCGGAATGCTCTCATTGTTTGCAAACATTACTGTCGCAAATTCTTAGTATAAAATGGAATAAGAAACGACGGCGTTTATTTTCAATACACAAACAAATTTTGGCTCAAAAGACACAATAAATATTTGGTATTTAAGTGAGGATTTGTTGAAATGGGAAAAAAACAAGGCCTTGATTCGTTCACATGGTTCATCTTAAAGGAATCCTTTCAAACGTAAAAAAATATTGCTGGACTGTGATGAAGGATTGGGGTTTCAAATTCTAGTTACGTACATTTGCGTTTGACTTTTGGCATTTTACAGTGAATAGAATGACATCAATATATTGTTTCTAGTCTAAGGGAACATTTAGTGGTTTCATATAGGTTATTTTTACAAAAGACAATTGTGTCCTCCTCGAAATCTTGACAAAATGACGGTATCATACCTCTGTGGAACGAAATGTGTTACTTCTTGATAGAACAACGTTGGAATATATTAAAAAGTTATTTCCAAAAAGAGTGCTATGTTACTTTTGAAAGAAGTTGTGGCTAAAATAAGGCACCTTTTGCAATCTGACGCCTCAAAATGGCGATTTAACAAATTTGAATTCTATTTTTACGGAGTGAGAGAATGCACTACCTCGTAGCCAGATGAGGCAGCCACCAGAACTATCTACTTTGTGTTTCATAATCAATGGGAATATATTGATCTCAGTATTAAAGCCACAATAAATAAAAAATAAGGTGGCGCAACAGAGTAAAGTGTACCGGGTCCTAGGGCATTTCTCACAACCATGCCTTGTGAGGGAATGGAAGGACCTACAACTTTCTACCGATTCCGAACGGTTAATCGAGAAAGTGCTTTTTATTCCAATGAATTTACTATCGAAGGACTTGCCAGTTCCTCAGGGCCGCAATGCATTGAAATAATTTAATATTTTTCATTTGACTGCATATTTCAAAATAAAGTTGTTACTGGCCTACCCTTCAATTCGTTACATCAGTAGGTCGATTAAACAGACCATAAAATGGAAGAAGCTCTTTGAACACGCAATTTGATAACAAAATTCAATAATTTGCAAGCGTTGCTGTTAATATGCTAGCAATAGATTTAATCATTAGAAATTATTTTTTTAGAGTTACAACCGACTGCACTAACAATGACAACTTACGGCAAAACAATTTACAAATATTTTTGAGTAATCAAATATGGTGGCCATGGGATCTACAATTTTTTTTTTGATAAAATGTCGTTGCAGCAATTTAAAGTTAGATTCATTATTGATTTGAGCTTTGCGTTGGGCTTAAATAAAGCCTTATATAAATCCAGGGGTTGTGTATTGAGAGAAAAGATATTATCTTCGGAGAAGATAATGGTAACAGCAGGTATACCGTAGATTTATCTTCGAGGAAGACTTATGATTCAGCAGGTTTGTATTGATTCGTATGCTGAAACCAAAGGCGGTGTATAATGTTTTTTTACTTGTAAGTCTTCGGGGAAGATGTTTTTATTAAACAATAGCAGTATGTTCATGATGATCGTTACAAGGCAGACGACAAATTTTCGGGATGGGCCGTTTTAGGCTTCCATTCTGAGTTTTAACCGTAACGACGCGTACGAGACCGTCTGATCTTGCATGGGTTCCTTCAATTCGTTGTTTGGTTGGAGTCGCTCATCCTTGAGCAGAACTAAGGCTCCTAGTCTGAGAATCTCCTTGACTTGCCTCCATTTTGGTCGATGTTGGAGCCGTGCAAGATATTCTGAACTCCATCTTTCCCAGAATCCTTCCGCCAGCGCTTGAAATAGTTTCCATCGGTCGAGATGTATATGTATTACGTTGTTGTTAAGTTCGCCTTGTGGCACGGCATACAGGGGTTACCGTATCCAAATCATCAAAGCTGTCGGATAGAGGGCATAAGGGCTTCGAGTTCAAACACGATTCTATTTGTGTTAGAAGCGTTGTTCTAGAATCCTGCTTTGACTCAGGCTTCTGGTGCGTGAAGGACCTTCATTTGCAAAAGCGGTTGGTGTTTTTAATTTTTTGGGATCTTTCCTCATTTTTTTTTGGAAAAATGAATAGGCCACAAACAGAAGCAAACACCAATTTGCTAAAGGTGTATATATTGACCAAGAGAAAAACTATTTGCTTTTTTAACAGAGCTTGGCTTTGACCGTTGCTTCAAAGCGAAGACACTTCGATCCTACAGACATTTTCTCACAACGAAGTCCATCATACAAAAATATTCCAAAACTTATGTCAATAATCAATCAATACAATTCGTTCTACTGAATCTAAACGAAATCCCTAAAACTCTTCATCTCACTCTACGTCTAATTTATTTTGAAGAACTGTCTACTGTCACAACAGCAAAAGCAATAACATCACTCCCCTAACGCAGAGCAAACTTACACTCGTAATTCTCTCCTCTATTTATCAACTCAACCGTTTACAAAACAAACAAATCGCAGCCACTCGACCTCTATTTTCAATTTAAAAACTCACTTTTGCTGAACCACTGCACTGTGTTAAAAGCAAACCTACTCCTGCTTAATTACCCGCTTGATTTTTGCAATTATTTTTATCTCATATTTAATTTTTACTTTGTTCTGTTTCACATGCACTGCAGCGCAGCGCACAGTCATTTCATAACAACATTAGGGTAGCTCAATTGGAAAATAAAAGTGAGTATCACAACCCCCGCTGCTGCAGCAATGAGAACAACCCGTAATATCCTTGTTGTGTATGACAACGCTCCATTAATAGTTGGATAAATAATTAAAGGGGAGGATGAGAGGGATTCTTATTTTTTTTCCCTATTTGTTGTATTTTCACTTCAATCCACATTCCCATCATCACGGCAGGCAGGGTATGGAATTCTCTCAAAAAAATAAATAGTTTGATATTGTCGAGGATCGAGGATAACCCGCGGTGAATGACGACAGGCACGTGTGCTAACAGCGCACGTTTCACAAAACAAAACAATGTCAATACGATTTTTATTTCTATAGACAGGCAATGGATTTAGTCTCTGATGACAATCGACAAGGGGCAAGGATGTTCTAATTAATAGTTGCAAGCTAATTCCTTTAATCTTCATAGTTGGGACATTTCCAGTTGTGCTTTTGCTATATCCGCCCAGCAGTAGTGGGCGGAATGTTTAACATTAAAATTAGCTTCAAATTGCTTTCATTTGCAGCAGCAGTGTGGCTACAATTAATTTCGTTTCATCCTTTTATTTTCGTTTTTGTGTGAAATTATTTTTTTTTTGTTTTTTGGTTCGTTCCAGCTAATAAATTTTCAGAAAAGGGAAGGATGTGCTTGCTCAAAGGGACAGTACCATTTTGATGGAACCACCCTTTGGTAACGAGCACAAAACTGCTGGTTTTTCATTGTGACATTTAATTGTGACAGTCCCAGTCGATCCCTTTTATAGCTTTGGGCTAACAACATAATAAACTACAATCGCTTCATAAATTTGCCTCAAGAAATCTGAAATATTTTTATTTTGTTATGGTAAAATATTAAAATAATGAAGTCCCTCAAAACAAAGTGTGGGGCAATATGGGATAGTCAATTGGGACTGTATTTTCTTTCGAATTTTAATTGGTCAATGGTGTTTTCTCGACGGAAATGTTGACCCATCAGCTGAAATGATGTAATTTTCGACGGCATGGAATACTTTGTTTCTCTCAGAAGGAAGAGTAGTAACATCTAGGGTTGCCAGATTAAAAATGAATAAAGGGGGAACATTTATAGATCTCTAGGACGGGCGAATGTTTGAAAAGGAGGACGTGTTGACAAATTTAAGACTAGAGTTAGAAAATAAAGCGAATAATTTTTATTTGTATTGTTTCGATGTTGACCATAGCTCGAATGTTTTTTATATCATTTAATCCATCATTTGCGATTTAAAAGGTTCCCTGCTCTTGATAATCCACCCAAATTTTTCTCTCAACACTCGTTATACGTGCATTTTCTTTTTTTGCTCAGCCTAGACATTTTAGCATTGAATTGAAACGCTATTTTTTTTTTTTTTTTTTTTTTGAAAACATAAATGAGAGATAACAACAGCGACACACATATACTGACAGATACATATGAGGTGAGAGGTAGTTCATTGAGTGAATGGGTTCAAAAGTGAAAAGATTTTGAACTTCAAATGTATGTTTTGTTAAAGCAGGTTTTAATAGATAAAAGGGGACTCCAGTAATTCATGTGCCATACTTTGAGATATGAAAAAAATTGTACTTCAGTAAAGTCCAAGGCTCACTTTGGTGTACCCTGACCCATGTTACGTTCGATTTCTTTGTCATTACCGATGGTAGAGACTTTATTTTGAACTTTATTTTTAGAAGAAATAGTTGTCCTTAAAACTGAAGCGGTTTTAGGGTAGCCAGATTGTCAATTTTAAATGCTAAACAAATTTTTGGCAAATTATGCCCAGTAAACACAAAGTTTTACTCGTATTTACTTTTTTCTGATGAAAAATATAATAATAAAAAAACTTATAAATAATGCACTCAAAAATCCATATACATTTTATGATACTTGGAAAAATCTAAAACAGGTAAAAAGTTTAATTTGGGTTTCTTACCAACTTTTATTGCAGCAATTGGCAATTGGAATAGTTTTCCAAGAATTTATAGATACGATAACTTTTATGACTGTGCAATGAGTAAGTAAGTAAGTAAGTAAGTAATTCATTTATTTGAACGTGTTTTTAACAAAATGTTTACAAAAATAATGAATTTATAAGCTATGGCCTTGCCGTCAGCTCGGTTAGCAATTTTTTATATTATGCACAAAAAATAAACTACGTTTTCATTAAAATAGTATATAAAAAAAGAAAAATTATATGTATTCTGATATCAATGACATCCTATAATTGTAAATATTTTTTAAGAATTTATAGAGTAATTTCCAGTCGAAACCATTCAAAATGTTTATTGTTTCCTGCATTGTTAAAGTTTTCTTCCCAAAAAAAGCGAGGCGTTGTGGTGAGAAGATGGGACAAATGCTGACAAAGTGAAAGCAGTCTTCTTTGGATGTCAGATTACATAACGTACAGAATTGATTAAAATTTCCATTGTAGGGGTTTCCGTTAAGGCTCAACAGTTCACATCTAACTTTAAATATAAGCGATATTTCTCTATAGCTTAGCATGTCGTGAAAATAGTTGTTTTGCAGTAGATTCCTGTTTAGCTGTGAATATAGAATTCTACTATCCGATTCGAGAGCTTTCGCCTCGAAACTTTCGCGTACAGAGTTTTCATTTTGTTGGATGATCCTGTAAAGCTGCTCCTTAAAAAAGTTTAAGTTTTCTGATTCCGTGATAAGAACCTCACCGTATCTGTTTCCAAGATCTCTCCACTTTGACATCCACCAATCCTCGTTCCTGAGCTCGTATAGCGCCATTTTTTTTGATACTCTTACGTCTTGATAGGAGAGAGTTTTTATTAAATAATCAGCTTGAAGCTTCAACGTGTAAGTAAATATTTTAGGTAGACCAGTTTCGAGGTAAAATGCATAATTTGGTGTATTCAGTGGTAGATTAAAGAGTTTTTTTATGAAGTTTCTTTGCAATTTTTCAACTTGTTTGTATTCATCGAAACCCCACACCTGGCCAGCGTAACACAATGTAGACTTTACAACAGCATCAAATATTTTATATTTCGCTGAAAGTACAATACGTTCATTTAAGAAAATGTTTTTCCAAGATAGATTGATCAGGATTTGGGCGCTTTTTGCTTTATACATAAGATGACTTTTGAAGGTAAGAGTACTGTTCAATTTCACTCCCAGGTACTTATACTCATTTGCAACTTCTAGTCTCGATCCGTTGAAAGTCCAATTATAGCTGTTTCGACTTCTAGTAGATCTTGAGAAAACCATGACTTTAGATTTGTTTGAGTTAATGACGAGACACCATTTACGACAATATTCTGTTAATCTATTAATCATTAATTGAAGGCTTTCTGGTGATTCTGCAAGTATCACTAGGTCATCGGCATATAAAAGTACATTAATGTTTAAGTCGGCAATACGTATTCCACCAGGAATATAGGCAACTACATCGTTAATGAAGAGCGAAAATAGCATTGCACTAAGTAGGCATCCTTGTTTAACTCCACAATTCGTTTCGAACCATTCAGAATAGGAAGAGCCATCCCATACTACTGCTCTAGACTCAGTGTATAAGCTTTTTAGTGTGCTGATAAAAGTCGAAGACAGTCCCAGCTGTGAAAGTTTATAGAATAGTGCATTACGATTGATATGGTCAAAAGCCGCCTTAAAATCTATAAAGAATGCATATACTTTTTTGTTTCTGGCTTGAAAAGCTTTCACAATAGATGTCAATGTGAAAATATGATCCACGGTTGAAAATGTTTTCCTGAAACCAGCTTGAAAACCCGATAAGACATTGTAAAAATTGAACCATTTTTCTAGTCTGTTGAGAAGCACTCCACAAAATAGTTTTGCCAGCACATTCATGAATGAGATGCCTCGATAATTTTCAACACAATTCGAATCACCTTTTTTGAAGATTGGGAAAATTACAGACCTTCTGAATGATGAAGGGACCTTTTCTCCAAGGATAATTTTATTGAACAGTGATTTTAGGTGTAAGTGAAGTGTATCACTGGCATTCTTGAAGAATTCGTACGGAATCCCGTCTTCACCAGGAGCTTTTCCATTTTTACCGTTTGCAATCACAGTTTTTATTTCTTCCAGAGATATTTCACAATCGAGAAGGTCATCGTGTATCATTGGTTGGGCATAAGAGAATCTTACATCTGTTTCACAGTATAAAAGGTTTTTAAAGTGATTGGCAAGTACTTCATTAGATAATCCTATTCCAATTTCAAAAACAGATCCATTTATCTCTCTGGCGGTATTCCAGAAGTCTTTTGAATTTTTAATTTGTCCGAGTAGAAAGGCTTGACGATTTTCAAATTCGGTTTTTTTCTTTAGACATAATTTTTTGTAACTGGTGTTAGCTTCAAGGTACCATTTCTTCAAAATGTGACAATTGGTGTTTCGCAGCGAGTTCAACAAAGCAAATGATTTTTTCCTGGCTAACACACATTCTTTGTCAAACCACTTTTGCTTGAAGTTATTATGGTCTTTAGTAACAGTGTTATCCGTAGAGTTTCTAATATAAGATATCAGGGTGTTTGCCATTATTTCGGTAGAATCGGTCATCATATCCGTATTAGTTAACTTTTCATCTAATCTTTGCTGATATTCTGAGGCTAAGTTTTCTTTCCATTTCAGTCGCGGTAGAAGAAGAAGACTGTGCAATGATGAAAAGGGTTAAAATTGTACTCATGCCAACTTGACTCATCATGGCCGGCGTAGTGGTTAGCATATGCCTGACTATTACGTCTTAGTTCGAGGTTCGAATCCAAGAAACACTACCTTTCGGGGGCATCAACGTTCAAGAGGAATTGGCAAGTATTACGCAATGAAAAGCGCTCGGAATCGATATAAAATTGTAGGTTGCTGAACTCCGAAAAGGAATAAAGCTAACTAAGTTCCTCCCTAAGCCTATATATATAAAAATGAATCGCTGTTCGTTAGTCTGGCTAAAATTCGAGAACGGCTGAACGGATTTATATTATTTTAATTTTGAAATGGTCGTGTAGTTTTAGGAAGGCTTAAAAGCTTTTATTTCATCCCTATAATCTTACGGGAACAGGAACAGGTACGAGAAAGGGAGCCTTAAATCCACTTGATCGATTACAAAAACTCTTTCAACTCAAGGATGTTACATCATCCGTCAGTGACATAGACTTACATTTCATTCACATATTTCCACGGGGACGGAAGATTCCCTCAGGAACAGGGTTGGAAATGGAAACTTAGGAACTACTAAACAGATTTCAAAAATTCTTTCGGCACTGTGATGCCACATAATCCCTAAGTAACTTAGCGTATATTTCATCCTTATAATCCCACGGGAACAGAAAAGTGTTACTTTTACAATAATCCAAGCCATTTTTTCATATGAAATGACCGCACATTGAACTTGATCTATATTCGCAAAACAAAAGGAATTGATTTATGATTTAAGAGATACTATACACTTTGATCTAAGCTGTGATAGCGTCTTCTAGGCTTTTGGTAGAGATAAGGATCTCGAAGGGATAGTGGGTTCGAATTCGAATGCAAATAAACTGGAAGTTCTTTAGTTATTGTGTATGTAGACAAAGAAGAAATTAGGTCTCTGTGACCATGTTGAACGGTACAGATGCTGACACTTTGATGTACTCAACTAGTGTCAAGAGCTTCAGCAACGGGACGGAAACAACAACATTACGCAACTTGGAAAATATTGGACCAATTACCAAAAATTTTTCAACTTTAGAGTGCTTCATTGCTACTGAGTATCAAAAACTAGATTTTTCGGGAACGGAAACGGGAATGGCGAAATAACCAGGAAACTGGAAAGTACTGAACCGATTTCAAAAATTCTTTCACTGTTAGAATGCTTCATTGTCCCTGAGCAATCTAAACTATATTTCATAACCATTTTCCCACGGAAACGGAAATTCAAAAGCCACTGTACCGATTTCAATACGTATTTCACTTTTACAGTACTGGGCCGATTCCAAAAACTATGTCATCGTTAGAGTGCTTAACTGTTCCTGAGTCATAAACTATATTTCATCCCCATTTTCCCACTAGAATATAAACTTGGAAACTACTTAAATAAACTTAATTGATTCGATAAACGTAGGGCCTGAGCTACGCCGGGCGGGTCAGCAAGATCTTTAATATATTTTTCATTTTGTAATTGCTGATGTAAGTTTTGTGCGATGAAGCATTGGGGTTGCCCTATGCTCGCTAAAAACCATTTTTTTAAAGCCCTAAACTCGCCCTGAAAGTTAAACTGAGATTTTTTGAGCCATCTGGGTCTGCCCTTAACTTTAAAGTAGCACTAGGGATTTGCTGGAGCGATCTGCAGGCAAGGAACAGGGGAAGGCCTTGTGGCATGAAAATGTATTTTTCCGCAAAGCGCAGCGATGTGTGGTGATTTCGTGGTTTAGAGTTTTTTCCAAACCAAAAACACAAGTCTTTTCTGACAATTTATATATATATTGTGAAGCAATCCTTGGTCAACCCTGCGTAAAGTTCAACGAACGAGCCAAACATGATTATTAGAGCTCTGACAAAACAGTTAGGCATAGAAAAATAAATTTAAAGTAGCTATCTGTGCATTACTTGGGAACGGGTCGACTTTGCGAAACCTTTTTTAATACTTTTATATAAATTTCAGTAGGTTTGAATGAAAAAATTTTAATTTTTCTCTTTATGGATGGAAACAGATTTCGAAATATAGGTCGTCGTCACGTTGACACAACTCTACACACCGAACTAAAGATCACAGGCAAAGTTTGGAAACAAATATGGTAAGAACTGATCAAGAACCATCAAACATGTCTCTGGAACAACGGAATCAGTTAAGTTTCATATGCTCAATTCGATTTTCGACAGAACCGATAAGTTCCTATATGACCCAACATTTAATTATACGCAGCATATACCATATCTGTTTCAACTTAATCTGAGCTCGATCGAAGCATTTTTTTTGCAGAATACATCGAGATTTCCACTAATGACTTGAAATTTTTTTTTTTTTTAAACGCAAAACATTTGAGGTACTATCATCTTTAAGAACAATCAAAACATTTATGAATGGAACTCCACTTCTTTCATATGGCCAATGTGAGCACGTTAGCAGCGATCATTCGGATCGATGGCTTCGGACACCTAATCGACACCGATATTTTCGACACTTCAACCAACCAGTTGACTTACTGCAACGGCAAAATCACACGTCGAATAAGTTGTCTCAAATTTTTGTAGTAAACTTGTTAACGCTCGTAAAGTTGCGGTCACCGACTCTGAAGAATTTTGGTAGAAAATTTTTATAATCTGCAGACTTTGCTCGTTCGTGTAAATGTTAAGTTTACTGAATAAATTGAAAATGACAGTTTGACGATTCGTGAAAGGGTCCGCTCACAAATTAAATTCAAACTTGTCAATTTTCTAATGGAAAGACCTTTACAAAGCCATAAGCCATTTCTAGCCAAATAACATCCTCTCTTTCACAGCTATTTTCACAAGCAGTGCCCTAGTGAAACAGCCTTTTTCATTCCTCCCCTGAAACAAATGAGTCACAAAATCCGCCTTGTTAGAAATGCTCAACAATTTTACCTTGAGCACAACTTCGAATGGATGATACATGAATTCTTGGAACCTATTTCTTCGAATTTTTTAGCACCGTAGAATGTTAAGTTGAAGCGCAGTCTTAACTTTTCTTGAGCTGCAAATACAAGCCATTAAAAAATGTGTGTAAAATCTCTCTTTGACATAAAAAAATATCCTTTGGAAGTACATATTCCTTCATAGTTTGCATTTTGGTTTTATAAATTTAAGATCAGTACTTCCAGTGTTTATGAGCACTTTAGCTCAAGTACAACCAACTTGAAACTTTGAAAATGTTTAACTTACTGTTTACCGAGAAATGAGGTTTGTTTAGAAAGCATCAAGATTTATGACCTACTTTTGCGCTATCCCATCCATCAGTGAAAATTGCTCAAACGTAACTGAGAAGACAAACTTTGAAGAGGACTGA
The DNA here is from genome assembly GCA_914767635.1 of Melanostoma mellinum. Taxonomy (NCBI): domain Eukaryota; kingdom Metazoa; phylum Arthropoda; class Insecta; order Diptera; family Syrphidae; genus Melanostoma; species Melanostoma mellinum. The sequence continues at coordinate 258,524,999 of OU612058.1, forward strand.
ATTAATGTTTTGCATTACAACCAACTTCTCTCTAATTAGAAATAATTATTTCAAGAGCGTTCCTTCGACATCTCCTTGTCATTTTCTTAAACGAACACTGCAGCCAGTGCACGAAATTGTTCAATCCTTAAAAAAAAAAAACTCCAAGGGAACCCAACTATTCAATTTCGTATGAACTTGCATTTTAATGTTCCTCCTTTGGGAGACACTAGTACAGCTAGTCGACTAACAAGAGAAAACCCAACATAGTTTAAACTGTATTACCCAGGAGCATCATGAAACGTAAAATTTCAACGCGCAGCGCTGTCCTAAATTTCTAAAAACCCCCGCAGAGACACACAACCAACTGACGTCGACGACGACTACGACGAGGACGAGGACAAGGAGGACGACAATGACCCACCCAACTTAACATTGAACGAAGAAGGAGAGCAAACGCTTTTTATTAAAAATTCCATTTGGAATATAAATGCACGCTTAAGTAGCCGGGAACTGGCCAAAGGCCCTCCCCATCAGCTAACAGCTCGACCAAGTCCATTGCTGTGCATAAAATTGCATCAATATCAACTTTGCATAAGCTCGAGAGTGCACTTAAACTAATGACCAACATCGAAAGCGACAGAGATGTAGAGACCCAAGAGTCAGAGGAACGACCAACGACAACGTATACATATAGTTGACGACGACGATGACCATGTTGACCAGAGTCTTCTATGTATATGAAGAACATACCATGAACAAGTGCAACGATAATTAATTAAATTAATTAATTTACATTGGCTGCCACCAACTATGAAAAAAGAAGGGAGTGAGCGAAGTATTATCCATCCCGAAGAGGAGCCAAGTAGTATAACAAAAGACTTAATCCACTGGGAATGCCTGCATTGGTAAGTTCTCATATCCTAGGGACTAAGAGATTCAGGTCCACATTGGCAATCAATTGGATCGATATCAGGGCTGCATTTAGAAGAAACTGAAAGGGGCCAACATGAGTGAAATAGTGACTCTCCTCAAACAGAGGTGCGAATCTGTCTCACTCATTCTGACTGCGGGTATTCGACTCACTACTTCTTCTTGTCAAAAGGTTAGAAACCGCTTAAGAATGTGAAGATCGTATCGATGAAAGTTCTCCTCAAAATCTTTGATACCACATTTTCCTAAAGCTAAAAACTTTGAAGCCAGTGATGTAACACAGTTTACAAAAAATATCAATTGACTCTCTCCCCCTATCAAATGAAGTCCATCCCTGGTCAGCGGATATACATGGGTGAAGGATAAGCTCTTTGGACACAGGTGCGACACAGTCATTAAGTTAGCCATTGCATGCGATAATCATATTCACATAAACATCCTGGTCCGCACATTATCGCGCGCATTTTAAAACCAATGGACCCGCGCGATTTACTAAAACGGTTAAGGATATCGATATACTCCCATATAGAGCTCCTTGTTCATAATTTTCTTCCTCGTCTCTCGTTTAATGAAGAAAGTCATTAATGGGGCAACGCGCGAAATGTCGCTGCTGGTGATTGTTATATGCGCATATTGCTTCTGTGTTGGGGCACCAGTTGTTGTGCTCTTGTGGTTTTGGTTTTGGCCCTCAATACAAAAGGCCGATGGTATAAATTTTATTAATCACAATTTATGGGTAAATAAATTTAAAATGAGAGAATGCAGATGATGTTTCTTAAGGCAAAAAAAAGAATAAAAAAATCGAAGAAGAACCGAATTGGTTGCGCTGCTCCCTGCGGGGTTGAGAATTACGCATGCAAGTTGAGGTCATAAAAACGTATTCACAGTCTGACAAAAATAAGCAAAAGAGAGAAGAAAAGTTAAAAAGGCCGGTCGATGCCTACATTTTTATTTTCACGAAAAGTACAATTTGTTGTTAACAAATTGTGTGGGGGTCAGTAAATCAGAGTTTTATTGAGTTGATCTTAAATGATGGCTTTTAGTCAGTCAGTTTCTTGAGAATGTTTGCAAATATGCGTCAAGGTAACGAGCAAAGGACCCGAACAGGAGAATAGTGATTTAAAGAGTTGGGCTATTTTAAGTAAATGTTTTCAACAATGGGCTTATTTTGCAGACAGAAGTAACATGGGATTGAAAAGTCACAGTTATATGGAATGATTGGCAGAGTTCTTGTAGTTCTTCCTCTTCTTCATTTTTCAGCATTTCGAGCAACGTGTGCTCGTATAGGGGACACAGCTGTCCCACTTCTGTGCCACACTAGTGATAGGCGTGGGGTACGTCATCAGAGTATTTGTAGTTGAAGTTGAAATTAAAATTCAAAAATCCATCCGACTTGGAGAACAGCAAACAGTCCATTTCCACTCTGGCTCCGTAGCTGTTTGTACTTAAGGGGATTCGAAGCTCCGAAAACTCATCGACAGAGATCATAGCAATGCTGATTCTTCAATTAGCTTAGTTTCAGCTTCTTTGCCTGTTGCGTGAAAGTTCAAGGCTTGAATCGAAAGTTCTTTGATAGTGATTCCATTGTAGGTACCGTTCCATTTTCCATACGTTACGCTTTTTTATCTCAATTGTCTTATTTCTTATTTTATAACTCAACCTTCAAAATACGTAAGCGCTGGTGCCAGTGGTGTGATGGTAAGCCTGCTGGAAGCAAAAATGTTTTTTTTTACGAGTATGCCTTTCGCGAGGAATTGGCAAATCCCCTGATAGTAAATCCATTGCCACGAAAATTGTAGCTCCCGTTGTCTTACAAGGCAACGTTGCCTTACAAGGCATGCTTACAAGAAATGAGCTAGACCACTATCTGTTGCAACTCCGTATGTATTTATATGTATGTGAGTGCTGGACGCAAAAACGAGTTCTAGAGTCTTCTTTTCAGCACAAAAGTTGGCGGAGTTTTCTCGTCAATTCTTCCACTATAGGCTCACTCAATAATTGATGTCATCATCACAAGTTACTTGATTACTTCCTATTGATCATTGATCACAGATATTTAAGTTTTTAATACTTGGGTGAATAAGAAAACAGGTGTTGCCCGTTAAACAGGAAAAAAGGTACACACTAAGTTGTAAAACTTTTAACCATACGATAGAAGCTTCTTGTGGGGATGTGGGATTTTCACTTCAGATGGCCCCACAGTCAGGAAAGAAGGGTCAGTCAAGGACTTTAACAAGGAGCAAAGAACTCAAGAAGCTTCCTTGGCTTACACCTACTGAGATTTAGATTGCATTGGTTTAACTAGACGGACATTGTAATATCGTCACCGCTCACATAGACCTCTTGAACTCCTCGGTGAATGAGGCCAACACCCATATCAGGTCTCCTGGTTGTCACTCTAAAGCTTTTTGAAGTTAGCCACCACAACATGGCAATCTTTTAAGAAGTCCCGATGTTTATTTTATAAAAATCTTTGTACTTTAGATTGCGTCCGTTGTTGACTTGACCGTGAAAAACCCGCATTGGTTATCAGACAGACTTTTTATTTTAAGCAGTCGGCTACCCATTACCACCCGCACAACGATCTTCAAATTGTTGGACATCAGCTTGAGCGAATGGTTGTTATCGCAATTTGGTGAATCTCCTTTCCTTTTGTGTATTGGTAGAGGGTAACTTTCCCTTCATTGCATAATCAAACTATTACCTTTTATAAGCTTAGAGAGGAGAATCGTGTACCGTTTAAGCCCTTTGCATCACATTAGGTGTCTCAACAAGACACTGCTTAATATAGGTAGACAAGCCAAAATACTTGGTATCTAATCTACTCAAAAGACTTTTGTAGAAGCTGTATGGACGAGAAGGAGAAGAAAACAGTCCAACACCTCGTCTAGACGAAAAAGTCACCGAGGTGAATACTTTTTTGACGACACCAGTGATTTAGCTAACGAAGACCACAATGAACGCTCCGTATTCATAACGCCACATTCAACATAACCTAGCCTATCCTAAGCCCGATATCTCTAATTTTTGTCCAAAACTCAAATGGTATCCAGTCTGGACCATCACATTTGCCCTTTTGTGAAGGTCCTAACAGCTTTACTTAGTTTTTTTTTTTTCGTTCAGCTTCTTCGGAAAGTGCTCTTGAGGAAACTATTACATTAAAAAATAAATAAATAAATAGGGTGGCGCAACAGAGCGAGGAGTCCCAGGGCCTAGCGCGTTTCTCACAACCATGCCTTGTGAGGGAATGGAGGGGACCTACAATTTTTTGCCGGTTCCGAACGGCTAATCGAGAAAGCACTTTTCATGGCAATGAATACTAACGGAGGACTTGCCAATTCCTCGCGAAAGGCGATACCCGTGGAAAAAACATTTTTGCCTCTGTTGGGATTCGAACCGTGAACCTCTGGATTAACAGGCGGACATGCTATCCATTACACCACGGGTACCACAAATTACCTTACCTAGTTGAATAAATAAATAGGGTGGCGTATAGACCGAGTAACCCAGGGACCTAGCGCAGTTCTCACAACCAATGCCTCTGTGAGGGAATAAAGGAGACCTAAAATTTTCTATCGGTCGCGAATGACTAATCGAGAAAGAACTTTTCATGGCAATAAATTTATCATCGAAGGACTAGCCAATTCCTCCCCAAAGGAGGCACCTGTGAAAAAACATTTTTATTTCAGTTGGTATTCAAACCACAAACTTCCCAGTTAACAGAAATACATGATACCCATCACGCTACGGGTACCACTTTATTCGTTCAATTGGCCATCACAATACTCTCGTCACCTGAGCAGAGTTTCATCTCCTTCCAAAAGTAACCGTAATGAACTTTGGCAAACGAATTTTTAGAGCATTTATCCATCAAGAGGTTATTGCCATCTTATTCAAATTGTTTTAATGTGTTTTTTTGATTTTTTGGGTTTGCGTCAGCAGCGCGGGACGGAAACTATTTTCAGCCCCCGATACATGTGCCTACCGCACTCTTTGCTTGGAGCTGAGTGCAATTTTTCTCTCATTTTGGGGCGTTTCTTTGCACCTTCATCGTTTGAGGGGCACTTTGACATTGCTCTGAAAGCTGCTTTCATCCCACAAAACAATGCTTTAGCTTTATCATTCCAACACCATGTTTCTGGCAGGGTCTAGTTCATAGAGCATATCTTTGAAACCACTTAAAATAGGTTGGTTCTATCTGCCCAAATTTGTTGCAGGTAATCACACGTACTTTGTGTTGTGCTGCTTGCATTTTGAACTAGGGTGACGGTGTCGCACAGATATCTTTGCATTTTTAAAATAAATTGGCTCCTCTCTCTTTTGTATAAATTTTAGCACTTGATTCTCTCTTCGCAGTCATTGCTTGTTTAATTTGGTTATCCGCCTGTTGTGTTGCTGTGCAACAGTATTAGTTTGCAGTCTTTCACCTCAGATTTTCTAGATTAGTCTAATTTGGGTTTCATGTTAGCCAATCGGGGTTTGATTTTCACCCCTGCTGTAAGTTACAATCAAGGTCTTGTTTGACGAACACGATAAGAGCATGTGCCTTGCACTTATTTAGGTGTGTTCCTCGTTTGTCTTCCCAACATGTCCATTCCAAAAAAAACCGAGTCTGTCTCCTGAATTGCACAATTTCAATTTTTACTCTGTAGGTACTGTCTTCCCACTCATCATCTCTTCCATTTATACTATTTTGCTATCCTACGGAATCCGTGTGGTACTGAACCGGGCACGACCCAGGATCAGTACCATAGCAAGGTCGTACCTGGCGGAATAGTGCCTGAAATATTCAATTCATAAAGTTTTCATTTCGAGACCCATTTTCAGGTTAATTATCTAGATCTCTAGAGAAGACAGACGAGGAGTCCTTGGATTCAGTGATATTCTTAGCCGTCACTGCATAGTTCACAGCTATGCTGGTTCAGGTACAAAATAAGTAGTTTTGTGTGTGTTTTTTTTAATATCAAGTCATCTGCTATGTCATGTCGAGGTTGACAACAGAAATGCATACAGTAAGAAACTCCTGGCGTGTAAAACAAATTAGACTTGGACCAGGCGCAACAAACAGTTTTGCGGCCAGAACGACGACACAATGTTAACGCTAATAATGCCTCATCTCCGTTCGTATAACCCAGGATTAGTGATAGAATATCGAGGTCAAATGAAGATCGAATGTACCAAATTCTTTCATCCAATCAGGATACATTTTGAAAGAAGAAGTACCACAAATCGAACAAAGAAGTACCTTCGAGTGTGGGTGAGTTTTCATGTTTGGAATTCCGATGTGGTGAACTAACTGTGACGAGAGCTCGCTTTACGGTCAACATTAATTTTCAGAGAGAGCCTAGGGTACTCATTTAATCGTGAAGTCGGAGCCTGATAGGGGAGAAATTGAACTTTTGACATTTCTCTCCGATGCACACTTATGAATGTGTTTGATTTTTAGGTCATAAAGTGCTTTTTTTAATTTTAAAACTAGAAATTATCTCAAATGCGCTTCTACGCACCACACACGGACTGCTTTTCTTTCTCACGTCGCGCCGTGTATTCAAGATTCAAAAAATTCACGACATGGTTCACAAGTGAGTACCTAATACGTTTTGAAGTGGAATGATGCTTTTGTCCATTCATTCTTACATTTTTCTTTTCACACCTTCAACACCCTCAAGTAACAACAAAAAGAGAAAAAAAGCAGTCGAAGTATTGTTTTTTACCCTAAATAAACACACACTTTCTGTCGCTTCGAATATTTGTTTCAATTTCATTCATATCAACATTCCATAGAACAAAATAAGTTGGGTGCATACGAAACACTCGCTTTTCCATTATCTATATAAATCCGACGAAAAGACAAAAAGGGACAAACTAAAACCCTTTTTATAACTTCCTGTGGAGTTTGGCTTGATTCCCAAGCGACCCACAAAAAAAAGCAAGAAAACTAGAGTAGATTTTGTATCCACGAATTCAATTTTTTACTTGCTAAGCTTTTGCATTCTTTTCATTTCTTCGCTTGGTTCGTTTATAATTTTTATGAACGCACCCGGATGGAGTCCATTTGGCTGCCATTTTTCTTCATCTTTTCCCTCAGTAAAGGCGAAATAATCATTTTTTTTTTTGTTCACCATGAAGAGTCGGAATTCTCTCCCAAAATTGAATTTTCTTCAAGATTTGTCCTTCCTATTTGTTGTTGTTGTGCTGACGACAAGAGCAAGGAGAAGGAACTAGGAACTTCACCAGGACATGAGTATGTGCTTTTGTTTATTTGGTGTTTTATTGTTATTACTGCAGTTGTTGACTTTTATCATTTTGGTCATATTAGGACGCATTATTGTGTAGTTTTACTGTAGCGGAATTACGTCTAGAGGCAGTCAAGTGAAGCGCAGTTAAGATGCAGTTTTTGGCAATGGTTACCGACTTTGGTAGACTGGCGAGCCGAATATTAAGTTCAAAACGAATTGACCCAATTGGCTTGAGTAGAAGTTATGTTCGCATCGCCTGTGATTAAAAACACGACACCAAATTAAAGGAAAATGGAAATTAAAGCCAAAGCAAACAGAACTCTTCATCTTTTGAGGGCTGCATCTGATTGCTGCTCAATTTATTGCCAACTCGTGTCAGAAACATACCTTCCCATCAGTTTTACTCGCATGTCAACAGCCCTTTTGTTTATTTTTAATACATCCCCGAGCACAAAACTAAACAGCAACCCCTCCCCGCACTACTTGAAGCTGTCAGTAATGGTTAAGTGTTAAATGAATCTAAGTGGTCCCGTGGGAGAACATATGTTCAATGACATTCCTAGTTTGTTTCACTTCGGTTTCTTTGCATTCCGGAATTTCTCGAGTTTCGCAAGTCACCCGAAGGTGATGAAATATTCAAGCAAAAACTGCCTCATTCCATAAAGACTTTCGGGGAAAGAGAGAACAAAGAAGGAGAAAAGAAAAAAACCAACAAACTAGAAAGTAAGATGACATTTTGACAGCCGTTCCGTAGACAGATGCTGTTTACTGGTCTCTCCCAACTCCCTGGCGGGCTCCCCCCAGCCCCAGCCCAAATGTCAGATTAATTTATTAATTTCCCTCTCCCCATAACACACTAGTCGATTTGTTGTGATTAGTTTTTCTGTTTTTTCCGTTTGTTTTCTATTTAATTTCGTAGGAAATCTCTCTGTGTGTCTTATGGGCTATAATTTCGGGGCTAAATAGCATCCGGCGCGTTGTGTTGTTTTCGTTCGACCGAAATCCAGAAAAAAAACTAAGCTGAACATCAGTCGTTGTCGCTTCTTATTAAGTGCGTGGCATTGAAAATGTGTTTTTTTTTTTTTGCCTTTTGTTGACGACTACTACAACACCGCGCCGACGGCGACGATGATGGTAGGAAAAACTTATCCCCATCACCAACCGCTCATTTCTGGCAAGTGGCGGCAATTGCTTCTATTTTCTTAAGGAGTAGGGAGACTTTTCCTTGGATACTGATAGGGAATTGTGATTATCAGGCATTACACTCAAAATATGGAAGATAGTTTTTGGTGTCTATTTTGGGATGCGGCATAAAAGGGGGATGGTATATGCATCCTTTGACTTGAGACTGACAAAGACACTTTGATTTAAGAAGAAAGAAGTCTACGCTGTGAAGGGTGTAATAAATTGTGACGCCAAACAAGTGTAGATTGTAATTTGAAGAAGACTTAGAGAGGGTATCCATGAGTGAGTACCTTTTTTTGGAAGTAAACAAATCAGATATTAAGGGAAAATTGAATGGGACGTGATATATGTTGTGTTTTTGTGGTAAAGGCAGATTTAAGTGAAACGTCGAAATACTAATTTTTTAATTCCTCATAAGACCCCTGAGAAATACTGAAGTGCATAGAAATAGACATGAAGTTAAAATAGGATTTCGGTTGTGTGGTAACATGTACTTCTTCCTTCAAGATGTATCCTGCTTGGAAGAAAAAATTTGGTACATTTGATCTTCATTTGACCTCGAAATCCTATCACAAATGGCTGTCTTATACGAACAGAGCGTAGGCATTGTTAGCGTTAACATTGTGTTGTCGTTCTGCCCGCAAAACTCTTTGTTGCGCCTGGGCGCCTGGGCCAACTCCACTTGGATTCACATTCCATGAGTTGCTTTAAAAGTATGGTTTTATGCTCTCAATTCCCACATACTATAACAGTATTGACTTTATATTAAAAAAAGAGTCTCACACAATCACGCTTTGTCCTCAAACGCGTCGTTTGACAGAGGTAAGCAAACGTAACAAAGCGACCAACCTTCAAAAAAAGTTCAGCTATGTTGAACTTTTGCTCGCTTCCTGACATATCCCTCCATTTCAGTTTTACAATAGGGAAAAGTAATAAAATTGATGTAAGCAAAACATCGATTTACGAAAAAAATTATTATAACGGCTTACAATATCCTTTCATTGAAGTTGCATGTGCTGGAGAGAAATGCCTGGTTGGTGTGATATACAAGCCACCCAACGTTACTGATCCAAATAGTGTCTTAGAGATTCTGGAAGAAATATCACCTAACTACAATCACGTTTTAATTGCAGGAGACCTCAACATTGACCTTTTAGATGCTGAAAATAGTAGAGTTAAACATTTTATTGATAGTTTGCTCTATCTTAACCTTTTCCCCATTAATAGAGTTAACCCAACACATTTTTCATCATCTACATCTTCATTACTAGACGTTTTTCTGGTTAACAAACTTGACCATATAAACTTTTACGGGCAGCTTGGTGTTCCCGGTTTCTCAAAACATGACCTTATAATTGCCTTTTACAACCTTAACCCAAATATTCTCCCCTCAAGCAGTACAATTTCGTTTAGAGACTTTAAGTCCTTAAATATGCAGTCAATTATCTCCTGTATCTACAGTTCAGACCTGGATAGCATATATGATTTACCAGAAGTTGATGAGCAGGTCGCTTTCTTCACTGAAACAATCAACCACATTTTTGAAAATAACGTTCATATGAAAACAGTTCGAATCAAAAATAGCGAATTAGGTTGGTACAACAACAATATCGATAAGCTTATTGCTAAGCGAAATGCTGCTTTTAAAAGATGGAAACGTTTCAGAACTCCATTTTTGCTAGGTCAATACAAAACTTTACGAAACGCGGTAAATGTTGAAATTAAAACCTCTAAACGTAGATACTATTCTACTAAATTCAGTAACTTGAATTCAAAGGCTTTGTGGAAAAACATTAAATCCCTTGGTATTTCAAAGCAACAACAAAAACCCGATCTAGAGTGCGATGCAAATGATCTCAACAAACAGTTCATATGTTGAAATTATACCGAAAACGAAGAAACTGAAATTAATAATGTTTTAAACAGTAATCATGATTATCAAAGAAACTTTAGCTTCAGTAGAGTTTATGAAATCGAAGTGTTCAAAGCTATAAAAGATATTAAATCAGAAGCCATTGGCCTTGACAATATGCATCCTAGGTTCGTCAAAATTATCCTTCCATTTATAACGCCCTTTATAACACACATTTTTAACAGTATTTTAACTTCCTCTTCCTATCCTAAACTTTGGAAAGCCTCAAAAATAATTTCCGTGCCAAAGAAGACGAATTCAAATCAAAAGGAGTACCGCCCAATATCTATCCTTCCTTTCCTTTCAAAAGCCTTTGAAAAGCTTCTGAGTCGGCAGATCATCACCTTTTTAGAAACCAACCAACTGCTTTATTCTTCCCAATCAGGCCTCCCCATAGCTGCACAACGGCTCTTCTTAAAATAACAGATGATATTCGGCAAAATATAGACAGCAACAAAATAACAACACTTGCTCTACTTGACTTCTCTAAGGCGTTTGATACTGTCTCACATAGTATACTTTTGAAAAAACTTAAGCTTTCTTTCCTTTTTGATAGTTCTTCTCTGTTTTTAATGAAAGAATACCTCACCCAAAGAACTCAAGCAGTTTTTGCTAATTCAGTATTGTCTGATTTTCTTTCGACTCACACTGGGGTGCCCCAAGGATCAATTCTTGGGACCCTCTTATTTACCTTGTTCAACAATGATCTCCCGTCAATTCTCCAGTATTGCAAGATTCATATGTACGCAGACGATGTGCAAGTTTATTTAAGCTATCCTTTAGGTATGGTTGAAGATGCAACTGCGCGATTGAACGAGGATCTTTCGCTTATAGTGCAATGGTCTCAAAATAATCACCTTAAGCTTAACTCTAAAAAATGCCAAGCAATTATTATCAGTAATACTGCCATCGATACAACATGTTTGCCATGTGTTGAGCTTGATTTGTCAAATTTGAGTTACGTTAAAACTGTTAAGAACCTCGGCATAATTTTCAACCAGACTCTTTCATGGGACAACCATATAACATGTGCAGTTGGTCGAACTTATGCTGCTTTGCGTGTGCTCAATCTCTCCGGAAGTTGTCTTCCGGTATTTACGAAAATGACGTTGGCCAAAACCAAATCAAATTGAAATCTTTTAACGTAAATACAGCATAAACTATTATTCATAAATCTTCTAAATTTTGTAAAAATTCTTTTAACCATCCATTATCCTAAGTATTACAAAAAAGACAATATGTTTTAATATACTTATGCTTGAAATAAATAAATATAAAAAAAACAAGTATGTCGGTATCGATGCTGAAATGTGTTTTAGCTAAAATTTAAACGGAAGACTGATGGTCAGACTATAAAACACAGATATTAGAAGGTTCTGTGACGGCTCACGGATCACGGATCAAGTAAACCTGCTATAGCTTCGGAAGCAATTATTGTAAAACAAAATAGTGCACCTTTCGAAACATTTGATGAACAACTTGAGCACGTAATACTTAATAATTCGCAAACAAAATTTCCTCCACACAAATAACCCCTGGCATGGCATTAAAAAAATGCTTCGAAGCAACAGGCGTCTGACATCCAATTAGCAATTTTTCAAATTCAATTCCGAGTCATCTCACCTTCCAGTGAACAAAAACAAAAAGCAGAAAAAAAGAAACACAAAAACAAACGATTGAGACTATCTTAAAGGTTTCGCCGCGATTGGGTTTCCATATCGCTATGTGTGTGGGATCCACACTCCATAAACCTATCACCCCGCTTCTGCACACCACTGCTGCTGTTGCGTTGTTTCTTTTGCAATTAATCGTTAGACATAGTTGCAACGGTTGAAACCGGCAATACCCCCCAAATCCCAATCACACACTGACGAACGATAATAATAAATTGAGTTGCATAGCCGAGTTACAATCTCTTGCAATCTCCGCTCAGCGCTCAACAACAGTGTAGCGTGGGGGCGTTAAAAAAGATACAGCGCCATAGTTGCTTCTCTGTGATTGCTATGGAGCTTCTACAGCCCGCGCCAAAGACCTTCTTATACTGATACTCGGTCTTGGTTTTGACATTTTTTCGATTTCCCTCAGTTCGACATTATTGTCTGGTCGAATTGGAAAAACGTATGCCTGTTGTGCTGCATGCTTGATGCATCATGATGAGTGCTAACAAGCTTTCGCACGGTGGTGGTGTCCGCAGATATGCGGGACTGCCATCAGCCAACACTACACCACCAATATAGCCTTGCGTCACCTTCCATTTTAATCGAAGTAATAAATTCACTCGAAAACACACGCAAGAGGGAGCGGCAAACGCGCGAAAAAATTCATTTCTACAATAGCCCAGGTCCAGGCCCCAAAGAAGCTGAGCTGAGAGTATATGTAGGTAAGCCCCAACCAGCCGTATGGTCCCGGAATAAAACCATTAACATGAGGGTAATTTATGGGCTGCAATCAAATAAAATACGTCCGAGGTGGACCTCAGCTTCAGATTCAGTGTAAGTTCTACCGTGTGTCTGTCGGTCTGTCTGTTCGTTCGATCATTTGTGTTTTTATACTAGCGATCGTTACGTTTTGGCCAATTTCCATTGCAACGATCGCTCGTCGTTGTATGGTTGTTTGGCGATTATTGATTGGTTTTTGGCGCATTGTGATTGGGGCCCACAAATAACCTCGGGACTCTGTATGGTGTTTGCGTCGCTTTATGTTCTACCCATTTCAGCTCTGGGACCAAATTCAAATCCAATTCCAATTGGAATGTATCTTCTCTTCGGATAAACTAGGTAGGTATACGTCTGTTCAGAACTAAAAATACTTCGAGTAACGCGAACAACTACTTCACTTCACTTAAATACAACCATACTGCAAAAGTGCAAATATGCTAAGGCAATAATCATAATCGTGTCTTGGACTTTCAAAAATTGAAAGGAATTCCACACGGCGAATTGATAGATGCGAAGATGCGGGACACAAAGAGTATCTTATTGGCGACTCGTACTCGTATAGTACCTACTTGTTAAAAGAGACAAGAAGCTATTGGCGATCGCACAAAGACAAGAGACAACAAGGTCAGAAGCAATTTTCTGTTATTGGAGACAGTGGGATTTGGAAATGGATTTTATGTGTTCTAAGCTACTAAGCCACCCAATGCCAATGAAGTCAGTCTCTCACTAAGGTTTTTGCGGTATGAGGTAGACGTGCGAGCATTTGTTTAGGAGGTTGGTTAATGTTTGGCTCTTTGTTATACCAAACACTTGCAAAAATCTCTGTCGAATTGAGAGTGTGAAGTCAACATTGAAGCTGGTGTAGCAAAATTCTACCATTCAAAAGGAATGTTACCCGCTGTTGTGTTGCACCTGAAAAAAGGTATTCTTTCGTAGTTTCTAAGTTTTTCAGTCATGAAAGTTTAAACTGGTATATCATGCTGTCGAACTGAGAGATTGTGTATCACTTATTTCCCGATTTACGAAGGACCAATTTTCCTTCGTGACAAGGAAGTTGAATTATAAATGTAAACCTACATTTATTGGTGTCGTTTTCTTAACAACATTTTGAATTGTGAGGACCCTGACTTTTCAGTTCTCAACAAAAATATACCCAAAAGTATTTCCTACACAAAGCTGCTAAGAAACTACAATTGGCAGCTTAAATGGCTACTTGATCTATATATCCCAAGACTTTATAGACACTCTCTTAAGCGATCTTTAAGCAACTTCTTAGTTTTATGAAATAATAGTTCACAATAGTGTATACGTAAATTACGTTCCTTTCGAAGACACTAGGTTATATTCAATTCATGGGCTTCAAACTTGTTTGATTGCCTCTCTCCCTCTTCCTCTCCCACTCTTTCTCACTTTCCTCTCGCTCCTTTTCACTCTCTATTTCCTTCCTTCTCACTATCTCCCTTCATCTCTCAATCTCACACAAAATAGCGCCATAGCTTACATATAACCTGCACTTAACTTGCAGTTCCTGTTCAACCAAAATAGCTGGTTCATTCGCCACACCGCCACACTCAAACTTCAAATTATTTAGCAGAAAAAGGACGCTCCGTAACTTAACTGACAATACGTCGAAAACGGAATAAGGAACCATTCTGTATTCCATTAAGTGTTTCCACATTTTTCGTGGAACTATCAACATCAGTTTCACATACAAAAAAGATTCTATTTATTCAGTGCTGTAAATTGAATTCCGCAGAGTTCCGCTATAAATGAGCGCTTAAACAATTGTCCAAGTGTTGCTTTTAGAAGACAATCAGTTTCAGCTGCACATATTTGCACATCATAGAATAATTTGCTTCCAAATAATAATCAAACAGGTTTAGTGGAAGTACAAAATTTTGTGTAATTTTTTCCACCATTTGTATAAGTATCGATCTCTTAGTTAGTCAAATGAGACAAGTGCAAAAAAAACTTAAGAACATTAAATTATGAGGTTTTGAGATGAAAAAAAGGTGGGCTCTACAGCTTTCAGCTCGTTATGCATGCTTAAAATTTAAGTGAGTGGGGACGAAACAACTATGGACTTATTGCAAAAATCAACGGATAAGAGAAAGACACTTAGGGCCGTTTTCTTCAATATTTCTCACCTTACAAATAGAAAATTGAAACGATTAACGAAAACTCTTTTATATTAAACATTCAAATAAATAAGTTCAAACACATTATTTTGAGTTTTCAAATTAAAATTTAAAATTTTTTTATTTATTTAGGATGCATTTCGAGCAGTTTTCCGCTCATCATCAGCTACACGACTAAACATACATAAAGCAATTCTTGCATACTTTTAAACATAGTCATTGCAATTAATTTACATTTACATAATTTGTGGAAGAGTAAGTAGGAACGATATAGTTTTTAGGCAAACGTTGTACAGTACAGCAAACGTATTTAAAATAAGAGAGGCATTAAAGTAAACAAAACAAATCGGACTGTATGTTGCCTTTGTCTAAGTTTAAAGCGGTGTTATCTCTGTAAATGTATATGCTTTCATATGCGTCTAATTTCTTCTCGTCGTTGATGCATTTTACAAGCTTTACTTCACTTTTAGAGACAGGTAGGTGTTGTTGTTCCAGTATGTGTGCTGCGAAGGCCGATTTTTCTGGTTCATTTTTGGTAACGTACTGTTTGTGCTCGTCGTACCTCTTCTTAATAGATCGTTTGGTTTGTCCGTAATATCTTCTGCTGCAAACTCCACACGAAATTTTATCAATTCCAGCTTTTTCCAGTGGGTCGGTTTTATCCTTTAAGGTGTTCAAGTTGTTTTTTATCTTGAATGGGTTTGAATATACCAATTGCATATTGTGTTTATTGAATGTTGTTTTGAGTCCATTTGTTATGCTTGGTGCAAAAGTGATAGAAACACGTTTTGGTTCATCTTTTTTGTCTATAGTTTTGTTCTGTTCGAACAGTGTTGATTGATTGTTGTCGTCGACATTGAAACAATGTTAAAATATAAATTTCAAAATACCAAAACTGAGATCCGAGAACGCACGAAAGAATGTATTGACAAAGACAAAAACAGAAAGCAAAAAAGAAACGATCAAAGAAAAAACGAAACTGAAATTATAGAAAATCTAAAGAAAAAAGACATCTTTATAATGAAAGCAGACAAGGGTAACAAAATCGTCGTCATGAACACCGAAGAATACGACAGAAGAGTTTGGAAGCTGATTGAAACAAACAATTACAAGGAAGTGAAAAAATCACCACTTAGCAAAATGACAACAGCAGCTAATAACATCCGAAAAGAAATAAGCACTGTGTTCGGTGACCGTTTCAAGTGGCGCCTTCTCGTATCAAACCCTGAAGTACCAAAACTATATTGTCTACCGAAAGTACATAAACCGGGCGACAACATGAGACAAATCGTAGCTTTATTATCAGCACCATGCACCAAGATCGCACGATGGTTAGTAGATGAAGTTAAAAAGTTCCCACCCTTCGAAAGCTGCTCGGTTAAGAATTCTATAACTTTTGCGAGTTTAGTTAACGAGATGCCAATTGCAGAAGATGAAATATTAGTGTCTTTTGATGTTGAAGCGCTGTTTCCATCAATACCAATCAAAGAAGCACTATTAGCTTTGAGAGAACATTTCACCAAACAAAATATTAATGAAAGCGAAATAAAAGTCTACATGAGAACGGCAGAAATGTGTATGGACACAAACTATTTTGTTTTCAGAAATCGTTATTTGAAAATAGATTCTGGTACGAGTATGGGAAATCCACTATCTCCGCTCATAGCTGAAGTCTTCATGTCCAAATTTGAAATGAACCTAAAAGCAAGAAACCTTTTACCAAGAGTATGGCATCGCTACGTTGACGACATATTTGCAGTCATTAAAAGAAAGGACATAAACACCACACTGAATATGTTAAACGAACAACAACCTCAAATAAAATTTACTTGCGAAGTTGAAAACGAACAAAAATTGAATTTCTTGGATCTTACTCTGCAACGAAACAAAAACCACATACAAATTGCAGTTTATCACAAACCTACAAGCACCCTTCGATATATCCCCAGTGACTCATATGCTCCAATCCAACATAAATTAGCAGCGTTTCACTCCCTCGCACACCGTTTGGTAAGTTTACCGCTTTCATTGGCGAATTATATCAAAGAGTACGAATTTATTAAAGAAGTAGCCAAAACAAATGGTTACAGTGAAGAAATAATAAACAACATTATTCGAAAACACACACAAAAGCAGACAAACAACAATCAATCAACACTGTTCGAACAGAACAAAACTATAGACAAAAAAGATGAACCAAAACGTGTTTCTATCACTTTTGCACCAAGCATAACAAATGGACTCAAAACAACATTCAATAAACACAATATGCAATTGGTATATTCAAACCCATTCAAGATAAAAAACAACTTGAACACCTTAAAGGATAAAACCGACCCACTGGAAAAAGCTGGAATTGATAAAATTTCGTGTGGAGTTTGCAGCAGAAGATATTACGGACAAACCAAACGATCTATTAAGAAGAGGTACGACGAGCACAAACAGTACGTTACCAAAAATGAACCAGAAAAATCGGCCTTCGCAGCACACATACTGGAACAACAACACCTACCTGTCTCTAAAAGTGAAGTAAAGCTTGTAAAATGCATCAACGACGAGAAGAAATTAGACGCATATGAAAGCATATACATTTACAGAGATAACACCGCTTTAAACTTAGACAAAGGCAACATACAGTCCGATTTGTTTTGTTTACTTTAATGCCTCTCTTATTTTAAATACGTTTGCTGTACTGTACAACGTTTGCCTAAAAACTATATCGTTCCTACTTACTCTTCCACAAATTATGTAAATGTAAATTAATTGCAATGACTATGTTTAAAAGTATGCAAGAATTGCTTTATGTATGTTTAGTCGTGTAGCTGATGATGAGCGGAAAACTGCTCGAAATGCATCCTAAATAAATAAAAAAATTTTAAATTTTAATTTGAAAACTCAAAATAATGTGTTTGAACTTATTTATTTGAATGTTTAATTTCTCACCTTGCCTCAAAATCTCAAGTTGGCCTGTAGAGTTGAGGCAAGCTAGAGAGTTGAGACACAAGTTGAAATTTGTTTTTCTTCACTAATTTAAATATTTATTCAAGAGTTGAAATTCAAAGGTTCGCGTATTTCTATACTTACGTTTTTAAAAATTTCCTTGGGACATTTTTGACAGATACATAAATTTCAACTTAAGATTTGAATTTCGATTGCTCGATTGCTTTGAAAATTAAAGTTCCGGTAGTTGACTTTTGTTTATTTCGAAAATAAAATTAAAAAAAAAATCATGGAAATGCTAAGAGAGCAACCACAATACCCATTTCCAACAGCTTCTGCAAGGAAGTCTTTTTTTTAAATTTAAAAATCTAGTTTTTATAATAAAAATATTAGAGAGTAAAAATCAATTTATGTACATATATACATAGATACATATTTATATTGAATGTGTTTGGTTTTTAATTTTGTCTTGTTTGTTCTTGGTCTAAAATTAACTGATAATAACATTGAATTCGGGACCTGGCGTTTCCGAACGTTGCTGAAGGTATTTGATTTTGCTTAAACGATAAAACATGTGTATTACGAAACATGTCATCGAATTCGAAGATTTCCGGTTGAGTTTGTGGTACTTTTTGTCAATGGCTATCTTGTGAAGGACGGCTCAAGCAATTGTAGTCAACTGCACGGTCTCAACTCTGCATCTTAACCCATTTGCCAATACTAGAAACCGTCTTTTCCAAGTTCCATAAAAACGCTCGACTGAATTTCGAGTACGAATCTGCGACTCGTTGTATAAATTTTCAACATTATTTGAAGCATTTTGAAAAAGTGTCGCCAAGTAATTTGTCTTTGAGTAGCGAGAGTCACCAATAATATATAACAAACTGCTCAAATTCACCTTCTTCAAATCGTTGCTTCAAAGTTGACGAATTAAAAATACGTTGATCGTGCGTAGAACCCTAGAAAAAGGATAAAACCAAAATTCAAGACCATAGCTTTTATTAACTTTCATTTAAAGTGCATATAATATCTGCCAACGAGCATCGATGTCTTTTAATTTTAGATCTGCAGAAACTACAGTCTGGAAGAGAACCAACCCTTGCGGTTTGTAAAAAGTTCTGCATCGTTTCCACCAGGCGATTGGATTCTTATATGTGTGCAAACTATTGCCCCAATAGTTCTTGAAAACTTGGCTATAGCATAAAGTACAAGTGCCGCTTCTAACCGTTCTCGTGTTTCGGGCATGCGAAAAAACTGGGGGGAAAGGCTAGCAATTTCCGGCTTTATCATTTGATAATGCTTACGCCAATAAAATCAGCAATGGTCAATTGTATTGGCCCGAGTGCAAAATACCTCAGAACTATCAATAATTGGGTAATTGATCGTAATTCGTGCAATCTACACATAATTTAATACTTTTTAAACTAAAAAATATTCAAAATATTTCCTTGCGTACCTTGTGTCACTGCAACGAAAACTACCATTATCAATTCCAACAGCATCATTGTGGCTCGCTTCGAAATGCGAAATCGGTAAATGAAATCATGGTCATCCCATTTCTCAAGCCAGAGCCGTAGACAATTTTAATACTATCTTCTTTCAATCACCACCAATTTTTCTTCTTTTTCATTTTCGCTTTGAGAAGCAAGCCATGTGTGACTCTCAAAATAATAAAATTTTATTTTAAAAATGTTTTCATTTATACATACATACATGCGAATCCAAAATAACTGACAGAAGCAACAAAATGTAGTACAAAATTAAATTTCACAGAAAACTGTCAAGTTTACTCATTCAAATTCTACTTTTTCCGGAAATTAATTAACTCGAGAGTTGAAAATCGACATTTGAAGCTGTCAAATTTGAGTTAAGAAAAACAAAATTACAAGTTGTGAAAAAAAAGTCCTTCAGTTGACTTCAACTTTTAGTGAAGAAAACGGCCCTAAAAAGATGAAACAGGTCCAGTTCGCAGAAAACTGTGCACATTGAATCGGTGCGGGTGCATAACTTCACAGATCATAACTTCACATGGGTCATAATTTCACCTCTAGTGGGTTATAATTTCACTTTTTTCGGGTGAAGTTATGTCCCACCTTAGGTGGGAATTAGCTTCACTTTTTTACGGGCCAGAATTTCACTTCTGTGTGAAGTTATTTCCCACACAAGGTGGGACATAATTTCACTTTTTATTACAGTTACAAGAAATTACCTTTTAGAGCTATTTGATTATGCATAATTTGTTCCCACCTACATTGTAAAAAATCTTTAGAAATCCAATCAGTCAAAAGCCAACAAAAATTATAAATTGTAATCAATTTATTGAAACATTTTTATTAACAAAAAATATCAAAAACTGTTATTTATAAGAAAAAAAAATTATTCTTATGAAAGGTACTTTATATCATATTTTTATTTTCAAAACGCCGTTTTGAAACAAAGATATTGAAATCTATTCACAAAAAAACATGAACGGAATTTTGAACTATAGTTCTACAATAAGGACATAAAATTGACGATCGACAGTATTCAACCATTTTCCCATAACAATCTCTGCAGATTTTTAAGTGATTGCATGGTTGGAGTAGTATATCCCTTTTGTTGTTGTAACAAATTATACATAAGCTTTGATCTTCTGGTAAATTACTGTCGTTTAGAGACTCGTCATCTTCTGCTTCTGATGATAATAACTCAGAAGTCAGGATCAAATCAGACTTATTAAAAATTTGTATTACTTGTGGTAAGAATTCGGACAAAGTTATTTTTTTCTGGTTGGTTTCGAAGTCAGTTTTTCTATTATTTCATCCCGTATTTTGAAATTTTGTTTAGGACCTTCAAAAACCGAAGAAGTCTGACCATCCAAAGCGTTGTTGGCGCTAAGCAGTAAAGCGACTGAAAAAAAAATTGCGCAATTTTGGGAAATAATTTCACACAAATTTCAGGTGAAATTGTGGCTCACCTAAGGTGGGACATAACTTCACCCGAAAAAAGTGAAATTATAACCCACTATAGGTGAAATTATGACCCATGTGAAGTTATGACCTGTGAAGTTATGCACCCGCACCATTGAATCATAGTTTCGTACTAAGAATTATTTACGTGGCTAAAAAAGGTAGACGTAGAAGTTCTGCAATGTTAAGACTTCAAAATGAGGAAGGAGAAGGAACTAATTTATTTTCAATAAAGATAGATTTTCAATGAAGATAGATTTTTGTGGTAAATTATTCCTATTTCATAGGAAGCCTGTTAAGATGTCACCAGTTATCAACTTAGTGAAAGTTATGAAATTTTTGCTCAGATTTAAGATGAATTGATGTTGTTTTGGGACAAGTAACTCCTACTTATTTTTTCTTTTCTGGAAGAAGAGGAAGAGCAGATGATTTCCTTATTATCTTGGCGTTGTTGATAACGAAGTTAAATAAGAAGGTAGATTCGCTACCTTGGGGCACTCCAAGAGTGGTCCAAGTGTGACTGAAAGTCAAACGACATGAGCCTGATTGAACATGACGAGGTCTATGATTCCCATTCGTTCTCCTTTTGGTAGATAAAATAGGAACTGTCAATAGATTTTGGGTAAGTGATTTAAAACAAGGCTGAAGATGAACAATTTCCAAAGAATTTGAACAAAAAATATACCATTTCATTCTGTAGCATTTAGAGCATTAATGAGCAGTTAAAGTCTGCTAGTAGTGGACCCAGTAAACTATAAAGCTAGGGAGACAACGATTGGTGGTACATGTAGCGTCCCTAAGGGTGAGGAAGTCTGTCTGTTAAGCAGAAAGTTAATATTTCGAATCACAAGAAAAATAAAAAACTTTTTTCCACCTGCATCGCTTTTCGGGAGAAATTGGCAAGTCGTAATAGTAAATTCATTGCCATGAAAAGCGTCTTAAAATAAACTCTTCGGAGAATGGGCAGAAAGCAGTAGATCCAATAAATTTTCCTCATGAGGCATTTTAGCGAAAAAAGCTAGGTCCTGGGGCTTTCTGTTCTGTTTATTTATTTGTCTTAGAAAAGGTTTTATACAGAGTTGCTTCCTTGGTCTTTGACTACTTACTCCTCCAGCTATACGTTGAAAGTCAAAAATTTACAGATGAAAGTCAAGAGTCAATCATCTAAAGATGTAAGATCGACCTTTTATCTTTTGTAAGAGACTTCATCTCTCACAATATGTGTTCTCCAATTAATATACCTGGCAACCCATTTACGATATCATGCACTTGCGTAAATGTCAAATGAAAGCTTTGATTTTCAAAACACATATTATTATGTATGTATTCGTTTCTATTAAGATCTCTCTTTGTAACTGAATGATCGCACGATCTTTGCACAGTTTTATATAATTGCCATTTGATTACTGTAATGTAACAAACAGCTTATCATATATGCTTCTAAAAAGCTTTTCTCATAACATTTTCTGTAATGACAAGTCAGTCTGAATAAAGTACTCGGCTGAAGACGATGTTCTGATGCAAAGAATAAATGTATCAAAGTTTTAATTTGAGTTTTTTTTTTAGTTTAAACGGCTTACACTTTCAACTTCTTTCAATGAAAAAATATATAATTTCAACACTTTTCTCTCAGTGTATGTTTCATAAATTGTCTTCGAACTAACATACTCCCAATGTCCACTCGAGACAATTCACATATTTGTCTCCTCCTCGGAGTGAATCCCATTCAATTGGTTTCTCTTCCCTCTTTGTATGATTCACTGACTCTGACTCTAGACCCCGTGCAACATAAATAATCCACGTTTACCTGTCACAAAACCACATATCGTATGAGAATTGACGGTCTTTGTGCACCCAAACGAAGAAAAGATGGAGAATGTGAGCTCATTCAGGTTCCACATGCATAAAAAAAAAATACAACAAACGGGGCCAAGGCGCGAGCAATTGAACAATGTCAATAGGTACGAATTTTTATTGCACTACCGTACGCAGCATACGTTCCCTTCTTCACCATTTAATTAAAATGTGGCACCAATTTGCCAATCCCAGAGGCGGGCCGAAAAGGCAGATCTTCTTTTGGTATCTCGTATAGTATGTGAGTGTCATTGGACTCCTTTGACAACGATTATTGCCCCTTTTCGCATAATTTAGTGTCAACAATTGTTTGGGGGAGAGAGCTCAAGAACTGAACCGGACAAGAATAAGGAATCTTCGACAAGACGACAAGGCATCGCCACAAATGGCCAACACTCACAGAAACATCGACCAGAATGACACGAAAATTTATCATCGTTCAACTTAAGCTGCAAAGTAATGAGTTGATGCAACCCGGTCCGGTTGGCCTTTTATGAATAAATATCAAAAAATATTTTTATTTATTTACAGTTTTTTTATTTTTACTTTTCATTCTCACCGTGGCAATTGTTGTATAGAGAGTGACAAATTGCCATTTTGGTTGAATGGCTTTCTATTGTCCGTTTAGCCGTTGGCAAAGTGAAGTTGACATTTTTATTACACTAACCCGATGCCGATTTGAACTGATTTGCAGTTTTCATTTCTTTTTTGACAGCTTTATTCGCCTCTGTGTTTCGCATGAAATAAAATGATTCATCAGTTGGCTTGGTCGAGACCAGGGCAAAGATACAACCACAGCCCACACTCTCAATCGGAATGGTTAATGTCGCTGTTATGCCAGTTTTGTGTTTAATTTAAATTAATTCTGGCGGATATTTGAATAAATGCTAAAGACACTTGTTCGGTGTCAAATTGAATGATGCCAATGGAGTTTTCAAGTCTTAATGGTGTCATTACTTAGATGAAGAAAAATGCATTGAATGTTTTTCTGTAGCAAGTTCAAGCAAATGGAGCTTGTTGGAGGTTGTTGTTATTTGGCTCTGGCGCGACATTTCCAACTCAAATCTTTTACCAGAGCCAAGTTTCATTATAACGACCATAATATTTCGAGTCCGGTTGTTGCTTTTTCGGACTTCTATCAGCTTATAAGACTACAAACAAAGAAGTGAGGCGTTACCGACAGATAAGAGATGATACCCTTAAAAGAGGATATATCTAGAACAAGAGTACAAGGTGATGCAGTAGTGGACACAACAGGCAAGCTCCTAGAAAAGCTATTGCAACCACGACTTATAGCCGCGATTCAAAGAATGGGAGACTTGTCTGAAAGACAAAATGGGTTAAGAAAGGGATAAAAGAAGTAGTAAGAGCTGTCGAAGATGCTCAACAAGGGAACCAAAACACCAAGAAAATCGTGCTGCTGGTGACACTTGATGTCCGAAACGCTTTTAATTCAACCCGGTGGTCAAATATGAATGACGCACTTGAAAGAAGATTCTAAATTCCAGAGTATCTCCAGAGATGATAAAAGATTATCTAAAAGAACGAGAACTTGTCTACCAAACTACTGAAGGAATGATGCGAAAAGATATCACAGTTGGAGCAGCACAGGGATCTATCATTAGATCAGACTTCTGGAACATTGATATTCTCTGTATGAAAATTCCCGTAGACTGCTTTCTAGTTGGATACGCTAACGACGCGACGTTGCTGTGGTGACAACTCCAAGGTACACCGAAAACGCACATAGAAAGTTGAACCAAGTTATGCGAAGGACAAATTCCTGAATGGAGGAACAAGGGGTTTTCCTGGCTACTGAGAACACTGAATAGCAATTCCAACAAAAAAACCAATTCCCACGGTTATCGACTTCCACATCGAAACCGAATTTAAAAAAGGAAAAGAACGCGGTAAAATATTTGGGAATAAAGCTCGATCTAAACGGACTAGATACGGACGTCTGCTGAACGCGCATCCGCTAGGTTACAAGCCACCTATCTAGGTTGATTTCAAATGTAGGTGGTACATCCGCAAGCAAACGGCGACTTCTTCTGGGAACAACACATTCAAGTCTGCTGTAAGGAAGCGAGATTTGGGCTGAAGCACTTAAACAGGAAAACTACCGGAAACACCTAGCATCGGTACAGAGGCGCAGTGCCTTGCGAATAGCGAGCGCGTACCGCACAATGTCTGAGGAGCGGAAGCGAAAGCGAACAGCAAAAGTGGCAAGAACGCTGGGAGTCGGCATGCAGAGGACGCTGGGTTGTTATGCTGGTCGGAAACCTTGGCGAATGGAGTAACCGGAAACACGCTGAAGTGAACTACTGTACGTCACACAGTTCCTCACCGGACACGAGTATTTTAACGTTTTCCTGAGCAAGATTGGAAAAAAGAGAAGCCCAATAAGGTGTATATAAGGTGCCAATAAGGTGTATCTCTGACAGACGACGCTTATCATACAGTGTTCGAGTGTAGTAGATGGGAATCTCCCCGTCTGAAAATAAAAAGAGTTTTCGATGAGCTCAGCCCGAATAATATCATCCAGAAGATGCTGAGAGACGAGGAGAGTGGTAGGCGAATCAGCCTATATCTGACGCAGATCCTGAAAACAAATTGAGTAATTGAGGAACTAGAACCTGCCACCTAGACACGAGTCCCACCTCGAAAAAATGCGCAAGTGGTCCCGAGGGGAAGATCAGCGAGAAACTTGCATAATTTTAGCCGGTATGCCAAGCTTAATACACTTTGCAGAGTCCGGCACACGGAGAAGTATGGATACTCTCTGTAAAGCATTTTTCTAAAAGTAAATAAAAAAAAAAAATAGTAAGAACGAGCAACTACGTTACTGTGACATAACGTTAATCGTGACGCAATTTAATTGCAACGGAATGTAATGTATGGCAATAGATTAGCTTGCTCAGCTCCGGGCACTGCGGTGTCTGAATGAAACCTATTTTGCCAGTTATATGTAAAGCAATAACAATGCAACACACTGCAGCGTAACACAATCATGGCCCTCGGCAAACACTGATGAGAGTGTTACCAATAGTAACAATGAGAAGTAAGGTTTCTTTAACGTCACGTAAATCGTCATTTAAGCACTGATGTGTATTTCGCCAAAAGTAAAACGATACTTTTTTATGGGAGAAATGCTTTACTTTATGAAGTTTCCATACTTTACCGTGTGCCGGACTCTCCAAGGTGTACTAAGTTTGACATACCGGCTAAAACTCCAAAGGTTTCTCGAAGTTACGTTACTGTGACATCAAGTTAATTGTAGCGTAATTTTAATGCAAACCATATGATTGGTTTCATCATTCTTTGATGAGAGTGGTCCTCTCTTGAAGTTATCTAGAGATGATATTACTTTCAAGTTATGCGACTGACACATTATATTTGCAAATTATTTAAATTATTTAAAATACAAGGGTGAGAAAGGTCTTGCTTATTTAAAAGCATCTAAAGGCCAAGAGCACTAGCACAGCTATCCAAGATTTTAAGTTGGAAAAAAATATATTTCCAACCGATCTGAGCTTCTCTCCGATCATTTGCTTTGCAGAGTCCGGCTCAACTGATTATTCCTAGTGGAATTCCTTATGGAATTACTACGGACATTAGAGGCTACTAACGCAAAGATAGCTTCAACGATAAATCCATTGCTTTTGCGCTTTGTACATAAAGTAGAAGCGAGAACTTGCTTGTTTATTACTCCTTCCACCCAGTCTGAGTATGTCGAGGACAGGCTTATAGCCACCCGCTTATTTTTCAGCATTTGCGCTGAGGACAGAATTGCTTGGTTTTATTCCTCCTTCCCCTCTCTTTGAGGTTATCGAGGACAGACTTATAGCCACCCGTTTATTCCCTAGCACTTGCGCTGAGGACAGATTCAAGTAAGACTAAAGTCGTCATTCACTGCTGACTAGTTATATGGAATTGCCCCGACCTGACTGGAAGAATCATCTTTACCCGTGATTATATGCTATACGAATTATTTATTATTCTAAGGAAAGAATTGTTGTATACTAGATTAAGCAACATCTGTTAATATTAAGAAGATAAATAAAAAGAAATTATTGTTAAAAGGAAACGTTGGTTGTTTTTGGCAACATTTGGTTGAATCTTTATCTCGACTTTTGGTGCTTCGTCGAGAGTACCTTGGGCAGACTGAGCCTACCTCAGCTTTTGAAAGCAAGCATCACAGTGACATGCCCCATAAGCCATAACGTAAATGTTACGTATCGTAATGATATGAAAGTATTCAGCTCTGCCCGACATCGATAAAACAAAATTAAAACTCAAAAGTCGAATACGATTTTCATTGGGGAAGAGATTACCAAGATCTTCGGAGGGAGGATTTTTAAGTCCAAAGAATATGAGTCTGTGTTGTATGGACTCAATAAGAATTATGAACCTC
The DNA here is from genome assembly GCA_914767635.1 of Melanostoma mellinum. Lineage (NCBI taxonomy): Eukaryota > Metazoa > Arthropoda > Insecta > Diptera > Syrphidae > Melanostoma > Melanostoma mellinum. The sequence continues at coordinate 258,551,979 of OU612058.1, forward strand.
ATATAGAGCGGGCCAAATCTGAGAAGCATAATCAAGATGAAAACGAACTTGACAGTTGTATAGTATAACTAAAGCCGTTAGAATCTTTTGCCCATCCCTTAATTAATCCAAGCATTGAATTTGCTTTGCTTGTAATAAAGTTGATGTTTTCATTGAATTCGAGGTTAACCCTTTGTGAGTACCACTGAATTTAATTACAAAAAAATTCCCTATATGATTTGAATTTGAGACTGTCGACCAAAGCAACTTTTATAAGAACTATGTAATCTCCATGTTTCAGCTTTTTTTTTGTTCTTATCTAAGTTCACGGCATGTTTACAACGGCATTTTTCGACAACATGTTTTTCATAGTGTTGAGAGAACGCAAGCTTTTTTGTTTCTCTGTTATAAATTACTTAGTTCAAGATACGATCTTGACTGATTATTGAAATAATTTACGATTTTTAAGGACACGGGGTCCTTGCTACTTGAATGATTTATTGAGAAGAGATCCAAAGTTAAGTTCTTGACAACTTGAAGATCTTTGACAATTTGTGACATTTACTTGTAAATAATTCACATTAACATAGAACAACATAGAATGGTATACAGGGTGCATCAGCATGATTAAATAACTGAATAATTTAACTTGTATAAAAATTTTATGGCAAGCCAAGTAATGTCAAAATAAAATAGTTCTGCATAATAGTATTTAACACTCAACGCATAGCTTGGTCAACAATGGGTTAGTACTCAAAAGAACCCTAGGGTCACAGGGACTCGAAGCTTGAGATAATTCCCAATACCGGGAATCTTTTTGCGTTAGAATTTCATAGTTTGATACTTGAGAAAGTTCAAACTAAGCCCGTTTTTAGAACACTATATTACAAAACTGTCGACATTTTCTTTAATAAATTGCGATCTGAAGCATTTTAAATAGGTTTTAAGACTTTCATGTCCTCAGCAAAAATTTGACGTCAGCGATTAATTTCGTCAAAACTCTATGCGTTTTGAAGTCCCTAAAATTTCGTTCAACACCTAAAAATATTTGTTTGCGTAAATAATGAAGCATAAATATTCAAATTTTGAAATGTGTGTAACATTCTACTTGAATTGTTTTCGGCAAAGTTATGGACTATCTCCGTCTCTCTTCGTTAATAATAAAGAAAGTTTCATTACTGAAGGAAGAAGGATCCTTTTGACTTTTCATAATAAATCATTCAACTTTTCAACAGTCCAGTCGCACATGTGAGCTATCAAAGAGAATAAAAAAAAGAAAACGTCGAAGGAAGCTCTTCCATATCGAAGCATTCAAACCTGTGCCATTCAAACAAGAAGTGCCTCACTTCAAATGAACTAAAACACCGACAGCGCCATTAAATTAGCATAAAAAACCCATCGCCCATTATGAATTCTCTGTGCACCTTTGGCTGAAGCTAAAATAAATTAAGAATTTCCAAAAATAATTCTAGGACCCCTCAAGTCTATGAAATTTGTTTAAATTTTTGTTTTATTCTTCCACAGAAAAACGAAGCGAGAAAGAGAGAGAGAGAGCACCAATTAAGGAATTAAAAATCCAACCGTTGATTCCTAGACCTGCCCTCTGTCCAAGGCAGCTCCTTAACTACTACTGATGTTGCTCTTCATTAATTAGTGAAATATTTTCTTAATTAGTACGCGCGCCCATTGAAATGGAATCTCAAATCCCAGTTACAGTAGAGACAGTCAAAAATAAAAAAGAGAGAAATAAAAAGAAACTTATTTCAGAAGGTATGTAAATTAAGAATTTTTCCTCGTTCCTCTTCAAGGCCCAGCCAAGCGTACAGAGGCTACAAAAACCAGTCAAGATGAATAAAAAACCAACACCAGGGCCAGCCAATCAAACAACAATTTGACAAAAAAGTAAAATTTATTCCTCGTTGAATAGTAATTTTGTTCATCGAAACAGTGACGAACACAGAGTAGGTTACATACCTTCGCTCTTATGCAAACCGCTTATCGGGAATGCATCCTGTAGAATTACCTCGGTTTCAAAACCTGGCATGCAAGTTGCTTTGTAACAACAGGATGCATGGCTTGATTGGGAGTCTCTTTTTATCTCCATTTATGACTTTAAATTTGCTATAAAAATCATTTTCCGCTTTAACTGCTTCTTTACGAGCTCAACGGGCACTAGCAACAGCTTACAACCATGGATACATAACTACATTTTTTTTTAGATATTTTTAATCATAAATTCATATATTGTTTTTACGATGTCGCATGTCGTTCTAGAGACAGACACAACAAACGGGACAAATAAGTTTATTATTCCAAAAGTTATGGTGGGAATTAGTTGATAAAGGGGAGTTACACATATCTTTTGTTGGTTCCTAATTGATTTTGATTTATGGCGAGTGGTAAAATGAAGATATTGTTATAATTGAAAGCGCCGCGCTCATTGACAGTTTGGAGTTGTTTTCCAATTCAATTTGTTATGCATGGTAAAATCAATGGGAGTTATTGGGTATGAATAAAAGAAAAATGCCATAAATATTTTATGGAAAATTAGAAAGCTCACTCCCACGGCTGTGGCCGGCGCTGCGGGGCTCAGTGGAGTCTGGAAGTGTTTTTCAAAAATTTATTTAAATGAGCTTTGCAAATATATTTATGGCTCCCTTGTCTTCTGAAATGAATTCTTTTTTTGATTAAGGTTTAACTAAAAGACAAGTTTTTTGACACTTTCAGTGATACTTTGGAAAAAGTTTGGTCCAACTCTGTTGGTAGCGGATAGATACATTAGGTGGAATGAATTGGTAAGATACAAATTCTTACACCAACAAAATTCTTGGGCGTTGAAAGCTCTAATTTTCTGGTATTGTTCTAGGGTGAAATGCCTCCTTTCTGACTTATTTGCTGCCTCTCCAATCTAGCTCCCAAATTTAGTACAGGAATAGGAAAATTGATTTGGCATGAGGAAAAGGATAACATACGCAGTGAATAAATAAACAAAAGTACTCTAACTTCATGATTCATGATTCTTCTTTATCTTCCTCTTAAGTATAGGTACTATTGATCCGTGCGTATAGGGTTCGTCGCGTACGGAAGCGTTTCCAAAAGCCGGAATTTGGCAAAAATACAAAATTAGTAATGAGCTGCTTGGATTTTTTGTTCTTATAGAAATATAGTCGACTGACTTTAACTCGAGTTTTCAAAGGATGTCAAAATTAGTTCGAGTCAAAGGGAGTTTTTGAAAAACTCGAGTAAGAGAGATTAATATTTGGTGGGTAAATGGTTTGAAAAATAGTTCGATTTCATAAAGGTGGTGCTGAATCTTATCAGGTACATCTTCTGGCATTTCAGAGTCAAGTAGACTGTTCCAAGTCCTCACGATTGCATTGGTATCGTAAGCGTCGCGTCGTTTACACCAACACAACGGAGTTATGTGGTGTACCCACGAATTTGAAACTTAGTGTACACTACACAGTCAAGTATCGTTATTTTATAGTCTTGATAATTAGTTTCCTAAACACTCTTTGCAAAATCACGGAGTTAATTGTTCTATGTCGGCCATGCTAGGTTGAAAATACTCAATCTTTAAAAACCGGAATGAATATAAAAACACAGATTAAGATAAATACAAACTATTTGGATATTTTGGACTAACAACACAAATAAATTGCGTACGTGTACAACTTATAAGCCTTCTTTTTTCACTGCCTTGAAATTTTTTTAAAGGAATACTTTATAAGGGCAGATTAAATGCAATATATAATTATACGGGAATTATTTTTATATGAAAAATTTAGGTGAATGCAAAACTATGGCGAAAAAGTTCAAGTTAAAGAAAAATTCGACTTAGAGCGACTTCGATTTTGAGAGAGCCCAATGTACCTAGTAGCTGACCCAGGTGTTGCCCGAGTCTACTGTTAAAGTTCAGAAAGTTTTCATTACGTCAAGTACAAAAAGTGTTTTTAAGCCTTATCGAAGAGGAAGAATTCTGATCCAATGAGATTTTTTAATTATTTTAATGTCGTCTGCAGAAATGGACATATGATACCGCCAACGTCATTGATGGCTAGCACAAACAAGAGTGGACTGAGATGACTTCCCTGAGGAACTTCAGACTAGGCAAAAATTATATGAGTACAACTTATTTAAAGACGTCCTCATATACATGGTTCTGGACATATGATTTGATCCATTCGCCAATAAGTGTTGGAAAACCTAAATCTTTTTTAAGTTTGAGGTATACAATTTGGTGACTAATTTACTAATGCTATTGAAATCGGTAGTAACATCGACCTTCTCCGAGCCTAGACTACCATTCTCCAAGCCTAGACTGCCATTGATACATTTGGTAAGGTAAGTCGTAGTTGACCTTCCCTTGAAGTGGAGAAACAATTGATTTTCATTGAAAGTATAGAGAATAGTACACAATGCTTGTGAATAGCTTGGGGAACACAGAAGGTTTTGCAATCGCTAGATAGTTTAACACTTGGTTTTCATAGCTCTTTTTGAATACTGGGAGAAGAAAAATGATTGGAAAAGCCAGAGTTGAAAAAGGACGAAGCGGTCGGAACGGTTTAAAAATCTTTACTCGTTATGGTTAACTTATCATAAAACGAGAACTTCTGGTAGACGGCCACAGAGGCCATAATAATTAGGCTTAAGAATTATTTTTTCAAAAATGTTAAAATGCAATGAAATATAGGAGTCATTACAACAACTAACTAACTAACTAAAAAGAGCACTATAAAGAAGGCAAAAAAAGATGTATCTATGCGGGTTTGCCCCATTACTGTGGTATTCAAAAATCATTGCTGTTAGATTCACTAAAAAAAGGTAGTAAAGAGAAGTACAAAGAAGAATCCAAAATTTTCAATGAATTTCACTTGGTGGGTCGAATGATATTAAGAAAATAAGAATTCTTATTTTTTACTTGTTTCAGCCGATTATTTCTCAGCTTAAATGAAATATATTTGTTTCTTGAAGTTCCTCGTTATTGTAGTTACCCGATGTTTTCAACTCTCCTAGGGTCATAGCAGTTTGATATTTTGCGTGTATTATTCAAATGAAACTTTACGAGACAACAATGAAAAACAACGGAGAAGGATTTTAAGGAGACTGGAGCTGATTTTTTCTAACCAAATAAAAAACAAATAGGTGCATAAAGAACTTAGAAATTACTTTAACTTTTTCACTTTGAAGTTTTTTTTAAACTCTGAGCAAAAGCTACTTTAGGAGGTTTTAAATAAGGTCTACAAAGTGTTCGTATGAAAAACGATTGTGAAGGAATTATTTAAGATATGCTAAAGAGTTTTTGGTGAGACCTTAAACAAAAACCATTTAGAAAGAGCGAAGTTTAAGGTTAATGGGATGAATTTAGTATTCTACGGACTAAATTAAGTGCTTGATAAGTGCTGAGTAATTTTTTTTTTTGAACTTAAAGAGCTTGTGTGTTGCTTGGAACTACTTTTTTTTATGTTGCGGATGTTTTTAACTTTTTTTTGTACCAGGGAGGAAATGAACTCGCAGGTTTTCTGAAGCGTTGCCGACTCAAACTCACAATTTTTCCTAGCGACAATAAAACAGTTTTTATTTATGTAACTTAAGTAGCTGTTTTATTAAAATAGTGCTTAAAAGTTACTTGTGTTGCTTGCACACTTGGATATATTTGGACTGCATTCTGCGTTGGTCTGCATTTTAGGTGAAAAGCTCGCAGTTCTTAGCTTTTTATAGGACGTCACTGCGGCCTGTTTGATCTATTCAATAGGATGTTCAGTTTAAGAATTTAACATTTCGTCATATAGTCTACTCGCTGACAAACGGCGATAACAGTGATGATACCTACGCAATCATAAAAAGTTAAGACAGAACACATTTCCAGTCCACGAATTACTGAAGCAATTTTATTCGCAAATCGCAATGACTTTTTTAGTTCTATATCTTGAGCCTAACTTTTAGGAATCTGTTTAAAATTTAAATTTTCGCTACATCGAAGCAAGTCCACAGCACATCTGACGGAGCATCAGAGCTAAAAACAATCATACCCCCACCATTTCTTTAACTTGTTCACGCTGTTCTATAGCTTAAAAGTTTTTAGCTCCATTTAAAGATTACAACACTCTCATTCCCACGTCCCAGCCTTCTTTTTGAAAGGACTCCTTTCACGTTGGTATTTAATGGACACATCATGTCAAATAACCCCTTTCAATTAAATCACTTTACTCACCATAAACAAACACAAGTAAACTTGATAACAATCACACTTTCTCCACAGCACACAGCAACTGTAATCAGTTCTAATCAACTGACCCAATGTCCTGCTTACCTCAAAACCCATAAATTGAAACGTTTTCTACGAATTTTATCGAAAAGTATATCAAATTGAACACAACGCAATCTACAAAATCGACTGTCACCAAGTGAATCAATGAGAAAATTTACGAACCCGGCCTTTCTAATCACCAAGAGTTTTATATAATGACTACCTAACCTATCAATAGGTCAAGATCTTTCCTCTATAGAAATAAATACAAAAAAATAAATGATATTAAACTCGGACTGTTCAATCCCATTCACATAAATCTAAATAAATTGTCGCCTTTCTTTCGTATCGGCAGAGCGGACTAAAAAAAAAACAGCAACAACAACCCTCATGGTGTGTTAGAGACTGAGAGAGAGAGGATGTGTGATCCTTTACTGGGAAGGCCACATTGAGGTGAAGATACCTGCATGGGTCACATCTCAATAAATCTTTGTACAGAAAATTACCTTTTGCACATTAAAAATACATCCTCATTCGAAGACGGCTAGTCCCTTAGCAAACCCAACCAATCCAAAGCAAAGCAAACCAAACCAGCATCAAGCTCAGTATCCTGGCGTGTGTATAAACTGAAGAGCCTATTCAAGATTGTTTTTCATTTTATTGGAAAGAGCGAAAATCTGTGAAAATCGTTGTAGACAGACAGACGAATGGACGAGATATAAAAAATTACAAAAAAAAGCAAAGAAAATATATTCACACTGGCATACACAATTTTCCACGTAATTCCACTTTTGGATTGATTCCCTGGCCACAAAAGAGTTGCTCAAGACATGGCTGTGGCTTGGACGAGGCCTCGTCTGAACTTCGCCATAAATAAGGATTTAACCACAAATAGGCGCAATGCTGCGCCTATCGCCGGTTGCAATCGCTCGATGCATCCATTTTTTGCCCCATTATTATGCTATGTGCAGCACGGAGAGTTGTGGCAAAGTCTATACGAAGCACTGGGTAAGGAGGACCTGTAGCCTGATGGGACAGATGGGAGAGTGAGATGAATTTGACAGGCTGCACAGCTTGCACAGGTGACTTCCGATTTACGGCGCTTTAGTTGGTCGCTGCACCGCACCGGTCAGTTTCTCTCGAGAGGCACAGCAGAGGCTGTATGTTTGGATTATACCCAATATGGTAAAGAAGATGCCAATAGGACGACTATGTCTATAGAAGGTGGAATGGGTGGAATGACCAGAATGGTGTGATTGTGCAAATTGGCGTAATTAACTTGGAGTAATCGTGTGGATGTGGTTGAAATAAATGAATATTAAGTGTAGGGGAGTAGGACTTTAAGGTGGAGTCGCATTGATCATTTATAAGTGGACGTTAAACATCACGGATCAGAGGCGTTTATGTTGAAATATAAGAATTCATTTTTATTATTCTATCAGATCTGCAAAAGTGTCCACAGCGTTTTATAGTTTTCGATCTCTTCGAACATCCACATCAGTTGATTGTCGGCCGTGGCGCGGCGGCGGCATATCGCTAGGTAATGGTTAAAAACAAAGAAGAAAAAATACGTATGAAGTTCAGTATACCTGTGAAACTTGAAATGAACACAGATTCAGCGTCAGGAACAAGCATCAACATTCATACTTCATCGATACCCAAAGGTTCATCTGAAAAGCTTTAGAGACACTAAAAAGTTTTCCACAAAAGTGTCAAAAGCACTAAAGGAAGTGACTAAAACGGTTTGCTAAAATTAACAGTAGTTTAAGTTTGCAGCATTGCAATGTAAGTAAACGGAAGTATCTGCAGTGTCATCAAACAAACAATTTTTAAGACCCGCTCTTAGGATGTTAGATTTGTTAAGCGGTGAGAACATTTTCAGTAGAGTTGAGATGTTTCAAAGCAGGTCAGATATCCCAAAGTAAATCGTATATCATCGTGACACAAGACTATAGTGTCACTTCAACTACAGGCATTTGGTGATTGAGATATTACGAGTAATTTGCGTACTTTTAATCTGACAAATAAAAGGTTAACGCGGTTTTGCGGCGACGAAGACAATAATTCCCCTGCCGGCAGAATGCCTGATTCAACTTTGACGATAACCAAGAATGCCGTACTCCCGACCTAGAAGAAATTTGAGATTTGCAAACTTTAATCAAATAAGACTGAAGAATTTACTCTGCTTCGTCAAGGTCGGCAAAGAACTTAGCGAAGCTTTTAATGCTGAAAAAGGCTTTAGGCAAGGTAACAAACTGTCATAGGTGCTTTTGCGAGCATTGAAACAGAAGCGGCAAAATTTGGCTTGATGTAAGAGGAAGTATAACGCTGTTATCAAACAAGAACAGCGAACACCGACGAATTGGACAAAACGTCACAATAGACAGAGACAACTTTGAGGTAGTACAGGACTTCTTCTACCAAGGATCCGCTATAGACACGGAAAACGAGATCAGTGCGGGGATCAAACGGAAAATATCTCCTGCGAACCGTTGCTTTTTTGGGTTAAGAAAGAAACTGAGAAGCAAAACCCTCTCTAGAAAAACCAAGGTAACCTTTTATAAAACCTTAATCATCCCATAGTCTTGTTTTACGGCGTTGAAGCGTCGACCTTATCGAAATTGGATGAGGAAACTTTAAATCGTTTCGAAAGAAATGTACTCCGAATAAACTTAGGTTTCGAATGCGACATGTGAGGAGAAGAAGATACAAAACGAGCTGTATGAGTTTGACCGCGACATGGGCATAGTTAGAAATACGCAACTCAAGGCTACGATGGCTGGGCCATATAGAGCGGATAGACATCAACGCTCCGAATCGACAGGTTTTCGAAAGCACATTGCAAGGAAATCGCAGAAGGGAGGACCACGTCTCAGGAGGCGCAAACAAATGACACAGGACCTCAACCGACTTAGGCTACTACTGTGCGCTCAGCCATAGAGTGCAAAACTGGAGAGAGCATGCCCCAAATCGCAGTCGTTATCGAAAGACGTTGGTTGAGGCTTAGGTTCAGAGTTGTAATGCCTACCAAGTAAGTAAGTAAGACACTCTACCAAAAATGATTTAGCACAAGAATGTACTTCTCTTATGTCAAAAGTATTGTTTCTCTTTAGACGCATAAATCTAAATGAAGTTACTCCATCGAAATATCAAATGAAGAGATCATTTGTAAAACAAAATGAAAATAAAAAGAAATAGGGTGGCAGAACCGAGTAATAGAATGCCTGGGGTCCTATCGCATTTCTCTGAACGATAATTTTAATCGGACCAATAATTTTTTTCCGATTCCGAACGGTTGGGGCAGAAAGCGCTTTCATGGAACTTTATTTATTTATTAAGCTTATTTTGACAGGACATATAAATATATTAATGCTTACTTAAAATTTTAAAAAAATTAAAAAAAGATAAAATGAGGGAAATAGGTGCGGAGGATAGGGAAGCAGAATAAGGGGACAGAACATAGCTTATATGGATTAGTATTCATGTAAGCCAACTCAAGTAGCAGCATCTATGGTACCACTCATAACCTGATTAGAGTGAAGAACATTTAAGAAAAATTGCTGGAATGCCATCGCGGATAGGTGAAACATCTACATTCAGTAAGTTTGATTTATCATGAACAGTGGGGGAATTGATAACAAGGCAAACAGGAGGTGTATGCAGGGTATTAATCAGAAACCTGTGATAATCAAGGCTTATTCGGATCTTTGCTATATGCATGACTTCAAACGTTATCAAAAAACTTAGCTATTACATTGAACAGTGAAAGAAAACACGCGGATGAAAAAAGTTTTGAGTTGATCTTTTTGTGTTAAGTTAAAAAGAGACAGACATAAAGTGTGAGCAGAATGCAAACGACGTATGAGTGAATCCATTTTCTCTCACCTCACTTCCACTCTCTTAAACGTCAAATTCACTGGAATATTGGAAATAGTGCATGTCATAGCAGAAAGGAAGTTCAAGTTGTCTCCCTAGTTTGTTTCATCAACGTGAAATAGCTCGGACTGGAGAAAACTTTCAGTGAAATAAACTTTTTTAAGGAGGAGGAATAAGGGAGACCAAAACATGAAGCCATAGTTGCACTCCTTCCTGATAACTGGACTTAGTGGGTCAAAAAATTGTTGATTTAATGACAATAACATACGAATTCAAATAAAGGAGATTTAGAAGTAGAGTAATTTGGGGTAATGTGGTATAGGTCGGTAATGTGGTAGAGGCAGTTTTTTCTTAAACTAAGTGGCATACTTCAAAGGTTTTCTACTTAAGTAGGTGCAGATATAAATGAAACTAGTTATGCGTGTTTAAACGAGTAAGAATGATTGTGATTGAGACTGTTTGTGCGGTTACAAACGTTCTGTTTCAACAGTGAAAATATATTTTTTGAAAAAATACACAATCTTCTGCGAAAAATACATGTAAGTGTTATGTCGCCAGACTCAAGAAAAAGCAACTCGTAAAAGGCTTATAAATTTATTTAATCCAATAACTTATTTTACAATTGCTAATACTTTAATATTTAATACTTTTAGGAAAAACGAACTACACGATTTGACATTTGGATAAGAAGTGAAAAGTCATTTTACATGCGGTTACCCAAACGTCAAATTGTGGGAAGTAATTGTTTTGGAAAGTGTATCGTGGAAAGTGTATTGTGGAAAGTGTATGGTGGAAAGTGTATGTGCTGCCAAATGCATACATCACATACGCCCCCCTTACAAAAAAAATAGCACAAGCTAAGATATTATTTTTGGAATCCGAGTCTTTCAGGTTTTTTTAGTTCTAATCTATTTCTTAACATTTTTTTATTTTTAATAATACGTGCTTCAGCTGCATTATCAACTGTGCTATACTCGGTTACATTTTTAGTTCTATTTGGTGGTAGATACCTGTTTCCATACATTAATTTTTTTACACTTTTTTGAGTTTCTACCACATTATCTTTATACAATATTTTACAATGGCATTTTCTTATTTGATCTAAATGTCTTTTGATGTGCCTGCCCGATTCCATTTTGCACAGGTACATTCGCGGACCGAAAACCTTAATTATACAAGCTTTTGCCCATTGTTGACTATTTTTTACAGTATTAAAATCACGAATCATGACTACTTCACCGATTTCAAATTTCCTATCCCCCGTGTTACTCATTAACTCTTCTTTAAACGGCTTCAGATTTAAATTAGCCGGAGCTAACAGATCAAGTTTCTTTCTCGGTGAATACTTAAATATCAAAGATGCAGGAGTCACCTTCGTAGAACAATGCTCCGTGTTCCGATAATCAAATAAGAACTGAGTCAAAACCTCGTCTATATCGTCATTTTCCCTAGCCTTAATCGCATTTTTAACAGTTCGAACAGCATTTTCCGCTGCACCATTAGTCGCTGGGTATCCAGGTGCAGTGAGGCACTGAGAAATACCATACGATCTCAAAAAAACTTTACTCTGCTCGGACACAAATTGGGTTCCATTATCGGAAACAATCACCTCCGGGACACCGAATCTCGAAAACACATTCTGAAGACACTTTATGTAAAACGTAGAGTTCGGTGTTTTGGTGTAAAACACTTCCACCCATTTAGAAAACGCGTCAATTATGACTAGAAAATTTAAGCCTTTTAAAGGTCCTGCGAAATCCACATGGATGCGCTCCCACGGTTTTCCTGGTTTTTCCCAGTTAATAACTCTGGACTTAGGCGGATTTGGTAAAAGCGACAAACAGATTTCGCAACCTTTAATCATTTCTTCTACTTCATGGTCTAGATTTGGCCACCACACGTAGGATCGTAAGAGCGCTTTCGTTTTAACAATGCCCATGTGGGTAGCATGGCATTGTTTTAATATTAGTTTTCGTAAGGAACGTGGAATTACTACTCTGTGTCCCCACATCAATACATCGTTTTCCACTACAAGTTCGTTAATTCGTTTCAAAAAAGGAGCAAATGCTTCAATACCTTGAAGCTTTGAATAAATTCCCGTCTTTATCGCCTCTACAACCGTGAGGTTGATTTCATCGGCTAAAGTTTCTTTACGTATTAATTCCGCGTCAATTAAGATATGGGAATTGACCTCTATTCGGTTTAAATATGTTACCGTATTTTTTACGTCGTCCTCGAAACCGTCGTTGTCTAACGTACGTAGGGGAAAACGAGATATTGCGTCGGCCACATTTTCTTCTGATTTTATATATCGTATTTTATATTGAAAAGCGGACAGATGAAAAGCCCATCTTTGCAATCTACTTGTGGACATTTGGGGTATACCTTTCTTATCTCCAAAGATTGTAACGAGCGGTTTGTGATCCGTAACCAGATCAAATGGCCTTCCAATTAAATACTGATAGAATTTTTTTGTAGCATAAACAATGGCTAGAGCTTCCTTCTCTATGACCCCGTAGTTTTGCTCGGATTTTGATAGACAGCGTGAAGCAAACTCTATTGGTCGTTCAGACCCGTCCGGAAAAGTGTGCGCTAAAACTGCTCCGATGCCCACATTTGAAGCATCACAAGTAAGCACTAAAGGTAGTTTCGGATTATAGTGAACTAAAACCGTATTTGACATGATTTCGTCTTTCATGCTTTCAAAAGCATCCATAGCTTGCTTAGTCCACTCAAAAGTTTTTCCTTTCAACACGCTGCATATTGGGGACATTTTTGTGGCTAAACCCGAAATGAATCGACCAAAATAATTAACGAATCCACAAAACGATCTAACATCCGAGATGCATTTTGGAACCGGAAAATTCGTTATAGTTTCATCCCGATTTACTTTAACTAAACCTTTACTTGAAATTAAATACCCTAGATACTTAATTTCATCCTTCGCGAAAACACATTTAGTTTTGTTTAATTTCAAACCCGCATTATGTAATCTTTCAAAAATCGCGTGCAGTCTTTCGTTATGTTTCGTTAGGTTAGGTGCCGAAATGATTATATCGTCCAAAAAATTTACTACTCCCTCGATACCATGTAAAACTCTTTCTATTTCTCTTTGAAAAATCCCCGTGGCTGGCTTTATACCAAAAGGTAGTCTATTCATCAAAAAGTTACCAATGTGGGTACTCCACGTGACCAACTCTCTTGATGACTCGTTTAATTCTATCTGATTATATGCGTTAGCTAAGTCTACTTTGGAGAAAACTCGTCCATCTTTGATAATATTCATTATATCTGATATTCGCGGCAAAGGATGATTCGTGTCTTTTAAAAACTTGTTTACCGTTATTTTATAGTCTGCGCATATTCTAATTTTCCCGTTTTCTTTTAAAATTGGCACCAGGGGTGTTCCCCACTGTGTGCTTTCGGTTTTTGTGATAACTCCGCGTTTAACTAAATCGTGAATTTGATTCTCTACTTCTTCCCTAAAAGCAAATGGAATCGGGCGTGCTTTAACAAAAATTGGTTGGATGTTACTGTCAACTTCAAGATTAACTTTACGATTTTTTAATTTACCGTAATCATCCGAAAACAGCGAATCGTATTTTTTAATAATTGTTTTTAAATTTTCTTCATCTGAGACTAAAGCATTTAATTGAATTTGTTTTATTTGAAACGTTTTAAAAAAATCTCTTCCGACTATTGGGTTTTCACCCTTATCGATAATCAAAAACTTAAAATATCTTACAATATTATTGTGATTGATGTTACAAAATAATGAACCTTTCACCGTTAATGAATTTTTACCGTAACCAGAAATACTGGTGCTATCTCTTTGCAGTTTAATACCTTTAAAAAAACGCAAATACGTTTCCCAAGGAATGGCTGAAACGGCTGCACCCGTATCAACTTGGAATTTTAACTTTTTATTAAAAACTTCTAACTCAATGTCGATAGAATCGGTAATAGGTTCATCACTTTTAACAGTTGAAATATATTTTGATGATTTTTTCTTACGTGGACATTTGCACATAGACGCCATGTGCCCAACTCGTTCGCAATTGAAACATGTGACATCTTTGTATTTGCACTGCTGAGGTTTGTGGTTGTCAAAACCGCAATGTGGACATACCTTAAAAGTTGCTTCTGCTCTGGAACTCTTCTTATGTGGTAGTTGTTGCCCTCGTTGCTGACCCGTTCTCTGCTGCTGCTGTTGCCCTGTCCTCTGTTGCTGTTGTTGCCTCTGGTAGCTCGTTTTAATTGCGCATATGTTTTCCACATGTGCCCCATCGTGTCGTTTTTGAAATTTTTTTGCTGTTTCCAAGGCTTTGGTTAGTGTCAGCCTCTCATCGTCACACAATTTGTCGAAAACAACTCCAGTTGTCCCAATGACAAACTTATCCAAAAGCATGCTTTCCAATCGGCTACCAAATTCACATGCTTTTGCAAGGTTACGCAGCCTGATAAGGTACTCTTGCGCAGTTTCGTTTTCTTTAATTACCGCTTCGTAGAACGTTCGTCTTTCACAATACAAAATCGTGGGAACTGTGAAATTATTGTTGAATATATCGATTAGTTCGTCGTATGACTTCTCTCCAGGTGTCTTAGGTGAACATAACCCAAGAACGACTTCGTACGTCCTGTCTCCCAGTAAATTGATGAGAGCTGCTCTTTTTTTCGTGTCGTCGGTGATTTCGGCCTGGCAGAAATATTGTTCCAGACGGCCTTTGAACACAGACCACTTCTGTACATCGTATTCAAATGAAGGAATACTGAGTACTGCTGATGAAGGGTTCATCAAAAAGCTGGACTGTTCCATGGTTGTATCACTGCCTTGTGGTAAATTCGCTGGCATTTTTTTTTTTTGCACGTGTAGGAATTGCACAGAATGAACGAAATGCAAATTAATCAAACGCTTTTTTGATCTGCGCAAACTTCCGCAATCAGTCTACTCGTCGCCAATGTTATGTCGCCAGACTCAAGAAAAAGCAACTCGTAAAAGGCTTATAAATTTATTTAATCCAATAACTTATTTTACAATTGCTAATACTTTAATATTTAATACTTTTAGGAAAAACGAACTACACGATTTGACATTTGGATAAGAAGTGAAAAGTCATTTTACATGCGGTTACCCAAACGTCAAATTGTGGGAAGTAATTGTTTTGGAAAGTGTATCGTGGAAAGTGTATTGTGGAAAGTGTATGGTGGAAAGTGTATGTGCTGCCAAATGCATACATCACAGTAAGTTTTGCTAAAAATGTGTTTAGATTATTTTTTATAATTTTTTTTGTAAAACAGTTTCGGCTAATGTGGTGTAGTATACCACATTAGACAGCATCACAGCATATACCACATTACCCTTACAGTTTCAAAAGTGATGATTCTCGAGGTCATATTGCCAGCGAGGACAAAAAATGTCATAAGGTAGACATTGGAAGATCAAATATACATTCTTAGTTCTTGAAGCCTCTGGCGTTCTTTTAAAGATCGAGAAAGCTGGAATTTAAGTTGATATAGGCTTCAATTACTCTCGGATAACATGCCAATTCCTCGCCGATAGGGATTGGAAAATTTTGTTTTGAAAATCGACAACCTTGAAAAATTCCCAAAAAGGAACTCATCTTGGATTATTACTTTGAAGCAAAATAACAAAGATACTCGTCAAAAAAAAGTTGGATATTCCCGTAATTCGAACCAACCACAAACACTGACGTACGAGGTAGACATGTTCACCACTACGCCGAGGGCACCACAAGCTTATAGCACTTTCCTTCCAAAACGTCTAATTTCTCCAAACTTAGAAAGTATCAACTTCATTCCCGTTTCCAAAATCGACATTTATTAAAAAGTATCATTCGACTTTATTTCATTAACTTCTTGCAAAACCCATTGATCTTGGCTGACATGTCTTGTTAAGTCATCCACCAATGGTCCCGCAATTTTCTTATAGCCTTTTTCATTTAAAAAGTCCTTTCCATTCACCTAACATTCCGCCTTACAAATCACTAACCACCCACTTTGCCAACACTTGTATACATATGCCTGCTCAAAGTAAGCATTCAGCAAACGCAGAATTTATGAATACAACGCCTCTTCGCGCCTTAACCGCAAACACTTCCTCTGGGGGACACATGAGACGCCCTCCTCTCTCAAACCAAACATCTAACACCCAAGCAAACAAACTTGAGAAATCACCGCCACTTTAAAGTCATGAATTCCAATTTCAATTCAACTGCTCCTCCGCATCTGGGCAGACACACGTACTAAATCTCCAGTGCAAGTACGTGTGAAATTAGGACGGCGGGATTAATTGGCTCAGCACTTGCATCATCATCATCACCACGATCGTCGTCGTCGGCAATGCTGTCGCTGTCCGTTTGTCTCTATGTAGGAAGGCATTTGCACACATGAGAGCTACAAAAAAACATATCAAGTTTCAGGTGCCTCTCTAAGGTTGTGTCCCCTCAATCAATAGTCCGCCGGGCAAATACAACATCTAACGAATACTCACACCAACTCGAATTTGAATAAAACGGAGATAAATTCTTTTGGATGTGATGTCCTGCTCTTTCTATACAAAACGTAGCCGTCCGTCGCATCGTTTCGTATGGCCGTTTATTGGAGGCCTAATGTCACGCTTCCATGCGGGGCAATCCATATTCCGGGACAAGAGATCGTAGACCTTCTGGCGATCTTCACACAGATTCATTGCAGTTTTTTGTTTCCATTTTGCAATCTTTTTTTATTCATAGAGGGGGAGTATGTGTAAGGAGAAGGCTGATGGCATATGTTATGTGTGGATCGTGGATCATAGTTGATCGGTTGATCGCATTAAACAAACTCCCCGCCGGTTTTATTAGGTGTTTGTGTTTTGATCAATGAGTCTCTTATAAGAAATAGCTTTTCAGAGAGCCTCAGGGGCCAGCCTCACACTTTGTCGTAGTCTTCTCAAGTTACGTGACTCTGGCATGAATCTATGATACAGTCGGTGGTTGGTTTGGTAGATAGGTAGGAGGTTGCATGACATCTACAAACATATACTTCTTGTTGTGACTGATCTAAAAGCCAATTGTGCAGATCACTTTGCGGAGGCAGAAAGATACAGCATGGTTGTCGAGTGCCTATTTTACTCAAGATTTTCGTGATCGCTGTTGTGGTTCTGCCGTCTCTAGAAGAATGCCAAAATGTCACTTTGTGTGTACGAAATTCTTGTCTATTCACAACATGTCACAAACAAGCACGAGCAAGCGTGCAATGAGATCGGTTACGAGCGTTGAGTGGGGATAGGTTGTTTTGTAGTGCCAACGAGTGACTCACTGCATATGACTTTAGGCGAACTTCTGATTTATAAAAATGTTGTTAACCATCAAAGTGGGCGATTAACTTGAATAATCTGAGGAATTTTAATAAAGTGTCGAGTTCACATAGACTATCATGGCTGTCAATGGGTCGTGAGTGATGCATGGCGGTGGAACTGATGTGTTCCCAAAGCAAATCAATTAAATTTATTGGGAGAATGTAAATTGTGGTGTTCCTTTTGATTTTCGTTTAAAAAGATTGAAACTGAGAGAGAAAAGGGGGGGGGGGGGGGGGGTTCAGCCGCAAGCGACAATACCTCACTCGGTTCTCAAGGATCCATTGTCCTTCCCTTATAACAAAGGTTGGGGGAAGAAGCAGCGGATGGGTCGGTGACTTAGTTATTGGGGTTGGGAGCCCCCACTGAACGATTTGTATAGCCCTGTATAAATTAAGGATGCCCTTTTCTTCTTTTGTTCTTTTGTGTTACAAGCCCTAGTTCGTCGAAGAAGCATTCTCCGAGCACTTTTTTCAAAATACAGTGAAGGTTCAGTATAACGAATGCCGATATAACGAATGATCGATATTACGAACACTTTTTTCAAGTCCATTAGGTATTCTATATAACGAACAAAATAACGAATTTCAGACGAAATGGAAATTACGTACTCTATATAACGAACAAATAACGAATTTCAGGAAATGAAAAAAAAAATTACTGTAAGTGTATTAATGTGTCTACTTACATGTACATATGTTCGTGATAATATTGGAAGATACATACACACAACTGCACGTTTTATTTATTTAAAGATTTGTATGACAAAAAGGTTTCGATATAACGAATTTTCGATATAACGAATTGACTCTGGACATTATATCGTTCGTTATACTGGACCACCACTGTATGTGCTAAGCTAGGTAACTCACAGAGGAAGTAAAATGATCCTTTCCCTGCCTCTTCGTCTTAGCATCCCCTACATAAGTCAAACCAACAAAAGAGTTGCTACGCTGGAGCAGAAACTCAGTGTTTTTTTTTCTTTTGCCAGAAAATTTATGGGCGTTAAAACTTTAAAAACTGACAACTCAAATTTTTAAAAATGTCGTTGAGTCCTTCATCTTCTAGTCGCTTAAATTACTGAAAAAATGATGAGATTCTGAATCGTTTCCCGCGATTATATGCAGCAATTCTCTTCGAGTGTCTCGACTTTCTAAAAAAACGATCATATACCATGTTTTCCTTTTTTGATAACTGAATTGTCCTGCAATACTAAATACTAAAGGGTTTTTTTGAGGAAGGTAAAGAATTTGAATTGAAATAAAACAAGAGAATTTCCTTTCAATTTGGCTTTATTGGAGTGATAATTTTATGTCATAAATGTTTAAATATGATTTCGGGCATACTGCGACCGCGGCTAGCTCGAATAAAGCCAAGCTTAGAGGACCAATTTTCAACCACTTTTTCAAGCAATATGTCAGCAATAACGCCACGAATTTTGGCTTCCAAAGCCACCAAACGTTTCTCGTTTGTTGACGAAGACGAGCGACTTTACACATTCCCAGAGAAAATGATACAATGGTGTCAAATCGCACGATCTTGGTGGCCAATTGATAAAATTATGCGCTCTTCGAATGTTTTCTTCAATAAATCGATTGTGGCGTGCGCTGTGTACCATGTAGAGTCGCATTGTTGGAACCACATCTCATCCACATCTATGCCATCCAATTTTGGAACCGAATACTCGGTTATCAAGGCTCTATACCGGTCTCCATTAACGGTAACTGGCTCGCCAGCATCATTTCGGAAAAAGTATGGCCCAATGACTCCACCAGCCCATAGAGCACACAACACCGTTAGTTTTTGTGGACTTAATGGCGTATCAAGGTACGCATGTGGATTCTTTTTACTCCAAATGCGGTAATTTTGTTGTTGACGTAACTATTCAACGAAAAATGAGCCTCGTCACTGTACAAAATTTTGCGGTCAAAATCAGCATCGATATCAATCTCATTAACGGCCCATACACCAAAATCACGACACAGTTGGTTGTTGTAAGCCGTTAGTCGAAAGACAATATCTTTGTGGTAAATCATCCATAAAGTTGATGGACAAAGCTCCAATTGCTGTGCACGGTGGCGAATTGCTTCATTCGATCCTCTTAAACACTTTGCTCAACAGCGAAAATTGTTTCTTCGGTGCGCACTGTTCGACGTTTCTGCGGATGCGTATATTATCACACAAAGTAAACGTAGTGCGAAGTAGTAGTGCGTAGTACGATCCATGGTTAACCGAATTAATCGCTCTGATGGACGATTATGTCGACCAGGGAGCTGCAGTAAATGTCTCGTTATATGAATGCATTCACTTATTCATTGCCTTAAGCACCATTCACCTTATTCATTGCCTTAAGCTCCTTAATCCAAAGCAATACACGCACTGCACTCACTTTTAGTCAACAAGACAGGTTCTCACTCTCATTCACTTAACTGAAACAATGGCAGGCAATAACAATATCTGCATGCGTATGAATTTGCGCGAATAGTGTCTTAAGCAACGAATCATCTACAATGCAACGAATACTTCATAAGGCAACGAATACTTCACAGTGCAATACTAAAGTCAGGTCACAAAATGTGTCTTCAAACCTTTCTATGAACATGCAAAAATATTCGTTGTCATCCCTCATCATTCGTGAACATTCGCTTTTTTCGAATACAAGCGAATGGTGTACTTTTTTGAGTTTGAATGGCCCATTCATTAATCATTCATGGGCACAAGCTATGAGAAGGCTCGTATTCACAAGTGTTGTGTACTTTTTCGGAAAACACCCGGTACAAGAGCTTGATTTCTAATTGACGTTAACGAGTGGCCGCTGCCATGAAAAGCGCTTTAACAACTATGTTCTTTCCATTCCTCGTCTAGGTATGGTTGACACAATGTCGAAGGGCTTCCCGTACTCAGTTGGGCCACCCTTTTTACTAAGAACATGGCTGTGACGAACACTGCCATAAGTCATTTAGGTTTTTTCAGATAGAGGCCGATGACAATTTACTTGTGATCTCGGTGTTGTTTTTTAATGGTTCCTAAGCACACAGACATT
The DNA here is from genome assembly GCA_914767635.1 of Melanostoma mellinum. Taxonomy (NCBI): domain Eukaryota; kingdom Metazoa; phylum Arthropoda; class Insecta; order Diptera; family Syrphidae; genus Melanostoma; species Melanostoma mellinum. The sequence goes on from OU612058.1 coordinate 258,572,481, forward strand.
CGCTGATGTCATCTAGTGGCTTGCTTTCTGAGCCACTGAGCGTTGCTTTGGTCTAACTTATTCAAAAGCGTTGTTCACATAAAATTGCCAAAAAAACCAAAAATTTTCCGCTGGGCTAAGCTGAAGGTAATCTGAAAGTTTAAAGTATCCCTTTCCAATCGCCGTGAGAATATATGATGAAATGTGTCCCCTAGATTCAAAAACAACGTAGCTTTGAGATATTCAAACAAAGTTTAACAAAGTTCATGTTGCTTGCAATAGTCCTGAATTTTGGTATTAAGAAGTAAAAAGAAGGTTTATAGATCAGTCAACTATCATTTAAGTTTCCTTGCATGTTTCTGTTTCCGTTCCCGTTACCGTTCCAATTCCCGTTACCGTTGAATATGGGACTGAGAAACATTCTAACAATGAAAGAATTTTGAAATCAGTTGGGAAATTTTATATAATTTTATATGTATAGGGACAGAAAGGATAACTGATATTCCGGAGAAATACAACCCTTTTCCTAGGGCAATCATTCTCCATGCTTAGCACTGATTAACGTGAACAGTTAGAAGTTCAACGAAATACACTTCGCACAAAAATTAAGGGAGCAGGAAAAAAATCCAAATTTTTGGGGGATTTTCAACAGGCTGTAACTTTTACAAAAATGGTCGTACAGCAAAAAAAAAAAGAAGCAAATTGTAGCTCTAAGTGCCTAGTTTTCAAATCTTAGTTTGAAATTGTTTTCATTCAAATATTTTTCGAGTAATCATAAGAAAACCACCGAAAAAAAAATGTTCGAAATTTTTTTGGTTTTTTTTTTTAATCTACGGACGTGGACAAAATTTTTTCGACTTAACCTTTATATGGACCGGATAGCTAGTTTATTCAGCTACAATTTGGTTTTTTAAAAACTGCAAATACGAGCATTTCTCGCTGAGATATCGGTATTTGAATAGAAAAGTATCATTTTGTTTTTGATTACCAATATCTCAGCAGCCAATGATCGCACAGAAATTTTGAGGTTGGTTTCAAAAATTTGAATAAATTCTCTACAAGAATTGGCAATCGAATTTAAAATAAAAATTTTTGTTCCAATCAATACATGAATTTGAAAAAGCAACCAAAAAATGGCTTTTTGTGGTTTTTTGGAAAATCAAGCGCCCAATCAAAAATATTGCGGTAACCACTAATGTTAGGTGTGCCTTTAACTGTTCAATATGCCCACAAAAACCCTACGAAGTTTCAATTTAATCCACCCAACCGTTTTTTTATCCCACTTCATCGAATTTTTAAAAAAATTAAAGGAGCAAGATTTTCGAATTTAAGAAAAAAAAATTAATCAATTAATTTGTGACTAGGAAAATTAAAGAGCGGGAGAGGAAAATCGTTGAGAAAGTGAGTCGCTACATTTTTTTGATTTTGGGCCGGTTGAAAAAAATTTTTTTTTTAATTTTCGATTTTTGTTTTTCTTAAATTCGAAAATCTTGCTCCTTTAATTTTTTTAAAAATTCGATGAAATGGGATAAAAAAAAAATTATCTTTTTCTATTCAAATACCGATATCTCAGCGAGAAATGCTCGTATTTGCAATTTCAAAAAAACCAAATTGTAGCTGAATAAACTAGCTATCCGGTCCATACAAAGGTTAAGTCGAAAAAATTTTGTCCACGTCCGTAGATTAAAAAAAAAAACCAAAAAAATTTCGAACATTTTTTTTTTCGGTGGTTTTCTTATGATTACTCGAAAAATATTTGAATGAAAACAATTTCAAACTAGGATTTGAAAACTAGACACTTAGAGCTACAATTTGCTTCTTTTTTTTTTTTGCTGTACGACCATTTTTGTAAAAGTTACAGCCTGTTGAAAATCCCCCAAAAATTTGGATTTTTTTCCTGCTCCCTTAATTTTTGTGCGAAGTGTATAACGTCACACTGCTCTTTTCTCCCGATCCCCCGAGCGCCGACACATTGATTTGACTTTCATGGCACCCTAAGAGAGTACTTAAATTCTATACCTCAACCTCAGCATACATAAACGTTGATTTCATTTTACAATAAGTCACTTTTTTTATACGAGTATGCTAGGCGTGCACTTTAACGACAAACATTAACCAAAGTTAAAAGTCCGTTACCACCACCCAGCCAGCATTTTATGTACCCAGCAGATTTACGGCGCGGCGCTCGCTGCCTACATTCAGCTTTAGCAGTTGGAGACTTTATGAGTCCTTAAAGTATTAATATCTTCGACTTGTCATTTTATTGGCCAAATCAAGAAATACCAGTAGTGGGTAGGTACAAACATATATCGAACTGAGCGCACATTTTTGGAATCTAGCTGAGCCAATTTAAATTCTCTGGGAACCTTGGCCTCCAGGCATGCTGAAATTGTTTCTCTCGAATCAATAAAAAAAACTTCCATCCTTACATAGGAGTAAAGTGATGAGGAAGAGAGACAGAATTTCATATTTTCATGGTAAAAAAAAAAAACATTTCACAAGACTTACCCCTGCTAGCGGTAGTGCTACCCACATGGCCAAACAAATTCGAATTCGGATCCCAGAAAATTCGGTCGAAGCACAGCACCACTTTGTTCAAGTTGCCGAATCCTAGACGTTGTATAGCAGCCTGTTTCCATTCGGGCAGCGGAGGATCAAACTTAACAGTATTCGCCTGGTTAGTCGATAGCGGTGATGTAGCCACTTTCAAAACACCCAATGTTAGCGTGCACAAAACAAGATCAGCTGTAAAGGCAAACAAACAACAAATATAATAAATGAGATCGTTGAAGGATTAATTATTACAGGGGGAATGCATGTATGTTGGGATGCTGCGAATTGCACTCACTCCAGCTCGCTCAAGAGCGCACCAGAACGACCGCTTTTATTTATATCCTTGTAAGTTGGGCAAAATTAAGCTATAATTCAATTTAAACGGAGGAAACAACATGCCATGCTACCTTGTAGGTTATGTGTATTTCTGCCGACTCTTCTCTTCTTTGTAGCATAAGCTCAGAGCTCACTCATTTTCCTATGGATATAGGGTAAGGTACCTTTGCATCTTCCATCTTGATCCCGGAAAGCAAAATGAATGTTAAGCTGAAGCAGAACAAGTCGCACATACCTACCTACCTACTCAGGAAAAGAATGATGAGTGTATGCGTGTGCTTGAAAGGAAGACATATGGATCAGGAGCGAGCAGCCACTGACAGATGCGATGGGGCGGCGACGAAAGACGACGACCGACTACGAGCTACGACGCCAGGTTGCTATAGCTCTGTTTGTGGGTAATGAATAGCACCATCCTGGATGCAGGAACCACTCATCGCATGAAAGATATGACTCTTGCTTTCTGGATTAATGACTTTGCCACGCAGTTAAAACATGAAATGCACAAAGCAGGCGGTGTATGGAGTTGGGTTGTGTTTTCTTCTTTTTGATAGATGGATGGGTTTTGTAATGGAAATTAGCTAACAAAGGGTGCGTCAAAAGTCATCATTTTATGGATATGTGGTTGGGTAATAAAATTTGGGGATGAAAAATCAAAAATACAGATTTTTCATTGTGTGGTTTGGAAATCAATGGGCGGAGAGGGCGTAGGTATTCGATGGCCTGGAATGGATTTATCATTTACATGCGGTTAGCAAATTGTTTACCAGCGTTTTACCACATTTAATGGATTTATTGGATGGAATACAGGGTGATGTAATATTTGTTGTGTATACTTTTCGATGGAAAAGAGAAAATATCATAAGTTGTCGTTGACGTTGACATTGAAAATGCTGTGTTGGGGTCTTTTCAATCAAAATCTAAAGGCAAACTAAGTCTTTGAATCTGCTTTAATGGCTTTCGCATTACATTTTCGAAAAACAAGTTCAAATTCGTAGCTTTTTCGAGTTAGGTATCATAGTTGACTATAGAGGAGAAGTGTCGTGTTGCCCACTTTATCGGCCGTCTAGGCCTTAACTCATGTTGAATTTCATTAAAAACGGTCCTTGAGTCAGGGAAAGATGGATACATTTTTTAAAAGCATTGCAAGCTGCTAAGATAATAAATAAATAACAAACCAATTTCGTTAGAGAAACAATCTTAGACCAGATTTAAAGTTAAATATGAAATACTTTTTAAATGATTTATATTTTATTAAAATCATTTTCACTGGCGCTGTAATTCTAACAGAAAAGCAATTAAGTTGTAAAGGTATTCGCTGTAAGCAGAGAAGGTTTTAAATTTTCATTATGTTCGAGAAAAGATAATTTTTTAATGGGCAACTTTCCACATCGTTATTAATAAATAGCCATAATATTCCCTATTGTACATTTCGAATTCTTGGCGTTAAAATATCACAACACGTTTTCGACTTTATTGTCCCATGTAATTGCAAAACATGTCTTGGTCAAAAGTCATTTAGTGTGTGGTCTTTTTAAAAAAGCACTACATTATCGTTTACTGCAATATGGTCAGTTCGTACTAAGCCCCGTAACTTGGGGGACAAAATATTTGAGAACAAAAAGCAATTTTTCTTAATATCGTTACTAAGAATGTTAGTGTAGGCAAACAGGCAGGTACATTTTAAATCTAATTCAACAGTCACAAAACTTTACTGTCCTGTATTTGCACTAGGCGTAAACCAAAACGTCTACCTACCTGTAGATCTGCGTTAAAAAGTAACAATATTAGTTATCTTGCTTTCAAAATTAAGGAAATAAATGGTTTTCATGTTTTTTTTTTTTTTTTATTCAAATCCTACGTTTTTTGAAAACTTTTTCTTTTTCAATTCAATTTGGAATGAACATTTGCTTTTAACAGAAGACAAATTCAACCCATGGCATCACAAAAGCGAAAGTAGGTGATGCTGGACCATATAAGTTTTGGAAAAAGTTGTGAACATCGTTTAGACTTTAGATGAATCACGATTCACGATTCATCTAATTCAGATGAATAACAATTCATCTAACTATAGAAGATAGACTGTCTGAGCAATGGAGTGAATATTCGTCTCTACCAACGTACAAAGGGAAGGAGATAAAAAGAAGCTGTGATAACTACCACCCGATCAAGATGATGTCCCACACTTTGAAGATCGTCAAGCGGGTATTGGTTTGTCTACATCGAAAAAAAAATAAAACTATGAGAAAACTAAGGCGGGTTTTGACTAGGGCTTAACAGATTAGAAGGCCTTTCAGTTACGTGGGAGTTCGAGGTTCGAATCTGATCAGAAATATAAAAATTGCTTTTCCACGGGTATCGCCTTTCGCGAGAAATTGGCAAGTTTTCAAAAGCAATGACACTGTCATGAAAAGAGCTTGCTGTCCTAGCTGTCCTAATCGACGAAATATTTAAGGTCCATCAAATGCGTTAAGATCGAGGAGTACCAAGCTTCATTGTAACCAAAAGTGAGAGATCGAGGTGGAAGAACATTTTAATTCCTTAAAGAATTTGGGTATTGAACTTTTTTGTATGAACTATGTAATTTACGTATTTTATTTCAAACTTAAGTATTTTAAAACAATTTTAAGGACACAAAGAATACTTAGATTTATTTAGAAGAGAAAAGAAACTATAAAAGTAAATGAATAACAAATATCTTCCTATATATATCAGTTTCATATTTTACAAGTTTGTTGTTCTTTTGTAATTAAAAGTTTTTAGTTTTCAAAAAATGAGAAAAAATTGGAAATGACAAAGAAAAAGATTTTTATTGAGTTTTTAAGAGTTTTCAATTATTTTACGAAATATGAAACATTTAATAAATTTCTTAGCGAGCTTTCAAATAACTTATAGTTGTCTTGTCCCCTCAGGTTGCTAAGCAGGGAATTCCAAAGACCGCAGCAACACGAACGAAGAACTGTTGTTTGGAAATTCTATTTTTAAAAGTTGGTATAATAAGAATAAGACTTCTTTGTAAAACTAGAAAAATAGACTTTTCGTAGAGATAATTGGGAATGTTAGAAAAACAAGATATTTGTCAAACGTCATATTAAAAACACGCATACCGTGAACAGAAACATGGTCGAAATTTCGCAATCTGTACATAAAACGCACAACGTTATTAAACGCTACTTGAAGTCTGCGTTTACTGGCGCTATCCATACAACAAAAAATTCGCCAGCCATAAGCAGCAAAAAAGGAAAAACTAGAAGAAGACAGCTTCCGGAGAGATAAAAAAGCGCACGGTAGCGTGAATTCGGCCAATAGCACATGTCAAATGGTTTTCCATGATAGCGTTTGGATAAAAATAGCCCCGAGATTTTTCACTGTTAGAACGTAATTTAAGGATGTGCCATTAAGTTCTACGAGTGGTAAATCAGCTTCATCTTTCCTGGCATTCATTTGAATTTATGTAGTTTTAGTTGATTTTCTCTAGCCCACACTATACTATTCTCACTAGATCTTCGTTTATTTCGACCGTTGCATTTGCTATCACACCGGGAGGATAATTCAAATGAATTTGTACATCATCAGCGTACATAAGAATTTTGCTGTGTTTGAGTATCAATGATAAGTCGTTGTTTAATAGAGTGAACAAGAGTGGATCTAATATAGATCCTTGAGGCACACCTGTATAAGTAGGAAGAAAATTGGAGTTTGGAGTTGGCAAAGACTTCTTGGCTTCTGTGGCTAAGGTACTATCCAATTAACGATAATGCTGACGACTCAAAATGGAAAAAGTTCTTTATTTTATGCAAAGGTATATTGTGTGAGACTGTATCGAATGCTTTAGAAAAATTTAGCAAGACCAGCGTTGCAGCATGATTTTTATTTTCTTGCTCTCGTACGATCGATTATTTTGAGAAGTGCTGTTGTTCAACTGTGTTTTGCTCTGAAACCAGTTTGCAAAGGAGTAATTAGTTGAAAGGTTTATAAATAAGACGTGATCTGTTGACTTACAAGCTTTTCAAATGCTTTTAAGAAAAATGGAAGAATAGATATTGATCTGTATTCTTTTTGTTGTGAGGTAGATTTCTTAAGGATTGGTATACCATTTGAAGTTTTCCATAGTTGTAGATAACTTGACTTTGTTAATATTGTATTAAAAATGTGTGTCAGGAAAGGAGATATAAAACACAGAATTAATTTAACAAACTAAGGATGCATGTTGTCTATTTGTAAACTTTCTGCTCTTGACGCAGATCCAACAAACTGTTTGTTCAGCTCATCGCCATCACAATCAGTGACAGTAACTGGATGGAGATCGGTATTATAGACAGCAACGATCAAGTCGTGTTTTGAAAAAGCATTCGATAGACAACCGCGAGAGGTGTTCGAAGTGGCCCTCAGACAACGTGCATTTCCCAAGGTCGTATGTGCAGATTCAATGAAGTGACTTGGATTCACTATAGGCGAACAACAACATCGTTCATAAATGTTTCAGTTCACAACTCACAAGTTCAAAAGCTATCTTAAAAAAGGTATTCTTGCTTCTAACTTGGAATCATGTTATACTATTGAATTTATACTAAAGACGTGATCAGCAATGGGGTAGTTGTACTATAATCTCTGAAATCACGTTTTTTTCAACTTTATTTTAGTAGGTATCTACACTCTTCTTATGGATAGGAAAAATCACACATTCCTCATTTTGTCATCTCATAGAACTTTTTTGGTTTCTTCTCTTGCTCTAGTTGACTTTCCGGACTTAATGCACTTCTACATTAGTTTACTGGAAGTTGTTTTGCGGTAAAAAAAAAAACTTTTAAATGAATACTTTGCTTTAATCAAAAAAGATAGCATGCCCGATGAGTATCAGTATCGTATGCCCGATCCTATAAAAGGGAGACCGTTACAATCGCACCATTATAGAAGAATAAGCGTGCTTAACGTCGCTTATAACATCTTCTCTGCTGAAATATGTTAAGGTCTGAAACCCCACGTCAACAACTTGATAGGCCTCTATCAATGTGGTTTTAGATCAGGAAAGTACACAATAGACCAGATTTTCATATTACGAGAGATCTTGGAAAAAACCCGAGAGTATAATATCAAAATACACAATCTATTATCGATTTCAAGGCCGTATGGGAGTATTTAGGTACGAGACGAGCTATAAAGAGCCATGTCTTGTTTCGGTATCCTTGCAAAACTCGTACGAGTATGCAAGATGACTTTGGAGAATTAAGTCTGCTTCTTCAAGGTCAGTTGAGAATTCACCGAGACCTTTGATGGCGCAATCAAGTGAAACAAAACTTCAAACGACTTAAAGTGCAAAACTGGAGAGAGCTCGACCGAAATCGACGTCGTTATCGAAAGATGTTGGTTGAAATCCAGGTTCACCCTGAACTGTTGTGCGCACCTAATTATGTAAGTAAATAAGACTTGGCTATTTAAATTTAATAAATAGAATCAGAAGTACTGTATTTTCATTACGCATTCTCACTGTTCAATGTTTTAATCGGTTTTTCTTTTACTATGTTTCTCTTTTAAGGAAACAAAAATCGAAAACAAACAAACAAAAAATCTATTTCCTGTAAATCGAATTATTATCAACTCAAATTGTCTATCTGCGACTTTATTTCACGGTAGGTACATACCTTCCCAAAAAGGCACATCACCGCGGAGACAAATATTTTTTTAAAAAGTCATCGAAGAGATTTGCATGGAAGTGAAAACTTATTTTCTGATATTTTACTTGGACTTCTCTAATTCACAAAGTTTTCGAAATGAGCTCCATAGCACTATCCCTTAAAACTCGACAGCACCTGTTTCCATCAACGAGTTTACCAAGAATCGATTAATCGGTTTAATCACTTCGCATGACAGACTGATAGGGTTATCCACTCCAAGCAGCATTATCACTCCACTTAATTCCTTCCGAACAACAACTTGCATTTACTCACTCCCTATTTAGGAAGATACACCTAAAACACTTCCCAATCCAACGCTTAAGTTAATGGTTGCACTAAACCCCATCAATCGAAGAGGATAAGTTTGAATTGCGAAGTTGGAAGCTATTGAGTCAGACAGTAAGTACAGACTCAGCCTTCTGTTGTTGATTTTATAAGATTATCCATTGCCAGAAGTTCTCCTCATTCAGATGAAATATTCGAGTCATCATCATCATCATCGAGAAAATCGCAGACAAAATGTCACCCAGATTCGAAGACACAATCAGAGAAACAACTTGAACTAAGCCATTCGGTGTCAACTAATGAACTGAACGATAAGCCAAAGATCGTTACCCCTGATAAGCGGTCTTCAAACGAACGCAGCAGCAGGAGCATTAAGACACCCGCAGGCTGTCTGTCCTCTCTCCCCAAAAGCAACATAACAACTGTAGGTGGTCACTGGTCAGTGGTTAACGTTTGGAGTGCACAATCATAGACAAGTCGGTGTGGTGCACCATTCCAAATAAAAATGTAAATTTGTCGGGGACTCTTCCATCGTCTCGGTCGACGGTCGGTAGGTCGGAATGTCTCTTAACGACTTTTCTAGGTCATGACAGACCCATTGGAGTCTCTCTCTTCTCCAGCATGCTGGAATTGTGGCATTTCCATTCATGTATGTTTGTTTGACACACAATGGACCGCGCGCCGTTGACCCCGAAAGAAGGGACGCACCACGACGATCACGATGACATTTATATGCTCCGAAAGGGAATAAGTGGACCATAAATTAGTTGCCATTGCCCATTCAGGATGACATCTGACAACATAGTCAATGCAACTTGCCCTCTCCCTCTCATTTTTTATCCATAATTTGGATATTTTATCGCCTATCGCTGTTGTGAGGCGGGTATCGGCGGCGGCGGCGGCAGCGGCGCGGCAACGCATAAAGCCCGAAGTAAACATTAAAAGGGTTGTGTAGTGTGCGAGTTCTTTATCTCAAGTAATGGGCTCTCTGCTGCGCGCTCTCCATCTGTCAAATGAATTTTTCAGGTGAGATGACAGTCATTCGCGTATGCGATCAGTGAATTAGAAAATGATGTTTCGAATAAACAAAAAAAAAAAAAAAAACTCGTAGGGGACCTCTCCCCAGCACTGCGCAGCAGTGCCCAAAGCCCGAGGTGTAAAAGGCTTTATTACAATGTTTATGTTTTCTTTTATAAGCAAATAAGAAAAATGTATTTTCTGTTGTAGTTTTTGGAGGTTTCTTCGGATCGAAAGAATAAACTATGTTTGCCACTATTGTTGTTAGGTTGACATTTAGGGAAATAATGTTTTTCTTTTATTATCAAAAAAAAAAAGAAGAGTTTATTTGTTCTTCTGGCAGAAAGGGCATATTTATTGGATTTTTTTTGGGGGAATTTATAGAACTGAATTGTGTGCTTTGGGTCATTGAGTTCTTTGTTGGCTGATGTTAGGGGTACACAAACGCCACATTCTTCACGAGGGCAATTGTCAGGGTGACTTGTTTGTTGAAGGTTTTTATTGGCATTTGCATTGTTTGGCGATGTGCAAGGAAAAGTCTTGAGTGACTGAAGTTTTGATTGAGTTTGTATTGAAATTTATTCGAAAAGTGATATTAACTCATCCAAATAGTTTAATTCCAATACTGTGTTAAGAAAAAGAAACGATTTTGCCTTGCATTTGGCACAGGATCAAGAATTTTCTTCTTATTGCCTTCTTTCCTCTGGCACATTGTGATCTTTAAACAAATTGGCTCTTAGGGTACCCCGCGTTGACCTAAGAATTTGCGTCGGCCTTGGTTCTTGAGTCTCTCTTTTGAACATGGAACATGACAATTCCAACCGGGCTCGATGTATAGTCCACGGATTTTCGTACTTCTAAAACGATCAAGTTTTGTTACTGGTGCTATCACATGGGGAATATTCACCTCAGTTGACGTCAACTTGATCTTGATTCTTTAGACATGGTTTACACTGCCTTTTTCTATCACAGAAGATAACGCAATTTTCTCGGCACATTGTCCACTCTACTATTGAACATTGATTGTTATAAAAGTTTTTATTTTGGAACGGTTTAGCTGCAAGCACAGATACTTCTTTCCGTAAAGCCATTGTTCGTAACGGGGCTTAAAGCCATTAGAATAACATACGCCTCCGCTTGGAAACGGATAGGATCATACCCTAAAGAGGTGTGCAGTCGTAGGTCGTCATCGTCATTCTCCACAAAAGCACAAGCGCCAGACCCCTCGTCGGTTTTGGAGCCATCAGTGACGACTCGATAACTGAGTTCTTTGCAGGCTCAGATTATGGAGCGAAGCAGTCCTGAACTGAAGGAAAGTTGACTGGGTATTTTTGACGCAGTTTGAGACTTGAGATCATCGTGTCAGACAGCATATCCATTAGACGTGAGTCAAAAGTATGCTGCTTGCGAGCTCCTCAAAGCTCCAGTGCGAATTGTGCCAGAGACCACATCTCTTTAAACGAGAAATGATCTTGAGAGTACACCCCATGATGTAGGTATCAAGGGGAGGAAGATTAAACAGTGCGTCGAGAGCAGCTCCCAGTGTGCTGGGGAAGGCCCCCGTAACACCAAGACAAATTGTTCTTTGAAGTTTGACAAACGAGGCAATAACGTATTTACGCGAGAGCGAACCAAACAACTGACGCATAGGAGATGATCATAAGTTGGGTCAGAAAAGTCAATTTCCTATACGTCTTGTGAAGAGTACAACCTAGGTTTTAAGAGGATTGACGGAGAGACCGTTTCTAACACACCAAGTGTCAGTCATATAAAGCGCAGCCTGTATTCTGGAACAGTCAATTTAGCTTGAAAACTTTATTAATTGTGAATTTGGGCGGTCAAAGTAAGCGGGTTTTGGCAGCAAAGAGTAACCAACTTTCGTTTGAAATGGTTCAAGCAGTCTTTGTGGTCCTCCATAAACTCCGCAATTCATGCCAGTAGGTATATCCCAGCAATCGCTTGATTTTCATCTGAAACAGTCCCGTTGGTCAGCTTGTTCATCACCCGGACTGCATTATTCTTCCCACCGACAGAAATGACAATAGTCAAAAAATGCGAATTATCAAACAAATCACCGAGTAATTCTTGTCTGGTCAAACTAGCCCCAGCCTAGTCCTCTGGGCAATCAAGCGATATGGAAATAGCTTTCTTTTAACCAGTAATATAGACGTTCAAAATGGGACACTTGTCCTCATTAATACATTAGTCGTCTCTTTGATTTCCAACAAAATCCGATTGGTAGTTCTTTGCTTGTACTTTGAATTTCTAACATAATTGGTGTCTTTAAAGTTGATTCGTACAAATGCGTCTAAAACAGAACAACTCTCTACCGTGTTTGATAAATTTTCGATCTAGCAGAACTGAGAACTAATCGCTCTTTATCGAGGAAACCATACACATGATCAGAAACTGGTCTAATTTCACACATGGTCAGAAACTGCTCTAAATTTCGAAAGCTCAGAGGTTACGGAAAATGCTACGCGACAATTTCCATGACTCTTTTATGAAACATCGCACCGAGCTGATTTTCCAAATCATCAAGCTTCCATAGTTGTACAGTGGAATGACTTGACAAATTCGTTCGATATCCTTTAGTCGGGTAGAGTCGATTTCTGCAATAAACCGCTTAAGAAAAACTCAATTGTCTGCTGAAATTCACTTCATAGTCAAACATTTCGAAGTCTGGTCTACGAAGTATATCTAATGTACAGTCTCTCCAGCTGAAATTCTGCTGATAAAAGAATTCTTGCCCTGGTTCAGAAAAAAACGTTATATCCTCCACGGATATTTGTATCTTCTCAGTCAGGCGGCTTAAGCCGCTCTCAAAGCTCTTGCCTCTGTTTCAACAAAATCTACTACGGTTCAAAACTGTCGCACGTCTGTAAATAAGATGTGAGAACAGTTCAACGTTCGCCTCTCATGGGTGCCCGGTCACAGAGAAATATCAGGCAACTGCCTTGCAAGGCCCTTCTCAACCCTCTAACCACTTTGAAAGTGATCCAGAAGTGCAAGAGCTCTCTGAATTCCTTGAGTCTCATTTGGGTTCCGGGCCATCACGCCATAACTGGAAATGAGATCGCCGATGAACTCGCTAGGCAGGGATCTCAGACAGCTTTCTCAGGACCTGAACCATCGCTAGGTCTGCCAGCGTCCTCAGTGAGGGCTTTATTCAACGATTGGATCTGTGAAGAACACAACCGTAAATGGCATGCCTCCATTGGATGCAGACAAACTAAGCGTATGCTCCCCAACGTTACTAAGATGAGTGTAACATTTTTGCTAGCTCGTAGCAGAAAATACTATAGAAAGCTTATTGGCGTTGCCAGCGGGCACTTCTCTTTTGCCAAGCATTTAAACGTGTAAGGCTTAAGTGATACCACACTCAGTGATTCTTGTGGAGAAGATGAGGACACCGCAGAGCATTTCCTCTGTGACAGTCCTGCTTTTTCTCGCATGACGTTACAGATACTCGGCGCAGACATGGTGAGAGCTGGTAACTTAAGCTCCTTATCATGGCAGCGTCTTTTGGCTTTTCTCCGAACATCTGGAAAGCTATAACAAATAAAGAAGAAGCTGCATGGACGAGGAGGAGGAAGAAACAGTCCAACACTTCCATTGTTCATGCCCTGCGCTCTCTAAAAGACGGAAAACTTACCGAGGTGATTGAATTTATGACGACACCACCAATTTAGCTAACAAAGATCTAAAAAGGTTCTCCCTTTTCATACGAAGTTTTGCATTTTTTGACGAAAAGGTTATCAACTTGTTAGTCCAGGTTCGATCACAGGGTGCTCAACTCTCTAACCCCCTAGATGCGGACCAGAGGGTGAACAACCTCTTGGCCTCAGTGGTATCAGAAACCCTCTGTGGTCTAAGTGTGTCAGACTACTGGCAGCCATATCTAACCAAACCTTACTCTGTACTTTATCTTCATCAGGTAGTCAAAGACTCAAATAGCTGTGAGCCGGAAAATGCTTCGATGACTTCAGCTGGAAATCTTACTTTCATAGGTTATCAACTTATCAAATAGCTTTATTATTTTATGCAGCCGGGTACTCAATACCCTTTTAATGATCTTTGAAGTGTGGGACATCAGCTTGAATGAACGGTTATCGTCACAATTTTGTCTTTATTCCGATCCTATATTAGTAGAACGTAACTTTCTCTCCATTGTTTAGGCAGGCTATCACATCCCATAAGTTTGAAAATGAGAATCGTGGGCCTGACGTCCACCATATCTTTTCCAAAACTCATATGGTATCTTGTTTGGCGTTTGGCCCAGCACCTTAACCCTTGTTGCATTTTTCAACTGCTTCACTAACTTCTTTGACGGTTATGCCGGGTATTTCCATTTAGTAAGGTTCAGCATCTGTTGAAAGTGTTACCTTATTCGGACATCACAATACCTTCGGCATCTGAACAGAATTTTTTCGTTATTCACAAGAAACTGTCATTGAGTCTCGTTAATGAAATTCCACGAAAAGTAATTTAAAGTTTTTAGACACGTAAATGGCCAGTTCTTGAGCTTAAGATCTCTTTTACTACACCGTTGTGAGCTCCATTCGAATAAGCATTAGGATCTGCAAGCACATTTTCGATAAAGTTTTTAGTAGTTATAGGGGTGTCTTTAGACTATCTTTGGTGTCTCTTTTTCTTTGTCTAGATGTGATTCCACCATAAGTTGCCTCTTACGACAAGCGGGCAGGCGTTGCTTCTAAGTCGTCATTACAGCAAAGATGGTGGTATGTTTTGTAAAACTGTTGACTAATATGACCGACCACAATTCCTTACCTTTCTTTTTCCATACTGAGGAATTTATTGTGTTTAACTTGGTTTTTGCAGAAACTTTTCAGTCCATGAATATAAAACTGCTCAACCTTCAATAGGCATTTTTGGAATTTCCTATAATTAATTCCAATTGCACTGTTAAAAGTCCTTGCAAATGAAGACGAATCTACAACCTTCCATCACATTTTGAACACAAAGCATGACACACGAAATGAGAACGCATGTATTTCAGCAGAACTGATGAGCTATTTTCAAGCAAAACACACAATGAACGAGCAGCAACAACAACAACAATGAAAAAATTCCCATCACAACTATCAGAGGCAACAACCGAGCTGAGCAGTAAAAGCAGTTGTTGAAAAAACAAATCGCTTTACAAATAAATTTCAATTTTAAATGTCAACACACACTGGCATCGCTAATCATCCCCGACAGATTGATAAATTACCTCGAACTGCTCGCCAGCTAAAGAGAGAGAGAGAGTGAGTAAGTAGAACAGGACAGGCGAAATTCCAGACCATTTGGCTTGCCGTCCAATCCGTTGATTCACTTAATCGCACATTTATATGCAGATTAGTCGCAGTCGTCCTCCTGAGCCAGCAGCTCCGTAACAATACTAAAAAGCCACCATTCGATGGAAAGGCCCCACAGCCTTGAATCACATCGCGCAACAAACCAGCACATTGGACGGCTAACAACAGGTAACAAGAACACAAAACCTAACCCCAATTACTTCCTCAATAACTTGGCTGTGAAAGGAAAGCAAAGCAACAGACAACGAACCACCACACATCAGCCAAATGAATGAATGGGCGCTGCATTGGGGCGATGCATTTGGTGGATATTCGCGCTGTGTTCAATGTTCCTACTGCTACTGTCTGTCTGTCTGTCTGTCTGGTTGGAGTATGTACCTACTAGTGGACGTTGTTGGGTTGCTTTTTTGTTCTCCAGACTCAGGGTTTTAAATAAATCACAGATAGGAATCTTCAATCACTTCGGACAAGATCATTGCTGTTGATATTATGCGTTCCCGACATCCATGTCGATGTCGTTGATGGGCTGACGGGCTACCCATAGGTAAAGTACAGGAGCGGATCGACTGCAATGAGTGTTTGAAAGGTGACATGTAAAACAAAAATTTAAAGCACAAAAAAATGGTGAAATAATTTGGGGAACCAGATCTCAAAAGACTGCTGTAGATTTCTCTTGAGCTTCTTTTTCTACATTTTTGGCATCACGAGCATCGCTATCTCGAAAGGATCACAATTCTCCCAAGGCCGTTGCTCCAAAGTTAAGTAAGTTTCATTTTAAGGAAGAAAAAAAGGCGCATCGCCTTTCGCGAGGAATTGACAAGCCCTCCGATAGTAAAAATTCATTGCATGAAAGGCGTTTTCTTAGTTAGCCGTCTATAAGTCCCATCCATTCCCTCCAAAGGCACGATTGTAAGCAATGCGCTAAGCCTCGGGGCTCCCCGCTCTGTTCCACCACCCTACGTATGTGTGCAGCCTCATTTTAATAGCCCTTTACTTGTA
Organism: Melanostoma mellinum; assembly: GCA_914767635.1. Taxonomy (NCBI): domain Eukaryota; kingdom Metazoa; phylum Arthropoda; class Insecta; order Diptera; family Syrphidae; genus Melanostoma; species Melanostoma mellinum. The sequence continues at coordinate 258,588,646 of OU612058.1, forward strand.
CCTCCCACAGTAATCGTGCTGCAAGGCCCCCTCAAGCATAACTGTGACCCTGGTAAAAACCATTTCCTTAGTTGTCTCCATCATTTTGTTGCTTGTGCTCCTCGTTATTGGCATTTGCCTCCAATCTAGAGCAATTTTGTGCGATTAGTTTTCCATAGCAATTACTGAAAAGAAGGTTTTTGTTTACTAGTTGCTGTTTCTTTATTTATTTTTTCTATACTTCCATGGGACTATGGACGAACGCGGAATGCGAAATGTCATTTCCTTTAGGTACAGCAACATCCGCAAGCAATATAGCGTGCGCACATTTGCACACATTTTCGATAGCAAATAAATCTGCAGCTTAAACGCCCACAAACTTATGGGTGTAATAAAGCTTGGAGTTCATTCTTTCGTGCGGTTGATTTACTGCGGGACACAATTTTTTCTGGATTTTCGCATAAAATAAAAATATACTGCACTAATAATATGTAAGGGGACAGAACGAGAAGTAGATCTTCCTTATGTCCTACACTATTGTATCATAAAAGAAAATGAGGGCAATGTTATAACGAGGCAGTAAAATATTTTATTTTTGCCATTTTGACTTCAAATGAAACAAGCTACAAGTTGGTGGCGTTAATTAATTTGTCTTTGGAAGAAAATTGTATTTTTTAAGATTTCCTTTTAGAAGTTCATTGGTTTGTAATTTAAGTATTTCTCTCTCAAAAATGAAGCAGTACGTTGAAGTTTTCTTCTGGTATTGGGGTAATTAGAGGAGGATGTGACATGTCAACTGATTTTCACAAACTAAAAATCATCCATTGGGTCTGTATCCTGGTCCTTGATTGAGAAACATGCTGAATAACTTCTAGTGTAATGTGCTGATATCATTCATTTGAATTTCGATTTAGTGATTTAATTTACAAAAAGTTGTTCTACTTACATCCCAACATCTTTCGATTTCGGGGGAGTTCTATCTTTATTTATTTATTTTATTTATTTATTTATTTCATCAACTGTACAGGAAAGTAAGAAAACTTATGTTAGTACAGGCAAAAGTATAAAATTTAAAAAAAAAGAAAAAAAACATTTAAGTATAAAATTGACAAATAATATAGAATTAAAAAGTATTGACAAAATTAGTATTATTATTATAACATTTGTGTTTTATTTATTTTATTCAAGTAGCATAAACAATGGATATTAATTTTCTCTAAGGTAATTGAAGAGTATTTTTTTAAATTTATTAGAGTTTATGGAATTCCTAATGATTTGAGGGAGCATATTCCAAAGATAAATCGCGTATATAAAAAAATGTCGGGAACTTATTAAGTAAGTATATCTTGGTGCAATAAATTGTAGGGTTCTTTCAGATCTGGCAGGTTTAATTAGGTTGAATAAGTAATTAGGGGTCTTCTCAATAACGATTTTTTGCAGGGCGAGAACTGTACGGTATCTTAAGTAAGCATTCAAAGAACATCCAACAATTTTCTCAGCATAGCTTGAGATATGTTCACAACGTTTAATATCAAAAACGTATCTGGCGCAGCAATTAAAAGCAACATTGAGTTTTCTTCTACATTCAGCATCCATATTCGTGAATAGCTCACAACCATATAAGATGATAGGCATTACAAAGGTCTGAACCAATTTTGTTTTTACTGCACTCGTCAGATATTTAGTAGTTGGGCTAAGTCCACGAAGTATACCATAAATATTACAAACAATTTTACTAATGTGATCAGTCCAATCGAGTTGCTGATTAAAAATAATTCCAAGATTTTTAAAGTTAGATACAAACTCAATTCTGTTACTGTTAAGAAACAAGGATGGAAGTGAGAGTTCAAAATTTTTTGTTCGGTTGACAATTAATGCCTTTGTTTTGATTGGATTTAGCCTTAGGTTGTTTTTTTCTGACCATCTGTATATAGAATCAAGAGTATCGTTCATTTTATGAAAAGCTGATTGAATAGAAGATTTAGAAAAAACGCAATATATCTGGACATCATCAGCAAATATGTGATGCATGCAGTTCTGTATTGATTCTGAAATATCGTTAATAAAAAGTGTAAACAACAAAGGCCCCATGACAGAACCTTGAGGTACACCGAGACTTACGGGCAGAGCAGATGATAATTTATTTTCACATGCAACAGACTGAAAACGATCTTTAAGATAAGATCCAATTAGTTTACATAATGAGGTATCAAAGGAAAATTGGTGTTTTAATTTTTGAAGAAGAATATTGTGGTCAACAGAATCAAATGCTTTTGCGAAATCCAGAAAAACGATAAGTGCCATCATATTATTATCGATTCCAGACCGTATATCTTCCGTTACCTTCAACAGAGCTGTTATGCAGCTGTGTCGACTCCTAAACCCAGATTGGGTTTCAGTTATAAGCTTATTTACCTCAAGATACTTTTTTATTTGCTTGCTTATTAAGATCTCAAATACTTTGCTGAGACATGACAAGATGGCAATTGGTCTGAACTCATGAACATTAGATGATGATTTTTTTGGAATTGGTATGATTTTCGCATACTTCCAAGCATCAGGAAATTGACTTGACATAATGCAGGTATTAAAAATGTGGGTTATAATTCTTAAGATAACAGGAAGAAGTATTTTTAAAAAATCAGGATGTATACCATCAAGACCTACAGCCTTCGATTTTAATCCAAGAATGCACTCACCTACACTTATTTCGTCAAGGCATTTCAGTGAATAAGTGTTCAAATCCTCATGGGGTATGCAATCATTATTAAGAGTTGTAGGGTTATTGCAACCAGAAATAGATGAACCAAAATTCAAAAATTTTCTATTTAATTCATTTAATTCCGCAACGTCTAGGCTTAAAGGTGTTGCTTTTCTTGGGTTAATACCGATATTGCGAACACATTTCCAGAATGATGAACTTGATTGATCTGTATTGAATTTATTATCATAGTAAATCATTTTGTTTTTTCTGATCAAGGAAATACATTTGTTCCGAATTATTTTGAATTGCTTAAACATAGTAGGACATCGGTATCTTTTCCATCGTGCATAAGCTAAATCCCTTTTTTCAAACAGTTTTTTTGTTGCATTAGTAAACCATGGAGTGCCTTTATATTCAATGCATTTTGTTCGAATAGGAACATGTTTATCATAAAGATTGCATAAATTGTTTTGAACAAAATTAACTTGATCGTTTACATCAGACGTTTCATACACAAAAGACCAATCGATGTTTGAAAAGTCGTTAAAAAGATTGTCTATATTTATTGATTGGAAGTCTCGAAAATTCAAAACATTTATTGATTCAACAGATTGGAATATGTCTAAGGTCAAAAATATTAAATCGTGATGAGAGAATCCTGGCACAGAAATTTGATCAAAGTGACTGATCAATTCTTTTCGAGAAACTAGAAACATATCCAAGAGTGAAGGAGTTTTGTTTGGCATGAAATGAGTAGGGTAAGATGAATTAGCAAAATGAAAGTTTAAAGATTTAACCATGCTGAGAAACGTAGGATTTTGATTTTCTAATATATTTAAGTTAAAATCTCCGCATAAGACTATGTTTGGATACAAAAGAATAAACTCTTCCAAAAGATTTTCAACGCACCTATAATTAGCAACATCTGGAGCCATGTACATAGAACCGATCAAAAACTTTTTATTATCATGGAGTATTTCTACTAGAATATACTCAATCACATCACTAACACTTGATTTAGAAACCACTGTACATTTGAATTTATTTTTTATAAAGACTGCCGAACCACCACCTTGTTTATAAACACGGTCAGCACGAAAAAGCTTATATCCCTTTAATTTGAAAAGATCATCGCACATATTAGGCTTAAGCCACGTCTCAGAGATGCAAATAATATCCATACAGCTCCCATCAATCAAAAATCGAAGTTCGTCAATTTTGTTGACAATGCTCTGCGAATTTAAATGGCACACTTTAAGGCCGAGTTTATGTTTGCACAATAAATTAACCAGCGTTTTCGATTTATCAGTGAAACCCTCCCGTATCACTGGCATTGGAATCATTGCTTATGATAGAGAGCAAGATAATTTAATTTGAGTTAAGAACTAATTTATGTTTATGCTTTACAGGCAAAACAAATTTAGAACTCAGTATATAAGAAAAATTAATTCGTTATTAAATTATACGAAGCAAAACAAAAACAATAATGAATAAGTAAAGAAAACAAAACGTAAAAAAAATGAAAGAAAAGAAAGAAAAAAAAAATGAAAATGTCAATACAAATGAAAAATTAGATTAATTAGATTAAATGAGTATTAGTTAAAGCAGTAGTTTGATAGTGTTGGCCTTCATCAAAGTTGTCTTGCGGTGATTCTCTTCGATTGGACATTTTTTTCAGATCATCGTTGCATTTGATAAGAATAGAATTTGAACCCGCTGCACGTCTCACATAGACACTCCCATTGTATGTGTGTGTATCTAGTCTTGCATTTTCCATACACAGTGACACGGACCACGAAGCAGTTCAAGTAAACATAAAGCTGCGCCAGGCACTTCTTCTAGTTGCGGAAGCGCCGGAACATTATATCAACTATACATGAAGCTCCACCCAGAAAAGCTAAAAAGGTACGTTGAGGAAACTTTGGTACTGCCTGACCAAAACAGGACCCTGCTCAATTCGGAAATTCACGCTGCTGTTAAGACGATACAGCACGCAATTATCAGAGCGCACTTTAACGCCAAAAGCAACCGAAGAACAATAGTGACAAATACCAGCATCTTCCTGACTACGTGAACAACCTGAACAAGCACAGACAAGTACTGCGTAAGAGGCTAAGGCGAATCTACCAAAGGGAACTCAATGCGACCAATGTCAGCTACCGGACCGGGCGAGCTTTAGCAAGTCAATAAATGTTCCGAAATGTGATTCGTCACTACAATGAAAACGATGCTGAAATCCAGAAGAGGCTAGAAGATATAGAACCTGGACCAGATGTGTTAAAAAAAAAAAAAAAAAAATCAACAGGATAGTTGGCTGTAAGAATTCAATCCCGGAAATCATCACAACCAACGAAGGAAATGCTAAAACCAATCAGGAGAAAACGGAAGCATTCGCAAAGCACTTTGCAACTTTGTGCTCACACCAACCGATGACCCTGATTTTCTGGAAGAAATCGAAACATCAATCCAACTGACCCTTTGGTCCAACATCGAAACCCGTGCATTCCGGAAGAAACTGCGGAAATATCTAATCAACAGCTCCAAGCCCAAGAAGTCAACAGGACGAGATGGTGTTTCTAATTTAATCCTGAAGAGGCTCCCACAGACAATGATTATCATCCTGGCCATCAAATGGAAAACGGCCAAGATAGTGGCGATTCCGAAAAAAGGCGATCGGAATCTCATCGTCAACTACAGGCCCATCTCCCTCCTGAACAACTTAAGTAAGCTCTTCTAGCTAACACTTAGGAAGTTCAAGAAGTTCTGCAGGGAAAAAAAACATCATCCCAGATATGCAGTTCGGTTTCCGTGAAAAGCATTCAACCCTACATCCGTTGATGAAACTGCACAAAGACGTCACCGAAGCCCTCAACAACCATCGGGTCACCGTTACACTGTCACCTGCTTTTTGGATGTCGAAAAAGCATTCGACAGCGTATGGATTGATGCTCTCATCCATAAACTCCAAATATACATACACAATGACGTCGGACCAGCCTACCCCAAGAGACTGCGAAAACTTCCTTTACGCTGACGACTCTCTAACTTACAGCACATCTTTGTCACCATCCATAGCTGCCTGAAGAGTGGTAACTCACATCCACAGACTATATTCATATTATAGTAAGTTGGGTATACGTGCCAACTCAGCTAAATCAGAGCTCGTCTGCTTCAGAAGGCCTGGAATCTATAGAGGCTGCCTTACTGCTGAAAGACGCAGAGCAACATCACTATTGCTAAGCGATGGAACCAGACTGACTGCCGAACTGAAAGCGAAGTATCTAGGTATCAACTTTAACGAGGTGCATAGATTCAACCCGCACTCACGCGCTGTACTGAAGAAGGCCAACTTCACTTTCCACCGACTTTACTCTTTGATGAGAAGAAAAACAGGACTAAGTGAGTCAACAAAACTTCTGATGTACAAGCAACTGCTGAGACCCGTCATCAACTACGGAGCCCAGTCTGGTTTACCATCTCCAAGACAGGCTTACTTTGGAGTCTTATCATTCTGACATGATCTTTTTACATTTTGGTAGAACTTGCTAATCACATTCCTATCGTGGCATCTCATTAATTTAGCGCTTCTCATGAGGCTTCTATTTCTTTTGAGAACTCAATATTTTTATTGTACTGGTCAAAGCAGTCCTTGTTCTCCTGTGGCATGAATATTGGGTGTGCTTTTTGTTTGGCTGCATTCTGCCATTTCATCTCACCATGGGTTTTGTTTTCGGGCGGGGTTTAAACCAAGAAAATAAAAGGCAGCAAAGCTGATGGCTTATTGGCATTCCTACCACTGGTCTTCAATGCTTGATCCTGGCGGAGTAAAGATTCAAGGATAGCTGGAGGGAAACTCGATTGGATAAGGCACTGGCAATCTGTGACGATAGCAGCTTTTCGACGTCATATCTCTTCACAGCGTTGGTTCGCTCGAGCCGCGACCAGGACATCTTCATTCGCACTTTGGTTACAAGGTTGTAAAGTTGGCCCCATTATATTACTATTACTATATTTCCTTAGTTTTGCGTTCAAATAGCCAAGCATGATTTGCACGTCATGTCTATTGCACTGCTCACAGCTTTCTTCGAGAAGCTCGTAGAAACAAATCTTTGTAGCTGTCGTCTTTCTCTTCTGTGGGGACGTAAACCCATATTAGGCTAATGTAGGTGATAGTAATAATGTTGCCTCTAGCAGTCGCCATAGTATAAGTTGGAGTTTTTCATCTTCTTTAAGCCAGGCCCAATTCCATTGAATGGAAGGCGGTTATAAAAGCTTTGCAGCAGTCTAAAACTTCTGCTAATTCTTCGACATCTAGCAATCCGTTAAGGGATCTCACTTTCACATCCGGAGGTCTTTGTCCTTTTTTCGTTTGCTTAGGTTGTTGAAATCATTTATGTCATCCGAGGCTGTTGGTCGTTCCGAAACCAAATAGTTTTTACGTAGCTGGGTAGTCAAACCCATTTACAACCGCCAACCTGAAAAGCCAGTCATTTTAGGATCCCCTCGAAAATAAAAGGTCCGATAGTCCGGTGTCAGTATAATTCTGCAAGGGTGTGAGAGGTGTCGTTGGCTTGCCCCTCCACCATCATTTCATCGATGCCCTGACTTTGTATTGAAAGACCCGAAAAAATCTTTAAACCAAATATCTAGGCATAGCTCAATCAAGGGGTTTCGGACTTTTTGACCACTGAAGTATATCGGCGATCTTAAATACCGTATTCCTTGGCTGCGACATTCCCATCAGCTCTTCTTAACAACTAAGATTCGAGCAGGGAGTTATTTCTAGCCGAGTATTTTAGTGTTCTTCTTATTTTTTCTTTGTCTCGTGGACAAAGTCCACATTGGCCGATTTGTTGAAGCAACAAAATGATTACAAACCGATAACATTGTTCAATGAATCGATCACAATGCCCGCCGTTTGCCTGCAGACTGCTGGAGTAACACAGAAGGAAAACACTTGCTTTGTTCACAATATAAGTATTAACAGTTTGAGTTGATTTGACTTTGGGAAACACTCGTTCAACTACCCTCTCCAAGCGTTTTGTCCCTTTTGTCTCGGCGTCGCCAAAGTTCACACCAAACAGAGACTTCTCGAAGAGTACAATCCCAACAACTTTTCAATTCAAGCATTTTAAATAGTCCTAACTATACAGCTGTGTAAAACTACAAAATAATTTTCAATACGCTGAAAATAATACGCGTGTGCTTAAATCCATCAGTTGTGAGGCTTTTATGGCAGAGAAACAACTTTGGAAGGACTTGCAAGTTCCTTGTGAAAAGCGATAAATGTGAATGAAAATCCAATTTGATGTTTCTGGCATTAGAGCCTCTAACTCCCACGTAATAGACAGACACAATAACCATTACACCATGGGAATGGGAAGGAAAAAATCCCTACCTGTTCTCATAACGGCGTGCTTCACTGCTTTAAGTTAATGTCCCTCTGAACCATCGCAACTAGTAATTTGTTGCCTCCCGGGTAGGGAGGGGAAGACTTTACGAGTTACATGAATTGATATACCCATATAAGGGTCGGGAATTGGTTTTCTTATTACTCACACAAACCATGTATAACACCTGCTCTGCAGAACCCCTTTCACGATCCTACGTGCTAATTGAATGAAATTACCATTGTTTCACCATTACAACAAATGATCTTATAAACAATTCCATTCCCTATCTTAATGCTTCCTGTCACACAGATAAGACTCCTGTATTAAGCAATTATCAGGGGCACAATATCCACTTCGTAATTGAATGTTCCTCACATCACAGAGGTGGATATGCCATTAAAAGCAACTGATTGCAATGGCAACCAGGTGTCGCTCGGCTTGGTTGGTGCAACCCTCTCTTAACAAGCATCAAACTCACTCTTGCTCATGCTCATGTTACTTTCTTTAAAACATAAAAGGAGAGAGAGAGAGAGACTTAATTTGTCATTCACTATTGCATGACCAGGTTCCATAAGAAAAACTGTTAAAAGCCATAACCACCGCCACTTTACCTGATGTTAACTTAAGCCACCACTCTAATACAGGCAACAAAACAAATTTATGCACTCCATCATGGTTTATCGCGTAATTAATTAACTGATAACACGACCACTAGACCAAAATATGCAGTAGTCGTCTACGGCGGCAACCACACCAAAAAAATTATAAAAAACAAAGAACAAACAACAACTACAGCAGCAACAACAAAGACTAAACAAAGTGAACCGAAACTTTGGAACAGTGCAGTGTGAATATTCTCCACGTCCATAGTCGGCCACGTCCCATAAAATAATTATTCTGCCCGCAGAAATGCTTTACTGTAATGACTTTTCACACGTTAGAAGCAATCCAGAAGGATGAGGAGGTCCACCCCGCGCACTATTTTAGAACTATACACTTTCCAGCTTCAAGCCCAGGTCGATGCAATGCATGGTTGCCAACAGACTTTCAGAAGAGGTGTTGTAAGGATGAATGAGTGGTGATTACCAGACCATCATACGTGCAGCGGGAACCTTAATCTCCTTGGCACACAGCACTCTTAGCCGCAGGCCAATAAACAATGCCAATGCACTCCTTGTGGTAGCACCCCAAGCTGGAGGCGATGACAGCGCCGCCGCATCGTATAATGAAATGGAGATTAGATATTTTCCCCGGTAGGCAAAGGCACACAAGAGATGGTCAAGCATTACTCGCGTCAACTTATCGATTACCACGCGCATTGATCCGTAATTGAATTTGACAGATGGCATTAGCCGTGAAGTTGGAGAATGGTTTTCTTTTTGTTTTCGTTCGAATTAAGCCGTTGGGCTCTTCTAAATGATGATTGATTGCCGGTCATCGAAAGCCGATTAAGATGCATTCGCTTATATGCTTGGCTTTGATGGGTAAATTACATTTTCTTCTTGGTTTTTCCTTTTTTGGGACACTTTGGGACAAAGTTGTCTCACGATTCATGGGTCACAAACACCCACAATGGGTTGAGTTTTAATGAACTGGCGACGCACTTCATTAGTGCATCCATGCAAGATGCAACTCATCCTTGGCCTTCGAGAAGTTCGTCTATATCCATTTATCTACTTACACATCTGCACATTGTATACACTGCGGGTTCTAATGAAATCCCATGTTACAAGTTCATTTACTTCTCAGGCACATGACTACTCTCCATAGCGGAGGAGACTCTAAATTGCCTGCCGGATGGACACCAGAGACACAACACAATCTTCTATGACTTTACTGCCTCCGGGGTCCACATACGTACCCACTCTAACGATGCATTGGTACCTACGACGCCGACGTTAAGCGACGGCTTCCCTTGAAAATTGTGAGTTTTTCCGTATGCACAGGGATACCTTCCGCTTCTGATTTTGCGAATATAAATGAATTAAAACTCCGTTTCTGGGGACACACAATACTGTTGGCGATTTCGTTACACTTTTCAGTTACCGTGTGCACCATAACGAGGGCTATAAATCCACTTTAAGTCTACCTCTGGGGGCCTTGAGAGACGTTACGCGCGTTAAACCTAAATGGCATTCCATTTGCCTGTTTTGTGCCCGAAAAGCCCATTTATAGCAGCGCGCACACACAAAGAGACATATCGCATCGTGTATGTTGCTATTGTCCTCCAGCATGCAACATACAACCTCCCATTAACTAAAGGTACGCGCGCATGCGCGTATTTCTCTGTTGTCAAAGAGGAAATTAAAATTTTCTGCAATAAGTCACAACAAAAATTGCACTGCGTCGCTGCTTTGTGTGGGTGCAAAGATTGACAGATGGAAATGAGCACGAGGGGTATAACTGAGTTGCGCAGTCGCCGCGCCGCGGCCGTCCGACTCGTCGGCCACAGGGACGTTCAGCAAAATAACTTTTGTCTATCTGTCAAATGTGACAGTTAGTGTGTGAGTGGAGTTAAGTGGAATCTCTTAGACAAGTTGGCAATAGTACATTGGCTGACAAGCAACTTATTTGAAAGAGGAAACGAGACCCTTCGGCTACGAAGGAAGGCTTGTTAAAAAGTTGATGGCTCCCTTTAGGAGTGACAGGTTAAAGTGCGTTTCTGCTGTCTTCCTTCTAAGCAAGGTGAATAGCCTTTTTCATCCGTTGAATCTATTAAACTTTTCTTCTTTAGACGAATCATAAGTGCAGATCAAGTTTCCTCGAAGTAAGAAGGCTCCTTCTTTTTAAAAAAAGTTCAAACAACTCCTGATTTTGACGTTGACTTAGAAAACCAACTTTGAAGTCATCTCAAGTGTGTTTGATCGCTCCTTTGATTTGTCATCGTCGTGTGGCAAATCTTACGCCATCATCGTCAGAAGGTGTTCACTTCAAAGAAAAACCCGACATCGGGAGGGATAGTTTTCAAATGCCCGTTCCTAGCAGCGCCATGGGTAGTCTTTGGCAAGGCACTAACCTTCAGTAACGATTCCTGCTGCTATAAGTGTATGGGCCCCATCCGAGGAAAGAAAGAAATACAACATATTAATGACCTCTCTTGGCTGCTATCACTTCTGCTGAGTTCTGACTCCATTCGGTCCGACAGTTTCTTTTGATCTTGACGATTTAATTATCCCAACTGGAAAGGAAGTCAAATAAACCAAAACTCTCTACTCTCCAGAAACTTGCAACTCTCCCGTTCCGACACAACGACGACGATGACGACGCGGGAATTTATGTTATCCACAATGTGAGCTGTCAGGTGATAATTTATTTGCCATTTGCTCAACAATATGGAACGAAATGGTGAATGTAAAACGCATGCAACGCAACAATGCTAACGAACACCAACATTACCGCGCCACCGCGCCACTTTCGTGCATAAATTTACCCGTTAGATCCGTTCGAGTGAGGCTCTTTGGCTCCCGGAATAAACTATCGCACTATGCGCACAGGGACCAAAGATAAAACAAAAAACAAAAAAGGAAAATTAGGCAAGCTGCCCTAGAAAAAAAAGGTAAAAATTTCCATTTTTATTGTCTCACGAGTAATGGGGTGGTGGCTTTGACGTTCGATTGAGATAAGCAGGTATCGCTAGATTCCGCTTTGAGGTCTGTAAAATGCGTGAGAGATTTCTATTCAAAAACTGTTTCACTCTTCTTAACTCAAATGATGACGATGAGAGCCTCTTCAAATGACAGTTGACTTGACAGCAGAACCATGAGTAAAACCCCATCCGGCCATCTTCTCAGAAATTTGCATTTCAAATGACCATCCCAGCTCGGGAACACTCGAATAATAGACACAAGTTCGATGAGACTTTTCCCTCCCCCAAAAACTAAAAAAGCAAAAATAAATAAAAGAACAGAACGAAACGGAAAATCCCCCAAATTGGAAGAAAAAATTCTTCTGGCTGCTGGCTTTACCGTTGTTCTACATATTAGATTAGCAAATGATTATATGGCTCGTTCGGTTCAATTCGAGTTCAGGTTTGGTGAGGTTCACGGCTCGCCAAGCAGACATTTCTAATTAAAATCCAATTAATATGGCCAATGGTTCATTGTTTTTGTTTTTCTAAGTTTTTTCATTACAGTTTTTGTTGTTGTTGTTGTTGTGTTTTTCTGTTGTCGAAAACGACTTTCAAGTTTTTCTATCAACAACCAACCAACCAAACAAACATACAAAAAAGAAAACGTGCGTGTGACGTTATCGTGAGCGTCCAATCACAGCAGATGTGTGTGTGCTTGAACGTGACACACAAATGCTAGATAGTCATGGAGTGCGTTCAGGAAACCGAAACCATTAGAATGGGAATGTTAATAAATTTTTAATAATACAGTTTTTGAACGAACTAAATTATTTCGAGTGTTGTGTTGGAAAAATATGGAAATAGGGGCATTGTTTCGAATAAAACCGAAAAAAAGAAAATAATTAAAAATTAAAAGAGTTAATGAAGGTTGTACCTACGGAATTGGGTCTTAAACATGGTTTTTTAGTGAACGAGTAACGCCCGAATGCGGAATAAATTTCGAGATGTTATTGCTATGGAAATTACACAGTAGATAGTTAGGTACTACGGATGCTAATTGAATTTTTGGAAACTAAACTTAAATTGGTTGTGGTCTTCCAAAGCTCATGGCTTGGGAGTTCTGAGTGGGCTTTTTGGGATCGAGTAAAACAAACAAAAAAGAAAAACTACGAAACGTGCTTGCTTCTTTAATTTCTTGTTTGTTGTTAGATTTAAATTGAAATGGTTTTTGAAATGGTGTACCTTTGAAGGTGCACAACATTTGGAAAGACTTTTTTTGCACCATTGCACTAAACAATCAATATCAGACTACAGTTAAATGTGACCAGCACTATTTTTGCAAGACAACGAGATTTTTGGATCGTCAGCATATTATCGCAGAGGGTAGATCATTTATTAATATCACATGTAATATTGGTCACTGAGGTACCCCTGATTTAACTCAAGTCAAGTTCTTCAAGTCTTCAGTTTCCTGGGCAATAGAGTGAACTTCAGACTTGAATTAACGTATTGAAAGCTAGACGATATGTATATATGTAGTTTTCAATCAATTTAACATAATTTGGAGACCAACCGATATTTGAAAGTTTTTAACTAGAAGCAGGTGATTAATTTGGTCAAAATCTTTGGAAAAATCGGTGTACACCACATGCGTTTTGAAGACCATTCAGAAAGCCTTTTGCGATGCAAGATGAAATTTAAATAAGATTTGTATTGGTAGACTTGTCCTTGACGAATCCATGCTGTCAGTCCGATATATGCTTCCATGTATCAACTCTTCCATTATTCCATCGTTTTAGGAAAAACGTTGATGTTTTGAATAAATCTACCTAAAGTACCGCATATAGCATATAGCATCAATTCTTGATTTAAACAGTGGGGTATTAAATGAAGACTTCCACGCTTGTGAGACGAGCTGTACAAAGCCATGTCTAGTTTCGGCATCCCTGCAAAACTCGTACGACTATGCAGGATTACTTTGGAGAATTCACGCTGCTCCGTCAAGGTCGGTAAAGAACTCACCGAGACCTATGATGTCGAAAAAGGTTTTAGGCAAGGCGACAAACTGTCATGCGATTTCTTCAACATCATACTTGAACAGATTGTAAGAAACTCAAACGTCAACACCAGAGGAACAATCTTTCAAAAGTCTGTACAATTACTCGCCTATGCAGACGATATTGACGTAATGGGAAGAAAAAAGCGTGATGTCATAGGTGCTTTTGCGGCAAAAATGGGTTTGATGGTTAATGAGGGCAAAACGAAGTATATGCTGTCGTCAAACAAGGACACAGAACATCGACGAATTGAACAAAACGTCACAATAGACAGACATACCATCGAGGTAGTACAGGACTTCGTCTAACTAGGATCCGCTATAGACACGGAAAACAACATCAGTGCGGAGATCAAACGGAGAATAACTCTTGACAACCGTTGCTTTTATGGGTAAGAAGGTTATTAAGAAAGAAAACCCTCTCTAGAAAACCCAAGGTGACCTTGTATAAGACCTTAATCATCCCAGTCCTGCTTTACGGCGCGGAAGCATGGACCTTATCGAAAGCGGATGAGGAAACCCTTGGTCGTTTCGAAAGAAAAATTCTCCGAATGATCATTGGTCCCGTATGCGAAAACAATGTGTGGAGAAGAAGATACAAAAACGAGCTGTATGAACTGTACCGCGACATGGGCATAGCCAGAAGAGTATACGCATCGCTAGGCTACGATGGTTGGGCCATGTAGAGCGGATGGACCCAAACGCTCCCGCTCGTCGGGTGTTCGAAAGCACATTGCAGGGGAATCGCGGAAGGGGAAGACCTCGTCTTAGATGGCGCAATCAAGTGGATGAAGACCTCAACCGACTTGGAGTGCGAAACTGGAGAGAGCTCGCCCGAAATCAAAGTCGTTATAGAAGGATGTTGGTTGAGGCCCAGGTTCACCCCGAACTGTAATGCCCACCTAAGTAAGTAAGTAAGTTCCACGCTTGTGGGAGAACAGAAGACGAGATGGACAAGTTAAGCAAGTCACACAAATCACACTGACAGCATTATATTAATATGCATGACGGAACTTTGTCAGACTTTTTTTTTTATAATTAACGCGCACATCAAGGGGTTATGACTACCCTTATAATGTTGTAGAACACAGTGCAGTGTTTAGGAAAACAGGAGAGGATTTAAAAGGAGACATCGATGCACGTTGCTTCTGAATTTTTGTGAATCGTAATGAAGGAGAAAAACAGGGCCAGGTAGAGCATTCCACATTCGGGTGGTGCGACTAAAATATGAATCTCTATACTTGACTGTACGGCCGAGGTTGGGCTCAAGGTAAAACTGATGAGCATTCCTAGCGAGGCGGGTGTTGCGGCTAAATTGTTTCAGGGGAGGAATGCAACTGGCTATTTAGAACTAGACTAAGACGAAATGAACTTAATAGATTCCCAATAGCCTTTATGAAATCACTTTTTTTCCCTGGATTCAAGGTTAATCGTTTGTGATGGTGATGCCAAAAGTAATTCCATGCAGCAGATTTGTAGATGCCTTTGAACATTTCTGCAAACACATTACAGACTTCTACACAACCATTTGAAGATCTTTGATCCAGATTCAGAAATTTTTTTTTTATTTTCAACGACTTTCCAAAAGGAAGATCGATTTCGTAGAAAATTATCTTTTATGGAACTAATGTTGATTCTACACGCAGACGCAGATTGTATTTGGAACTCACTTCATAGTCTGCTGAACTCTTGAGCGATGAAAACAGTAAACTTCAGTTTTAGCTTGCTATGTAGACCACTTTTACTTGCGATTATAGGTATCTTCTAAAAAGCAAGGTTTGCAATCGTGGAGAAAAAAAAATTTCAGATAAGAATTAAACATTACATTACGATGGGAATATGAAAAAAGTGGGTCCTACAATTCTGGCTGTCTATCTGTGTTTGGACCTACGACGGCCTGAACCGCTAGATAGATTTTATTCAAAATTCGCAGTTAGGGTCTGTGGGGTAGCCAATAGAGGGGTTTTTGGAACTTAGTCCTTAGGCTGGGAAATAACGCCACCAGTCATACAACTTTTATGATAATATGTACTTCTTTTCTCGAAAACGGCTACAACCATTTCAACCAAATATTGTGTGAGGGACTAGTTTTAGGTTGCATTTCTTACGATACAAAAAATATTTTCAGAAAAAGTCAAAAAACGAAGCCTTCCACAGTTTTTCTTAAAGACCGACTTTCTCGTTGATGTCTGACACGATTTTGTCCAAATTTTATATTTAGCTACTTCGAGAAAGATTGCATTTTGACATGTGAAAAATTTTAATTTTTGAATATTTTATAAAATTTTTGAAATAAATGCAAGACTTTGTCTATGATTAAAATTTTTTTTTTTTTTCAAAACAACTTCTGGCTTAATTAGTTCTAGATCTTAAACTTTGCATGCTTGATTTAAAAAAAAAAATTATTTTTAAAAAAGGGAAAAATAAAATACCGCTTTTTTAAACGAGTCCAAGGATTTTGATTGAATTTTCAGCGTTTTAATGCATTAGCAGCTGCATAAATGGCGTTTTTATATTTTCACTTAAGGCTTTGGGAATTTTTAATTTAATATTTTTTATTATTTAATCTGATTTTTTTAAAAACGCGTAGCTGACAACCCTGTACCACCAAATATATTATGAATAAAATACCGTAGCGTGATGGTTACCATGTCAGCTGTTAACCTAGAGATTCGTGGTTGGGATCCCAACAGAGGTAGGTAAACATGTTTTTAAACAGGTGTCGTCTTTCGCGAGGAAGTGTTAAGCTGTTAAGTCCTCCGTTAATAAATTCATTGCCATGAATTAGCCGTTCGGAACCAGCAGAAAATTGAAGGTACTCTCCATTCTATCATAAATGCAATGGATGTAAGATATGCGCTAGGCTCCGGGCCTCCTCGTACTGTTGCGCCCAATACTAAAACCTTGTACTCAGCCTTAAGATTTTGATTACGTATCTATACCATACAATCGCAAGTTCGTGCGACCCAGTGCATATTTTTCTCTGTTTTTAAGCCTTTGAAGGAAAATTGTTAGCCAAGGAACACAATTATCAACGATTTTCATGCGATGAATAGGTACTGTTTTCAAAAAGCAGCAGCAGAAATTACAAAGTAGCTGTTGCTTTGTTGGAATCCATATCACAGAAAACAAGTTCCCATCGAAACTGAAAAAGTCCTATGTTTAGTTTAACATTATTTTCTTGAGTCAAATTCAAAGCCAAGGGTGTATTGACTTGCACAAGCACTGCTAGGTATTTTCAACAAAACTTCAAAGCATGGGTGTTATCTAACATCACTCAATAAAGGGTACGATCTCTGCAAAGTATATCCCTAACATCAACGTAAACACTAGGTCGAGCAATTTGCCTATTTAACTCTTAAACGCGTTTACTTGATTCAAAAGCTAAATAACTCGTTGAGTCGACGAAAGAAGCCAAAGCTTCAGAGGTTAACGACGCTGCTTATAAAAATTTCTCACCTTCCTCAAGAATCTTTTATCTCCGAGCTCGGCAGGGCCAAGATTCCCTAACTTTTCAGACGGTTATCGTTCAATCGTCTATCGTAGATTGCATCGTCAAAAGATTGCTTCATATAATCTTGCTTTCAGTCGTTGGAGGAAAGCTATTTTACTATCGTCCTACAAATTTTGGCAGGGTTGTTAACACGTTTTTTTAGTGCCTAAAGTTCAGTCGTCTAAAACGTTACAGAATCTGGGCCCAGGTAAATTAAAGTCATTAATACGTTCTAAACGATTGTTGGGTTCCATCACAGAAACATTATATTTGATGATTACTGCGCATTGGTTGTAAATTTCGGAACTCATCTTCTAACGGCTAGGATAACGAAAGGTAGTTACTTACATTGGGGACTTATTATTATCCATGTATGTAGACATAAGCTAAAAACTCTAACTTTGCCCATTATTTTATATGAAAATCTTACAAATTTGGCAATATCTGTATACGAATGACAATGCACTTTACATTGAATGAAATAAACTCGGGTTCTTCATAAACATCATCTACCCCCAACAGGGCTTATCACATTATCTTCATGCGACCATAACTTTTGGTGAAATTAATTTCTCACATAACAACTAATATTCTCACTCACCCTTGTATGTCACCGAAGAGTTGTTGGTCTTCAGATTCTCCGTTGTTATCTCGACACCGCCAGGAAAATATTTGACCGTTTTCACAGCGGTATTCACACGTATATCCAGTCCCTCGGTCAGTGCTATCGGCACACAAGAATACCCATTCCGAACTGAAAAAGAAAAAAGGAAAAACAAAACATTCGATAAGTGTGAGAACAAAGCACTGTTTAGTAAGAAACCTTCACAGATATGATTATTAATAAAACTATAAAATTAAATAATAAAGTTATTGCTCATTCAGCGCATTTAATTTCCACCCTGCGCTGCGTTCGGAATAAAAATAAAATAAAACAAAAGCGGGCGCACCAGAACGGAACCGGCAATTCTATAAGAGCCAGAAACTGTCATATAAAAAGCAGATCAGCCCATTGATAGTGTCAAGATCTGGACAACCACAGAAGGGGACAACTATTGGGAAATTTATTTTTCGGAACCCCTGCGTTCTTCGGTGCGTTTTATTAATTTATTTAATGCGCGCACTTGCACTTGTCGTTTCATTTATTAGGAAGGTTTTTCCTTCTCTCCTATCTTTACGATGGGAACCCACGCACTTTGTGAGAGCATCACCCTCCCGCTGATTCCTGGATGTGACTCTAGACTCTGAATAGCATTATAGATGTCTCTATTTTTAATGGTCGTTGGCTTTTATTATGCAAAGAGATGAATTCGATGGATGGGGACCTGTTATCCTGGGCGAGCGTCGAGTGAGCATTAATAATCCCCATCGGGTTAGTTACAACAACATTGTGTCTAATGATAGGTGTTCCAGTGTGTGAGGTTTACGAGATATACCAACGTAAATCCGGTCTGGAGTTTGGAGAACTTGTGCTGAGTGAGCGGTTTTCAATAATTTACGTTGTGGTTATGCAACAAGGATTGTTTGTTGCCGGCCGTTGATTAACGTTGAACCATGGCTCTCTGGCTCTGGCTGTATAGTGGTTGTTTATAATTTATGATCCTTAAACACTATGGAAAGGTAATGTGCCACTTAATCCATTACTTCCAGAGTCAGCAGCCAGCTAGCGGTAGGTTATTGCAATTACATTACTATAATGCGAATGCAGCACTCATGAGTGGGGTTTACTTGTTCGAATTTAGTTGGGTGAAATCAATTTTCCGTCTGATGGTCTGATGGTCGCCGGGAACACTTGATCACGTCTATGCGGCATACAGAACTATGGTTGTGGTGATTTTAGGCGGAGATGGTATTAATCATGGTTTCCAAGGACGATAGACACTCAAACGTGGTTAGAGGAGGGTGATTGATACATTTGATTACCGCGCATGAAGATTGATAGCTGTGTTGCTGAAGGTTACTTTAAGATCTCGGAAGAGGCATGGAAGGAGTACATTTCTTAAGGTCAGCAGCAAGAATTTTCCTGTTCGTAGGATATGCGATATGTGGTTTCCGTATTGATCTCTCTGCCACCACCCAAGAAGAAATGCGTATACTTCATTCCATAAAAAATCAGTTCCGCAAAGTCTATTATCTAAAACTGATTAATTTTCAGAGGAGAATATTAAAAGCGTAGTTCAGAACTTGAACAGTAAGAGCTTCGGCGTAACGTTAGGCCAGTTTCCTTAATCTGGGACCCAACTTTGGTTTTCTGTTCTACTTTCAAATTATTCGAAAGCTGTTTTGCTCTCACTTTTAAATGCCCATAAGTAGGAGAGTAGAATCATTGCTCTCAACAAAAAACTTCAGAGGAGAAGAGAAGAGAGAGAGAAGAGGAGAGTATTGCAAAATCGAGGAACATAGTAGCCACTGGTCTAAAGTTTTTCATTTGGTTAAGGTGTTTCTTTAAAGAACAGTGGCCAATTAGTACTCCTGTGGAAATTTTTAGGGCTTTCCTATTGAGGGTCAGTAGGAATTAAGATGTTTTTTTACTGTATTCTGGCAAAAAGAGTTTTCAGCAGGTTTGACCAGATGAGTTACGCCAACCTTTATTTGGTTCTTTCAGTAAGATGTTGTTGGCAGTGTATTTGAAGGTGCTTTTATTTACACCGCAGAAGATTTCATGTCCGACGAATGGTTTAGATGCGCAGTCTTTAGCTAAGATGTCTGCCTTCTCGTTACCATCATAGCCTTTGTCTGTTGGGATCTAGTGGAGGATTACAGCGTTTTTCGTTGCTATTTCAGAGAGTGACATGACTGTCTCTTGAACTAGTTTGGATCTTATGACAGGTGAGCTTAACGCTTTAAGTGCAGCTTGGCACTAATACTGCTTTGTTTTTCGTGTTCGATGAACATATTATTCTCGAACATTGGTAAATGGCAAAGACTTCAGCTTGGAAAATGGACGAGTGACTACCCAGACTTACTGAGAAATTTGTTCTGGGACAGTCACTGAAAATGTCGGAGCCTATACCAGTTTCAATTTCTAAGCCGTCCGTAGGTATACCAGATCATATCTAGCCTTGAAGGATGAGGCTTTGTATTCTTCCAGTCTTCCCTAGAGGGGATGACAATGGAGAAGTTGAGTTTTAAGTTGTACATGGGAATAATACCATCCAAGCACATACTGAAGACATTAGGTTTTGCTAGACTTTCCATTATCGAGAGATGTTCTTTCGGGTTTGGATGTGATTTTATGTGTCCTTGATGGAAGAGTCCGTTTTTATGAAGAGATGAACTGGATGTAGTCCTTCAATGACGTTTAGAGAATATGTTGGTAGTGTACGCATGCATCCAGTAATGCATGTTGTTAACAATCTCCGAATCTTTTCAGGTGAAGGCAAAACTCCATTTATTCGGCTTAAAACAACCTAGTTGTAAATCTAACTTAAAAACTAAGAAACTAAGACACTAATAGCTAAAAGTAGTGAGGAGGGTAATTAAAAAGAAGGTTTTTAAGACAACGGGTCCTGAGGTTGAAGTCAAACCAGCTTAAACTCGAATTAATATTACTCAGTATTCGGGTGATAGGTTCATTTGAGAAATATGACATTCGATGAGGGTGTAGGTAAAAGAGGAGAGGATTCTTTATTTGGCGAATATTAGAGTTAAGGAAGATAGAGCTGTTAAGCCAACGGCTCCAAAAAAAAAAAAAAAACACGGTGAATGAAGGGCATGTCGAATATTTCCCTCCGATCTTTCAACGTGTTCATGCTTAGAAGTTTAATGCCATCTTGATAAGGAGGGAGAAACCAGGGATTGTTCCAAGAAAGACCTCTCAGAGTTAATCGAAGAAAGCGGCGCTGAATATTTAAATTCAAGAAATGTGAACTTGTTGGTATGGAGACCAAACCTGGCAGGCGTATTCAAGGATGGGGCGAACAAAGGTAATGAACACAAATCGGGTTACGTATGGGTCACAGAATTCCCTTGGCTCTTGCTTAATGAAGCCAAGTACATAGTGAATCGACTTTTAGAATAATATCCTCAATATGTGAGATGAAATTGAGTTCCAGATAAAATATTATCCAGAGATCACGAATCACCTCAAATGGTTAAATGGTACATCATATATCATACGTGCACACAGTGTTGCTAGCCTTTCGGCATATCGGTTCCCTTTTTTCACCCTAAATATTTTTTTTTAAATTTTTGACTTGAGTTTTCTCGTTTTTTTTAAATTTTTTTTTTTGCTTACGAAATAAAGATTAACAAAGTGAAATTTATTCAACAAAAAAAAAAAACTGAATGTTTTTTTATTCAACCAACCTATTCTGTCAAAGTTCTGATTTCAATCACAGGTGCATTCGTTTTTGTTGGTTATGCACCTGTACTCGTTCAGCACCCGCAGTATGAAATAAGCTATTTGATACCTACAAATCCGATTGTACTCTATTTTTTCCATGATGGAAAATTTTCCATGATGGAAAAAGCAATCGCACTGGCAATATTCCATATCTTTCCTTGCAACACAAATTTAAGCGACATCAATTGTTCACTGGACTTCGAAATGGTCAACAGCTGCCAAGTAGCTCTTTCGCAGGTATAATATAGATTCCGTTTTCAATTTGATCCGTTTGATAGCAGAACATATTGTACCTAAGCTTCTGTCTTTACATCAAAGGAACCGACCTTGTTTACAGTATTACGCCATTTCGTTGCTTGGACACACAAGATCCCCAAGTGCCACCTTTTCATCATCTTTTCCAGTTCGGATTTTCGACCAGTTATACCTACTTCCAATGCGCTATTTTTCAACATTTTCGGAAATATCAAATATGTAAAATATTTCGATAACAAACTTCGTTTTCAAGACATCGACACTGAAGTCAAAATTATTTTTGCCTTAAGCCTGAACTACATCGAAACACAAAGTAAAAAGTTTCTTGAAAAAGTCAAATGATTTTCTGAACTACTCTATCAAAAACAAATTTAAACCTCTTCCTTTCAGCTTTGAAAAAGTGTGTTTGAAAAAAAGCTAGCCTATGTCAGAGCTTTCACTTTAAACAATTTTTTTGAAAACAAAAACAATCAAATAATTTTGTTTATTTTTCTTGAAACGTAGCGCTTTCATCACTAAAATCCTGTAATTTTCATAACAAAAGCTTTTTCATAGTTTCAAACCAATTTTAAAAATTATAAAATTGAAGTAAATGTCAACTGTGTTTTCAAATTTTAAAGTAAGTTGAAGGATATTCAATTGAATTTACTGAACCTTAACTATATCCATCTCCCGAAAACAGAAAATTTTTTGACAAATTGTTTATTGTTTTGTTTTGAATTATTTAACCAACAGGTGTCACTCAGTAATATGTGTGTATTTTAAAAGCTTTTACTTTATTTAGTTTTTTTACTTTTTTCACTTTGTGTTTCGATGTAATTCAGGCCTTACACATGTAAATTTTCGATAAGCATCGCAATTGAACAATGAATTTAGCTTTATTTGGCCAAAATAAAACGTGAAAGTCCCATAAAATTTTTACTTGAACCAAATATCAAGTATCAATATCTCGAAAACGAAACGAGACATCGAGAAATTGGTTTTTCAATCGCACAATAAATAGCAAAGATATTGAAAAAACAGGATGAACTATTAACAGCTTTTGCGAATTGCAAATTTTGCACTGCAAAATAATTTGTAAATTTATTTGTAAATTATTTCAATAAATAAATAAATAAAATAAATTTTGCACTGAACTAGTCAACTCGATCACTTGACTAAAATAGGGCAAAACATGAAAACAAGCTGTAGGCCTGAACCAAGCAGTTCTTTTCGGTCGTCGCGTCTGTCCGGGGTTGTGCAATTACTACAAGCAAGTACGTATTTCCATAAAGTTCGAAGTTTTAAGAAATATCACGAAACGTACTCCGTACTACCATATTTTTCAACACGTTCACTTTCCATGTTTAGAGTTTTATCTCTCTTTTACCAGTGGTTTCAGCCGTGTAAGCCCTAGGATCAGCATATAAACAAATGGGAAAGTTTTGAAGTGTTAAGGGGTTCTCTAGTCTCACTTTCTCCTTATCTAACTAAAACAACATTTAATTTCCATCGAAATGGAACTCGTTTTTTTGGTAGATACTGAAATTGACAGAACAGTTCGTTTATCCACATAGCTAACAGAGAAATGCCCATTAAAAAAATCAAAGAAATTATAATCGTTCCCTTACGCATATGTGCCTTAATTCCACTTAATGAGTTGATAATTATGAAAATCGTTATTAAAAACTTTGATTTCGTTCGCCTTTTTCATCTTTGTTAAAACAAAATCTAAAGCCAAGAACCTCAGCCACTCATAACCAAATGTTATTTACGCTGATAATCCAGGGGTGGTCTGCCTTCCAACTAATTATTGTTTGAAAAGAAAAGAAACGATTTAATTGTTGCTTTCAAACCTTACCTATACGTTCTCCTCCAAGTCCAAATTTACATACATACATAAGCCGACTTAATAATAATTTCACTCCTAGTTAGCCCGCATTGCGCCAACCACTTCATACCAATTAAACGCTTTGAGCCAAAATTCCAGCGACCGAATTCCTTTTTTTTTTGAAGCCGATTTGACCACCTCGAGACTGGCTTGTTTAGTCAAAGGAAATTCCCGTCATATACCTGCTTAACCACAACCTAATGCGGTATAATCTCGAATCAATTAACTTGGCTCATCCCAATTTGCATCAAATTATCGCTTTATGGACTCCATACCTTGATTCCAAAAGCCCCCTCGAGCTTAGTATTAACCCATTTCGACAGGCATTGCGTGTCTGTCTGCTCTCTGGCTCTCGCTCGACCATAATGCGGATGACCCTTTTGGTGAGTTTAAACCAAATAAATAAAAACCAAAAAAAACTCTCCACCACCGCATTTTGCGCTAAATTGCCATCTCCAGGCTTGTTTGCATTAGATGAACAAAAAATAAAAGAAGTTTTGTTTATTCAACACAATCTTCCGAGCATAACATCAGATGCATATATCAGATGAATAATTATATCAAAGCAATTTCCTCAACGAAAGGTCTCCCATTCCAATTCAGGTCAAACATCGAAAATTCATCTTTCTCTCTCGTTTTGTGTATATGATTATTATGCTGTTTCGACATCATTGGAAACTAATAATTGCCATATAAAGTGGATAATTGCTGGCACTTCTGAGGGGTATAGAGTATCTGCCTAATTTCCAGGGGATTTAACGGAGGAAGCTCTTTTGGATTTTCGGACATTTCACCTGCACATGGTGAATGTGGCGTTTTGGTTCTTCTGTAGATGTTGCTGGCTAAACATATTCAATTCAATCGACAGGGTATTTCATTTAAATCTGTCAGAGGCTGTTTTTTGATCTGGAAATAGTTTTGGTTTCGATAGCCTATGGCAGACTTGTTTTTATATTTTGTTGAAATGTTCGTATTAGTGACACTTGACTCTGAAAAACCTTACATAAGAAGTGAAACTCCGCGTTACTTAAAACTCGGGTTCTCTAAGTTGAAACTTCAATAAAATAAATTTAAGTCTTTTTGATCTAAAAAAGATTTGTGATGCCTCTTTTTCAAAGACTGGGGTCCAGGGTCTACCCAAGGAAGCTTCGTAAGACTTGGGTTTCGGCGGTCCAACTTTTCAATATGAAACGCGGAAACGGTCGGTTTAGTTCTAATTAACTCTAAATTTATTTTAACATCTTCTCTCAGGAATAAGTTCACACTTTAACAAAATTTATCTTCAATGTTACCAGAAAAAGCAAATTTTATGTTGTCTTGTGAAGTGTCTAATTCTGGTACTGGTCCACGGAATGGCTGGTATCGATCCTCACTGGTGTAGTGGCGATGGTTCCTCTGGGTATACGGTTGTATACCACAGCAACTATTTCCTTGGTTCGGCGGTGGTGAACTCCTGTCTAGATATGCGTTAGGCAGGGCGCTCTATTGGCAGCAGCGGATTTCGTAGCAAAGGTCTGCGTTGCGTGAAAGGCAGAGCAATTTATCGGCGGAGGCGGACTGCGTAGGAAGTGCCTGCGTTGTATCAAACGGCAAAGCAATCTATCGGCGGCAGCGTACTTCGTAGAAAGTGCATGCGTTTACTTAGAGGCAAAACACTCTGTCGACGGCGGAGGACTTCCTGAAAAAGGTCTGCGGTTGCGTACTGCGAGGGAAACTCCCTATGTGGAGGCGCAATGCCTAACGAAGGAAAATTTAATCGCCCGGCTGAAACAAGCCACAACGAATAAACTTCCTACAAGGACTTTAGGTCGACGCAATGTCAAAAGAAACTATCTAAGGAGAATTCAAACGCCCGGCTGAAACAAGCCACAACGATCAATTCTCTTTTGCGGGAAACGAGAAAAAGTATCAGGTAAATTCTATTCGCCCGGCTCGACCAAGCCACAACAAGTGGAAGCCTATAAAATCTTTTTCTGATTTTTGGTGATTAATTCACCTCTATTCATCGACTTTGCCACTGAAACCGAATGTGAGCTGTAACCGGTCAGTGACAATTTTGCATAGAAAAAATTGGATGGGTATTGCCGATGTATTTCCCCATAAGGAAATGTACAAAAAATGATAAGGCACGAAGAAGTAAACAATGTTTGACCTTGGAGTAGGCATTTACTTTGTAATTTAATTACGTTTGGGGGATTTTAATAGAAATAAATACTGCACTGTTTTGGTGCGGCATTTTGTGAGGAGGTAGGGAAACGAAATTGTGACGCTTCGTCAGAGATTGGAGTTTTCAGTTGTCCTTCTAACAAAACTACTCCACTTTTTAAATTTCTAAGCCAATTCTACACCTGTTTACCTTAAACTACAAACAAGTGTAAAACACTGGTAAAAGAAACTAGCTCGATAATTATTTAAAAACACCCTGTTAAAGGTCATGCCTAAGCCTCATTTTCGTGCATTTCTGTTTCTGTATCTGTCAGACAGCTACTGTTGCACAACGATAATTGATTGATTGCCCCTCAGCATTAATCTCTATCCATGTGCATCTGGCATTTTATTAAAGGTGGAGACCGCACCAAAAACATTCGAATTATACACATCTCGACGTAATATTAAAGAGTATCTTTTCAGAAGAGCAGGATATACGTGATTTGACTTGACGTGTATCTGTATATGTTTGTTTATCTAATGGTTAAAACAGTAACCCCAACAAGAGTTCTTATGTTCGTATTCACATGTATAATTGAGATGCTTCCAAACAACTTTAGCTAATTGACAAAGTCCATAAATACAACCTTTCCGGATGGACCAAAACAGAAAGCCTTCCCGGGGGCTTGGCTAACAGTTATTTTGGAAAAGTCATAAAAAAATTGTGTCTCTTTGTACATAAAATAAGGCAGATAAGGAGGAGGTATATATTGTAACCAATCAAGACGGCATAAATATTTTACGAGCTGTGCATTTTGGAGCAGTGAAGTATTATTGCGATGGCGACGACGCAACGTGAACGTACGAGTTAGTAGGTACGAGTACGACTCAAACTTAAGCATACTGAAGGCGCTTTAGGTAAAAAATTATACTGTGGGAGTGTTGAGTTAATAAAAGGCGCTAGGCGAAACTGTTTCCATGTCAAATGTGAAAAATACTCATCATTCGAGGAAGTCATAAAAAAGACAGTCATGTCAAAAATGAATTTATAGCGCACGAATTGCAATGTTCACTTCTTTTTTTGTGTGTGATGTACTTGTACTTTGTGTTGGAAAAGGAAGTGTATAGAGTAGATTTTTAGATTGCCTTTGGGGAATTAACTTGAGTGGCAGTGTGACACGATTTTGACTCGTTGAGAATATGGTTGTAACAATGAGTTGGAATTGTTGCTTGATGGTAAATTTATTTGTGGTAACACATCAGTTTGATTGCTCGGTGTGCATTTGTGTGATGTCATATTGTGGGAGTGAGCCAAGCGGTAATTCTGTCATACAACTTCCGGGTTTTAACAAACAATAGCTGGTAAGCGCTGAGAGGAAATGGTTAGGACCTTCAATGCTTGGACCATTTTGACAGTTTAAGTGAGAAAGCGCTTTTCATAGCAATATAGTTACTTTTGGACGACTTCTCAATTTTACGAAAAAGGTGAAACAAATGGGAAAACATCCACATTAACATATTTCTTGTATATGAAACTCAAACTCCCAATATAGGCATTGATGTAAGCTTCAGACGTTAAAGGAGAAAGTGGATCATCAAAAGCAAGTAGTGCAGAAGGCTAGAACACCGCTAGCCTCAGCCGCATGAAGAAGCGGGCTACAAAACGTTTGGTTTACTGATTTTCGTTCAGAAGTCTATCGTTTTCAGTTTTTGGTGATGCCCGTGGCGTAATGGTAAGTATATCTATCTGTTTCGCGGAAGGATCGTGGTTTAAATCCCAAAAAAACCCAAAAACTGTTTTTCCACGGCGAGTTGGTAAATCTTCCGATAGTTATATTCATGTTATGAAAACGCTTTCTCGATTAGCCGTTTGGAATCGGCAGAAAATTATAGTACCCTCAATTCCCTCAAAATAGCACAAGGCCACGGGAATCTAAGCGGGGTTGCGCCCCCCTATTTATTAATTTTAGTTTTGGATCTTAACAAAGTATGAAAAACTAAATGAGTGGTTGATAGTGACGGTTTAATGACTAATGCTGCTTGCTGCTTATCTCAGGTCCTCGGACCTCGAACTCTTAACTGAGTTGAAGATATTCCGTATGAGAGTAACAGAACTTGATCGTATTCACAGAACCAAGATTCGTGGAAGCATTGTATGCTGACTTCTCTTCTATAATTCTTTGACAACGTATAACGACTTATGTATACGTACATCGCCAAAGAGCCTCCTTGTCTATGTTAGTGGATTCTATTGCATCGCTTGCCTAGCAATATTTACGCAGCGGATGACTAAGCCATCAAAATGTTTTCAGCAGTTGTTGTCTTGGCTGTAGTAGGACCCTCCACAGCAACGCGGGTGCTCTCTCGGCGCCAGCCCTTTCTGAACCTACCTTCGTTAAGATGTAATCTCAAGACCGTTCAAAAAGAAGTAGTCTCTGGCACAATCCATACTTCAATTTTTAGAATATCAAAAGCATGCTGTAGTGCAGTGATAGAGTGTTCAGTTGACATACCCGTTGGCACGACACGGTCATAAGTCTGGCAGGCAGGACGGTTATAGATTGGCCGGATACGTTTGGTTCTCAATTTTCACTGGCCGTTGTCCCCCAACAAATACCTATATTCCCGAGGACGCCATCAACACTTGGTTTCTTTTTAATAACAGCAAAATTTATTTTTCTCGTTCACTACACCTGCTCAATCATACACAGTGACACGGACCACGAAGCAGTTCGAGTAAACATAAAGCTGCGCCAGCCACTTCTTCTAGCCGCGGAAGCGCCGGAACATTATATCAACTACATGAAGCTTGACCCTGAGAAGCTAAGAAGGGACGTTGAGGAATCTTTGATACTGCCTGACAAAAACAGGAACCTGCTCAATTCGGAAATTGACGCTGCTGTTAAGACGCTACAGCCACGCAATTACCAGCGCACTTGACCGCTAAAAGCAACCGAAGAAGAGTAGTGACAGATACCGGCATCTTCCTGATTTCGTGAACAACCTGTACAAGTAAGTCTGCGTAAGAATCCACCAAAGGGAGCTCAATACGACCAATGTCAAGTACCGGACTGTTTGTGGCGTGCTTCAGCAAGTCAATATAATGTTCTGAAATGCGATCCGTCACTACAATGATGTTGAAATCCAGAAGAGGCTACAAGATATAAGACATGGACCAGATGTTCTCAAAAAAAATCAACAGTATAGTTGGTTGTAAGAATGCAATCCCAGAAGTCATCACAACTAACGAAGGAGATGCTAAAATCAATCACGAGAAAGCGGAAGCGTTCACAAAACACTTTGAAGGTAACTTTGTGTCCACACTAACTGATGACCCTGATTTTCTGGAAGAAATCGAAACATCTATCCAACAGACCCCTGAGCCCAACACTGATGAAACCACTTTCAGCAACGCCAATCTGTCGAGTGACCCAGTTAACTGTCCAAGCCTATGTACTCCGGAAGAAATTGGCGGAAATAATCAACAGCTCCAAGCCCAAGAAGTCGGCAGGACCAGATCGGGTTTCTAATTTCGTCATGAAAAGGCTCCCACAGACAGTGACGATATTCTTTGCCATCATAATAAATAATTGCGTCAACAACAGCTACATTCCTTGGAAATGGAAAACGGCCAAGATAGTGGCGATTCCGAAAAAGGTGATCGGAATCTCATCGCCAACTACAGGCCTATCTCCCTACTGAACAACCTAAGTAAGCTCCTGGAGGAGCTATTGCTTAGGAAATTGAAGATGTTCTGCCGGGAAAATAACATCATCCCAGACATGCAGTTTGGCTTCCGGGAAAGCATTCAACCCTACATCCGTTGATGAAACTGCACAAAGACGTCATCGCAGCCCTCAACATACATCGGTTCACCATCGCTTGCTTTCTGGATATCGGAATAGCATTCGACGGCGTACAATAAAAATAATTTTTTCTTTTGTCTCCGACAGGAACTTCTTCATTCAAGTCGGAAGCGCAAAATCAGCCTTCAAAAGCATCAGAACAGGAGTTGCACAGTGATCGAAGCTAGGACCATTCCTCTTCAACATAATGACGTCGGACCAGCCTACCCCAAAGGACCGCGAAAACTTGATTTGCGCTGACGACTCTCTAAAATACTGCACTTCTTTGTCGCCATACATAGCTGCCCGAAGAGTGGAAACTCACATTCACAGACTATTATAGTAAGTGGGGTATACGGGCCGCAATTCAGCCAAATCAAAGTTCGTCTGCTTCAGAAGGCCTGGGGTCTATAGAGGCTGCAGTACTGCTGGAAGATGCAGAGCAAAATCGGTATCGCTACCCAATAAAACCGCTATGACTGCCCAACTGAACGCGAAGTATCATGGCATCTTACGCGCTGTACTGAAGAAGGCCAACTTCACTTTCCACCGACTTTACCATTTGATGAGAAGAAAAACAGAACTAAGTCAGTTAACGAAATTTCTGATGCACAAGCTTTAAGTTTCTTTTGGGTTCCAGGCCATCATGGGATAACTTTTTGAATATAGATTGACTAAACGTATATGCTTCACAAAAAAAGCATGCAAAGAAAACTTTTTATGTGAATATTCTGCAATGATGCCAATTTGTTTTTCGATTCGTTTCCCTATATTTTGGATATCTCTTCGAATGCAGATCGTCTATGTAGAGATATACTGCCCGTCATCACTAATCGCCAATACTACAAGCATAAATAATGTTAATGATTGCCCACCATAAACCCACTTTTGATTTGGTGGAATGCGGGGTATGGCAATACTGAATCATATTTTAGCTGCTCAACCCGGATGTGGAAGGCTTTACACAACGCAACGTTCCCCAAGCATTACAATGCACAGAAATTCAAGAATAATCGATTGCATCGGCATTTCATTTCTTATCCTTGCTTTATTTCCTAATTTTTGTACTGTGTTTTCCAACATTATAAGGGTTCTAACCCTTTGAAGTACCTACGTGAATCGTAAAAAAAGTTCCTTATATCATTCGACGACTTTTGAAAGCATTTTCGTTTGAGCTTGTTTTACATTTCAACTAAAATTTATGCTGCTGCTTCTCCTTTACCTTCCATTTTTTTAAAACTTCAAGCAATGTTTTTATTTTCTCGTTTCGTATACCTCGTTGATTTCATTTCAAAAATTTTAAATTGTGAATCGTCGATTCTTGCTGAATATCGACTGAAAAAATCACGTCGAATCTTACCAATATGTTTTTTACAAATACAAAACAAAAACAAAAAAATCACCGCTAATTCCTGTCAAACTGTCAACAAATAATTTCTGCAAGATACACGCTAATAAAAACTTGAATAAGGAAATAATGTCACCCGTCAACATGTCCCCGAAAAAACAGAAAAATGTTTAACAATTGAAAGATGATGATGGTGATGCTCTCATTTCTGGGCACCAAATTGCCCTTCAGTGTTTAAGAAAGTAACACACCAGGAACACTAACGACCATACACACGACCATACGCTGTCCGCTGCCCAGCAATGAAATATACAAAAAAGTCTCCTTGAAGCAATGTCCAGGCCTTCTTCAAGAACTCATCCATAAGAACCATCACAATGGTGATTTTTCTTCTCAACACGTTTTCACACAGATCGCGTTTACTGATCAAGATCTTTAATTTCACATGCAGTTCACCGTTGGTTGTAAGTATTCTTGCTCCTTCCTCAGGGCAGCAATTGAATTTTCAGGATCGATTCGGGACTCACACTGGAGGAAAAACAAACCATCCTCCACTCTATATAAGTCACATAAAAATAAGAATTGTAACATATCGATAATGTTGTGTTGATTGTAGTTTATTTGGCCTACGGCATCGAGCGGATAGAAGCGGCACGGCGGGCATTTTTTGATGACCCAACCACGAGATGGATACAGCAGTGTTGACTGCTCGAAAGAAAACAGTCCGCAATGCTGCTGAGGATGACGATGATGATGATGATGATGATGTTGATGATCTTGGCTGTTGCTCCTGCATGAAGGCCCGTTTGAAGGCGATGATGACCATAGCCAACGGTTTTAAATTGATTTGGCGTTTTTATGATTGTAGATTTAGTATTTGTTTTGCTTGTCCAATGATTCATCGGTGGTAACCGAAGGTGATGTTTGACGAAGGATGAAGAAGATGAAGATGATGATGGCATATGCACTCAAAGTGGCTGTAGGAGCAAGGCAAAAGCAATTGGCAATAAACTTCCTGGTGAACATTTTTTTTACATGAATGTTAAATTTTGATGGATGGTTTTGGTTGTGTGGCGACTGGTGTGTTTGTTTCTATGTCACGACTTAACCTGCATAAGTGCTAAGTAATGTATATAGTATGTATGGGCATGGGGGAAGTATTAATTTACCTGTCAGAGGAAATCTTCATTGAACTTAGGAAAATTCAAGGATCAGCATTGATGGAAAGAATTCTTCTGACGCTCAGCTTACAAATGTAAAAGAACCAAAATCACCTTACTCGACGAAACGTAGTTAACAGCGAAAAACAGCTTTAAGTGCCTTTGAAAACAGTGTGACGACCTATACACGTTCAACCCTAATGCAGCTGTTGTACTCCATAAACTAAGAATAACGAACTAAGCCAGAAGACGAAATTACTTCTTTTACAGCATATCATTCGACTTGGGATCACATATAGTGTTTCCTTATTTGGTCAACGGCAAGAAAAGCTCACACGAACAAACTGGCAGTCTTCGAGCAAATCACTACACTACAAAGGACTACACTAGAGCAAGGTACGAATGAAGCACGTCAGCAAACAAGAGACCCTACGAAAAAGACAAAATAATTGAACTCGATTATTACGTCATCCAAATTAGCAGAAGAAGTCTGCAGAATATGATCGACCAACTGAAAACATTAATCACAATAGTCGATGAAGAGAACAGTAACTTCTATGTTGACCCGAGGGGGGGCCACTATACTCAGAGGAGAGTGGCTTTGCAACTTACTGAAAGGATTCACGAATTCATCTTAATAAAGAAGGAGTTAGTTAAATTGTGTCCAGCACTATCTGTCAGTTGTTCCTCACTGTGGTATTTGTGGCGTGATGGTTAGCCTGTTTGTTCGTTTGTCGGAAATTTCAGGGTTCGCATCCCAACGGAAGAAAAATGGTTTTTACATTGCTATCGCCTTTCGCGAGAAATTTGTTAGTACTCCAATAGCAGATTCATTGCCATGAAAAGCGATTCCTCGATTAGGCGTTCGGAATCGGCAGAAAATTGTAGGCCCCTTTCATTCCATCAAAAGGCATGACTGTGAGAAATGCGCTAAGCCCCTGGGCTGCTCGCTTTATGGTGCCAGCCCTAATTATTTATTTTTGTTCCTCACTGTTGAATTAAGTGGCTTCGGTTTCCTCAGAGCAACCATTCAAATTAATTTACTTAATGTCTTTTCAGGAACCAGGGCACCGATTCCAAAGTTAAGCCGTCGAACCGAGTAGTTCGAATCGAAAAACTCAGACCTGAATCATCCCAGATGCATTACCATATCATATTATTTAATATATCAGAAGTGAGCAGTGAAGGTAAGAACTCACCGTCACCACACTTTCGAGTCCGAACACTAAGACCCACATTTGTCATCATACCAGCTGAGTACCAGAACCAAGCCGGGAACCGGGAACCCTAGTTGTATCACTATTCCGCGAGACGTCGGAGTCGAATCTATCCTCATCGGATAGATAGCTCTACTCGAACGTTCCAGAGATTTGATCTGATTTTCTGAGTGCAGTTTTTTTTAGTAAATCGAATAAAACACTCAAATCTGCATCATATATTCAACATTTTTATTGGAATTGATAGATTGGCTATTGCCATTTGCGTTTTAGGGATAACTTCATGCAAATGTTGTCCGCAGCTCCGTTTCAAATGGTCCGTTCGGAAGGCCAGATGTTGCGTGAATTTTTCGAGTGGCCAACTAACAGGACCTTTTTCGAGAGTTAAGCTGCTTACCAAATTCATCCTTCAACAAGTCCATTGTTTCACAAGCTATGTGGCACCGTCTTAACAATCAATTTAACTCAGCCAACTGGGGCAAAAAAAAGTCCCGGATCAAAGTCCCGGATGAAGGCACGGAAGTCCTTGAAAAACAAGAGACCGATGATGACACCAGCAAATAAACCACACCAACCTTTCGTTTTTTCAGAGTTCTTGTATGACATGTGGCTGTTTATCAATCAAGTTGCGTTAGTTTTGCTTATTTACGTATACGTTGAGCCAGAAATGAACCTCTCCGCTGAATATAATTTTTCGATAAAACAGCGGATTTTCATAGAGCTATTTTAAAAAACATTCACCAGAAACTAGCCGTTGTGGCAGGTCATTAGGGATTCGGCTTCCTATGATGAAATGCCATATTCTACTGAAAACTTTTCACTTTGACAGATGACATTTGGACGCCATTTCCAACCAGTGCCGGCAATCTGAAATTACTAACGAAGAAATTGCCAATTTCTAGCGAATAACCCGCGAAAAAATATTTGAATGTTTTTGGTATTTGAACCTCGAAACAGGCAGACATGCAAACCACGACTCCACGGACACAGAAACTGAGGACAGTTCGCTTGAAATCGAAATCGTTGGCGAAATATGTTGGCTGAAGTTCTGCATCAAAGCTCGAACTATAAAAAAAAACTTCGCAAAATTCATGTTTGAAAAACAACTCTGAGCTCTTTCTCATTTTCCTTAAAATGCAATAAAACTTTTTAGTTGATTTGAATGCGACACAATCTTCAAGCCGAATCTTCTAAGTCTTTAAAACGGAAGTATCCCATTTACTTTTATTGAGCGTTTAACTCAAATGACTCCTATGAATTTAAAACAATTGTGCGAACTCAAACTACGAGTCAGTTAAAGAAAACAACAAGCAACTATCGAGTTTATTGTGACGCGCGAATGAATTCCGATGGCTAACACACGTTTTCAGCGATATTAAAACACTTTTAGCGCCTCGTAAATGATCAATTTAATTCCTTCTCCGATTGTACGTAAATCAAATGGACAACAATAAAAACCAAAAAAAAAAGAACAACCCAAGGTGTCTCAGACTGGGAAACAGCAAAAAAAAAAACTACAAAAAGAAGCTGAATTACTCAGCATCAATAAACAATAAAACAGAAAACAACGCCAGAGAAACTGACGGTGCCAGAGCCGGGTTGGCTCTATAAGCTTCATTCGTCTGTCATCGGCGTCAGCAATTAACGAGGTGCAATTCGATACTTTTTCTTTCCAATTTTTTGTTTGTATCTTTTTGGTTTTTCTGTTATTTTTGCTTTTGATGGTCTAAGGGGAGAGACTAGAATGAAACAGCTTTCGGCTTTGTTTATTATTGTTTTTGAAAAGTGCTGGGCTGATGATGAGAAATTGAGTGTGGAAAGCAAGTGGCTGATTGAAATGGGACTGTAAAATGTGGAATGAACTGTTTTCTTCTTTGTGGGATTTGTTTTCAAATAAAATTTAATCGATCTGTTTTTGGAAAATTTGTTTTTGAAAGCAGTGACAACTGACAAGCGATATGGGGATAATTTTGGAAGAAATTTACAACTTGCAAGCTGGAGCAGTTTGATTAATTTTCAAGGAAACGCAAATAAAGAAGAGCTGGAACGAATTTCACTCTATTTTCATGCCAGAAGACTCAAAAAGCTGTGAATACGCTTTAAATACGTCTTAAAAACCTCGCAGCACTTTCAAAAATGAACCATGTAAACGGCTGTCCCGTCATTGAAACGTCGAGATTACTGAACTTGGTTTGGCCAATAAAGAAATCAGTGCCGAGATTTAGCTAATTTCACTTTCCCGAGAGTGAGTGAAGTGAGTCACTTTCAATTGAAAATCGATTAAGCTTACGGAAATCAGTGAGTCAGTTGGTGCAATTTGCTGTCACAGGTTACTTTTCAGCAGTGACTCTACTCATTCACGATAATCGCTTGATCAGAGCTGCATTCCAATACTGAACATCCTAAAAGTCTATAATTAAGAAAAAAAAAGGAAAATAATAAATCCTTCAAGACTCATTCAACGTTTAAAGCTAGGCAATATCCCATTGTAGTTTACACAAGCCTGCTCCCACCTCCCAGTGCATTTTGCCCTTTCTCATAATTCCTATACTTGGTATT
The DNA here is from genome assembly GCA_914767635.1 of Melanostoma mellinum. Taxonomy (NCBI): domain Eukaryota; kingdom Metazoa; phylum Arthropoda; class Insecta; order Diptera; family Syrphidae; genus Melanostoma; species Melanostoma mellinum. The sequence continues at coordinate 258,624,586 of OU612058.1, forward strand.
TTTTTGCCACCCCCAGGATGCCTAATAAATCAGAAGTAATATCTCAGCCCGAGTCCCTTTTTTGTCTGTCTTCGGAAACCTTCTCCATCTCCACCTCTTCGACTCTCAAAGTGTCAAAAGCCATATTCTTACCAGTCGAGTTACAAATTGCTGGAATAAATTACTAGAAGGTCACGAGTGACCTGAATGCAGATGATGATAAATTCACCGAGGATCCCATTAGACAATTACTCATAGCCATTAAGGGATTCCACACATCCTCACCACTTTTTTTTATACACATGCCCACTCCTCCGACTGGACCTTCGGAAATAGTTCGGCATATGTAAATGTACTTTTTTACAAAAATAAAAAAGAGAAGCTAATCACCTCCCAGCATCCAACATTAAGTCGGATAGAGAGATAGTAATGTATCTTAGCACTTTATAAATAAATCCCGCCGCCACCGCACACCCTTCAGTGGTGGTTGAGTATGTGCGCGCATCCAAATGACGCTACGTGAAGAGGACTCTTTGTAGCCATAGTGAGAGAGCGCAATCCAGAGAAGACGACTCCTTGTTGGGAGTATGAAAAATTATTTTGTAATAAGTTCCTAACTAATTTCTAGGCGCGCAAAAATGCGTGCCGCTTTGCTTACGATGCAGTTCCACCCTCCACCGCCCGTCATTACACCACCACATTGCAAATGTAATTTGCACAGTGTGGGTCCTAAGTGGGACCCGTGGGGTATGCCAATGGGGGAATATTAACGACCTGCAATCAATTTTATCGACTCGCTTGGGATAGTCTAGCACGCATTAGGCTATTTAATGGTGAATGACTGATGGAAATGCCAGACAGTATGGTGTAATGATTTGCAGGGAGATCGGAAAATAGCTACGCCATTCCACGGCGCTCTTGTTTAATTAAAATTGTTCATTAAATGCTACAACTGAATACGTACCATCAGCAATTGTACAAAGAGCAATTTTTGTAAATGTTGTCACGTAGTGTATTTTATCGGCCTGTTGATTAGCTTACACATGAAGTGATTGCGAGGTCAGGTGTTAGCCACAATTATCAGTGAAGAGCACACACATGTTTGCTTGGTAATAGGTTAGTGCTTGGACATGCAATGGTAATTCGCGCCAACAAAGGGCAATTACACGAGATGATTATTTTGGCTGGCGAATCGTTTTGTGTTAATCGGTGTTGCTACTTTTGAACATTTTCGACTGTGAGTTGTTTAAAGACGTGGGCAAAGTTAATTTGATTTTTGTTCCGGAGCAGAGTCAGATTAACTAGATGTTGTTTTGCGTAGAGTTCCTTAAAGTAGTTATGTAAACGTTTCTCTGTGACATTGTTTTTGGAGTACGCACTGAACTTGTGTACCGACACAATAGAATTTGATTTTGCTGCAGCATTTTTGTCACCACAGTAGGCGTTTCGTCTGTTACCGAATGACTAAGAATTGTTGGGATTTAAGGAAATAGAATTGAAGTTTGAGTACTCGAATCAATAAGTTGAGTTTGTAGCCGGGCCAATGATTGGATAACTTTTGGCTTGTTTCACAATAGGAGTTCAGGTTGTGTTTTTTGATTGAGTTTGAGTTAGAGAATCAGTTTGGTATCAGAGTAAGAGTAACCATTTTAATTTTGAACCTGAGTTTACTTTGATCGGCGGTATTCTGCAGTTTCAATTTTAGCTCCATCTTAAGACCTTGTCTTTCTTTAGCCTACCATATATTACAAAAAGTTCAACATAAAATGGCAATTGAAATGCAAAAGCAACACAATCATCGTACATTCTTGAAAAAAATTCATAGTGTTGTTTAGATTCATTGAACTGAGGTTCAGGTTTCACTTTGAATCAAGGCGAAAGAAGTTTTAAATAAAAACTTTAGATTCAGTTCAATTTAGTGTTACTAGACTACACTTAAATTACTAGATGAAATTTACATTTTTGGCGTTGAGGTGAACCTGGAAAACGAAAATGAAAACGACAACGACAACGACAACGACAACGACAACGACAACGACATCTATAAACACTAAGTAAAAATCTTCTACTTACAACCGAATTGGGTTCAGTTGCTAAGGGAGCATGGATAAGTTATACAGGGTTTTTTGCATAAGATGCGAAAAAAACTAAGGACGGATAGGATGGGTCAAGACAAGAAAAAAACTATTCGAAGGCGGAAGTCTATTTCACTAAGGTTAAAGCAGGAGGACTTATTTTTTTTTTTAAATGATTTAATAATTTTTAAAATTATATAATATTATTAAAATTGAAAAATTGTCGAAAATTAACTAAGCCACTTACTAACTAGCACACAATACAGTGTTTTTGAAAGCTAGTGCTTTGATCTCTAGTCAACATTTTAGTTCAAGTTAATAGTAGATAATTTCGAACAATCGAATCTAAACATCAAATAAATTCTATACACAGTTTTGCCTTATTGAGGATCGATATTTCTTCTCTGGTTAGTTTTGAGTCAAAAACAGAAACCCGAACGAAAAAATCATTCTTAGTTTTTGAGAAACTAAAAAAAAGCTTCATTTCTCCAGAAATTCGAGTTATGTGGGTTTCCCGCTCATTGGAATCAATTCCCTAAAAGGTTTCTATAGAAAAAGGACCCGTTTTTTTCTTTTTAAATTTTTCAAAACTTCAGAAAGATTTTTCATAACCAGTTTCTACTTCTGGTTCAAAAATTTTAAGGGCATTGATTTATTTATTTTATATTTAAGCCCTAAATTAACTTTTATCCCACTAAAGTCGGCTTGCTTAAGTATTTGCTATTGAAAATGCATTTTAGTGAACCTAATACGATCTTTGATTGAATCCTTGGAATGTATTTTAAGACTTTGAGTGTCATCAACTAAAAAGTGTGTTATTTAATTTTCCCCACCAAGAGTTGAAAGTAATTTAGACAAAGACAAAAAATCAATCAACTTCCCCCTACCACTTGTAGGGAGCCGTATGTTTTTATTAAAATCGTTCGTACGCCAAAAACCAGTGTAATATTTTTAACATTGGTTACGTTTGTCACCTTGAACTATCTCCTGTTGGTAAGGTGAGCCACTTTGGCTTTAACGAACCACAACGTATATGTTGTAAAGAATCGAATTTATCAGTCAGATTGTCGTTGAAGTAAAGGGTTTTCCAATAAGCGTGAATTTCTTTTTTGAAAAAACACACTTTTTGGTAAGGAAATTCAAATATTTTTTATTTAATGTGCAGTTCAATCAATACAATTAAGTTTTAAATAGAACGTCATTCAAATGGCCACCACGACTTTTTCTGCAGCAACAAGTTCAATGAACCCCATTTTTGATCACTTTTTCCACTAAATCAAGTCGTGAATGGCACGTTCAATATTGACTTGTAAAGCTTGAAGAGAATCTGGTTTATTATGAGAGACCAATGACTTCAAGAAATAGTCTAATGGTGTTAAATCACGACTGTTTGGAGGCCATTCAATATCACCATTCCTTGAAATAATCGAATCTTAAATTTTTCTCGCAATAATTCAATTGTTGCATTTGCTGTGTGGCACGTAGCTCTTTCTTGTTGAAAACAAATGGTTTCAAGATCAACTTCTTCCGATTTCGGCCATAAAAGTTGGTTATCATCGATCTATACCGCTCTCCATTGACAGTAATGGTGTTACCAGCTTCATTTCAAAAGAAGTACGGACCGATGATTCCACCAGCCCAAAAACAACACCAAACTGTCGATATAGGTGAATGTAATGGTTTTTATGTATATTTTGTGGATTTTCATCGCCAGTTTTGTTTATTTACCGCACCAGTAAAATGAAAGTAAGCCTCTTCGGAAAAGATGATTTTCTTAGAAAAATCGTTATCGATTTCAAGTTGTTCCAAGGCAAAATCAGAAAGTTCACGACGTTTACGGTGGTCCAATGGTGAAATTGTAGACACTTCTGAATGCAATAAAAACCAAATTATAGATCATGATAAACTACAAATGGCCGAAACGCCACTGCAAAATCATATCATACTTTACTCATTGAATTTTAGTTTTTATTCAATTCTTCTTCTCTCAGTTTTGAAGTCTGATCAGGTCAAATGCCTCAATGTTACGATTCCAAAGAACGACATGAATATCTTAACATATTTTCCAGGAACAGGGCTCGGTGCTATTTTTCATCACAGGTTCTTCATGGTAAGAGCAAATACACAATTTTATGACAATCCCCAGCTTTTAGTACAGACACCTAAAAACATTCACCTACATTACAACGTACATTTCTTTAGAGGACAGTTTTGCATATGTGTAAAAACTAAGCCCAGATTTGCTTTTTCGTTGAAACATATTTTCCATTAAGCAAAACCATGTAGGCTGAAAAGACCCAACAGCAAAAAAAACAACCAAAAAACCACTTCAAATGATTCACCACCAGACCACATTCAATTCCAGTAGCTATGCCATTCGGATTATTCCTAATCGGTTCAACTGAACTACTCACCTTTTATAGCCTCCAATCAAGCACACGATACCCTCTTCCTGTGATACCATCAAGCCAATAATAAAAAAAACTCCCACAATTAATTTCGTTACTAACAAGATGACCATAAACCGGAAATCGAGGCTTAATAAGAATTTGTAACTACATCATCATCGACTCTTTACTCCTTCAAGCCGAAACAAATTCAACCACAACAAAATAAAATAAAATAAAATAAAACAAAATAAAACCGCAGAACGACCACATAAAGTAAACATTGTTTCGCGTTAAATCGATTTTCTCGCACCTATTCGCAGCAGATCCAGATTTTGGTATAATTTTTGTATATACTCTTTTTGATGTTTAATCTTATTTCAATGGAAACCGACAACTGCCGACTGAGGTGTCAAATTCAAGGTCTCTCTCTACATACAATACCATCGCTTGATCCAGCAACACATTCGCATGAATGAACGAAATTCGAAATTCCACAAATGACTGTCAATGTGGATATTTCATGGCACCGGCATTGACTGTCCTGAGATTGTTTCATTTTTGCTTTTTTTTTTGTCTTTGAAACGACAACACCACCTTTTGAGGCATGTTTTTCGCATGAAATACATCTGAGCTCATACCACAATATGTGCTTTGAATTTTATCACACTGTTTAGCTGGAGCTGCAAAAAGTTAAGCCACGAGAGCGGTTTATTTAGTGTGATTCTGATTCAGAGATATAGACACGGATTCCAATTCAAGTGTCTGATTTGTGAAGAAAATTTATGATCATTGGCTTTGGGCCGGGCTGAGCTCTGGTTTGAGTCACACATGAGTTGCGAGATGAAATCTTGTGAACAAATATCTTGACTGCTGAAGAGAGGATCTTTGACTCAATTGTTGCTCTTTCAAGCACGCTAATTGCGTGAAGATCAAGTGAATTGATGAAAATGGTGAGATTAGCAAGAATCGTATTTTGGAAAAATTAAACTTAACAAAAAAAAAAAACAAAAAACTTCAACGCCAGCTCGAAGCTCTTAGAAGAGTGGACGCCAAGTGACTTGCAAAATTTAAAGAAATTAGGTAACCAAATTCATGGCCTTTCCAGTCCAAGCCCCACGAAATTGCTTACACATTTTGCGTAAAAACAATTAAACCAAAGTACAGCAACCGGGGGGCTAAATCCACTAAAAACTTAATGTCCCTTGCGCCACGTGTTTCATTGCCATCATTCAAGACCAGATGCTGTGTCACAGTCAAAGAAAAATTTCTGCACTTAGGCTAACCTAATTCAAAATAAATTTGACAATTCAAAAAACTCGGCAACGGAAATAAAAATTTAATTTTCCCCTACCTTGTGATATAGGGTAGGTTCCGTAATCAACAAAAGTCATACTTAAGTGCCAGCACAAAAGGACTTCCAACCAAGTCACTTAGAAGTATACGTCGGTCGGTCGGTCGTACACCTACCTACCCGCTCTTGGTGCCACCTTGGTCCATTTAAATTCTACAACACAAACCCTTAGCCTTAGCTCCTAGAAGTCATTTACGCGCCGCGCCGGTGTGTTGGCCCAGTTTTGACCCTTTTCTTGTGAAACATTTGTGCACAGGAAAACTAATTAAATAAATAGGACACACCAAAGAAAGCACAGCAGCAGCAACAGTACAGTGGGCACAACACGAGAAATAAAGAATTAAATCAAGTCCTCTTAATAATAACCAAGGACTAACTATTATACACAAAAGGACCTCTCTCTTTCTTCATCAAAAAAGGCTACAAAAAGAATTGAAATAAGTAAAAACGGAAGTACATAGTTAGAGACACAGAGAAAGCAAAGGAGTTAAATTTTCGTGGCCGGCAAAGGCAAAATTTCAAAACACTACGTATTATAAAAACCATCTGCCGCTGAGTTGGATTTTATTATTTTTCTTTCAGCGCTATTTCTGGCCAAAAACCATACAACAGGATAACATTTGCCAAGGACATATTGTCCGAAATGGAAAAAATTGCAAAAAAAAAATTTAAAAAAAGGAAGAAAGTTCTTTTTGTGTAGCAGCCAGCATCGTCGCCATCCATCCTGTGTATAGTCGTCCTGAATTACCTGAGTATAATTTCTTTTTTAATTAATTGCATTTTGTCCTTTCATTATGGAATCTCGTCCTTTCTTTTTATTTATCTTTTTTTTTGTGCTGATGTTTTTAGCGAGTCGGATAGAAATTAAAGCTCTTTTCCGGAAGATTTTCTATAACAAGGACATGAGTACCTGTTAGTTTAGGTATGGTATGGTTTGGGGTGGTGTGGTGTGGTTTGGTGAGTCCTGGAAAGTATGTATATCCAATTATTGCGGTTTATTTGCTCAGTAGGACTGTTTTGAGTAAGGGTTTCAGAGTAAGTATGTGGACACCATCATGGTGTCCAAGTTTTACGTTAACGTTTGCAGGATCTTGCAATGAGACAAAAAACGAACAGTTAGTGGTACCACAGAGTCCCTTGGAGCAAAAATATTCCAAAAGTGGAAACCGAAGTGAATAGAAACAAAAAAAAAGAATATTCGGTGAACTCGTATCTGCCGAACCAAATGTCTCAAAGTAATGATGAACGAATCAAAGTGGAAAATGGAAAAACGTTTGAACAATGTTGCCAGAGAGGTTAGATAATCACAAACCATTGTTGGGGGTTGTCCACTACATCTTGCAGGTTAACTTCCTAAGTTCTGTAGGTAAACAAGCGCCCAAAGGATAATTTGCATTCAACTGGCCCAAAAGCCTTGAACAGGATATCTACTAAAAATAAGCGCTGCAGAAAGAAGTTTAAATTTGTCGAAGTTGTATAATCATAATCACACATAGTTTTGGGTTTACTTTCGGCGTTAAAAAGGAATATTTATGTACAATGCAGTTCATCAATCCTTTTGGTGTCACACTCAACAAAAGTTTGATGATGATTTTTCACCTTCATCCCACTTCTGAGGGAGATTTGTCGACAATCTGTCAAAGGTCTATGCTACGTACAGCACAGGCTGATTACTTTTCTGAAGCAGATAATGACTAGGGCTGTGATCTCTTGGAGATCACGATGACCGTAACGACGTAAAACAAAAAGATCTAGAAAGCTTTGATCAATCCACGACAGCCAAAAAGCGACATGATTAAGTTAGCTTTAAAAATTAGTTTTTATGAATTAAAGGCCTTATTTGATACCGCATTCCATCATGATGGCGGTGCCTTTCTGGAAGGCGATGACACAGGACTGCACACCTCATTAGGCACATGCGCGGTCGTTTTCTAAGCGGAAAAGTACGCTACCTTAATGGTTGTGAGCTACGTTCCGAAAAATAACTAGATGAGAAGTAGTATTAGAATCTGCAGTGACAGCCAAGCTGTGCTTGAGGATATACTCTAGCTTCTATCTACTGCGAAACTAATGGAGGAATGCAGGGCCTCTCAGAATGCGGTCCAAAACCACACTCCTTGAGTCAATTTTGCATCACATAAAACCATGTCATGAGTGGAAACGAGATTAACGATTAACTCGCAAGGCAGGGATCATAGAGAGCTTTTTCAGTTCATTGGGCACTTGGTCTATGTTACGACTTACGATCAACATAATCTGCCAAGTGAGTGCAGTTATTGATTGTTACCACACTAATTTTATTCTTCTCCATTTAAAACTACGAGTATCAATAAGAAACGTTGTTTACATGTCGGTTCCATCTCTGCTCTTTATTTCTTTCTTAACATAAGGAGGGCGCTGCCGTTTCGGTGAATAGTCAGCAATATGAAGCCATCCTAGCCGATTTTTATTTCCAAAAATTATGCATTCAGCTAAGCATCGATTATATTTTCGGGAACTCGTGGAGCGATGGTTAGCATGCCAACCCAGAGGTTCGTCGTTCGAATCTCAAAAGACGCAAAAATGTTTCTCCACTTGTATTGCCTTTCGCGAGGAACTGGCAAGTCCTTGACATGAAAAGCGCTTTGTCGATTAGACATTCGGAAGCGGCAAAAAATTTTAGGTCCCCTGTATTCTGTCACAAGGCATGGTTGTGGGAAATCTTCTAGACCCTGGGGTTCCTCGCTCTGTTGCGTCGCCCTACTTATAAATATTTTTTTATCTATGACATTTGATTGCAATAAGACAGCAAAAATTGCAACATAACCTGCCAACCCTATTTCACTAAACAACTTATCAACTTTTCACTTTGCACTCATCAAATTGTTCGTCAATTTGCAAAGCTGTGTTTCTCAGAACTATAAAATTTGAGAAGATATAACTTGAATTTGAAAAGTGTAATTAACAAAGTCCTTTCAATTTTAATATTCTCTTTGTAATTTCTGTTAAGCGTAAATTCTCTTCTGCAAAGTGCAAAGTATAATTTCTAACGAATTTTGTGGAACAGATACGCTATTCACTTTGCAAAACGATGTAATTTGATAAGTGCAAAGTGAAAAGTTGATGAGTTTTTTTTTTTGTGAAATAGAACCAAGGTCTTGTTAACTGGCCCCTTCGCTCATGCAACTCAACGCCTCCCGGTCGTTGGATTATGATGACCTACCAGCAACTTCTTCAGCTGACGCCATAAGGCAGCGGCGAAAGGTAGAAAGAAATTAGAGTGATCGCATGGACTATCTTACTCGTAGTCGCCCGGCTGCAATCCCCTAATCCGCAGATTTATGTGGGGAGTAGGTTTGATGTAGATGTAAATGTAAATGTAAAGTAAATGCTACGAAATGATTTACCAAATTATAATAATAATAATTTCATATTGTTTTGATTTATTATTTTAAGTGTGCGCAAGCAATTCAAATACTGCAGATCGGAAACTTCAGGACAGAAGAGGGAACTACGAGGGCCCAAACAAACAAGAGACAAAGATTAAAGGAAATACTTGTATTCTATTTCATTCTTTCGCCGACAGAATGCAGGATTAACTGTATATGTTATGAGTTCCACAAACGATTCTTAAGAAGTTTAACTTCAAGAACTTACTTTACCTCCGTAAAAGCGAAGTTCCTCATGGTATTTTTAACAAAAAATTATCTTTTGTCCGCAAAGAAAAAAAAAACCATTGCTGATACAAACAATAAAAGACTTCAGGAGCAAAAGGGATATTTTCATTCATAAAATTTCCTAAAAGAAAAGGAATTCTAGAAGGTGTTAGCTAAGCGCCAAACAGATGGTAGATGGCATACCTAGTTTCTATGTAAAACTAAATTAAAGAAATTAGGGTTAAGTCAATCAAATGAAAGCTAAGTGTCAAGTCAAACTTAATATCAAACTCTTGGAAGTTCATTTACGGCCTTGAAATATAAATTGACCTACAAAAATTGCAAAATTTCAAAAAAGAGTTCATCGCTTCCGACGCAAACAATATAAAATCAAGTTCTTGGCTCACAAACTTAACACCAACTCGGGTTGCAAAAATGTAAAGCAAAAATTTGTAGCGGTAAATTGAACCACAACAAGTTAGACCTTTAATTTTCTTCCATTTCTTATTTTTCCCCCACCTTTTGTTCTGGCTTCAAAGTGATGGCAGAGTACCAAGCAACCCTAGTCCAACAGCTAGTGGTGTACTTCAAGGCATTTTGGAAAAGCAACCCAAAAAGGTACACCTTCATTGAGCTAGTGGACGGCTGGAGACTCAAGCAACAGCGGTAGTAAGAACCAGGAAGGTTCTGGAGAAATTCCATCAACGAGAACAGCAGCAAGTTGCTAACAACCTAAAATTTGTCCAATAAGGTAGAGATATGGCTACCCACCTTTAACACACTGAGATATATCAGTGATCATTAGAATTTGACATTTGAAGCCTTTTCAATATAATCGGCCAAGAGCCCAACGTGATGGCCGAGTGACCAACCTAAAGTGCCTTTACCTTAACAAGGAAATGGTTCTTTATAGAACTGTCCCCATTTACCCAAATCTGCACGAAGCTTCACCGAAGTAGTTTGGTAGTTTACGTGAAAAATTACGAATCCTTTTTAACTGGCTTACTGTGTAACTTGGGTCGGTTGGGCCGAGGGAATTTGTTTTAAGTATAAGTTTTTCAATTTCCTATTCTGGAATGGAAAGAAATGGAACAGGTCTGGATTCGTTCATTCAGGCAAGTTGTTGCGAATCTCTAACGACCGAGAGATTTAGCAACGAAATTGTTTGTTGCTTGGATGCGTTTCGCCTACGGCGCAGATTCCAGCGAATTTGCTGAGAGTACTGCAGATGTGCAGATACCTCGTGAGCCGTGACGAACCTTCACGACTCTGATTGGTCGAAGTTGAGTGGAATTTGAAGATGGCACTTCTTGGTTGACCTCTAAAAAGGACACTGTGCCAAAGAGTTTTTGAAAATCGAAAAATTGTTCGGAAATTTTAAAAATCGAGTAGTTTCATATAATTGCAAGTATAGTGCAAGTTGAAATTGTGTTTGTGTTAACAGAAAGGCCAAGGTCATTGCTATTATTTATTTTGTGCAAGAGAGCTCCTATCAGGCAGGAGTTCAGGAGAGTTAGTGCCAGGATAGGCAAGAAAACTCAGTCAGGATTCGTCGGGAAAAAGTTAAGTACTTTCTACTCATAAAAAGTGTGGAGTGCGTTTGTTCTGGTTTCGACTATTGAGTCAGTTTGTGTCGGTTACCCTTCGCCAATAGTAATTTATCCTGAGATTGCAGGACGCACGACTTTTCTTTGACCTTTTGTCTGTTCGGGAAAATTCCCAAAGAGTCATTTGTGTGCGCGTGCATTGTGCACATAATTTGTTCTTTTTGCATTTTAACCGGGGTAAAACCCCACCTTCCATATTTAATTTTATACAATTTAAATTGTTAACTGGCCCTCTTCCATATTTGCCATACATTGTACACCCACTTTCAAATTTTCTACCTATACCCATAAAGGATTCCTGCATAAAACATATTCTATTCCTTTTGGAAATCAATCGCGTTGTTTTTATTTCATTTGAAGACCATTTTCCGAGCTATAGTTGGTTTGCAAACTTACTGGCGCCCTTAAATTTGTGAAAGACTCTACTTTTGTTTTGATAGAACATTATTTATTTCATTTATTCCTTTTTATATCAATTCTTCCTTATTCACTGATGAAAATATCTACGGGCCACACCTTGTTGAGCAGCTGGCATTGGCAGCATATTATCTTGCTACCTGTTGCATTCTTTTCCCATCGAAACCCACCCAGCTGTCATTTGACAGTTCATCATAAAATTAGCTTCGACCAATATCGACGCGGCACATCGGCACACCATCATTACGATTAATTAAGTATTAGTGACTATAATCCAAGTTGTGGATTCGTTTAGATTCGATTAGATTCGTTTAGATTCGTTTCGTCGGAAAAAAGTGTAAGCAGTTTACGCAGATGGCAAAGCTTATACGCTCCTGTTCCAGCTTGGTACAAAGATGTCAAACTGTAAAAATAAACTATCTCTGACTTCCTTCACAAAATACTTCAAAATTTAACTGGCTCCGTACAAACGCAGTCAAAACTAACATCCACTTTTGGTTAAATATTCCGTCTATAAGACAAAGTCAGCTCTCGTATGGAATCGTATTAGTTATTCTTTTTGTCCTCTCTCTCTTTCTATTTAAACATGTTTCGGCTTTTAGAATTACCAATTGAGCTGCAAACTTTTAGCATTTACTTAAACACGAACCCCAAAATGCAATACACTTGTTTCGTACTTAAAATCCCCGGTAAACATCCACACAAAAACTGGCTTTACTTTGCCAAACAAAGTCACAAATGTGCCAACTCACCTGGCAACATCTGTTGGTTTTGGCATCGCACATACCAACAGCGAGTCACATTGAGCGTCCCATTCACAACCAACAAGCCATTCCAATGTTCTACTGCTACGACTGTTGTGTTTCTTCAGTACCAACAGAAAGAGCATACCGAGACCGAAACCATAGAAGAAAACTCGTGCTACGTAGTTCGTCCTTTCAAATTTAAACCAACAACAGGCTGCCAGGCAAAGGGCTACTAACAGCAATTCTATGGCTCTTATATTGTGTTTTTTTTGCAGACTCTTGAAGCGCACAAGGACATCCCATTGCCGCCGCACATAAATACAAAAGAGCTTCTCCATATAAAACAATAGTATGAGGCAACCCACATACACTCGCACTCACATTCACATTCAAACGCGCCGATCCACTCGATTGCACAAAAACAACTCAAAAAAGGCTCCACATACCTACTACCTACTTACATGCCCCTACTCACCCCTACGCCCTTCAAAGCAGTTATTCTTTATCCTGTATCAGGTTGTTTATTTTTTCATACAAATGTCCTTTTTTCTGTTTTTTAGTACTATACTGCCTAGGTAAACGGTAAACTTTTATTACATTCTCTCCGCAGAGTGTATCTGTCTGTCTGTCCGTCTGCCTGACGGAGGAGCATAGCTATGATGGCTGTTTGCTTAGTGAATGAGAATTGTACACATATTATAAGGACACACATAACAATCGTAACAACATCCTGCGAGTACGTGATTTCATTTAAAAGTTCACTACAATTTGTTGCAGGTTACATGCTGCGGTATGTCCTTCTTCGTGTATGTAACAAAACATATGTAGGCAAACCCCATAATAAGGACGACACACACACATGATACCGACAAGATATACACCTCACCGAAGAGATATTCTCTCAATATAATCCTGGCTCATGGGAGCAAACAAAAAGGACGACCTCCATTTTTATTGTTATTACATTACACTCGGGCAACACATGAGAGGGAGGGCATAGCCTTCTCTTTCCCCGTATCAACAAAAAAAGAACTAGCCCACCTCTTATGACAAGGTAGGTACATATATTGGGGGCAGTAGGTAGGACGTAGGAGGCGAGTATAAAGCTTTTGTTGCTTAATTGCAAAACCTGTAATTTGCGCTACGTTTGTTAGATAATTTGTTTTTACCGTTTGAACCGTTTGCAGGAAGCCCTTCCGTTTCTCTCTCTTTCTTTGCGTCTTTTGCGGCACTACGTATTTAGGCCAAACAAGAGATTTGCACTACAATCGTCCGGCGGTTGATGGTATACTACTGTGCTGTTGCTACTACTGTGCCCATGCAACAGGATGAGCATTGTTATATAGCATAGTTTATGTAATATAGCACACCACAGACCAGAGAGCAGCATTTTCCACCTGCAATTGTATAGCAGTCATATCGCAATCATGTTTGGAATTGTTTTGGCGGGTAATTGCTGGTATACAAGTAGAGCTCAAGGACATTATGATGGTCATGTGCCATGGTTACCGATGGATAAAAATAAAGATTCTTTCATTTTAGTTTTGGTTTTGTTGTTCTCATTTTGTTGTATTATTGCATTCAGGTGGTTTTTCGTTTTAATGGCATTTCCGGTGCCGCGGAGTTCCGTTTTAATTTGATAATTTCTGCTAACTGAGGTTTTAACTTTTTGTACCTGTGGGGACATTTGGAAAGAGTAATTTGAATAAGAAATTATGAAGATTAGATAACAATTGGTTTTTGGAAAAGAGCCCTTATTACAATAGTGGTATACGTCTGTATGAATAGATAGCCAACGGTTGTATTTATATCGTTTGCGAAAATTGAAAAGCTTGAATTTTGTAATGTTGAGGCGAGATAACATTCGCAGTGAAAATATAGAACAAGTTTGTAGTAAAATTGATATTAGAATTGAGTTGACAAGCTTAGATAATTCTTAAAAATCTTAGGACAGAGCACTTTGTCCACATTTGCTTTTCATAGAGGTAAATTTACTACCAGGTATGCAGAATTACTGCTGTTTAATCCAAGGACAAGAGAAAATTCTTGCATATCTTATGCGTAATGACAAGTGCCTAACTTGCCTTGAGATTTGTACAACCGCAAAGTTTTGTAGTATAAACCTTGCTTATTTGTAAGATAGAGGAAAGTCGAAGCAAGCCTAATTTACTGCCAGTGTGCACCGAAGAGCACAATTTATTATCCTTTTGGAAGACAATGCTGCGGTACTACCGAAACAAGAAAAAGCGTTAGATGTACTTGACTTCTGAACACAACGATTATAACATGTCACTTTAAATTTCAGCCATCCAATGCAATTTGCATCCACCTACATCTTCATTTAAAGATAAATGATGTTTCTGGTGCTGTCAGAATTGTGTGATGAAAACTACTTTACAAAAAGGAGAAAATTTTAAAAAAGAAAATACGTATATAGTATACAATTGGAAAACTGTTTACTTATTTATATTTTTTTGTTCATCACATTCATTTGCACTCAATTGCATTCATTTAGGGTAAGGTGGGGGGAATGTGCCACGCTTAACAGTAAACAAACGAAAATAAATTGTAACTGACAAGTTAAGATTTTCTCAATTTCTTTAGATTGTTATTTTATGCAACAAATAAATAAAGGAAAACATAGCTTTAATTCTTAGAATTCATTGGAAACTTATTAAAAAAAACATAAAAAGGGGCATTTTACCCAAACGTGCGGGTATTAAACCACTTTTGAAGGGGTTCAGTGTGAGTTATATTTAAATTTCATCGATGGGAAATATGGAATCCATTGTCCAAACAATCCTCGTGCATCCATTTTTTGCATTTAGAGCATTTTACCTAGTCACATTTAGGTCCGAATTTGTCGTAGAAGAACAGCTCACAAAAAGCTGTATGTATCCTCTTCGCCACTTGAGGTATCAATCATATTATAAAATAATCCTGAAGCCATCCGAGCAAAAGTTCTGAATTGAAGTAGGCAGATTTTTCTGCCATTTCCATAACGGAACCTGGGGGAACTCCATCTTCAAAATCTGCCTTTTTGCGTTTTGCTTTGAAGACACAATAAGATGGTAGGAATCTCCTTCGCCATTGCTGCAAGCAAATACGCTTATAGTTTCACCTTTTTCAGCGGATGTAAATGACGATAACCTTTTGAGACTTTCGTTGCCAAAACTTTTCCGGGCTCATTATTGAGTTACAGGCTACTTTTATTAATGTTGAAAATTTTGCTTGGTGAATATTGTAGGTAGTGCCGTTTTACTTTGTCGTTGAGCAACTCAAAATATGCATCTACTTCATCTCTGTTTATTCCGAGTGCTCAAGCAATCAAAACGCCTCATGCCTTTCGTAATCTTAAGTCTGGATCTCGATTCCAAAATGATGTAAGCCATTCTCGGCCAGCGATTTTATTTTTTTTATTAAACCTGTGCTCTAAGCTGATTTTTCAACAAAAATGTAAGCCAGACTTCACACGGAAACAACTACTGTCAATGGATAACATTTCTTCTCCAGTCTTTTGATATACGTGACAAGCTTTTTTTCATTTTCATCTTAGCAAGTTTTAGCTCACATTTTTTTCGCTGTTTGTTTCAGTATGACTTTTAAGAGTTCGATATGGAATTTTAAATTAATTTGCGTGTGCCTTATTATGACTTTCCTTATTTCACCCACAGCTTTAACTAAGCATTCTACTGACCAAGATGCTCTTTCAGTCTTTCTTTGATATTTTCGAGGCATTCTGAAAAAATAAAAATCGAAAGGGGTAAAATGCCACTTACGTGGGTAAAATGCCAGTTGGTGTAGAACAAATGTGGTAAAACATCGCAAAATATAAAATCATCCCTCCACAAAACTTGAGGGAGCATAGACCGTCTAGACCTGAGAATCACTATGTATAGAAAACAAATCTTACCTTTTTTAAAGAAACCTTCATATAATGAATTGAAAAACTTGAAAAACAATCGTTGCAAACTACACTGAGTTTAAAAAAAGACACTTGGATTTATACTTCACGATATACATATTTTCTCAAACGAACTACCTAGTAACACGCGAACCCATATGTCCAAAAACAAATCGAGACTGAGAGCATTGTATATTGTGGACTTAGAAGTACATAATATTGAAAACTAGCATATCGCCCAAACTGACATTTTCACCCCACTTATCCTGCATTCACTTGCAGTCATTTGCATTCATTTGCATTCATTTGCAATAATTTGCATTCATTTTCATTCCTTTGCATTCATCTGCTTTCATTTGCATTCATCTGTATTCACTTGCATTCGTTTGCATTCATTTGCATTCGTTTGTATTCATTTGCATTCGTTTGTATTCATTTGCATTCATTTGCAATCATTTGTATTCATTTACATTAAATTGCATTCAATTTCATTCATTTGCATTTATTTGTATTCATTTGCATACAATTGCATTTATTTGCACATATTTTCATTCATTTTTATTTATTTTCATTCATTTGCATTCATTTTCATTCATTTGCATTCATATTCTTTCATTTGCATTCGTTTGCTTTAATTTACATTCATTGGCACTCATTTCATTTTATTCATAAAAAACAAAAATTATGATTCTCACTCTCGGGAAGCTAAGCTAACTACACTGATTTGATGTGTTGAGAAATACCAAGTACAAACAAATACCTACTTTCTGCAGAAACCAAGTGACTAACTCCACTACTATCCCTATTTTGATTCTAAGCCATAGCCAAACCAAATCAGTTCCGAATCAATTACACTTGGTCTAAATACTTCACACATGCAGTTCTCCGTATCGTTAACAACATTACAATGTTCCAATGTTTTTGTTGTTTTTAACGAAAATCCGATGTCAACGAAAACTTGCAAACAACATTTTAGTGTCGCAATCCAAACAAATTGGCATCAAAGTCTTTATTACCAACACACACACACACAGTGATTTATTACACTTTTGCTTACACAGGATATTGAAGCTTTGTTTTCAAAGACTCTTTCACAAGCTTCCCGAGTTACTTTACTGCCCTCAAATGACGATGTTTTCAAAACACAACTCGTAGATTATGTGCTTCTAAAACAAACACACACACTAAACAAAGCAGACATTGCATGAAGTAGCTGTCATTGACTTTTTTCTTTTTGTTTTTCTTTGAAAAGCATGACCATGTCAAAATCTAAAGTTAAATTAGCCTACGCTGTCTTACAACTGAAATAAATTCATTCTCCAGACTCGGTTCGGGACGTTGCGTTGTTAGCAAAAACAAAAACGCCTCAAACTAAGGTTCGCCTTTGTTTTCGGTGGAAGGGTCTACATTTGTGCGCCAATTGACACCATGTGATATATTTGTCCACCAAACACCTCGTTTGTGTGTCCCATTTCACATACTATATCCAGCACCAATAGGCTTTGCCTCCAAATGCCCAAATGTGTGTCCAAATATGTGTTCTCACCCCTGTGACCACCGCGAATTTTTTTTCTTGGATCCATCCATTTTGGTACGGCTGACCAGTGCGGATGGCGTGGCGGCACTCGTTTGCATATTTTTTCTTTCGTCGATTCGCAAGCAAAGTCTAGAGAAAGAAAGAATTTGCGACCCATTTCAAAGTGTTAGCTTAAAATTGGACACTTGTGCTCGACATTTGTTTTTATTTTCTTTAGTCATTCGTCCAGGTTTCATTTGGAATCGTATAGTTGATGGGTCCTTCTCTCATTTCGGCGACCAGAAGGACATCAGCATCTGGGTGAAGGGAGGTAGGTTACGCAGTACACATAGAATGAACGTGTAAGGGAACATAATTTTAAGTGACAAAAAGTCAGTTTGGATATCTGGAAGGACTGTTTGAAGTAGGAACAGTATGTGCAACAAAACGGGTTCAAACGGACAGAGGTTGTTGACAAGGATATCCACTCCTATGGACAGGAAATAGAAAGACTGAAAAATAGTATTGAAAGATAGACTCAGAAACAAGGCAAAAGGCAATATCTTTATAGTTTTCCAAAGTTTCCTTTACTTCATATTTCACAAAACTGTACTCTTCAATGTTTGAAGTTATCTTAGAGCCCAAGTTTCTTGTTAAGACAACAAAGCTTCTTAGTAGGCCTCGCCTAAGTATCTTCAAGTTTTTAATTTGAGTTAATTTTCGGAAGAAGATGGATAAAATGAAATATTACTGAAGCCATGGTACTGGCTATCTTAACTGGCAACACTTTTATTTTGGTTTGATGTATTCCACCCGTCATCGAAAACTGTAACCAAGTGGAAGGATTCTAGGTTGAGCTTGAAGAATACCAGTTTTACGGTCAAAGTTAGGTTCTTAAAAAAATGCTACACTTTCAAGAGCTCAGCTACGAATGTCTCCGAGCTTAAAAAAGGAGCACGCTTGGGAAGGCAGTATGACGAGTTCTTTGGGACTTGGTCCTCTCGAAAGCTTCACTTGATACAAGATGAGAAAAAAGGAAGTCATCAGACGATATCAATTTTCGCCTGGAAGTTGGAGAAAAACCAAAACAGTTTCATCAATTCCAGCCTGTTATCTTACGAAGGAGAGTTAAATACTGCCTTTTTCCTTTCCTTTCCGCTGAATTTCAGATCCTGTGCAAGTTTCCTTAAATTATGTAACTTCGATGAAAAAGCTGCTTTCGTGTGAAAAACCATTTTCGTTGTAGAGCATAGGTACCAAGGGACAAGGAACAACCAAAACTCCGGGACAGCCAATATCCTACTTTCGCAACAGACTATTTGCTCAAATTTGTCTCAAAGCCAGAACCTTCTTGGGTCTTCTTATAATTTTCATCAATGGTCTTCTTACTCGCCGCGTACTACCCAATCTACATATATGGACAATTTAATAGCATCCTCCCCTTTTTTGTCTCTAAACACAACCCGTCCCGCATCACAGACAAACCTGAGTGAGTTCTTGTGTTAGCATCCACATCATCTCATGACCCTTTGATAGTACCTACAGTAGACCCCTGTTCGCTGTTCTTGTTTCGCTCTGTTTCGCCTGTTCGCTCTTCTTAACAAGAATTTAATGTTCCTGCTCTTGTTCTTGTCCTGTTTTTCAATTGTTGTTGAATTTTATTTCTTTTGGTCGTTTTTTTTTCGTTTGAACGCCACGCCTTCCCTTAGCAAATACACACATTTCCGATGCACATCTTGAACTTGTTGCTAGTTAAGACCGAAAAGCGAAAAGCCAGTCCGATTGCCGATTGAGGTGAACGCCGCTGCGCACGGTGTTTATTCAGATTTATATCGAAGGAGATAATTTGTCCTGCAACAAAAAAAAAAAAAAACCCCAACAAAGCAACAAGAGCAAAAAGAAATAAAATGAAATTCAAATTGGCAACTCCTTTCCACAACTTAAGCCAACAAGACCAAGTCCGCCGTACAGTATATTGGAGCAGAGCTATGCAAATTCATAAAGAGGGCAGGACGACCAACAACAACCGATCGACCGACAGAAGAAATAAAGTCGAATGGATCTTTTATAGTGTTGTGCTGCAAGTATAGAAGACTGCTCTGCAACTTGTCCAACTTGTAGAGAAAAGATCGTTCCGTACAGGGGTCGCCTCGTGTCTCGATGTAGTCGTTTGTGAGGTTGTCGAATTGTCGACCACTGCCTGCAACAAGAATTGTTCGCCACGAATATTTATTTTTATTATTATGTGACAATTTTTTATCACTTGCCATCGATTAGATGCAATACGAGGTTTACGACCATGTTTTCCGATAGTCTGATGTGTTTGCTGCATTATGCAGAGAAAGAGAGACAGATAGAGAGGCAATCATCTAATCAGGATCTCCGAGAAGGCGAATGGATGAGCCTGCATCACAAAGGAGGGAAATGTGAATTGCTTTGGACAGTTGTACGATTACTCGAGTGTTTGAGTGTCGTTGTGGGTTGTCAACTATGGGAGCGGTTTATGGCAAGATGTGTGTAAAGTTTATGGGGGTAATTTTTGTCAACTAAAATGGAAACACGGATAAGATTAGAAGTTGCAATTCATTGGAGTGTAGGATGCGGTGACGTTGGGCGGCCGCAAAAGCTGGATAATCTAATTTTGAAACGAGTGGTTATAAGGTAAGAAGTAAATAGTAAAACTAATGATTTAGAAAAGCTAAGCAGGTACTTACAAAACTACAATTTTATCATGCAGATTCATTAAAGCGTAAGCAGGTAACAGAGCTTAACCCAAAACGCTATGGGAAAAAACATGCGTTCACTACAACTTGGATAGAAAATATCGGAAATGAAGAACCATTAGAATTTTGTTAAATTATTATCAGACCTTCCCCAAAAGTTCTCTGATAATGTTTTTTTTTATTTAAAAACTGCTAGTGGCCATATGAAATGCAAACTGTTATTTTTCATCAAAAATTCCGCCATTTTGAGGGTTTCTTTCTCATGGAAATGTCAGAATTCAATGTGAAATTAATTTTCTTTTACTAAACGAAGCCGGTATTTTGTATCTAGAAAATGTAATCGGAGTTAAAAAAAAATCGAAGGAGTAGTTTTTGAATAAGCACGGACTTTGAAAAAAAAAGAAGTTTTGAGAAAGACGCAGCATTGAAGGTTTAACTTTCGCAGTTGTTAGAGTTTGAGGAAAAGAGATTAGTAAGGCAATTACTTCAAGTATTTTGCTTGGATCGGCTTAAAATTTTAGTGACATTTTCTTGAAATGCTGAAAAATAAGACAAGACGAAAAAATTTCGATTTTAAGAAAATGAAAACTGCAACCCTCCTCTTAAGCAATCAAAAATTATAAATTTAACAATTTACATGGCCAATTATTTTGTGGTTTTGCCATTTGATGCCGTTCTATTACTTCACTATTGTTAACATCAGAAAACCATGAAATTAAAGTATGAATGACGATTAAGCTTTGAGTTCGCCTGATGTTCATGAGTTTGCCGCCAACTCAACGCTTCCAGAAAGTGTTATGACTCCTCCAGTACTTGAGCGCGTGAATGATTCCATGGAACCAATCTACTTTCGCACTTGTGCATTGGCAAGAGTCACATATTGGCAAGATCTCGACATACATAAATCCGCTGGCCCGGATCCCTGCTAAAGTTCTGAAGAGGTGCTCTTAAAACCACTGAGTAAGCTTTTCCATTTTTCCTACTCTACAGGTCTCTTCCCGAGTGAATGGAAAACAGCATTCGTCCAGCCAGTCCCTAAAAACGGCGAATCTTCCTCACCCTCTAACTACCGTCCAATTGCACTTACTTCCCTTCTTTCTAAGGTGATGAAAACGCTGTTCAATTATCAGCTTAAGAAATATCTCGAAGAACGAAAGCTTCTTAATGACCGACAGTATAGCTTTCGTTGCAATAGGTCCACTGGTGATTTGATGGTATATCTCACTTCTCACCGAACAGTGGAAAAAGTCATTACATCGATTTGGAGAAAGTAAGATTATTGCGCTTGATAGTTCAAAAGAATTCGACAGATTTTGGCATCAAGCTCATTTTAGATAATGCGTATACTTCTGTTTTCGATGAGTTTCTTTTTCACTGGATTAGTAGCTCTAGCTATACCATTCTAACCGATCATTAGGAGTCGTGTTGGACGGCCACCACAAAATAAATGCTCTTGTTCCCCAGGGCTCAGTTTGTCTCCGAAACTTTTCTCATTTTCATTAACGATCATCTGTCTGAAACTACATACTAATCCCCTAAATTGCTTTGCCGAAGACAGTACCCTCAGCTTTTCAAAAACGTTCTTAAGTTCACATCCCTCCTCTTCAGAACTAGGGCGGCAACGTATGTTAAGTTCATTAAATTCTGATCTAAGCATCTAGGGAATAAAAAACCGCGTATAATTAAATGCTTCAAAATCTCAATACTGTCTCTTGTCGTTGAAGCGAAATTTACCTCTTGCATCGTCGCGTCGAAACAGGACAGCTTTGAGTCTTCGGTATATGCATCACCACCCCTTGTGGATTAACCATATACATGACATCGCCAAAAATGTTGCAAAGTGCTTAGGCTTTCTTCGACGATGCAAGAATTTTTTTTCATTCAATGACTTGGCAGTCATCTACAAAACGTACATTCGTCCTAAGATGGAGTATAACTCCCATATTAGGGCAGGTGCTCCTTCGACTCACCTGAATCTTTTAGGCAGTGTTCAGAGAAGAGCATTTAAAATGATTGGAGATACGAACACCATTGAAACTTTCACGACACTCGAACAATGTCGTAATAATCAAAATATATTTAAATGAAAATATATGTAAATTCTAAAATAAGAAAGAATTTTCTTAATAGAAATGTTGAAAGATCGTGAAGATCAACTTCAACTCCTATTTTCGTTTCGCCCAGGTACGGCAATGGGCTTATCAGTTAGATTAGATATTGCCGTACCCTTCTAAGACGCAAACTATGTTCGGATTACACCGACACTGCACTCACATGCAGTGAATTTTGTTTCTAAGTGAATGAACAAGTCATATACTTAAAAAAGGAAAACAAAACGTTTGCAAAGGTTTGGCTTCAAATTATTAATTTTAAACAATAACAAAAAAAAAAAAAATTGTTATTGTCAAATAGTAGTTTCTTTTGATCTTCAGGATCTTTCAACATTTCTATTAAGAAATTTCTTCCATTTTAGAATTTATATTTTTAATTAAATTGTCAACTCCAGGACAAAAAAAAAGACAATAACAAATTTGTTTTCTATTTTCTATTCAACTATTTGTTGTAGGAGAAGAAAATGAATACATACACCCACATAGTGAAACGTGTTGGGTTGTGTAACAAGACCTAAATATAAAGAGCTTTTCGCTTCAGAAATGAACTAATGACTTTCATTTTGAAGGAATGGAAAGATTGTGTAAAAAATAAAAAAATAAAAATAAATAGGTTGGCGCAACAGATCGTGGAGCTTCGGGTCAAGCGCATTTCTTACAACCATGCCTTGTTTCAGAATGGAGTGGACCTTTAATTTTCTGCTGATTCCGAACGACGAATAGAGAAAGAGTTTTTCATGCCAATGAACTTGCCAGTTCCTCGCGAAAGGAGATACCCGTGGAAAAACATTTGTGGTTTCCTCCCTCGTAAGAAGCAGACCATACCGCAACACTAAAAGCTCGTGTTAAACAAACAAATACGAACTAAAAGTTGTCATCCACAAGAAGCCATATTCAATAAGTTAAAAATGTCAACCGACTCTTTAGAAAAACAAGAGCAATTGCATTGAACATGAACACCTCAAGTTGACTGAAACTTGATCAGGAAGTAAATTTTTAAGTCCAAATTTCAACACATGGCATACTTCCTTCTTAAGTACCTAACCGATACTATTTATGCAAATGAAAAATTGGATCAATCTTTCGAATCATGCTTCCCATAGAAAAAAAAGCTCTAATACTTCATTGACATGCCGGTCATTGAACTACATAAAACCTATGTTCACAGTCAGGCGGTAGTCCTTAAGAACTAAACAAAAAAAAAACTTTCACTCAAAATCGTGGTCTAGGGACACTCAGTCAATGTGCTTGGCGGAACACGCCAAGCTCTTTCAACCACATAAAGGTGCCAAAATAATCCGCTTATGTTTTTAAACAATAATCTTCACACCTATCGCGTGTGTAGGTATGGGGATGCCTATACATGCTATGGAGGGAGAGAAAAAAAATAAATGCGTCCAAAAGCAATTCTATCACCTGACGCTCTCTCGTAAATGAGCCATTAACAAGGGCGCTTATGGGCTTATATACCAAAAGTCCCGGAGAAAAATGTCATCAAGTTGGAATTATGATATTTTTTGATATATGGACGAGTTAGTATGCGCCCAACTGTATGGACGTAAAGAAAGGAAGTTCTTTTGGTTTTTATGGAGCGTATAGCGACTCTAAGAAGCGTTCCGATGAAATGTTAAGAAGATTAAAGTTGAACGAGCCCCATTGTGTTTGTGTGTGAGAAAAGTTCAGGTGTGATGTGATGATGATGATGACTTGTGTGGTGAGCACAAATGGATTCTTTTCTTCTTTTTACTTTTAATTTTATTTTATATTCGATCGCAACTGTCGGAACGATTTTTTTGAAGGGATAAGGTTTAAGGTCTTAGCATTGATTAGTGCGTGAGGTGTGAAGCGTTTATTTGTCTTCCGTGTTTTGTTCGAATCGTCATGCTTCGGGTCAGGTAGCAGCTTAAAAAAGTTTCATTGAATTGAAAAATATTGTTTATGATGGTTTTGCCTAGAGCTCAAAACTACTTTGAATTTCATGCACATAAACAAATGAGGGCGCGCTGTCGTGGGCAATAAATTTACGATTTTTCACAATGAAGTCTTAAAAATAAAGAAACAAAAAAACAATAATAAACATTTCAAAGTTATCGTACAAAAAAACACACATGTCAAACAGAAGCCAAGAATTAAGATATATCCTGGTCTGGACTGAATACCAAATAAAAAAACTGTGAAGAAAAGTTTCAAAAATCACAAGAAAGTGAGTCTTTGGTGAGAGTATTTTCTTTTCAATAACGAAGTGTGGATGTTTGATCAAAATTTGCAAGAGCGGTGACAAGAAACGGGTTCAAGTGTCTGAGTATATAAACTGTGGTAATGTATTCTACATTCGTGTTGTTCCAGAAGAAGAATGCTGCATTTGATTCTAAAGTATCCGATGGGATTAAGAACAATCTGATGAGCATTACTAGCAACAAACATGTTAAGATTGAAAATTTCAAGTAGAGTAATGCCTTTGCTTGAATTTAGAACTTTGCGTTCTAAAAACAACGAGTTTGATGTTTTCGTGTCGGCAGCGTTAAGCAAATAGAAACTAGGAAAATTTAAATGCGTTGGACTTCAGCGTCGTTCAAATGTTTCTACAGCCAAACACAGCAAAAACGGCGCGGTGAAGCTTTTATGATCATACTACAATCAACATTGTATGGCCGTTTCAATTTGAAAAAAATGGCTTGATTCGATTGCTGTGCAATTGGGGTAATTCATGTAAGAATTGCTGCTATTACCACCCCAACCAGTGGTAAGGTGATAAAAGTATATTCGCAACAGTTAGATTTTAGATCCCATGGATTTGATTTTGGGATCGAAAATTAAAATTAAATAATATTTGAGAAAACCATCTGGGAATGGGTTGGGCCAGAGCTAATTGCACTTTGAGTATTTCATAAGCGATGAACGGCACCTACGATTTTTTCCCGTTTCGACAAGGGTGAACGCACTCCTAACGGCAGTATAACACTTCGAGCCTTTGCCAATTCCTCACGAGATTTGAAATCTACGAAATAAAATATTCGATTTAACTCTATTCGATTTACTACGGAATAGCTCGACGCTCTGACCACTGAATTACGAGTGAAATAGTTCACTTTTTTAAAAAATTTAAAAGATTGTTACATCCAATATTATCATTTTTTTTTGTGTGTTTTCTCCGGAAACATAGAGGCCAGGTTTATTCTTTCGTTTCAAAGTAGCTCGAGAGTTATATTGTGAATACCCTGATAATTAGGAGACTTCAAGTAGGAAATGGTTCAACTACCCTACTTAAAACTATAAATTTAAAGACAATAAATTTGAAATTCATTCTCACTTTTTGTTAAGAAAAAAAACTTAATAGATTCGAAACAAGGCATTTTTCTCGTTGGAAACCTCAATCGTAATGAGCTGTAGTAAATTTCAAATTGTTTTTTCATAAATAAGATCTGTTAAAACAGTTCACACAATCATTTTCATATCCACAATGCAACGGAAACATAATCACAACGGCAACATAATAACTAACATGCACTGTCACCTGTCAGCATAAAATGTGAACGAACTCGTTCGCTTTGCCTGGTCTCGTGACTGTGAAGCCCGATGACAGGGTTTGCAGCCTTACCCCCAGCTCTCCTTATAAGTACGGCAAAAAGGATCATGGTGATAAAAAGTAACCAAAAAATTTTTGTATAGCTGATGCTTTTTGTGAGATTTAGCGGTAGCAGAGAAATGCTCATGAGTCTTTTTGAACGGTTTTGATGCAATAAGGAAAACCTTTAGAATCCTCTTTGGGATAAAAGTATTTTGTGGCTTTTCTTTAAGCATCGTCATTTGTCATGTGTCAGGATATTATTTGACGTAATTGTCATGGTATCTTGTCTTAGCTTACAATTTGGCTGTAGCATTAGTATTCCATCACCTCTGATGGTTATGTCGGAAACTCTGTCTTTGCAGATCATATTGTTGAACGTTCGTTTTATCAAGTACAAATATCCAACTATTTTCATTATTTGTAATTGTATTCACATTGTATTCACACTGGTGCTAACGGAATACTCCCTATATTGCAAAAAACATTTCGTGCTCTTTTTTGCTAACTTATAGGTCTGATACAGGTCCTGATTGGATCCCCGGTTGAAGACAGGGTGCTTTTCATGACATTGATACTACTCGTTTAAGTGATTGTGCTTACTCATTTCCACTTTGGTCAATGAATAGTATGATTCCCGAAGAATATCTTAGAATATCTACAAAAATTCGTTTTATTGAGCAGCTGGGATTGGTGTTCTTGGAAAAATTTTATTTCAATGAAGACATTTTATTTTGTAAATCTTCTTCTTGGGTCTAAATAATGATCGGTATCATTGAACGTTGAAATTGTGGGGGCAAATAGTTTTCAATTAGTGCCACTTGGTTGTTGAGTTGATTTGTTGTTGTGATTAATTTTTGCTTTAGCTGGAAGCTTAGCGTTACTGGTGTAGCGTGTCTTAAAAGAGGCAAAAATTTAGCACAACTTGAAATACATTGTCGGCAGACTTTGCCTCAGGTGATAAAACCGCTTGGTTATTTTGAAAAATATGGAATTGTTGTGTGAATGCTTCTTGACTTTGCCGAAGTAAGTGATATTCATTCGCTCTGAAGCCTTGAATGTCTAACTTAATTTTTTTGAATAGGAATACACCACAGGAGCCCTAAGGATTTCAGATTCAATGGCCCGTTTGAAAGGAGTTTAACAGGTTTGGGGACAAAACCACTGCAGTTTGCAGTACCAGTAATAAGGCTCACTATTTCAAATTTTCGTTATTTCAAAAACACAAAACACTTGAAATTAATGAATAAGAGGCGTAGTTTGCATGTTTATTAAAATGACTGTGAGAAAATGCTCCATTAAATTGCTCTCTTTTGGCTTTTGTTATTTTGTTTGCGTGGACTTTTTGAGACACCGCAGGGAAGCCATTTAGGGCCAGTCAATCAGTTTCGACAAAATAAGCCATTTTTTAGATATGTTTACTCATATCCTAATACAAGATATGTCTTACAGGTGTCAAACATGGCGAAGCAGAAGAATGGGAGAGCTTTACTCCCTTTATGATCACGACACTACTTGTAAAGTCAAATAAGAAGATGAAGATGAACATTCTTTCTTATGACATCCTTCAAGAAGCCTAAAAATTTTAAATTCATGAGGACAAAAAGAGAATATTCGGTTACCAAAATTATGTGATATTCTAATCGTATCATTTTTCGTGAGAGGTTGTCAATAAGAAGGTGTGTCATGATAAATTCCACAAAGCGGTGCATTTTAAAGCAATCAATCAGTTAAAATCAACCAGAATGATAAGGAAAAGGGGTCCAAAATGTGACCCCTATGGAATTCCAAATAAAAAAAAGCCTCATTTCATTACTTGGACAGGGAACACCTGTTGAAACTTTAACATTGGTATTCTAAGTAGATTTTATTTCATTGTCAAATGTTGAAACGTTATCGATTAAAAGGTTGTGTCAATCTGCATTGCTTTGAAAATATTGACAATCGAAAGCAGTACAGATGTAATTCAAGAGCGTCCCATATGGGCTCTTGTCTTGTGGAAAAAAACATCCTTATGTGGTATAATCTTACAAGCGTCAAAATCATACGAAACATGTATGCATAGAATTTGTACGACCAGAATATAGTTCGCTCAGGAATCGGAAGTACTTTCAGACTTAGTTATTCAAAACTTGAATACCTTAGAGTACCTGCATTCTTCAATAAGCAAAACTTAATTCGAGTGCCAAAATTTATTTTTCATCAGCTGCGCTATAAATTTCAGTTTTCAAATGAAACTTTCATCCTTCAAGAGCAACGGCATACTGTTAAGTTGATTATGGATAACCAGGACCATCAATTTAAATGTCCACTTCAAAAGTTTATGGATTACTTTACAAATTGTTCCTATATAATCTCAAAGAATTAATGTTGAGCCCAGTTACCAACTGCGTGAATGCGTTCCTTCCAAGAACAACTCCAAACTCCTGATTGGGATTCAAGGTGGTGTCTTTGCGTAAACATAACACATAACACCTAACATCACTCTGTTCTATCAATTAATGAATGCATGACGGTGCCCGGTGCGCCGCAAAACAAACTCAGTACTCGCTCAGCAGTTTCTCTTCATAAAAAAGTAATGCCGGGACTATCGTGTCCCCGACTTAATCTCAAACTCTTCTTTTTAAAAAAGAAAACTCGGATCCCGATTTTCTTTTATTTTTTGGAATCCCTTTTCCAAGTGTTTGAATTTACTGTTATTACCATAAAATTAAGTGAATTTTAGGGTAAGGAATAATATTTAATTCTAACACCCCAGCCAAGACCCTTTAACTTGAAGTTGAACCCATGGCCAGTAAGCGACGGGGTCTGCGAATTCGTATTCCTGCCCCATTGCACAACACTCTCTTCTTTCTTTTCCCTGTGTCTCTTAAATAATTAAATCCCTTTGCAATAATAGAGGTGTTTTATGGTATCCTATGGCCCTCGGCTCTGGGGTTACCTTGTAGTGTTTCTCACTTGCTATATAGTTCCAACTTGTTCACCTGGGCAAAAACCGAATTTATGGCCAACTTACAACAAACGAAGTAGGTATTTTTGGGTAAAAGGAAAGAATAACCATCTCCATTCTCTTAACTCTGCAATGTTCTTTGCTTCATAGTGGTATGCCACAGCTCTACGTATGGTTACGATTTCAGTTCATATCACTTACGTGATGTGAATTTCAATTAGAATACCTACGCGATGGCTTTGGAATTTATTTCCAGTGCACCTCCTCAGTGGGATATGTGAGCAATGGCTCCCAATTGGTGCTACTAATGCGAGCATTTTTATACTTTTTTTTCCTCTGTTCATTCGAAATAATAAGAACAGATCGAATCGGGACGATTTAATGGCCATTAAGTGATACATTCACGTAATTTTATATCCCCTTTTAAAAATCTTCTTCAATGTACGTATGAGGTACGATACTCGCACTCGCACTCGCAATCGCGCTCCACCCTTACAATATTCAAACATGCAAGTATCGACAAATTATTTTCAAAGAGACCATTGCCAGTCCTAAAAGCAGATTGGGAGGGAGCGGGTTTTGGTATTGTAAATTCAAAATCACGACGTGATTGTGTTCCAACTTTATACTCGTCTCTCGTACATACCTATTCCCAACAGCAAGCTCCATTCTTCTTGAACTGATGTGAATTAAATTATCGCACGATGTTTTCAAATAAAATTAAATCAAATAGAGGAGTAAAAATTGTATCTTTGTATCTTACATATTTTTTTCTATATACCTACCCAGGTTCTATCACATTTTTTGTTTGTTATTTTATGTGTGGTGGAACGTGATTGCTGTGTACCGTTTATGACATGCACCGCAATAGGGAACATTTATATCACGATTTTTGCTGCTGCTGCTGCTGCTGTTGTTACTGCTGTGATCGTTATCATGGATTGTATGGTTTGATGTAGTTAAAGTTGCATTTATGTGACAATGGATACTACAGCTGTACATTGGTGGATTGAATGCAGGAGTTAATGCGCTATTTACATGGAGTGCCATTAGGTTCGCGTGTGGGACCTGCTTTGTTTGCTTAATTAGGCTACTGTTTGCAGATTATTATAAATGCGTGGTCGTTGAGTCCTGCGGGCTTTCAGACTTGTGAATATGAATCTCAAGTTGGCAAGGGATTGTTTTGTTTGTAGCATTTACATTTTTATGGGTAGCTGAGTTGAATTATGTGCGGTTTTAAGAGAATTTTCAGATATAAATTTTAATGTGCGGGAGTGGTCGATTGAGTACTCCTTTGCGGGGAACTAGCAAATGAAGAGATTGTTTGATGGTTGTGATTTATAAACAAGGGATTGCTTTTTGAGTGACAAAATGAAATGTTAAGTGTGATATGGGCAAGCAATGGCTTCTTTAGAAATGTCAACCGAGGCATGACGAATGAGTAATACGGATTTGAAGAGAAGCCGGGGGAGTACAACTGAAGACAGACCAAGATACCGCTCGACGTATGTTTCACAATTTTCTCAGAAATAGGATGAAGTTTTATTAGAAGCGTTGTGATTTCAAAGGGATTATAGCCCTCCGCCCGTGGGGTGCACCACAGAACACTTTTCCTTGAAAATTTTTTTAAAATTAAAATAAAGGAAAGTGTAACGAAGTTACAAATACACGCCCTACCGCCAGCCAATACACATACCACTGTTATCACATGATATTTTTCACTCATGCCATAGAACTCACATGCACTATGTGTAGATAATTTTATAAGGCATCCTGAAAAATACGAGAAAGGAAAAATCAAACAACAGTTGGATGTTTCTTGGATGTTGAGAAAACATTTGATATTGTCTGGATAAACGGACTTATCCATTAACTAACCATTTTACGCTTTCCAGGCTCATTAATAAAAATTTTGTTTAATTTTCTTCATTCCAGATCTTTCTACATGCAAGTAGACAACACCATGTCTTCAACCAGACCCATCCGAGCAGGGGTTGCTCAAGGATCGAAGCTAGGTCCCTTCCTATGCAGCATCACCTCGGACCAACCTTAACCAGAAAATCTCTTTGCGGATGACTCACTGACCTACGCGCACTCACTGTCACCTGTAATCGCTGCGCGTAGAGTTGAAGACCACACCTTATTCATAAGACGACCCACACAAGGACGGATACGTTCGAGATCAGCCGCAAACTGCCACAACATCTGCGTTAACCTTCCCGACGACGGTACACAACTCAGGCCGAAAAAGCAGGTCAAGTATCTAGGAGTCCACTTCAACTAACTGTTGCGTTTCAACCCGCACGCCACTGCAGTCGTCAAAAAAGCTAACTTTGCTTTCCATCGCGTCCATCCGCTGATGCGCAAAAGAAGTGGACTCAGCCAAAACACAAAATTGTTGCTGTACACGCAGTTAATACGACCCGTGATCACCTACTGCTTCCCCGTCTGGTTTACAGTATCCAAGACTAGAATGCAAAAACTGGCTGTATTCGAGAGGAAGGTGCACAGGGCTTGACAACGACCCGATACGCAGGAAAAACGTCAGCAATAGAAAGCTCTATAAAGAAGCAAGGGTCACCCTCATAGAGAAATATATGGTTCAATCTGGAAGACGCCTACTGGAAAACCTGGCCAACCATCCGAACTTTTTAGTAAGAAGGATAGCAGAAGAAGACCGACACTCGGACCCGAGATACATCGACACATGCAACGATGAAGCAATGGCCTTTAACGCTGAGGCAGCGTCAACCCACTACAGTGGCTAGCTGCTCCATCACCACATCACCCTCCTACACCACCGTCCTCCGCCATCCTTAACCGCAACTAACTCCAAGGACGAGAGGAACTGAACACTCCTACAGTTATTAAACAATAACAATCTATTTTATTGTATAATAATCATAAGCTTAAGTTTTATTCATATTCCAAATATCTCACAATGTATATCGTGAGGGTTCTATGTGCCAACAAAGCAAAAATTTACCATTATATAATTAAGTAACGTATGATTAAGTATCAATTGTAAATATTCTTTTGTTCAATATAAATCGTTAATCGTTAATCGAGAAAGGAGAAGTCGGCCCGTGTTGGTAATGTACCAATCTAGCGTACAGGCTTCTTCCACTATAGGAAAACCAGTGGTACGTAGTGTGCCCAGAGATTCTCAATTTTAGCCAGGTCTCCTTGGAGTACCCAACCCAGCATAAATTCCCCACTAGCCTCTTAAGGTTTTATCTTCTCGGCTATTAAGCTGTTGATGCCAGTATTTGACTGTTGACCCCAGTATTTGAATGCTGACGCTAAATCCCAGTATTTGACTGTTGATTTGCCAGCAATTAAAAGCCCATACTTGATGAACGTTTTGCCAGGATAGAACTGAGGATCTACCAGCGTTGGAGCCACCGATGACCAGCATTAGAGATAAGAATTAATAAATATTATTAGACTAGCTTTTAGACCAATAAAAGGATTGGACTTCTGTAACCGAAGTTTTACGTGCTTTCTTCGGTCGACCCTGGAACCGACGAGCATACCCCAGCTCTAGAGAAAAAAGAACATCACAAAAGTATGCAGCATCCTTCCAGAACTTGTGTTTTAAAAACTATTTCGTGCTGGTTTAGATAACACAGATACCATAACTAGCTTTTGTCCCCGAAACATTTAATACTTTTAAAAATACTTCTAAAGGCAAGAAAAGAAATACCAGCAAAGCATTGATTGAGTTTATAAAAACAAATTTGGAACTGACTGCCATGAAAAAATTCAGCATGGCAGTTTACTCTTGGACTTGTAAAGTTCATCAAACCCGCGGACCATATTTACACAAGACCATACAATTTCTTTCAAATTGGTCATAAAAACCTTCTCTAGACAGACTTTTGTTAAAGAATTCACACATTCTGCTCGTTTGTGCAACTTTGTTAGCTAAACCAACAAGATGACAGAAGATGGCTTCAATTATGCCTCATACCTGAGTATACCTACGCTGTGTAAGCAGTCAGCAGCACATATGGATCTACGGATATAGCCACCGATCCCATCTATCCATGGCAGACGGACGAAAAGACCGATGATCGACACAAAGGTTCGAAAGGTTATACATGTGTGTGTGCTTGTCTGTCTGTTAATTTATTGGCACATATATTTCCCTAGAAAAACATTCTACCATCCGCTGTCTGTCGTATTTATAATTCTCCCTCGCTCATCCGGGAGACTTTTCACACAAGGCGCGTTTAGAGGTGATAAAATATTCTCTCTACGCGCAATCGCCTCGTCTTTGGTTTGAAACTCTTTTTGTAAACTTGAGCACCTACTTTTTGTGTGCTGTCCCCAGCTCATCTGATTCCTGTGGCATAAGTTTGAGGGTCTCTTCTTGAAATTAATCGACAATGTTCGCGTGTTGAAGGACGACGACGAAGGTAATTCTTCTTCTTATAGTCTCATCCTAAGCCAGCGATGTTTATTCTGTCCGAAAAGACAGACAAGGATGAGTCTCTGTGTTGTGTATACTTATATATGAAGGGCTATTTTTAGGCTTGCAAAGAAATTGGAATTTGCCAGGGCAAGCTTGGTCAGCCGCATGTTGGATTCAAAAGATCGTTGAAGAAGGTGTTTATTGGTGGTTTCGTGCAGTAAGTGCATGTTGGAGGCGAGTATAATAAATAAATAAAGCTTTGGTTTTGTTTCTTTATTTTTTGTCTGTTATTATTTTGCTCACGTGTTTTCTGCGGTTGGGACATGATGATGCACAGTAGCTGATGGTAAAGTTTGTTGGCTTAAGTGCGCAGCTAAAAAGGGAAGGCCATCTCGATGAATTTCAAGATACCGAAGGTAGATAGACGTATGGCTGAGCTCGTGGTTGATGGAGGAATCAATTAATGGAAAATGATGCTAAAGGGTTCTTGGGAGATGATTTTTTTTTTGGTTTTTTTTAGCACAGCAGCAAGAAAAGAATAAACTAAAGTGAAAATGATTTGCAAGTGTGAGGATCGTACAGCCAATAAAGATGAGTTACACATGACATGATTGTTAATATATCGGGATTGACATACGGTGTTTTTTTGAATAGGCCGCAATGTCGGTAGCTGTCAATTTTGAAGCGACATTTTTTGACATTGTCAAGTAGAAACTCACTCCTTTGGAACATAGCTGTCAATGAAATACTTATGGATCTGGAATATGAGGGAATCAAAGTAATTGCATACGCCGATGACGTAGCTATATCGCGGTATCAGGCAAACATTCTCAAATCCTTACGGAAATTATGCTAAATAAACAAAAAAGTGTAAACAAGGTTTAAATCAACACAAAACAGATCTTGTCCTCTTCACAAGGAAATACAAAATTCCATAAATATAAGCACTCCATCCATGAATGGAGTTACCCTTGATAAAAAGCTAAACCGGAAATCAAACTCTATGGTTATACACAGCGGTCGTAAGAGCGATACTTACACACGGGGTAGCAGTATGGTGGACAGCCTTGCAAAAAACGACTTATAGTGATAAACTGAGCAAAGTCCAAAGATCAGCCATCATTTGTGTGAGCGGAGCTCTTTGCTCAACACCCTCAGCTACATTGGACATACTCCTACATCTCTTACCTCGACATTAACAGTAAACAATCGTAAACAGTAACAAAAGCTACTTCCCAATGGACCAATAACACAATTGATCACTCTACCATTCTGAACCTATTCGGATCAATACCAAGTCACTCCGACCAAGTTACTTTCGATAAGAACTTCTAGGTCACCCTCCCAAGAAGAAGCATGTGGAACGATACGGATTTGCTACAAAAAGATTCAAATCATTTTTACACAGACGGACGGCTCGAAAACTGAGGACGGAGTAGGAGGAGGCGGTATGTATTCAAAAGAACTAAACGTTAGTCTATCCTTTAGACCCCTAACCATTGTATTGTTCCAAGCAGAAATCCTGGCGATTAAAAGGAACCCTCAAGAAGAATAAAGCCCGTGCACGTCGCTCAAGAAGAACTAAGAATATTGCTGCTGTAGCCCAAAGTGTTGAAGAAAATTCAGGTTTGTGCATTTCAGTCGTTCTTTGCAATGGGACAGTCCGCAAACATCAGTACACCGTGTTTTGCAAAAAGACCTGTGTAACCCTTGATATTGACTAATGAGGCCCATTTTAACTTTGGTGACTCGGAGCACTCAAGATTTATTTTGAAAAGTCTCTCCGGTTCACGGAGAACGAAACGAAACATTATTCTAAAGGGGACATTGTTCTAAAGGGAACAATGCTTTCGAATAATGATGTTTCATGACCGGTATTGGGCGATATTGATCTGGACTAAGTTAAATTTCAACAAGACGGCGCTACGTGTCGCATAAGCAATGAAGAAGGAAAAGTTTCCGGACCATTTTATTTCTCGAAGAGGGAATCACGATTGGCCGCAAAGATCATGTGATTTAACAACTTTCGACTTTTTTCTTTGGTGCCACGTGAAATATAAGGTCTACATGAACAGCCCAGCTTCGATTCTTTGAATATCGAAATAACACCTTTTGTTGGAAGACTCTAGAAAAGCATTCGATATCAGTCCATTAACGTAAACACGCCAAAAGCGGGACAGTAAAAAGACATGATATCTTAAAATCTTGACGCTCGTAACGCTGGAAAAAGGAAGAAGGAGAAGGTGATCAAAGACTGTAGTAAAGAACAAAGGACTCAAGACACGTCCTTGGTGTACACCTAGTGTGACTCCGAATACTTCAGTGAATCCAGTTGAAAAATTAACCAACTTAGTTGCCTCTTCAGACATATCCTTGATCGTCCGTACATAGGCCTCTGGAACTTTTACTTTGGATGCATCTTTGCCAGAGGGCCACCCATATTAAATGTCGTAGTTGTCGATTAATTACTCTCTTAAAGTCAACCAGCACAGACTTCAAATTCCTTAAAGAATCAAGGTATTTTTTTATTGGGATACTTTTACTTTGGATGCATCTGTTGTTGTTTACCTGCCCGCGACACAAACTCATTGGTTATCAGATAGTTTTGTTATTGCAGTCAGCTACCAAATACCTGTACAAAGTGAGGACATCAGCTTGATCGAATGGTAGATATCGCAACTTAGTAAATTTATCTTCCGTTGGAACAAAATATGCATCCCTCTATTGCTTAAACAGACTACCACTTTCGATGAGCTTGGAGATGAATGTTATGAGCCATCTCTGTCTATCGGGTTTTTCTGAGAAGTAAGGTTCAGCTTCTGGTAATCTATCTCGAGGAAAATGTTCACTCAATAGACCATCATAATGCAGTCGCAACCTGTGAAGAATTTTGTCAGCATCTACAAGAAGCTGTTCTCGAGCATGAACTCTCTTGAGCATTTATCGTTTTTGAGCGGATATTTCGGAGATTGTTGCTTCCTTATTCAAGTTTTTGTGTCGAATTTTTTGGGCTTTATTTTGGCATAAGTAGAAAGAGCAGAAACCTCTTCCAGCTCACAAAAGAACGATGCCTTCATTATCTCTGCTTGAAGTTGGGCACACTTCCCCTTCGCTTCCTCTTTGCAACTTCTTTGTTCTTTTTCCATTATATTTATTAATAAAGAGGCACTTAGACCATGAATTTAAAGCCGCTTTTTCTTACTGATCACTACTTTATCAGCACCATTCCAAAACTACCTTTCTTTGGCTTGTTGATAGCTTCCTATTGAAGCCCATTGCAATCATTTGGCTTAAGCAATTTCGCTGCAGGAAATTCCAATTACTTTGTGCCTTGTTCCATTTATTTTGGACGGTGATGATGTTGTTGCACAAATATCACATTCTCCGGGAATAACACTCTAGAGCCTCGTCCAATTGGTTTCATTATTTCTGGCCTATGGGATCCGTTTAGCTCTGACACAATCACTGACACGATCAGTTCCATACCGATCAGTGTTGGGCCCATACTATTCGCAAGTAATTTCAAATCAACGTTCCTCGCTTTCTAGAACATGAGCCATGATGATCAGACCTCATGTAATGTGACTATCTTATTCAAAGAGCTTACAATATTTTCTAAAACTCCGAAAGTAACCAAGACATTTATGGAAACATAGAACTTCATTCCTTTCTACACCTCACACTCATTAATCAATGTTCGATAAGCGATTTCAAAGATTTATTTGAACAACGCGACTATATACGTTAAACTGCTTAATTTTTGACACCCGCGCACTCCCCTTCTAGAACTATTTTTTACTACACGTCTCCCTTCAAGCTAAAAATTTCAAACTTTCCACAATTGGTATCCCCCCAGCTCCTCGCTGCAATAAATTACAATGAATCAAAATCAGATAACGTGCTCTATTCCATGTGGCCAACCAACAAACGAATAAACCCAGCCTCCCCCGACTCCATGGTATTATTTCACCGATAATCTATTAATTTGTCATCAGCGCTCTGCTGAAATTAATATTCCAAAAAGGGAGCGCGAGATAAACGCGCTAGTGTTAACTCCCAACGGCTGCAGGATGACACAAGATATGTCTTTTTTTAAACACTAACCCAACCAACTCCTCCTCTCCCCCAAAACTCCAAATGGGGCTCACATGGCAATATGTTCTAGAATTCCCATAAAACATTTACGGGAATCCTTTAATGTCCACCGTAGCAATAGCAACTTACCAATTAAAAGTTCACTTCCTCTTTTAGACCTTAGCGGATTTTGATACCGTTGCGGCGGTGGCGGCCAGCGACAGCTAGAGATGTTCCAACTCCAAGGAGAATCTAACATCGATTCAGTTGCATTCATTGTTTTTCTTTTTTTCGAATACACTCGTCCGCGTCGGCGTTGTGTGCAGGCCAAGAGGGAACTTTAAGCCTACATCAGAGCAAGCGAATGACTTTGGTGGTGCATTAGATTGGGACATGTCGTCTCCCAAAGCGTCCAGTGCGCGCGGTTTGCCTTTTGGCTATTACTTTTCTTTCATCTTTGTTGTGCGGCGGCACAGCGACCTGGTGGCGATGGTGATGGTGGCTTTTGCAGCACTTTGGCCATTTTATTTATGACCGCATTCTGTATGTGCTGAAATTATTTTATTTTCATTTTAGCACCACGGTGTGAAAATAATTCGGCTTTAAGCCTTTTTCGGTCGAATTACAGCCATAGGAGCGGAGAGCGGGTGATATAAGCCATTTGACTGGCGGTACATTGCTTTGGCATAACTCCTCAGCGGGGGCCACATCATACAAATTTCACACACTCACACAGTCTTCCAAATTGAAAAATTCGCTATTCGAGAAGGCGTCTAGGAATGAAAACAGGGCAATCGTTGTTGCCTGGAAGCCACCACAAATAACACAGTGGATGATCAACGCGAGGCTTTACCGTGTGTCTATGCAAATTGTTTGACCTGATAGATGCGACGACGACGACGAGGGATGTCGCTGCATAGAGAGAGATACTTATTATGGCATTGCCATGGACTTTCGCTACACAACAGCAAATTTATTGGCCAAATAGAATCTGGAGTGGATTTCCATTCTGGGACTCTAACGCGCGGCGAAATAGTTCTTATGTGTGTGTCGGTGAATTTTTTCCGCTTGAATGTGACGCTTTTTAGGAGTTGAGTGGCTAAATTTGCCATTCAAATCGGATTCCGAGATATATGGACTGGAGCGGCTTCGGAGGATTTATAATTGAAGTGTGATTGCGTCGAGAGAAGTAAGCTGTTCGGCCAGTTCACAAAATAATCGGCGAGAAACAAATGAATTCAGGTGGACATTTCCAGGGATCACTAACAAGCAAATTCTGTAGGTGGGGCAGAGTTTTCGATTTGACTTGTAGTTTGGCCAATCTTTCAAATAATTATTGCCTGGTTTGGAATTTCCGAGAACTCCCATCATTTTAATGAAATAATTGCCAGCTTTCGTTCCCGGGGAGCACTTTCGCCATATTTTATCAGGCTTATCCCATCCGACATCATCGTTCTTTAATATTATCCCGTTAACCGTCGCAGTTCTCCCCTGAAAAGCCACCAACAACTATAATCACTTTTCAAAAACAAAAATTATAAAATTCTTTTGATAAGAATTAAGGTCCTATAATGGAACCCAGAGGCACTCTTCCCGTTCGCACCGCTTCCGCGTAACAACCATCAACGCCATAAGTTCAACTACCATGCCAACAAATTTTCAACAGCGACATTAGCTGCAATTCATCTCCCTGTATGACAACATTGGCGCACATAACCATAACTTTTTATGACGCAATTACCGCAACTGGACAGCAAACTATGTGAGGATCCACACGGCCAGCAGAAGCTATACCAGTGTCAATCTCATATCAATACGTCATCTTTTGCGAATGATATTATATACGAACACGCCCATCGAAGAGAAATTGATAAATTAGAATCGCAAACAGCGGCGCGGCATTGGGGTAGGAGGGTTGCCAGAGAAAACAATATCCAGAAACACCGCACCGCTTTGAAGGGGCCCTAAGGACTTTTCGTTAGTTTCTTGTTTCTTTTTTTTCTTTTGATTTGGCTTGTTTGATCGCCTGTACATCATCATCACCATCGTCGTCGTCGTCGTCATTGTGTCGTTTGTTGTTGTCGGTAATTTCAGCAGCGTTTAGTAGTACACGCACGTCACGTCATATTATGAAAGAGACACCGTGTGTCAGTGTGCGCCTCGTGCAGTCTTCAAGATCAGGCTTTTGGCTGCTTGCATTGCAACTTTTCTTGCTGGCATCATTTTTCCATTGAAATATGGCGAGGGACAACGAGTTTTCCAAATGGAATAGTAGATTTTTCATAGAGGAGTTTATCCGCATTGCACACAGCTTCTATGTTGTGCTGATGCGGTGCTGCGTATAATCTGAGGCGGCGGTGGCGGTGGCGGTGGTGCGGCGTTACCACCTTTCACTTTTTCGCAATGACGACGGACGTGTAGACGATGCTTTGTGATAGGATTGTCGTTGCCTCTAAGCTGTGAGTTGGTGTTTTATATTTTTAACGATCGCCTTTTAGGAAGGATAAATTAAACATTAATCAAACGGTTAATGGCTGCTTTGAGAGAGTTGGGAATTAGGTAACACGGCAAGCAGAACATGGTGGGACTTTATGGATTTTACATCTTGGGACACTGCGCTAGGTGACGTTAGTGCTTTTTGGATTTATAGAGTATCTAACAGTTGCGAAATATAGGTTTGGAGCCTTTTACGGGATCTTTGAACGGACAGAGAGACTCTATTAGGCTTGAGTGGTTTTTAACGAGAAAACGTGGCACAGTTATGAGTGCGCTTAGTAAATGAATAATGAAAATGGAATGAGCCTATAGAAGTCTTTTTGGAATTTTTACCGGTATGGAAAACTTTTCAGTTAAGTAAAAGAAAAGTTAATGGGATTTTGATGAAGCGGGATTGGTTTTCTTTTCAAACTCTCTAGTTGATAGCTCGAGGTGAACCAGGGTCCGTTGCATACGCGGGCTTTGGTTTTTTTGCGAGCTTAAAAGCAAAGGTGTCATAAGAGTGTAAGTTGCTAGAGACTTCAACATCAAAGGATAGTGTAGATAGAAGCCCACATCGATAACCAGCAGAGTAACCGTTAAGGAGACTAACTAGAAAGTAAATGAGTAAAGTCACCTGATGAATAAATTACTGTACCGACATGTTCTTATAAGTTTTTAACAGAAAATCTGGTTCATGTAAGAAGTAAGGCATTTAAGTTTAATGAAACTATATAAATACATCAAAACTTTTATGTAGGTGAAAGGACAAATTCTCAGTAACTACATAAACTTCACTCATGATTTCTTGAATCTTGTACAATCGTGTAGATAGTTGCAAAAATGCAACCAACTCTATTCTCACGACTTTTTATGTTGTTGTTGCAAAAATACAACTTACTCCAGTCCCACGATGTTGGAAAAAAGAGATGCTTCCAACACTACAGCTGACCAAATTACCAGACAGTGATGCTTCCAATTACTATAGCTGACCATTTTGCGAGACGCTGAGTCATTAAAAAATTTGTATATTAATTCAAGTAAAATAAATGTTACTTTGAGTTCGACAACGACTAACCACTAGTAAGCACTGATCATTTATTTTGGTTTTATTTTGTGCTATTGTTATTCCCCACCAGTGGTAAGGTGGTATACGTACAAGGTTTAACAAATCTCTTGCGGGCCACTGGAATTACTAATTTTTTTTCTGTCAAAGGTTTTTAAAATTCAAACTAGAGCACTCAGACTTTTTTTCTATAAAACTTTGAAAGGGATCGCAGAAAAACCAGAAGACGCACCATGCCTAGGTTTCGAAACATGGTTTGTGACGAGTATCTATAACCTGATTCGAGAAAATGTAAGAGTTTCACAGAGAAAGTGCTCCGCGGTCATTCTTCTCATTTACAGAATGTGGTATCCCTCAACATTTGAAGTTCTTGAGGGATACTTGGCAAAAGATTTGCTGGAAAGGAGCTGATAAGAAGGCAAACAAGATGACCGATTTGGTAACTGGGTTATTGGGGATGAAAAAGCTAATAAACATCTTAAATCGTGAATGAACTTTAGGACGCTGTTAAGTGAAAGGTAAGAGATGTCACCCAGTTTGTCGAAGAAGCATTGTCCGAATGGGTGTTTCTAGTCTGAGCCAAGCGTAGTTCGTCGAAGAACCATTTTCCGAGCCAAGCGTAGCCGCTGACAGAAGAAAAATGATCCTACCGCAAGGATACCCCGGTCCTTTTTCTCAATTTTATTTTGTGAGGGAATGGAAGGGACCTAAATCATTTTGCCGATTTCAAATGGCTAGTCGAGAAATTAACCTACAATCGGAGAAACTGCCAATTCCTCGTGAAAGGCGATACCCGTAAAAAACATACTTTTTCATTCCAGCTTATTAGGTTCGAACCTCATTACGCAGCGGGCATCACTTAGTCGTGGCATCCTCTACAGAAATCCGATGTTCTGTTTTCCATCCCTGCTAAGTTAGAGAAGAGACTCTGTTCTTTTTTTCTGTCTTGCTATAGGATTCTGGAAACTCGCCAAAGTTTCATGATGACCAACTGTAATTGGCAGCTTTAAAAAGTTTCGTTCGATTCTGTTTTCTTGTTCTTTTTTTTTATAATTGACGCGCACATCATGGAGTTGTGACTTAATGTTAAAAGACACAGTGCGAGCATTTAGGCAAATAGGAAAGCATTACTACACATTCCTCTTAAGCTTTCGTGAATCGTTATGCTGTGGAAAAACAGAGTCAGGTAAAGCTTTCCACATACGAGTAGTGCGACTAAAAAATGAAACATACTAATTAATTGTACGACGGAAGTTTGCGGGCTCAAGGTAAAATTGATGACAACAGGGTCATTCCATGGTGTTACACCTGAAACGCACACTTTTCGACTCATAAAGTTTTTAATCCTTACGCTAAAATCTACAAATCATACAATTAAGATAAATCAACCAAAAACGAAGAGAATAAAAAAATTTTCATCGCTAAAACATCATTTCAAAATACATTAAAATTTTTACTTTATGTGAACACATGTAACGAAACGATGGAATGACCCAACTGGCTACTTCACTACAGCACTGTTTTTAGAAAAAACGATGATAAAGATACTGAGACAGGTAACATTTTGACTTCTTCTTCCTCTTCTTCTTTTTCATTTCCGGCGTTACGAGTAGTGATCTTGAAGCGATCACAACTCTCCCACTTTTCCGCTTCACACTAGTGATCCGCCTGTGGGGTACGCCACGTTGACCTCAGAAAGCGTCGGCAAGCCTCCAGGTTTTGGATTGTTCCATGTCTAAGGCCAACCAAATGCTGCTGTTTTTGCATTTGCTTGTACCAGGAGTGTATCGCGGATTTGTTGAAACGTTGTACGATATTGCTTTTTTGACGGGGTTCTGCGGATCTCTCCTTTGCACATGACAATACCAACTGAGCCGGTCGTGCTGAATTTTGTCCAAGATGGTACTTTTGACATGAAGGCTTCCACGGATCTTAGTACTTCTAATTCGATCAAGCTATGTTACTCCTGCTGTCATCCGAAGCATCTTCATTTCGGCTGCCGTCAATTTACTCTCATACTTTTTGTACATTGTCCAACATTGTGAACCGTATGTCAGAGCTGGACGGACAACTGCTGTGTAGAGTCTTCCCTTCAGCTTAGGGGCATTTTTCGATCACAGAAGATAGCGGAGTTTTCTCGCCACTTCATCCACCCTACGCTTACTCGATGATTGATGTCGTCATCACAAGATGCTTCACTATTGATCGATCTATGATCCAGATATTTAAACTTTTCACACTTGGGAGGCACATTTCCATTCAAATAAATGTCTGGAAGAGGCTTGTCTGGTATCAGAAAAAGGGCAGCACAGCTATTCAGTCTTTTTAGCGCTAATACGGTACCCATTTCCTTCCAGAACATCAATCCAAACGTCAAGTGCTTGTTGCAGGGATGTAGGATCCTCGCTTATGATGGCTCCATCGTCAGAAAAGAATAATTGTTGTACTTTATTGTCCGTTACTTTTCCTTCGAGCAAATAATCCAGAACAGCAATAAAGAGCAGTGGACTCAAGACACTTCCCTGATGTATACCTATTGTTATTTGGAATTTTTCTTTTTGACTTTTGTAACTGCTCCCTCGTACATGTCCATAATTATTCGCACATAGGCTTCAGGAACTCTTCGGTGTCTGAGGGCCACCCATATCAGATCTCGTGGTTGTCGATCGAATGCTTTTTCGAAGTCAACCAACACAATATGCAAATCCTCTAAGGCATCTCGGTGAGGTAACATTTTGACTATGTTCAAGAAAAACGATCGATCCTACAATTCTATCACCTATCAGTCTCAAAGCTCTGTTCTGTTCCCTATCAAGAAGGCGCAAGGACGTTTGAGCAGCATCTGACCAAATATGGGAGTTATGTTCTTTTCTAGTGCCTTGAGATTCGAGTGATGGCCTAGTTAACCAGATATCCGCCTTCAAATAAGCAATCATGTCACAGCGTCCCGAATACCAAATTAAAGTTACGCTGTTCACCGCCGACCTGGCCAATCTTAGACTATTGCGACTGTTTTCTATCAGATTTGGCATCGTCTGCCCTTTACCTGCGTGGATTATGATAGTGTGTTTTACTCTCGCAGGATTTGCTGATTCCTCCCTGTGAAAAACAGTTCTTCATTC
The DNA here is from genome assembly GCA_914767635.1 of Melanostoma mellinum. Taxonomy (NCBI): domain Eukaryota; kingdom Metazoa; phylum Arthropoda; class Insecta; order Diptera; family Syrphidae; genus Melanostoma; species Melanostoma mellinum. The sequence goes on from OU612058.1 coordinate 258,668,709, forward strand.
CCACGTATGAGACAGACATGCTTACCACTACGAAACGAACACCACGTGGAGACACTAAACCTCAAATTAAAAATACCTCAACTGTAGCGCCAACCCACCGACTCACTTTGCTTAATCCGTTTAATTACTTGAAATTGCTTTCTGTCTTCTAAGTTTCTTGTCAGGAAATCAACACAATTCCCTGTTTCATTATACGCTTATTTATCATCTTTATAAAACCAAAGACTTATCTGCTCTCTGCTCCAGAGTCGACCATATGCTAAAACGAACGTCTGAGGTCACTACATCGTGCTGACGACCATTTCAGGTGATTCATTTCAGGAACGCAAAAAATTCCGCAGAGCTTTGCTAATGAGGTTAGTCCCCAGTGCATACCACACTCTCATTAGACTATACAAACAACTCTCAAGCAAAATGAACCTATGAACCTAATTGGCTTAAATTCTCACTTAATACCGGCGCCTATAAAACCAGTCAGCAAAGTCAATTGCTTTCGGCCACAATTATTACCACGACTTCACAAGCAATTCATTCGCCGTAGATAGTGAAAACTCCTTTTGAGGTATTTCCTCTCCAATTGCGTATGATCTAGCCTCGGACAAGACGAGGCTGCGCGTCGCGTCGTCGGTCGGTCGTCCTGATGCAACTACAAATCTACAATATCTTTTTCATTCCAAGCCAATCTTTAACACGCACACACAAGCTTACACGTGCACGCACATCGTAAAAACAAAACAAAACAAAAAAATCACTTTTCTGTTGCCCAACGATGAAGTATGACATCGCTGAACTACAGATAAAACAACCTGCTTCCATCCATGCTAACTGCCTTGTTCAGCGCTTCTGTCTTTCAACATCTCCCTCTCTTCTTTTCTCTCTCTGTTTCTTTCACACACGCACACACAGCGTTCCTTCATATTCAACTTAATTGCATAAATAAGGAGACAAGTTGCCCGCACTTTAACGTGATGTTTTTGACATGTCCACAATATTAAATTATTTATACGAGCGCAGAGGATCTTTTGCTCCTCCAGGCACATTCGTTGACAACCACCATTGGATGAATTGGACGCACAACTACGACAGTGATGCCGATTATGATGATAAACGCTCTAAGACTGGATCGAGAGGCAAGAAACGCATACCGCCCGGGGACTGGCTTCGGAGACCATACGTTTGGCAACTCGTCTGAGGACGATGATGACGATCTTGATGATGACTTTGCGAGGTCGGATTATGCCGCTGCACCTCCGCCGCACAAAGATGCTTTGGCCGCTACTGCCTGCCCAATTAGGTGAGGAAAATTGGTAGAACTAAAAACGGATGATCTTTTCAAATCCTATTGCTATAGTCAGACGCTGTCCCAGTGGGCAAATTATGAAATCGACAAATGACCGCAAGATTGCGAAGGAAAGCGAAGGTGGGGAAAGGCATTTTATGGCAATCGTAGATATCGCTGTTTGCTATTTCGTTTCCCAGGAACATTTTTCTATCATTAGGGATCAAAATGTGTCACAGGGAAGGGTGAAACCATTCACCCCTGTCCCAGAGTCGTATACGTGCACCACGTTACTGTACACCTAATTAACGTCAATTTCCTGCTTCATCCTCGGCAAACAACACAACACACGACCCAGTTACCACTTCAATATCCCATAATGACCATTCCCGGTGTATGTCTCAATTAAAACGTCTGCCCATCCATGTAACTGCTTGATGAGTACTTCCGCACGGCGCAACATGACTTTTCCGCCAAAAATACATAATTTCCCCCATAAATTAGTCGATCACTCATGCAAGACGCTGGCTGGCTGGTCATATGTCCCATTAAACCCGCGTATATCCAAAACAGATAATGACATCTGACAACCCCATCGCACACTCATATGACAGTGGAAACAAACTCACTGACAGGTGATTGATCATGGCCGCCCATTTTGACAACTGAACTAATCTCACTCCCTATCCCACACTCACAGTGCAGGTCACACTTTCTTGTTTGTCGTTAGCTAGCTCATTAGCAAATGAAAATGGACAGGCAAATAGAAAATTATAAAAGGAAAAACAATTTCCCAATTCACTGAAGCCGATCCATGGCAACATCATAACGACATCATCACAAAGAAAAGTCGTCGACTGTCGTTCTCTCTTTCTCTCAGTCCATCAATCGATTCGGGGAGTGATGATGATGATGTAATAAAGTGAATTTATTGAAGACCCTAGATTTGACGAGCGGTCCTTTAGTTTTAGAGAAAAAAAAAAGGAAAAGGGTTTGTAAAAGGGTTCAGATATCAATAAAAATAAAATTAAACCATGAACGATTTCAAAGGAAAACGACTTAAGAATCCGCCCATCGTGTTGCGCATGCGCAATGAGCCTTTTTTTGGGATGAGACTGTTTTTTAATAAACATAACCTTTCCATTAAAATTCAAAAAGAAAACAATTCACTTTCATTATACTCATTTTTATACCCTTTTTTACGACTACCGGTCCTGATCGAGCATAGGCACCTGGTCTTCAAAAGTCAGAGTGTGAGTTTGAATTTTTTAGTTTCATTTGATTGTTCATATTAAATTCTGTCGTCCATGGACAAGCGCTATCGGGATCACATTTGTAAGGTTCGCAATGCTCGCTGTGAAGTCGATGCTCGCCCTCCACGTTTAAAGGTCGGGACTTACCTACGCGTAACTCCAATGAGGCTCGACAAGGAATGCTACAAGCGAATATACTCTGAAAATGTCAATCTGCTTGAGAAACTCAACAAGATTCAGCGTAATGAGGGCGAAGTTAAATCCTACAACAAAACCATTGGAGTTCGAAAGACGAGAATTCCAGACGTCAAACGATGGCTGAAGAAAATTGACGAAGAGAACTTTAAGCTTGGAAAAAGATTACTTTCTATGAAGCCGACTATGAGAACACGATTATCGCCAGTTCCTTGGAAGCCCAACTTTACGGAAGAATATCGAAGGGAGCTTTACCAACAGTATCGAGATGTGATGCCAGTGCGAGATCTAAACACGATAACCCTTTTGTTGTGGCCAAAAATATACGTCGACTTGGAAATCAAAGATGTCCGACCCCTGGATAGAGTCGTGATAGTTCTCTGCACCGAAGCGGCTCCAAATGTGGTCTTGCAGATGATTCGCCTTTGCAAGGAGAAAAAGAGTCTGTTCAAGTTCAATCGTATATATCCAAACCTTTGGATTGAGGGAGAAATCGAAAAGCCAGTCAATGCTGTACTTGGCTTCACACAGAAAGTCAATCCACACATCGATCATGGACAGACGGGAACCCTGACGTTGCTCGAAAGGGATCCTAAAGGGAATTTCGAATTCAGCATTAGTTTCAAGCCTTTGAAAGTTTTGAATGGGAAAAAGGTGGCCTTCGGCAAAGTTCTGGAAGGGTTGAAAGTTCTAGATGCAATTCAGGCTTATGGAACTAAGAATGGCAAGCCGAAGAAGGAAATTTTTGTTAAGGCCTGTGGACTTATCAAATAAACAGAGCTTATATACACTCTACACTGGCAATTTTCTTTGTTGTGGCATTTTCATTTTGAGGGAATTTGCTGTTCTCGTAATTTTTTCAATTCTGCGTTGAACACGACGATATTGTTGTTCATAAGGACTTTAACTTTTACGAGTCTGGACCAAATTATTGTTACCCAGAAAGCTGCAAGAGGCAGAAGGCTGGTTTTTCGTATGTTTGTCTTTCCTATTTTATTTCCCCTTTCCTATCAGATGCAAGGCAATAACGATGTGTTTTTTTTTTTGTTGTTGGAGCTTTTTAAAATACCAGCTGCAGCATTCATTAATTCAATACCGATTCATTGTACTACCAGTTAGCAGTTAGTTAACCTTCTATTTGTTTTAGCTTTCGAGATGCTCGGAGAAAAGCCAAAAGACGCTGCCATGATAAGGAGTCGAAGTTACCAGCTCTCACCATGTCTGCGCCGAGTATCTGTAACCTCATGCTAGAAAAAGCAGGACATTCACAGAGGAAGTTCTCATCCTCTCTACAAGATTCACAGAGTGTGGTATCACTTAAGCCTAACACGTTTAAATGCTTGGCAAAAGAGAAGTGCCCGCTGGCAACGCCAATAAGCTTTTTATAGTCTTTTCTGCTAGGGATAGCAAAAATGTTGCAGTCTTCTTATTAACATTAAGGAACATACGTTAAGTCTGTCTGCATCCAATGGAGGTTGTGATCTTCACAGACCCAATCGTTGATTAAAGCCCTTACTGAGGACTTAGGCAGAATAAGCGCCGGTTCAGGTCCTAGCAAGTTCATCGGTGATCTCCCTTAGGATAGCGCCTCCGCTTCGAAAAAGGATGCGTAAGATCCTAAAGAGGTGTGCAGTCGTATTTTGTCGCTTTCCACAAAGGCACCAGCACCAGAACCCTCGTCGGTTTTGGAGCCATCTGTGAAGATTCGATAACTGTTCTTTCCAGGCTCAGATTCTGGAGCGAACCAGTCCTGAACAGAAGGAAAGTTGACTGAGTATTTTTGACGAAGTTTGAGCCTTGGGATCATCGTGTCAAACGGCACGTGAGTCAAAAGATATGCTGCTTGCGAGCTCCTCAAAGCTCCAGTGCGAATTGTGCCTGAGACCACATCTCTTTAAACGAGAAATGGTCTTGAGAGTACACTACATGATGTAGGTATCAAGGGGAGGAAGACTCAGCAGTTCGAGAGCAGCTCCCGGTGTGCTGGGGATGGCCCCAGTTACACCAAGATAAACTGTTCTGAAGTTTGGCAAACGAGGCAATAACGTATTTACGCGAGGGTTTATTCCACCAAACAACTGACGCATAGGAGAGGACTGGTCTTATCATAGCCGTATAGATCCAAAGGACCCTTTTCGGCTAAAGACCCCATGTCTTGCCAAAGACTCCTTTAGTTAGTTAGTTAGTTATAGAAACTTTATTTGTTTTATTCAATAGTTCACAATCATAATACTTATCATTAGTTTAATATGGTTTGGCCTAAGGCCGTCTACCAGAATGACATTATACAAAATAATACATAATAAATGTTTCGAAAATTCAATTCAATTTAAAAGTCGCCTTCAATTATACGTGATCTATAACTCAGCGCCATCGTTGTGTATCCATACAATTTCTCCCAACCAAGACTTCCATTTAAAATTCTGATAACATCGTTTTTGTCCATTATGTATCTATCAAAAAATCTGACACGGAATTCTCTGAGAATCGGACATCTAGCAATAAAATGGAAAACATCTTCTCTTTCCTTGAGGTTGCATATATCGCACAAAATCGGTAGGTCCGGACGATGTGGAATGTAATTAAGATTGATCATTTCCCCTCTCAATTTAAATATCATGCTCATCATTGAAAGCGGCAAACGATTTAAAAAGTACGAGTTACTTTGCAGGTTGTAATTGAGCTGGCTATATAACATCCTATACTGCGAAGATTGAGCTTCCAAAACATAACCATTGTAAGCTGATTTAGCTACACCATCAATTAGCTTATCAAAGAAGTCTTTAAGATTAGCGGTTCCAATATCTGCTATACTCTGAGGTCTCTCTATGCAATGCTCCACTCCTAATCGCTCCCATTCTTTTACTAGGTTGCATCTCCGTGCAAGTATTGACTTGAGGATCAAATTGGGTAGCCTTCTTTCTTCCATCTCCAGTACTCTAAGTATATATTGGAAATGTAGTTTAATAGTAGTTACGAATAACGGTGGCATATTAGTTTCTAGATGAACCATGTAATTTGGAGTACAGTTCGGCAACCGAAAAATTCGTTTTAGAAAGTATCTTTGAAACTTTTCAACAGCATCGAACTGCCAGCATCCCCAGACTTGTGCTCCATACAGCATGATAGAGGAAGCAGTGGCACGAAAAATCTGTATCTTTGCGCTATGGTCCACAAACCTACTCCCAATACAACGTCCCCAAACCGAAGAAATTGCTCTCTTCGCTTCTGCTAATCTGGTCTCAAAATGCTTTCTGAAGCTTAGGTTAGAACAAATCAAGACACCGAGGTACTTATACTCTCTAACAATTTCCAAATTCTGTCCTTTGTACCTCCACCTTTCATTTCTCGAGTATCTACCACCACCGTCCCTGAAGATCATCATTTTAGACTTTCCGAGGTTTACAGTCAGGTTCCATTGGTCACAGTATCGTTCCAGACGGTTGATCATGCGCTGCATACCCTCCACTGATTCCGCCAGAAAAACAATGTCGTCAGCAAAAATGAGGCACGGTATTCGTAAACCTCCGAAATCAATACCCCCTCCAACTTCCTCGACAATATCATTTATAAACAAAATGAAGAGCAAGGTACTTAACACACATCCTTGTCTTAGTCCCATTTGCGTTTCAAACTCATCGGAAATAAATTTTCCGTCCCAAACATAGGAAACATTGTTCTCGTACATTGATCTCAGCAGATTCACAACTTTGCTTGAGATTCCCAAAGCATAGAGCTTGTAAAATAATGATTCTCGGGCAATGGAGTCGAAGGCAGCCTGGAAGTCTACAAAGAAAGCATATAACTTCTTTTTCCTGCTTTTAAAGTGGTCAGCAATGTTGAACAAGGTGAAAATCTGATCTATAGTGGAGTGGTTTTTCCTAAAACCGGCTTGAAACATGTTGAGTATGTTTTTATCGTTGACCCACTTTGTGAGCCTTTCAAAAATTAATGTGCTGAATAACTTCACTGAAGAATTCAAAAATGAAATGCCCCTGTAGTTTTCGGAGTTATCGTAAGAACCTTTTTTATGCAGCGGATAAATTATTGATTTTTTGAAACTGGTTGGCACATCTGCGGTTTCGAAAATTCTATTGAACTCTCTGGTGAGCGAAAACAGGAACTCGGACGTACAATTAATAAAAAATTCTGAAGGGATTCTGTCATCTCCTGGTGCCTTGCCAGATTTAGTTTTGTCCAATGCATTTCGCACTTCCACTACTGTAAACGGCGGGTCAAGTAAATCGTCTAAGAAAAACGGTGCAGCATATTGGGGATTAGGTGAAAACTGTGCAGTGTTGAGTAACCTTTTAAAGTACTCCTGAAGTTCTGCTGCTTGTAGTGAAGATCCAATACGACTAGAGACTCCATTAATTGCCTTAGCAGCTTTCCAGAAATCGGCGGGCGATATAGCTGAGTTTAAGCGCTGAATGGTTAGTTCATCACTTTCTTTGCGCTTAGCAAGACAGATCAGTTTATACTCTTTGTTAGATGCTGCATACATAGTTCTAAAAATATTTGCATTATATTTCCTAAAAAGCTTCAGAAGACTAAATGTTCTTTTCCTTGCTTTAAAGCATTCCAAATCAAACCATTTCTGTTTAAACTTCGTCTTCTGTTTCCAAGGATTGGTTACTGGATAAGCGATTTTTACTACCTCCGTAAGCCTGGTTATATTCAAACTACTGTATTGCATGTTTTGCTTTCTCAGTTCTTCATCTAAGTTAGTTTGGTAATTCCGTAAAAAATATAAACTATTACTCCAATGTAACTTTGGAAGGAGCTCAAGCGGCTTAGATAATTCATCCGCCAGGCCAAATTTGCACGTGATTTCTAATGGCATATGATCCGAAGAAGTTTGCTGTCCCACTCTGAAATTGCTCACAAAAGAATTCCATCTTCCCGATACTAGACCATAGTCGATGACTGAACCCGCTGTTCCACGAATAAATGTGAATTCGCCCTGCAGATCTCCTTCACAACTTCCATTCAGAACTCTAGCATCAAATGCATCAGCAAAGTCCAACATTTTTACGCCTTTACCATCGCAAACTTCATCTTTTGAGTGACGAATTGAGCTAAAAATAGCTCCTGCTGATCCACTTAAAAAGCTATTCTGCGAGCAGCCAATCCTTGCGTTGAAATCACCGACAAAAAGTAGATCTCCGGAGTTTAAGGCTGTAATTCCATCACATAGTTTGTCGAAATCACTCTGCCAGTGGTTGCAGTTCAGATAGATCGGGATGATATACACAGTACAATTGTTTTGAGTAACTTCCAAAACCGTTATTTCTTCGCTTTCCATAAAATTTAACGATATTCCACCGAGTCCTTTTCGGTAACCAAGTAGCTGGCCTCCACTTCCTCTCCCATGCGTATTTGTTTTCACCGCTGCGATCCATTTAAGCTTAAAGTTGCTAAACATTCCCTCAAATTTTTCTATTTCATTTTCTAACACATGCGTTTCCGTAAGTAAAAATATATCAAAGCTTTTTATATAACTAAAAAAATTCATAACAAAAAACTTATTTTTTAGCCCTGATATATTATATCCTATTATTCTTAATTCTAAAATATTAATTTGTTTCTGGTAGACTTGTTCGCATCATTCCAATCCGCGTAAAGTCGCATTCCCACTCATGCTTGTGTTTGCACCCAAAAGCTGTACAGCGGTTGGTACCTCATTTTGCCGAAACGAAATGTTGCTAACTTCATGTACATTTTTCTTTGACGTTTTGTGACTGCCGTTTCTTTTACTATTTACGTGCACTTCATTCATAAAAGTTTGTAAATTGTTAAAAAACAAAAAATGACTGCCGAATATACTTTTCAATGCCTCCATAGGATCAGCAGCACCACACCTTAGCCCCAGCTCTGGATCCCATGAGAAGAGCTTGTTGGATATGATTAGCTTGTCGTCGTTAAGAATGGCTTTAACTTTCGGAAAATTAGCACGCAAGAACTTGTGGATTGGGACCAAATTACTCCTTCTGCATCGCATTTTGTACGGTAGGTCCTTATGAATGTAAATCGCAGATCCTTTCAAGTCCTTCGCATTCTTAAGAACTTTCCATGCTGCATTCCGGCTTCTCATTTTAACAACTATTATTGCCGATCGCGAATCTCTAGCTGATATTGGATGCGCGTATTCGATTTCGGAGACATCGGTTGGTGAAAGCAAGCCAGCACAAACTGATTTCGCTTTCTCAGTCATATCAACATTTTCGTCCGTTGGCATATGTACCACAACATTAGACTCACTACCTTTTTGTAGTAATTTTTCAAACTGGTCCTCAAGTAAGTTGTTTCTTCTCTCCAGCTCCAGAACTCTAGCTGAGATGCGCTCGTTCTCCTGTTTCAACCCCGTAATTTCGGCGTGGAGCTCTTGGAAATCAGCCTTGGAAGGCAACTGTTGACAGAGCTCTTTGTTGTTATCACGCAGAATCTGTACAAGATTTTCTGTGGTAAGTACTTGGGGTTGGGTCATTGTAGATTTGGTAGATGCTATTGATGTAACGTTTCGGCGCTTTTCTTCTCGTAGTTGTTCAGGGGATAATTCAATCCGCACTCTTTTGTTCATTTAGTAAGGTTATGAGTGCATGAACTGCAGCGGGTGTATTTTAAGCTTAAAATCTAGAACTCACTCAGTTGTCTTTACTTTTATGGAAGTATGGATTCTAGTTAGCACTTTTAGAATATGTTTCAAGCCTTTTAATGCAATTTTATTAACTTTTAAACGACTTTTTTCAAGAGCTTTCTTAATGTAAACACGATAGGTTTGACAGATCAAATGTCACTCCAAAGACTCCTTTACATTGCCAGAAAACTGACAGTGCTTTAGTAGTTTTAGACTAAACATATTTAGACCCAAGAAGTTTGTTATTCAGGATCACTCCAAGATGTTTGACTTCATTTGAAAAAGGGACGTTGACGCCCTTGAGCGCAAGTTGGGTCAGACTAGTCAATTTTCTACATCTTGTGAAGAGGACAACCTCGGTTTAAAGAGGATTGACTGAGAGACCGTTTCTGACACACCAGGTGTTAATCATATAAAGTGCAGACTATGCTCGGGCACGTACAGCTTGGTTGGCTGGAGCCAACCGAGAACACGGCGACGTCGTCTGCATATGCTTGGGCGTGAACGTTAGATCCATTGAGCAATACATTGGACTCGGTATAGGAACCGTCTGATTTCCTGAGCGTTTCTAGTTTGTTTACATTGGTCCTTTAAAGGGCTTTAGTAAGTCGACTAGTCTCACTGAGTGTTTCTATACTTTCACAGAATTCTTTTTAAGAGGCATTCTTTGATCTTCGAATTAACCTTTTAAAATCCTTCTGTTTAGATCGATACAGGTTCCAGTCGACATCTGATTTGGTCTTGAGGGACCTATTCAGAATACTTCTGGTTTCCCTGCGAAGCTTCTGTAGTTCACTGTTCTACCACGGGACCATATAGGTCTATTAGGCAATTTTCTAGCTGGACATGCCAGCTCGAAGGTACTTGTAAGGGCACAATTCACTTCTAAAACAGCATATTCCACTTTTTGTGATGTCGAGAGCTTAGGTAGAGTTTTGACGATATTACCAAGCTCATAGTTGAAAATTGTCCAGTCAGTTTTTCTGGGATTCCTTGTAACTAAAGGAGTGGTAACCACATTTGCTACATGGAATTCAATGTATCAGCGATCTGAGAGTGACACGTCCGGCAAAACTTTCCGGTTGGTAATCTCCTTGGCATATCTGTTAGATACTGTCAAGTCAATTACGTCCTGTCGTATAGCCATAACAAAAGTTGGCCTATCGCCAGCATTGTTAATGTCTAAGTCAGAAGACAGAATGTAACTAAGAAGATGGTTGCCTCTCATGTTGCATTTGACGATGACCCCAAACTATGTTTTGAGCGTTAGCATCACAGCACATGATAAACCTCAACTTGGAGGGTGTGTCTTTAGCACTAAAATTTCAGTTTCCATTTCAAGTTTTCCTAGAGAGGAATAACTTGGAACACTTCTTGACTACCAATTCATGAAGGATTATAATTTTTATCTATGAAGGATATAGAAAACAAATCTTTCAACTTCATTTACCAGCTCAAGGTGAAATTGTTTATTGCAAATAAAATAAAATCGAAGAATCCTCAGTTGGGCGCCATTTCTTTAAAGCCAGGTCCAGGTTAATTTATACGAGGAAACGAGACGACAGACATTTCAACATCCCTACTAAACAGATTAATTTATTCAAAATCCTTAATTTCATTGCTGATTTGAGGTACTTCCTTCTGCCGACATCGATTACAACCGCACATTCATGCGAAAAAAAACAATGAATTTAAATTATGTGCTATCACCATACAACGAGTAATTTATCCAGGCGTCATCGTCATAACAATCGTTCAACTAAAGCATATTAAAGGCCCAATACTCACGAAACTCACTTCCAGCTTCTGCACGATTCTGCCAAAAAAGAGACCAAATGCGAATGACAAATTTCCAAGCCTCATTCACGATTCCGTCGACAATGGCGCACATTTCGCTTTGACATTCCGAAATTTGTGTTCGCTATTTTAGACTTTGCGCTCATCCGAAATGGTATCTGTAGCGCACCATCCAACGGGGCAACGCAATAAAGGAATTTAATTTCGCTACCTTAATTGCTTCTAAATTTCAATTGTCTTTGGCCATTGTCATCGTTTTGTCTCCTTGATTTTTTGTCTTTTATTTTTGGTTTGTTGGAGGGAGAGAGAAAGAGGGAAAAGGGGAGTAAGCTTTGAGTATAGTGGACAAAAAGCCCCACCGACGGAGAGTTGGTGAAGCACACACATTCCCATTACTCATTCCCGATTATTCAATAAATCAACGAGACGTGTTCGCAATAATTTCATTCAAAAATGTTCATTCCTGCTACAGATTCCAGGGAACCAAATAAAATTCACAAAGATAAAAAAAGAACGGGAAATAAGTAGAATAAGGAACAATCTATTGTGCTAGGGTCCAGCCAATAACCCAGTCGACCATTCCAACAGCAGCAGCCAGGCAGGAACAGATTGTGTGCCCATAGTCGTGATGGAACTGCTACTACCCACTTGACATGGGCACAGATGCAGGCAAAACAACAACCAAGTATCTCTCCCAGATACGCCAATTCAACCGCCACTCGGTCCGGTCGGTCGCGTCACGACTTAATTGTTACGCACTTTATAGTGCTTTGGCTTTGGCTTTGGCTTTGGACCAGAATGAAGGCTTGGATACCCTGATGATGACGATGCTGATGATGATCATCATCATCGCCATCATCATCGTCGTTGTCTTCGTATGAGGTGAATTAAAACCAACTCCATAGACTCCCGAGTCAACATTGACTTCAACTCACGAAAAGATTGTTGAACACGGTCCCGTGCTTCGTGGACGCCAAGAGGGGAGGATTTCTTATAGGCTCTCGTTTTTATTTTGTTTTTGTATTTGGTTTTGATTTTGTATAGCCCAGTGTTGTTCCATGGGAAGGTCTACCTAGGTTACACATAAAAACAAAAATAAAACGATTGAACCAGGAAAATAGCATTTTCGTGATTCGGACATTATAGAAAATTTTCGCGAACGCGCAGATGAACGCGCAATGGAGGAATAGAGCACGGAATGGTTATTGGCTGGATTGGTAGGTGGAACGAAAAAACAAAAAAAACAAACCTTCAACTTTGTCCTTCGCAAAAATAGCTCCGGCAGATGTCTGACTACGAAAAAAAAGAAGTAAAAAACCAATGAACAACCAACCAAACCTTCACACAGAAATTCCTGAGCCTTTTCCAAACATTTTCTGAATCCGAAATAATCTGATTTGCAAATCACGTAAATTTATGGAGTTTTTTGATCGAAACAGTGGAATTTTCTTGAAAGAAAACGATAAACAAATAAAGAAATTCACAATGTTGCGGCTTGAATGTTTAAATGAATCGACTGGGCAGGTTTGAAGACGACACACACAAGTCTTAGAATTTGTGACGTGAGTGCGCGATGCGAAAGTTATTTTTGTGTTTGGTGATTTTGTCCACTTAAATTGATTCAATAATTTTGTTGATTATGCAAATTGAGGCGTAGGAAAAGTGAGTTATTCAAATAAAAACCACAGTGTGCAAACTTCTCTGGAAACTCAAATGAATAGAATTTTAGAAATTTTTTCGGATCAAAAGAAAAAGTTTACATTGAATGACAGGAAGCTATTAGATGATGAGACTTGAGAGGAAGGAAAAATTATTCAGAAAACAAGAATCAGTTTTTGAAAATAAGAAAGAGTGTCAGACAAAGCGGGCACTTCCACATTTTTATACTTTTTTTTACATTTTATCCAAGAGTGACACGAATTATAATATTCAGAAAGGCCGATTGTAGAAAAAAGAGGTTCTCAGGAGTTTCGAGGTTCAATTTGCGTTCCTGCGTTTGGATTTAGAAGTTAAAAAAAGGTAAACACGAAAGATACACAAATATAAGGTGGCACAACAGAGCACGAAGAGCCTTAGAGCTAAGCGCATTTCAAAACAATATAATGTCAAGGAATCGAGGGGACCTACAAAATTTTCGCTGATTCATGGCAGTTTAACTACTCTTGGACGACTTGATAATTTTAGATGACCACGATGCTGATCTTCAAGATCATAAGAGGTGGTAATATAATGCGAAATAAAAAAAGAAGATCAAGCTTCTTTCAGGAGACTTGCGGATGCTTTTCAATGTCAATGCGGTGTACCCAACACAGTGAAACCCAATAGTGGGATTTCACAAAAGAGACTTAGAGCAAGAACAAGAACAAGAACAAGAACAAGAACAAGAACAAGAACAAGAACAAGAACAAGAACAAGAACAAGAACAAGAACAAGAACAAGAACAAGAACAAGAACAAGAACAAGAACAAGAACAAGAACAAGAACAAGAACAAGAACAAGAACAAGAACAAGAACAAGAACAAGAACAAGAACAAGAACAAGAACAAGAACAAGAACAAGAACAAGAACAAGAACAAGAACAAGAACAAGAACAAGAACAAGAACAAGAACAAGAACAAGAACAAGAACAAGAACAAGAACAAGAACAAGAACAAGAACAAGAACAAGAACAAGAACAAGAACAAGAACAAGAACAAGAACAAGAACAAGAACAAGAACAAGAACAAGAACAAGAACAAGAACAAGAACAAGAACAAGAACAAGAACAAGAACAAGAACAAGAACAAGAACAAGAACAAGAACAAGAACAAGAACAAGAACAAGAACAAGAACAAGAACAAGAACAAGAACAAGAACAAGAACAAGAACAAGAACAAGAACAAGAACAAGAACAAGAACAAGAACAAGAACAAGAACAAGAACAAGAACAAGAACAAGAACAAGAACAAGAACAAGAACAAGAACAAGAACAAGAACAAGAACAAGAACAAGAACAAGAACAAGAACAAGAACAAGAACAAGAACAAGAACAAGAACAAGAACAAGAATGAGAACAACCGTTCTCGAATTAGACCAAAAAAATTTTACATCATAAGACAGACAATTAAGATAAGGAAGAAAGGAAGGAAATGGCCTGATTTATCTAATGACGTACCTATTAACTTCCTACTTCTATGCGCAGGTCAACCAAGGAGGGCTAGGCATGAAAGCCCTCTACGCTTAACTGTGCTCTTAATCATATTTAAAAGAAGTAAGAATATCAAGATGCCTTACCTAGAATCTTCAGTTCAGGGAAATTACGCTAAATACGGACATGTAGCGGCATAAGTAAAGAGGTACTGGATGAAGAAGCTTAGGCAATCTGTAGAAGGTAGTGGATTTTGTGAGGCTGTTGATCACGGGCAAGCAAACAGATGGGTTATCAAACCAACAAGACTCCTAACGGATAAAGATTTCATTCATGATATCAAAACACGAAGAAATGAATGCCTTTCCTACAAAGTCTAAAACTTCTAGGTGTCGGTCGTCGTACCCAAATTGAAAGTAAACGTAGGGCTGGATGTCCGAGAACAGAAGCAAAACGGTGGACAGAACTGCCAGAGATCACTTAGGAGCAGTGTTGACCACCATAATTATATCACAATCTACAATCAAACGAAGTTCAAGTATCAAACGGCTAAAAAAGATGGTTGAGCCCCCTATATTTCGAACTAGCTTAGGAACTAGGAAATACGATTTAGTCTAAGTTAAAGACCGGACAGCAGTGATTATTGGCACGCAGGTTTTCACTGATGAATGTATTCTGAACACAGCTCATCTTAGGAAGAAAAATATAACACTAAAGACGTTCAAGAGGAAATAAGGACGCTGAATGTGCGTAACCGAAATCTCTTTTACTATTGCAACTTTGAGCTGGAGGGGAATATGGTCGAAGAATAGCACTGAGGATCTCATCATGCAAGGTATTCTAAGAAAATGCGAAAATGCGCTACTATCAACTTAGGTTTAAGCAGGAACGAACTGATATGTTTGGTAGTTTATAAGTGAAGCAACTTCGCAGGCAGATATAGATCCAGGATCCCTATTTTCCACATAACTTACACAATCCTATTTTTTTATTAACGATGAAAATGGAGAACTTTTTCTTTTAATAATCAAAATTTTTAGAATAGTTTTCTTGCAAAATAAGTTTTATCATATACATAAGCCATTATTTCAAGATTTAGAAACCAAACTAAAAGAAACCCCTCTGTAGACTGCTCCACAGACCCCAACTGCAAATTTTGAAGAAAATCGGTCAAGCAGTTCATGAAATTGCTTAGGTTTTGTTGTAACAAAATAATCAAGCAAATTGATGAATAGGTGGCACAACAAAGCTCGGGTAGTCTCAGCGCTAACGAGATTCAAACCCTACAATTGTTTCGCTAATTCGAACGGCTAAGTAAGAAAGCACATCAGGGCAGTGTAATTACTTCCGGAGGACTTGCACATTTATTTTGAAAGAAGAAACCCCTATAAAAGCAATTGTATGTTTCTGGAAATCGCACCTCAAACTCATACGAAACAGGCAGGCGTGCTAACCATTACACTGCGGAAATCCGTTTAGTTGTTAGTCTTTAAAGCAAATGCTTACATGGAAAACATCAGGTCATCGGATTCAATTGAGTTAAGTAAAGAAAAACGCATTCAATACCTATGACTTCAACAAGTGTTTCCAAGACACGCTTTCAATAATTAGTTCTTCAAGTAGTTTTTGGGTCCTCGTCAAGTAAGCAGAACTCATCGACGTAGATCAGGAATATCTCACACATAGAGGCAGCTTCGACTATCTGTAATTAAACATTTACGGTAATAGTAGATAGCTAACTGAACCTGTTTCGTATGTATAATGCATCAGAAACACTTACACACTATCCATACTCTCCACGTTTTGATTGACAATAATTGCAATCGACTATGCACAAATAACAACTTGTTGCCGCAGCCTCATTCATCTAAAAACTAAATCGTCACTTTGTTGATAAACCCTGTTCAAATACCAAACTCTATTTACTTTATTAAGCCAATTTTAGCTACCACATAAAAAAAAGGAAAGCAAAGCAAAAAATAAAATACAATAAAAAGCACACTGAGGCTGTCGTTGTGTGAATGATTGTCCAATTAGTACGGCAATGCAAAATACGTTAACTGTGATCATAACTCAGGCAATAAAATACAAATTGATTCCAAAATTAAATTACAATTATCGCCACCCCTTAATTTTCACAACCCTAGCCTAACATCCTTCTCTCACTCTCTCTTGGTATCTCTCTCTTTCTATTTCGCTTGGTTTTCGTTGTCGTAGTCATCATCAACGTCCGTTTGCGTTTCGTCCTGCTGTTGTAAATCACGGGACATTAAAAACATTACTAATTAATGAAAACCTAGGGTAGCAGAGCTCGGGAATTTTTATCTCCTCTTCGTCGCGTTCGCTGTTCATTCGAGAGCAGTTTCTTCAATTTTTAATTTAATCTCCCTTCCTTCTTCAAACCGTGCGACCCTTTGCGATGAAAAAGGTGGTAACAGGTGTGTTCTTAGTCGTAGTCCTTATTTTTATTATTTTCTCTTTGGTTCCCTTGCACCTCGGCAAGGATTCTTTTTTTTTATATTCGTATATTCCGAGTTCTAGTCTCTGCAGTTCAAGTTACGAGTAAGTTTAATTAACAGACATACACAGAAGACCGAAATTCTGGACAGAATTAATAACTGGAATTTTATACACGAATGAGAAGACTACACATCTTCGAGCAATAGAAGGTAGGTGTGTTGTATAGGCATCTGCAGTAGGGCCATTCTCTACTCTATCAACCGACTATAAGCTCGTAAAGCGAGCGATTTTATTGGCATTTTATGGAAATGGTTAACGAAAGAGTGCCTCAGCCGACCGACCGGCCGGCCGACCAACCCAGACGTGGTAGGTCAATCTTCACCTCTTTAATGTGTGGGCTGTGGGGTGAGTATTACGTGTGTGTGTGTGAGACAGCGCTGACTTTGAGTATTCAATTAAAACGTCCTTGCACATTCGTAAATTCTAATAAACTTGTGAGCTATGGCCATACCTAAAGGAGGATACTTCATTTGAAGCGTTTGCATGACTTGTTTGGAGGCCTTCAATTTCGGATTCCGTCGAAGGTTTTATTCACTTTTGTTACTAATTTGTTTGGACGATGTCGTTGAAATGACATAAATATGAAATGGTTGCGAAATTTAGTGGCACTTTGTCAGGACTTAAGTCTGGCAGGCGGGTCATTTGGTTTTGATGCCAATAATTGGTCGATTTGCAAGAAGAGTGAATTAGGTACATGGGGAAAATAAACGTTTTGTTTCGAAGACGTTGAATGGGTTGCCGTTTGTGAAGCAACTTGTTGAGAAAGGACCTATGTATTTATTTTACTCGTGAATGGTTGAGAAAGTGCCTTTTGGTTGAAGGATTTTAGGAAATTAATTTCACGCACTAAAGTGGGGAAAGAGCAGCTCACTGGAATATGAACGGTGGTCTCTTTGTGCGTATTTTTGCTTCAGTTCTTTAGTATATGCTGTGTGAGAAAGACAGGTTGACAGACATCAGTTGACAATTGACATACAACTAATGGCGAAGTAGGAAATCGAAATTACAGATTCGAAAACTTTCAAGTTGGGAGAAGAGTAAGAAAGTTGAAAACCTAGAGAAGAGTACTGCTTTCTATTTACTTTTTAGTTCAATTTAGTTTAAAAAAAGGAACTGCATTACATTTTTTGAGTAAGAGGCTATAAGGACCTTACACTTACCAAATATTGTTACCAATCAGTGCTTTCGCTTCACCGATCACTGGCGCAATTATTCCTGATATCATCGATCAGTGCTCTCACTGATAACTGCGATTAGAATCGCACAAGTTTTGGTGTTGTGCTCATTTATTGTATATTTGAAAAAATGGGATGGGCATTATCATCCCTGCAAATCACTGCTTTCATAGATCTCTGATCTTACTCTCTGCTCACTTTTGATATGTATAGCTATTCTCACTGACTGCTGATACGTATCACAAAACGCCTACATTACAAAACGCTGATTACAACAATCAATGAAATCAGCAATCGCTAACTACACCCACCGCTGATTTCACTTATGACTGATTTCAGACATCGCTGATTTCAACGCTCGCTGATGATCGCTGATTTCAACGAACGCTGATTTGAACGATCGCTGATTTCAACGATCGCCGATTTCAACGATCGCTGATTTCAACGATCGCTGATTTCAACTATATCACTGATCTCAACTATATCACTGATTTCAACGAACGCTGATTTCAACGACCGCTGATTTCAAAGACCACTGATTTCAACGATCGCTGATTTCAACAATCGCTGATTTCAACGATGGCTGATTTTAACGATCGATGATTCAACGATCGCTGATTTAACCAGTTGCTGATTTATACGATCGCTGATTTTAACGATCACTGATTTCAACGATCGCTGATTTCAACGATTGCTGATTTCAACGACCACTAATTTCAACGACCGGTGATTTCAACGATGGCTGATTTCAACGATCGACGATTTAACGATCGCTGATTTCATAATTCGATCACACACTTAATTAGTAGCTGTATCTAACCATCGCATTCTCACCAGTTAGTAAAATCACCGATCGCTGATTTCACCAATCGCTGGTTTCAATTATCGCTGATTTCAATAAGTACTTTATTCACCAATCGGTGTATTCACCAATCCCTACGTTTAATAACCGCTGATTTCACCAATCTCTGATTTTACCGGTCGCTAGTTGCACTAATTGCAAATGACACTAATATCTGTTCAAACCGAATACCAGTTTCACCTACCATTGCTCAAACCGATCATTATTTTTCGCATGAGAGGGCTTCAAAGAAGTGTAAAATGGACGTCATTGTTGCCCGAATTTCTTGGTAATATTCCGAAGCTCTTAGCACAACACTTCGGGTTCCGCAAGCATATACCGATCAATATTTTCAAAGCTCACGATTTCGTTGATATTTCCCTTTCTTTTTTGAATGTGTTTATATTTGTTTCCCTGGCCAGCAATAAAGATTGCGATTGGTTTTGTTAGAGCAATGCATTGAATCTTCTCAGAACAAACGTGGAAAAAGTTTCAGTAGAAGTCATGGTTTTCATTTAATTCTCAAGACAGTTTTGCGATTTCCTCAAAAACAAGCGAACATGCACCTAACTTACTGTCACTCCATATAGGTCTTAGCACTCTAACAGACCTCATGATGTGTCATTGGTCTCTCCTAAAGGTTTCGAACTCTTTTTTCCACTTAAATATGTTTGTTCTATCAATTTGAACAAAAATATCCATGTCCAGCATTTCCTGCAACTGTGATTCACACTCCATGGTCCAATGACATACCTATCCCTTTACAGAAATGTAAAATCGTGTTTGCGTAGCTGACGTTCCTCTCTCGACGAACGTTTTCCCATTATCATGTTGATTTTGCATATATTTGCATAGGAAGTTGGTTAAAAAAAACCCCCCAGCCAATTGACCAATAATTCCAACATTGTGCAGCTTGCGATTCTCCTCGGCAATAAAAATTCATTTTAATGTGCCCAAATCGACCTTTCATTTCCTTTAAACGTGTTTCCAAGGGTTTCAAAAGCTGCAGCATTTTTAAATGGAAATTGCAAAAGTTTCTTTAATCCAAAAGTTATATCGGTAACTGCACTGCTGTTGGCTGATGAGTAGCATTACACTGCTCATATGAACAGTATACACACGACCACAAGAAAATAATATACAAATTCTCACATCCGGTGCGCATATAGGTAGTAGATACAGGTACTATAGACATGTGAAAAGTTCAACTCGATGGTAAACTGTTTTCCCAAGTATGTAGGTATCCCATGTTACCTGTTCGATATAATCCCCAAGTAGACTGATCATCGTCGATTAAGCAGAAGCTGATTCTCACACTAGGGGGGATAAGCAAAACAACGAAATGGAAAAACACATCTCCAAAGAAATGGAACAGTCCCAGGAACTGATTGGAACAATTGTTTTTGTCCATCTCAAATATTGTCATGTTGTGCAGACATGTTGACATTTCAAAAGAGATCTGGATCTTTCACTCACTGGTCGAGTAGTGACATTTGACAAGTTGGCGGCGATTTGGTTTAATAACCTTAGGGCAGTCACACAAACACACGCAATACTCAGCGATACTTAGGCGGCAAGCCTTTGGTTAATGGTTAGCACTGACTTGGATTTGTGGACTGGACTGGCTGCCACAGAAGCTCGGAATGTGTGTGCAGTGTTCGATTTATTATTTTTCTTCTTTTTTTCTTGAGTTTTCTTGAAAGTTGAACGATATTTGCCGATGGGAAATTGAACGTGTGTTGGTGATTGCGACCCAAATATGGCAATTTGGATCGTAACGACCGATGTCAAGTGTTTTGTGTGCACTGTGCAGTTAAGATATACGCGGCGCGGCGCTGGCTAAGTATTGTTTCTTATATTTTATGCCACAGAAGCATTGAAAAAAAAAGTTCAAGGAAAGAGATCAAAGTCCTGATCATCAATGCGATGGGGTTGTTTTGAACGAAAATAAAGCACATTTGTTAGAATGCTTTTGTTATCAGGTGAAATAGGTAGTTAAAAAGCCTGTTTCAACTTTGTCTGGAGTCATAGTCCTCTTTGACTTCGAATGAAAAGAATCTGTCAAGAGCTTTGCTATCTGAATTCTCTACTTGGTCCGATAACGGATTCAGGCTGATCGATTTCGCTGCGGGGCGAAACGTTATGGTAGCTTAGCCCACAAAGAGACATGGAAATCTCCTGATCAATCAACCGTCAACCAGATTGACCACATTGTGATCGACACACTACAACATTGACTCGGACCACTACCTTGTTGTAGCCAAGGTACGACTGCGGATTTCCCGAACTAAGCCAAAACAAGGAAATACTGTGAGAAAATTTGACGTTGGACGACTACAATCGCAAGAGATCGCCAAGTCTTTTTCCGATCGAGTCACTTATAACCTCTTGAGAAGTCCTATGCATCAAGTATACAGAATCAGTGCCAGCACCGCCAATCAGCCATCAGAGATGCCGCTTCTAAAGTACTGGGTTTCACACGGCCACCACAACGAAACCCCTGATGGGTTGACGACGAATGCCGGCAAGCACATGCAGCTTAACAGGAAGACGAAAAAAGAGAGAGCATGAGAAGCGCGCGATCGAGGATATAGAAGGGTGCCACAGCAGGAGTGAGGTTCGGAAGTTTTACAAACAACAGAATAGAGCCGAAGTCTACAAAGACGATCAAGGGAACATCGTGGTGGAACCGCAGTCAATGTTGAGGATATGGAGGACCACTTCTCCAAGCTCTATAACGGCGATGATGAACCCAATTCCGCTGTTAGAGAGATAGAACCATTCGATTTAGGCGACGTAGACCAACAATACCGTCAACCCAACCTGAACGAAGTGAAGACAGCAGTATCCAAGCTAAAGTCCTGTTGGAGCTGATGGCCTCACTACAGAATTGTTTAAAGTGGCAGGAGATGACCTGGTCAGGAGTATGCGCTCATATGCAAAATATGGTCGGAAGAAAGCATGCCCGATGAATGGAACCTCAGCATTGTTTCTCCGATCCTCTGACCTGCGTGTTTTACCGTCTGAACTGCGCCAACTACAGAATTATCAGTCTTCTTAACATAACGTACAAGATCCTCTCTGCCGTATTGTGTCAGCGTCTGAAGCCATTCGTCAAGTGCGGCTTTAGACCAGGAAAGTCCCCAATAGACCAAATCTTCACACTACGGCAAATCTTGGAAAAAACCCAGGAGCTTCAAATCGATACCTACCACTTTTTTATGGCCGCATATGACAGCATCTATAGAGAGGAGTTATATAGAGCCATGTCTAGTTTTGGCATCCCTACCAAACTTGTCCGGTTGTGTAGGATGAGGATGGAGAACGCACGCTGCTCCATTAGGATCGGAAAAGATCTCACCGATACATTCGATGTCAAAAAAGGTTTTAGGAAAGGCGATGCACTGTCGTGCGACTTCTTCAACATCGTTCTTGAAAGAATAGTGCAAAATTCCCACGTCAACACAAGAGGCACAATCTTTCAAAGATCTGTTCAATTGCTTGGGTATGCCGCCGATATTGACATAATTGGAAGCACGCAGCGTGATGTCAATGGCGCGATTATTAGCATTGAGACGGAAGCGAAGAAGATGGGTTTAGTGGTCCAACACCGACGGCGTTGTCTTGGACAGAACGTCACGATAGACTTTGTCTACCTAGGCGCCGCTATTAACCCAGACAACGACACCAGCGCAGAAATCAAACGAAGAATAACTCTTGCCAATCGCTGTTTCTTTGGACTAAGAAGGCAATTGAGTAATAAAGTCCTCTCTCGAGCAACTAAAATGTCCCTGTATAAGACACATCATCCCGGTTCTTATATGGCGCAGAGACATGGACCTTGTCAAAGGTAGACGAGAACGCTTTAGGATGCTTCGAGAGGAAAATTCTTCGGTTGATTTTTGGTCGCGTTTGCATAGATGGAGAGTGGAGAAGAAGATATAACGACACTGACCTTGTCAAACGAACTGTACGCTTTTTGTGTGAATTTCTACCAAAAAAGTACTGCTGAACTGATCTTCGCGGCATATTTCCTCGAACACCTATAAAAACTTGACAATTAGTAGAACATAGATGAAAAGAAAACCTTTACTTATTTCCGGGAATTCAACCCCAACTGCTAACGATAAGGTATAGTACCACGGTTTTCTTCAGTTAACGTGCTTCTGTTGCACAACATATTTTGGAAAAAAAACCATGCACATTTCTACGAATACCCTTTAAAGACACCGCCCGTCTTCTCGCCAGCAAGGTCATAAAGGGATAATTGAGAATCCTTCCACCCTTAACAACATCATCTCAATTCCGCGGCCTTTGTTTGATGCGTGCCGCAGATGTTTTCATTTTTCGGTAGTGAAATTTGGAGAATCCTTTACAAACACACAATTGTACTGGACGACGCGACGTGTTTTATGTCAGGCAAAACATACATCGCCCTTATAAACCCTTTGATGTGTGTGCATCTCAATCGCTCCGAAATGTAAAAAAATCAAGAACCATAAAAAAAATTTAATGTTTACGTGTCATTCCAAACTAGATAACCCACCTGATGTGATAATTGTGGACCTTACAACCATCATCAGCAACTAGGTCATGTTGGAGTCAGTAGTCAAAGGTACTCATTAACACTTTGGAAGATTCGTGTGTACCGTGCGGCTGCTGACCAGAGACCAGACACCCTATACCAGGCAAAATACTGTTATTACGATTTTCAAAATGGTTTGTATATTTTCCGGTGCATTCCGTTGGAAGCTATACGCTTGTCCAATTAGTGGATGACTGAAACCAGTCAGCGGCAAACGTGCACCAGCATATCGGTTACCTACCATGCGAGAGAGAGAGTGAAGTGTATAGAGCTCACCTCACTTACCAGAGGGTTAATGAATTTGTTGACAGTCAATTTTGACGCCATCGTCACGCTGGCTGTACATTTTCCAGATTCCTCGTGTGTGGAATTGTGGATACCATGTACTGACTTGTTCATATATACATATGTGGCCTTTGGCAGTCAATTTTTTCATGACATTTTATCGCTTCCACTTGGATGCATCTTAAAGATTTTTACTACCCAAAAGAGAGAGAGAAAGAGGCGAGACTATCAATCCCGATTTAAGCCACATTGTAAGTCCATTTCACGAGAGCCGCTTAAAGGGTCATTTCTCTATGATGAAGCGATGAAGGTGTGTTTCTAGAGCACATATCCGAGCCGTGCCACTCCACGTCCACCGTCCGATGGTAATCTATCTATCTTTTTAATTCGATAAAAAGATTAACACACGGGTAAGCTGAAAGGGTGTGAGAAAAACATACAGGAACGTGTCTTCAAACACGATGCACCCTGTCGGAGATATGAATGTAAAATTCGATTACGTTTGACCTGACTTTGCGCTTGATGCACAAATTAACCCGACGATGCGATGATTGCTTACATCACGACACGTGAAAATTCGATTCCCGAGCGAAAGATGGAAATGTGTTAATTAAGAGGATCATAACGGTGGAACACGTCGAAAGTGCTGCTGCCAAGTTGAATACAAATATCAAAAGTATGCAAGTGAAAAGGATGCACAAAGTGGAACGAAATTAACCTGACTTTGAACAATTCCTTACTTTAGCATCAGTTGAAGAATATCCAGACCGAAAATTGAGTCTGAAAACCGTGAGAGTGGCAATAAGTCTTCAAAAAGAAGCTGATTGAAGTGTTGAATTCCTTCGAAAGTTAAGGCTTTCATTACAGAATAAATAATTTTCACATAAACTAATTACGGACTTATCTTTCGAACTTTGCACAGTCCATGGAGATGGATCAAATAGCATAAATGTGTTGTTGTTTACGAATAGAAAGAAGGCTGTGACAAGGCTTAAGACAAGAAGCCCGAAAAGATCTTAATGAATAGATTTTTCTCACCCAGCAGAAAGCACTTATTATAGAGGGATGTTAAAAGACGGAACCTTCTTGATCGAGTGCTCTAATCAGCGCAACGTCGCCGTCGACTAGTTGCGTGCTTCTTTGGCCCAAACTCCACCTTCCAAAATTCCTCGTTTAAGGAAACCGGTACTGTCAAGAGCCATCTCTTTTATACCGGGGAAACTCAGGAAAACGGCAGATCTGTTACAGCATCTTGTAAGCCAGAACGTTGCTATACAAAGTCGAAAGTTCACTCTCACAGAAAAAGCATGAATGGGGAAGTCGATTTCCATTTTGTTGTGAGGGTGGATCAAGCTACTGTGTCTATATTGTAATCTAGGTAGACTCAAGTCCGCATTGTCATCGTGATACGATTTATTTACAATTTTTTTCCAAACGGTGAAAATGATGGATCTTAACTAAGATCAAATTTCAACATTTCAAGGCTGCTACTGCACTTCTATATAAAAGGCTTTTCAATTTATAGCTTTTCAGATGCTCATAGAAAAACCACAAGACGGTGACATAATAAACAGACTAGGTTACGAGCTCTCACCATGTCTGTGGAATGTCTCTTACCTGATTCGAAACTACAGTAAACTCGTATTTATGTCATCATTATCTCCACAGGACTAAGGGCAAGTTGCTCAATCGAATCATAAATTTAAGTTCTACATAAAGTTTTCATTTTTGTATGAGACGTTCCGGAATTCTTAAGTTCTACATAAAATCCCCATACTAAAATAGAACTTTATGTAGAACTTAAATTTATTATTCGATTGAGCAACTGGCCCTAAGAGCCCGAGCACAGACTGAGCCACAAAATTACAACAAAATTGAGAGCTGAGGAGCAGAGCGATTTTGCTTAATTTTTTTATAACTTTGTCGATCAGTACTTGGCAATAATAAAAGGTAGTATCACTTTAGCCTGTCATCATTAAATGCTTTAGTGAAAGAAGAGTGTCCCGTAGCAAAGCTACAAAGTCTTCTGTGGCTTTTAAGCATCAAAAGACTTTTGACTCAAATTCGATTATTGATGACCCTGAAATCTACAAGAAACCGTATAAAAAACCTTCAGTCGAATTTTCTCGAACAGAGCATTTCATTTTGACATTATGCATCTAAACCAAAATTGTATACAAGCCCAGTTGGTTTTGCGAATCGGACGATTCTGGTATCTTAAAAGCTGAAGCAAAACCTTACCGCTAATGAAGGAAGTTGAGAGCTTTTAATTTTTAGGTTCAGGGACCCCTTACCGCTGGTAAGGAATTATGCACCTGATTGGTAGTTATAAACGTCTTAAAAGGTCTGGATAACCTTACTCGGAACATAGTAAGTTACGAATCAATATAATAGTGCTGCTCGTGCGACGTATCGCCTCTAATCTTCCGTCAAACTTATCGACTAGCAGAGTAGGTAATTTGAGCAAAAATGGTTCGGTTTTTCTCCCTTATTTAGGTACCTAAAGCTGATCTTCACCTACCACGCTATTGCTCATGTGGAGCAGAGTGTCAATGAAGACCCGAGTAAGTCCATCAAAACGTGCACCAACAATTGAAGCTGTGCCCTTCCACTTATCAAAGATTTTGTGTAAAGATCTCGGTTTACTGCCTAATAAAATCCAGATCGCGCAAGAATTGAAGTTAAATGAAAATCAAGTTTGTCGCACGTTCAGTGAATGAGTCGAAAACGAGATGGTCACCAATCCCGATTTTCAAAAGAAAATTTTGTTCTACGATGAAGCACACTTTTGGTTGAAGGGGACGTTAATAAACAAAACTGTCACATTTGGAGTGCTGAAAAAACATTGTTGAGACACGTTGCGTCACGCCGACGCGGCGCCGTTACATCCTTAAAAAGTCACAGTTTGCTGTGCTCTATGTGTACTTACAGGAATTCATTGGTTCATATTTCTTCAAACATTTTACAGTTAATGGAGGACCATGTGTAGTGACTTCTTCGTACCCGATGTTGATGTGGACGACCTTTGCTTCCAACAAGATGGCCCTACGACAAAAATCAATTTACTGAAGGAAACTTTTGGTGATTGTAATGTATCAACACCGCTGGACTAGTTTTTCGTGAGATTATGTGAAGTCACTTGTCTACGCAGATAAGCCCGAGACGCCTTATAGGAGAATATTTGGCTTGTTATTGCTGACGACGCCGACGGCCCAAATCCTACAAAAAGTGCCCAAAATTGGGTATCTCAACTGGAATTTATTCGAGCCAACCGCGTTCTGGAACTGGTGCCTTTGTGGAGAACGCCTCTTTAGAACGCCTCTTTAAGCGACAGCCAAACTGTGCTTAAAACCCTTCTCGACCCTCTTACCACTTTAAAAATGATCCAGGAATGAAGAGCACTCTGAATGCGATCGAAAGATTAAATTCTTTGAGTCTTATTTGGGTTTCGGGCCATCACGGCATAACTGGAAATGAAATCGCCGATGAACTTGCTAGGCAAGGATCTCAGACAGCTTTCTCAGGACCTGTCGCTTTCTCAGGACCGTCGCGTCGTCGGTCACTAGGTCTGCTAGCGTCCTCAGTGAGGGCTTCAATCAACGAGTGAATCTGTGAAAAGCAAAACCGTAGATGGCATGCCTATATTGGATGCTGACAGACCAAACGTATGCTCCCCAACGTTGATAAGAAAACTGCAACATTTTTGCTATCCTGTAGCAGAAAAGACTGTAGAAAGCTTATTGGCGTTGCTAGCGGGCACTTCTCTTTTGCCAAGCATTAAAACATGCTAGGCTTAAGTGATACCACACTCTGTGAATCTTGTGGAGAAGGTGAGGACACCTCAGAGCACTTTCTCTGTGAATTTCCTGCTTTTGTTCGCATGAGGTTACAGATACTCGGCGCAGACATGGTGAGAGCTATAACCTTAGGCTCCTTATCATGGCAGAGTCTTTTGACTTTTCTCCGAATATCTGGAAAGCTATAACAAATAGAAGGTTGCTTACTGGTAGTACAATGGACCGGTATTAAGGTCTGAGTGCTCCAGCTGGTGTTTTAAAAACCTCCAACGGAAAAAATAAAATAATAATAATAAAAATTAGCTCTTATCTTTTACCTCAAAACAAGTACCTTTTTGGTGAATAACAAATATAGCTCAACTCGGATGATAGCAACTATGGCAAGGATCCTCAATCTTTAATTAGATGGCATTCTAAAAATTCAAGTTCTTCGTCAACCTTTGAAAAAGTTTCTGTCTCTGAAAAACAACTTAACGTACTCATTCAAACATTTTCTAAGTCTCAGCTGCATTGATGAGTAAATGCAGGAGAAAATTTCCTTTAGCTAAACTCCAATACCTAAAACTCGTCAGCGAAATTGAAGAAAACACAAGTACGAATAAGCACTCACTCTCTTATCGATCACTATACAGTCAGTCGTTTACAACCTTTGTATTTCCTGACCCACATTCACAAAAGTTTTCCTCCCCATACCCAATGGTCATAACTTCTTGGATACAATCCAGTTAATCCGTTTGATTTCCGAAAAACAGCCAAAGCAAAAAAGTTTCCCAAATTTGTCAATTCCAAACAAATCTTCGATTTCCATCTTTCATTGTACCTAACCTAAGCTCTCTTTCAGACACACCGTCGTCGTCGTCGTCGGTCGTCCTCAGTCCTATACTGGTCGTCGACAAATCCTATCAACACAAATACACAAAAAAAAGTCTTCCACTTAGTAACCCACCATCCAACCGCAACACAAACACACAAAATAATATCCTTGATTCATATCTGCGATTGGGAAAATGAAACGAATTAAGAATTCCACCCGCATTCTCGTGCGCTTTATGCCCTGCTCCACCAAACCAAAATACACCTCAATCTCTATTCTTTTATCGCCTTGGAATGTTTCAAAGTCTTAGCACAGCACAAAATGCATATCATCAGCCCTATTCTGCTTCTCTTCTCGACGAAGCCACTAAGTCTAGTCTCGTTTCAATTGCCTCATACCCTTTCACCAAACATTCAACGTGCCCCGAGAATAAGATCAAACTAAAATCCATTCGAAATCACGTTAAAACGATTTTCTTATGCTTCCTTTTTTATTCAATCTACAAACATAGATAAACATTCGGTGTTTTTGGATTCTATATGTGCTTGGAGATACCACCGCTGCTGTTGGTTTACAATCGGCACCGCGGAGCGATACGTGTTATGACCTTTTACTCGATACGAAAAGAAATATCTACCAAAGCAGCAACAGGGCACATATTTGTGGTAATTGTAATGCGTAAGCGTATCCATGAGATACACCACAAATAAACGGCGGACATTTTTATGGCAATTAAAATGCACCCAGGAGTTAATGGACAGATTGCTGGGCTAAGCTAAAGCGTAGGTTGATGAGTGTAATTTGGTATGCTTCACATGCTAAACTGCAGTGGAATGCATCTGTAAGATATATTTAAATACCACATAACCGACATCAAATACTGCAGTGTAGATACAAGTATCTCGATGCGAATTTCATTCAGAAAATTGTTTTCTAATGCATTTCAAAGTATCTCACAGCGAAGTTGGCTTCTCCACTACCTACTACAGGTCGGTCTTGGTAATAACAATTAAACGGTCGTTCCTAACAATTAGTTCAATTGGTATTTTTGGCTTTCCGCATTTCTGTGCGGTTTGCCTCGGCCATGGCTTGTGCGGATTTCTGCTGCAGTGTGTGGAAATGCTTGGTGGTCGGATGGATGCAATGCGCTTTGGCCTGTTAGATTATCTTCATTCTTCGTCATCGGCGATAATTAGAGGATGCGAAAATTCCAGATAATCTCTTTATACCTATTACACACTTATCGACTACTAACTTAAGTGTTGTTCTTGGCTATGAGAATACTTATAGTGGCCTCGTCTTTTGCGTCCATTACGTAGGAATCATAAAAATCTGGTGTTTCAAGTAACCCTTCGGTGTGTTGCACTTTGTTTTGTTTATTTAATTGCTGGCAGTTGTTGTGTTTATCCAGCAAATTAGGACGTCATTATGTGAAGGTTGAATGCAAGCGAAGCTGGATGTGGGCCATAAAAGCAGTTTGAAGGTCAGGTAATTGTTAAGATTGCTGCTATCGATGTCTTTGAAAGATGTCTTAATAACGCAGATGTTGGTGGGTTGTACATTTGAATGAAGATTCTAAGAAGGTTGCGGTTTCATTGCCGGAAAAATGTGCTATTAGCGCTCTTATGGTCTTACATTGTCAGCTTGTAAAAATGTATAACCTCAGTTCGTTATTTTCGAACGAAAACCGCGTTCAATAGTCTTCCAGCATTGCTGTTCTTTCAAGTTCTACTCACATTCAACTATTTAAAATAAAAATACCAAAATATCAATTATGAATGTTGAGAAGCGATTCAATATTTTTTAAGTATGACTGGAGTGTCTTTTTTCATGGTTTTGTCAAACGAGTTGATATTAGTTAGGGATCTCAAATCATATGGAAGTAAGTTAAACAAACGATACGACGTAATACTAAAGTGGTTTCGCAAAGCAGTTGTACGAAACCTGGGAATAGATACTAAATTAAGAGAAATACTGCGTAAACAATTGTTTTTGATGAGTCTAGAGATTTCAGAGCCCAAAGCGTTTCAAGGGTCTACAATTTTAGGCTGAATCAGAACGGCTAGTTTAAATAGCATCTTTGATCGCTTAATAATGCGGGATGACGAAGGCCATCCGGCGCATTCCGATGAAAAACAGCGATACCTATGAAAAACACTTTTTCATGTTTCTGGAACTCGAACCTCCAACCTCCCATATAACAGCAAACAGACATGCTTACCACTGGCACCACTCTGAAGTTGTTACCGGTTAAAGATCTGGTGAAGTGAAGAAGGAAAAAAAATGAAGAGGAAAGAACAAGAAAAAGAAGAAGAATTCTCGTCAAGTATTTTCCGGTGACTAGACATTTAAACTATACTATACTGGCTAAGTATGCGAAGGAGAACGTGGTCAAAGGCTTTGAATCACTGGACAAGTAATTCAAAGAACAGTTTTTCTAGAAGTAGTAATAAATATCGGGTTTTTCAATAAGAGCGCTACAAAAGTTTTTTTTAAATAAAACAAAAACGGTTTTTGATATCAATGAAATTCTTAATTTCCGTGAAAGTACGTTCGATGCCGTTATGTATGGAACTCGATTTCTTTTGCATGGCCAACACGGGCACGCTTGCAGAATTCCAGACGCTGAACCCAATTTTCGACGGTTTTCAAGCATAAATCGGCCCCACAAGAAATAGTCTAGCGCCGTCAAATCGCGAGACCGAGGTGGCCAAGCGACCGGACCATTTCGTAAAATAACACGTTCTCCAAGCTTGGTTTCCAATAAATTGATTGTGACATTCGCTGTGTGGCTTGTAGCGCCGTCCTGTTGGAACCACATGTCCTCCAAGTAAATATAATCCAATTGGGACCAAAAATATTCGATAATCATTGAACGGTAGAAATCCCTATTCACAGTAACGTGCCGATCTTGATCATCACGGAAGAAGTACAGCCCAATGACGCCGCCGCGCCGGCCCAGAAACCACACCAAACCGTAATTTTTTCAGGGTGCAATGATGACTAATGGAGTACGGTTGGATTGCTGCCTGATGTTTTGTTTATTGACGAAGCCATTCAGGCAGAAAAGAGCCTCATCACTGAAGATGATTTTTCGATGAAAATCAGAATCATTTTCAAGTTGTTGCTCAGCCCAAATCACGAACATGCGACAGTTCTGGTGGTCAAGCGGCTTCAGTTCTAGCGTCAATTTAATCTTTTAAGGATGTAGGCCAAGATCTTTTCGGCAAATTCGCCACAACCACGTCAACACTTGAGAACGACGTGTGAGAGACACATTTAGGCTTTCTACAACTGAAGCCTCAGCGGCAGCAATATTCTCGACACTACGGGCACTTCTTTGTCTCACTGGCTGGCACGGGAACATTTTGTACTGTGCCTGTGGATTCTAATTTTTCCACTAGACGCTCAATTGTTGTTCTGCTAGGACGATTTGACGACCATAAATTGGACGTAGCGCTCTTAACGTTGAGGACACTGACTCCGAATTTCGGTAGTAAATTTTAATAATTTGATTGTTGGCTCGTATATCTTTCTATCATAAAATTACTGAAGAGAAATTTCAAAAGAGCGGCAAGAAATATGGCGTCGTTTGCTGTCCCTGTCGCTCTGCTTTTGTAGCGTCCCTGTTGAAAACCCTACGTTTACAATGACGCACTTTTAAAGACAATTTATAGACAGCTTGGATACGCTTTTCAAGAACTGTGTACAGCTCGTTGTTGTATCTTCTTTTTTCCAAATTGTCTTCGCATACGGGACCAATGTTCATTCGGAAAACTTCTCATTCGAAACGACCAAAGGTGTTCTCATTCGATTTCGATAAAGTCCACGCATTCGCGCCGTAAAGTAGACCTGTCATGATAAGAGAGTTGCTTTGGTATTTCAAGAGAAGGTTTTGTTTCTCAACTGCCTTCTTAACCCAAAGAAGCAACGGTTGGAAAGAGTTGTTCTCTGTTTGATCTCCTCACTGATGTTGTTGTCCGTGTTTATAGCGGATCCTAGGTAGACGAAGTCATGTTCTACCTCGAGGTTATGTCTGTCTATTGTGACGTTTTTCCCAGTTCGTCGATGTTCTGTTTCCTTATTTGATGACAATTTATATTTTGTTTTACCCTCATTAACCATCAAACTCATTTTTGCCGCTTTGCTAGCAAAAGCACTAATGACATCACGCTCCTTTCTTCCCATTACGTCAATATCGTCTGCATAGGCGAGTAAATGTACAGACTTTTGAAAGACTACTCCTCTGGTGTTGACGTTAGAGTTTTGTACAATCTTTATACATTATTTGAGAAAAATTACTCAGGAAGTTTAGTAAAATTTTTTGCTAACGTTTTAAAAAAAAAGGTTTAAATTTAATACCACTTCGATCACAGCCTTATTTCAAAACATAAGGGGGGTCCAAATTACCCGTACTATTTATCGGCTTTGAAACAGAAGCGTTTTTTCATCGTATTGAAAAAAACTTAAGCTCGAAGCATTCAGATAGTCAGATCTCAGATAGTCAGACTTTCACGGAAGCCCGTGTTACTTCACTAGTAAAAAACTTAAAACAGTAGCGTTTTAATGGCAAACATCAAACCATAAGACATGATTAAGATTGCTTCATTTCCAAGTATTTAATCAGGAACAAAAGCAAAAATTGCACTATCCCAGCCAGTAGAAAAATCAACAGGTCTCTCTACCCAACACATCATTCCCATAATAAACTTTTGATTTGTTCTACCCACCTGTCAATGATCACATTTATATCCCACCATGCAATATGTCGGCAAAGGATCATTGATCATCCAAAACTACCCGGCGCGACAAGAGTTTAAACGTTTGTTATTACCCATCACCGTAACAGAGCCAACACTGTCAATCCATGTTCCACTCTCAACAGCAAAACACATACCCCAAGGGGAGCAGCAGGGTACACACCTCTCTACTATTCTTGACCATAAATCTAACTCAACGACTGCCGCACTCGTATACACTCGCTTTAAGAGATTATCGATTGACTCTGTGGGCAAGATCATAAGTAGAATAAAATACGCACTGCCATATCGGATGGACTAAATATGATGGGATACTTGTCGGTAAATAAAATGTGTCCATCGGGGATTGCGTGTATGTTTACACAAATGCGCGCTTGCGTGTTGACAACTACTCGTTTGTGTTTAAAGGGAATAACTATCCCCCTGTCGAAGTTGAATGTCTCATTAAATTCCTGTTGTCAGAGATTTGTATCGACAAAACAAAACCCCCCGATGGACATGCGTCGCTTTTAATTGTTATTGAAACCGACAAACGGCAAGGAAGTTTTACAACACGATCCACATGCGATCATGGTGGCCATGTCATGTCTATGAGTTGACATGATTGCTTCAATGGGTGTTGAGGGGTTGAGAATGTAATTTTTTTTTTCAAGTGGTAAAGTATTGTCATCACTCTAACATCTTTACCCAATTAAAGTAGGAAGACTCCTTTTAGAAAAGTAGGAAGTAATCGTTCAAGAGCAATGACTGTAATCATCATACACATGACGAATTTTTCAACTCGTGACTAAATAAGTAAACAAATTTAATTTTGTATTGTTCGAAATGCTTTCAAGCCAATGTCCTAAGCATGTAAAGTTCTACAATACAATCCACAATACCTCATATTGTGAATTTTAGGATTGAATTTTCCTCGATTAGTAGTGCAGTCAATGAAGAGAAAAATAGGGCCTTACCTCCGAATTTTTTTACTGTGAACCGATTTGCATGAAATTTTGGAATTAGGCTCATCTTACCCTTAACTTCAAAAGTGAAAATGATTTGAACACCGCCACCACCCTGGGGGTGGTTGCCACCCCTTTTGGGGGGCGAATTTTTTTTCTTCAAAATAACATCGGATATCGATAAAAGGCCTAATTTCAAGCAAAAAATCAAATACAAAGTTTTTCATTAAGTCCAATACTTTTCGAGTTATTGGCAATTGAAAATTCGCAGTTTTTTCACGTTTTTCATCTATTTATTGCAAATATCTCCAAAACTATACGTTTTATCGAAAATTTTATAAAGAACAAAATTGTAGCAGGTAAAACAATGAACAATTTGGTGTTTTATAAAGTATTCTAAGAACAATATTAGGCTAGATATAAAAGATCAAAGCCATTTTTTATTTTGTCTGAAATTTAATCGTTGTGGTCAATGCCATTTAGCGGCGAGCAGATGCATTTTATGCATTCTAATACCAAGATATTTTGTAGTGCTTGAAATAAGCTTTAAAATGAGCACTATTAAAAGTCTTTTGCACGTAAAATAAGTGAGCTGTAGTGCAAATATGGAGAGCATCTAATGTTTTTTTCTTTTAAATCAATGAGTTTTTGGACCATAACTCCTTCAATTTTCATGCTATCACAACTTATAAAAAGCCATAGTAAAGGTAATTAAGAGAGCTACAACATGCTTTATTGCAATATGTAGTAAACAACCTTTTGCTAAAACGGTGAAGGGTTAAAGGACTAGAGAAGAGGCTGCGATTGCTCTGCCGCGCGCTCTTTAAACAATCATATCTCCATCAATTTTTGTCTGACTGAAAAAACTAAAAGACCAAATTGTTTGTCAGAAAAATACCTAAATTTTTTATCCTAACCTTTTTATACGTATCTGTCGTCATTTTTGAGATATTATGAACAAAGTGGGTTTTTTAAAAATTTTTAAATTTGTTGTTTTTTTTTTTTAATCGTGCCTTTTTTGAAAAATATGTGTCCTGAAGCATCCAAACTGATTCTATCTTTCAAACTCTTCATAACAAACTTAATTTTAGGCGGAATACGATTAAATTTAATTTTGGTGGAAATGGCTCTTATGAAACCCATTGATTTAAAAGAAAAAAACATTAGATGCTCTCCATATTTGCACTACAGCTCACTTATTTTACGTGCAAAAGACTTTTAATAGTGCTCATTTTAAAGCTTATTTCAAGCACTACAAAATATCTTTGGTATTAGAATGCATAAAATGCATTTGCTCGCCGCTAAATGGCATTGACCACAACGATTAAATTTCAGACAAAATAAAAAATGGCTTTGATCTTTTATATCTAGCTTAATATTGTTCTTAGAATACTTTATAAAACACCAAATTGTTTATTGTTTTACCTGCTACAATTTTGTTCTTTATAAAATTTTCGATAAAACGTATAGTTTTGGAGATATTTGCAATAAATAGATGAAAAACGTGAAAAAACTGCGAATTTTCAATTGCCAATAACTCGAAAAGTATTGGACTTAATGAAAAACTTTGTATTTGATTTTTTGCTTAAAATTAGGCCTTTTATCGATATCCGATGTTATTTTGAAGAAAAAAAATTCGCCCCCCAAAAGGGGTGGCAACCACCCCCAGGGTGGTGGCGGTGTTCAAATCATTTTCACTTTTGAAGTTAAGGGTAAGATGAGCCTAATTCCAAAATTTCATGCAAATCGGTTCACAGTAAAAAAATTCGGACCCAAAATGCTTCATTGACTGCACTATAGCTCATTAAGTATCAGTTGCATGATAAATGGTATTTCATGTCGGTAAGAATTGCAAAGATAAACAAAGAAGAAGAAGAGAACGCGGTGATGTCAAGTCATCATCTCAAGACTGCTATTTGCGAGTTCGACCCCAGAATCTTGTGCATCAGGCTAACAACCTTACATTACAAATTTATATTTTAAAAGAAACCTGTACAGCAAATGAACCCAAACGATTCGGCCTTACAGGTCTTCGAAAACGCATATTACGTCTCATGGGAACAGATTACGTAGCATCAAAGGGGAAACGTACCTCAGCCAGATTAAGACTGCTAATCTAGAGACGGTTCGAATTCGGAGTTTCTTACGATTTAAGCTGCTTGAAGTCCATGTTAATACAGAAAACTCTAGCGCCTTCCTCCTTGAACTATTGGTCTTACCTTAGAAAGTAAGTAAGTGGCGTATATTTGGTAACCTCATAGCTGATTTTTACATTTAGGTGTGATTTTTATGCATAAATCCGCAATGGGAATATATGCGTCTTCGATTTTCACTCAGTTTACGAGTATGTTAACAATAACAGTGAATTCAAGTCAATCTCTTCCATAGCTATGCAAAGTTAAGACGAAAAACTATTCCAATCTTACCGACAGAAAACGAGTTCCACAACAGCATCCACACTAAATACTGGCCGCCATGTGTGGCTTTATTTGTCGTGATCGCACATTTATGAGTCGTGTCGAAAAAAATTATCTACGCGGCAACATTTGGTTATATGCACAAACTCTATCTGGCACATTGTATCTCATATCTGTAAGTACTTAAGTTATGATTATGAAATACAAAAGCTCCCCATCCATAATGTGAGCGATCCAATAACACGGCCAATAAACACTGATTATTTGGTATACGAATGAAAATCGAGATTGCCCCAGTTATCTGATTTCCTCATTCAAATCTGTGCGTAGGTTCAACCAAAACGCCCATCATTTGCCGATATAAAGCCACTCACTGCCACTGATGCATATTCATGGTGGAATAGGAAAATCCCTGTGAAATCCGAACATAATTTTTTGATGGAACAAAAAACAAAAAAGACTAGAACTTTAATCTCCTACTTCCTCTCTCTGTGCAAGTTCA
This sequence comes from Melanostoma mellinum, assembly GCA_914767635.1. NCBI lineage: Eukaryota > Metazoa > Arthropoda > Insecta > Diptera > Syrphidae > Melanostoma > Melanostoma mellinum. Next base: position 258,705,637 of record OU612058.1, read on the forward strand.
TATTTCACCTGTCAAATTGGCACACAATTCGGCCACAGATACTCTCGAATTCCGGATGCAAAAACGACAGCTGGAATAGATGATTTCTGTGTATATGGTACCTATCACGGTTCGAAAAATTCTTGTTTCCTCTCTTCTGATGTGCACACGGTTGCATAATATGCACAACAGAGAGCAGACACAGGAGATACCAGATACCATTTCCATTCAATGGCCTTTGGTGTATCTAAATCACTAGGTTAGATTGTTATCAAAAGGATTAGTTTCCAGTTTCCACCTCACTTTCCGTATGTGTGTATGACTTCTACGAATTTTACCTGTTTGAAGCAATTTTGCTGCCACCAGAGAAGAGTATCGAATGTTTTGGGCCATTGTTGTCTGTATATCCTTATCTTTGGAGTGCTACTACAACTGACATTGGCACTTGTACTACAGAATCATCGAATTGAGAAGATACACTATCTAACGAATATAGGTACACAGGTAATGCTGTATATGTGTGTTTCTTCCTTTTCGATTGTCATTTGTCAAATTCATCTTGCTGAATAATCTTGTTCAATAAATTGGACAGATATTGATAGCTATGCTATTGACTATGACATTCCCAATTAAGAGAGGGGATAACTCGACTACATGTGTATGTATATACAACCGATCAGACAAAAGAAAAAGATCATTTAAATTGACAAACATTCAAGAAAATGTGTAGCTATTGAGGCAACGATGCAAGAAATTTTATGTCCACAGTATACTACTTGAAGCACGTTGTTGTGTTGGGAAAGGAAGCTCGTTACGTGATGTTTTTGTGAGAATTAACATAGTAATGATTTTGGGTACCAGCGCGCATTAGACTATCATAGCTAAGAAAAATTTAAAGTATCTGCCCCAGTTATGGCAAGGCAGATGAATATTTGTAAGCATTTGGTGCTAAGGAATGTCTGCATAGTTCAACAATTATTAAGAAACGACACATACCTCCAGGAAGAAAAATTCAAAGTTATGAAACAGATGAAAGACCAACGGCAGGACGCAAGCCAAAGCAATGGTTTTGACTACAGTTGAACATTTGATATCTTTTCACACACAAAATAGGATATGAATAGAAACCTATGGCATGACATATGACAGAACAGATAGGTAGCCAAAATGGATTGATTTATTGAAGAATTTTCGATAAGTGTACTGCACTCACTTACCTGGCTATAATTCGAACTCGGTAAGAAATAGGAAAAAAAAAAACTGCAAAATTACACCGCTGAATGCATGTAATTATCGTGAGGGGAAGTCGAAGAAAAAAAACTTTAGTAATCAAGCCATACAATTGGTTTTCAAGTTGTTTGGTTTTCATTGTTATCATCAAAACATTCGTGGTGTTTGTATAACAGCCAGCCAATGCTCATAGAGTCATAGTTTTCAGGAAGGTGAAGATGCAGCCAGTACTTAGCACCTTGAGAGAAAAGAGTAACAAAAAGGCTAAGGTTTTCTTGTCCATTTTCGAAGTTACGTGCACCGCGATCTTAAAAGGATCACAACTCTTAGGCAGCGTTTCCATTTGCAAAAAAAAAATCCGCAAGAAATTTCTGACAGCTTGCAAGTGTCAACTGCGAAACAAGTTCGAGCGCGACAATTCTTGCATAGCTTCTTGCGAGTATTTGCGAGTGCAATAAATTGCAGGTTTAAAAAGGTTTGCATTGCCTCGTGACAGTTCTTGCAGCTTACCGAAATAGTTTCGTATATATCGCGCTCGCGGCTGGTTGGTCTTTGTTTGTAATAAAAAATGAGTCAAAAGAGAGTACTTGAATGGTCTCGCGAAAAAATAATGCGGTCAATTGAACGTTTGAAGTGTTATCGTATTTGTGGAATGTTTAGGGATTTTGAAAGTTCCAGCGTCAAGAGAAATTCCCTTCGTTGATATTTAATCAAGGAATTGAGTGCCTTGCTTTTTTAAAATACAGCCCAATTTTAATAACGAAACTTCCAAATCAACTGGGGTCAAATGAAATTGAAGTATTGTTGGGCGTCTTCTATGTTTAGTTCGTTAAATTAGTTATAGATGGTACCAGCTTCCCGTCTTCTTAAAATCCAATCGGGCACTCAAGTCAATCGCTTTTTCTTTTTTATTAATAAAATTGTAATTGCAGCGCCTAAACGTTGACGTATTCTTTTTGTAGATACCTCTGCAAAATTTGCAACAGTAAGATGCGCTTGCTTCTGGCAGGACATTTATTGCAGAAGAAATTACAAGAATAAGCGCAACTGCAAGAAACTTCAGCAAGACTTCCGAGTTTATCTGCAAATGGAAACGCTGCATTACTCTTGTCTACTTCACACTAGATATTCACCATTGGGAGCTCCGTAAGATAGTTTTTATAAAATTATTCTCTCCAAGAGTCCTGAGTTTCAAAGAGTTTTCAAACAGCATCAATGCTGGAACCGAGAACAACAACAAATGCAAATGAATTTTTTCTAAAAACTATAAAAGTTATCTGTGATCTCCGATTTACCGACGCCAAAGTTACGAAAAAAAACGTTGGTATGTGCCTTGGAACCTAGAAAAATATACGAAACTTAGAATTCTTACTTGAATAAAGTTTCAAATTAGAGGAACGAGTTAGCAGTTTAACTCATAATAAATTACAATATCATCATAATTACACATCATGTGCTGATGAAGTGAAGAAGATGAAGCAAATGAAAACCAAATTGTATGGCTTGATTTTTATCGAAAACAAAGTATACCGATCATGTGTATGAAAACAGGTTTGACTAACTTTAACCGTACACATCGCTTACTGATGATTTTAAATGCAACTAAGCAAAATGAAAATCAAATTGTATGGTTTGACTATTGAAAACAAAGCACATTATACACTGAGTATGAACCAAGACATTTACTTTTTATCAATATTGCGGCTGGGTAAGGAAAAACTTTGACACCAGCACAAGTCTACTCGAACGTAAAACATTTGTTTTGGAAATCATATTCTTTACGAATTGCATAAAAAAGGAATTGGCGTCAGAAAAAATCTGATCTCACAAAACCATATGCCTGCCCTCCTCTGTACTTTCAAAATGATCCATCAGAACTATTGCATGCAGCTCACTCTAACCAGCGACAACATCAGTTAGTGAAAAATCACCAACTTCATGTTGAATTCTCAATGATAATGATAAGTAGGCCAATACATAAAAAAAGAGTTCATAATACATAAGGAAAAAAACATTTCATTCCAAAACTTCATGTTTTCTAAGACAATTATAGCAGTGTACACCAACTTGAGTTCCTCTCATTGTTTTTAGAAAGTATGGCTTCTCGGATTTAGTTAACAACCGCTAATATTTTTCAATTTATGTTTTTATACCTTTCAGTTTTAGAGAACAAAAAAGAAATTAACATTTTCTCTACCGAATTCAGCAAGACTATTGTCTAAAGTTCCCATAAGATACTCTTTAAACCACAAACTATGGCACTTGAAACTATGTTTTCGAGACATATTTACCTGCGCTATGCATAGCGTGTGCTTGTAACGGGAAACCGCATGTTTCGAATCCAAGATACATCAGAAAAGAATGTTTTTCAAGAGTATTATCTTTCGTAAGTAGTTGACAAGCTCCGCGAGATTAGTTATACACTGTCATAAAAACTGATTTCTAACTTAGTCGTTTTCGAAATCGGCATAAGATTGTAGGTCTTTGAAATGCGTTATATGCGCTCAGCTTTTAAAGGCTTTGTTCCGTCACTCTAATTTAATATTTTTTACTTACTTAAAAAGAAAAACAATCCTTTTTTAACAATTATATCACATTTTACCCTCGATACTTAATTTTAAGACCATTTCGTCGGTAAACATCCTTGACGTCATAGAATTTTCTTTAAAACCTTTTCGAGCTGCTCTTAGTAAAGGGTATACCCTCTTTAGAATTTTTCTTGCATTCTTCTGAGGCTTACATGTTTGAAAGTAGTCTACTAAAATTATATGATGACATGAGCAGTTCAACTGTACTTTTAGATCTTTAGATGACGTTTACGTAACCACTTCAGCACTCTTCAATCACGATTTTTCGTTAAAGAAAACTTAAAAAGCGTTATATTATATATATATATATATTTTATTTTTCGTTTAATATTTTTACAAAGGTTTGTCACCGCACATTTTACAATAAAGAGATATGATAGCTGTTATCTTTCTTCTTAAATATTATCTTTTATTATTTTTAAATTAACGAGTTATATATTTAACTAGCTGAGCCGCCCGGCTTTGCTCGGGTCTTTAGTTTTAAGGTTCCCGTTCTCGTTTTCCCTCTTCCGTTTGAATTTGTGGATGAAATATAATCTTTCTTACTGTGGGACAATTTGGTATCCCAATACTGAAAGAATTTTAGAAATCTGTCTAGTAGTTCCTAAGTATCCGTTCCCAACCCATTCCTGTTGGATTTTTCCGTTCCAGTGGAAACAAGGAATGAAATATAAATCTATGTCACTGAGGTATAATGTTACTCCTAGAATTGAAAGAATTTTCGAGATCGGTCGAGTAACTTTAATGTTCCCGTTCTCGTTCCTGTTTCTGATCCTGTCTTATTATAGGGATGAAAAATATAGCCTAAGTTAGTGACAAAGGTTAAGGGGGATAATGTAGCACCTCTAATGTTGAAAGAATTTTTGAAATCTATCCAGTAGTTTCCAGGTTTCCGTTCCCAACCCCGTTCCTGTGGGAATCTTCTGTTCTCATGGAAATAAGTGAATGAAATATAAGTCTACGTCACTGAATGATGATGTAACATCCAAGAGTTTTAAGGTTCTCGTTCCTGTTTCTGCTCCCGTGGGATTATAGGGATGAAATCTACGCTTAGTTACTGAGGGACTACGTGGCATCCCACTGCTGAAAGAATTTTCGAAATCTGTCAGGTAGTTTCTAAGTTTCCATTTTCAACCCCGTTCCTGAAGGAATTTCCGTTCCCGTGGAAATATGTTAATGAAATATAAGTCTATGTCACTGAGGGATAATGTAACATCCTAGAGTTGACAGAATTTTTGAAATCGGTCAAGTGACTTAATAGTTCCCGTTCTCGTTCCCGTTTCTGTTCCTGTGGGATTATAGGGATGAAATATAGTTTAAGTTACTGATGAAGGGAGATAATGTAGCACCCCTAGTGCTTTGAAAGAATTTTTGAAATCTGTGGAGTAGTTTCTAATTTTCCGTTCCCAAACCCGTTCCTGTGGGAATATGGGGATCAAACCTTGACAGGAACCATCTCTGGACTAAACTATGTCTGCCCTGAAAATTTCATAAAAATCCGTCGGGTGGTTTAGGAGTTTACCCCGGGAATACATACATACATACATACATACATCCTATTTTATATATATAGATATATTCTTGAAGGAAACACGAACAAAACCTTCATACAAAAAAAAAAAAAAAAAAAAAAAAAAAAAAAAAAAAAAAAAAAAAAAAAAAAAAAGTGATGTGAGTTTACACATACATAAATATAGAGTATGCCTATGTATATTCAGTTGAATGAACACATAGAGATGAGTTTTAATAATTACAAAATTGTCCTACAGTTATATAAACCAAAGCGTAAGAATAAATGATCACAAATGAAAGTAAGTTACAAAGGATTCAATTAAAAAGCGTTATTTTCAGAAATATTGACATCACTTAACCAAAACTAAGCCACGTGTCTTTAAGGAGTAGGTATTTCTTTAGCGCACATCAAACGATTTTTCAAATTTTGAGTAGGTATAACTATTTTTTTGGCAAAAAACGATTAAAAATAACTGCCTGTAGAATGAATACACAGATGTATTATTCCTGAAAACTGAACTGTCTACCGTTCATACAACTAAGCTGGGGCCGACGTGTCTAAGGCATCAGTGCTTAGCGTCGTGGGAAGTTAGTTCCATTCTATCGTTGTACGGCTCCCAATATTTACAACCACAATATTTTGTTAAGCAAACGCTGAAGAGGAATTCTTCAGTATTTAAAGAAGGTAGTCGAAACACTTTTCCATTTAACTTCAAAGTACACCGCCTGCTAATTTTATAAAAATATCTCCACTTTATCGCCTCCAAAATCAGCAATTACCACATTCAGTACACCTGCATTCGGCTTGAAAACAATTTAAATATCGAATACGCCACAAACCATCAACATAGTTCAGACTCACCGCTTGCATATTTTCATAAACATTTCATCGCCTCAACGTTTATCTCCCGCTTGTAGTTGTGCGAACCGATAAACAAAAACTTCAACCAAAATTAACGTACCCAAGTCAGTCACCTTTGTGCAGCCATTTAAGCTCCTAACTATGCTACCAAGCACTGCGCTTTAAAATTCCTCAAATCCTCATTCTCTCATTGAAGGACAAAATTAAATAAAAACAAACAAACAAAACAACCTATTTAAAGGCAAATAAAAACACATAAAGTGCGAGAAACGCAAACACACAAAATGCCATCAAATCGCGAGAGAAAGATTTTTGTGTTAAAATTTCATCCACGTCGCACATCAACACAAAACACAGAAGCCAACGACAATCCCTTGCCAAGATCAACGACACAACAACAAAAAAACAAAAAACTTGACCCATCAATCTACGTCCCATCATCTTCTGTCACTGCTCTTGCAAACTTCTTCAGAACTGTCGCCGCCGCTCATTGGTAATTGTCATCCCAGCAAAGTATGCAACAAAAGGAACAGATGTAGTTACATACGAACATTTTTCTTGGGATGTGAATTGTGAAACCCGAAAACTGAACGCACAGTAATTTTTATCGCATTATTGTCATCATTAGGAAAAGGGGGAATATTTTGAACAGATATTTCTGGCGAAGCCATTTTAAGGCCTGCCTCAAGGCCTTCTAAGACGTTTATGACTTTCGACTCCTCTCAGTGGGATTCTCTGCTGCAGAAAGCAGAACATAAAATGTAAAAAAAAAGAAAAATATATTTAATATAGTTTTATGCCATCAGGAAAAATATCTGCTCGGGTATGTGGCGTGGTGGAATGAAGGTGAGGTCTGCACAGTGCACACCACCATCACCATCACCGGTAGCACAAGAATCCAACGAAAGGAAAACCACAAGCCAGCGAGAACGAGAGATATATGTATAATGACAACAACGATAATGATGATGGAGCATTGCATGCAACACAGTTTCATGGCCACTTCGAGCAAACACACAACCGCAAATATCTGAAGAAATATATTATATCGATCTGGGTGTGTGGAAAAACGCTACACATTCCGCCTCAAAGATGAAGGAGCGCACAGTAGTCTGTAGATAGAAAAGTCATTGGTTTTAGTTTGAATATGTTTTTTTTTATTGCCGCATCGTGAGTTCTTTTGAGGGATCAATGGCAGCAACTGTGTCAGGGAACGTCAAATAAGTTGTGTGGCTTCACACAGAAGCAAATACTTCAAATGCAAGAAATGAAATACAGAGAATAAAGTTTCATAGAAAAAGACAATGGTCTAAGTGAAGAACCCTGGGATACCCCAAGTGACTTTAACTGAATACTCAACAAAAATCTGTAAAGTGAAATTAATAAAATTCACCGAAATACAATTTCCACTGGAAAAACTAGAGCTCACGCTCACACACACGCATAACAGGAACAATATTCACCAAATCAATTGGAAGCCCAACTATCGTACCTACTTGTGTGATATAATTTTGTGAATTTATTTCATGCAATCACCATCATCCTCTTGAAATAAATCTGCGTGCATTCATCAGAACATTAGACGAAAATAATGAAACCTTCAGAAATCCATCATAGTCGGACAAAAAGACCAGCATCAATTTTCATCTACTGCAATAGAAACGAAATCCATTGACCATAATAGAAGCGAATAATGATTCATTCAACGTCAATTTGTTTTGTGATTCACTTGACTTTTACGCATTAGTTCGATGGAAATTGATTTTTTTTCTTTTTTTGTGTTCTTTTTATGTTGTTGTTAATGGACAATGGAAATAAGTGCGTATGAAATCTGCATGAAATTGATGAGCCCGCCACATGATGAGAGTCCGTTCGATATATAATTTGAAAATTGTAGTTTTTATTTTCCTTTTATGAGATGATTGGGTGGAGTGCGGTTGTGACATCAGGACTTATGCGATGCACTTCTGAGGAAATACGATTCATAAGAGTGGTCTTCTGTGAAGCTATGCATGCTCATTCTAGTGAATGAGGAAATAATAGGGGCGTTTTTGGAGCAACTCAGCAATCCCATAATCACTTTAGCACGTAGTGGTGTTTTTTTTTTTTTTTTTTTTTTTTTTTTTTTTTTTTTTTTTTTTTTTTTTTTTTTTTTTTTTTTTTTTTAATTTTGTTTGAAACTCCTAAACGGAGGGATATAGTCTTTTCTTTCGCTAAAAACAGGTAAAGAAAGCAAAATGAAGAAGCTTTGTAGCCTTCTAAATAAAATTAAATAAGGTGGCGCAACAGAGTCTAGCGCATTTCTTACAACCATGCCTTGCCAAGGAATGGAGGGTACTTACAATTTTCTGTCGGTTCCGAACGGCTAATGGAGAAAGAGCTTTTCAAGGCAATTAATTCACCAATTTTGGCCTCTGTTAGGATTCGAACCACGAACCTCTGGGTTAACAGGCGGATATGCCCAGCATCACGCCACGGTACCACAATGTAGCCTTCTGTGAAAACATAACTGCAGCTCCAGCAGCAGACAGACTGCAAAAAGCTATTTCAAGGGAGAAGCTGCACACCACAATGGCCTTGAAATACGCTGACGGTGCGCGGCTTCACAAAGACCAAAGATCTCTTCTTCTACTCAATACTCACTTCACTGGAAGCGTAGTAGCAACATCAAGACGTGAAATATTTGTACCTGTGCAAAGAACTGATAAACAAGAATATGGAAGAAACCAGCAGTCTGATCGAATAAAGGTTAGAAGGGCATTTACCTTTCAATAGGTACAAATAGATTTGATCTTACCTGCATTGATATACAGATGGGGAAAAAAGTGATCCTGTCGTACTTGCTGAAGGATATTAAAAGCAGCAAGATACCTAGCGAAAGTCATATTCAGACCGCTTATTAGTCTAACATCTTTTGTACTGAAAGCTGTGCAGAAAGTCATTGACAATTTCTTAAGATGAGAAATTTGTGTAAATAATCTACTTAGCAGAAGACATCATGTGTACAAAGAAGGAAGATTCACGGAAACATCATCTCTCAACCCCAATCCTAAAGGTACTACGAGTAGAATCAAAATCAAACAGCGATCGGTTATTTCTCGAATAAAGAGGGAGCCTTCAGTAACACTTCACAGGAGGCCGTCAACAAAGCACTACAGAGGAAAGGCACTCCAAGTAGAATAGTGAAGTGGGTTAGTACAATGCTCAGGTCAAGCAAGGCAGAAACACATTCTAGCCAAAATATTCAGAGAACCATCACAAGAGGGTGCCCACAAGGAGAGGTTCTAATCTACTCTACTTTGGAGCCAAGTACTATATGAACCACTAGAAAAACAAATTACGCTTGGCTTAAGGTGGCCATGCTGATGGCTAACTCCAATAGGGTTCCCACAACCCTATACGATAGAAAACAGAGGGGCTTGGTAATCACCAATAAAATTGTTTACATCGATAGGGTTAAACATCAACCCGGCTAAAACTACAACTGTGCCATTTACCAACAGAAAACTCCTTCTATGTATGAAAGACATAACATTACGCTGAACCGAGTAACTATTGAACCAACAAAAGAAGCAAGGTATCTAGGCGTTTTATTAGACAGCAATCTCTGTCCGTCTGGAAAAGCTATACGAAAACCCAAAAAAATATCGGACTGTGAATCGAGCTTTATTCGGTGGATGTACTTATATATATGCAATAATCTGGAATGAGAGAACCGACCAGGAAACCACAGTTAAAGCACTGGAGAAAGTACAAAGACTTGCATGCATATTGCATATGTATATCAAGACCAATGAGAAGTTGTCCACCCAAAGTTTTAGAGCTAATACTAGGCCTGACGCCTCTGGGCCAAGTCATAATTAGCATGACAAAAGCCACGTTGGCTAGGAGCAAAATGTGTCCTTAAGACTGGCGAATGGCATACACTGTCAGGAGAATAACCACTCATTGACATCCCTCGGGATAGCATGATCAAGGAATTCAATTGCGCTAAGTGAAAAAAACCTACTCAATTAAGACCCATGAAATAAAATGCTACACCGATGGCTCAAAAACAACGAAAAGCACAGGAGCGTGAATCTTTGAGTCCAGGACGGAAATTAAAGTATAGCAATGAGAAGGATGTCAAGAATAGGCCACGCCTATGAAATATGCAAATGTGCGAAATTGAACATTGCCAGAGATTATAAAAACAAACAGATAGCAATTAACAATAATGATGGACAATGAGGCTGCAACTGAAAACATAAGCTTCTAAAAAATCACCTCAAAAATTTTCATCGAAAGCATTGACAGATTGAAAAAATTGGGCAGTAACAATACGGTAACAATCTATTGGGTACCAAGGCATGTCAATGAGCAGACTGACGACCTAACAAAGCAAACATGAGCCGGATAAACTTTCATAGGACCATTTTTGTAAGCCTACGGAGAGCCACATCAAGAACGAAATCACAGAAAGCGGAGAAAGACAACCAGGATATTGATATTGGATATTGAATGGTAAGGAAATACTTCAAAATACTAAAAATAGTGAGCGATGACCAACGCTGTAACGAACAGGAAGAGTCTCCGGACCACCTCTTAACAGACTTCGAAGCTCTCACACCAAAGGAGAAAGTGTGATCCTAGGCACTTTTACCACACATAAGACAGAGGACTTAAATCTCTAAAAGTAAATCTAATCCTTATTTTCATCTAAGAGGATGAATGTACTAAAACATAGAAACAGGGGCGACAGTAGATGTACAAGGTCTAAGTGTAATACAGCACCACAAACCATTCATTCAGTCAAACAATTTTTTATTGTCTCGACCTAACCCATTCGTTCTGGGCTTTTGTCGTTGTTTAACAATTTGTGTGGGACTTAGGTCAATTCGACTTAGTTACGGAAGTGAAGTTGAGAACATCCATGGGTTTATTTCTTTGTGCCTTAGAAAAACTTCGTCAAGACTTTAGTTAAATTTTAGTTAGATTCTCATACTTCTCAAGAATGTGAACACAATTTTCCACCGGTTTCGAACGACTTATCGAGAAAGCGCTTTTCATGGCAAAAAATTTACTACCGGAGAACTGTCCAACTCCTTCCGACAATTGATGCCCTTAAAAAACATTTTTTTTGGTTTCTGTTGGGATTCTCCCTCGTAACAGGCTAACTTGCTAACCCAATGTGAGTAAGAGAAAGGAAAACAAATTTCAAGTTTAATGTTTTGAAACCAGAAATAGTCAATCACAACTAATTTACAGCTTTTCAAATCAAGATCTGATACATTTAAGACCTTGATTGATTGTGGCAATCATTAAAGATCACCCAACACTACACTGACCTAGTGATCACAAATTGCACCTCTTCATAAGACCCAGACGTGTCTTCCACTTAAACCGTCCCAAAACAATATGCTTATCGAAACCATCTATCACACGCAGAGTTCAAATAAAAATACCATCTATATCTTAATAATAAAAATGATTGAAGGCACCGCAACATCTTTACCTCTGGCACGGCCAGAGACCAGCACAAACGAATGTGCATTCCAGAAACGCCTCTCAAGCGTACAAACTGAATAGAAAAGCTAACTGCATCTTAATTTCAATGTCAAATTTCTAATCACTGAAACACTGAATCTTTTTCTTCTTCTTTTCTATTAATGAATTAAATCCAAAATTTAAATATCCATTAGAGTCAAGCTGGTTTCGAGACACTTCTCGGTTATCCCACCTCACTCTTTGTCTCTTCTGTCTTAAAAAAAAAAGCCAGCAATCTTGCACATTAATTTTTATTCGATTACAAAGCTTGTTTTTCCATACGAAGAAATTTTCTTCAAGCATGTCGATAGCTGTTCGATTAAAAATTGCCTCCAAACAACCTCTTTATCGTAATCAATTCCTATTTCGTATGCACACCCCAGAGACACCATTCTTGACGCGACAAAGAACATACAGAAAACAAACACACACAAAAAATCAAGAAAAAAAAAAACAATGAATACTAATTTTGAAAAATTGCATCCATTAGAAATGAACATATATACACATGGGACATGGGTGCCTGGCCCTTCAGAATATTTATTTTGTTTTTCAATCGAGCTGTTTGCTCAACTTTGTCCATTCTTCGGCATTGTGAAGTTTTTAGTGAAAACAAATAAAAAATACAAATAATTGCTAATTTAAGAGTTGTGACGTTCTATTTCCTAAATCTTATGGATTTTTCCATTTTAAGGTCACTCTTCATCTTTCATCTGTGTACCTGTTGGGAGGAGTAGGTACCAATATCAGTTCAGCACCCCTGGAGTGTCATAGAGGTACCTTACCTATTCTTTTTCAAATTACCTACATCTTCGTATTGAGAAAAAAAAAAAGATGAGAACCAATGAGGGAAACATCAACAATAGCCCAGGGAATAATCTTTTGCAAAGAGCAACTGGGTCACCTGTCATGTAATGTATTCTCGCGTAATCTTTGAGAGACCTTCTGAGATTGAATTTCAATTTCAAGTAACAAAAATGAGGAACAACCGAAGAAAAAAAAATGAAACAAATGTATCTGCAGCAATGTGTGCTGTGCGCATGCATGCATTACTTTCTCACAGAGATACATTTTTTGAGTCAGTTATTCGATGAGCTCAGAAATTCTTACAGACAAGACGCAGAAGAAAAACTATGAATAAAAAACGACGAAGGTAAAGAAAACCTATCTGGCTTTGGATACACCGTTTATTGGTGTGGGACTGTGAAAGAAAAAGGGTAGGTAAGCAGAAAGACATAAAACAAGTTTCGATTACCTGTAGTTGAAGTCAGTTGGGAATTGGATATTGGATATGAGACTTGAGAAGACACAAAAAAAAAATAACTCAATCATTGAGTTGTATGCGGTTGAGTGCAGTTATTAAAAAATATCAGCTAATTCAGCTCTCTTTGTTGTGAGCGGAGGCATAGGAACCACTCAAGAGACAGCCACATGTGGTTTGTAAATTGTAGGCGCTTAATGACTCAATGCACTTCAAAAAACACTGAAAAAACTTAAGTGCATTCATTTCTGAGCTCTTAATGCAGTTGAGTAGAAATAGAAGTGTTCCCATATCAACAGTTCTTTTTGAGTGGGATGCAGTTGGTACTAGATGTTGTTTATGTGGGAATTTTTGCTGAATAGTACTCGTAAAAATATAAATATTTGTTCCTAACATAAATGAGGTAGAAGTTGAAAGCTCATCTTTAGCTTAATTCAATGAACGGGGCTACGCTCCTTCGACAACTTCTTCTAAAGGGACGGGTTGTATTCTAGTTACAAACTCTTTTCAAAGAACAAGTTAATATTTTGACGAAATAAGAAATTAAAGAATGAGAGAGTACACCCTTATTCCACCCGATATCAAAGGGTCAGAAAACACTCTAATCTGTTCCAATAGCTTCTGACCCTGTCGGTAACACATCGCAAAAACTTACAATACGCTACCAAAACTGCGTTGCGATGTATTTGAACAATCCTGGACCTTACATTTGCTCTGTCACAAGGTTCGTCTTAACATTTTCAGAATACGAAACCCAAAAAGGAAGCATCAAAGATGCCCTTATAGTGAATACACTGCCACGAAATTTGTTGCCTTTGAAAAAACTATAAACTAGTTTAAACTATCCGTTGATAGTAGATAGGGCGAAAGAAGATCACCTTTACTAGCACGTCAACCTAAAAGATCTTTTGTGCTGTTTGCTTAGATTTCAACACGTAAAGTGTAAAGTTGTCCAATTGAAGTTGAGTTCGTGTAAGAACCTAAGAATATTCGCAAAAGAGGTGTTTCTGTCAAGAAGACTTGTGAATTATTTTCGGAAACGTTTTAGCCTGAATTTGGCTATCGCTGGGCATTCAAATAAAATGTATTCATCAGTCTCTATGTCTTCAAGAAGAGACGGCAGGTGTCATCTTGACTGATGCCCAGTTTTTAGGGTGATAACTAGGAGAGCAGTGACGAGTGAAGAAGTCCGTAAGTAATTTGAATTCACGTTTGCTCATGTCAAGAAATTCTTTGAAAAAGTCGATGAATAGTTTTTACTGGGGGTGGCCAGGATCTTGTTCTGCCGTTCCCAGGTAACAAGTTCATATTTAATGCTACTGATAGGGAGACCGCTGTAGGGTTCCAGGCCTTTGAATTGGGATTGACAGCCAAGTCAAGCTAGACAGTCAGCCTCTTCGTAATCTTGTACACCTTCATGTCAAAGGCACCCAGGGAGAGTGACTTTATTGTTGGTGGCTTAGTAGATTGTTGCTAAATATTTATTGAGAAGACGTTTTTAAACCTTCCTTAATACATTTGCAGTCCAAAATTTTCGAATATCGAACAACTTCTGCTGAAGCTGATTGAACTACCACCAAATTTATGATTAAAAGGAATGAAGAGTTCAAAATCTAAAAATTGAGTATCGGAAAACCAAAAGCAGAAACGTTTTGCAGAATTTCGTAAAAGGCGTAGATACTCAATATTCGGATCATTTAAGTGAAAAAGATTAGTAGAGAGCTTTGTCTTTGAGATAACGATGCTGGTGGGCCATAACAGAACATAAAGAAAAAAAAGAAAAAAACATTGAAAAACTGCAGTCGAAGCTTCCATTCGCCTAATTTTATACAAAAAGGAAATGGGTCTTTGCACCGATGACCTGTGCAGAGGATGCAATGACAAAGATTACATTGAGGATACCACTCACTTTCTTTGTCGCTGCCCAGCAATCTGTCATTCCAGGAAAAAATTTCTAGGCAACTGCTTATTCAAATTGAAAATTTCAATGAACTAGAAGAATTATAATTATCAGACACTCAAAGAAAACAGCCTGTTGAATTTCATTAAGGCCACAAAATAAACTCATAAGTTTCTAGGAAGTTACAATACTCCAGGGTATCACAATGGATCTACATTGATTTAAGTGTGGCGGAAATAAGATCAACCGTCAGCCCATTCTACCTTACCTAACCTTTCCTAACATTACACGAAGTCAGCAAAACTTATTAAGATTTGCAAGACAGACTGCTAATCACAATCTAAAATAAGACATCAAGGAATCGGTATATAAACCCTGATACACTCAAACCGAATTCCAAGTGGTCTCCGAAACGTTTAAGACGACTAACGTCTGAACTTAAGAAAAAAAATTTAAAACCCTGCAAAAAATGCGAAATTATATGAAACAATTTCTTAACGATACAACCGCCGATAGACTGAACGATTACTATCGTCTGGAAAGTTAGGGAATCTGTGGCCTGGGAAACTACTTTCGAAACGGAATTTATGAGCATTCGAAGCCAGCACCAATCGTCCCAGAAAATAAGCTAAGAGAAAGGTAAAGCTTAAGTTTGAATTTATTTAAGGTTACATTGATGACATCAGATTTAAATTCTAGGGGAAAATTAAACATCCATACACTTCCTTCTTCTACCTCCTACTTCCTATTCATACCTCCTACTAAAACAAGACGAACATTAACTTCAAATTAAACCCAAATTCATGCACCTGCCTGCCACCCATTCAAATTCAAGCACCTAATCCGTTTTCGAGGCAAAAACGGACATTAAAAGGCCCTTTAACAATCTCTTTTCTGTTCTTGACAGTCTCTCAATCTGATCTAAGATAAAATGCTCTCATGCTGGAAAAGCTCCCACATTCAGAACTGGGCTGACAAAAATTATCGGAAGGTTTCAATTTTTAAATATTCTAGCAATTTCCACGCTTGCAATAATAGAAAATATTGATTGAACAAAAAGTAAAACAAAAATGTTAAAGGGAACCATTTCGTATTTTTCACAACTTTAAACATTTGCAGTGGGAACTTTGCAAACAACATCCACTTCCACTCACAAAATCAAATAAAAATAAATTCTCTTAACTCAGCACTTTCTCTTAAATGAAAATCGATGCCCACGATAATTTTCCACTAAATTCCTGTTTGATTCATGAAAACATCCCACACTCACTCAGTTTGCGCACACCAAAAACCACTCAATCTCACTCACCCAGCGCCATATGAACTTCAATACACAAACAAACTAGAAATTCCCAACAACGAGAAAACAATAAACTCAGGTATGACAAAAAAAAAAAAAAAAAATACAAAAAAAAACCAACCATGCACATCTTTGTCCATTCTTTGAATTCAACATAATTCCACTCACCCTTCTTCATTCCTAACAAATCTTTTCAATGTGTTTGTGTTAAGTAACCATTGTCAGCCTCAGCAGCCATCAACTGCTGCTCACGCAAGAGCAAACGAGACAAGGCTAAGTAACTGGAAGAAAAACTTGCCTAACCGGTGGTTGTTTTGTGTCTTTCGTCTTTGCCTTTTGCCATACCAATATTACGAATACGCGCGACTCAAAAGCAAAACCAACAAAAAGAATCTTTGAGATACAAGAAACATATCCAGAGAATCATCGACTCTCCGATCAGTTTATGAGAAGAATTCGAGTCGATCGGACGTGTGCATCCCGTGACGCCGCCGTTACAAAAATAAAAAATCCAATTCATACAATTTTGAAATTTCCCATTTTTGTCTGTTTAAAAAAAAATAATTAAAATTCACCCCTTTGGTGGACGGAAAATAAAAACTGTTAGATCGACTTTAGAATTTCGCTTGCAACATTTCAAAAGAAAAAAAAATCACTTCGGTTATCACGAATCGGATACGGATACGTTTGCCCCACAAAGTGCCCGCAAAAATGCATACAAATGCGGTGAATTTAGAAAATTAAATTAAATCTTTCATAAGAAAACAGTGCTCTTAAAAAAAAAAAAAATCATAAAAGAAGATTGCTCTTCGAGAAATGTGTACTCAAACGTCGATCATGTCGAAAACAATACTCTCGGTACTGATCAACTTTATAATCCCAATTTTGGGAGCCGCCTTATCAAAAACCGTCCTTTACCAAGCCCCTGATGAGTGTCGGTGGTCGGGTACCACCGAATCGGATATTGTATTAGTATGTCAACTTCGTACTATTAATAGCGAACTCGAAAATACAAACTTTAGCGTGATTCAACCTCAGAATACGATTCGTTTGCGTTTGGAGTGCAACGATGCACTGTTTTTCCAGAGCAGTCTTAGTGCGGATAGCTTTCGTTCGTTGATTGAATTACGTGCGTTAACAATCGAATATTGCAAACTCGGCAACATAACAGAAGGCTCTTTCCGAGGACTCCAAGAGCTGCGTAATCTTACAATACGCACTCACAATGCAGACTGGTCAACCATGAGTTTGGAAATCGCGCCAAATGCTTTTGCCGATTTCCGTCAACTCGATCGTTTGGACTTGAGTTTGAACAACATCTGGTTGGTTCCTGATGGAATCATTTGTCCATTGAAAACATTAACCCATCTGAACATGTCACACAATGAAATCCAAGATCTGGGAAACTTCCACTTTAGTGCGTCTTTGAGCACTAGGAAATCTCGAATCTGCGGATCTGCCATCATTGCTCTCGATCTTTCAAGTAACAAGATCGCGAATATACCATCAGCGATCTTCTCCGCTATGGGAAGACTTAAGAAACTTAAACTTGGTCGCAACGGTATGAACTTTATTGCCGACCGCGCTTTCGAAGGTCTCGTCTCGTTGTCCATAATTGACCTGTCCGAAAACCGATTGACGTCTTTGCCTCCTGAGCTGTTCTCTGAGGCTAAGTACGTCAAGGAGATCTATCTTCGTAACAACAGTATAAATGTCCTTGCTCCTGGATTATTCTCTGAGCTGGCAGATCTCCTGGTACTCGATCTATCCGCCAACGAATTGAATTCTCAGTGGATTAACGCAGTGACCTTTGTCGGTCTCAAGCGACTGATCTTGTTGGATTTGTCTTCTAATAAGATAAGCAAACTGGAGCAGAGTATATTCCGCAGTCTGGGTAGTCTGCAGGTTCTCAAGCTAGAAGAAAACTACATCGATCACATCCCAGACAACACTTTTGCCGATCTCACCAATCTCCACACACTGATCTTGTCCAACAACAGGATAACTATGATCGGTGCAAACACACTTCGAGGCCTCACCAATATCCTAGTCCTGTCTATGGACTATAACCGCATTTCCAAAGTCGATCCAATGGCTTTTAAGAACTGCACCAGTGTACAAGATCTGCACTTGAATGGCAACAAACTTCTGACTGTTCCTGAGGCTCTAGGTCAAGTGCCGTTCCTGAAAACTCTTGACATTGGCGAGAATCTCATCACAACAATAGAAAATACCAGCATCAGTGTCATGGAAAGTCTGTATGGACTTCGTTTAACCGAAAACTCCATTGATTACATTCGCCGGGGTATCTTCGATCGCATGACTTCACTTCAGATCGTCAATCTGTCTGGAAACAAGATCAAAGGCATCGAACCAGGCGCATTCCATCAGAATTACCAAATTCAAGCTATTCGATTGGATGGTAATCACTTGAAAAGCATCACTGGCCTCTTCACAGAGCTCCAGAATCTCGTCTGGCTAAACATTTCAGACAATCATCTTGAAAAATTTGACTACGCTCACATCCCAAGTGGTCTCCAATGGTTGGATGTGCGAGCAAACAGAATCACTCAACTGGGAAACTACTTTGAAATCGAAACGGAACTTATGTTAAGCACATTCGATGCCAGTGCCAATCGTCTCACCGAAATCACAGCCAGTTCAATTCCCAACAGCGTTGAAGTTCTGCATCTGAACGACAACCAAATCGAGAAGATTCAACCGTATACCTTCTTCAAGAAGCCAAATCTCACCAAAGTGGATCTTGTTCGCAATAAGCTAACCACTTTAGAACCAAATGCTCTGCGACTGTCACCTATCCCAGAAGATAAAGAGATTCCGGAATTCTTCATTGGCTCCAATCCATTCCAATGTGATTGCAATCTCGACTGGCTGCAGAAAATCAACACCGAAGCACGAACTCAACCCAAACTCATGGACTTGGATCAAATCTATTGCAAGCTGTCATATGCCAGAGGAAAGACACATGTTCCCCTGATCGAGGCCAAATCTAATGAGTTCCTTTGCAAATATGAGGCGCATTGCTTTGCGCTATGCCACTGTTGTGACTATTACGCTTGTGATTGCAAGATGCAGTGTCCGGATCGTTGTTCGTGCTACCACGATCAGAGTTGGACATCTAACGTTGTCGATTGTTCGCGTGGTAGTTATGATCGTGAGCTGCCACAACATATACCAATGGATGCCACTCAATTGTATCTGGATGGAAACAACTTCAATGAATTGGGCAGTCATTCGTTTATTGGAAGAAAACGGTTAAGAGTATTGCATTTGAACCATTCTCGCATCGATCTCATTAACAATCGAACTTTCTATGGACTTCTGGAACTTGAGGTGCTTCAACTCAATCACAACAATATTCGGCAGCTGAATGGCAACGAGTTCCAAGGACTTGACAATCTACAAGAACTCTATCTCCAGCACAACAACATTGACAGCATCGATTCACTAACATTCACACATCTCTACCACTTGAAGATCCTCCGCCTCGATCACAACCAGGTGGTGGAATTCAGCATTTGGAACTTTTTGCCACCATATCTGAACGAGTTACGTTTGTCTGGCAATCCATGGACGTGTGAATGTGAGTTCATAGACAAGTTCCGGGATTACATCAATCGGCATGACTCAGTGCAAGATCGCAACAGAATCAAATGTACAGTGACTAGTAAAGTGGCCATTGGCTCCAACACAACCACCACAGTGAATGGGGAAATGTTTTCGATTTACGCAAGCACCAATGACTCAAACAATGGTGTTCGCCTTATAGCCTGTGGAATAAACAACCGATCAAATTCAATTGGCAACAGTTCGGATGCTGAGAGCATGGCTTCAAGCGGAAATCTCACGTCCACCAAAATGATACTCAATCAACCACCGTTCCAGGACTACATCCCAATCCTAGTGGCGATACTGACTGGTTTCCTGTTCGTAATTATCTGCACTCTGGTCGTCTTCATCTTTCGCCAAGAGATGCGTGTTTGGTGTCATTCACGCTTCGGCATCCGTCTCTTCTACAACGCCAACAAGGACGTCGACAAAGGTGAACGAGAGAAACTGTTCGATGCATTCATCTCTTACAGTTCCAAAGATGAGGCATTTGTTGGAGAAGAACTTGCTCCTGAACTGGAAAATGGCGACACACGCTACAAACTCTGCCTACACCATCGGGACTTCCCTGTGGGCGCCTACATTGCCGATACAATCGTGCAGGCAATCGATTCTTCACGTCGCACGATCATGGTACTCTCAGAGAATTTCATAAAATCCGAATGGTGTCGATTTGAGTTCAAATCGGCTCATCATCAAGTCCTGCGTGATCGACGACGACGATTGATCGTGATCGTGCTGGGCGATGTGCCACAGAAAGATCTCGATCCAGATATTCGATTGTATCTCAAAACAAACACCTATCTACAATGGGGAGATAAATTATTCTGGGAGAAGTTGAGGTTTGCATTGCCAGATGTACCAAACAATCAACGTCGCCCACATGGTGGACATTGTCCAGGAGTGCACATCCCAATGGCGCCACACCATCATAACCCGCATCATCATTTGCATCATTTTCAACCGCAACCGCATCATTTGCAGCATTCCAGTTTCAGGGGCAATAATATGCATCATAATTTAATGGCCGGCACCACAAGGCAGAATCACAATCGGAATAATAATTCAAATCAACAGCAGATGCTGATGGTGCAACAGCAACAGCAGCAAGACCAACAACAAAGATCACCACACATGCCGCATGTGGGGAACAATACTGGTCCGCCAGTTCCAGGAACAGCAATGCCTGTTAGCCAGTG
Organism: Melanostoma mellinum; assembly: GCA_914767635.1. Classification (NCBI taxonomy): domain Eukaryota; kingdom Metazoa; phylum Arthropoda; class Insecta; order Diptera; family Syrphidae; genus Melanostoma; species Melanostoma mellinum. Next base: position 258,726,624 of record OU612058.1, read on the forward strand.
TCAACGAAACGCGTCACCACGAACCGTTGCTGTGCATATATAATACAAAAGTGATAGAAAACTGTAAAGTCCATTGAATAAGTGTAAAGATTAGCAAAAAACAAAGTGCCACTTGGTGGATATATCTCGAAACGATCAGTGTGGAATGCAAGTTCCTTATGAGTGACCTTCTATGAACAACAAACGATAATTTTTTTTTCGGTGAATCAAAAAACAATCAATACTTTGAAAACATGAAATTCAATATCTTCGTGTGAAAACTGATGAAAAACTACATGGCTATTCAAAGAGCGAAGCTCTAACGATCACTGTGGAACCTAAGTTTGTCGATTCGAAGCACGTTCGCTTTTCAACAAAATTCTCGTGCTACACGAGGATTCAAACTGCACAATGGAAATGCCCAGCAGTGATATGCAAATAAGCATCGAGGAATTCAGTGAGCTTCAAGGAGTCGTCGATTTCCTGCCACAATACAAAACAACAAAGACACCAGCCAACCAACAAACAAAGACTGATCATCATCATCATCAACATCATCCTTTGGCTTCGACGGTAGTTTTTGGTTTAACCTCTGCAGGTATGGCGGTTTTTCTATTCTCTTTTCCCTCTTTTATTGAATTGAATTGAGACAAAAAAAAAAAACTAATCAAACAACAAACACACAACGAATGGTCATACAACAAACAGAATTAGCATACTTAATAAACATTCCACATTATCCAGTCAAGACTCTGATGGCCAGCGCACCAACATCACGCAGCTCCACGATATAAAACTTTGTTTTTTATTATTTGTCAATCATAGCGGTAAAGATAACTATGTATAGAAATTACTACTTTCTTTATAAATATTCAAATTCAAACAAAAAAGAAGTAATGATCTTTGTAAATCGAGAATTAATCATTGAAAACTGAGAATAAGGAAATAAAATAAAATCAACAAATGTGATAGTACGTTGTGTAGAATTTCAGTGTAATTTTTGTATTTAATTGTTAGTCATTAGGTGTATCTATATATTTTGTAAATAAAATGACTTTGTAAATAAACTTCATTGTACTTAAAATAAATCAATTAAATGTATCCACATGATGAGATACTCAATATCTTAACTAAAAGAAAGGCACTTGCCTTGCCATATACGAAAAAAATAAACTGACTACCTATTAACTTTAATAATTTATGTTTATTTGACTGACTATATAAGTTTTTTTGTAAATAGTTTACGATAGTATTTAATAGTTGTTACCTACTTAGAAAAAAACAAAAGCAAAAAATCTTTCAAAATAAAAGTTATAAATCAAAAATGAATGGAAAAAAGTGTGTCTGTGTCTTTATTTGCCGCTGCTTTATCTTCGGGACGATAAATATTCTTTTGAATGCGGATTATGTGATATAAATATCACACTTAATTTCGAAATAATCGAAAAATTACGAAAGAAAGTAGAGGTAGGTATGGAGCGTCACACACAATTCCCCAAGATACTCCACTCCAAGGTGAGTCTATACTTCTTCTACAGGTGAAAAAAGGTACAAAACAACTTTTCAAAAACTTCACTCTGTGAGATCGTTAGTGATTGATAGCGAGCAAGAATGGCTTCCAAGAAAAAATCATCCGTTCGTCGTTGGTTCGTTGGTCGTTTATAACCAGACTAAACAGACACAAAGGGCAATAAAACTCCTCTTTCACATGTGTGTTTTGTATTTTTATTGTAGTTCTTGTTGTTGTTTCTATCGAAGAGAGTGCCTATAGTTGCATTTTACAATACCAAAAGAAACCAGGCTTTAGAATTCGTCAAGGCGTTAGGTTTCTCGACAAAACGAGCTCTCCAATTTGAAATAAAATATCAATCACCAAACTGATGAAATATCTTACACAAGTTAAGTATCCATTCATAAGGATTTTGTTATTCTGAACTATTTAGGTAAATTTTAAATTTATTTAAAAGTTCGAAGAGAGATTTTTATCTGCCAATTAAGAGATGGATAATGGCCATGATTATTAAACACACAGTAGTGCGTAGTGGATGTGGCAACGGGTCGTTTATATACGTCGCGTCGATCGTATATGGAAGAAGAATAGATGTTAATTGATTGTTAATAGATACTTTGTGGATTTTCTTAAAATATTTCTTTTCTGTTAATTTGATAGGTTGGTTTTAAAAGACGACACTTTTGACAGTCATCAGTGGGAATGGCTGCGTTCTTTTCTTTACGAGGAGCTCACAAATTAGGGAACGTTAAAGTTCACCAAAAAGAAGCAATTAACACTGCATATTGGCTTCCTTCATTGAATATTCCAATCAGGCGGAGCGCAGAGGTTGGCAAAGACATTCGGCGCGGCATAGAGGTGGAGATGTCTGGCAATTTGTGTTTTGGTGCCACGATGAGTTGTGGCTTCTCAAGATATAAAAAAATTATATGCGAGCTCATATGAAAGAATAAGTAATTTATTATGCTGGTGCAACGAAAACAAAGGGTGCGTCGGTCGTGGCGGCTCGACGCGGTGTTTGGAAGCTAAACACTTCTGTATGCAACAAACGAATATACAGAAATAGCTTTGTGTCACACCATAAATAAGAAACAAATTCGTGTAATTGGTGGTAGGTATCTCCTGCCTACAGCTCAACACGATACACGAGTTGTAATGTTTGTTAAGAGGAATTAGTTTTCAAGTCAGATTTGAATAAAATAACAAAGAGGAAGACATGAATTTATTGTGGGTGCCTAGAGCCTAGACATAGCTTAGTATACCCATCGTGTCAAAAGTAAACACTGAAGTATCTACTACAATAGCCAGTGGTTAATGTGTCACGTTTAAGGGGTTTTCTTAAATGAATATGTAGAGCGTTTTTGGTTGATTGACGTCTTTAAGTGGTTTAATAGCAGACATCCTACATCCAAAGGATACAATTGAAATTTTGAAAATGTATACTTCTCCTTAACAAAGCAGCAATCACATAAGTATGTCGTTTTGTCCTTTTGCATTGATGGCAGGAAGATTTTTAATAGCCATGGTTTAACAAGTCAAAGAAGAAAATGGTTAAAATGTTTTAGCAATATGGGGAAGTTACGGCGATAGGCAATGAGAATGAGCTACTAGAGTCTGCTCACCTTCAGCACGTTTCATGATTTTCCGTTTCAAGAGACCATAGTCTGCATTCGAAAATCATATCGATTGCATCGACATAGAAGACGAAGTGTACCTAAACACCCAAATTATAAGTAAACTTCCTTCAACTGACATTTAACCGTTAATTTTTCCTCCATAGTCAAGTGTCTCGGAAACAAGAATGTAATAGACCTTTTACTTTCCATGCAAGAAATTAAACAGAGCCGTAACAAGATTTTTTGGGTCACAACAGGATGGAATCTTCAAGCTCTTGCAACAATTTTGTTTTTTGTTTGTTTTTAAAATATTATTTGGAGCACTCAGACCTAACTACCGGTCCAGTGTACTACCGCAGGTAGCAACTTTTCTTTATTATAGCTTTCCAGATGTTTCGATAAATGGCAAAAATCGATGCCATGATAAAGACCCTAGGTTACCAGGTCTCACCATGTCTGCGCCGAGTATCTGTAACCTGATACGAGAAAATGCAGGACATTCTTGTTAAACACGTTTAAATGCTTAAGAAAAGAGAAGTGTCCCATGACAACGCCAATAATAATATAATTTAGCTACGGGATAGGAAAAGTGTTGCAGTTTTCTTATTAACATTAAGGAACAAACGTTCAATCTTGCATCCAATGGAGGTTGTGCTTTTGACAGACCCAATCGTTGATTAAAACCCTTACAATGGACCCAGGCAGAATAAGCGCCGGTTCAGGTCCTGAGACAGCTGTCTGAGATCCTTGCCTTGCAAGTTCTCGCTTCTAGTTATGCCTCGAAATGCCTAGATGGCCTCGAACCCAAAAGAGACTCAAGGAATTGAGTCTTCAGACTGCATTCAGAGAAGTCTTGCATTTCTGTATTTCGAGGAACCTTAGGAGCCTTAAGCACAGTTTGACTGTCGCTGCCTACAAAAATAGGTACTTCTTCCTATCCAACGTATCTTGTTAACGTAGCTTAAAGCCATTTTGATAGTGTACGTCTCCACTTGAACAGACAGATGCGTACGTGGTCAAAGTGGCGTGCAGTAATACATATGTCATCGCAATGGTACTAACGCCAAATTAATCAGCGCTTATATAGGCTCATCCGTGAAGATCCGATAACAATCCTTTTCTGGTTCAGATTAGAGAGTGGACTAATCCTATACTAACGAAAACTTGTCTGTTTGAGTCTTGACACAGCTTTGACTTGATACGGTATGGGTATTCATCTTCGGAACGAAATACAGAGCACCACAAGTTCATTCACAATTACTTATCGTTATATTTACTTACTTCTTAAAATCGCTGTAGTCATCATGCAATTAGTTATCTAAGTCCAACTGAGACTTACCTGAAACGAAAAAAATAAAAGGTTAAGGGATTATGAACTATGTATTTACATTTAAAAGAGGATCAAATATTTTTACAACTGTGATCTTTGATGTAATTTTTAAGTTAAATTTCTTTGATGTAACATTGATTTGAAATTCTTTGAAACGAAAATGCAACACGAATAAGAAACAAACACATAAATGTATGGGCTTAAACCGCGCAAAAAATGAGATAGAAAAATAATGTGCAGTGCAATAAGCCTGGCGGCATGAGAACCGTGTAACCCACAATTTTACTTACTAAGGTGTTTATTTGCTCATTTTGCATGAACCAAAGTAACTCCATCTTGTGCGATACGCAACCTTAGGTAAAAGCACAGAGTTGAAGCGAAGAAAACAGGCTGCATAGGTTCTGAAGCATTTTGATGGCTAGACTACGCGACAGCAAATTGTATGAGAATGTCCGTTTTTACCTCCCTGACCTTTATAATAAGTAGGAAACGGTTTGTATCAATGGAAAAACCAAAATGAACGTATTAGTACCGATACAAAAAGAAGGCTTTCCAACCGATCCTATTGCTCTCAAAAAAATCTATTTTCGCTTCCACGAAACTTTAAATATTTTCCCATCCACTGTTTCAAATGATCTTGCCACATACGCTTCCCCCTTTGATTTAAAACGCTTATCTCCACGTCCGTCGTTCCAATAACAAGCCTTGTCTTTAACTCCAATCTATCTTTACGCCATGTCTCTATTCTTTCTTTGTATTATCAGAATGTTAGAGGCCTTCGTACTAAAACTTTTCACGTGTACATGAACTCCCAATGTCTCCCATATGACATCTTTGCCCTCACTGAAACAAATATGTGCTCTGATTTTCTAGATAGTGAATTGTTTACAACTGATTTTGCTGTTTTTCGAGCGGATGGTCAAATAAATGAGATTGCTCCTACTGGGCGTGGTGTTCTTTTTGCCTTACACATTCGCTTCAATGAGTATCTTGTCGAAACATCTAAATCTCCTCTATTTGAATTTGTCTGTATTAAATTGTCTTTCCCCAAACGCTGCCTTTACCTTCTTTGTTGTTATATTCGCCTTTCACAACCCTGTCTCGTCTATCAACAATTTGTTGATTCAATAGGTCCTTTAATTGAGAGTATAGATTCCAATGATGACTTTATAGTACTTGGGGACTTTGACTCGCCCGATTTGAAATGGACTCCTTCTGAGGAAGAATCTTGTTTCGTTCCGTCTAATCCGTCTTCTGATAAAGAATTCATATTCACTAACAGATTTCTTGAATCAGGCCTTTTTCAAATGAGTTGTATCTTAAACGATCTTGGGAGACAACTTGACCTTGCTTTTCCTCTGATCCTTTCAAATCCACCCTTGATCATTTTCATCCTCCCCTATCTTTCAATAATTGTCTTGATCATAGCACTCCAACTATGTGGTCTGAGAACACTTCTTTAACTTCTGTAAAGCCAACTTCACTATGCTTTGTCATCTTCTGAGCGGAATCGACTTTAATCTCTTTATTAACCTCTCTACACCCATTGATTTAGCTCTCTCCTTTTCCTTTTCTTCAACTTTTGTATGCTTCATACAATATGTTCCCTATACATTTCAAAAAACCTGGCTATGGAAAACTAATTTCAAATCCCAGACCCCTTCCAACTACTATTACTACCAACAGGCTTCTTCTAACTTCTCAACTTTATGCCAATCTCTATACTAAAACAAAAAGTACAAAAAACAGTTCACTCTGATGTAGTCAGCGGATTCAACATTCAGATCAGTAGTAGATTCGTTTTATTGAAGAAAATACTCAAGTGAAGTCAAAAAGGGGATATATGGCAACCATAGTGCCATTTCTCCCGCTCCTACTTCCGAACTACATAATTTATTTTTTAACTATCAGTTGTTCTTCTAAATTTCTTTGAGAAAAGTTAAAGGGCCAAATGAACTCAAGCCCAACTCACATCAGCCGTTGAAACTGTGTCAAATAAAAACTGCAGAACAAAGGTAAATGTATTGAAAAATTGAACAAAGTGGGCAGTAACAACAAAGTTTCAATCTACTGGGTACCAGGACATGTAGGAATCAAAGGCTACGAACAGGCAGACGAACTGACGAAGACTGGAGCCGGATCACCTTTCATTTGACCGGAAGCTTTTTGTGGAGTAATAATGGAGAACCACATTAAAAGCGAAACCCAAAAGCCGGAGGAACACAACGGAGTTAAACATTGGAATGACCTTTCCAAAATGCGTCAAGCCAAGCTACTTGGCACTTTCAACTCAAAACGTTACAAAGACGCAATAAAATTAACAGAAAGATTGTAAAAATGCGCTAGCTGGTTTCTAACCGTACACTGCAGACTAAGAAAACAACTAAAAGAGACGACGCCTGGTTCACAAAAAAAATCTGTTTTTGAGCCTTCATTTTACAAAGCTTAAAGTATAGCAAACGTGTTTAAGTGAAACTTCTTCAGCACAGTGTGTTTTGAAAACTCGATGAAACGCAAAAGCGAAAACAAAAACATTCATGAAAAATTAAAATAAAGTGTCCGAAAGAACCAATATTTTCTATAATCTTCATCTCCTCTTTGTTTGGGCTTAGCTCTACTTAAGCGGTAAGCGGTAAGCGCATACCTCGAAAACAGCGTAAAATTGTAATAAGGCATATGAAACAAAAACTCTAGAAACTGTTTTGAGACTTGATCTAGAAAAAACGGTGGATTTTTTTCTACGATGTACTGAATACCGATCAATATAAAGAATGACTCACAGAAGAAAACGTCCCATTGCCTTCCGCCTCACCTGCTACTTCTACTAAAATTTTAACTTCCTGACCAGTGTGAACCGGTTTCTGTAAAACAAGCTTAGATCCCTACTCACGCACTCCATACAACTCCTTTTATTGATCGGGCTATAAACATGAATTTGCTCTTCTCAATCGAAAGTGACGGTGAAGCACGTCGTCGTGAGAAAAGACATAATTAAAAGTACTCGTATCACAAAACGTCTGCTCTTCAAAACTATTTTACTTCTGCTTCCTCGTGTGTTTAGAATCAATTCGAAGGCCAAGGCATATTATGCCTTATCCCGTTCATTAAACACCAAGTTGATAAACGTTTGATAGCCCATCAAGCAGCCGTAAATCTAATCTATCTCACTTAAAAGTCGTCATCTGTGTAATAAAACAAATCCCAATTTCCAATGAATACTTAAAATACAGAAAAACAACAATCCCCAAATTGTAATTGTGTCCAATTCAAATGGCCAATGACTCTCATCATCGCACTGATGGCATCAACATAATTTATGTATTGAATATAAAACAAAAAAAAACAACAGTATACGTCAGTCATTCGGTCAAATGACGACGACCACCACAGGCAATAAAAATGTCGAATTTCCCTTTTCAAAATAATTTCTTAAATTTTTAATTGCCTATACCCAGAAGCTTCAACTTCCCAGCATCGTCATCGTTCTTTTCTGTTTTTGTTGTTTCTGATGGCTGCGCGCATATACACTTCATTTAATCGAATTGAATGGGCCCGGCCAGAGTCCATGCACCGCAAAGGTCTCCCAGGAGTATATTATCTCCGATATCAGTTGAACATTACACCAATCGGAAAGGGGGATACCGGGTGGTAGATGCATCCACATAATAAACAAAAATCTCATATTACCAACTCCGAAAATAAAAAAAATAAACTTAAAATAAAGAATTAGGTACCTATACTTTTGGGTAGGTAAACGAGCTGCAAGGGCCCCAAAACTTATCGCTACCGATCTTTGGAAAGGTAGTTTATTTACAAGCACAAACATGCATGGGTCTTGTGTATACGATGTACGTATCTTTTACAGAATATTAACTTCACATCACATTCGAAGTGAATCTGATCGATAATGTTTTAAATTGTTGGCCCAACCTGTGCGGTTCATGGTAATGAATTGCCGCTGAGTCAAGTCGAGTCAAGCCGGCCGACCAACCAACAAACATTGGAAAGGCGCGTAAGTCACGTTTTGGTCATAATAACTGTCTGTCTATGAGAGGCATTACGAGCTTTGGGGACAAATTTTCGATTAAAAATGATTTTAATCGAAATAACTGCTCATACATTAATCGTGTTTCGATTGTGAAGAAAAAATGCAGCTGGTCAATGTACCTACTTGGTTCGGTGAGACTCGAAAGTGCCGGGTCATGTGTTCGCTTTTTGGCAAGATTTTCAACTATGGTAGGTATTAACATACCGATGATGGAATTTTTCCCCTCAGATGCGTGATTCATATGACACAAATGCGTAGCGTGGGTGGGGCGGAGGAGGCGGACCAACGCGGGCGGTAAACCACGGCGAAAGTAGGGGGCGGCAAAATGTCGCCAATGAAGCGGATGGAGTAGAGATCATACGTTTCATGGAAGAACTTTTCACTAGTCAATGACGTAAATTTTAAATTTGCCTCCTTTCCTGATGAATCGTTATGTTGACGCTGAAAAGGTTCTCCGAACATGGATGGAAGCAATCCTTGTATATTGTTTCTGATGCAAGCTGTTTGGCAGTTCTGGCTCAAGCTTCGCATCTGAAGAAAGATTCGACAAATGGTAGAAGCTAAATCCAAGATTCGGAGACCATGAGAAGTGCAGTCTGCACCATAAGCAGAGCTTTTTGAAATGAAAGGAGTCTGAAATTACCTGAACCTGAAAACACTATTGATCACAGACATCAAGAAGTTTTCGAAAATGAGCAGAAAAAATGGAGGGATGTACTGCACCGGTTGTTGATTATTTTCAATTTGGCCTTCAGAGCGCATCAAGTAGATATTCGGGGAATTGAAAGTGGCAATTGCGGGAACTTTCTAGAGCTAGTACGCCTTCTAGCTAAATATAACCCTCTTCTGATGGAACACCTGACAAAGGTGAAGCTGGAGTAGGAGTCCGAATTTCGTGTCTATCTCCAGAAACCTAGAATGCATTTATAAACTTAGTGGGCCAGCAAGTTTGATCCACCATCCCCCGTCAATCGCATTAAAGAAGCTAAATATTATGGCGTAATGTTCATCAATACACCAGACATCTCCCACAAAGAACAAATGAGCCAGGTTCTGCGGTGTGTACCTACATATCAGACGGACTGGACATAGAGAATTTGAAAGGACAGGCTTACGACAAAGCTACCACTATGTCAGGGATCCTCAATGGAGTTCAAGCCGAGACTAAAGCACTATGAATCCGAAAGCTTCAGTCGCTGCATACACAAACCACTCACTCAACTTGGCTGGGGTACATGCTACTTCTGAATCAGTGAATTTCGTGAGGAGTTTTGGGACTCCGGAGAATCGATTTGCCTTCTTCTTTGCATCAACTGCGGAACAGCTCAACACCTTTGCTTGGTATCAATGGTGACGCAGTGAAACGGTTCACTGAAACCCGCCGGAGCACTAGGCACCCGTCAAAACACTTGAAAATAAGTTCGAAGAAGTTATTTAGGTAGTGGAAGAATTAACGGATTCATCTTAAGCTTCCGAAACAAGATCGGGGCCAGTAAAATACTTCACATTTTTCTTGACTTTCTGGCTGCAATGCTACCTGAAGTAGATGACCACAGATTTACCTGCAGCAACGAAGACTGAGTGTGCACTTTAAAAACTGTTCTAGAGGAGGGCAGGGACCGTTTCTTCTAAGCCGAAATCGACTTGTCTGAGGCTTTCTGCGAACTAAGGAATCGAAATCAAAACGAGACAAATTCGCACAAAAAAAAAACACCTGCATAGTGATTAATCGGCAGATGCAGCTTTGTCTCACGACCAGGAACTCAGTCGAGAGATGTATAAGCATCATTTACAAGAAATGACGATTCGATTCAAGCAATTTCAAGAAATAATTCGGATTTTTGACGCAACCGAAACTTTTGGTTAGGAAGTACGAGTATGATATTTTTCATGTGTTAGAAGATGTCGACAAGGACGAGAGCAGCTTGTCGTCTGTTCTGATTTAGAGGAAGGTACAAGGAGCAAAGGACCGCCTCCACTTCATTCAAAAGCTGAATCTGCGAATCTCGTTTCCAAATACAGTCATCTTGATTCGTATATGTTCGACTTTAGCAAATAGTGTCGCTGCTTGTGAGAGAAGCTTTTCGAATTTGAAGCTAGTCAAAAACTATCTCAGAACCACTATGAGCTCCACTAGATATTGCTTTACTTTTACTGTCGATTGAACAAGAATCAACGGTAAATATGGATTTTGACAAAGTTAATTCAGATTTTCGTATGGCCCGTTGAATCCATTTGTGAAACTGCTGATTCCATTTTACCTTCAATAAATCATTTCATTTCCTGTGAAATGACGTCTCGAGATTTAATTTTAAATAAGTGTTGAATGGGGCCGGCAAAATGGGTCTCCAGCCCCGGGCGACGAGATGACACGCTACGCCACTGATATGACAGCTTCAATTCCGAAAAACAGCTACCCACAAGGTGAGGCTCTAACTTCTTTGTTAAGTATTCAAATAGCTGCTATAATATATAAGTGAAATGCCACACTTTCGATCTAATCATCCGTCGCGGCTTGTAACGCCAAAATTCGCCAAAACTCACTTCAATCTGAAAGGAACATGAGTGTGAACGTGAAATGAAATTCAACTAAAGCGAATTTGTTTTTCAAAAACTATTCCAAGACATTGTAAGTAATACAAAGATACAAAAGTATCTCATAGATACAAAAGTATCTCACAGATACAAAAGTATCTTTTCTAGACAAAGCGCATAATAATAATAGCCACTCGTTGCTTTTCTGCGGTTTATGGTCAAATGTCCTCATCGGGTGCAATAGGGTTATGCACAGATCGCGCAGCTATAGTGAAAGTGTCTGCGGTTTCAATTCACGCAACAACATAACCATTCACCAGCTGTCTGACCACCATTCTAAGCTGGCTGTGTGCAAATTGCAAATTCACTTCAATTGAGTTTCCCACATCAATGGAAATGGCGATGGAGAGATGCCTGGAGAGATGCGCATGTGGGTTTAATTAAAAGCGCCAACACCAGAATAGACAAAAAAATAATGCAAAACAACAAAAAAAAGAGTAAGCTGAGTGCTTGCCGGCGGCGGCAGCAAGCCTGCCTGCCATCAGCCTTTAACATCAACCTTATGTATGTCTAACAAGCTCTGAAGCGCCCTCATAATCAACATCAGCATCCAGGTTCCATCGCGTTTGTGTCTTGACTCTTTGTTGTTTTTGTCTCTTTCTCTTTCTTACCTCCTCTGCATTCGTCTACCCTACCATACTAAAATAATTTAATTTTAAATGTAATTTCTGAAAAGTTTTTAGACAAGGCAATGAGTAATGTTCCCAAGTCCTCATCGTCATCGTCATCGTCATCGGCGTTCATATTTTCATTTCGTTTATAGGAACTCTATCTCAAGTGTGCAGCACATGCATGCACGCATTTTATTCAATAAAGGCCCATCTCCTCTAAGTACTATCAGTCTATCTGCGTAGATAGATATATGTAGGTTGGTAGATGAAATGGTTTCGAAGCACGAAACACGAAAATGAATGAAATTCTCTGAAGGGGCTTTTCATGATTCAAATTAAAATTTCCATCGTGCATTGAGATAAAAATGATATTTATAAACGAATTGGAATGCCTTTGAGGATGCATTATACTCGTTCATTCGTACTCATCTACTCGTTCACTAGTGAGTCTTTTGTCTCAGGCTCAGGCGTATTAATTTGTTTGAAATATGACATTTGCCGTGAGTTGGTTTGATCGTAAATAGTTTAATGTCTAATAATAGCTGTGCTCAAAAATAAAGCCAGTGCATTCATAATTTAGGTGTAAATTCTCATGTTAATGGGTTGAGTGTCTCTGTATAATGTTAACGCGCCACTTAGGCGTAGCCTACTCGATGCTGTCAAATGGAGTTTTACTGACTTACTGATGGAGTGATTCGAAATCGTAAATAAGGTTATTATAGAATGACAGTCTTAAGCACCTGAAATTATGATGAAATTTCGTTCCACCCATCCATCGCATATAGCCCGAGGTCTATTTGGGAGTTTCCCGCTTCGATTAAACTGTCAGTCGATCGGTTGGTCGGTGGGTATATTATATGAGGAGAAGGTCCACTCCACACCATCTGGATATTTCTCATGTGAAACTTCTTCCTTCGTTCGGAAAGAGTGTCTTTAAAGCAAAGAAAAATTATCTTCACTTAAAAGGTTATTAGGTCAAGTTTTGAGTTCTCTATTCTCTCTCGCTGTTATCTACGTTAGCTTGGGGAGACATTATTTTATGAATAGGCGTGATCCAATATTCCGGACGATTTTAGCGGCAACTTCTAAAGTGAGTTCTTATCACAATTTAATATGCCCGCTTTACAGGAGAGCATTGACTACGGATGGGAAACGAGAGAACCGATGCGAGGCCGCGATGATGTCACTTTCATAGAGTTGTGGTCTAAGATAGGAGAAAAGATGGGTTCAAGTGGAATTTTCGATTGGGTGTGATTGGGACTGAAGTTTTCCTTTTATAACTTTGTCAACAAAGTTTCAGGGTGATTAAGGAATTTATGACCGTAAAAAGCACTTGTTAGTTTTTGTTTTCTTTGCCTCATAGAGAAAATGTTTATTTATTTATTTATTTTCCTTTTAAGCAGGGCCTGGGGTTCATACATCATAAAATAGAAGACCTACGTGAAGTTTATAGATTACATAGAGATTTTGAATTGCAGGCACTGTGTAGATGTACGCATCTGGTCAGATAGAAGCATTGTTGCTTTCGACTTTCGAGTATGCTTTTGTGTGGAAAATCGAAGAACTGTTTTTGACTACTAAACAACAAACAGGTGCAGGTGCAGCCGTTTCAAGACTGATCAGTTTTGATGCATACAAAAGTATCTACCTATATGGAAGACATTTCAAGATGATGATGATTATTATCACTCATTTCATGATATTTTCCAACCTGGAACACTTGCTGTTATTGTTACACAATATTATCAATAAAAAGACCTCGGCCTCAGTTTAAGTTTACATTACCGAAGAATCTACAGAAAGACTCTGAGCCATTCATAAAGCCGGAAAATGATTCTGGACTATTTAGGAACGATGGGAAATGCCTTCAAATTATGTCTTAAGGACCTAACTACACTTTTATTATTTTATTTCGTTTCTTTTGCTTAAAAAAATGTAAAATGCGTTTAGCGTTCTCTCTGGGGTTGCTAAATCTTTTCAAACTCTTTTCTTTTTGCGGATGTTCATTTTCCCTTGGGTTTCATCATTTCTCGCTAGTAACTTTTACCTTTGTCTCAGTTATTGGCAGAGAATAGTGCAACGACTTAATGTTGCACTTTATGACCTTAACTTTGCTTCCAACTCTACTAGGAATAGTATTTCGTACAGCAAGTCTGCTGTCTGTCAATATGCAAGCATTGAGCTCTCATACAAGGAACTCTAATTTGGGAAGTATATTCCACTTGAAAACTGTTGATGAACAGGTGCGATTTTTAACCGCAACTTTAAACAGCCAATTCGAAAAATTTATTCCTATCAAAACCACTGTTATACGAAATAGTGAAATAAGATTGTTTAGCAAAAAGATTGTGGAATTTCCATATAATTTTAGTTTTCAAAGAGTTCATGAATTTGAGGTGCATTCGGACATAAGGATTAAATTTGGCGGCTTAGACGCAATTCATCCTAAGGTTAATAGATTGCTTCTTACGTTTCTCTCACCCTATATTTCACACATTTTAAATATCATCTTAACTACCTCCTATTACCCTAAGCTTTGGAAAGCTTCTAAAGTCATTCCAGTTCCTAAAAAGTCAAATCCTAAACTTAAAGAATATCGCCCAATATCTATTCTACCATTTATTTTGAAAGCATTTGATAAGATTTTTAGCCAGCAGATTTCATATTTCCTTGACTCTTGTGTCGATTACTCTCACCCTATCAATCTGGTGTTTGACAGGGTCATAGCTGTAACACTGCTCTTTTGAAAATTGTTGATGACATACGCCAGCACATTGATGAAAACCTTGTTGTTCATACGACATCAGTGTGAACAGTGCCTAACTCCAAAATAGTTCGCCCTCTAAAATAATTCAATCTAAAGTAAAAATTCTACTACATTTTTCCTAAAAGTGTTTCATCGCATAGCGACGGCACAGCATTCTACTGTCAACCACCAACCGAGCAACATCGTTTTAATAAAATTGTATCTTGGGCCATCTGCCATTTTTTATTCTTTCCTTGGTTTGGACGTAATCTCTTTTTCTAAATTTACAAATTTAATCTTTGGGGCCTAACTAACTTATAACTAAAATAAAATTCTAAATCACAAAACAATCCTACGTGTAACTATAAAATAAAGCAACAAACAAAAAAAATAAAAGGAGTTCTATTTTCGTGTTGGTGGTTAATTTGATGGCGTACTTTTGGAGCCATAACGTCACACAAGTGAACGAATCAGGAACAAAGAGAGCGTAAGTGTGGTCTGTATCTTCATTTGGTCCATCCGAGCGGATTGCTGACAACACACGCGGCCAGCACCACACGCTGCCAAACGCCATCGACGCCAACACGCCACCACACGTTGCTCACGCCAAAAAATCGGCACGCTGCCCACGCTGTTCGGCCATTTTGCTGGCGAAAATCCCAACACGCTGCCCACGACATCAAAAACTCGGCACGCTAGCAAGGGCACAAGAACCCGGCACGCTGCCCACGCTGTTCGGCCATTTTGTTGCCGAAAATCACCGCACGCTGCCCACGACAGCAAAAACTCGGCACCTATAAAAGGCACAAGAACCCGGCACGCTGCCCACGCTGTTCGGCCATTTTGTTGCCGAAAAACGCCACACGCTGCCAACCCGGCACGTTGCCCACGCTGTGAAGGAACAAAGTTCATCATTTGGATCATCACTGGACCTTACCATGACCAGCCATCGAGGAAGCAACCTAAAAGTTTTCAACCAAATTTGTAAAGGGTGAGTGAAAGTTTTTTAATTGGCAATTTTTTAGTCCCATTTAAACAAAAATTTTTATTTTTTTTGGTACCTCTGTGTTGCACTTTGACCGGCAAACACGTCATTCCGTTTTTTTTTATATATATATATCGGTATATACATATTTCGTGTTGGTTGAAGCGGTTTTTGAGATATTCATCTTTCCAACTCGGTAGTTTGACTTTCATTCATCTTTTGAAATTTTCAAGCAACTTCAATAAACGCGATTTGGTTGTGTTCCCCAGTTCTTTTTTTTTTGGTTTTATAGGAAATTTTAATAGACTGTCTTCCTCGTTGAAGGGCGTTTTTTTATCGCGTGGTAATTTTTTTCTCGTTCGTGCAGCACACATCGTTCGTAACGGTGTATCAAAGCCGGGGTGGTTGGCCCCCAGTAGAATCTATCAAGCCTGTTGAAGATTCTTGCGCTTTAAAATTTTAACTTTTTTTGAAATTTTTAGAATCCTTCAAGCCTTTTGAAGATTCATACTTTTTTTCTCGTTCGTGCCGCACACACCGTTCGTAACGGTGTATCCAAGCCGGGGTGGTTGGCCCCCAGTAGAATCTATCAAGCCTTTTGAAGATTCTTGCGCTTTAGATTTCGATTTTTTTGTCTTTTGAAAGATTCTCTCACGGTGCATACAAGTCGGGGTGGTTGGCCCCCAGTAGAATCTTTCAAGCCTTTGGAAGATTCTTGTGCTTCAAAAATTTGATTTTTTTGAGATTTTAAAATTTAAAATTTTTACCTTTGCAATTGTTTCTCTCGTTCGTGCCGCACACACCGTTCGTAACGGTGTATCCAAGCCGGGGTGGTTGGCCCCCAGTAAAATCTTTCAAGGCTGTAAAATCTTTCAAGGCTGTAGAATCTTTCAAGCCTGTAGAATCTTTCAAGCCTGTTGAAGTGCGCTTTAAAACTTTAACTTTTTTTTTTTGAAAATTTTAGAATCTTTCAAGCCTGTTGAAGATTCTTGCGCTTTAAAATTTTAACTTTTTTTGAAAATTTTAGAATACTTCAAGCCTGTTGAAGATTCTTGCGCTTTAAAATTTTTACTTTTTTTTTGAAAATTTTAGAATCTATCAAGCCTGTTGAAGATTCTTGCGCTTTAACATTTTAACTTTTTTTTGAAAATTTTAGAATCTTTCAAGTCTGTTGAAGATTCTTGCGCTTTAAAATTTTAACTTTTTTTTGAAAATTTTAGAATACTTCAAGCCTGTTGAAGATTCTTGCGCTTTAAAATTTTTACTTTTTTTTTGAAAATTTGAGAATCTTTCAAGTCTGTTGAAGATTCTTGCGCTTTAAAATTTTTACTTTTTTTTGAAAATTTTAGAATCTTTCAAGCCTGTTGAAGATTCTTGCGCTTTAAAATTTTAACTTTTTTTGAAAATTTTAGAATACTTCAAGCCTGTTGAAGATTCTTGCGCTTTAAAACTTTAACTTTTTTTTGAAAATTTTAGAATCTTTTAAGTCTGTTGAAGATTCTTGCGCTTTAAAACTTTAACTTTTTTTTGAAAATTTTAGAATCTTTCAAGCCTGTTGAAGATTCTTGCGCTTTAAAACTTTAACTTATTTTTTGAAAATTTTAGAATCTTTCAAGTCTGTTGAAGATTCTTGCGCTTTAAAATTTTAACTTTTTTTGAAAATTTTAGAATCTTTCAAGCCTGTTGAAGATTCTTGCGCTTTAAAACTTTAACTTTTTTTTTGAAAAGTTTAGAATACTTCAAGTCTGTTGAAGATTCTTGCGCTTTAAAACTTTAACTTTTTTTTGAAAATTTTAGAATCTTTCAAGTCTGTTGAAGATTCTTGCGCTTTGAAATTTTAACTTTTTTTGAAAATTTTAGAATCTTTCAAGCCTGTTGAAGATTCTTGCGCTTTAAAACTTTAACTTTTTTTTTGAAAATTTTAGAATCTTTTAAGTCTGTTGAAGATTCTTGCGCTTTAAAACTTTAACTTTTTTTTGAAAATTTTAGAATCTTTCAAGCCTGTTGAAGATTCTTGCGCTTTAAAACTTTAACTTATTTTTTGAAAATTTTAGAATCTTTCAAGTCTGTTGAAGATTCTTGCGCTTTAAAATTTTAACTTTTTTTGAAAATTTTAGAATCTTTCAAGCCTGTTGAAGATTCTTGCGCTTTAAAACTTTAACTTTTTTTTTGAAAATTTTAGAATCTTTTAAGTCTGTTGAAGATTCTTGCGCTTTAAAATTTTAACTTTTTTTGAAATTTTTAGAATACTTCAAGCCTGTTGAAGATTCTTGCGCTTTAACATTTTAACTTTTTTTTGAAAATTTTAGAATCTTTCAAGTCTGTTGAAGATTCTTGCGCTTTAACATTTTAACTTTTTTTTGAAAATTTTAGAATCTTTCAAGTCTGTTGAAGATTCTTGCGCTTTAAAATTTTTACTTTTTTTTTGAAAATTTTAGAATCTTTCAAGCCTGTTGAAGATTCTTGCGCTTTAAAACTTTAACTTTTTTTTTGAAAATTTTAGGATCTTTCAAGTCTGTTGAAGATTCTTGCGCTTTAAAATTTTTACTTTTTTTTGAAAATTTTAGAATCTATCAAGCCTGTTGAAGATTCTTGCGCTTTAACATTTTAACTTTTTTTTGAAAATTTTAGAATCTTTCAAGTCTGTTGAAGATTCTTGCGCTTTAACATTTTAACTTTTTTTTGAAAATTTTAGAATCTTTCAAGTCTGTTGAAGATTCTTGCGCTTTAAAATTTTTACTTTAAAATTTTAATTTTTCTTGAAATTTTTGGAATCTCTCAAGCCTTTTGGAGATTCTAGAGCTTTAAGATTTTGATTTTTTTGAAATTTTTTGAATCTGTCAAACATTTTGAAGATTCTAGTGCTTTAAAATTTTGATTTCTTTGAAATTTGATAGACTGCCTTCTTCTTCGAAGGAGTCGGCGTTCTTTTTTATCGAGTTTTGTCCTCATTCGTGCCGCACATACCATTGGTAACGGAATCTTTCAAGCCTTTTGAAGATTCCAGTGCTTTAAATTTTCGTTTTGTGAAATTTTATAGACTGCCTTCTTCTTCGAAGGAGTCTGCGTTCTATATCGAGTTTTAGTCCTCGTTCATGTCGCACCGTCATGTCGCATGGGTGGTTGGCCCCCCAGTAGAATCTTTCAAGCCTTTTGAAGATTCTGACGCGTTTTTTAGCGCGTTTTTGTACCCGTTCGTGCCAAACACACCGTTGGTAACGGTGTATCAAGCCGGGGTGGTTGGCCCCCAGTAGAGTCTTTCAAGCCTTTTGGAGATTCTTGTGCTTTAAATTTTGATTCTTTTTGAAATTTAATCGACTTCCTTCTTCTTCGAAGGAGTCGCGTGTCCTTTATCGCGTTTTCTTTATCGCGTTTTCTTTATCGCGTTTTCTTTGTCGCGTTTTCTTCATCGCGTTTTCTTAATCGCGTTTCTTATCGCGTTTTTGTACCCGTTCGTGCCAAACACACCGTTGGTAACGGTGTATCAAGCCGGGGTGGTTGGCCCCCAGTAGAGTCTTTCAAGCCTTTTGGAGATTCTTGTGCTTTAAATTTTGATTCTTTTTGAAATTTAATTGACTTCCTTCTTCTTCGAAGGAGTCTGCGTTTTTTGCGTTACGCGTTTTCTTTATCGCGTTTTGTACTCGTTTAGGTCGTATGGGTGGATGGCCCCCCCAGTAGAATCTTTCAAGCCTTTTGAAGATTCGGACGCGTTTTTATCGCGTTTTTGTACCCGTTCGTGCCAAACACACCTTTGGTAACGGTGTATCAAGCCGGGGTGGTTGGCCCCCAGTAGAGTCTTTCAAGCCTTTTGAAGATTCTTGTGCTTTAAATTTTGATTCTTTTTGAAATTTAATCGACTTCCTTCTTCTTCGAAGGAGTCGCGTGTCCTTTATCGCGTTTTCTTTATCGCGTTTTCTTTATCGCGTTTTTCTTTATCGCGTTTTCTTTATCGCGTGTCCTTTATCGCGTTTTCTTCATCACGTTTTCTTTATCGCGTTTTTCTTTATCGCGTTTTCTTTATCGCGTGTCCTTTATCGCGTTTTCTTCATCGCGTTTTCTTTATCGCGTGTCCTTTATCGCGTTTTCTTCATCACGTTTTCTTTATCGCATTTTCTTCATCGCGTTTTTCTTTATCGCGTTGTCTTTATCGCGTTGTCTCTATCGCGTTCTGTACTCGTTTAGGTCGCATGGGTGGTTGGCCCCCCAGTAGAATCTTTCAAGCCTTTTGAAGATTCGGACGCGTTTTTTATCGCGTTTTTGTGCCCGTTCTTGCCAAACAAACCGTTGGTAACGGTGTATCAAGCCGGGGTGGTTGGCCCCCAGTAGAGTCTTTCAAGCCTTTTGAAGATTCTCGTGTTTTTAAATTTTGACTTTTTTTGAAATTTAATCGACTTCCTTCTTCTTCGAAGGAGTCTGCGTTTTTGCGTTATCGCGTTTTCTTTATCGCGTTTTGTCCTCGTTATGTCACAAGGGTGGTTGGCCCTCCAGTAGAATCTTTCAAGCTTTTTGAAGATTCTCGTGTTTTTAAATTTTGACCTTTTTTGAAATTTAATCGATTACTTTCCATATTCCTTTTCAATTTTCCCTTTTGAAATTTAAACGACTACCTTCTTCTTCGAAGGAGTCCGCGTTTTCTATCGTGTTTCTTTTTTTTAAACACATATCTTGGCAAATTTTCGGCAGTGTCGATCCCAACGAGACTCTATACGGTACGGCAGCACAAACTGTGCAACAACTGTTTAAGCGCGCGTCATGCAAATGTCGCCTGTCCGAGTAAATATTCTTGCAACCACTGCAAAAACGGCATCGCTCACTGTTGCATCTAAACGTTAACGAAGACGGAAATAGTAAAATACAGTCCACTAATCTCCTTAGTGCAACTAAAGCTCCTCAAATGTCGTCGTCGTCACAGCCATTCGTGCCTCAAGCGTCGTTTCAAACTTTTCATGTCGGTGCCTCTAAGAAAATATTGCTTGCAACGGCACTAGTTTGCATCGTGCACATAGTTCGCGCTCTTAAATACCCTGGTTCCGAAATATCCTTTATCTCAGTGGTAAGACAAAAGCGTTTTGAACTTGCCCATAACCAATAAGAATACATCCATTTTCGGAATCAGTGGTAATCTCGCCATACCATCTCGCATTCTCCGCTGGAGATTTATAAATTTGTCTTGTACCGCCAAATCTTGGTCGACCCTAGAGACACTCCATTTCAACGAATCCTCTTTCGCAATTTTTCAGAGTCCTCTAGTGGGACTAACAGGCATTTCTCTCGACAACTCCGAACAAAACACCAACTCATTGGTAGTTCAACAAGAACCGGAAGATTTTCTTGATTTTTTTTTTTTTCGACTCTATCCCGCGCAATGCGCGTATTGGGCTATGTTTTTCGCTTCTTCGGGTCTATCTCAAAACAACAACCCAGCAACTACAAGTCTCATGACATCTCAGGGTTTGAAATGGAATTTTATTCCGCCAGGGGCACCTCACATGGGAGGTTCATGGGAAGCCGGCGCTAAAAGTTTCAAAAACCATTTAAGAGGGCTGGGGACCAAGGCCAAGTTTACGTTCGAAGAATTTGCAACGTTTTTAGCACGTATCGAAGCGTGTTTGAACTCGCGTCCAATATCGTCCATGTCCACAGATCCTTCTGATCTGTTGGCATTGACGCCGGGGCATTTTTTACGCGGCGGTCCGCTTTTATCTTTTCCGGAACCGAATCTGGCCAATGCAAATTTATCGCTAATCAATCGGTGGGAAAAAGTAAAATGCCTCCAACAACAGTTCTGCCACAGATGGAAAGATGAATGCTTCAAGGAACTACATCAACGACACAAATGGAAAACACCTCAAACCAACATTAAAGTTGATGATTTGGTCGTCATTAAAAACGAAAATCTGCCATCCACCGAATGGCGTCTAGGTCGTGTTATAAATATACACCCGGGTTCCGATGGTCGAGTCAGAGTTGCAACATTAAAAACCCAAAACGGAGAAATAGTCCGCCCCATAGTAAAACTGTGCCTATTGCCTATTAACTAAATTGCCAATTAAACAAAATTTCACTTGCTTTATTTTCAGTAATATTTTTTTTTTTGGCGTATTTCGCCAAGGGGGGCGGTAATGTTCATACGACATCAGTGTGAACAGTGCCTAACTCCAAAATAGTTCGCCCTCTAAAATAATTCAATCTAAAGTAAAAATTCTACTACATTTTTCCTAAAAGTGTTTCATCGCATAGCGACGGCACAGCATTCTGCTGTCAACCACCAACCGAGTAACACATAAAAATAAAATTAACTTGGGCCTTCAGCCATTTTCTTTGTGTTGAATTGTAAAATAAGAAACAAAAGTAAAATAAAATCCTTCATGCAAAATAATAAAATAGGCAAAGTGGTTTTTTCATTTTTTTTGGAGCTCCGCCTAAACTGTGGTTGGCATTTATGTACATGTTGTGTGGTCATCTCATCACTTGTAACGACAATGGTTCTCTTTGATTTCTCCAAAGTATTTGACTCCGTTCCGCACTCACTGTTATTTAAAAAGTTAAAATAACTATTCTGTTTTGATACCTTTGCGGTGGCTCTTATTTGGGAATACCTTACTTGCCGAAAGCAGGCTGTTTTAGTCAATAATAAGCTCTCTGATTTTCTTCCAACGCATGCTGGTGTGCCACAAGGGTCAATCCTGGATCCACTCCGCTTCACTTTCTTTATTAATGATCTTCCCTTGAACCACAGATTCTGTAAAATCCATATGTATGCAGATGATGTTCAAATGTATCAAATCTATCAAATTGGAATGATAGGGGATGCTACTCCTCGGTTTAATGAAAATCTACTGCGTGTTGTTAAGTGGCCGAATCAAAACTATTGTAATCAGTAATAGGGTACTTGATACTTCATACTTTCCTAACATCGAACTAAGTGGTTGTGAGCTTAATTATGTTGAAAAGGTTAAAAATCTGGGAGTTGAATTTAATCAAACTAAGTCATGGGAACATCATATCTCCTGCGCACTGGAAAAACTTATGCAGCCTTACGAGTGCTACATACTACTAGTAGCTGCCTGCCTATAAGCTCTAGGCTTACTTTAACTAAAACTCTTGTGCTTCCTGGCCTGCTCTTCGGTAGCCTTATTTTTATTATCCTGACAGCAGAAGCAGAAGTAAGCTTCAAGTTGCTATCAACAACATTGCTTGATTTGCGTATGGATTAAATCGGTTTGACTATATGTTTCCGGGTATACGAATCGTATCTTTGATATGTCTCTGAACAAATTCCTTGGTCTCCAAGCTCTGATCTTCCTTTTCAAATTAATTCAATCGAAAATCTATGAGTACCTATATGGTAAACTCAGTTTTTCAACATCACAAAGAAGTAATATTTTGATTGTACCAAGTTTCAACTTTTGTAACTCCAAACGCCAATTTTTTGTACACACGGTGGGTCTCTGGAATTCCCTGCCTGCTAACCTAAAAAGAAAGAACAATTACAGATCCTTTGAAAGTTCCTTGGAAATCCATTATAGAAGCTAAAATCGTTTATCGTAATAGTTCTTAAATTCTTTTTCTAAGAAGATAACGAAACACATTGATTTTAAATATTTGCAGATAAAAATGCATGGGAATAACAGAGATAGGTAGAACATTCCACATTCAAGAGGAGCGACTGCAATATGAATCTTTATACTTAAATGTACGTCCGAAGTTGGGTATATGGTGAATCTATTGAGCATTCCTAGCAAGGCGGGTGTTTGGGCTAAATTGTTTCAAGGATAGAATGCAGCTGGCTATTTAGCTTGAGCACTGTTTATAGAAAAAAAGCGATGAAAGTGAGAGACAGGTAACGTTTCGACGATGTTCAATAGAATCAATCGATCCTAGCATCTTCTTAAAAAAACTTATCGTTTAGCATTTTTGGAGACTTCAAGTATGTGGTCATTCCAACGAAGATCATCGTTTACACGCCATTGGGGGATGACAAAGACTTGGAAGATGAACGAATGACTACCGAAACTTATTTGTTCAAAGAGAATCGCTGAAAACGTCGGAACCTGAGTCAGTTTTCATTCTTGAGCCATGTCAGTATAACAGGCCATATCTTGCCTTGTAGGGTAGGGCTTTGCGTTCTTCCAATCTTCCCTGCAGGAGATGACTATGGAGAAACTGAGTTTAAAGTTGTACACGGAAATAATAGTATCCAAGCATATACTACAATGTGTCCCATTGGGTTTGTGTACGAGGTGATGTGATTTGCCAGTCCTGCTGCCATCTTATAAAAAGGGGCATTAAGAAAATCGAGCACGAATTTAGTAATCTGAATTATTGTGAGACTACCTTCTTCTTTTATCGACGTCTATGAACGTGTGGATCACAGACTTCTAGATTCCCTGTTTCACCCTTTCCCATGGGAAAGGTATGCCGAGATGAATCCACAGTGCGTCGGCAAAGCTCAAAGTTTAAGATTATTGAATGTCTGAGAACACATTTCAATTATCCAATAAATGATGTCGTTATCAAGGAAGATGCAAAATATTTCAGATTCGCAGAACTTTCTGAAGTACAGTCAAATTTTCCAGTTTCAAAGTGGAATTTGAAAATTGAAAACGGAAAACTTGCCAATTCCCTCCGAAAAGTGATACCAGCGGAAAACAGTGGATTCTTCTGGGATTCAAGCCTTGAATTTTCTACTCAACAGGCAGACATGTCAACCATTACCCTGCCGGAAAAATCCATATACTTTCATCTTATGCAATTTTGCATGAGATTTTGAACTCGCCAGAAAACCTGTCTTCTTTTCTTCTTACTTTTCCGGTGGTACGAGCACCGTGGTCTTGAAGGAATCCCAGCTCTTACACTTATCTCCTTCAGACTAGTGGAATTTCTTTGTGAAGAAAAGCTAAGGTCCCTGCTCTTGTCCTCTATACAGTCATATTGGGTCACTACCCCCTAACCTTTAGTTTACTATTTCTTACCAGCAGTTCGTTTGGCTGGCAATGTTCCTTCTCTGTGATAAACACTGAAAAGAATAATTTAGTATCTCAAAGTCTAGATATTAATGTCTGCTTTAGTATATGACTTAAATGGCTCATAATAAACTCATAAATCATAAGGATTCAAAATTTCTCACAGGTAAGCTCGGAAGACTTCAAATATGGCGTCATGAAACCAAAATCAAACGCCTTAATTGAATGACCCGAGACCAAATGGACGTGACTTATTCGTGTCTTTATTAGAACCGTCCTATGATCTGTTGTTAGATATCCACTTTGATGACCGATTTTTGTGTTTGTGACAAAATGAACACACTTTCACGGTCAAACATGCGTGGCAACACGAAAAAACATAAACTTACAACTCAATCCCGCCCAATTTCGGTTTTATGTCTTTTCAATAAACCAAAAAAACGTCAAAAGCCCATTAAAATTTAACGCTTTCACGATAATAGCCCCAATGCAAGTCCATACCGCCTCTTCACTCATCACTTCGAGCACGCATTCGATTGGAACCATAAACTTTACATCGTTAAACGTTGACAAAATGATCTACTGACTCATTTCAATAAATGCGTATAGGGTACCAGCCCATTCGGCCCACATACGACAAAAGACAGTTAGAAAAATCTAAAACTTTGACAACCCATATAGTCATCAGAACAATAATCATGGAAAAAAAGACGCACGTTCTGGTAATTAAATCATTTTATGTCATAAACCTCCTCTTCCTTTATCGGAAAATGTTTTTTTTTAGAAAGAAAAATTCCAAGAACCACAGGAACCAAAATTGGTTAATTCAACTAGAAATACAAAATAAAAAGAAACTCTCTCACCCTACGCTAATACGGTTCTTCAATAAACTCTTTTGATTGAAATTCCATTTTAGGTTTTCTCAAGGATTTACCCCTGAGGTTCCACAACAGTCCCTCACTTTCTCTCTCTCTGAAAGAAGTTCACCCACTTAACTGATGAAAAGCAAACTGAAATTCAATCTAATTCCCATTTTAATATTTACATGGATAAACATCGGTCGAACTAGGCAGTGGCCATGCTATACGATGGCAAGGAAGAAGTTTTTGCACTGCAAATCAATATTTTATAACCACAAGCCGCCTAAGCTTCGGTTAGCTTAGAATTGTATCCTCAAATGAATTAGGAAAAACCTATAAGTTTGCCGAAAGAGGAGGGGAAGTATTGAAGAAGAGTTTTCTTCTGACAACCGATGGGTGGTGGTGGTGGATGGCATGCTGGTATGGCGAATGACTTTCGCCCCTGAAAGAAAGACCTTCGAATGGACTAGGTGGAGCTAAACTAATCGGAAGTTAGTTTAACCCTTTTTTTCGTTAGATCTGTACGAGCTTGTGGCATGGTCAGCTGCTGATTTTCAGAGCATGTTGCAAGGTTAAAATTGGACCAAACCGTACTCGGTAGTTTTTCTTTTTCAATTTCAATTCAACTGAGTTTTAAAAGTTTTGATAGGAACTGTCCGGGGAAGTAATTGTGCAGAGCACAGTCCGCGTAAAAAGAAAAGGAACACTGCATCCGATTATTCTTTACGGAAAGAGTTGATTTAATTTTTTTTTTTTTTTAATAATGGTTTTGAGGTCAGTGACGAAGAATAAATCGATTACTATGTGGTATTTAAGTAACACTCAAAGTTTCAATAAGTCAACAGTTTTAGCTTCCAAAAAACAGTACCCAGCTGGCAAGCAGGTTTGGTTGGTTTTAGAGTAAGTTTAACATAATCCAATAAAATTAATACTTGACTTTGAATTTTCGCAATTTTTGTATTTAGTTTGATAAAAATCAAAAATTATACATCTATGAGCGTCAATCATCAATCGGCTCCCTCACCCACAGCAAGGAGCCAAGTAAACTATTAAAACAGTTTTTTTTTCGACAAAATTATTAAAAAGATAACTCAGTTTTCAGCGCCGATCATCAATCGACTCACCCACCCACGGTAAGGGGTCAAGTTATATAAACAGGGTGGCCTATGGTAACCTAGGGGCAAAGCGCATGTCAAGGACCTACAGTTTAAAGTCGATTCCAAAAAAATAAAGCAGAAAGTACTTTGGCCAATTGCCAGTCCTTCGCAATAATGGCGATGCTCGTGAAAAACAATTGGAAGTCTCTGATAGGGCTCAAACCAAGAAGACTAGTAGGAGTAGGAGTAGCCTACCTTGATATTGAATGAGCCTTATTCAATAACATTTAAGACACCACAAAATATTCACAGCAAAATTGATGAAGTGGAAATCTCCGCAAAAACAACCAGAGACTGCCCTTGAGTAGAGTCCTAACACCACTTATTTCGTCGACTATTGCAGACAGAGATCCACCTCATAAGTAAGTAAGTGAAAATTGCAGACAGTCTACTAAGATTACTTGCATACCAAGGCAGTCATGAAGCGGCCATTGCAGATAACCAAGCTTTTATCAAGTCAAGTAAAATAAGTTTAAACAGAAAGCTGAATATCAGAAAGGCTTCAGTCAGCGTACAAAATTGTTGTACAGACGAGGGAGTCTCCGTTACCTCTTTAAGGTAGTCATTATCCCGTTCACAAAAAGAAGAAAATTTAAATTGTCTAGAATCTATTTTCTCTTCACAGGGAAACATTCACTAAAGGCGTTTTCAAGGAACCAAAGTACCTTGGGATCATCCAAGACAGTTGACTGCCTTGGGACCCAAACAATTAGAACGCATCTCCAAGAGCGACCAAGCCTGTATAGACTTGCCGAGGCATTCGGATCTGGAACATCAAAATTATGTACGACTTTCATTCTCTGGTACTCAGACCAATAACGATAGATGATGCTATGGTATGGTGCCGAAAAATTAAAGAACAAACCGCAATATAAATCTAAAGAAACTTCAATAACCCAGCTATACAATATGCGCTACTAGTTCCACGCGCACCACCACCACATTTGCTCTAGAAGTAATTCCAGAAGTACCCTAATCAACTTTTTCTAAAAAAAATATTAACGAGGCTGGCAGTCCAGCGTCTCCTCCATCAAAAGCATTTAATCTCGAACCCAATTCGAAAGGACAATTTCCAATGATAGAGAGCTTCTAAATAGAAGAAAATGATAGAACGTGCTTGGATGTTACTATTCTAGTGTAAGACTTCAAGCTGAACTGCTTCGTAATCATCCCCTTAACTTACTACTTAGGTGGGCATTATAGTTCGAATAACGAATCCAATTTTGGGCCAGCACTCTTCAATTTTGCAATCATAATCGGTTTAGGTCTTCTTCCACTTGATTGCGCCACCTAAGACGAAGTATTTTCATTCCGTGATTTCCGTGCAATGAGATTTTGAAAGCCCGTCGAACCCGGAGAGTTAATGTTGATGTTCAGGGAATAGGTACTGGAACACCATAAAACCTAATCCTTCAAGGGAAGATATGTTTTGGAATACTGACGGCTTGGAACTGTCGTTCCAGCGTTTTCGGCGACTCATCTAAAACAAACTTCTCAGGTAGTCTTGGTAGTCATTCGTCTATATACCAACCTGAAGTCCTTCCTATTAATGAAGTTCTAGAATACTAAGTTCATCAAACACAATAGTAAGCAATGATTTGTTACAGCAAAGCTGCCTTTAAAAAACTGAGCTCACCTCTCATAAGATCCAAACAAATACAAGAGACAATTATGATACTCCATAACGAAGCAAGGAAAAGCTTTGTTATCTTACATCTGATTCCAGCACACAAGGGTTATGATGGTAACGAAATTAACACATTAAAAAAAAATATAAAACGCTGACCAATCGTTGGTGTTAACAAAAAAATCCAAAGGTAGAAACATCTTACTGGAAGAATCCAACAAAGCTTGAAGTAACTAGAATATCTGCCTCCTAAGTGAGAGATTCGAATGTTTTCTGAAGGGTATCAGCTTTTACGAGAGCTGGGCAAGTCCTCCGGTAGTAAATTTATTGCCATGAAAGGAGCTCTCTCAATTAGCCGTTCGGAATCAGAAGAAAATTGTAGGTCCTCTCCATTTCCTTACAAGGCATGGCTTTTTATTTAACTTCTTTTCACCGACTATAAAAACTGTCAAAAGACACTCAAAAAACATCAAAACTACTATCAAACTTCATCAGGAAAAATTTGTGACCACTGATCTTTGAAAGAAAACATTTTCGCTAAATGAAGATGGTAAAAAACCCCATCTGCAGACTACACCTCAAGCGCAGACAGATATCCCAACTTCCCAACACATCATAACACAATAACCATCCACTTCTTCACCTTAGATTGCGAGATAATTTATCATGAAATTAAGCTCATCCACCCACAGAGAATCATTACCTTCTGGTCAAATTCAAGAGCGAAAGAATTGATATGTAAACTGCATAAAGAAAGAATTGATATAGTAAACTGCATAAACTGAACCCTATAATCAAAAAACTAATCTAATGCTATCCCTCACCAACGGTAAGGGAGGGGACAACCATCAAACCGTTTATGTACCATCATGACTTCCACACCACTTTTCCACTTTTAACTTCTGCTGTCAAACAAATTTGTCTGCATTTCAAATGAGACTCGTCCACTTTTTTTTACATCCCAGTGTACCTAATCCAGGCCAATTGCAAGACTTACATTCGCCAGAAATCAATTTATTAAATTTGTGTTGTTCTTCAAATACAGAGGCTGACTGGCCTTCCCCAACTAAGAGATGCTTCAGTATGATGCACGAGCAACCATTACCACATGAATGTCCACCACCCCATTACTTGCTCCACTTGATTTAAGCAAATTATTATTGATTTCCCCAAAGTGCTACCGTGCTACTGCTTCTGCTATATGAAGTCGAGGATAGCAGCAAACTTTTCACTACTCGGAATCATCTCTTTAATAATTTACACCAACAGAAACGAAGAAATAAATTTTCAAATTTTCAAATAAATTTCCCTTCCTCTACAGCATTTAGAACAAAAACACACAAAAAAAAGTTTACACATCTTTGAATATTAATTAAATTAAACCTCCACCCACGACCAACAAAAATCACATAACTCCCACCACCACTCGCTCAAAAATATCCTTGCCGCAGTATGGAAGGAAATTAATTTAAGCAATTCCGGTGATTTATCGATTTGAGTTCTGTGGTCATTATTCGTCATTATTTTCCATTCAATTCCATTCATTTTCTGGAGTGGGGGCTTTTTGGTGTTCTTTTGGTTGGCAATAGTAGACACTCATTTGTTAGTATTAATGTTTGCTATACGGTGTCTATCTCTCGTCTTTTGTGGCATGTCAATGCGCAAATAAGTATCTTTGTCTCTCACAAGCCACAAGTACCCACTATTCCTGTGAAAACTCTTGTTTGAACACTACCACTTGACACTATTGGCGCTGTCTCCCGATCCAGGAAAGATGAGCCCTGTTCAATACACTCGTGTTTGTTTTTTGATTTGGGAAAGAATAACACAAGAATCTCATAGAACTGTCAACGGCATTGGCATGGTAGTGAGTGCCAGAGCCATCGAGGAGTAGGTCTAGGTACTAGGTACCCGATCATTATCGTCATCATCGCTCAGCTCAAGAGGCCATTTTTCCTCTATAGTTCGAGAGAGTGTACCCACTTATGTGTGCTCCTTGTTGGATCTTCAATGGCCAACTGCTGCGTCTTCATGTAGGTAAACACAAATTAATTCCACTTAAACAAAACTCACAGACCAAAAGTGGTTACTATTATTATTTCTCATCGTTGCATACACATGTCATCGTGTCGTCGAGTCGTTCGTCGTCGGTCGTTGATGTTCTCGACGACACATCGACACAGTCAGTGAGGAAGGAGTGATCATTGTTTTGTGATAACTCCTTTGGCTACCTGATTTCAAAAAATGGACATGTTCAAACAAATAAAAATAATGGCTGCTCGTTCGATTTGTATCTATTTAAAATCTGATTAATGTTGAACAAATTTCTTCTGTTTCCCACTTAGAGTTGCACCTGAAGGTGCTCATCCCAGACGCGCATCTGTGTTTGACCAAGGAGAGACAAAATCTTGAAAACTTATTTGTTCCGGTTCTCGTTTGTTGAGTTTTGAAATAGGAATAGCAACACACAACATTTATAGATTTCGTAGGCAGAATTGAGATTGAAAAAAAAAATGGAAAAATTAATGGAAAAGGAGATACACTTGGAAGATTTTCATGATTTTCTCATTTTCCCTTAATGGATTTAAGGGGCCTACCTAAATATATTATCTATTTGTGTAGGCTTGTATAAGAGTAGGCTCTGTGGCAGGATATTTTAATTTACACTGCTGATGATGTGAGAGACACATGCAGATCGATATCCAATATGTTGGAGGTAATTTTTCCTCGAGATGAGTAGATTTTTCAGGAATAAATGGAAAGTCGGTTAGGGGGGATCGAATAAAATTAAATCTATTTTTGATGGAAATGAGTCTGTAATCGATGGCTTTGAAACAAGGTTGAGCTTGTTGTTGAATGTGTTCTATTGCTCCAAGTCATTTGTTTTCTTCGGCAGGAAAAGTTTTTTTTTTACTAAACTCGCTGGCTTTGTGTTGAGTCTGGGAATAGAAATTTGTGCCAACCTTTCGTGGGAAGAATTACACTGAGGCAATGCCAATTGGTAGTAGAACAAGGTTATGGGCTATCTTTAAGTTCATGAAATTAAAAGTTTCTAACTCCTTCTCAATCCCTACGAGAAAACGCAGGACAAAAGCAAGGAAATTAGTCTATGTCGTTTCACTTTAGCCCAGAACGTTTACATGTTTGGTAAGGAATGTATGTACCTATCGTTAAAACGCCAACAAGTTCTCTGAAGTCATTTCTGATGACGGATGGCAAGAATGTTGAAGATTTCTTACTGCGTTGGAGAGCAGGCTTTCCTTAGTATGGCTAAATCCTACCGAAGCTTGACATCTCGAGTTATACTCTGGATAGGCCCAATCGTCGATTGAAGCTCTCACTAATAAGTTGCGCAAACCAAGAAATCCTTACCTGTTATCAAATTCATAAACTTTGTCCTTGTGTTTCCATGACGGACTGGAAGCAACAGAATATTCCAGGTATACAGTTCTTTAATTGGAGTGTCTTGCAATACTTGAATAATTTTTTCTTTGATGTATAGCTACTGACACATACACTTCAGACCTCCTTGTTGTTCTTTACAATATGATTCGCAGTGGTTAGAGGGTATATGTTTTCAGACGTGTGGCTTTTATGAAGAAATAAAACGCATATGATTTAATGTTACGGCAAAGGGCTTAGCTTGATTATGAGGAAAAGGTTTTGCCTTTATGTTTTAAAAATGATTTCGGGTAAGTGACCCCCGCTGCTGGCTCAAATTAATTCCAGCCGAGAGGCTAATTTTCCACTATTTTTGGTAGCATTTGGAGCCCTACGTTAGCAATATAAGGTATATCGCCTGATCATGGGGGTAAATCACAGGCTTAAAACTATGGAAACTGTGTAAAAATCGTAGTCAACAGCGATTATGTTTACAAACAATTTACCGAACAACGTACGGCTTTAATTATTCCATGATGATATGGCAAACCAAAGTAAGCATAAATCAACTGACAGCTGTCAAAAAGACCAACTCCGAAAGAAATATTGCCAGATAGAAAAATACCGTCTAAGAAAGCATAGTTAACAATAGACACCTTTTCATTTGAAAAAGAAAATGTATACGTTCGGACTTTTCTTAGTACGCACTGCTTTATTATTACCCCAAATCGCAAAACTTTACTTTGCCCTTTTAACTCCTCGTTAAAATTCAGCAACAGTACTTTTGTGGTTCAGATTCAGGTATTTTGAACCTAGAAAGCAAATACTGAGTGTTTGTACATACAGTCATACAGTCTTAAAAGTTGTTATTTAAACAAACAATTAGGTCCTAGATTAGGTCTCTATCATCTCTATTGACAGAGATATTGAATTTAACACAGGCCAGGCCAGGCTAACCAAAGTTAGGCTTTAAGCATATAAGATGCTTGGCTTTGTAAGAAGGAACACAAAAGAATTCTGTGATCCTCATGCGGTCAAATGCCTTTACTCAGCTTTTATCAGATCTAATCTGGAGTATTGCAGTGTTGTTTGGAGTCCGTATTACAACCTTCACTCATTAAGGTTTGAAAGAGTACAGAAATCTTTTACGCTTTCTATAAACTTAATTGGAACATTGATAGACCTACAGAGTAAGGACTCTGTAGGGTGTCTGCTGTTTGGTATACAAACGCTTGAATTAAGAAGAAGATACTTTTCAATTATGATGATCAAAGATATCTTAAGTAATCACTTAAATTGTTCTTATTTGGTTGAGAAGATTAATTTGTATTTTCCTTGCAGAAGCCTTTGCACGGGCTTCCACCTACGTGATCAGTTTTCTAGAAGTAATTACGGAAGAAACGAACCCATCTCACGTTGCATCAAAGTCACAACCAGTATTTTATCCTTTGCAGTTTTTTTCAACTGTGCAAGAGATAGTTTTAAAAAAATTTCATTATTGTTTCGATATATACATATGTCCGTCCAGCTCTGACATACGGTTCATAATGTTGGACAATGTACAAAAAGTATGAGAGCAAATTGACGGCAGCTGAAATGAAGATGCTTCGGATGACAGCAGGAGTAGCAAAGCTTGATCGAATTAGAAGTACTAAGATCCGTGGAAGCCTTCATGTAAAAAGTACCATCTTGGACAAAATTCAGCACGACCGGCTCAGTTGGTATTAGTAGTAGAATGTGATTTTATTTGATATTTACAATAGGTTACATACATTTACAAATTCACAAGTGTAGCATTGGCTTTTGCCGTCAGCCAGAAAAAAAAGAGTATTATTCAAACATTATGTATAATCAAGATTAAAGTAAAGTTGAAAAGACTAGACTCCTTTAAGATTATCACAACAAATAATAATATAAATATTTTGTTTTTCTTATTAAAAAGCTTCATTTAAAATTTGATTTCTGTAGTTAAGGGCTGTTTTAACGTAGCTTGATAACATTATCCAATCTTGACCATTCAAGACATTTGCAGCTTCATCAACAGTTAAATAGTTTTTCCCCAAGTGCTGTCTCCGTATTGCTTGCAGGATTGGACATGTTCCTATAAAATGGAGAACATTTTCCGTCGCACGAAGATTGCATAAACTGCATTCCGTACTTTCATCCGGTCCGTATGGTATGTAGTTCAGTCGTAGTAATTCTCCTCTGGTTTTGAAAATCAAAGAGATAGTTTCTATCGCATATCGGTCGTTGAAGTAATTGTTAGGTCCGAGGTCGTATCTCAGGAGCTTATACATGTTTCGGGTACAACTCTGTTGGGCTGACTCCGTAAATTTAACAAAGAAAGAATCTTCGATCCTTCCCAATAATTCTGGAAAGATGTCTTTCCATGTACTAGTATTTCTTTCCACCAACTGGATGTCGTGCTGAACTCCAAGTCGTGACCATTCTTCGAAGAACTGTGATTTTCGTGATAGCAGATGTTTTGCGATAATATTAGGCAGACGATGATTTGGAAGAGCCATAACCTTTGCAATGTAGAACAAGTGCAATTTGAGCGAAAAGACGTAGAGCGGAGACACCCCGGTCTCCAAATGCAGCATATATGTAGGGGTGTTTTCGGGGAGCCAAAAGATCTTTTTCAAAAAATACCTCAGTAATTTTTCTACTTCCTCATATTGAAGAAACCCCCAAACTTGACCAGCATAGCACATCACTGACCTCATAACTGCTTCGAAAAGTTTATATTTAGCACTCGGGCTTATGTGTTTTTTCCCAAGGACCCCCGTCCAGTTGCAGTTGATGGCTTTTTTTGCTTCTATAAGCTTTTCCTGCAAATGCTTTTTGAACGACATCTGAGGCGTAATGATGACTCCAAGATATTTATATTCCCTCACCAGCTCAAGCTCCACATTTTCCCACATCCATTTCTCCTCCCTTGCATATCGCCCTGTGCCATTCCGAAATATCATTACCTTGGATTTGTTTGTATTGACTGTAAGACCCCAATTGCGGCAGTACAATTGCAATTTATTAATCATTATTTGCATCATATTTGGTGTTTCCGAAAAAATGACAATATCGTCCGCATACATTAAGGTTTTTATAACTGTACCAGCAAAACTAATACCTCCAGGCAAAAACGATGTAAGGTCATCCAGGAATAGCGAAAACAGAAGTGGGCTCAAAAGGCAACCCTGTTTGACCCCGGAAGAAGTATGAAACCAGGAAGATCCTTCATTTCCATCCCATACTGCTGTGAGGTTTTGCTCATAAAGTCCTCGTAATGTTTTCAGTATTTTTGACGATAAGCCTAGACTACAAAGTTTGTAGAAAAGGGCATTTCTGTCGATTGAGTCGAAGGCAGCCTTGAAATCTACGAAGAAAGCATATAACTTTTTCCCCTTGTCTAAGTATGATCTAGCAATGCAAGTTAGTGAAAATATGTTATCTACTGTTGAATATTCTTTCCTGAAGCCGGCTTGAAACTCGCTTAGAAGATTATTTTGTTGTATCCAGTTTAACAGTCTGTCTTGAATGACACCAGTAAAAATTTTCATAACAGAGTTCATGAAGGATATGCCTCTATAATTGTTAGGGTCGTTCGCATCGCCTTTTTTAAAGATTGGGAAGATAATATTCCTTCTAAAGCTTTCTGGGATTTCACCAGAATTGAAAATATAATTGTAACTTTCGGTAAGTTTAATCAAAAAAGTTTCTGTAGCGTATTTGTAAAACTCGTACGGAACACGGTCATCCCCTGGAGCCTTGTTAAGATTGCATCTGTGTAGGACTTTCATTACTTCTTCAACTGAGAATGCACGGTCGAGGTCTCCATTTTCTACTAAAGGGCTAGCATATAACATTTGATTCGGTCTTGGTGGTGCACCTAGTAGCTGTTCGAAATGGTGGGCAAGCAGACTCGTACTTATTATTGTTTTTCTTGCAAAAGGTATACCGTTGAGTGCACGTGCAAGTTTCCAAAAGGATCGACTGTCTCTTACTTCCGACAATCTTTGCATGAGATATCGGGAGTATTGCTTTTGTTTTTCTTTGCAAAGATGTTTGAAAGCTTTATTCGCCTCTTGATACATCCTTCTTGCGAAACTCGATCTTGTTACCCTGAGAAGTCTCAAAAAACTAAACGACTTTTTTCTTGCTCTCTCACAGTCTGCATCGAACCATGGATCTTTCCAGTTGGTATTGTCATGTTCAAAGGAGAGATCCGCAGAACCGCATCCAAAAGGCAATATCGTACAACGTTTCAACAAATTCGCGACGAAAAAGAAAAGGCAGGTCACTACTCGTAACGCCGGAAATAAAAAAAAAGAAGAAGAAGAAGAAGAAGATTGTTTCGATATCTAATCCAAACATATAAATATGTATCCTTCGAACATTAACCATAGTACATATTTATAAATTGGTACCTATCAAAATATTATTGTCATTATTATATTTAGTATGTAAGTCGTAATCTGTAAGAGAATGTAAGACTCCGATTGATGAAATAAATAAATAAATAAACAATACATGTTTTTCTCGAAAACAATTCCAACGATTTCGGTACAATTTTATGTGAGGGATAAGTTTTAGGTTGTCTTTCTGATGATGTAAAAAATTGTCGGATAAAGTCTAATTCTTATGATTTTATAAGCAAGTTTTTTTTTAATAACTTTAAAATTTTATCTTCAATAAGGTTTTTTGTCAGAACAACTTCCGGTAAGATCTTAAAATTTGTATACTTGACTTTAAAGAAAACTCGTAATTAATAAAAGTGAAAAATTAAAAACCCTTTCCTAAAAAACTTTGGAATATTAAATTGAATTTGTATCAATATTTTTTGTGATTTTATTAAATTTTCATAATTTATGTATAGTTTACAACTCCACCAAATATATTGTAACAGCCTTAGATTTTTATATTGTACACATTCGCAAGTTTGTGCGACCCAATCCTGCCGATTTTTTACTAGCAAAAGTTACACGGAGACTTTAGTTTTTTTTTCTGGAGCTCTTTCCGAGTTGACTTTGAATTGATGATTCTTCACAGCAACGTATTATTCATTATTATATATATTTGGATTGGCATATACATACTTACTTACCATGACAAATTCAGTGAGGAACAGAATTGTACCATGAGGAAGATGCAGAATATTGTAAGGGCCCCAATAGAATTTTTTCGACAGAGAGATCTACATAAGAGTGGTCTCTTTACTTCCTAGCTGATTTTCTTTATTTTTCTCAGAATATACATTTATACATATATCATATCAAGGGATGTGTCATTCCTCAAGAATGTTCATCTAACAGGGTTGAGAACAGTTATGTGAAATAATCAATCGCATTGTGATGAACAGGGTCCTCATTAAGATCAATGAGAATATTTTGTAGTGGTGTGATCAAAGGTACGAATACACTGATTAAGATTAATAACTATCGGTCCCTCTGCTTCTCCCTATGGCAGTCCATTATCTTTCGATGATATATCGATGTATCACACCCGATTACTGGCATAGTGATGTCTCAACCCGCATCCAAATAAATTTTAAATACATACATCGATTCTCAAACTCAAACCAGCTACCAATAAATATCCCAACACAATTTATTTAGTAAAGTCATTTTTCATAACTATAAAGTTAAAGCTTGGCATTGTATGCGTCTCCATTTATGTAGCAAATCTACCAGCGGGGAGTGGATAAAGTGACAAAAATTTATTAAAATAAACAAACCGTTTCCTAACTCAGCATGTGGTTGTATTATTCAACACCGCAAGTATTAGATGCTCTGTGCTCGGTCTTTTCTAATTCAAAGTCGCTCATTTGAAAGGGAAACAAGATTATCGAAATCGAAAAGAAAAGAAATAGAAAGCCACATGTGCGTGCTTGGAAAAACTCTTTCACTCATTTAAATTGCTACCTCTTGTTTTTTTCTCTGACGTTGGAGTTGGATTAATCCGCCGAAACTCATTATATCGACGATGACGAGTGGTTGCCTGGTTGGTATGGGAAAGAATATCATTTTATCAAATTATTTGGATAAACAATGCTAAGTCCCAACAAGAAAGTTTATGATGAATTGTTTTTCGGAGGAGGAGGAGAGGATGGCGAAAAAGAAAGGTCGAGACATTTGTGTGTATCAGAAAATAAAAATATTGTTACGGAAATCACAAATCAACCATTTTTTTTTTTTTTTGCCACACAATCAACCATGTTGGGGGCTTATCTGGGATCATAACCCAAAAACACACATCCATTTCCATCTCTCATCGCTGTTGGTATTATTTTTCGATTCGATTATTACAACTCTTCAACTTCATCTGAGACAAGACAAAAAGAAGAAGGGAATGTTATTATTTGAAAACAGGAACCAATTGACTGATTTATTGCGGGGCAGCCTTGAGCTGTAAATCAAAATCTCCATATTCTAGTGTAGTACGTGTGTTGTATTTGTTCTTTGTTTTTATTCCTCTCGTTTTTCGAACACACAACGAGATTTTTTACTGCTTCTTTTTTTAATTAACGAATCAATACCATCCTAAGCCGAGAACAGAATTTATGATTGTGGTACTTTGTATTCGTCAAGCGCGTGTAATTGAGACTCTGGCAAATCTTTGATGATGTTTTGTGTCAAAGCGTAATATATATGTTTTGTGGATCGTGTTTCTGGGAATAGAAAAGGGGTCAATCTAGTCTGCCGTTTCCGTTGATATAGCAACAATGAAATTCAAATGGACTACCCCCTCTGACTTTCCAAATGATGTGTTGACAACGTTAAACAATCATCATTCTTATGAGTCTGTTTTGGCTGAAGAGTTACTAAAACACCCGCGAGGCTTTAATGAGTAGTGATATCACAAAATTCCAACTATAGCCAACCACGGAGTAATATAAATCGACTAGAAGATGAGCTTTCATGTTTTGTTTCGTTTTTTATGCAAATCGTCTTCGAGTCTTGCTAAAAAGGGTTTCCTTTGTTTCCATCTCGAAACGATAAAAGTTATAATATGTAAACTAGATGCTTAACCTAATCAAGCGAATTAAACTCGTTCTCAAATTTGAAACATGAGATGTGATTCTTGGTGTGAGTATTCTGTGTTGGGTTGGACTTGGCGGAGGTTATTGGGTTCAGATTGATCGTGAACATAGGAAAGGCCATTAATTTGGTACCTATATGTGTTTTTCCAATGAAAATGTTGATGTTTTAAAACTTGGGTGGCATTGGGTCAAGATGCTAATGATACTTAAATGGTTTGATTAGGTAGAGTGCGTGAAAACTAATTTTTATTGATGGGCATTTTCATGGTGGGCTGCTGTAATGAAATCCGTCGAAAATGGGGACACAATTATGCATCTCCGTTTTGGAGTTCCAACTATCAGATTTGCATTGATGTTGGTAGTCAAAGGAGACCGTTATCTTACAATTGAAATCGGCACGCTTCATTTTAAAAAAGAAACTGTACAAATCCTTAGCCTTTACCAGGTATCGGTGAAGCAGCAATACGCACTAACAACAATCTGATGTACGCCATTGAATGTGCATGGTGGATGTCAGTCCTTGCCTTCGCTCGCATAGAACTGTGGAATATGGTATGTGATGTCGTACTTGGCGAGATAGACATTAAAAAACAAAACGGGGTGGTGGAGCACAGCGGGTAGCCCTGAGGCCTATAAAGGATTTCTCTCAACTAACCTTTTAACAGCCTCAGATGTAACCATCAGCGTATTTTAAACGCTTGAGTTAATTCTCGATCTAAAAATATTTCTCCCAATCAACATTATCATATCGGATGTATGACAGGTCGCAGGTGCCGTTATTTTAAAAACTAGAGACCCGTTTCCAAAAATCTCTGTGTAGACTGCCCCATAAAATCCTACAAATGTTGAAGAAAATCAGTCTAGCGGTTCAAGCTATAGATCTATATACGGACAAACAGACAGACAGACATAATTGCAGGATCCACTTTTTTCGCATTCCTTATGATTGATTGTAACGTCTAAGGCCTATTCTCATTATTTGAGGTCGTTTTTAGATGTGGCCTCTCATATTTCCAAAGAGTAGAGTTTATTTAGAGGTCTACTTAGCTTAGGAAAAGATTCGGTTTTAATAGGTATTGGAACTACTTGGCTACAAATTTCAAAAAATTTGATGGGTTTGCAAATTTTTTAAACCATTAAAAGGCTCACTAAGTAATTTGAAGTCAGCCAACAAAACAAAGGCCTCTCTGATTCATGTTGTGTGGATAAGAGAAATGCGCTGGGTCACGACCATTCACAAGTTTCTGATGCCTGTTGATTTATTTATTTATAGTAGCATGGGCATTGTGTTAGCTCGTCGACTGTGATGAAGTTATGAACGGATTTTACCGATTTTATCAACTATTTCGTGATAATTTACAACACAAAAAGAGCGAGGGGCCCCGGGGATGAAAGAATTTCTAGCGAAATTTGAGAGCGAATGGAGGGGACCTACGATTCCGATCAGCTACGATTCTGATCGAGGAAGCGCATTTCATGACAATGAAATTATTATCGGAGGACTTGCCAATTGCTCGCGAAAGATGACACCCTTATTAAAATCGAACCACGAACCTCCCGTTTAATAGGTGGACATCCTAACCATCACGCCACTCCATTGAGTGACCACAATGGCAAAAGCTTTCTATAGTTTAAGATCGTTGTTCACTTTATATTTTTCATCTAATTTTGCAAAAAGCATTAAAAGTAGCTGGTCAAGTACGAACCCTTGGGGTACTCCATAAGTGTTTGCTTTATTGTTGTGACGCTCCTGTAGAAGTTGTACATTTTAGATCCTTTTTGATTGACCCCTCATAAATTGAACCACTAACACCTTACCCACAATCTAGCTTTTGTCTTGCCTTCGGTGACATCGGAATCATTTTCATCTCTTATTCCAAGGCTTTCGTCCGAGCCACAGTAGGTACATTTTCTTGTTGTTTTGAGCTAAAATCGATTTTGTTATCAGATGTTTTCATTTTCTACGCTCATGCTCATCAACTTCAAGCGAAATCGAAGCCAATAAGTGATTTTATGTAGGTACTATTAAACGCTACGATTTCTTCTTCAACCACAGCTTAGCTAAGGTTTTCCTTGCAGTTTACAAACAAAACTATCTGCTCGTGTTCACTTTACCCTTTAGGGCTTTGGTCACAAAGTCAAATAAGGTCGAAATAAACGTGCGATACAAACATGATCAATTTTCAATTTTGATTCGGCAGTTCAAACGAGTTGTTTTTTCTGTATCCCTGAAGGATTAAAGAAAATAGATCCTTTTCACGCCGGGTAAAAGGCTTCTTTAGAAAACAATATTTTAAAAGTAAAGACAGTTGCTCAGTAACCTAAGGCAAAGACGTCGTTTGCTTGCTGTGCTGCATGTAAAAGCAAAAGCAATTCGGAGTCGATACATCTATGGTATTAGAAGTTGGATCACTTCACAACGCTTTCCTTTCTCTTTTTTCCTTATCCGAAACCATATTCCTGAACTTTTTCCTTAAAAGAGACAATGAAATCTTTCGATAATAAACATAAGATTGGCTTCAAATACATACAAACAAAGTTGTTTTTACTTAAGCCTTTTGAGAATAATGCTAATGGATTTATTAGTTTTTGCTTTTAAATTCAAAACACAAGTTTCCCGAAAATATATGCTTTGTCTCTATAAATCTCCCCCAATTGAGAGCATATGACTCGTCTAACGCTTTTCAAAGACCTTCCTTACCACAAAATCATTTCATATCGTGTCATTAAGCAGCATTGTCAATTGTGCTGTTGGCATTTCACTTTAAAAGCTTTGTTGTTAGCTGCTTAAGAGCCATTTACAGATAATAAATCAATTATTTTCGCACTGAATTTTACAACACAAATATTCGCACTTAAGACTTAACATTTTGGCACCGTTTTCTCCTAAGAAATTTCTTCCCCCAAAAGAGTGTATTTCACTTTAGCCTTCAACCGAAACGTCATAACTCATTTTTTAAACGAAAACCCCTCCCGCTGTAACAAGCGACAACCCACAACCAAAACCACCCAATAAAAGTCAAATAAAATAAAAATCATTGTCACCCCAAACATGGATTCGCACTTTTCCAAAAATATTACCCCAGCGCAATCGTTCCAAATACACATCATTTGTCAATTGTTCGCAGCACCAACTTCTGCACCACCATCACCATCGCCACCGAAGAAGGCAACACACCCGCAGCACAAACAAATCGAAGACTCCAATCGGATGCGACATGGTGATACCACGGTGCGCGAGATATACCGATTTTAAGTCAATTCTCGCTCTACCTACTCGTATAGAGGAGACCCAACACCACCATCATCCATAAGGAAGAATCAATTGCCTGCTACAGCTGTTGCATGTGGCACAGAGCAACCAGGAAAGAGCCCGGCTCACATAAGAATTATGGCAATAAAAACTGAAAGCAAACATCTTACTGCACACTTTTCCCATCTTATCTGATAAAAAATAAAATTTTATATTCCAAAAAGATACAAGCCGCGGGAAGTGTTCCAAATGGTCTTTCTCTGGATGATGGCTAATCCAGCACAGGAATTTCATTGGCGATTTGGACTATGGGAAGTCAAAATCGAACTCCAACCGAATCGATTTCCAATGACCACTGCCGTGCTTGGGTCTTGAATTTTATTAAAATGCCCTCTGCTCCTGCGGGCAACATCAAACCAAGGCGCCCCATAGAAAGAGCCAGAAAACCAATTCACATGGCATGGGCATTGGGCAGCCGCCCACCAACAGAAACACAAAAATGTCAGACCTGACAACAGCATGCACTCGCTGCTCTGTAAAAATGCATCTTTCGTTGATTTATGATCGCAACAAATGGCACACACAGATACAACATGCCATCGCTACACACAGCCAAAAAACAAAGGCTTAAAACAATGTGCTAGCCACATGCATGCGTCAGCCGAAGGCGCTAATGATTAAGTGATGCTGCGCCGAGCTCGATGATAGATGCCAATGTTTTGTTGGTCACGTATAAATATTTCTTCTCGTTTTGTTTATTGTTTCTGTTCACTTTTTTCATATTTCAAATATTTTCGTTTGTATTTTTGGAAATTTATTTGTTGAGGCGTGCTCGGCTTACGCCTTTGCGTGCTTAGAAGTCGCCTCAGCACCGGCGTTAGATTGTTATTAATGATGAGCTTTTCAGTATGATTTCAAAACAAATGACCATCGCCATCCCAAAACAAAGAGACAAAACTTTTCGCCTCAGAATATACATTTTTGTCACGCGATGTTCATTTGTAACTCTGTGCATAGCTATGTCGCCTATCATTTTGTTTGTCTTAGTGCACATCTTAATAATTTATGCAAATGTTTTTTGTATGGTTCGTGTGGGCTTTCCCTTAAATAAAATACACAAGAATTGTTTAAACATTTTTCATTTTATCAAAAGTTGTATTTTGTTTTCATCTAGATACTTTCCAAATCGATGTGTCAAAGTGAAAGAAAGTGTGGTGTCTTTATTAACAGAGACCATACACAAAAATGCATCTCAGCAAACCGATACGACACGGCGACACAATGAAGCTTTTGCTGGTTTTTGTATCTTCATTTATAGGAATTATTGATTTGAAATCGATGGTAATTAGATGGGGAGTGATGATAAGGCATTGATTGAGTGTTTTCCGAGGCCCGTCTTTGGCGGGCTTAACATTTAAATGAGATTGGATTCGATATTCGAATGCTTTAGAGGAGGTGTTTGGTTAACGGCGGCGCTAAGAGTATTTGATGGTGGCGATAAGATAGATATTTTATTTGAATGCGATGTAGCAGAATGAGGGTGTTTAGTTGAAATATTATTATAAGTGGGTTGCTTATCTTATTCCTGTTTTGTTGGAAGAGGGAGGTTAAGCTTTAAGATCGGAATGTGCTCACTAATAGGCATGACAGGTTGGGTTACAGAACTCGTTTGCTCAGCAAAAAAATTTATTGTAGGTAATCATAGACTAAAACATATTTGCTTATCAATCTGGTTTTCAGATTTGCGCTTTACAAGATTTTCACAAGGGTTTTCTTAGAATAAATGAAAACGAAGAATCTTAAAGCACAAAGGGTAAGTCTGAGCAATCGCACTTTTGATCAAATGCCCAGCTTATATCACTGTGGCGTTTTGAAAAATTCATAATAGAAATATTAGAAACGGGTAGGTACTGACCAAACTGCAGCTTTGCACCGTTTCAGTTCCTTCTTTATGGTACTATCAACACCTTACCACTGGTAGGGTGATAGCAAAAGCAAAATATAAAAAAAGTATTGCAAGAAATAGGCATTTTCATAGAAACTTATCTTATTCGTATTCTCCTTGTAATTTATTCCCATCTTTTATGGAAAGTTTTTGTATTTTTTTATTTTATTTTATTTTAAATCGCTTACAAAGTAGGACATAAGTCTAATAAAATATTGCAAGCCTTTAATTGAATTTATATTATTATTACAAAGGATTTAATGTTCAAAAGATAATAAAAAGAAGAAAAAAAAATTTTATAATAATAAAAGTGATAACTTATGAAAATTAAAAAGATAAGAAATAAAAAGAAAATTTACAATGCAACTACTGTAACCTCACGTTCAATCAATTGCCAAATATGTGAAAAGCAAACATCAAATCTTCTGATGCTTCTAAACCCTTCATTGTGACTGGCAGGGTGTTAAAAAGCGTATAGCATGAGATATTTACTTGGTACATGAGCCTGAGACCTTGTAGAATGAAGGAAAGTCAGCCTACTGTGTAGACAATCCGGTTGTTCGGATTGGAATATTAGATGCAGGTAACTTAGTGATCGAAATTGCAATAGTCTATCAAGGAAATTTGTTTCGAAAATGAAGAAATATGATCGGCGTAGGTTGTATACATATCGGGCAATATTGTTTTCAACAACATTAAGTTTACGGGTAGTCACGTAGTCTATGTCACCGAAGAATTCACATCCATAAAGTAAAACGGGAAGTAACAGAGTTTTCGCAGGTAGAAGCTTAGTTTTGCTAGGAATGATACTTTTGAAACGTGTAGTGTACGGAGGCATCCATAAACCTTCCCTTTCGCACTTTTCAGATGGTCATTCCATGTCAAGGTGCTGTTGAAAAACATACCCAATTTGTAGCAGAGCTTACGTAATCAATGGGTGTGTCCTCAAGCTGCAATAAACTTAAACTTAATTCAGCGAGGACTTTAAGAGATGGGTATAGATTTTGATTTAACAGGATTAGGGATTGAGGCATTTCTCTTAGACAAACGTGAGATGAGCAGCAAATCTTCGTTCATTAAGGCAACTGCCTCATTTTTCGACGACAAAGGTGGACTGATTAGCAGCTGCACATCATCTGCATAAAGGTGAATTTTGCAGTTTTTTATAACAAGAATAAAAATTGTTCCAAGTATCGATCCCTGTGGAACACCGGTCAGAACATTCATAAAACTGAACGAGCGATCATTTGCGATAACACATTGTTGTCTCCCACTGAGATAAAAAAGCATTAACTTACATGACTCGATGGAAAA
The DNA here is from genome assembly GCA_914767635.1 of Melanostoma mellinum. Taxonomy (NCBI): domain Eukaryota; kingdom Metazoa; phylum Arthropoda; class Insecta; order Diptera; family Syrphidae; genus Melanostoma; species Melanostoma mellinum. Next base: position 258,771,586 of record OU612058.1, read on the forward strand.
AACCATATCAATTTAGCAGCTATTTGCACCATATTGAATGGTTGACAGTGTCGAAAGCCTTTGAGAAATCCAATAGTGTTAGAAGTGATATTTCGTCGCCATCCGTTACAAATATATATTACAAAATTATTTTGAATAAAGTACACTATTAAAACAAACAAGACATACCAAATGTGATACAATTAACAATTAATAACATAAACTTAAAATAATTGAAACATACAAACATGCAAACTAAACTTGAAAGTGGATACTGGTTTTTACAAATTTTTTAAACTAAATTTATTCAAGTTGAAATCAATTAAACATGAGTTAAGATTAAATAGTCTACCCATACGAGTCAATGGCTCATTCATGCCATAATTCGTTCTATGGTAAGGGCAGTGTATTGAAACTAAGTTGCGCAGGTGGTAAGATCCGCCTCGAAAGTTGAATTCAACACAAGAAAGTAACTCAATGAATCGATATGTCCGTTGATAAGTTGATGAAAAAATACCAAATCGTTAATGGTTCGCCTTTGAGAAAGAAGTTGCATATGTAATAATTGGATTCTATATGCTCATTCATATGGTGGTAAATCGTAAGGGTTTTCCCACGGATGCTCTTTAAAAACGAATCCTATGAATTTATGTTGTACTGATTCAATTCTTGAGCTGTGTGTTTCATAAAAAGGGGACCACACTTGAGAGGCATACTCTAGATGAGGTCGTACTAAACAATTGTATAGAGCAAGGGTAACAAACGGGTCTTGAAACTCTTTTGACCATGTTTTCATAAAACCAAACATACTATTGGCCTTAGTAACGATGTAGTTGACATGTTGAGTAAAGTCCGTATTAAAACTAAAATATACGCCAAGATCCTTAAAACATTTCATTTGACTCAAAATAATATTGGCAATAGAATAACCAGGGTTGCTAGGTTCCTTCTTTTTAGAGAAAGTCATGCTTTGGCATTTGTTGGGGTTAAGGCTGAGCCCATTTTAAAAACACCAAACTGCAAAATTATTAACATCGGATTGGAGATGAGAGCGATCAAGCGAACCAGTTATCTTTTTAAGAATGTTCATACCATAAGCAATTATTAATATTTCACTGAAGGAAATGCAAAACACAACATCATTGACTGCTAAAATAAATAGAAGAGGTCCTAGATGATTCACTTACTTTTTCGAAGGTGATGTCGGGTGTTTCCATAAAGTAAGGTTTAGCATCTGGAGGAAACTGTTCGTTCAAAAGGCCATCACAGTACCTACTGTCGCCCCCTCTTTTATAGTCATCTACAAGAAGCTGTCCTTGAGCACCGTTAATGAAGTTGGGCAAACGAATCTCTCCAGAACTTCTTCTTCTATGAGAGGCTATTGATGATGTAGTATTTCTTGAATAGCTCGGTTTGCTTCAGTGGAAGGGGCATAAACGTCTTCCAGCTCCGGATACATATGTTCTCCTTTTCTCGTTGCATAAGGTTGAGCGCACTTCTTTGTTGCTTCTGTCCTGTAGCATTTCTTTTTGACAATGGGGTGAGTCTTTCCGTCGTTTTTATTTGAGGAACATCATGATCAGGTCTTGAAAGTCGCTGTTTTCTTACTTAGCACTGAAGTTTCATCAACCACCACCATGTATATTCAAACAGTTGGTACTCTAGTTGAAAACTCTAGCAATGATTTGGCTCTTATTAATTAAGTGTTTTGCAACCAATCTTAAATGCTATCGGATGTACTCCCAGCATTTTGGACTGTGTTCTGTCCGTTGTTCCTTGATTTCCTTCACATTATCTTTCAGCAGACGACGGGTGTTTCTGAGCAACGGCTTCTCCAAGTATCACTTTGCAATATTAACCCATAGGTTTCATAAACCTGGCAACTTATTGGTATCGATGTGGGCTTAATTCCATTCTTTGCTGTAAATACAAGGTGTGGGTTTTGTTTGATGAGCATGGCATTTAAGACTATAACACCATGTGACTTACTCATACTTAGGATCTCTTCACCAGGACAGTTCCTGGTACTATATTACAAACCTCGTTGCCAGTCGTAATAGAAGGTACTCAATAGTCCTACAAAAATGTACGTTTAAATCTCCACCAACAATCCAAAGCTCATTTTTTGGAATGGCCTTAAGCAGCTTGTGAAATCGATAGGATTAGTTCCATCCGTAGCAATTTAGCAATATTTCTATAATAATCGAAATTCTACTAAATTTCGCGAAACGTATTTTCATTTTTCGACAAGTACAAGCTCCATGTTTTAAGTTTGTTCTTACTTAACTGCAATGGTGACTTCTATAGTCGTGTAAGAATTGGAAGCTTCATGCACGATTGTGGGGAAAAAGGTGTTACGGGTGTCTCTGATCCCACTTCACTTTCAAGTGGCCTTTTACGTAAAGCGGTTAGGCTTTGTAGTGATATTTGATGTCCTCTTTGAAACAAGAACTTCAGTAATTTTGTTAATGATGGAATCATATCCAGAACACAAACTCTTTTTGCCAGGGCTGAGTTTAACATGCACATTATCCTTTAGCCCACTTATTTAAATAAGAACCTATTATAATCGCTATGAAGAGCCTTGAATTCCAATTTGACACAAAAACTTTTTTCTTTTCGAAAAACTCATAAATCATGTAATACATATCATTCTGCAAAAACACGACATACCTACATTCTTACAAGTACCTAAAAATGGATACTCCATCTCTATGAGCTTTTGGAGACACAAATAAGTATAAATAAATAAGCCCAAGTTCAGCAGCTTAATTGAAAAGAAAAAGAAAACCACAAAAATTTGCTCTTACATAAATGTTAAGAGATAAAAACCAGCCAACACACATTCCATTGATTGCCCAATGCTCATCAGCATCTGATTCCATTAGCTTTTAGCAATTAAAAGTGAATAAGTACCCAAAAGTAAATCAGTCGGTCGTTGGCTTCATCGTAATTTAATTAAAATGATTCATTTACTCATTAAATCGAAATACGTAGGTAGGTACTGAAATGCTCAAACCGCATTTGAATACACTCCCATCAACTCGTGTGGTCCAAATCCTCCAAAGAACCCCGAATATCCCGTCAAAGAACTCTACTTAGAGAACAATCATAACTCCGGTACTTAACTTCTCTTGCCGCGAATGCTTTTCTATTCTCTTTTTGTTCATCTATTTTAACTATTTCGTAGCCATCAACAAGCGGATCCAACGAAAACAGATGAAAATCAATTTACCACCAAAAGAAAGACAAAGTCAATGATGCAGCAAAAAGTCAACTTCAACAATCATCCATCCGTTGAACCATCGCGCCCGCCGCGTACAGCTCATCCAAGTCAAAGACTTCCCAAAACACACAAGACTCAAAAAAAAGTAAATGCATCCACCACATCTATCTACGGGTATTCCTTTTCAGAAAATAGTCGAAGAAATGCTTTTGTATTCCCACCTAATAAACGCCATGAATAGAAGTGAAAAATTGGTGGTACCTAACAATCGTGTTGTAGTACCTTCGAGCTGGAAAATCTTTTCTTTTTTCTTGTTACCGTTGTTGTTGTTGGCTTTTTTCCTCTGGATTTTTGCCTGGAATCTCCCTTTCGTTCTTTTTATTGTTAGTTGAAAATTTGTGGTGGCCCTTTGTTGTGCTTAACATGAAAGTAACTGTACCAGACAGACATGAAGCGAGCGGTCCGGTCCATCTATGGGTTTTCTTGTCCCGAATTGGAAGTAACTACTCTTTCTTTCTTTGGCATTTATTTCTCTGGAATCAATAAGCTGGCAATCTATCATCATACGAGGTGGCAAAACAAAAGATTCGAAGCTAGATCCGTCCTTTGATAGCACTAATGGTTGTGTCTAAATGGTTAATTTGGACAATGGTGAATGGCTTGATCTGGAACTTGGCTATTGTTTTCACTTTCAAGAGCTGAATGGCGTATCAAAATGAGTCATAAGTGATAGACATTCCCGCAAGGTGTTACAGCCATAGGTTTTGGAATGTGTATGGATATTTAAGTATATGGTCTTTGCATTTTGAGTGGCAGCTTTAATTTGAATTTGAACTTTCTTTAAGAAGAACGGTAACGTCTATATGTCAGCTAAGATTCGAAGGTGCCAATGGCTTGTGTCTAATAGCTACCTACTTTTGGAAGAAATTTCTTTTCTTTTCTTTTGTCAAAATGGAACAATGCCCGAAGTTGAGTTTGAAGCTTCTACTTTTGGGAATTGTTTTTTAAGCTTTCTTAAGCCATACAAGCGATGGACTCTAGATGATTTGTCCAACTTTAAGGCTCTGTCAAACAGAACTCGATCTGGGGTGAACAGAAAATGTGTAGTTTCCTTTGCGATCTTAAATGACAAATAGAACGAAGCCACTACTCTGTACTTTTAATTTTGCTATGAACACCAGCACACAAGGATTGTAGTTCTCCGAAAGAGAAAAGGGTATTTTTTTAGATGTGTGGTTTTCAATCTGTCAATACTTTTTTCGAGGTTCGTGTTTTTGACAGATGTAGATGAATTGAAGCCTCACGACCACTGGCCCCTGTGTACTTTCGGTAAATTGTATCGAAACGAAATCGTTGCTCACGCTGATTTTTATTTAATTTCGGGTTTTAAACCTTTGAGCTACATCCAAGATCGCGCGATTTGAAGCCACTCACTGGACTAGTTTTTGTGGGGTAATGTGAGGTCGCTTGCCTATGCAGATAAGCCCGAGACGATTGACGACTTGGAAGAAAATATTCAGCTTATTATTGCTGATGATGAAGATTAGCCGCCAGAGACAAGTAAAAAGCCAAATAAATTGACAAAGAGAAGAATGCATTTCTGGTTGCAGCAGGGAAACCACACTGATATCGACAATGTTCTTTCTGAAAACCTCATGGAATTCAATAAATCTGAAGAAAGGACTTGGCAACTCCTCGCGAAAGGCGATACCCGTGAAAAAGCATTTTTGCCTCTGCTGGGATTCGAACCTTAAACCTGTGGGTTAGCAGGTGGACATGCTAACCATCACGCCACGGGTACCACAGGTTTGTTTTGCAGCTCGTTGATTTGAAGACAATTAGTTCGCTCTTATAACTTAGCTCAGAGTTGACCCAGGATTGACAACCCCATGAGCTGTAAAATAAAAAGAACAACAATGTTTTCGGTTCTTAAAAAATTCTTCACCACGTAACCACCATATATGCTGGTCATTGGTAGAAAAATTCCTGCCATTTGAAATCCCTGTTTGTTGCCCGAACTCGCCCTAGCGAAAAACCTATTTCTAATTACAAGTTGAGGACAAACTTAGGAAACACTCAGTGTGATATGATACTGAGGTTCCATTCATACGGGCATGCTTTTTTCCAACCATATCATGCAGATGAGCTGGTGCATGCTCCTTTCCAACTGACTTCCTGCTGCCTTGAGAAGTTCGAAGTTCTTATTTGATTTCAGTAAACTTAAAGAAGCAGAGTGATCAGTTGTGAGATGCAGTTTTAAAAGAGCAACCTTAAATTCTTCTATGTCGATAGGACGGCACCTTTGATCGTCCCCCAAGTTAAATAAGGCATTATCCCTGAGAGCGGCATAAGTGTCTTCATCGCCGTTTAGCAGTCTGCGAATGTGGTATTTGTACATATTTTCAGGCTTGAGTTTGTTGTTTACCATCATTTTTTTACCTTTTGGTAAAACTCCCGAATCGCATTCTTGTCTTGGTGTCTCTCAATTTCCTCAAACGAACGGTTCTCATCATGCTTTTTTTTATTCTTGAGAATTCGATGTTATTGCCTTTTGTTTCCTTCCTTTTAAATCTCGGTATACTGGTCGAGCAGCCCTTGTTCTCTTTTGCACCAGTATTTGTTGTGCTTTTTGTTTGGCTGTACTACCTACCTGCATTCTTTACCGGATCGTTTCATTTCACAGTAACAACTTTCGTTGGCTATCATTTATTTGTCTATTTATAATGATTCACCCAACCAGTGGTAAGGGGCTTCAGTGAAAATCGCTGGTAGATTTTTAGTGAAGCCCCTTACCACTGGTAAGTTTCTTATTTGTTTAATAGACAAATTAACTTTTATTTTCATTGTGTTCATTACAAGACATCATTGTCATCGACATATGTATATATCGACGAGATCCTTCTCTCTCTTTTAAAGAATTAATTACACTGACTTTTGATGATTTCTCAAAATATTGTCATTCGAAGTATCGTAGGTGTTTTTGGCGTGGTGGGCATGTTTGCTTACGACGTAGTAATTCGGGGTGACAATCACAGCAAAAGTGTTGATTTTTGAGAGAAACCGTCATGTCATATTGCTGCTATTATAAAAAAGGGCTTTTTCATTTACCCGTTCGATATCAGAAAAAATTTGTAGGTTCTTTCAATTCGCCACGAAAGTATGGTTGAGAAACGACCACTAGGCCCCGAATCTCCCCCGAACTCTGTCAGCACCCTATCATTTTTTCTTTTTTTAAAGTTGAGATACTAGTCGACTGGCGCGATACTTGCCTCTTCTCATGAGCTCTTTCTTCTTTTTGTTCCAATCGGCTAAAGTTATTTTGTTAGCCTTTTCCTGTTTCCATATACGTTATCTTCCTTTACTTTTCTCGACTAAACAATTTCTTGTTTGAAATTATTGAAAACAAAATGTTATCTTCCATTTTAAAACAACATTCCTTATTCAGTGCATTGCTTGGAAGAGGCAGTAGATATTTGTCAATGTAAATCGAACACAGAATTAATAAACTGTTTAAACAAAACTTCGGTCTATATCACAATTGAATGACCAACCCGTCCTAAAAGAATTGCCTAAGAATAGTTTTCAAAACTCACAAACCTTGACCCTCTCCCACAGAACAAATAAATTTAAAAAAAAGCAGTAGCACAGAACTGATGAAAACCAAAAGAAGTGGGCGCAGTAATGTGAACCTATAACAAGAAAAAGGTTTCCAATCATCAATTTCACTTGTAAAATACATTAATCAACCCACAAAAACTAACCAGTCGCAAAGAATAAAGACTTGTACCTTAAAGCGAAAACCCCATTTACCTTTTTATCATCACCTTCCTCTCCAACAAAACCAAAAAAATAAAAAAAGGAACAAAACAAATTCACTCACCACACCACCTCACCGTGACGACCTTTTTTTGTTCTTTCAGGTCTCAGCACTCTGTCCATCTTCGAGTCCATCATTCAGCGGCCTATTCATGCATAAGAAGAAAACAGTCCAAATGAACTTCTTCCCAATGTGACCTTAACAGTTAATTTCTGTCGATATTTTATCATTAAAAGTGCGCGAACCTTTAATTTATCATGGGTCAAGTGAGCCACAAAAGCCTCCTTCTTCTTTTTTTTTCTTCCTTAAGGAGAAGCGAAAATATTAATCGGAATTTAAATCTTATAAGCAAGAGTAAGAGAGCAAGGGGAGGTTCCAAACTTCCAACTTCGAAATGAATGTTTCTTTACGATACAAAGAAATTCCAAAAAGCCATGATTCCCAGATTTCAGTGCGGTGCGCACACCGGTTAATTCCTTTTTGATATCCCCAAAAGGAGCAACAGGAACAGACATTTCAAAAACCGGGAACCGGAGCGTCATCGCGTCGGTCGGTGTACTAAGCGCTGAAAATACTCTGATGGAGCTGATGTTGAATGTTGATGTGGATGATGGTGTAGCTGATGATGATGCTGATGATCTTTCGATCGAGATAACTTGACAAACATTAATTAGGTACCTGTGCGTCGTCTTCGAGGTTTGCGCTGGCTGCCTCATGCCTTTCATCGGAGAATGATCGCAACTGATCGGTCCCTACACACTTTGTATGTGTTCCCCTTTAAGGATTTAATCGTGCATGGAGAGGATGTACAGTTTTGCATTTTTCTTTTCATTGCGATACATTTTCGCGCATACCAATGATGAAGAAGCAACAAAAACAAAATCAAAGATAAGATAAAAAGATACAAATTTCTATCTTAAGTGGAGTCGACTAACTCATGCGGCTACATGCGACAAAATTGAAAACCGGTTGCTCTCTTCTCTGAGTAGCAAAAAAAAAGAACAAATAATAATCAAAAAATCATTTAATTAGAATTGAGTGTAATCGATACACCGGCACTGCCAACCCCTCTTCCCAACGCCTATTGACAGTTTCTTGACCCGTTTTACCCGCAATCAAGCCGAGAGGGCACTCATTATGCAAACGTAACTCAGACCCATAAATTCCATTTATGAATTCATTTTGAACAGACTTTATCTGAGATAAGGAAAATCACACAAAAGGAGAGAAGACATCCCATAGGGAGCTTTCATCGGATATGTGGTTGGTTAGCTTCCATGGAAGCCAACTCATTTAATCTGCATATAAATTCGAATAATTTAATTGATTTGTAATTTTTTATCTACCCGCCGCCGCGCCGCCTAATTGGTAAAGTTTGTTTTCTTTCTTTTATTTTTTCTATTGTTGAGGATGATTGGAGGTTATCCCAATGATTAAACAGCCTGACACGCGTGTTCATAAATCATTCGACCGATTAAAAGAACTTTAACCCAAAAATAAATTGAGTGAAACCAAAATTATTGTTACAAATCAAATTGTATCTCTTGCTTGGACTATGGCTGTAGCTGCTACGGTTACTTTACTTCAGACCCACGCAATAAAGATAAAATTAAAAGATACAAAAGACTCCCCATGAAAAGTTGACCTAATAAAATTTTTGCGAGAAATGTATTCTCGAGTCGGTGGCAGGCGTATGCTCGTATTATTCACATTATCATGTTAACCACAATAAATCAAACTGAAAAATTCATAACTACGTGTACCCATAGTATGCGTATAAATGCGGGGTATTTTCGTATTTTTGAAAGTGAAACTTTAATGAAATTGTGCGGTCGGAAAGAATAAATAAATCTCTTTTTTTTATTTTATTTTATTTTTTTGAAAAAATGACTCCGTAGTAGATTGTTGAAGTAATGTATCTGGGGGTCTGTGGAGCCTTCGAAATATATTGAGGTTGCTTTTGTGGAGTGAATTTAATGCGAATTACTACTGGTGGTCATAGATAGTGTGTGTGTATTGGTGAGAGATAGTAAATTAGAGTGAAGGATGTGAGTTTTGAAGCAATTCTTTGGGCTGAAGACATGAGTTTGAGCTGAGTAATGGTACAGGCTGTGAATTAGTGGACAGCCAAGTATTAGAAACTATGTAATTGGTTTGGTAAAACTAAGTCGAAATGATTGCGAACTTCGATTTCACCATTATAATTGCCTGAGGGTCTTTGCGGGCTTGGTTCGAGGTTTGCCACATTGGCATAAACTCATTCCTATCATGAAAATTCTCTCTTTCCTCAAACAAGCGCTCCTCATGCGGCTTTTCTCCATTTCAGAATTCATGGTTCTTCCCTGCCCTTCCTAATCTAAACCCAAAATTGTAAATGTCATTTCAAGCAATACTTGGTCATTTTTATTTTGATATTTGTACATATCAAAGTGGTAACCGTGATTAGAGTTCTTAGAAACATGATTGCTTAGACGACCACGATAAAAAGACCTTTGTTATCTAGTGTTTGTTATCCTTGAAGCGTCTTGTCTAAGTAGGAGTTTAAATGCAGCGATAGGTACACCTATGTTGTCCCATTCTGAGCGTAGGGAAGTTGTCGTGCCCTTTTTGGCTAGTTTGTCTGCCATACAGTTGCCTGGTATGTCCCTTGAATAGAATATAGGCCATAAAGAAAGAAAATAGCTTACTTTAAACTAAATTTGCTACCACATCCATCCTTCTCGTCACGCACGTCATCGTTTCAACAAGATAAGGCCACTCTTACTTGATGATTTGAAGCTCTTATTATCCCCCCCACCAATGGTTAGGTTTCGATAGTACCCTTCTAAAACGCAGGTAATACGACGCACCGTTTCAGCACATACTCAAACAAGCTAATCATAACTACACAACCACCATATATGTTCGATTTGAAAACATGAACTAACTATCAAATACATGGAATATGGTCTTTGGAAAGCTACCCTTCAAAGACTTTAAGAGAAACCTTACGTCAGGTATTACACTCAGAAACCAAATTTACATTATTGAAAAGTTCCAATTAAATTACAAAATCCTCTTCCATCTTCAAAATTTATGTGAAATATTAAAAACAAAACCAATTAAACCTCACTTTGATTAAAACACTTTTCTCGGTAAACAGTTTCAAATTACTGTAGGTGAAACTGTTCGGAAACACTTAGGAATTCATAACACAAAATCCTTTTAACAGGAACATATAGTTACATATTTCATTGATTACCCAAGTGCAACAAATTTAATTATGGCCAACATCCCTTTCACTTCAAAAATATTAACATCAATAGAAGAACAACCAAGGACCCAAGGGGCATTTCCATTCATATCATAAGCCACACTAAGGTCAAAATCTATGAGAATTAATTTAAATAAAAGCTTAAGGTGTACCAAGTGCTATAGTTGATTCTCAAGAAACCTACCCGTACATTCTCAACTAAATCCTATTAAAAGCAAAACACTGTCCTTCTATCTGTCTGTCTTCTTCTATCTGCCTGGGTAACAAGCAGCCCACTTAACTCATTAGACTGTTCAAATTTGGCTTGTGCATCTTTGTTTTGGCCTGCATTCATGAGGACCTAATTTTTTTGTACTCGCACGTCTTAGAATATCTTTTTCATCCCACTTGTGTTCCCCAAACAAGTGAAGAAGAAAAAAACTCTAAAAACAGATGCAACATCCGAAGCATCATTTTGTTAGTCTAAGGTCAATAAAAAAACAAATTAACGAGCATAATTCCATGGAAAATAAGAAGACAAAATAAAAAAAAAACTGGCAGACTCCAGACGACCACGACAGAGTCACTCAATGGACGAAGAAGGTGGTAGTGGCCTTTCTGACTATCTCAATTGAAAAGAACCTCGCTCTATGCACAAAATTATACATATTCTTATGTACCTACATACATACGTACATTTGTTTGTCAAATGAAATCAGGTTTTTGGGTTGTTTGTTGGTCTATGGAATTTCCAACGTCATCTGAAAGGTGTGCCCTAGATTTAACTCCTTCTTCTAAACACAAACATATCTACGTGTGTGTATATGTCTATAGACGGACTGACGACCGACCGACGACGACAACGAAGAGGACTAAGCTTTCTTGTGTCAATATTGATTTGAAATTCTTTGGATGATTCGTAACGCAAACCACTCGGGAGCTTGTCAAACAGAAGTAGAAGTGGTTTCGAACTTGAAAAGCAGTCGACGTTGACATCGTCTTTGGATGTCGTTTCCATTTTAATCGCGTTGTGTAAGCACATTACCAGCACCCGGACTCGGTCATTTCATTTCAATAGAGTGCACCCATATGGCCCGGAAGGAGGCAGGTGGTGGTATGGAAGAAAAATATAACACACCACTAACACTGAGTTGCGTTAAGTCACTCATATGGCTGAGGCTAAGTCAACATGGAACTTGAAAAGAAAAAAAGCTGTGGAACGAATACGCAATAAAGTATTTCGAAAAAGTGTTTTTTGGTGAAATATTATTTTCTTTATGGATTCCCTTCAATTGTGGTGCTTGGTGTAATAGTAAGCATTAGCATGACTAACTGTTACACGGGAGGTTAGTGGTTCGTGTCCCAGCAGAAACCAAAAAACCTTTTGATGCGGGTATCACCATTCTCGGGGAATTGGCAGATCCTACGTTGGTAAATTCATTGCCATGAAAAGCCTTTTCTCGATGAGCCGTACGGAACCGGCAGAAGTTATAGGTCAATAGGCCCCGAGGCTAACTACTCTGTTGCGCCACCCTATATATAAAGAAAAGGATATGCCATTACCATTAAAGATGTTTTTATTTCTTAATTTATTTAAAATGTCGAACTGGAAGAATGTTTAAATCTTTAAAAAGAGGAAAAGTAGGAGAGAGGCGAGGCTTCTACCAATTTTTTTGTTTGTGTTTTTGTATTTTAATAGAGGAATTTATTTTCAGAGGATCCTTCCCAACAAACAATTTCATACTGCAGTTTTGAATCAAAGACACCGCAGTAGATTTTCATAGGCATATCAATTGACTAAACTTTGATAAGATAATAAAAATTACTGAGTGTGGAGCGGAGATACTTTCTTAAAATATCAGTGCGTTCAAAACAAGTCAAACTGGAATCAATGGTTCGTCCTGAATAATTATCGCTGCCGTTTTTTGAGTTAAGGATGCAATGTAATAGTCAGCGTTTTTGACACTTTGAGGTGTGAAAAATGAGACCTGCATCTGTACGGTTTTGTCTTGAGAAGTTAAAAAACATGGCCATAGTCCTAGAAATTTAAATAAGTTTATGCTCAGCAAACCAAATCCTGGAGAAGCTCTTACCCTAGTCATATCTGGTACAACAATTAAACAATTACCAATGACAAAACTAAAACCAATATCATCACCAAAGTATGTCAGAGAACCATAAAAAGGTAAACTAACTTTATATCACTACTAACATCATTTAGTTTCGCTCTTTGTGTTCTATGTATTGAATAAGAAGTAAATAAGCAATTCAAACAAAAAACGAACCCAGCACTTTTAATTTTTGTTAGTAATTCATGATAACGTCATGATTAACATTGTCGAAAGCTTTCAAAATATCAGCAAAAAGTCCTGACGTTATTGCTTAAAAACTCTGTTGCATTCATAAAACTGAAACATTCGAACTACACGAAAAAATAGCCACACGACATTATCTTGGATTGCAGACACCTAATTTAGACCTTCTGTTTTATAGAGAAAACCTTAATACCTTTACTATGTGCTTGTATGCTCTACTATTCAAATTAACAACTTCAAACTCAACTTCCTGTAACAACTGTAATCCCCCCCCCCCCTCTGGGAACACTATGGGAAAACACTTGACCCGTCTAGGCAGGACATGACCTGGTGTATGGACGGCTCAAAAATGGAAACTGGTACAAATCCTGGTATTTTCAGCGACTCTCCCAGAACGCAGGACGTGGTAGTCACTCGTCCATTTCTCAAGCTGAAGTCTTTGGCATTTACCATAGTTCAAAAATAATAAGTTCTTTGAACACGACAAAACAATACAAAACAATATTCATTGAATATTCTGAGACAGCCAGGCTGCATTAAAATCGCTAAGCTCAACTGTCATAAGGTCCAAACTAGTCCAAAAGATAGTCACTTTCTGAAATAGCCATGAAGATCTCTGTCATCCTCCACTGAATCCCAGCACACAAAGGCTATGATGTCAACGAGAAGGCAGACATCTTCGCTAAGGACAGTGCATCTAAGCCATTCTGCGCTTAAGAGCATCTTCAAACACACTGCCAAGAACATCTTAATGTAAGAATCAAATAAAGACTCATTTGGCCAAACCTGTTCAAAACTCTTTTTGTCAGAATGTATAATGAATATACTGAAAAAACATCAAAATTTCTACTGAAGAGCAACAGGAAAACCCTAAAAAAATTTACAAGACTAATAACCGGCCACTTTTCTTCAAAGAAATGCCTTCATCAAGTGAGACTAGTAGCGGACCCCATCAGCAGACTAAGCATCGAAAATAAAGAAATATCTCTGTACATTATTACGGAATGTCGAGCACTTTTCGCCTTTGAAAGCAAATACTTGACTATGAGATCATCCCCCTAGATAAACTCAAATTCATCCATCCTCAGAAGATTTTTAGTTGTGTGATTCAACTCAGAAGCAGAAAAATTGCCCTGAAATGCCACATAGGTTTCATTCAGATACCGCAGTGCCTAGAGCTGTGCAAGGTCAACCTACTATATAGTCTAACCTAATATCATATAACTTTGACGGCTCATTTTCAGGAAAAACATCTTCCCACACTTCCTCCTCACTCAAAGAAGAGATTTTGTTTAAGGTTGAAATAAATTTTTTTTGTAATTATATCAATTATATCAGCGTAATCAGACTCTAAGCTATTGTCAATAGTTGTTTTTAATTGGGAATTTATATTCACTTCAGCAAAACATTGCAAAACGGCGCTCACGGAAAACCAACAACTCTAAAGTAAGTGAATAGCGTAAGTGGACAAAAATAAAACACTTGCAGAAGTGAACAACAGGGATGGTTGGTAAATGGAGTTTATGTTGAAAGTGAACTTGGTAAGTGAATATAGCCAAAAAAGCGTTTGATTGAGACTTGCAAGTGAAGTGAATTTAGAAATTCCCAATAAAACACGGCTAATAATTCCTGGGATCGATTGGTCAGTTATTTTGAAATCAGAAGGAGAAGCAAAACGGCCATCAAAATTTACCAGAAATTGGTCTAGTAATTTCATTGAAAAACGAGTAAAGTCCATGAGAGGCTAACATGTAAAGATATGTTGACACAAGTTGATTATTTTCCAGAATGTTTATATTAATGTCGTTTGGGGAAAGCACACTGCCAAAGATCGACAGGGAACGAACGAATCTAGGGTTGCCTCAACATTATGGACTACAACAGCAATACAAATAAAACAGCAATAGCATTTCTGGAGCAATGAATTTGATTTTAAACATGTCCCAACGTATCAAATTCTTTTTACCATAGTTTCACTATTAGCTGGCCGAGAAAATGCTTCAACACGACAATCCATCGTCACCATAGCTCTTAAAACGCTTATTTTCAACTCAGAGTAAGTCTCTGTACGGTAGCGATACTGAGGTTAGAGCAAGCTCATAAAGAACTTATCTAAACTCTTCATCTTTAATGCAAAAATCCAAAGGACATTGCACTTTTTTAAAAATGTTCCTTGTTAAATGTTGCCTAATCAGGACTATCATTGCAAAACAAGAAAAATACAAGGCAGTGCGACGGACGTCTCAGTCAAATGATAGCGACGACCTTACCTCAACTTTGTTCCACCAAATCAAACTCATACAACAGATACCCCGTATCCACCCCCAAGGCCTTCTTATCATGACAAACGTCAACAGCCCATTTAGTAATGACAAAATAATAAACCGATAAAATCAATCGGAAACATGATACCAGAGCAGGAGCACAGCCAAAAGGAACAAAAACCCAGTCACGCATCTTCGCACTCGACACCATCATCATCCGCACCGTTTCTCAAATTGTCTGTTAACCAAAGAAATACATTCGTACCCAAACGAGATTAATAATCTCGCCAAACTCTCGATTTTGCCAGTCGTCTTCAGTGAAGGCGACTAATAACCAATGACTCCCAAGTGATTATATCATCACCGTCATTCGTCGTGTACCGCACATCTCTTCGATACAACCATACAATCTTTTGCAGCCTTTTGTGGCCCACCATCGCCATCACCTCCGAGCTCCAACAAGCACCACACAGCGAAACAAAACTGATCGATGCTCATTAGCATTTTATCTTGACGGAAGAGCATCATAAAATATCTGACATCTTCATCGGAACTATAAAGCACAGAGATGTACAAATGATCGAACGCATCATATTCTGTTTTTCTTCTTTTTTTCTTTTCCATCTCTCTCTCGAACTGTGTCTCTTTATAAAGACGTCTACCGCCAAGGATTATGGTCTGAGAATTGGTCGTCGGATTGGTATGATGAGCTATGAGGAGACGCGAGGATGGTACTGGTTGCTGGCGGTGGTGGTGGTGGGTGTCTCTAGAGACTAAGGTTTTTAAAAAGACCCACAGCCAAAAACATCACACACTTCAGCACACTCCATAACAAATAATAAAATCTGACACATTCGATTCGACTCTGCCTCAAAATCGAAATGCTGTCTGATACCAGTGTGTGTGGTTTGGTACTGCAGTCGTGGTGCATTTTTTCTTTTCGTTATGATTATTTCGGAAGCTCATTCAGAGTCGAATTTATGTACGAAGTGAATGCATTTTCGATTATTATTCTTCGTCTCTCGATTGAATTTAATTTTTTTTTTTTTTTTTTTTTGAGGGGGAGAAATGTCATAATCGTTGATTATTTTTATCGATGCGTTGACAATCGAAGTGATGTGCAGCGAGTGAAAGAAGAGATGACGGTTCTTGCGTTAGCACATGCTCGAACTGGCTGATTGAAAAGGAAGACTATAATTGCAGGGGATTAACTGTCAAGAGTGGATGAGATGTCGAAATGGTGATGTCGAGGAGGATGCATCTTGACAGAAAATTAATGAATACATAATTCATACTTATTTATCTTCCCGTGTTTGTTCACCTCTTCAATTGAAAACAATCGGTGGTTTTATTATCGATGTTTACTGATGGTATTGTCGTGCAGAACAAGACAGGTCGTGATTGGTACTCCTTGGGTATTGTGATTTTTAGGATTTCATTTATGCAGTTGAGGATTTTGATTTTACCCAATCGAGAAGAGTTTATCAACGAAAAACATGAAAATTAGCTATCAGCAGATAGATAAATTTCTTGTTAGTCCAGTCATTTTGGTCAAAATTAGGCAAGAATCTCAGAATTTCAGATATACATCTGTAAATTTGTATAGACTTCTATTTTGACACCCTTAAAGTTGTGTCAAAACCTACATACTGCAGGGAATCAGCTTCTATTGAAAACCAAAGGTCAAAGGTCACAAAAATCCTTTTTTCGCAGATATTTGTTTCCTATGAATTTTTTGCTATTTATGTCTATTACAATATTGTAGACGATTGAATTCTCTACAACTTCTGCCTCAAAAGTTTTTAATACGATAAACTGTTTTCGAGATAGAAGACAGAGCGCGCACGGCTAGAACATAATTGTACGAAAAACGAAAATTAATTTTTTTAGGTCCTACCACGACGCGCTATAGCCAAAAACGAAACCTTCGGCTTCGTGATGGACTTACCAATATTCCATCAAAAGCTTGGAACGATAGTAAACAATTAGACCCTGAAGCAGAAAGACTAAAAATTGTAGAAGCTGTAGCAGCTGTCATTAGAGAAGATATCCGTTCATCATGGATAATATTAATCAAGAAGTTCCTAAACCATTTGTATTTTTTAAAAGAAGTTTTGGTAAAAAACAAAAAAACAAAAATAGATAATTTGAAAGCGGGATGTACATCAATAAGAAATGCAATAATGGCGGGCATACATGAACGAACTTTCTCATCACCGCTAATATTAGAAAAGGCTATTGAATACAGGGACGGCAGAAGATATGGGGTGGGTGGGGTATTGACCCCACCTAACTTTTCTAAGCATGGGGTGCACCCCACCTTCTGGCCTTGGAAATATACCAATTTTTTTAATTAAATGAGGCAAAAAAAATTTTATGCAATTATGAATATTGTTATACTAATTTTTGCTTGATTGAGACTGACCAAGTGATTTGAATCATTTGTTTATCGGTCATAGACTCAACGTTATGCATTATTTCTTATCCTTTTTTTCTTCTTGATTTATTTATTTGTTTATTTCACCTACGAGCAATGAGCTCAACAGATTATACATCATTACAAAATAGGTTTCAATTTCTTAAAAATAAGTAATACAATTCATTTCGAAATTTATCTCTAGAGAAGGCTTAATCAATATGACCACAAATTTCATTAAACTCTCTAACTGATCTTGAAATTGGTTCACTCATGCCATAATTAGTTCTGTGCCTTGATTGAAAAAGAAGATTTCTATCCCTCAACGGCCTCTCTGGAGCATAAATACAAATTAAGGACAACAAGGAAGGACACTTTATATGATAACATAAAATGTCTCGCACAAAAACTATGTCATGACTAGCTCTACGTGATTTAAGCGACTGCAAACCTTGAAGACTCTGCCTAGATGTGGAATTTGGATGATAGTACCATCGCATTTTGTAAAATGCATACTTCGTAAACCTATTCTGAACTTTCTGAATTCGATCGGAAAAACATTGTTGGTGATGGTTCCAGATGATATCTGCATATTCTAGGTTGGGTCCAAAAAATACGCCTAAATCCTTAAATTTTTCTGTTCTCTGAAGAGGGCTGCAATCAAGATAATATGAAAACTCTTGCATATGATTCTTTTTTGAGAGAGAAATCACAAAACATTTGTTGGCGTTAAGATTCAAGCGGTTTAACACACACCAGCGAGGTAGATTATCAAGATCCAATTGGAGTTTTTGGCAATCACTAATAGAGGTTACTTTCAGAAAAAGTTTCAGATCGTCTGCGAATATGAGGCATTTGCTGAAGTTGACACAGTTAACAACATCATTAATAAATATGATAAAAAGTAGAGGACCTAGATGACTACCCTGTGGAACACCAGAGGTACAATTTATCTGCCTTGAGATGAATTCGTCAATTTTGACTTTTTGAACCCTTTTTATGAGAAAGAACAGATCCATTGAAGGAGGCTTGAGTGGAAACCAAATGATTCCAATTTTTGAAGCAGTATTTTGTGACAAACCGAATCAAACGCTTTGCTAAAATCGGTATAAATAACATCCACTTTCAATAGCGTCAACAACGAAAGAAGAGAAACATGTTAAATTGGTGATTGTTGATCTTCCCGAGATGAACCCATGTTGGGCGTCACTTATGTTTTCCTTATAACTAGGAAACCAAGTTTTTTTTGACAAGGCTTTCAAAAAACTTAGGAATTGCAGATGGTTTACAAATACCTCTGTAGTTCTCTACATTGTTTTGGTACCCGATTTAAAAATTGGAATCAAGAAAGAGGATTTCCATTCATCTAAGAACAGTCCAGATGACAATGAAGAATTAAAAATGATAAGTAATGGAAGAGCCAGAGAACTAGAACATCTTTTCTAAATTATCGCAGGAATACCATCAACGCCAGGTTTAGCGTTTGGCTTAAGATCATGCAATCCTTCTAAGACATCATTGGGATCTAACTGTAAGGATCCTATACTTACTTTAGGATTATAACCAGAAAGGCGAACTAGAGAGGCGAGAATTTACTTACCACATTGAACTCCCTGCGAAGATTACAAAACTGTATTTGGTCAGCCAAATCATTTGATTTCTTAAACTTAGCGAAACATTTATTTTTTAAATTTTTAAGGTGTGTCAGCCTGTCATACCATGGAGGTTTGGAAATATTCTTTTTCTTTTTGTGTGGCACTAATTGATTGAAAGCATTATTAAATCTGCGAAAAGCGATCAAACATATTTTGTTAATCTAAGTTTAAAAGTTCAGTTTCCCAGTCAATACTTTCAAGATAATTATCAAGTTCATTAAAATTGGCCTTTAAAAAGTTAAATGATAATGAATTGTTACTATTAATTTTTAAATAAGTGTATAATTGAATTTCAATATATAATTCTTTATGATTGATAGAATCGTTTAATAATGACAAAGGAAGCGTTTCATACACTGAACGCTTGAATTCATCATGTGGTATGAAAACAAGATCAAGAATATTATTCAAGCTATTTACAACGCTCCTGATTTGACATAAGTTTAGAGCAAATAAATGGTCAACAAAAGTTATTTTGATAGCACTTTTTGAGTTACAGGGAATAAGCATATTTTCATTAGAAGAATAAGACCATTTCACATCAGTCAGGTTAAAATCACCTATTACAAAAACCTTTGCGGACAGTCATTCAAATTACTTACAAAATCAATGTTAGCAAGGTGCTTTTCATAAATATCAATGGGACTTCTAAGTGGTATGTAGCTTGTGATGATATACACGGAAATACCTATTCCGAGACGAAGTGACACGCATAATTTTTCGATGTCGATGATTGGCAGCGATATTATATGGGATGGGAAGCATGAACGAACCGCCAATAGTAGACCACTTCCGCGATCTTCAAAAGTAATACATCGATCTCGTCGGAAGACTATATATGAACCGCCGTTGACAGTTTCAGAATCGGGGATTCCACTCCAAGGCCAGGTTTCAACAATAACAATAATATCGTAGTCTACGTGGGTAGATGAATGGTATAAGACAGGTAGAATTCCACTTGCATTATGATAATAGATTTTGAGGCAACCAGGGTTCATGAAGTTATCATTGTTTCGTTCGTGAGAATGTATCAACGAGGCCCTTTCAGCTGTTGTTGGGTCGTCGCTTCTTGCTGCGAAAAAAATCATGGACCACAGTATGCAAAGGCCAAAAAGACCTATTGCATAGTAAATTGTAGAGCTCGAGGTTTCTTCCAACTTTGATCTCGAAAGAAGAATATTCCTTTTCTGGTGTCATGACGAATTTTCGAATGGAAAGATTAGATACACAATCCGATGAACTATTTTTAAGAATATAATTGTGAACTAAATCTTCACACGTTGATGGAGAAAGACGAGAAACAAAAATACTCCTCACAGGTGGTAAAGCGGTGAGTTCTTCGATATTAGATTGGTTTGACATAGACTTAGTTACAGTGGACAAAGTTGCTACCGAGTTGGAGCACCCCTCATCCGTGATGGAAGCTGTAGGGGCTACCAGTGGCTTTATAGCATTAAATCCACTGGAAGTGCTGGGCTTTATGTAAGAAGAGTCACTTAGTCATTCACTTTAGTCATTCTTTTTTAAAAATATGTATAATATTCATATATGTATATGTATATTGCATATATATATGTATATATATGCATATATAAAACTACCATACCTTATTTCATTCTATCATGCTCCCCACCTAAAAAAATAGTGTTCTGCCGCCCCTGATTGAATATTTTATCTAGTTTCGAATTGGCGGATGACCTTGAATTGTGCTCTAACCTTGTGCACTCTGGCCTCTATCTCGAAAATGGTTCAACGTATAAAAAAAAATTCAGACAGAAATAGAGAATTTAATCTTTAATTTAGAATTTAGCGTTAGAGGTTGTCAATCGCCATCGCCAAAATGACTAATTAAACACGAATTGTCAGCTCATGGAGTGGAAAAGATTGGTTGCCCCATGGTCAGCAGTGCGGAAGGGTATGCCATCCTACATGAACCAGAACCTGTCAAAGTTCAAGTTATAAATCTCATTTATAAATAGTTGGTTGACATATATGTATGTAATGCCCAATGATAACCAAAGCACAGAAACATGTTCGTGGATTGGAACTCACACTCTCGGCTACAGTATACATGTGCGGACCGTGCGACGTAGACCTCGGGAGCTGTCCACTAGAACATTTTTTGCACAAACTTGCTACTGTCACCGGTGCGATGGATGCTTCACTTCGGCTTAAACACTTTTGAAAAAACGTACTATGTATTTACGCACTCAGAACTAATTTTGGAAATAAGCTCTCAACATTTCCCAACTCTGTACAAGCGTGGATTGTTTAATGTCAATCCGCGGAAGAATGACACTGACTTGCTGTCAAAAGTTTGAATGGAAAGCAAGTTCAGCCAAAATAACCCATAATCTTAAAGGAAACCACTATAAAATTCATGGCCATGAACAGCGCTTTCTCGATTAGCCATTCGGAATCGGCAGAAAATCTTAGGTCGCCTTCATTGCAAGACATGGTTGTGAAAAATACACTAGGCCCCAAGCACCGCGCTCTGTTGCACCACACTATATAATTATTTTTATTTTCTAAAAGCATGGTCTTGCTCTTGGAAGATAAACAAATGGATTTTTATTCTCTAGGTCTAGGTAGCATAACATACAAACTTTCGCCTTTTCAGGTCGAAGGTACCGTAGCCAATGACTCCTGCAGCTCTCTCCATGAAGCTCTCCGTGGTTTGAGCTAGAAAGATGAAGCGGTGCTACCACCGGATTTAGTGAAGCTGAACAAGCGGATCCCACTACAACGGTGACATCCTCTGGAGAAGCCTAGCAGCAAAGGCTCAGTGCAAAGAGGAAACCAGGGTGACCGAATCGAGTTGCAAACCTTTGGTGATGGCGGCGAAAAGGGACAGATAGGAAGTGGTCTAACACACCAATTAAGGACGATCTCCCGTAACCGAAGTCACCCCAACGTCTGCAAAGGCGAACAGGGTCAAAAGGCAGAAGGTTTCCGGAAGCTCTGCCAAACTTCCTGTTGGTCTAACTGGAAAGTCGATTAATGAAACTGGAGAAACAAGTTGCAAGGCTTGCAAATTCGGTCCACGGACACTGGCTGGGAAGGACGAAGCCATCATGGTAAAAACTCCTGGATGTCCAACCGAAACGTTGGTGAACGAAACCGTGATTGCTAGTCAGTCTGGTCGACAGACACTGACCGGACGGGATAGAGTCTCGAAAGGAGCAAAATACGTACAACGAAATAAAAGACAGCTGCCCTATAAAAGAGTGGCCGTCTCGCATTTCAAACTACGTATCTGTAAGGCTGGCAATGGTAACAGCATGATCATTACAGAGCGGCAGCACGTGCCTCTGTGCCTAAAATTACCCCCCAAAATTCCCCTTTTGAGATTTTCAAGGCCCGGGTATAAACGAAAGCTATCTGCTTTATCCCGTGGCATCTCAGGAATACTGAAGATGTTCTACAGCGTCTCGTTACCCAGAATGATGGGATGGTGGGATGGGATGGTGACGGTTCTTATCTAGTTGACGGAGTGGATCAAGCTTCTATAGCGGTCATCAAAGCTAGGTACGATTATGGTCTGCATTTTCATCTTGGAAGGATTAATTTCCAATTTAATTTAAATCGGTGAAAATGATGAATTGATAACTAGTATTTATCAATGAAAATAACTTAGATTAACATTCAACACTCTAAGGCTGCTACTGCATTCATATGTAGTAGGCTTTCCGTGTTACAACAACTCACCTCGTGGCAATCCAAGAGCCATGGGCCTGGAAGGACCGAGTTTTCGGTCTTGGATGGCTACGAGGGTTCAATATAATAATGATAATATAATAATTTCCCCGGATCGAAACTTGAATGACTTAAGACAATGCGTGTAAGGATCTCGCTTCGATGAACCAATCAGAACCAATCATTTCTTGTCGAATAATTAAAATAACTTAAATTGCTTCAAATGCCGCACAATGTTGGGATCCGACGATGTAAGAGTTTTTTTTTAAATGTCATCTACAAAGCCATAGGACGGATTAAACCTCCTTTTAGACAGGTACTTCTTCAACTTGATTGAATTTCCAGGACATTTTTCAGAAAAAAGCCTCTTAAATGATTGGACATATGAAAATCACTGTTTTGTCGTACTGCTTATTGCTTCATCTCATTTGATCTTTTTATTTACAGGCAGTGCTCTAATGAGAGAGACAGTTATATAATTCCCCTCAAACAATTCAACCGCAATAATCGCACTTACCTATACCTATTAGTGCTCATCAGTTTAACCTTGAGTCCAATTTTCGCCTTTTTATCAAATACAGATATTCTTTCTAGATCCATACAATACGAATGTGGAAGGCATTTAGATAAATAAATAAATAAATAGGGTGGCGCCACAAAAGTATGGGAACTTCATATTATATATTATTGCGAATACCTATAATTTTTTGCCATGAGAAACCGCATTTCATGGAAGTGTAGTAACTTTCGAAGGACTTCTTCTTCTTCTTCTTTCTTCTTCTTCTTCATTTTCGGCGTTACGAGTAGTGATCTTGAAGCGATCACAACTCTCCCACTTTGCTGCTTCACACTAGTGATCCGCCTGTGGGGTACGCCGCGTTGACCTCAGAAATCGTCGGCAAGCCTCTCGGTTTTGGATTGTTCCATGTCTGAGGCCAACCAAATGCTGCTGTTTTTGCATTTGCTTGTACCAGGAGTGTTTTGGCCTGCCTTTTCTTTTTCGTCTCGAATTTGTTGAAACGTTGTACGATATTGCCTTTTTGACGGGGTTCTGCGGATCTCTCCTTTGAACATGACAATACCAACTGAGCCGGTCGTGCTGAATTTTGTTCAAGATGGTACTTTTGACATGAAGGCTTCCACGGATCTTAGTACTTCTAATTCGATCAAGCTTTGTTACTCCTGCTGTCATCCGAAGCTTCTTCATTTCGGCTGCCGTCAATTTGCTCTCATACTTTTTGTAGTAACTTTCGAAGGACTAGCCAATCATAATTGGTGAAAAGCTACGATACGGATTCGAACCACGAACTCCCACTTAACTGGCAGACAACATGCTTATTATTACTCAACGAGCACTGGGAATGCATTACCCAGCTTTCTTTTTCTCTCTCGCTGCAATTTTCAGAAATTTCGCTTTAAAATCCCTTTTCTATTTTCCTTACGCTCGTATAACGACTTGAGTGCTTTCAAAATGTGTGGTATCTTTGTCTTAAAAAGTGTTTGTTGTCTATGCAAATAAGAAAATGTGATTTAAATACGGTCAGCTTAAAAAATTAAAAAAATCTGATGACTGGCTTGAAAAACGATTTATTTTGTGTACAATTATTTCTTCGATTGGTAACATTTTTTTTACAATGCATCCATGAGAGTATAAATGCACTGCATACAACCGAGTAAAATCGCTTAACCACAAGAATGTAGTTTCTTTTTTTGACTATGGTTAGTTTTTTTCTATAGGTAAATGAGTTTTGCATCGAAGACCATCAAGTTTATAGACTTTGTCTTCTTATAAACCATTTCCATTCCCCTAAACACCACTATTTGCTATCCGAACGCAAGATGTATTATTTAAGAAGGCTTCTGGCCATAAATGCACAGAGCATGACGCATGAAGCACAACCCTTTCACATTGTATTTTAAGGCAAGTTATAGGAAAACATGTTTCAGTAGTCAACATTCCACGACTTCCACTTGGTGCTGTCAGAGGTATGATTTCCTTACACCATACAGGTGGTACAATTTAACAAACACGATCATATCGACCAGTGTAATTCAATACTTAATAAAGTTCTAAGCTTCGTGAAACTGATATTTACTACAGATAATCAATCTCTCGAACTGCTCATGTTAGCCAACAAAAATTTATAATCATAATCCATTGCGAGTAGTTCGGACCTGCCTCAACATTACCAGATACCAGTTACCAGTTACCACTCTCTCCTGATGCAACATAGTTTCCTCGCTAGATAGCTCTTTTCTCTTACAAGATACACAAATCACAGATAGCTCAGCATAATGGCGCATCAGCACATCATCGTTGGAGTAATTCATTTGAGGCATCGCGCAGTAACTTCCACCCTACAGCCAATACAAGACCACAATTGACGTCTGCAGCGGATGCGATAATGGAAAAATGCCAACAAAAAACCACTTTTTTTTTGTTCTCGCTGGTTGTTGTTGTTGCTCCCTCCATTGATTTCATGAGGAGCTTTTTTTAACACAGATCGGAGGCATAAGATAGAAAAATGAGCTAGCAGTATGTACACAAAGTACACTCGCAAGCCCTAGCGGAATCTAGCACAAACAAAGTGATCCATGATGATCGTGCTTCTTTGTTCGTAATAACATTTCGTGCGTTGTTCATCATCTTGAATGCTCATCGCACGTCATCTGCATCATCATCGTCATCTTGTTTTTTTTTGTGATTTTTGTAGAAAATGCGGAACACTAGGAGACGATAGACAGAAAGACATCGTGCAGACTCGAAACACTCAACGCTGTGCCATGCCGCCGCACAGTGGGCCCAAATGCAGCTTCGCGTCTCAAAAATCTGTAACTTTTTTGTCTATAGGAGTAATTAAATGAAATTTGAAATATATTATCTTTAATATATAGAGAATCATAAAATTTAAAAGTTTTTAAGATCTATTTAGTGTTTTGGTATTTAAAGTTTATTCAAAGTTCAAAAATTACAATATTGACGAATCGAAATGTGGATTTTCAGTATAAATTTTGCTTTTACTTATTATTTATGCTTAGGATACTCATGTTGAGAAAATATAATATCAATAAATTATATGTACATTAAAAATACATCCCAATATGAGACAACTATAGCAATATATAATATACAAAAATGAAAACAAAAATTAGTTCTTTAGTAGCTGAATGGCTTCCTCAGAAAGCTCTGAGCTTCAGCTGTATTTTGTTTTCATATACTTTATATAAGATGATCTGATGTCAAAAACATTCGATGAAAGACAACCTCATTTGTTGCTGTTCTTGAACATTTTCTTGAATGCGTCATCCTTATTTTTTTGTAATCTTTGCTACGTGCTTCTTGTACATCTTCAGAAAGCTGACCGGTTGGTAGGACTCCAAAATGTTGAACTATAGCTTCACCGTGAATAAGTATTTTATGGACTGAAGATGTGGCATGTATTACCATTTATACTTTTCAACGTAAATGCGAGCTGTATAAAATGCATATTTATCAAATTTTTGAGCATCAATGTGCATTGGGGTGTGTCATTTTTGGGCAACTTCTTTTTTTCAACGATAAAACAAGCTTAATACTTTTAGGAAGGTATAAAACGAAGCCTCTAAAAATTTGAGCTCCTATTATTAACATTTAGAGGTGCCTGTTTTTAAATTTTAATTTTCCATACAAATAACATGAAAAAACATTTAAATTTTTTCTTATTTTTATAGCCTGACATTTGAGCATTATAGAAATAAACTGACAAATTATTTACGTAGAAAATTGAACGCTCTACAAAAAAGCTCAAAATAATTTTTTTCATAGAGTGAGCCGTTCTGAAGATATTCAGAGTTTTATTTCTAGTACTTCATGCGGTTGTGTTGTCATTATTCGAAAAAGGGGCAAATTTGGGCAAACAAATTTTTTTGTGCCTTTTTACTAATATATTAAGGAATAAAATGCACCATGCAAGAACACAGCGCAAGGTAGCGCAACCATTTAAAACCTTTATCAAAGATTTATATATATAAAAAAAAATAGCATGTTAATTAAAATTGATTAATATATAGAAAAGATATATTTTTTGAAATTGAGTTTACTGATATTTAAAGCTTAAATTACAAGCTTTCCAACGATATATAACTCTTGTGTAATCACATAATAAAATGCCAAAGAAAAGTCTATTAAAAACGTTCTTTATTTCGTCATTCCAATGGGGCTATATGAAGCGACCACTTTAGATAGCCATATCCTAAAAGTATGCACCTTAATCCATTTATTTTTTTTTGCACTGCGAAATTTGACCTTTCCTTGGTTAATTTGCATAAAAATTTTAGCTCCCACATTACCTTCGAAAAAATCATTTTTGAGACGATAAATGCCATTTGGGCCCACTGTGCGCCGGCCGCCTCAAGAAACAAAAGAAGAACTGTGGCTAGGATTGATATGGTGTGCTCGTCTTGCGGACGTAATCGCATCATAATAATACCAAGTCTTGTTAACACACAAATAAGTGAAATAATTAAAATAGCTGCTGGCTAAAGTATGATGCCAAGTAGCCCCCATAGGCGCTCGGTGGATATCTAAACGAATTGTGTTGATTATTATTTATTCTTATGAATGAGCGAAGGTTACTCGAAAGTGCTCTTTGTTTGTTCATATCCGGAAACCATGAGGGCAATGTATAGGTCCGCAAAACCAATCGAATTTTCGGAATAGTTTAGTAAACAAGGACGGATGCGGGGATCAAACGAATTAGCAATCAACGAAAAAATATGCTGCAATTACAGATACACGAAAAAATTTAAAAACGGATTCTACATCCATTTATAGCGGTTGAATTAACCTAGTCAAGCTTACATGGTTGGCAAATGAGAATAAAGTTAGAAATGCTCAGAGTTCTTCACACAAATATCTTCGCTTAATCATAAGGCAATATTTCGGTATTCAGAATTCAATTCAAAACAAGATTGTGAAATCGGATCTTCCATAATTTGTAAAAGATCGGGGAACAAAAAATTGTATTGGCGTCTTTTTCAACTGCCTTGAGGAGAAGTTTCGGACAATTTAGATTACAGAGAGCATCTCTAGCAAGCATAATTGATTAATACCTCCTCTTAGCTTAGAAAGACTTCAATTCTATAAAAAGACATTCAACACTGTACCTAGCAAATATCATGAATCCAACTATGTTCACGCTTTGTACATTGAGATTTTTTTTTAACGGAATCAATAAGATTTAGACCCACCCTTATACAATGGACCCTAGGGTGGGTACAAAAAAAAAACTTTTACAGTTGACACGGAAATGTGGGTTGCGAAGCTCCTTAACAAAATTCTCAAAAAATATGACCTCTTAGTTTTAATGGGAAGATCCTCCGCATCGCAATTGTTCAATTTTTACTAAATGCTTGAGAAAAAAATTCATATCTTATCATGTATTGGTTGTACAGAAAAATTTATCTGAAAAATTTTGTAGGAAATATAATATTCTACAAAACGATTCATTATATTTTTTTCCGTAAACCTCACCATTCTTATATTATAAGGATTTAAGTTCGATTGTTTTTCAAATTTCATTTTTTTAAAAAGTGCTATAAGTCGACAAAAAATTTGGATTATTAAGTGTGCTAAGGACATTTTTGAAAATCGGAACTTTCTCTTCTCTTTTGCTTGACGTGTACTCATCAAAATTAAAAAAAAAAAAAAAATTGAATACTTGCGAGCCTATGTACCTTTGCCGAAGAATTAAAACTCCTTCTTCAAATAGGTCTGGAAAGTTGATTTATCCTCGTCACGCTTCATTGGTTTCTGATGGACAATTTTTTGTAAACTCTATTCCTCTTTGGAATGCTTGAGTCGAAAATAACCCCTAGGTTTTTTTGTCTGTTCACTGATTCAAGCGGAATGCCATTCATTTACATTTTACTACATTAAAAACAAAAACCAATTAAAATAAAACACCAAGTTGACAATTATATTGAAGTCGATAACAATTCAATTGGAATTCAAGGTGGAACATCGTTTATAAATAATATAAAGAGGACAGGTCCAAAAGGACTTCCCTGAGGACGCCTGAATGATCAAGAATTTCCTGTTCCAATTTAAATGTTTCGCTTAGTTAATTTTCAAACCATAAAGTTCGTACAATTTCAGTTTTCTTAGCAGAATATCGTGTTGAACTCTATCAAATGTGTTGGAAAAGTCTGTATATCAATTGGTTTCAACGTTCAACACCTTAAGGGTCCCCGCAAACCACAAACTTTCTATCGGCCGATAGTTTGGTCGGGCTTATAATCAGTAAGAAGATGTATGCAAGTCCAGGAGTTGCCAGCATACAAAAACTGACGGACCCGAGTCAGTGACGACATATCAGTTCTGGCGATAATTCAGCAGATGTCTTATCCAAAGGGATTGTTCCAGAAAAACTTCAAAACCATCTACTATTGAAATATGGTCCGAGATTTTTGCACGACTCAGAATCTATGATCGGATGAAAGGAAGAACGTTGCTTTAATAAACAGTAAAATTGACACTCAAATCCGCGATATTTTCGAGGAATTGCACATTAAAATTTTTTCTCTAAACTCAGAACGATAATAGCATTCTGCTTTTGATTTGCCAGTCTTGTTAAGTCTGCTAAATTTAAGGAATTACTAAAGTCAACCAGGCAGAACCAAAAGAGGGACAAGTCTACATGACCAGTCACAACTTCAGAACTAGAAACTTCTTTGCAATTAACCGTGAGGAAACTGCAACTAAACGGATTCCATAAAGACATGTGCTTCCTCAAGGCAAATAAAGAGCTGGAAAAGGACAGTCCACTGAAAGGACTAGCCGTATTTTTGAACGCGGATGAAATTCTACATGTTAAAGGTAGAATCCAATCCTTCGCATTACCATACGACAGCAAAAATCCAATTTTATTGCCGTATTCGCATCCATACGTGAAAATGAATATGATGGAGCTACACATTGAAAATAACCATGTAGGATCTCAAGGCTTACTGGCGCAATCACCAGGCAGCGATTTTGGCCGATTAAGGGCAAAAACATAGCCCGCTCCATGACTAAACATTGCATATTTTGCAACAAAGCAAAACTACAAAAAACTAAAATGGCTAAAATGGAAAATGGGAACCTTAGCGGAAAGAAGAGTACAACCAGCCCGTTCCTTTATAAACACCGGATTGGATTTCTGCGGCCCATTGTGGGTTCATTAGCGAACAAGAGGAAGCCATCCACAAAAATGTTACTTGTCTATATTTTGCTGCTTCCCTACAAAGGCGACTCACATTGAAGTTGTCAGCGATCTAACCACCAAAGCATTTCTTGGAGCTTTGCGCAAGTTCATAAGTCGACGAGTACATAGATAGATAGATCGATAGACAGATAGATACCTAGAATCTTTATTTCATCAATATTTGTAACAATTACTGCGATAATGCCTCCAATTTTGTCGGTGGAAAAAATCAACGCATATTCAACACAAGCGCAGGGCAAAATAACCACGTATTGCAGCTCCAAGGCCATCGACTTTCATTTAATTCCTCCCCGAGCCCCACTTTTAGGGGGATTGTGGGAAGCAGCAGGGTTGTGCACAATCACCACAGAAGTTGAAGCCATTTTGAATTCACGACCGTTAACAGCAGTGTCCAATTTTGCCGTATCATCACCAGGTCATTTCACAATGTTAGATTCGTTTAAGGCAACCGTTGACAACAAGGCTGAAAAAAATTCGAGGGAAGATGGAAACTGGTTTCTCAAGAATTCTGGAACAGATGGTCTGTGGAATATTTAAATGAACTTAAAAAGTATCTAATAAGCATTTCCAAGATCAAATTTGGTACAGGAATTAATCTCGGGGATTTCTTGAACACCTCTTATGCCATTTCGTCAAATATTTCCACTTACCTCAATTCGACCGAATGTAAATACAATACACAAAACTAATAAAATAAGGTGAATGTATTGGAAAGTGTATCCGTCGAGAAATGAAAGAGTTAGTTTTTTGTGCAAAGAACCTATAGGTACCTACTCAACTTAACACTTATCATGAACAAATAATTTTAAAAGGTTAGTAATTACTTCTCACTTAGCCCACTTCATACTCAGTGCTTGACGTACATAAGCTTCAACTGATTGGTTTTGCATTCTTCATAGAGATGCTCAATGGGACAGAGGTAAAAGACTAAACTGAAACATAAGAGTCAAATGCGTGGTCTAAGTAGGTAACCAATTCACATATGTGTACACAGTCATCATCACTCTATTGTCTTTAGATCGCAACTCTTTCTCTCTATGGCAAAGAACAATGACACACTGTTTCCATTCTTTAAAAAGCCTCTCAACAGGTCACCCAATATCACGGTCATATATCTTGAACTCTGGTAATAAGAATAAGTATCGCCAAACAGCAAAACAAAACAAATAAAAAAGTCAACAACATCTAGATGTGCCATTCCAAAATGCCCCAAATAGAAAAATTCAGGAAGCTTTCACTTGATGGAACAAACATGTAGCACCATCAGACAACTTTTTTTTAAAAAAAAGCAACTCCAACCAATATACGTTCATTGTTTTAGAAAGTACCGATATCCGCTGTAAAGTGCACCACAGCAGCATCTTCTGCTAAAATCCGCATCATATGGGAACCGACCAGAAAAAAAAGTCCAAGAAAAAAACCATCAAAGACTAGAATGAAAAAAATTCGATCGTAAAATATTCGAAAATGATCACAGATGGATACGAGTGAATAGAAAAACATGGTTCTTGCAACTTCTTTTTCAATAAGCTGCAAGTGTCTAGCCGAGCCATTCACTTTGTAGTGTATAAATCCCTTTCCCATCTTCATCACCATCTCGATGAAGGTGAGGTTGCCAGGGGTGGATCAGTGTTCATTTCGAACTGAAAGTGGTTCTCCTTGGCAGTTGAGTTTCTCGTTCATTCTGAAAAGACTGGCGTTTAAACAAAATTCCACTTTTAACTCATTGAAAAGGAGTTGTTTTCGAAAGGGCGACAAAAATGGCGGTGTTTTTTTTAAGACGTGTGGTTCTTAATCAGGTTTAAATCAAGTAACAGATTATTTTGACAGATGTCACTTGACTTATACTTAGTTTGGTTGTCATTCCATCGTGGAAGAATTGAAGCCGTACGACCACGGGACACTGCGAACGTTCGGTAAATTGTTTCGAAACTAAGTTGCTATGGACGAAAGTTTTTATGATGTCGAGTTTTAAACCTGGGAGTTACCTACAAGATCCTTCATACCAACACCCTACACTATTTTTGTTGGGTTCTGTGTAGCAACTTAGTTACTCAGATAAGCCCAAGAAGATTGAAGCCTAGGAAGAGAATATTCGGCCCGCTATTGCTGAGTTTTAGCCCGAAATGCTGCAAAAAGAGGTCCAAAATTGGGACTCTAGATTGGAAATTAATTTCAATTTTTCTTGAAAACCACACGTCTACAAAAAAAAAACCTTAACCTTGCTTCTCAGACGGGCGATAGACACACAATTTTCTTTCCCAATAAGAGTTTCCGTAACTAAACCCAAAACCAAAAATTATTTGCCTTTCATCGAGCTCAAGCCATGAACTATTTTCGGGCCCCAACCAGCTCACATCGTGTCTTAAAAGAAATGCGCTCCTTCCCAAGCACATAGATTCAAAAGAAGCATCATCGCGCCCATGATTTACCTCATTCCCCTCATTCTTTTCTACTTTTTTCTGCTGCTTGCTCACTATACTCTCAGCTCTCATGAAGTGCTTCTTAGTTCGTGGTAACGTCGTGTGTCAGTTCTTCTTTACGCTTCGCGAATCTGAATCTCTTTCGACGAACATTCATCCTCAAACTAAGTGGATGTGAAGTAAGATCAGTGTGGGGATCAGAACGGCAAAGGGGCGACGACCACTATGTTTTGCTCCAATATACTCCAGCTCGCGATGGGTAATCCTTGTAGTTTTTGCAGGCCGTCGCCGTCGTCTTCCATCGCTGCAGTTCTGGGCTGCTTTTTCTTATAGACTTCGATTTGCTCTGAAAGCGTCATGTGTGAATGACCTGTTGGATAGACCATCACTTTATATAGCTGCGCATAGCAGGGCCACAATTATATTGGCTCTCTGCCATATCTTTTGCGTACACACAACACACAGCAGCGATTAAATCACCGCATCGTCCATGCGGCTTGATGTGCACTTTAGCTATATTCGAGCAGCTGATTCTGTTCTACATCATATCAGATGAGGCAGTCAAACGAAAGTCATATGCAACTCGTTTCTTGTGTCTTGTGCTGCCCATTTATCTGGAGCACTTTGCGTTTTGTTGAGTGAAAACTAAATCTGGGAGAAAGGAATATTTTGTTAGTCGTTGATGGACGTTGATCACTAGCAATGGCGACAACTGACAGGATTAGAAAGACCAGTGAGTGGTATTAGCCTGAACTTAGTAGATGCGACGCACAGCACGAGCGGTGGCTCCTTATTACTGACAGCAAGGTTTTTGTCCTGCTGGGCGGTATACTTAGATAAGTCATTTCCGGAATTAGATACTTGTTGAGAGCACAGCTTACGAACTTCATAAACTGGTTATTCTTTCAATCAGGAGCTACACTTATGGTGGTTCTGCATTTCACTCACATTCAAAGCCACACCAAATTGAAACTGACTTTCCCACGGTACGTTTTGATCTTTCACATCATCAAAGTCCCATTACCATCACCGACACAAGTAACAACGAGTCTCCAGAGTGCATGATATACCTTCCCTCATGATATGCCCTCAAAAGGATCACTTTGCTACTAATACCATTATGTCAACATTAACCTCTCTCCCAGGGACAATAATGGCTTCAGCAATCCACCATATATCATCTTTCCTCTTACTGCAAAAATACCCACTTCTTCTCTCTTTTTGCATTCGTAACAAATTGAAAGGCAAAAAAGGTCTTCTTGGGGCCTTTCCACACAATAAATTCTGGATTTGATATACAAATACAAAGCCCCCACTCTCTGTCCCTGTCCCCCACAGTCGAACTCAATTATTCACCATTTATTATACAAATAATAATCATAACAATAATAACACTGTGATTCATATTCGGATTAAAGGTTTGTGTGTAGCACCGCTATACGAATATGTGAAGGTATTGAGGTATGGTCTATCCTCGGCTTACAAATTTACAATGGCGAGCAATCAAGTTCAAGACCAATTCGTTGTCGAGAGTAGCCACTTATTGCAAGAGGAGTATCTCGTGCAGCGAGGTATAAGAAGTATAAGTTACCCGCAAAAAGGTGGTTCAATTGAATTGATATCTCTTTGAAGTGGTATTCGAGTTAAAGCACTTTGCACAAGAGAAAAAATATTCACAGAATTGGCCAAGAAAAACAGATCAAAATATTTGGCGAAAAATTAATGGCTGGCAATTGAAATTGGAGTGGAGTCTGGGGTGGTAGGAGTGGACCAATAAGTCACGAATGATTTGTGAATTCTTTGTTGTGATGATGAAACTTATTTCTAACAAATCTCTAAAAATAGGGCTATGGCTTCCTATCTGAAGTTCAGATTTAGAGCCCCGCACACTGCAGGGCTGCAGCCCGTCAGTTTGATTTGACTCTTAGTCAGTATTGTGATGTATGACAATGCTTAGTTACAAAAACTATCAGGTATCGACCGATAATTAAGTTTGATGGGATTCACACTTACTCCAAACTGAAAGAAAACCCGACTCTTTCGATGGTAGAGTGTGCAGCCGACTAAAAGTCTGCAGTCTGCGGGGTAAAAAATATTTAAACGTAGCAAATGTAGTCTTAAAATCAAAGATCATTCCAAAAAATGCGTGTGGTCTTTTTTCAACAAAAATAAAAAAGCTTTAAATATTAAGACGATATTATTCCCTTAAAGATGACGTTTTTCGGTTCAGATACGGTTCCACGAAATGTTTCAAAAAAGTAGTCTACATGTTTATAATTTTTAGTTCAATCCAAGATTTTTTCAAAAGTATGCAATATTCCCTACTCTTTGGAAAAAGTCTTAAATTGCATCTGTTTTCAAGGAGAGCGAAAAAATTGATTTCATTTTTTATACGCCAATTTAAAACTGTCATGTATTCCTAAGCTGAAGCTGTGTGAACCAAATCTGCGAAAGTTTATTCTTCTTTCCAAGAAATGTTAGCTGCTATCAGCAACACAGATTCATGCAAGGAAGGACGATCTTCTTCAATTGCTACCAACCTTTTTATCATATAAGTTCTGGCAGCCGGAGCGACGGACGCCGACGTAGGCCATCCCATACTATATAAACGAAATTGTTACGAAATATGATTAAAAAATTGTGTTAAATAAATCATTATCTAATTTAAAGGTTCCACTGCCTTCAGAGGTGGGTATGAACTGGACTGTATTCACACTGAGTTCTTTAAGGCTTTCGATAACCTTTATCTTAACACTATTATCAAGAGGAAAGAACATTTTGTTTGTTTGTTTGTATTGAATAGGCTCCAAAACTACTGAGCCGAATCGCATAACTTTTGGAACAGAGATGGTCTAGAGGCTAATAAATGATATAGGCTTTATTTGATAACCGGGAACTTGGAAAATACTCAATTCCAAAATAATTTCATTTATTGCTACATTACTCCCGAGTAGGATGGACTTTGTTTCATCCTCATATTCCCACGAGGACATAAAGAGTAACCTAGATACTGATGAAAAGATTTAAAAAAATGTTTCAACATAAGAATGCTTCAATATTCCTCAGATCCTCAGTAACCTTGAAAAAAGGTTTTCTCAAGTCAAATTTATCGAAATGTTTCACTGTCCTGTCTGTGGTGCCAGAAGGGTAGCAATCTTGAGCATGCTTTTATTGTTCGCAATAAATTATGTAATTTTTTGCCTCTCCAACAGCGATATTTTAACCTCTGTTGATGGTATGAAGATCTTTAAAACCATCAAAAATGCTTTATATTGCGACTTCTTACAAAAATATATCGACTCTAAAAAACGGCTTAGTATGAATTAAAAGCGTTCCAAAGTTGCAAAGCATGACCTTCTCCTCCAAAACTACTGACTATAGTATTCCAGAATAAACAATATTGCAACAACCCCCATCTCTAGTTTCCAGATTCCGTGACCTCGGTGTTTTTTTCAATAAGTAAGTAAGTAAGTAACAAATTCATTTATTTATCCATTATTTCATCAAGTTAACATAATACATGAATTTTTTTAGCTATGGCTTAGACGTCAGCCTGGTTAGCAAACATAATTTTTATAAAGGTACAATTACTATTGATTGTTAAATTTTAAATAATATAAGGTATTTAATAAATAAACTTGCAATTAAACGTATTCGGTTACCAATAACGTTCTATACTTGGAGATTACTTCTAAAAATTTGCTTAGTATTTTCCAGTCGCACTCGTTGAGTATTTTAAGGGTGTCTTGCATTGAAAGACTATGTTTCCCAAAGAAGAAAAGTCTGTGTGGTTTAAATATTGGACAAATACTAATAAAATGGAAGCAATCCTCCTTTGCCTTAAGGTTGCAAATTGTACAGAACTGATTGAAGCTCCCGTTATAAGGACATCCGTTTAAGCTGAGTAGCTCACATCTTGCTTTAAAAATAATAGAAATTTCTCGGTAGGTTAGCGAATCGTGGAAGTAGTTTCTCTTATTCAGGTTGTAATTAAGTTGTGAGTATAATAATCTACTGTTGGATTCACGTGCGCTTAGGATAAAGCCTTCTCGCATCAAGTCTTCATATTTTTTTGTATTATACGGTACAGCTGCAGCTCTTTTATGTTATTAGGGTTTGTTGAGTTAAAAACTAGTGTTTCACCACAAGCAATACCAAGGCTTTCCCACTTAGCAGTCAACCAGTCTTTGTTCCTTAAATCGTATAAGAGCATTTTCTTTGTTATTCGTGAGTCCTCATAAGATAATGTTTTGATAATAAAATTAGCCTGTGCTTTAAGCGTACTAGTAAATAGTTTAGGTATTCCTGTTTCCAGGTAGATAGCATAACTAGGGGTATCTCGAGGAAAGTTGAAGATTTTTTTCAGGAAATTTCTTTGTAATTGTTCAATTTGATCATATTCATCTGCACCCCAGATTTGCGAAGCATAAAAGAGAGTTGACCTAACGACTGCTTCATATATCTTGAACTTGACAGAAAGGACTATTTTACTATTCGAGAACACGAGTAGTTTCAATATTAAACTGGAGTTCAATGAGCACATCGACAGGCTAAGTGATAACCCAAATTCAATGCTTCGATATAAAGGGTTTTTCAACAGGGACGCTACAAATATCGAATATCGAACGTGAAATGGCAGCAGTATCGACCGATTTATGCTTGAAAACTGGACTTCTGCAAGCATGCCCGTCGTGGCCAAGCAAAAAAAATCGCTTGAATGGCTTTCACAGGAATAAAAATTTTCATTGATATCCAAAACCGTTTGAAGATGGGCAAATGAGAAAAAGATATGGGCAAAGGAATTTATAGAACCCTATGCTACACTTTCATTGTATATCCGTTATTTTCGTCCTTGTTCATTGGGGTATCCCTAAGTACAGTACCACTTAAGCTTCAGAGATCTAAAAAAAATACTGTCAACAGAGACACACCGGAGTTTAGAGTCATATTCCCCTTTCATTGGAATATAGTCTTCAAAGAACAATAAATGGTTGCTTGAGGATTCAAATCAATTCCAAACGGAGGTGACGTCCTCAAGGCGGTGTCAGTAGAATTGCTTAAGTACTCATTGATCTTATGCAAACCGTTCTACTACGAAAGTGAACAAACTTCCGCATCTATATTTTTATAACTAAAAAAAGAGGAAGTTTTAAGAGGAAGCCTCAAAAAATTA
Organism: Melanostoma mellinum; assembly: GCA_914767635.1. Taxonomy (NCBI): domain Eukaryota; kingdom Metazoa; phylum Arthropoda; class Insecta; order Diptera; family Syrphidae; genus Melanostoma; species Melanostoma mellinum. Next base: position 258,809,026 of record OU612058.1, read on the forward strand.
TCAGTTATTAGCTCGATTCCAAAAATGCGTCTTGTAGAGTTACTAGCTTACGCAGATATTGACGAAATGGTAAGAAGTGAGCCTAGTTCTTTTGCAAGCATTAAAAGAGAAGCAGTTAAAATGGCTTCAACACTTAATGAGGGCAAAACGAAGTATATTTCATGGAATATCGTAGGTATGTGAGCTTAAGGTGTTGACCGGAAAACCGGACTTTCCCTTCCGAAACTTCTCTGCAGTTTTCTTTCCCAAGCCCAATGAGCCGCAGCGTTGTTGTCTATCCACTTTACATGTCCCAGCCGAGTCCTCGCGATGCGTACCTACTCTTAAAGCTACGTCGTCGTTCACCACGTTGCTGAATGTATTTTTCCTCACTTCGTCTTCACATACGGGGCCAAAAACGTCAAACATTCGGAGCAATTTTCTTTTGAAAAGACCAATGGCTAGCTCGTCAATAATATAAGGACCTTGCCTCTGTGCCGTTTAGCAAGACAGGGATGATTAAAGTACACCATGGTTTCATTGGAGAGGGTTTTACTTCCTTACTATCTTCCTAGCCCATATTAGCAGTGATTGGCAAGAGTAATCCTTTGTAAAAGGACGAAGTCCTTTACTGATTTGAAATTATGTGTGTCTACTGTGACATTTAGTCCAATTCGATGACGTTCTCAATTCTGGTTTTTGCAGACAGTTACAAATATTTGTTCTAAAACACTACATTTTTGGCATATATTACCTTACCATTGGTGTAGCCAGAGCGAATAAAAGCGAAAGAAGTCCCGTTTTATATACTGAGAGCAAACTAGCAATTGATAGTAGTTTGTAGTCACAAAAGATATCACTCAGTTTTCAATCTTTTAAATCAAATTCCAAGCGATTAGTGATGATGGAATGTCAAATTGTGGTACTAGATAGCTCAATAAAGTATGTGGTAATGTCAAACTTATAAAATTCAGTCACTTATTACTCGACAACGTGTGAGGTGATCCGGCCCCAGATCTATATGCAGCTCCATCTAAACGAATAATTTGTGTAGCTCCTATTTTATTGTAATCACCATATATTACCGCCTTTGGCTAACAATTACCGCCTTTGGCTAACAATTCCCCTCAATCAGTTTTTATATTTTCATATCAAGAAACTATACGACATATATTATGTTCGATACTATAGTAACTACGAGTTTAGTTCAAAGATTTTCGATTCCATTTCTTCGTCAAGTGGTAGAGGACTTTAACCGGCTTCGAGTGCCTACTTTTTCGAAATCTACATTGTTTTAGAAAGACGTTGGTTGACGTGCGGGTTCACCCGAACTGTAAGGCCCACTTAAGTAAATTATCCCATATGCACATCCGGCTAGTGCGGTCCTGATTTAAACTTTCAACTGTCATATGATTCAATGGTTAGCAGAGCACCTCTACTTATATTGACCCATTCTCTGTTGTTTTTCAACGAACCAATTTAATTTTCAATTCAGAACAGCTGCCATGACATCTCTCCCGACGGACTCACGCTTTAAGCTTAACTTTCTTCAAATTTTAAATTTTAATTATTTTTCATTTTTGTGCTTGTTCATGCAATCAAACAACAACTTTAAAACCATTTCTCGGGAAGTGTCATAAAGCATTCTCATAAATTTCATTTAATCGTATGACTCAGACATCTTCAAGAGTTCAAAAGAAGACACATAGCTGATTAAACGGATCAAATCATAATTTTGATTAATCACTTTTATGTGAACATTTTGTCATAAATCAAACGAATATCCCCAAATATGACACGAATACCAAGCCATCCATGCAAAATAACAAAATATTTGGCCCAAAACTCTTTTCAAACTCATTTCGAACAAAAAAAAGGAGGAAAAATTACAAATTCACTGTCGGCAGATAAACGCCAGAACTACTTCCTTCTTCCCCCAAAGCATTTAAAATAAATCACAAAAAACCTCCTTTTTGCCAAAGTTGTGTCTTGTGTGATGCAGACCAGATCATCAGTTGTTGTTTTTATTTGCTCAAACTGTCTGTCTGTCTGATGCCTGCTGCTGTTATTCCGCCTGCCAGTCTATCTCACAATACGCCAACAACCAACCAACAACAATTCCAAAAGGAGAACAACAAAATAAATATTCCTTTTTGAATCTCAAGAGGCTCAGCATGTTTTCTTGGCCCAAAGGTGAATCAATTCCTTTTCTCGCTATGCATTTTTCTTTCTCCATCTTTTTGTTGCTGATGCTGCTGCTGTTGCTGATTCTGATGCTGCTTCCAGGGACTTTGAGAATTCAAATTCAAAAAATTCAATTGGATTGGATTTTTTAAATGAAATTCGAAGAAGCGAAGAAGCAAGAGAGGTATTCATCATCAACTCATGGCCCTGCTACGCATCTCGTTATGATGTTTATTTGTTATTTTTAGAATCTTCCTAAGTGGGTTCTGTTAATCCATCATAAATCAGGCATTAACTATTAATTTCTCTGTCCATTTCAGCGAGACGCGCCAGCCTTACCAATTTAAATGGAAGATTTTATTTTTCCTCTTTTATTTTTCTTAACTGCAAAATAAACAGAGCACGGCTGTCGGTCGGTCGGTTCTCGGTTGGGTCGTTGGAAGGTGGGAAATCCTTTTTTGTTTGTAGTTTTTAAATGTGGTTCTGTTGAGGCCTTCAATCAAACGAGGTGTAAAGAGGTTAACACAGAGTTTTTGTTTTTGGGTAAAAATGTTCTAGACTTGTACAATGTATATTAAGACGACAGCACAATTATTATAGAGTCATTAGGGGTAAGTTCGCGCACTTTTCACTTTAAGCTCAAATTGAGAAAAGGTCATAACAGATATCAACTTAAGGTTTTTAACATTTGATTAATCAATATTTTTAGAGCAAAAAAATGTCAAAAAAGTTAATGTTGGTGAAAGTTTTTTGTATGATTTTGTTAAAAAACCAAATCAAGTCAACTTGCGCACTCTTGCCCCGAGGTCAGGGTAAGATCGCGCAAAATGTCGGGTAAGAGCGCGCACCTAGTTTGCATTGGATTCTTAGCAGTTTAAATCAATTAAATATTTTAAAATTTACTATAATACGTATATATATATACGTATATATCGTACTTCTTGAAACAGGCAACATTAGTTATTCCACAGCTTCCACCTTTTCTATACACTCAAGAGAAAAATACTAGAAAAAAACAACTTAATTCAATTACTTACAAGAAATAAAACTCATATCTTATTCCTTTTAAACGAATTCAATTCAGAAAACAAAACAAAAATTTACTTAACAAAGACTATAAAATAAGATATTTTTTATTAAAATATTACAGCCTTTGTGTTTGGAAATTCATAGATATTTTTAATACAGCCTTCACTTTTTTTAATAAAAGATAAATAAACAAAATAAAATAAATTAAATAAAGTAAGTTAAATCTACAATATAGTTTTTCAATTTGTAGTTTTTCTGTTTTTCTTTGTTAAGTTCGACCCATTTTCGCAAAACTTCTGCAATCTAAATTTTTGTAATGTGGAGATGGGGAGTTAAAAAAATGAAAACAGAGTTGAAAAACCGAAAATTTCAATACGGGGTAAGATTGCGCACTGCGCGCTCTTACCCACAAGAGCACTGCGCGATTTTACCCACAACGCTACTTTTTTTTGATTTTATAAAACTTAATAGAAAATAACACAAATTTTGCAAAATTTTAAGCTTGATTGAAGCTTAAATGTTCACTTATTACAAAAATATGCTACTCTCTATATAAAGTGCAGCCACGCCGGCGCCACAAACTTTTCTGCCAGCGCTTTTTTTTTTTTGGTTTGACAGGTTTTTTTTCCAACCCCTATATCTTTTTAATCTAGCTGCGCACACACTCGCAAAGGACTTTTTTTGTTGATGTCTTGCAAGCTTCTCATTTCCTTATTTTTCGTTTTCGATTATTTTTTACACAGCCAAGGAAATAAGCAGTGCGCGCTCTTACCCACTGCGCGCTCTTACCCCAAATGACTCTACTTTGATGTTTGAAGGAATTGCTCTGTCACCTTCTTTGTAAGTGGTTTGTTTAAAGCATAAACTTAAAAGGCTGATGTTTTAGATCAAAATTTGCAACTTTTCAAAACTTCAAAACAAAAAAATCTTTGTAATTTTTTGTAACAAATTTTTTTCTATGATGCAGTTGACGGTTCTGTCGAGGTAAATCCTAGGACAAGAGTTGAAATAAGGTTGTTTTAAACTCAATGCAGAGCGATTATGCTACTGCTTTACCTACTGGATTAATAAAAACACTTGGTACAACATACTTGACAAATTTTGCGATATAGAACGTGGCTATATACACCCAACACGAATCTAACAATAAAAACGTTAATCATAAGACCAAGTTTATTTGTTCTATGAGCCACAAAATGGACATATATACATTCTTTACTGGAAAAGCAACAAATGAGAGTTTTTTTCTATCAAATGATTAGAGTAAATTCGTGTTATAAGAACCAACAAGAATAATGTGAGGGGATTTTGACTAAAGTTAAGCATTGAGCTCACGTAAAATAACAAATAGAAGAAAAATTTAATAGAAGAAATAACTGAAATTACTCGTGCTGAACGAACCAACACGAACTACACGATATGACTTTTTGCCTCTGAAATATGTAGTAAGGTCGTGCTACACAGCACAACAAGGCCCACACAATGGACGCACATAGACATTTCCGTAATATAACAGTCAATTTGGGTAGTGGTTTGACCATAGCTTCAATGTAGTAAACGTAGGAAACAAACGTACCAAATCAGGGATGTAGTTTATCCCATTAATTACGCATAGTTATTCGAGTTGATTACCGCAAAATACGGGAAGCCGACGAGTATCTTTTTTCTATAAAAGAGCCTCCCCGTCACTTCTCAAATAAAGTTTAACGATGTAATTTAATCTTTACAAGGATTTAGTATGCAGATTGCAGATTCTATCGAATACTGAGATGACTGTCTTTGGAAATCATCAAAAAATTAAGGATTTTATTACAGATTTTGGAGCTTAGAGACCTTCAAAGGTCATACATAACTGCAACCACATCGAAGACAAGAAAACTATTCTTCAAACCGCCGCACTATAAAAGAGATGAAATTCAAATAGTTCAAAGAAAAATTATGACAGAAATTGTAAACACCAAAGGAACAATTCGAACGAAGCGACGGCTTTGATTAGTTTTTCTCCGGCTTGGAATATTTTTTTTATATTGAAGAAATAGAATTACTTCGACTGTTAAGGGACAAGGGCATAGTAAGAAAATACAAGGTTCGTTCTTTGAAACCCTCGGTTTAAGTTGTGGTCAAAAAATATATTCCATATCTTTTAGCAAAGCCAAGAAGCATAGATTGTGAACTCAAAAAATGAATTTTTCAAAAGCTTTTGACAAACATTTTTAAAACGAACCTTCCGATGACAACACATTGCAACAGAGCTAATAGAGCACCCCAGCCAGAATGAATTAAAAAAAATACTTTTAAGGACAAAAATAAATATCTGTGCAAACAAAAAAATTTTTAGAAAGAAAATTTAGAAAAAAATATATGTGAAACTCAACAAAAAAAAAAATTAAGCAAAATGTCATCGGAAGGTTAATTTGAAACATTATCTACAATAAAAGGGGCTTTTTGACTTAATTATATATTTGAAACCGTCAAAAAATAGGATTTACCCAGATGGTTAAGAAATTGTAGCTAAATTCAACGATTTACAACATCGGGAAATCATCATTAAAAAAATAAGATGCTAGTCACAGAATCATTACACAAATTACACAACACAATTAAAATCAAAATTTTCAACACATTTCAGAATTTTATTAAATAAAAAGGAACCCAAGATAGAATCTCGAGGTATTCCAGAATACAGAGTAGGTGTTTGTAGCAAGACCGGGTTATATTATATTAAAGAAAGCTGTCTATGTTGCATCAAATAACCAAGAGAAGATTCCTCCAAGGTTTCAATCAAACTTCGCCAAAAACCTTTCAAGTCGTCTTCCAATTAATTTCGTTACACAAAACGCGGGTTCTGTCTTCCGCAACTTCCCTGCTGCGTTCTTTCAAATCCCGGTTAAGTCAGAGGGTTTGCATTCATTCGTTCTTTGTCACAATCAACGTATTATCGACAAGCATTCTCTTACAGCTACGTTTTGTTGCGGTACAGATCATATAACTCAAGAATACATCAAGCCCAGAACGAATAACATCACTGATTTTGTGAATGGTGTGATCCGCAACTTGAACATGACTGAAAACCTATTTGCTTCATCTTTCCACTTTCCCGGTTGACATTTTACCGCTCTTCATGAGCCATGCTATTTTCCTTGTTGAACTGTTTTTTACCGTAATGTCGACTTTGGTTTTTCCCTTCATGTTGTTGCTGCTGCTATGGATATGGTTGACTTCTAAAACTAGTGCTTCATTTGTTATTGTTCGTATCGTTTTTAGGGTTGCTTCAAAGCTTCTGCTATCGCTAAAACATCATTTAACGATGCGTTTTCTTTTTGGAGTGCAGCAATACGCACTGAATCATGCGGTATGTGTAATACCACTACATCTCTAATCAATTCATCTACATAAGCATGCTTACAGGTGTCAATACTAAAGGTGTACATTGCCGGGCAATTCCTTTCAGTTCAGCTATCCATTCACCATAATTTTGATTGTCTTTCAATTTCGACCAAAAAAATTCAAACCGTTCGGCCAACACGTGTGTCTTTGACTCAAAATGGTCTATCAACTTTGCAATTAAATCGGAGTAACTCTTCTAATTTAAGTCGTTGTCTCCAAACAACAGCAGCAGCTCGTGCAGTGTTGCACCACTCCACGACAGCAAGTTTGCCTTGCGAGACTCTTCCTTAACCTCATAAGCTTTGAAAGGCTGTTCTTATTGAGACTGATACGTACTCCAATCATCTTTTGATCTATCGAATATATGAGGAACGGTGCCCCCAGCAGTCATAGATGAAGCTCCTTTTGTTATAAGCAAATCCATCCAGCTCATTTGTTCCTTCAGCATCTTCTCCATGAAAAGTTTTTGAACATCAAGTGCTTCTGCAAAAGATTTCATATAAATCTCCATTGAGAGTGAAAAAAACTAGTTTATAGCGGGTGATTTAATATCTCTTCGCCAGATTGTTGAAACCCATAAGAAATCTTAAAATACCAAGCCATGAAATTAATCATCAAGATTTACTCCAGAAAACTCAGATTTCAATTAAATTATCAGCTATACCCCAAGTCGATATTCATTTCAGCCTAACGACGTGTCACAATCATCAACCTCATCATACACAGATCCATCCGTTAATGTCTCTCAAAGACCAAAACAAGCAAACTGATTTACGTGAACCTCACCTCGACATTCCAGAACCGACACTAACCTCTGCGGTTCCAGTAAACTTTTCTAACAATTTCTTTCCCAATAACAGACACAGAAACAATGTAGCTACACGGGTTGCAAATAGTTCAAGAAGATCTAACTGTACTCGAAAACCTCCGGAGAGGTTATACATCAAAATCATGCATGGGAGAACGATGTGAATGCACCATAACATAATCATGAAATGTCATATTCATCGATGTCATCTTTCAATGTCATATGTAGACATTTGCATTCATCCATTGTCACTTCTTTGCTTCGCTTCATTTTACTAGCACGCGCTTTCGCTTATCCCTTAACCTATTTCTTTATCATGGATTATATTCACTAAGTTTAATAAAGTCTTTCCTTGTAACTATTATTATTAACAAAAGTTCTTTTATTTAATACTTAATGTGTATCAAACAACAGCTACGGTTGCATCTAAATTGCGATTGATGTTGACAAAAGCATCAACTGATTAATATGCATTTTCATTTTACGAATCAGTTCGTTTTCTTTAAACTTTACTAATGAAAAAGTAAAGCAATAGTGAAGCAGTACGTACCTACAACAAAGCTGAAAAAAATTTGGAGCAAACTATAATATTATACATTTCCATCAAATATGAGAAATTCTGAACTTTTCATTAGTTGGGTGAATTCGTGTGTAGTATACGTTGTTTCTTATTTAAATATTTTCAGTTGAAAACAATTTTCGTGGATAGCAGTAGCTCTCGTAGAGGATTTTCCATAAACAAAAGGATTTTGTACCTCACTGGATTCAAACACCTATTACCTTCAATCCAATGACACAAGGCTCTTACAATTGCTTTAACTTTCAACGGAATTAAGAGTTTCCTCCAAGCTAAGCACCTTAGAAAGATTAAAAAGTACTTCAATGCCTTAGTTGTTCTAAAAGTTGTATAATACGAGTTGCAACATGGTATGGCTATTATACTTGAATGTACTTACTTTCGAAACTCGAAGAAAAGCAGCTGATTCAACTTTCGCTTCTACGAAGTTATTCACAGATACTTAGTCGTAGTAAAAGGATTCAAAAGAACTCACCTGGAAAGAAACAAAAAAGCCATAAGTTTAGTTTACAAAAAGAAAAAGAAAGAGATTATAAAATTATTTAAAAAAAAAAAAAAATGGATCGCAAAATTTTAATGTTCGATTTCATAAAACACTCCGAAAACTCAGTATGGTTTCGCCTTGATATTTTTATTTTTTGTTCAACAGATTTTATGAATTAACCAGTGCCTAAATGATCACCTCTGGATAACCTTTTTCTCGCCTTTGTAAATGATTTTATCGCTAGTCGTTCTCATTTCACCAGCAGCATATATGACATGATCAAGATCATTAAAATAACCCATCCCAACAGCATCACCTACCAACCACTTAACCATCATTTTTCATAGAACTCCATTCGAATATTTCACTCCACACGCGTCCTGTCTTCTTTATTTTATTTTCTATAAAAAGAACTCTGCATTTCGATCCTAGACAAATGATCACATAAACATCCCATATACTCTGACGTAGGCAAATTGTTCAAAACTCCATGGTCACCGACAACGTTACCAAACTCAGTTGGGTTCCATAATCGAAGGCAACTTGAAAACAAAACAACAACAACAAAAAAGGAATCATATTTGACCATGAGGTAGGTATGTGGAGTGTGGGTTTCTCAAAAGATCCAAACCGCTCCTCAAGATCAAGTACAGGTGATTAGCCACCCGTGTTTCGATATTAAAAACGATATTTTCCACATCCTCCACCAGGGCTAGGCGGCGAGCGGACCAAAAAGAACCATTCTTCATCATCATATTTTGAAAAATTAATTGATCCTTTAAGAGCCCCTCGCCATCGCATCGGTGGATATCATTTGAAGATCGATCGAGTCCGATCTCATAATGAGATAGGAAAAAAGAGATTTGAAATTGAATCAATTAAAATTTGACTAGTGGGCGAGGAGATCATCGAAGGAGATCAATTTGTGTGCAACAATTGAGACAAGATCAATCAATGATCAGCCTACATACTTCCTCTCTAATGAAAGCAAAAAGAGCTCCCTACAGATGGTCAGATAGAGAGAGCCTAAACAAATAAACTAACATAGAAAAATAAATAAAAAGCCTTTTTTAAAGGAGGCGTGTTTGTTATCCCTGGAAGAAGGATAACAGCATTTTGTATATTCGTATTTATTCAGGATTCAAAGAAGTCTATGTCTATGCCCCCATAACAACCCACAATAGTCATTCAGTCAACCAAGCACACAAAGAACATTGCTAACATTACTTTCCTCCAGCCCACAGAATGTTTGTAAACATACCATAAGAACAGGGTCATGAGCAGGAGCTCATTCAGAAAGGACTACGACTTAAAAATCCTGCTTTGGATAGAGAAAAATTTCCTTGTTACCTTCTTAGGTCACCCCGATTGTAATCCCATTGTCAAACGACCGATTGAACATATCCCTTTGCCTTCGTCCTTTTGAGACTATCAAATGGACAGCCAGCTGAGCGTTCTGATGGCAGCAAAGCATACCCCAAAGGCATCACAAGAAAAAAAAACTCCTTTTGATGGATGAAAGTGAAAAATTGATCTCATTTGTTGAGTTACAAATCGTGTACAATACCAAACGATATATCCTTCGTCCAACAAAGGACTTTTTTGCATGGTTATATGCAATGTTTTCCAAACAAACATTCCAAGGTATCTGAAAATAGTTTTTTCTTCTTCTTTTCTTTTGCGAAAATAAATCCTTTTGTTGCTTATTTTAAAAAAGAAAGAAAGAAAGAAACGTCGTGGCCTGTGAGAAGTTCTCAAATCAAATTGATTTCTACCTGGCCGTCCTGTCGGGATCTGGAATCTCTGCACAAAAGTTACAATTATTTAATGCAACGTATCCTTTCTTAGTTAAGAAATAGCTACGTGGCTTGATATATTGCATTTATAGTTTTCCCTTTTTTAAGCATCAACATCCTGTTGATTCAATGCATTGGCTTCTGTGCGGAATGTTTTCCCATTCCTTTTTTTAAGACGCGCGTAATTCAAAATTAGATTTATTTTCTTCATCTGTTGAAGTGAAAGAAGAATAGATTTGGAAAAAAAAATTAATTTCAGGTGAAAACACAACATGTGGTTACGTTTTCCACAACAGCGACATGTGTCGCTCGACGAGATGTGGTTTTGGATTAAAATTGGTTTTGTCTTTTTTTCTTTCAGTGAGAACGGAAACCAAATAAAGTAATTGACTGGGTATTTGAATAATTCCTGTGGTGGGTGTGGGAAATATGTCAGTACGGTGTCAACCAGATTTTCAAGTCAAACAGGAGACAAGGATGTGTCAACTTTTCGATTTGGCATTTTTGTCTTCCTTGATTTTAATCAATATGTATGGGAAAACAATTCGTGTGTAAGAATCTGTATAAATGAATGAAACGACAAGGACAAGCAACGATGACAGTCAAGTATATGTAGATACTGTACATGTGGGCTCTTATACCTACAGCCGTGTTATGTAGCTTGTGGGTGAAGACAAATTATTTTGCCTGGTTAAGCAATTTAATAATATCCGCTTTTGTGGATCTATACTGGGAGACAGGGAGAGGCAACAGGAATAACGTGTGTCTTTGGAGGAAATTGCTAAATGCCAATGTGAATGGATAAAGGATGAGGTTGGAGGTCAAATTTCTTCATCGTTCATGGTTGACTGGGGGTTTTTGGCAAAAGGAAATTCGAGTAGCAAGTGTGATTTATTTCGTCGAAATTAACGTGTCGTTGAATGGAGGTCAGGCAGTTGTCAGTTGCGCTGATGTTATTTGACAAATTCGTCGAAATTTGTGTTTACTCTTTTTCAATTTGGATATGTAAATGTACCATCCTGGAAACCTGATTTTCAGGAAGACATTTCCATAATTGATAACGGCTTTCTTAAAGACTTAACTATGGACTTCCTAGTTAAATTTGGATGGATCATATAAACTCAAATAAATTAAATGGGCTGGCTGGCACAAAATTCTCGAACAGGGACGAGGTCTAGCACACTTTTCTCAACAATAGGCTTGGTGAAAACGCACGGAAGTCAAATTACTATCATATATCATTACAAAAGGCGACATCTACCAGTGAAAAGCAATGTGATACTTCTAAGATTCAACCTTCGTGATATGGGGATGGGGTTATTGGTTGTGGGAAGCTTCAATGAATCATTTGCAGCACTGAATGGATTTCAGAATGTTTTTAAGGCAAAGTGACATAAGTTTCACCTTTTTTAAGGGTTTATGCCCCACTTTAGTCGGATTTTTTAGTTTTGTTTTCTTAAAATTTTTAGAAATAAAACTACTAAGTTGGACTTTTTTTCTCATACAAGAGATTTTTACTAACTTTAAAAAATAAGATAATAGGTATCTCCAAACTCAGGTCAATCCCTGTCCAGCTCGAAGAACCAATATGTTGAAGCTTGAACAAACACTACCTTACCGCGGGTGGGGGAATAGCGCTAGCACAAATTAAACTGAGGAACAACCAAATAAATGAAACAAGTGTTGTACACAAGGCAGCAGTTGTCGAACTCAGAAAGTTTTATTTTCAATTAACCTTTTATAATACTTTATTGCTGACTTTTCGAGTATTATTCTAGTCATCTCATATTTCCAATACCGACCGTGAGACTGTGAGTATTTTTCATGTAGTCTGTTATTTTCGATGAAGCTGCGATTGGTTGCATTTTTGCAACTATTTACAAAATCCTGCAACTTTCTGATGAGTTTTGAGTCGGAGGAAATATATGTTACCATATCTCATTTTATTGAAGTAAACATTTTATATTATCGCCCGCTTCCTTTACAAATCATTTCGAACAGAGCTTTCGAAACGGAGTTCAAATATTGTATCTTGAAGGCCAATGGTTTCATTATTTAAAAGAACTTGGGTGGAAGATGTCAAGGCTCAACAATTTTACGGCAAAAAAAAAGGTTTAGATGCCTAATAGGAATGCACAAGAATTTGGGACTTACGTCAAATCTTCAATAAAAAAAACCTCCGGGTACTTTTGTCCCTGCGCCGATTTACAGAGGCAGGTAAGAGATTTCCCTTAGCTCGTCAAAGAAGTATTCTCCTTGAGCTGTTTCAATTTTTTTTTTTTATATAATTAACGCCACATCACGAAGTAATGATTACCAGAGCCAGGTAAAGCATTCCACATACGGGTGGTGCGCCTAAAATAAGAAACTCAGTGCTTCACTGTACGCCCGAAATCGGGCTCAGGGTAAAACTGATGAGCATTCCTAGCTAGGCGGGTGTTGCGGCTTAATGCGGAGGAATGCTATTTCACTAGAGCACTGTTTGTGAAAAAAGTGATAGTAAAACAGGTAACGTTTCGACGATGTTCAAGAGAATCAATCGATTCTACGATTGAACTATCACCTATCAATTTTGACGTCCTATCAAGTAGGCGCAAAGATGTTAGTAGAGCACCTGACCAGATATGGGAGTTATATTCCAGTTTTGGGCAGATGAAGGCCTTATCAATTGTAGCCAGATCAGGAGGGTTGAAGAGCTTCCTGCATCGTCTTAAGAAACCTAAGCATTTAGCAGCGTTTTTACCGACTTCAAATATGTGGTCATTCCAACGAAGATCATCGTTTACACACATACCGAGTACCGACAGCTTTTCGGTTTCTTCGATGCAGGTACCATTCATGAATATCTAATGGCAAGTGGGGAATGTTAAGCTTCAACGACAAGAGACCTTCTAACAAAACAACATACACCATCTGGTCAAACTACTGATAACACCCCAAACTACTGACAAGACCCAAACGAACCACTGATAAGGCCCCCAGTGGCACGCGACAAAATTCCCAGCACCAAGTATCCTCATACCGACTAACATGTAACAATGCTGTCAAGGTTAGAATTCAATGAACTTATCATACGCAATCGTTCCAGTTCCACAGCAGGGACGTGAATTTGGAAACGAATATGAAAAGCTGAGGGTCGAGTCGTCAGCAAAACAGTTGAGAGGATTAGAAGTTTCAGACAAGAGATCTTTTATGAAAATGAGGAAGAGAGTCGGAGACAAAACGGAGCCCTGGGGCACACCAGCATTTATGAAGTGGGTATCAGACTTGAAGACATCCAATACAACTTGTATTGAACGGTCGGAAGGGTAGTCTCTAATCCAACGAAGAAGAGACTCATCGATACCAAAAGCACGCATTTTCGATAAAAGAGCCTTATGCCAAACTCTATCAAATGCTTTAGAAATATCAAGCGCAATAATCTTACTTTCTCCAAAACAATGTAAAGATTGGTTCCACTTTTCGGTGAGATAAGCCATCAAATCACCAATGGAACGATTGCCACGAAAGCCATACTGACGGTCATTAAGAAGCATTCGTTCTTCAAGATTTTTCATAACTTGACGGTTTTTCAACGTTTCCATGGCCTTGGAAAGGAGGGACGTTAGTGCAATTGGACGGTAATTGGAGAGAGAGGAAGATTCGCCTTTTTTAGGGACCGGCTGGATAAATGCAGTTTTCCATCTGCTCGGGAAAATCCTAGCAGAATAGGAAAGATGGAAAAGTTTACGCCGTGGTTTTGGCAGCGTAGAAGAACACCTCTTCAGAATAACGGCGGGAATACCATCTGTACGAGCGGATTTATGTAAATTGAGATCTTTGAGGACTCTCGTCGTAAGGTTGGGGGGGCACATCAAAGACTCTTCCTTTGGCTTCTCGTGGTGGTGGTTAGCACCACCAATTTTCATCATGTGGGTACTTTATGCGATGTTTCCCGTGAGGATGCCAATCAACGAAGAGAGCTTAGGCTTTTTGAAAATGTTTGGCAATAGAATCCTGCCAAGTTTAACAAAATGATGGCTCGATTTTGGCCAGCTTATTCACCACTTCACTACAAGTTATGACACAGTGTCCTGTACCCCTGTTCTGTGAATATAGCATCAATATCATCGATCAAGAAAAGGTGGGATCCGAAACGAAATCCTTATAAATTTGCAGAAATTCGTTCCAGTTTCCCCAGTTCATCTCCGGATTATGTCGAGGCGATATTTGTAGAACATGCTAGTACTGAAACATATATCAATGTTAGGTACGCTGTTCGTTGCGCTGAGCAGTCTTAAGTTACTGACACAGCTTTCCTCCACTTTGGATTTTGTGACAATGAATGAGATAACTTTTGGCCGCCTGAGTGTCTATAAGAATGGCAATGGTTTAATAAATCAATACGCCCGTACCGAGATGTTTTGCAAGACTGCAAGTTCTTCTAGTTGAAAGAAGCTGGAAGCTTGATAAACCGATTTATGGGAGGATAATCAGAGATAATCTGATGCCTTGCTCTATCTCTTCGTCCATTTCGGGACTGTCTGTGAGAATAAAGACATGATTTTGTTTTATAAATCTGTTTTCCTGAAAACATTCTTTTGAAAGGAAAGGGCCAGTGAGTAGAAGTCAATGTACAGCGGGTTTTAGTCGGTATGGATCATTATAGTTCTATGGCCTGATAAACCTCTTTTCTAATTGATGTATTGCCTGAGCCGTAATGTGCTTTTGGCCGCCATTCCTTTCCTGAGAAGATCTAGGGAAGCTAGCGACAAAGAAGTTCAAAGAGCTTTTGTTCTCACAACATAACATTGCCAGTCTTTGGATTGTGGTCATCCTCTTGATGTGTATATCGACTTCTGAAGAGATAACTTAAACTACCATACTAATCAGGAGCACGTGAGTAAAATTGATAAATAGCAACAAAGGAAGAGACAGAACTTACACCTGTCAAGAACCAACAATTGATGCTGCTTCCAAACGGCTTAGTTAGTCAGAATTTTTCATGGCAGTGGAGTACCTACTCTCGGGAGCCCTGCCGATTTCCCACAAACCCTATCTTCTTCCATTTGCCGGATTTACAAGCATTTAGATTTCAAAAGGATCACAGCTCTCCCAATTAACTGCTTCACACGAGTGATCTACTCGTTTGGCAAGTAAATCTGCTCGCAAAAGGTTATACCCGTAGAAAATCAATTTAATATTTCTTGAATTCGAACCACAAACTCCCACGTGACTGAAAGGCATTTGAAATATTCCGCCAGGGGCATCTTAATAATGAAATGTGGGATACCCTACTCAGGACATTATTCAAGCTATTCTTCCTATTAAAAAAAAAAAGAGAAAAGAACCAACTAATGGAAACCTCGACAGTCTCATGAAGAACAAAAGCATCAGTTACTGAAGACAACCTGCGAGTTTTCAGTCTCGTAGATTTAATCAACCGGAAACATGTAAATTGACTAAAGGTTCTTTTTACCATTAACATACAAGTGGGCCTTACCAAAAAAAAAGCCTTGCAAACTCCAATGCACTTAAAATCGAAGAGTATAAAAATCCCAAAAGCAACTCTCAGCTTTCGCATGCAAAACAAGAAGATCCCCTAATGGGATGATGCATGCAAATTGAAATCAATTTCAGTAACACCGATTGCCAAAGAGAAGGTTGTCGAGGAATGTCCAAAATCTGTCCATCTTTTTTTTTTTCATTTAATGCATCAATCCATCCCGAATTCCAACTACGCCAGCCAACGAATTTTGCCAAAAGTCGAAGTAAATGATACGCGTGCAAGCGCAGTTAAAAGGAACTGAGAGAGCCTTCAGTCAAAAAGTTAAGTGCTTTCGAAACTGCACCTAATAACAAACAACAGCAGCAGCGGCAGCAGCGAGCGCATTCAATTCCAATCGTTGGTGTCGGTGTGGCACCACGAAGGATGAGGGAGATGAGGAGGAGGAGGGGTAGGAGCAGTGGGAGGAGAACACACTTTCATTCCGTCAGGTAGTTCGGAGTAGAAATTCATGTGCAAGTAAGTAGTTCCACGCTTAACATTTGATATGCAATTGCTTCACCCCTTCCTCCCAATTGACAGTCTTTCAGAATCAAAGACATCACCCAAATGGACAGGCAGCCAGTTTCTGTGCATTGATCTGCAGCATTTGGGAGTCGGAAAGACGCGAACCCCTGGTGTTGTGTTCTCATCAGACATAGAAAGAATTGCTTCTCTTTCTTCGATACATGGCGAGATGGCTCTCTACAGCAGTCAGTCATCTGTCAATAATCTGCGCTTCTAGTTTACCAATTGTAAGCATGCCATAGCTACAAACACCGGTAATCTCCCAGTGGGCCTGGGCTTCACACATTGTTTTCGACAATAAGTTTTTGTTGCTTCGACTGGAAGCTCCATGGAGCTGGAACTGATGCTGCTGAACATGGCATCACATTAGCCCAGCTGACATTGAAAGTTACGATCTGATGCCAACCCGCGATATACATATTCAATTCTAACGGTCGTTGTATACATGGTGGTAGTGCAGTCATAGTGACGATGATGACGACCGACGCGCCGCGCCGAGACGCAAAGCAACACGATGCTGAGAGATGATGTAGTTAATTCAATTTACTTCAGCCCCAACCCAGGTGCTGCAGTTGTGTAGGCAAGCATTTACTTCCTCGTTTTCGTGTTTCTTCCAGTTCCAGACTTAAGCTAGCATATGCAAAAGGAAAAGATGCGAAGCGCTCACATTAAGTGCATTAGAGAGACATGTCTCCAATTCACCCACCTGGGAGATAGTGTTGGTGGTGGAGGATGTAATAAGTAGAGATACAACCACCATTACCGTCGGTCGATGCGCCACCTACTCCATGTAGAAAGCTGGAGAATTTTCGAAAATTTTCATCTTAATCTTTGGAGATATCGCGCTCCGCTGTGCTTCCTATTGGGGGAACCCTTTTTCCAATGCGCGCTTTTTATCCTCTTCCTTCAGACGGACTCTGGGTTCTGGATGGTAAATTGGAGAGGGTAATGGGGAGTCAAATTTTCCTTTTTTCAATGTTAGGACTGCTGTAATGTTTTTGTGCAGCAGCACGGTTGCTGTATCTTGTTTCAAAGGCACGACATGGGTCGCGTATACAAGATATCGCTGTTAAGAATCGATGTGCGGTGTTTGGTTGGTGTTTCGATTTTTTTAGTGCTTTTTGTTCAAAGTTTTTATTCGTATCTCTTGGTTATATAGGTGGTGATTCTTAAGCACCAACATTCTTTGCAAATAGACAAACAAAAGGGTAGGTAATGGGAAGAGGGGGATGGTGGCATGGTTCTGTTGTTGTGGAAGGCGCGTTATATGTAAATCTTTGAATTCGATCGAGCGCTGTTGTGCGCTATCAGTAGTTATATCGTTAAGTTTTTTTTTTTTTTAATGTTTGCTGTTGTTGTTTCTGTTGCCAATAGGGCACAGCACACTCGAGATGCCAGCAATTCACTGCATTGAGTGAATGGTTTTTGTACAGCGGCAAGGTGGTCGGGTTGTAGATTTTCGTCGAAGTAAACTTCAACGTACACTGAGAAAAACTATACATTTCAACAGCAATTTTTACCTTTGCATCTTTTAGAAATTGAATTATGTTAAGTAAAAATGGAAGAACTTTTTAAAAGGCTCAAACAGACATTAGATTAAGGTGTTTTCGATTTTTTCTTGTCGATGAGTAATTTGAAGCTTGAAGGTTACATTTAAAATCATAGTTCTGTTCTTTATCCTCGTCACACGAAACATCACCGATTTCAAAATCAATGTTATGTAAAAAGAGTTTTATGAGTTCGACAAACGAAGCACTTGCTTAGGTTCTGAGAAAAATGCTACAATTACCTACCCAGCGATCTAATTTCTTATTACGATGCCATTTACCGCATTGAGAGAGAAACTTACGTCCTTGACCAATTCCAAGGACATATGAACATATTTTTTCAGATAAATCATCTTTTAAATAAGTTCTGTATAATTTCTAAAATACATAAAATTTCCATGTCACAATGTTAGTTACCGTACTTCTCCGAAACGGCTTTACCAATTTTTACCAAATTTTATATGCGTAATCAGTAGGTCTGAGAATCGGCTACAAACTATTTTCCATACCCCAAAAAAATAAGGACCATCTACCCTTAACATTGTTTTTTTAATTTACACTGTGGCACGACAATTTTATAAATTAGATTTTCAAGTCTCACTGTAAAAGTCATATCAACTATATTCTCAAGTAAATTTATTATTAATTTGTTTAAAAATAGATTATGAAATCACTTTTTTTTCAGAGAATTCATTGCGATAGCAGTGTAAGTTTTCTTCTCTATTTTTATTTAAATCTTTTTGTGTTTTATCAAATTAGTGGTTTAAATCTTATACGCTTTATTTTGAAAAATTGTTCTTTCAATTTTCGTCATCCCACGGAAACAACAAAGTGAAACTAGAAACTTTCCGGCTATCTTCAGCTTAGTCCAGCTGGTGTTCCAGACAATTTTGAAAATAACTTAGATCCGAGCAACGCCGGGCGGGTCAGCTAGTTTTTATATAAAGTTTCAGTTCGGTCTAGGAATTTGTCTAAAGATACTAAAGGCTTTCTTGCATTTCAGATACTAAGTAGTACTGAGCTTAGAACAAGTTCATACGTACACATTTATATACGCTCTTCGTTATGAATACAAGTGTTAGTAGTTAGTTAGTATAACACCAACACCAGAACATAGAGAATGTAAGGATACTAAAAAAAAAAAAATTATAACAAAAAATTTCAAATATAAATTACAAAATTATCTTACATAAAGTACACTATTAAAACAAACAAGACATACAAAATGTGATACAATTAACAATTAATAACATAAACTAAAAATAATTGAAACATGCAAACATGCAAACTAAACTTAAGAAAGTGGAGCAATGGTTTTTAACAAATTTTTTAAACTAGATTTACTTAAGTTAAAGTCCATTAAACATCAGTTAAGATTAAATAGTCTACCCATACGAGTCAATAGCTCATTCATGCCATAATTCGTTCTGTGGTAAGGGCAGTGTATTAAAACTAATTTGTGCAGGTGGTAAGAACCGCCTCGAAAGTTGAATTTAACACAAGAAAGTAACTCATGTGCATCGATATGTCCGGTGATGAGTTGATGAAAAAACACCAGATCGTTAATGGTACGCCTTTGCTTTCAACAAAAGCAAACACTTCATGTTTAAAATGCATAATTTTTCTTCTTCCTTTTACCGGAGTTACGAGCATCGTGATCTGTAAGACATCACAACTGTCCCACTTAACAGCTCCACACTAGCCATCCGTTAGTGGGTAACGTCGGGGGGGGGGGGGGGGGGGGGGTAAGGTATTTAAATTTTTTCTGTTGCTGTTTTTTTTAAGAACATTATGTCAAAATTTCCAGTGGATTGGAGCAAAATTAACAAAGATACGAATATTTTTATCTCTGTGTTTTTCTTGTGTTTTTTTCCCACAACCCACTTTTTAAACTACTACGCACCGATCTTTTTGAAATTTTGAAAACTATTTTTGGAAATAATTTGCAAGATAGTGACGAAGAGTTTTTTCAAATTTTCCGATAATTGTATTTTACAATAACAAATTAGCAGATTTTTTTTACGGAAAATCGCGGTTTCCCCTTCAAAGTGTTCAAAAATGTGAAAAATTAAAATTTCAAAAAACCCTCTCGACAATCGACATACTATTATCTTAATAATGAACTTAAATTTTTTGATTTCCGATGATCTATCTTCAAGTTATGAGGGGCACCGCAACTCCCGAGGCACGTCCGAATAATTGGTGCCATTGAAAACGTCACTTTTTAATGTGTAATTTGTTTTAATAAAGTTGCTGGCAGTTCCATTTGCTGCTCTTCACTTTCTTAGAGAGAATTCAAAGCCTCTTGAAGTTTATTATATGCAAAAAATAACCTCTACGCGGAGATCAAACGGAAAATGTGATCAGAAAGATGATGCTCTGCCGTCAAGGCTTTCTAGTTAGTTATGTCCTAGGAGTACCTACACGACCGTTACAAACGTTGGCCAGTTCTCTCTGAATTTTCAAACCAAAAGATGAAGGAACAAAAGTAAAAGTATGCAACATATGAGCAAAACAACAGTTTATCAGCAGTTGACAAAAATTTTTGGTATGTTTTGTCCATCGTTTAGACCGATTGAGTTCAAAGAAATTAAAGTTTAAAGTGAAGAACCGCCACTGTTATTTCGACTCTTTATGTATCTGGGGCAAATAAACTTCTAAGTGCCGATTACGACAGTTAAATTGATTGAAGATTCAGAATACCGACCGTTTTCTTCAGTTGCTTTGGGAAAAAAGAAACATGAAATTGGCCGAAATATGAATAATAATAACAAAAGAGAAAGAGTCGAATAAGGGGGTATTTCCGACATACACCCACTATCTCAACAAATAAAAAGTTACCTTGCTAGAAACATCATTGAAGGAAAGTTATTTTGTAACTGTTAAACAGCTGATTTCTCCCATTTTTGTGATTCACATAGTACGTAATGCAGAACGATCTCTTTTCGATGACAAAACTTTCTATTCGTGTTTTTGTTCTGCCAAAGTCGGTTGAACCTATAGACGAATTTCAATCAAAACACTAGCCCTTCGGACTTCGGGGAACAAAAACATGTATGGATTGCTTTCATTTCACAATAAGTCAAAATCAAACACCGGTAGTGGAGATTCTATTAGAATTTGAAAGTCCGCAGCTCTGACATCCCAGTCCTTTGTTTTGTTTTCAAAGGAAAAATACAAAAAATGGCTCAGGGAACAATTTGAATACCGTGTAACTAGAAAAATAGATAATTCTACGATGTGCAAGTATGTGCAGCTATTACAGATGTTCTCGTATAAGTAAAAGCAAAAGCATAAGCAAAACGGAACTCAGCAGAACTAATTTTATCAATGTATTTTCTTCGTATCAGACAATCATTACTCATTTGAATCAACCGATCGATTACATTGACTTAACAGTTCGCAGCATTCTTCAGGAGACAGGCCTGCTACTGTCATCAGCAAACATAAGCTCAAACACACATATTATATGCACACTATAGGATACTCTTAAGGAAATTGCCTACATTATTATCCTTAAATTAATTAAGGTTAAAGGTACATCAATCGTACATAAGAATTTGAACAAAACCCCATTTCGTAGCACTTATCAACTAAAGCGGTAATTGAATAACAGGAGGAGGATTCCTGTTTGAACGATAAGACTTGCGTAAGAGCTGCTCAATTGAATCTTGCAAGCATTTCAAGATCATCTGCAATCGTCAGACTCATTTTGCTAATCAATCAGATGTGCACTTGGCACTGAATTGAATAATTGTACTCTCGTAAGCCCAAAGCGATTATTGTCTGAGTTCAAATTGCCGCATTCAGAATCGTATACAAAAGCAATTAACCAGCAAGCGGCTAAATTAGGGTCACAGACTTGTGACAAGCAATTCTTAAAAAAAAAATTAACAAAATCCTTCTCTGAGTGCATTTGCATAAAACTTTCTGCTACAATTCGCCGTTGTATCTCTGCCATTACCCATCGTCATCAGAAGCATTACCATGCTGTAGATGTTGAGTTGTTTATTCATCCACCAATCCAGTCACAAACATTCGACTAGAGCACGAGAAACAACAACAAAAAAAGATCTGGTGGTCTAATGCATCTCCAATGCAAGGTCCAACAAGCAAACTACAGAAAATAAAAAAACAAAAACATAAAGCCATGGAATCGTGATTGGCGATATAGACACTATACCCCAGCGCACTCTGCGAGCTACACAATCAATAGATAGATTCTCCCTAATGAAACACCAAGCCGGCGCGCTGATGCAATGTAGCACTTTCGGGTGATGGAAGCTTAATGGCCTGGGCAAGGGTGTGAGAACTGCTGGAGGCCGTTGCACGACCCAAAAGCCGTGATGCAGGCGGTAGGTGTGAATGTTTAGATAAAAACCGATTTAATAGGCGACAACATAGTTTTATTGATGATGCCACGTCCCTTGTCCCTGACGGCTGACGGTTGACGGCTTGACGGTTAATGGTAATGGCAATGGGTCAATGCCATGCTCGTGTCTGGTTGCTGTGATCTTTTCCAAAAAACAGCAGAGATTCTCTGAGACCCACCTGGTGGGTGGTAAGTTTGGACATTTCATCATTATTCTTTCCACATACTTGACACTCTTTTTTTTGCCAGGCCCAGCTTGAGATACAAATTTATCTCACAAAAATCCCTCGTCTTCGCATGCATGGATTTGCATGTCCTCACGACATGATACCTTCCTTCCACTGGAATGGACCACGGGGACACTGACTGCTCCATGAAGTTGTCGTCGTTTTGCTATGCTGCCTGTTGTTGGTGTTCTGCTGTCAGATTTTGGCGTGACATTATTCAAAGTCTGTTTTTGGGACGTGTTAGCATGTTACAAAGGACAACGAAGACACCTGAAGACCGATGGCCCTAGCCTAGGCACTAACCAACCAGCATCATGATTTTTCAAAAAAAAGAGGATTTTTTTTGTCTACAAAAACCCATGACATTCGAATTCGGTATTCAGTTTCGTGTTCAATCAGTTCATCTAAGCGAGGTGCGCGTGCGCATTTTAGATTGCCATTTTTGGATTTGAAAAACGCCATAACCCCGCTCGGCAAGGACCCAATGGGCAAATTGCTAAACATTGTTATGCGGAACTACGAGTATTATTTTCGCGTTAGAGAGAGAGAAAGACCATTAGTCACTAGTTGGCAATTTATTTCAAGAGCCAAAGAGTGGCCCATACATCGCACCTTTATAACGGACGACGCCGCGCAGACGGACAGACGAACGAATGTATTGTTTTAAATTGCAAATTGGAGAAAGTATGAGAACGCTTGGTGTATTACACTTTGACGGGCACGATGGTGCAGCAGCAGATCATGAGGAAGTGTCTATAAATGGCGAGGTGCCCATTCGTAATGATTGTTTATGGGAATTGGCACTTAAAGTAGCTCGAAATAGACAAATAAAAAGGATCAAACACAACAAAGGAATGCTTGAGAAGAGGCCACCCTAACAAAGAATGGCACACATTTAGCACTTGTCGGAGTGTAAGTGCGTGGGAGTGGTTGGTAAGCGTATTCGAAGTTGGCTTTAATGTCTGCAGATGATGCTGAACGAGCTTTAATTGAATATAAAAACATCAAAAGGAGTACCTGATCCGCTCGTGGTATAATTATAAGCACAACATTTACGTTAGAAGTTCAGGGTTCGAATCGAACCCAGAAGTATCCATTATTTTCCAAAGAAGGAGTTCGCAACACCACTTCTGGCGGAAGTACGTAGAGCGACGTGGAGACGTTGAAGAGCCCCTTTGACTCAGTAGGGCGGTCTCAGATTGCGATCGTTGCGACTTTGCAAAAATGCTAAATGAACTCTGGTGATGGTCTCAGGCTGGCAGCTGTGAACAAGAAATTGACATTGACAGCCAGTATAGCCAATGGCTGGTTTTCATAGTTTAAGCGAAAGACTTGGGGTAAGGGGTGGGCACAGTGGCAAATTATGAAAATCAAATTCAAAAAACTCCAAAAATATTAGGTACAGCCAAATAAAGAAGCACTGCTCACTTACACTGACTTGGGTCAATAGCGAACCACATGCTCGAACTCCAATCTACATCAAAATCATAACCTGGGTCGAAACATCACCAAGTATAAGACAAACCCAACAGACTTCTAACCTTAAATTTGACATGCATCAAGTGGGTGTATAGCTTTTTCTTTTGAAAACTGCTTTATAAGCAGAGAAAATAATTTTGACAAAATGGAAATGGAGGGAGAACCTATAGAAATTTGTCCAATAAACATAAACTGTTCCAACTGGGACATTGAATACAACGATTTTATTCTTACTTTGTTTAGGTTGCAATAATATGCTTCCCGTCGGTGACTTTAACGCTAGAGTTGGAAAAGAACAAATAACCCTTATAATGAAAGGAGAATTTCAGTTTTATTGCAACGTCATAAGAGAATCTAAGGATGAAACCATCGATGCTAAAGGAAAACAATTCATTGAGGCATGTAAGACTTTTAGTTTGTGTCCTTTAAACGGTAGAACTGCAAGTGAAAAAAATGGTGAATTTACGTTTTTGGAGGGATATGGACGTTCCGTTATTAATTTTGCGCTAATCAACGGAAACTGGCACGAACTGAAACAGGAAATGGAAGTAGCAACACAACTTTTCTCGCATCAATTGCGCTATCTATCAAATGTGCAACAACAAAAAACACTTCTGCTACGAAAAATCTTTCGGCACTACCGAAACTGAACTGGAAAACAACTGGACAGTTGGATTAATGAATATCACCGCCAATTAGATGAATATGTCACAATGCTGGAAATGGAATGGGACAATTCATTTTTGCATCCAAGTTTTCTGACAAATTTAATCAAACACATAGGATCACCAACGAAAAACCAGTTAGAAAACAGCCTTGGTTTGATGAAGAATTTTTCAAAGCTAGGAAAAAATCGGTTGGATCCCTCAACTTATATAGAAAATTGAACACAGAGACATTGAGACAAATCTACATCGAAGCGAATTGTCATTACAAAACAATCTGCGAGTCTAAGCGAGGAAAATTGGTGAGATTTCTAGCAGCAAAGAGTTTTGGGCAGCTGCGAAGAAACTCAACGGAAACGCATACAAAGTAGGCACATGTCTTGAAGTTGACACACTTAAAAATCACTTTCGAACAATGCTCAATCCAGGTGAATCTCAAGTCTCATACATGTATGCAGCACCGATAGTAAATGATGAAATCTTGGACACACCATTCAGCATCGAAAAGATCTTTGAAGTCTTAAGAAAAACTAAACAAATTAAGGCACCAGTGGGAAGATCGAATAACCTATGAGTTCTACAGAAACGCTACAGCTAATTTCCTCGGAAAAGTTGTAAGATCACTCAGTTATATCTTTGGGAAGGTCAAAGTTCCGGAAGAATTCCAGAAATCAATAATCCTCCCAATATTCAAGAAAGATGACCCCAACGATGCAGCGAACTATAGAGGTACGTATATCATTTATGAACACAATTAAGAAAATTTTCACTGGATTGTTGAACTCACGTCTAACAAAATGGGCAAAAGAGAATGGCAAATTAAGCCAATTTCAGATCAATTTCAATTCTAGATTTAGAGAAGGATATTCTACTGTGGACCAAACTTTGAACTTAGTAAGAATAATAATCACAGGAACAAATTGTATGCGATTTTTATTGTTTTTCGTGCGGCATTCGACAGAATCAACAGAAACTGTCTTTTCTACAAACTTTCCCTAATTGGAGTATCAACAAAGTTCCTAAATATCCTTGCTTACCTCTACAGACTACAGCCATAATAAATCAACAATTTGGAATAGGAATGACCTCTCGGAATGGTTTGGAATAGAAATTGGTTTGAGACAGGGATGTTTGCTAAGCCCTCTGAAATTCTCACTATTTCTAGACGACATCACAGAGCGCCTGCCAGCAGGAATCATAGTAGAAGGTATTAGAATCAAGACCTTACTTTTCGCGGACGATCTGGTTATTTTAGCAGAATCGCATAGCTCTTTAGGTACAGCTAATGATAAACAGATTAGAAAATTACTGCAAGTACAATTGTCTGAAAATTAACGTAGCAAAATCGAGAGTGCTTGTATTTAGAAAAAGAACAGGTCGATTAGCAAGATCCGAAAAGTGGGAATATGGCGGAGGATCTTGAAATTTTCAAACCATACAACTATCTAGGAGTATCTAGCACCTAGGAATCATGACCTTTCTTAAAAGTTACACTTTAAAAATAAACTCACTGATTCGAAAAAAGCCATCAATTCAACTTGGAAAAGTCTTATTTTAAATTCCAGAGTCGGATTGGAGTCAAAAATAAAGGTCTTCAAAGCCGTTATCCGTTCGATAATAATGTGTTACGTTGCACAAGTCTGGGAAGGCAAACACTACGAAGATGTAGAGAAACTTTTGCGTTTCTTTTTGAAAAAACCCTTGCGGCTGCCAAAAACCACCCTTAATTGCATACTTACAATCGAAAGTGGCATTTCACCTCTCTTTGCTTATACACTTAAACTGACTGAAGACACACGACTGACCAAGGTTCTCGTCATGAAGGCATTGAGAACGAAAACATTGTTTTATAAGGACTATGGGAAAACGTCGCAACGAAATATAATATCTCGCTTAATTTAAGGGAAAATAAATATCTAA
Source organism: Melanostoma mellinum (assembly GCA_914767635.1). Taxonomy (NCBI): domain Eukaryota; kingdom Metazoa; phylum Arthropoda; class Insecta; order Diptera; family Syrphidae; genus Melanostoma; species Melanostoma mellinum. The sequence goes on from OU612058.1 coordinate 258,835,532, forward strand.
GATTGGAAAAACAACGCGAAAATTCGTCCTCCATGTGGAAAAGGCAATTTAAAAAGAATGTGTAACCCCAGCTGAGAATTCAACAACACGTTTCTTGTATCGTCAAGTAGACCACCAACAGATTAACTACCTAAACACATACCTCTCAATACCTACTGCACAAATATCTATGGTAATTCGAGTGAGAGAAGAACTACTCAAGCTTAACTACATACCCCATCGTGAGAATTCCGTCCATCAGTTTGCAGCCTATGTAACACTAGGGAAAATGAAGATGAGATGCATTTTCTTGGTTCCTGTCCTATTCTTAAAGAGATAAGACGCTCCCACTATGGAGTCAATCAAGTGAGCGTTGAAGATACCAAACAAATACTGAACTATAGCGAAAATTGGACCAAACTTCTTTCTTATTGCCATACCGCTCTCAGCTATAGAACAAGAATTGTAAATGAAAGTTTCTTTATTGTTGATATTTGTAAATTAAATCACGTTTAATTTATTGAAATTTTTGAATGCAAAATATTCTTTGAATTGTTGTCATTTCTCGGCAGACGGCTAAGCTATACTTAAACGTACTTATACATAAAAAAGTTACTTTTATAAAATTTTAAAATGATTCAATAAAGAACCAAATAATAAATAAAATAAATAAATTTTCAAAACTTCTAACCCCGATTTGTTTTCATGTCGTGTGCTCTTTCAAATCTAAATTCAGTTACAACTGAGTTTTCCGCCAGCTTGCCAACCGGAGATAAAGGGCAATCCCTAATCTAAGCCGACTGTTACAAAAAAAAGGATCAAAATAAGATTAAGTTTTACCGGGAAAAACAAAATGTTTTCGCTGTTTCTTTTTCTTATTCATTTTGAGAGAATACCTCAACACCAACGTACTCCCCTCAGCTTAAACAAAAACACCAAAACTCTTAACAGACCGAGAGTCAACTTCCTGTTAATTAACATTTTGACCTCCTTAACTATGACGCAGAACTTCCAAAATAAAGTAAAGTAAACAATTAGTGTTTGTGTTTGTAGAAGGTTATTTTCAGAACCAATTGCAGAGGATTCTTCAATGGCGTTCTAATGAAACAACCTTCAAATTCCCTGAAAGCCAGCACAACAAATGGGGAGAACTTAACAGAACTATTTGACGAGGGTAAACTTCATGACATTTACAGTCAACGTATATACAAATAATCTACCTTTAACTTCTTCTCGAAATGCAAAAACTGATATCTTCAGACAAAAAAGAGCCTAATTTTCATTATTCTCCTCGTTAAACAAGTACAAGAAAAATCGAGTTATCTACAAATTGAATTCCGAATAAATTTTAATCTAATGTTAGTTTCCGGAGGCCAAACCGCTCAATGAAAAATAAGAGAAAAAAACTCCCCTCTCAGTTTCTCCATCACCGATTCACAGCGCTTATTCATAAAATGTTGCGTGAAAAATCTATTGAATAATTAGATTCTAACATTGAATCAATTACTGTGCAATAAACACTTTATAAAAGCTGTTTCCGACAGTCTGCGTGCACCATTCTCATTCCGACACACCGATTCGATGGGCCGAAACGACTTTAATCAAAGAAAATTGAAAAACTGGAGCACAGCAGAATATCGAAGCTAAAACCGAAGACCGGAGTAATTGTTATTCAATCGAACACACCATCGGCTGCTACTGCCGCTCCTGCTGCTGCTCCTGTGTACCGTCGCCGTCGTCGTCGAGTAAAGTACTATTTTTCACTTCGAAATATATATTTTCGATCTCTTTTTTTTTTCTTTCTCAATTTAACAAGCTGTGCTATTAAATTAATTCGCGAGTCGGGTACGTACCAACATGTACAAGAGAGAATCAAGCCCCCAAGGATATTCGGTGGGGTCGTGTGTTTCCAGTATTCCACCCGCTCTACTGAGCGGACAAATCACAACAATCGAGAGGACTATGATGGAATGATGAGAAGAAAAAAAAAAAACAACAAGCTGATGCTACCCCATGGGTCTGACAGAAGCGACACGTTGCTCCCCATGACCTAGCCACCTCGAATTCATTCAATCACTTTGCATTCCATAGAATTGCCGCGTTCTAGTACAATGCAATTAGGTTGGAGCGGTGGCAGCGCACCCTTCGCTCTCTCGCTATGCTTCCCAATCAATATCTATCCTTCGTGCTTCTCGTAGAAAGCTATTTGCATATTTTAATTATAAAATTGTTAAATCAACGCAACAACAAGCAACACAATAGCTCCGGGGAAGCGAAAGGATGTGAGGATGTGTTTTTCCAATTTTTTTTTCTTTGCTTTGTTTTGTTCCCAAGAAATAACACTCGGCGCTCGATGGGGCTTCTGGGGACGATGATGGAGGAGCGGCAGCGAGTTCGGAGAAGAGATGGCAAGTGGAAAATTGAAAAATTCCCAACTACATATGTACTATGTATGTGCAGTGCTGTGCTAGTGTTTGTTGCGTAATGCTCCTTCAAGCTGTTCAAAGCTGTCTGTTTTTTGTTCTTACTAAACAGGATGTTTACTATCTTTTGAAGAGTGTATAGGAATATCCTTGAGGGTGTACTACAGGACGACGATTAATTTGTGTGTTATTCCAACAACAGTGAAGCAATGGTGATTTTATGCTTTCGCTGTTGTTGTTGTTGTTTTTTGTTGTCGATGTTTTTTTGATAGGAAGACGCTTTGGGGCCGAATTGCATGTTTGAAAGTTTGAACAGTTCATTTTCTTATTTTAAGAAAGTTTCCAGATAAATATTGAAGGAGTACAACACAGGGTGGAAAGGGAGTCAGTGTATTGGCTCCACGGAGGTGCTAAATGACTTGGAACGAGTTTGACTTTTTTTTCTTTGCTCTGCTTTTTGCTTTGCTTGGTTTTGTTTTTGATGATGGGAGGGAACTTAATTTAAAGGAGAGTGTATGTTTCTTTATTGGTTTTTGCTTATCGACGTTCAAAATATCATGAAAGTGCTCCGTTGTTTGAGGGTGGGACCTCTACAACTAACTATGACTTTATGGATGAAGTTTTTTCTTCAATAAATTCATTGGGATGTACAATGAAAAGATTGTAAGAAAAAAGCTCATCAGGGTATAACTTCGAGCGAATTGGCGCAAAAACTCACGATGGTTCTTTTGGTGTAATGTCTTAGCTGCTAAAAATGAGGGAAGGTAAAGATTTTTGCTTAAAAATCTGAAATAACTACCAGGATAGAATTGGAGTCATTATTTGCAAGAAAATCTTATAGGAAAACAATTTTACCAATTAACAGGAAAGACACCACAAGGCTTTTGTTCAAAAACATAATCACTGTGCTCCTAAACAGGCACTGTAATCAAAGTTACAGACCAGGGTGATTGAGTTTCAGACGTCAAGGTGTACATTTTCTTGGCCCAGAAAGTTTAAGTTTGCATATGTGAAGCTTACAATAGTCAATTTCCGTTACACAATAAAGAAAACAAAAGAAAGTGTTATACAGTGTAGGCACACAAGTCTCGAGAAGAATTTTAGGAACCTATAAATTCATACCGATTAAGAATGACAAAGTCAAACAGCGCTTTTCATGGCACTGCTATTAACTTTCGGAGGACTAGACAAATCCATGCGAAAAACGACACCCGTGGAACAACAACTACATGTTTCTTGAACTGGAACCTCGAACTTCCACGTAACAGACAGACGCTTTACACCACGAATACCATAAAAATGATAAAAAGTAACAGCACATTACCTCTTATTTGATGAGGCATTACATTTACAATTTCCTAATGCTAACCACAAGCAAAACACGAAATCAAAGATTTAATTGCTTTTATGCATTCCTGGGTGAAATTGATACCAAAACTAGAAATCAGAATAAACCAGTTGAGCTTTCAAAGGAATCAGTTCCTTAATATTTTATTTTTCAATATTGAGTTCGTTCTACAGCCATTCCCCCACTAAAGGAGAGGTGCTAAAATAAATTGGATACAATAATCTTTCTTGCAAAAGACGTTTCCAAAGTTTTAAGAATCAGGCTCAGGGACTACTTAAAACGGAGAACAATGCCAAACGATTTCAAGAAATTGAGGTTTCGCACCACGTCGGCGTCGGCCTATGAAAATAAACAATCAACAGCCAACATGGGTGATGGAACACATCGGGATCACGTCATCATCAAGCTTTTAAAAGGTCATAATATGTCTTAACAATAGAGGGTAAGTTTCCCTCTACCAATTTACAAAGATAAAAGAGAAATACGAAGAAAACCTACCGTTCGAACGAGCTGATGAAGATGAATATTGTAGAGCAGGTTATAGGTACAGGGTAGGCCGATTGCGAAAAATAATAAAGTTATGTGATACAAATGCAGATTTATCGCAAGGCAGCCAACAACAGATGCAATCCAAAGTATAAGGATCCTAATGGAAAACATGATGATTCCTTATAGTGAATTTGCATGTTGTGCATGTTGGAGTTCCAGAGAGATATGTGCAGATAATTGAGCATTCTTATAGCTTAACGTATGAAAGAGCAATGACGAGTATAAAATGTCCACTTTCAGTCACTGAAGGATTTCAAGTTACATTAAGCGAACTCTTGAAGGTTTTATTCAGCTATAAATTGTAGGTTGCCACACCTTCATTTGGTTGGCATCAGAATTGGAACAATCCAAAACAGGTATCCTTGCCGATGTTTTCCGATGCTTTCTGAGCTCAAAGCGGCGTACATTACTGGCGGATCACTTATGCAAAACATTTAAGTAGGAGAGCCATGTTTCTTTTAGATTACGATTCTCGTCACAATAAAAAAAAAAAAGACAAATAAACCCACTGGTTAAGCCAACAGCCATTTTTAAGGTTTCTTTCCACTCAAGTCGGTAAGCAGTTGCAGCACCTAAGCCTACCTAAAAACATTCAAAAACTCCTTGGTTTGCTATTATATCCAAACCACAAAAGTTTTGATGACATAAAAATAAGCAATATGAGCACGATTATTAACAACAACGCACATTCAGTAGGGCAAAATTCCACTGGCTTTTTTTCGGATCTAAGCAATTAAAATTTCACTGCTAAAAAAAAATCAAAATTACTAAGGCTCCTAAGTCGAACCTTTAGACCGTTACTCGAATACTCTACCCACTGCAGAGCGAAGGCTCTAGAGATGAAAGATCGCCTTCTTTGCACCTAACCCCATGTATAAGAAGAATACTTTATGCAACTCAAATTTTTAGTTCTGACGACGCGACAATTGAATCGCGGAAAAGAAAGTGGCTGCACTTTTCAATTCAATTCAAAGACTTCAAATTTACTTTTTCACGTTTTTTCAATGGAAAAGGCCCGCACAAGTTTTCAATAACGTTAAATTCATATTTCAAGCGTGAGACATATGGACATTGTAAAAAAGCTTAATTCTTCTTCTTCTTTTTCATTTTCGGCGTTACGAGTAGTGATCTTGAAGCGATCACAACTCTCCCACTTTTCTGCTTCACACTAGTGATCCGCCTGTGGGGTACGCCGCGTTGACCTCAGAAATCGTCGGCAAGCCTCCCGGTTTTGGATTGTTCCATGTCTGAGGCCAACCAAATGCTGCTGTTTTTGCATTTGCTTGTACCAGGAGTGTTTTGGCCTGCCATTTCTTTTTCGTCGCGAATTTGTTGAAACGTTGTACGATTTTGCCTTTTTGACGGGGTTCTGCGGATCTCTCCTTTGAACATGACAATACCAACTGAGCCGGTCGTGCTGAATTTTGTCCAAGATGGTACTTTTGACATGAAGGCTTCCACGGATCTTAGTACTTCTAATTCGATCAAGCTTTGTTACTCCTGCTGTCATCCGAAGCATCTTCATTTCGGCTGCCGTCAATTTGCTCTCATACTTTTTGTACATTGTCCAACATTGTGAACCGTATGTCAGAGCTGGACGGACAACTGCTGTGTAGAGTCTTCCCTTCAACTTAGGGGGCATTTTTCGATCACAGAAGATAGCGGAGTTTTCTCGCCACTTCATCCACCACATGTAAAAAAGCTTAATATGTGAAGGTATTGCAACTGAAGACATGCTGTAATAAATTGGTTTACCATAATAGTTCTCAAGCTTGGTAAGAACGAATGACTACTCTTTTCACAGTCGAAGTAATAACAGAATATCAATATTTCAATATACCATGCCAGAACCTGCAGCTGAGTGAATGAACTATGGCTGTGTGCAGTCCCACTTAAGAGATCTACTGTATCATATCGTTTCAGTTTCCTTTGTATAAAGAAAAGCCAAGGTTTAGTCTAGGAAAGCGAACCCCTTTCCTCTTCGCAGAACTCTTATAAATATACATTTCTGTCCTTGATCTGTCGAAGTCTTACAGTTTTTTATGAGGGGATTGAGATGTTCTTCCAGCTTCTTGTAGTATCCGCTTAGGTCGTTTCTATTAACACCTCAAATTTTAAGATGTTACCCCAGTGTGCCACAAAGCAATACGAGCACAAATTGTATGGCTTCAGTATTTCCAACAGCGCACACTATATTTATCAGTTGGGTGTCCAGATAGTAGTGTACCATGACCACTGCCGCTTAAATTGATGGTCTTTCCATACCATTTCTTGTTTAAAGCAAATTCTGGGAGTTCGTGGCAGTATTTGGTGCAGCTACTTCTTCCTCATTTAATTCATTTCTTATGAATACCTATCTAAGATTCCAGTCGTTTTAATGCACCCAATTACTGTTTTTGTCAGTTCCTCTCTTCAAATGATACCATCAAGTCCTAGTACACAATTACTTATTATTACAATACATCGTAATATGGTCAGCTTATCATAGCATTAATAAGAATTTATGAGACAACATCTTCTTAACTCTTATAGTTGAAATAAGCCTGAACAGGATAAAAAGCCAAGAGGTTCTTGAGAAATCTGCAACAATTCTGTTGGCTCTAACTTAAAAACAATATTGGAGGGCTAGCGAAAAATTTGCTTTTAAGGAAGCTTTCAGATTTCAGCATTGGTCTAATCTAAACTCCAAATTTCCAAAGATATTGAAGTTTTACGAATTATTTTCAACAAGGGAAGCTCTTTCCTTAAAAAAATGAATCTTAAAGCTTCTTTGAAAAATATCACAACACAAATATCAGCCAAATGTAAAAACGGCCCAATTCTTTGTGAACTGCACATGGTTTCCATATTCCGCAGACATCAGGTTCCCTTTAACGTCGTCATTAAGGCCTCACATTCCCATTATTCTATACGATAAAGACACCTATCCGACCTCAGATTGAAAGGAAGTTATCCATGTTTTATTTTAACTGCCCATACTTTAGGAAACAATAAAAGATTCAAATTCCCATTTACGACTTCAACAAGTTGAACAATACCTCAATAAATGTACACAGCAAGTATCTCCATGATGTCATTGTATTTATCTCACCCACGCACTCTCTGCCACTCATGTAATCGAATCTCCTTTCTTTTATCTCCGAAAAATAAAATAAAATCCACTTAAGAAAAAGTTTCCTTTTGATTTCTTCAATATCGATCGATTAGAATTTTTATTGTTCTTCAAAAAAACGAAAAAAAGAGAATCCAAGAACAAAGCGTCTATCGATCACCTTCACTTGGCTGTCTCACTGTGTATCTATTACAATTCCAATCGTCTGACACTTTGATTAGGTGTTCTTCATCATTTATCTTGATCGATCATTCTCCCATTAAAAATGTAAGGCGTGTATTATTCTTCATCGATCGGTTGCGATTGCGATACACACGCACTAAGCACCCAACTAAAGCTCCCCTTATTATTTGATCTTGTTTGATTTAGACCTTCGAGAATTTCGGAAACAAAAAACACAACACATCTGGACATGACTATCCAGTTTTGTACAGCGGCGGCGTTGATGGCGGTTGGGCAATGAAAAAAATATCCATAACCAGAATCGAGATGAATCAATTTGACACATGCTCGCTCGACCATCGCCATCACACCGATAAAGCAAAAAAAAAAATCACCGAAAGAAGGTGATTTACATTGAATTGAAACTCAACTTCATCCAACTCCAAATGGGTCGGGGTGTATTGCTCGCGTAACTAAGCCAACAATGGCCATTAGAAACGATATATTTTTTTTACGCTGCGTCATTGCGAGCCTAAGTGTACAGAGTTATAGAGCCAAGCACTCAACCATTCAGGGTCATTACTCAAAGGAGTAATTGAATGTGTTTTCACTTATGTTGCTGAAGCCGTAGCAAATCGCCATCTCGTCACTCCTTACTCCCAGCTCTCAAGTGAATTGGCCATGGTGGAGCAGAGTGGCGAGGCGGCGTGACGCAATGGCCACGAAGCTGTGGGGTGCGGAGCTGCAGCAACATCCCGGCCAGTGAGAACAACTTAAAGAAAAAAAAAACGTGAACTTGACCAACAATACCAATTGGTGTTTGGAGAATTGAATTGTTGCCTATTGTTGGCTTATTGCTACTCTAGCGATGGTGTAACGACTTGAGTAGTAGTTTTGAATTTGTAAACATGATTTGTATGGGAAGGCACAGGGAGTATGTTGTTATTTTATTGCACTCGGTTATTGAACCAACTCCGGGAACCTGATTCGAGAGCATTGTTATTCAGAACGAAAAAATGAATAGTGGAATTGGAGGCAAACGATATTTCATGCTAGGGCTACTTTAGGGGTGGAATGGATTTATGGACAATGCTGGTGGCAAACAGGTGCAACAAGTGGTTTTTAGACAAATACCATGGGTACAGACACGACAACTTCGAAGGGATTCCAAAGCTATACAAATTTCTTCCTTATGTCACCCAATTGGTTATGGCATGATTATTATTTACCAGAGGTCATTTCGCATGCTAAGGTAAGTTTGTGAAGGATGATTGTGCCTTCCGCTTATACATTTTTTCTATCATTCAAATCAGCAGCTCTCCTTATCTGCCTCACACTAATGATCCGTCCGTGAGGCAGGGAAACATTTGCTAATAGTTTTAAATAAAGTATCTTTATTTGAATAAGTTCACAGTTAAGCTTAGTACGCAGCTAAAACGAAAAGAAAAATCCCATACAAAAATGACAGGACGGAATCGTAAACGAAAAATTTCGCTCACCTTTTCGTCGTGCTGCTCTGCGGAAAAGGTTTTATAGGTGGATAATTGTAGTAGATTTTTTACCTACAATTTTTTATAATTCTCCACACCGTCCGGACGTTTTCCGTCCATCAATTATCTCCCGGGACAATAAATGCTTGCGAAAATTTGAAAGTTCTACTTTTTTGTTTTTGTTTTGTCTATTTAGGTACTGTGCCATTTGAATAGAATTCTGTAAAACAGAAAGTGGAAGAATTTTATTTAGACAAAATTTCAAAAAAATCGACAAAATAGCTTTGAATTGGCTGTGAACATGGACTTGAAAAAGTAGTTGTGAATGTTTTAGCAACTCAATTGCTGTACCAACCAAGTATGATAGGAAGCTCTGAATTGAGTTGCCGAATTGATTGATTACGTTTTCAAAATGTTTCGCTCCGATGAGTAGCTTCTATTTGCACAGAATGTATATATGACGGGTGGATGCGGCAACTTCCTAGTTATAATTTTAAAGAAAATCCAGGACTTAGAGGGCGAATCTCTTAGGAATTACTAGACAAAATTTTTATGGCTGATTCAGCAAGTTTGGATGCCTGGGTTGGAGCAAGAGACATCGCCCGCACCCGGCAGTGATAATTTGGAGAAGTTTGTTCTATTGTTAAACCAACTATGAAGAACAAGGTGGCGAGTGTTTCAAAGAACAACCAACGAACAACTATTTTTTCAGCACACCAACACCCATTGTAGTCTTAACATCGACCGAATCAACGAAAATTGAATAAAAAGGTTTGCTTACTTTTGGATTTTTTTATTTTTTAATTAAAAAATAGTTGAAAATTTCACTTCTTGTTGTTTAAGATGATTCCGTTGTATTTCTGTTGGAACCACTTCATAGCGTCTTCCTTTGTCAAACGATCTTGGAATACAACGTTGATACCCAAATGGATATGTTCCTGGATACCGATGTTCAAACAGAGTTCTCGAATGTGCAGTTGTCGCATAAGGTTCTTAGTTAGTTTGTTAGTTTTGCAAACACATTTAATGACAAAAGTATTAATTTGTTTTAATGCTTTTTGTGACACTTTTGACTTGACTTTGACTGTCACTTTCCTAAAAAGCTGACTATACTCTACACACATATTTCCCGCTGAGTGTTCGTTCACGATTTCGTCGTGCTCGTGGAGATCAACGAAAATTTCCGTTTCGCATCAGCAGCGAACTAGGTTTTAGTCGGAAAGCTAATTGTTGATTTTTCCTGATCCTTTCACTTCTTCAAGATTGCGGAGAGTTGACGACAATACACGTCAATTACTATCGACGTTGAGCGAACATCATTCGAGGAATTTTACCATATTCTTCTTTTCTTTTCTTTTTTCTTCTTTTGAAAATAGGAGTATCATGATCTCGAAGGGATCAACTGCTTCACTCAGGTGATCCTATCGTTCGTAAACAATTTATCTGTCAGCCGACCTATAGAAGAAGTTCAGTTCTTAGACCAAACTGCAGGTGGAGTTTGCCCGTATGTGAAAACAACGTGTAGAGAAAAAGATTTGACATGAGCTGTATGAGCCTTACCGCGGAATTACACTCCTTGTCATATTGAGCGGATGGATATCAACTCGGATTCGACTGGTTCCCGAAATCACACCGCTAAAAAAACGCAGAAGAAGCGGACCTTGTGTCGAGTAGCGCAAACAAATACAAGACGGCCTCAACCGACTAATTGTAAAAAACTGAGATGAGCTAGCCCGAATTGTTGGCAAAAGACTTTGCTTGAGACATAGGTTCATTCCAAGTTGCAAAGCTTATACTTCAGTGAGCAAGTTAAGGGATTTACTTACTGAGGTCCACTTAACGAAGTAGAACTCTATTTATTCAGACAAAACTACTCACTCGCACATATTTTGCATGTAGGTGCTAATAATTTCCAAAAATTTCTGGATCGGATGTTTTTGAAGATCTTTGAAACTTGTGTCAGAGTCTCACTAAGCGTCGATTTATTAAATTTTCATTGCTAAGCTTTAGGTACTCGGTATTTCAAAGGCCATAAGAAAACACTTTGATTTTGTCAATGAATAATGCTTTTTTTTTAATTTCCAAAATAAATCGGTGCACGATGTGTGGAGTCCCATCTTAGGCCTTTTTCGGTCAGAATGCATGCAGAGATACTTGAAAACAGTTTGCTTATTTCTGCTTAAACAGAATTATTGGACTCAAATCCACAGATCATATTCTTTTCGCCAAAAAGAGCCCATCGAAGGTTACTTTCGTATACCTGCATTTTATCAAAGACAAACTTAAATCTCTACCTCTCATAGTAGGAAGGATTTGACAACAGTGAACTATGGAAGAGAAGGGGCGCTATACGTGATCCTAGCCTATGCCTAAGTGCCGGACGATGCAACCTCCAACCCCCTTGCCTGCAGATGTTGCCGAGTTACCGCAACAAAAAGGAGCGGCTGGGACTTTCTTGTGGGCCCTTATTTCCTAAAGCGAGGTAGTAAAAACATAATTTCTGCTCAGAAACTGAGTGCACCAATGACGTCAGGCTAAGAAAAGTCAAGTTAAAAGTCTAAGGTTAGGTTATATGTGGCTGCCACTATACGGAAATCGACTCACTTTGAACACAGAACGTCCATTGTGAAACCACTGAGACCAGAAGGTTGTTCACCCTTTGGTCCCCATCTAGGGGATTAAAGAGATGAATCACTTTCTAATCGAACCTGGAATAACGAGTTAATCACCAGTTAGTCAAACCATGCAGAGCTTCGTATGAAAATGGAGAGGCTTTTAGGGTCTTTGTTAGCTAAATCGGAAGTGTTTTCGAAAAAGTATTCACCTAGGTGAGTTCTACGCATGAAAAAAAGATATGTTAGACTGTCTTCTTCTCCTCCTCGCTCATGTTGCTTCTACAGAAGGAATAGAAGTGAAGTCTTTTGGCAGGTCTACCAATTAGACAGCGTCCTGTTAAATATACAGACGGTTTAGATTCAATAAGCTTCTTGAACGTCTCGAGCTTACACATGGCCAAATTCGTCCAAGATCCAAAAAACCCTTTTTTTTCTTAGGAGACCTGATAACATGTGGATTGATTCATGCTCTGAAATCCTAGGAGTCACTTATGGGTTAAAATGGTTGTCAGGAAAACAACTGACACACTTATACCAGTATTAGGTCTATTGCGATACCATAGCTCCATACAAAACCGTTTGGAGCTATTGATAAAGTGAAGGAGATGCAGGATATCTGATGTGCTTGCCGGATCGTTTAGATCATCAAGGAAATATTTTCTTAGATGCCGTTTTCTTTTAAAGGAGAGCACAGGACATGAGCAGAGGAGATGTGGGGTTATCTCTTCCTCCTCCTCATCTAAAGAGCTTCTGCAGAAGTCATTAGAGGAAATGCCGACAATCAGACAATGTCCGGTAATGACTTTGATTGCGGAGCTAACGTGCAATCTGGTTATAGATAACAAATGTCTTGTGAGTTTTGGGTCTAGTACTAGCCATATCTTTTTTTGCTGCCACACACGTAGGAGAGTGCAAGGCATGAGCAGAGGAGGTGTGGAATAGTCTCTTCCTCCTCCTCATCTAAGCAACTTCTGCAGAAGTCATTAGAGGGAACGCCACTTTTTCCAGCACTTTGACCCGTATCTCAGCAATAAAGCGTCAAATATAAGCTTCCAAGGCTTCAATCATCTCGGGTTAATCTGCGTAGACAAACGACTTCTATAAATCGGCATCAACAGTTATATCATTTCGAGACAAATTACCGAACGTACACGGTGCACAGAGTTCGTGCGGATATCACGACAGAATGGCAAACCAAACTAAGCATGAATCAAGCTCCCAAGCTCCGAAAGAAGTATTGCCAGAGTGAAAACCACACAATTTTGGAATAAGTGTAGCTTCTTGGTGGTTGGGTTTAACAAAATGATATCATGTTCATGCTTGAGATAGGAGCTCCTACCCTTTTTCACAAGAAAAATGTTAGCCACTCCTCAAATCTAATAAAACACTTGAAGACATTTTGTCTGCGGTGATATATTCAGCAAAAAGTTGATCGTTTCTCTTTTTCTCAAATTTTGTAGATGATGGTGATATAATACCTAGCTTGCCTTTGCTAAAATTGCACTCGCTACATAAAAAAAAATCTTTCGCTCAAGTGTCTGATTCACATGGATCCTTGAACTAAACAAAAAGAGAAACCATTACAATCTCCATCTACCCGTAGCCTAAATTAGGTCAAACAACATTAAAACGAAGACCCACCTGCCTGAGCCTGCCAAACCTTTTCTCAATTCCACAGCTATTCATCACTTCAAATCGCTCACTCATTTACAACAACATAACGAGTTTCCTGATTCTTTGATAATATTTCTAACGACCACCAGAAAGCACTTATATTCGAAGCGTGTCACATCACATCTCTTACGACTGTAACCAACGCGGCCGGTGGTAATCGTAAAACAATGTTGTAATAAAGTCAAAAGTCGGTAGATCTACATTCACATCTTTATGACACATCTGGAGGTCAACTCCCTGCCATGCGCTAATCACGAAGTAAAACAAAAATAAAACACAAACATAAACAACATCATCAGTGATCGTCAAATTATTTCCCGTTGGTCGTGATGCGCCATGTTGTTTGACACTCTTGTGATTAATATCAATGAGACTGGTTGCTTGCATATGGACGATTCCGGACAGGTGACGGTGACAAGTCGAAAAGCGAAAATAGTTAGGTACTACAAGAAAAGGAAACAAGAAATATAGATACAAACGTGATTGATCAGAATATAATTAATGATCGATCATGTTCTTGTAGCTTGAATGAATTTGAAGAGAATGTATCATGAGGCCTCGCCCTATAGCCCAGCCCATGTGAGTGTTTGTTTACACAGCGATCGCAACATGACTCCCCTGACAATTTCTCAGGTTCAAACCCAATTTTGGAATGTGATCGTGCTATTCCGTTGTAAAAGATACAAAATCTCATGTACGCCAGATTCCGAAAAAGGGAAATCCATCAAAAGTGACAAATTATTAGCCAGGTTCACAACTCCTCTATTTCTATTATGCCACACCATATCCTCCCTCTCTATCTACCTCGATGACCATGTTGATCTGCTGCGATTTGACTATTTGTGGAAAAAAAAATCACAAAAGGAGAAGAACCAAATGCAGAAGATGTCTTTTTTTTTGGTGCTGTGCGGTGTTTGTTGCCGTGTTTTTCATTGGAACGAAGGGGTTACTTTCAGTTAACAGGTAAATGTCAAAAAGCCACATGTTTACACCGGTGATTAGATACTTGAGGCGATTTAGGCGAGAGAGAGAGAGACGATGACCATGAGACTAACCAAAGGTGTCTTTGCATAAAGAGTGAGGTGAAAATTAGCTGGTTTTTTTTATATCCCATTTCGGGAACAAGTGTGAGAGAGTACAAGGCCACAGGAGTCGCTGTTTACCACTGTTTATTTTTGTTTTCTCAACAGCGCGACGTGTGTAAATATATGGTGGCTGGCTCGCTCTGTTTGTTTGCGAGAGCGCACTAACTGAGTGTTAAATGGGAAACAAGGATTACAATCGGATCATGGGTGGCCGGGGGTTTAGATATTGGATACTTCAGTCGAAAACAGTTAACAGGTGTGTCTTTGCATCAAAATGAAAAAAATCTTTGTGCACGTGTTTAAGTGAAACTTAGATGGCTGCTAAGTGGATGGAATGTGCTCTGAACGAGGTCGATGAAATTTGAAGCTATTTGATTTTTATCTAGAAAGCTAGAGATGTGTCGTAGAAAGAACGTCTTTGTTCAATGGGCTGAGTTATGAAAACAAAACTTTTTTGATTGTTTGTTGGTCTACTTGTCAGTTTGGAGAACAGGTGAGTTCAGTGGATCGGTAACAGTATACCTGTCACGGCGAAGGTTTAATATGGCTGTGTTTTTCGCAGCATCAACTTTTTTCAGTGAACAGGAGTTTTTAAGTTCTAATTGAGTGCCTGGACTTATTCGACATAATAATGTAGAAAAAGTGATCGTTGGGTGAGTTTGTCTGCCTATTGCGTGTGAGGTCGAGGTTCGAGTTCAAGGTCCACAGCCGATTGTTTTTCACGGGAATTGCTGTTGTTGAGTAATTGTATAGCCTTCTGAGAATAATTTCACTCCCATGCACAACACTTTCTAGCTTGCTCACGTAGGTCTCTGAAATGTTTACGCCCCGAAGTTCTCCGAGTTTTGTCTTCCCAACCTATTTATTCAAATACGAAATTGTTCTACGAAACAAGTATCGTTTTACGAAGTGTGATCCTGAAAAACGATTTTTTTTTCTGTTGGAAGTTTTTAAAATTCCAGCTGGAGCACTCAAACCTAAATACCGGTCCATTGTACTACCAGATAGCAACCTTCTATTTCTTATAGCTTTCCAAAAAGCCAAAAAACTCCCATGATAAGGAGCTTAGGTAACCAGCTCTCACCATGCCTGCGCCGAGTATCTGTAACCGCATGGGAGAAAAAGCAGGACATTCACAGAGGATGTTCTCTGCGGTGTCATCATTTTCTCCACAGAGCGTGGTATAACGTTAGCCTAACACCTAAGACCCAAATAAGCTTTCTAAATTAAAACAATTTCTAGTTTTTCACCTTCGGCAGCTAAGCTCATATTTTCATATCTCTCTGAAAGGCGACAAGCTGTAGTTGTTGGCAATCGAGTTTAAAGTTTTGTATAAACCTTTTCACAGGAGTTCCGCAAGGATCGATTATTGGCCCATTAATATTTTCGATGTACATTAATGATTTGCCCTTTCAAGTCGAGTACAGTTCTATTGACTTATATGCTGATGATGTACAGATTCGATTAAGTTGCAAGTTGGGACTAATTGAAAATGATGCTGAATTACTTTCTAAGGAGTTTTAATTTCTCAACTTAATCTGCATGTGGCTCTCAGGCCCATTTGTCATAGCCATACCTTCCATAACATTCAATCAACTATAAATCTTTGCTTAAGTAGGTATGTTCAGTCAAAAGGAGACAAATCGGCATATTCCATTTCCATCCCATAATTGCCTGTATCTAAAGGAATAACTAACAGTGATTCCCCACTTTTATGGACTGAGCATAGCAACTCACCTCACTGCCTGGTTTAATCATAAATACGCGACCCACTTCACAGCACACCTCATCCAACCACAGCGGAACTATGTGTTGCCCAACCCATCGAATCTAACTCATCTTTGTCATATATGATTACCAAAACATGTTTTGCCCCCAATAGCTACTAAAAAGTCGTGTACCTTCCTTAAAGTTATCTACCCCTGGTTGCCTCACATCAGTGTAACATTACATATCATACCCGTTGCAGCAACACGAAGTGCATTAATCACCCAACAATTAGACAATCCCGCCATCAGATCCCACATTGCAACCGCTGTCGCCTTTAATTTGATTGATATCTCACCGACACTGGCAGCAGTAAAAACAAATACAATTACCCCTCGCCTTGTCTATATCACTCACTGACAAGAGTCAACAAACAATTGCCACCATCATCGAGACAAAAGTAAGCAATTACACCACCGCTGAATTAAAATGAAATTAAAAAAAAAGATACAACTCCCGAACGCGTCGGCTGCCCTAGATGTCTCGCGAAGACGGCGTAGCGACGTCAACATCGCCATCGTCTCACTCAACACACATAGATACAAATTCATTGAGAAAAATTCATCGTTGCGTTCAGCATTTAATTGGCAAAACGCCGCTGCAACCTCGGGGGGCACCCAGCACTAAACGCAATCGTACAGCTAATTGCAACCTGAGCAACTTCTCCTCCTTGTCCCGCTTCCCGCATTCTGATAATCGAACATAGGCGACAACAAGAAATGTTCTTACCAAACAACAAAACACAGAGGTGGCCCGAGAGATAGAAAGAGAGGATATATATTTTGTGACATGTAATTATGTAATTCAACTTGTTGCCAAAGTCGGTGCGGTGCGGAGCGGAGCGGATAAACCCCAAGAACTCGAAAGATAAGAACATTAAGCCCACCAGGTTGCTGCAAAAGACACACAGCCACACACATTTATGTAAATAGATGAGCCAAGCGAAAAAGAGTATCTTTTTCCTTTCGTTGAACTCATTTCTTATTTCGGGTTGTGTCGAAGTCGATGTCGCCTTGAATTAAAACAGAACACCAGCAGCGCAGCGGTAGTCAAGTACCTATGTACAGTGTACACATAAAGACAAATCTCGGCAGACTCTTTGCGTGAATCTAATCCATTTCGTAGAATCTATCCTGTGTTCGTGAAAAAGAGATATTTATCGAAAACGCAAATACCCTTCAAGAAGTCAAGCTAAATAAACGAAAAAAAGGAAAAAACCAAACAAAAGTAAACAGCGACAACTAAGCCAGAGCTCTCGGTTGTCCCTGAAACTCACACAAAAACTAAACCAAAAAAACCTTAAAGATACAAAAATTAATGAAAAGTAATTACTTTGCCGGGTTTGTCTATCTGCGTTGCTTAAACGAAATCAGAAACGATTTGGTTTTGGTTACGATGATGCTGCTACCGACTTTTGTTTGTTTTACACATGTAATGCTCATTACAATCTTCCCGACAGGCATTTGCCGGAGATCATTAATATCTTTGGAAAAGCAATTATAGGTTACGTGCAGCAGTGGGTTCGACGCTCTTGTTTTACAGCTGTCGAAGGGCAGAGGTCTATGATGTACGCGAGTATCTTTTTTTCTTCTTCCTATTTGGCTGACTGACTGTCAGGAATTTTAGAATGTATGTGCACCTTGGGAGACTTTAAGATTTTAAAGCCACTCATCGATTACGGATTTTTTTTTATATTAAACCTTCAACTTGTGCTGAAGGTTCATTATGAACAATCGGTTTGGTCAGCCTTTGATTTTGTAGGCGGACGGTTATATTATAACCGATCTTTTGCATAGTTTCATTTTTAAGGCAAGTTCTTTGTAAATGGGTACGAAATTCAAATAATGCCATACCTTCTTACTTAGATGGCGCAGAAGTCTTAGAGAGACCCGGACCTTGGCCAAATTTAAAGTGAGCTATTTAAGGTTTTGCGTGTAAAGAAAGGCTTTTCTTTTACTTGATCAAAACGTGGTATCTCTCTTCTGCTGTCTATCTTAAGTATGTTTAAAGTGAATGGGAGAGTGGGTAGCTGGAAGTATGAGCTGATCTGAAACCATCGATGAAGAGAGAACGAAGGATAGATTCCTGCGAATAGGAACGAAACTAAAAAAAAACATTTTATTGTGGCAGAAAAAGGTCATCATATTCCACGCCGCCTCAACTAAATGCACTCATTTGCAACAATGTCAGCTAAGAGTTTGTTGTTGTTTCCAACGTGAGATCTAAGTTTTTTTTTTCGTGAGCTTTTAGTGAAGACCATTCCCCTCCGCCGGTGGTTGGCTATCTGGAGACACCGATGCACACTGTTTTTAAATTTTTGTGAAAAACAAAGTCTGGTTGAGCATTCCACATGCGGGTAGTGAAATATGAACCTTTATACTTGACGTTCGAAGTTGGACTCAAGGAAAACTGATTAGAATACCTGGCGAGGTGAATTTTGCGTTGAAATTCTTTCAGAGAAGGAACGCACTGCTGAATCTATGGTCTCTGATGTGGTATCTGACACAATTCGCACTGGAGTTTTGAGAAAGCATATCTTAATACTCACGTTTAATGGATATGCCGTCTGACATGATGATCCCAAAGCTAAAACTGTATCATAAATATCTAGTCAATTTTCAAGACAGGTCCAACTTTGAATCTGAGTCAAGAAAAGATTGTCATCGAATTTTCACAGAAGGTTCCAAAACCGATGATGGATCTGACGCTGGTGGCTTTGTGGGGAATGATGACATACGACAGCACACCTCTTTAGGCTCATACGCAACCGTCCTCCGAACGGAGGCGAATGCTATCCAAATGACGTTAAAAATAATGGCTGGATAAGTAGGGTTATTTGTGTCTGCAGCGACAGCCAAGCTGTGCTTAAGGCCCTTCTCAAGAGAGAGAGAGAGAGAGAAAGAGAGAAAGAGAGAGAGGGAGACAGAGAGACATAGAGAGAAACAGACAGACAGACAGACAGAAAGACAGATAGGTAACATTTCGACGATGTTCAAGACGGTTCTACGATTGAACTGTCAGGTATTAGTCTTACCTTACCCACACATTTACACTCTCATAAGCTTGAAAATTTTTTGCCAGATGAGAACGGGTACAAAATTTCCTGCATCGTTTTAAGAAACCTAAGCATTTTGTAACATTTTTGGCGGTTTGATTACTACGTTTTGATTCCTACGAAGATCGAAGTTTACACACATACAAGATACGGATTGGTTTTCGGTTTCTTAAATGCAGGTACCATTCATGGATTATGGCAATTTGGGAATGTTAAGCTTTAACAACAGAAGACCAGCATTTGGTACTTACTGCATTAAATTCTACTTAATTTTTTCGACCCTCTGTAGCAATGCTGTCAAGGTCAGAATCCAATGAGCTTATCATACGTAACCGTTCCAGTTCCACATCCAAACCAAAAAATTGAGAGGATTAGAAGTTTTAGGAAAAGAGTCGGAGACGAAATAGAACCCTGAGGCACACCAGCATTTATAAAGTATGTATCGGACTTGAAACCATCCAACACAACTTGTATTGAATGGTCCGAAAGGTAGTTTCTAATCCAACGAAGAAGAGATTCGTCGATACCAAAAGCACGCATTTTCGAGAAGAGAGCTTGATGCCAACCTGCATTTAATGCCTTGTAAGTGTCTAGCGAACTGATCTAACTTTCTCCAAAACAGTGTAAAATTTGGTTCCGTTTCTCGGTGTGATATGACATGAAATCACCAGGGGACCTTTTGTTACGAAAAGCGTACTGTCAGCCATTAAGAAACTTTCGTCCTTAATGATATTTCATGAGTTGACGGTTTATCAACGTTTCCATGATTTTGGAAAGAAGGCATGTAAGTGCAATCGGGTCATTAAGCCGTAATTTGAAGGGCAGGTAATAGATTCGCGTAGATTTTCCATCTGCTCGGGAAGAGCCCATATTGAAGCATATTGAAGCTATAAAAGCAAGAGATAGCTAAAACCTGATTCAATTGAGTGTCCCTCCAACTGTTCGTTAATGCTATGCCGACAACATTAGGCATTGAAGGTCATTGACAGTAAAGTCTACATTTCATCAGAATCGCAAAGTTTGACATTAGGGCTTGATTGGACCTCCAAAAGGAGACCCATAGTTCGATGACGAATGCAGACAAACGATAAGTACAATTAATGTGACCAGTACGAGGACATCTATAAAAAACGAAGAAGAGAAGACAACCGAAATTTCAAAAGCAAAAGAGAAGAAAGGACTGAAACGCTTGAGGAAATTAAAGTAGGCCATGATATGAATGAGACTAGAAAGTTTCACCGAAAGGTAAAAAGATCATGCCAGAGTAACATTGACCTCGAACTCAATCCTGAGGTGTTCAACAATGTTTCCTTGTTGAACACCACAGATACAATTACAATTGCAATCGCTACTGCAGATTGCTTAACGGCGATGAAGACACAAATTCCGCTGTCATTAATAATGCTGCATTCAAATTGGACGATGATATAGAATGTCGTCTATCCGACCTTCAGGAAGTTAGGCTTACCATATGCACCTAAGTCAAATAAAACAGCAGCTACAGATGGCCTTGACGCCTAACTTTTCAAGATAGCAGGAGGTTCGCTGGAAAGAAACAGGCACCAGCTGCCTTCCAAATGTTTTTTTTTTTTTTACAAAAACACTACAAAAAAAACAGCATCGTAGAGATTCTATTAAAAAAAAAAAAACAATCTCGACGAAAAATTCGCCTCAAACTTCCCCTAAAACCTCTAACCCGAAGTTCAATTTTCATCTGCGACTTTGTCGGAAACACTTCTCGAAACTCAATTACATCGCAGATACACTTGCATCACTTAACTCCGAAGTAACAAGAACCCAATTGAGCGTTAAGCTCCGAGAAAATCAACACAGTTTGCCAAAACCACAATCAGCCACTAAGCTATTCCTATCCAAAACCAAACATTAATCGGCATTGTTCTTGTTGCAAATTTCGACCCAGGTGCAAGAGCTTAACATCCACACCGACTACACTTAACATCCACACAGAATGGCAAAAGCAAGACGCGAACAAAACACAAACTTAAATCAGTCAGCAACATAATTTAATTAACTGCACTCTAAAGGCAGACTGTAATTTAGCTTAATTGACTAATTTGCCTCGAAACAATTATCTGTAAATTTAATGCTTGCTCTGGACCAAATCCAACACGGCAGTGAGTGGATTCCTCTGCGAATACAGCAAGAGTTTGCTAAGCTTTTTTTGTGTTTAATCACAGAAAGTATCTTTGGTTTCGGTTTAGTGTAATAAAAAGCTAGATTCATTATGTTCAATTTATTGTAGATGTCATGACTTTATGTGTTCCTCTCTTGAAAAATTGTCTTAAATACATATTTGCAGAGGCTTGGCTGGTGGGGTGGAGAGTGTGGCTTTTGAATGAAAAAGATACAATGGAGAGCAAACGGCAAACTTAGATGAAAAATAAATACAGCAGTCCTACGCAAAACAAATATTGGCACACGGATTTCTGAGTTCTATTTTCAGGAAAAGAGATCAATAAACTTGGGCAGGATATTGAAGTGGAAGATGGCGAATAAGTGTAGATGAATAGTTGTGGGATGATGATGGATATTCAAGTTGAAGACAGGGGGTGAGTTGTTTTTTAACCAAAAAAATTACATTGTCAGTGCTTATTGAAAGTAGGTCTTCGTCATGGCAGTTGTTGGTTCACCTTATTCTTCGGAGACATCATTAAGATACACTGAATTTGTTTGGAAGACCTCATTTGCTCACATACTGTGATTTCACCCTTCTTCAATTAAAAAAGTCTTGAAAATCTGCGATCTCGGAGAAATGCTTTTGGTGAAAAGCTGGCTTTTGGCTTTATTAATTCTAATTTCCATCGGATAATCTCCTTTCGGTCGTTGTCACAGTTATTTTCTGACGGAGAAGTTACCAGCTCCAAAGCCAGCTCCTAACTCGGGAGTCTTGCACGAATTAACGGCTTCGAAATTATAGCTTTTTCACTGATTAACTGATTTGGTAAAACGACTATACCTGACCTAATTGGCTAATGCCAAAGCCATGTAATCATCGGCCAAACAAGCTACACGCAGGTTATAGTCAAACCGGAACATCCATATTTTCCAACATCTCACCGAAAAAGGCACAAACATTGTTTTTTCTTTTCAATTTTTGCCAAACATGCAAGGAAAAAATTTGCGAATATCCCCAAAAGCCTCCCCCTTCGTAACTGACCCGCAGAAATATCTCATTAAGGAGGCGTGGCTCTTATAATTTTTCGTATATGAGTAAACGCGCTGCGGCCGACCGTTTTAGATGACTATGAAGGCGATCTAAACCGTCTGATTGCACGTTAACATGCAATCGCTTGCCAAGAACTTAATGATGAAATTTATTCTTTCTATATTCGCTCTACAGCGCTTTCTTCTCGCACGCCATTGGTTTGATGAAGAGAGGAGTGCGCGTTCCGCATCTCTGGGTCAATTCATTAAATTCACAAAAGTTGGGCAATGGTGTCGCTCTTTGAGATGAAAGGAAGAAAAAAGCAACATGAATTTTGCGTAGAGCAAGAGAAAATTATTAAATTTAATTAGTTTACGAGAATTTATCGCTCTGTACATCAAATAGGAGGAGTTCGACCTCTTCTGCCAGCGATATGAAGTATACGACGCTTTGGCATCAAAAGCAAGAGAAATACAAGGAAGCGAATCAGCGATGAAGTGGATAACTATGCGAGTAGAAGAACTCGAATCGATTCGACGGATGATGAACATTTTACAGGAAGACACGACCCTGAATACACATAC
Organism: Melanostoma mellinum; assembly: GCA_914767635.1. Taxonomy (NCBI): domain Eukaryota; kingdom Metazoa; phylum Arthropoda; class Insecta; order Diptera; family Syrphidae; genus Melanostoma; species Melanostoma mellinum. Next base: position 258,858,541 of record OU612058.1, read on the forward strand.
AATGCACAACTATAACGTCTCATAAATCATGTTTTTGCCGCGCATGGGGTGAGCTCTTTGGAGGATAGAGAGATGATCCATGGCGATGGCATCTGAATCGGGATCGAGCAGTTTTTCAGGAAAAATGATCGAAGACGAATGGAACTGAATTGCGGGAAGGATAATAAATTTTTCAAGTGCAATTGTTAATTTGAAAATAATACAGAAGACGTATAGGGAACTGTTTGGCTTTTCTTTACTTGGAGAAGTTCTTTTTTTAAAGTTGTAAATCTCGGATGTGGAAAAAGAAAAAAATGGGAGAGTTGTTTGGAGCAATTTATGTTTCCTTTGAGGTCGAACGCGAATACAGTAATTGGAAGTGTCGCTGAAGAGGAGAGCCCCAGATGAGGAGGCTAAAAAATGGCAGTGAATGAAAAAAAGTCAATGGTGTCTATGGTGGACAGTGTGGGAGGAAAGAAAAGGTCTTTTCAGATTGAAAACATTTTGATAACTTTTATCGGGTCTGCTTATTATGATGAGTCACGGCTGAGTGTTTTCCTGTGAACCAATTCAAACAATTCTTTTAAGCCAAGAAAAGTAAAAGAATTTCCTATAAACGTCGCGTCGTCAAGTGATAATTTTTTGGATAGAAAATATTTGATCAACTAACCAGTGAGTAACCGAGTATAAGTTAAAAAAACGAAATTAAATTCATACCTCCTTTCCAGATAGGAATGCAAAAGTTCCTTGTGCTTCTAGCACCAGAGGGACAAGAAAATTTGTTGAATGCGGTGGTAAGATCAAGCAGGAAAATGGTGAGTGATCAACAAGGTTGAATTTCTGCGGAGAAACCTGTCTTACTTTTTGGACGGCTACGTTGCGATGGCCACCAACAAGAGGACGTAAAAGCATTGATGACCAGATTTTTAGTAAAACAAGAAGAGGTAGCTTAGCTTTGGTGGTTGTCGGGAAAATAACCGACGCACTTAAAAGAGAAAAAGAGGAGCATAACCGAGCTGAGGGAGTCCCTGGGTTCAGGGCACTTCTCTCGCCCACCCCTTGTCAGAAATGGAGGGTACCTACCTATCAATTTGTTGGAAATTTCAAACGATTTAGTGCGCTTTTTACGGCAACTTAACTACCCTCAAAGATGGTGACTTCCTTCAAAAGACAATTGAACGTCACAAGTTTTCGATTGTTGAACTCTCATGATATGCTAGCCAATTCACCACGGACAGTAAATCAATCAAATGTGAATCTGGTTGAGGTCCTTCAACCAACGCCATTAAAAACTTATACCTATCATGCCTTACATTGAGAAAATATGTAATTTATTTATTTATTTCACGTACGAGCAATGAGCTCAACAGGTTACATATTGTAACGAAATAGGTTTCAATTTCTTAAAAATAAGTAAAACATTTCAAAATGTATGTCTGGAGGAGGCTAAATCAATATGACCACAAATTTCATTAAAATCTCTAATTGATCTTGAAATTGGTACACTCTGGCCATAATTAGTTATGTGCCTTGATTGAAAAAGAAGATTTATATCCCTCAACGGCTTATCTGGAGCATGAATACAAAAAAGGACAACAAGGAAAAACACTGTATACCTATGATAACATAAAATATATCGCACCAAAACTATGTCATGACTAGTTCTTCGTGATTTGAGCGACTGCAAACCTAGAAGAATCTTCCGAGCTGTGGAATTTGGATGAAAACACCATCGCATTTTGTAAAATTCATACTTCGCAAACCTTTTCTAAACTTTCTGAAATCGATCTGAAAAAGATCGTTAGTGACGATTCCAGACGATGTCTGAGTACTCTAGGTTGGGTCTTACTAGTGAGGTATAAGGAGACACAAGGGTGTAAGGGTTAGGAAAGTTTGTTGAATTTCTTTTGACAAATCATAACGTTGAGTTAGCTTTTGATACAATAGCTTCTATATGTGCGGTAAAAGAGAATTTGGAGTCAAAAAGTACCTAAATCCTTAAATTTCAGTTCTCTGAAGAGGGCTGCAATCAAGATAATTTGAAAACTCATGCGTATGATTCTTTCTTGAGAGAGAAATCACAAAATATTTCTTGGCGTTAAGAAGCGGCTTAACACACACCAGCGAGATGGATTATCGAGATCCAATTGAAATTTGGCAATCACTAATAGAGGTTACTTGTAGAAAAAGATTCAGATTGTCTGCGTATATGAGGCATCTGAAGTTGAAACAGTCAACAACATAAATATGATTAAAAGTAGAGGACCTAGATGACTACCCTGTGGAACACCAGAGGTGCATTTTATTTGCCTTGAGGTAAATTCGTCAATTTTGACTTTTTGAATCCTTTTTATGATTAAGGAACATTGAAGGAGACTTGAGTGGAAACCAAATGATTCCAATTTTTGAAGAAGTATTTTGTGACAAACAAAATCAAACGCTTTGCTAAAATTGGTATAAATAATATACACTTGCTCTTTCCTTTCAATTGCGTAATTGTTGATTGCTGATCTTCCCGAGATGAACCCATGTTGTGTACCACTTATATGTTCCTTCACAAGGAAATCAAGGTTTATTTTGACATGGCTTACAAAAAACTTAGGAGGTGCAGATAGTTTGGAAATTCCTCTGTAGTTTTCTGCATTGTTTGCGGAACCCGATTCAAAAATTGGAATTAAGAAAGAAGATTTAAATTTATTCCGATGACAGTAAAAAACTGAAAAGGATTTGTAATAGAAAAGACAGAGAACTGGAACATCTTTTTAAAAGTACCGCAGGAATACCATCAACGCCAGGTTTAGCGTTTGGCTTAAGATTATGCAATCCTTCTCAGACATCGTTGAGATCTAACTGTTGGGATCCTAAATGTACCTACTTTAGAATTATAACCAGAAAGGTCAACCAGATTTTCATGTGAGTTGGAATAGACCGATTCAAAAAACAGAACAAATAGCTAAACCGTATTTTCAATTCCATCAGATTCTTGATTTTTGAAAAACATAGAATTCGGAATCCCGAGCGGTTTTCTTTTTGACTTTATAAAAGATCAAAAACTTTTTGGGTCGTTTTTTAAAATGAGTTTAATTTGCATCATATGATTTCTGTGTGAGAATTTACTTCAAACATTGAAATCCCTTCGAGGATTAGAAAACTGTATTAAGTCAGCCAAATCATATGATTTCTTAAACTTAGCGAAAGATTTATTTTTAAAATTTTTAAGGTGTGTCAGCCTTTTATTATACCATGGAGGTTTTGAAATATTCTTTTTCTTTTTATGTGGCGGTAATAGATTGAATGCATTCAGCCCTGTCGCAGAATAAAATCGTAGAAAACTTTCACAAGGAAAGCTAATTTACGGACTACGAAAATTTGTGATCACAAAATCCGAATAGAATCGAAGAAAGCATTTCCAGTTGCCAGTTCCACTAAATATTTACCGCCATGCTGGTTTTCGAGATCATTCACATTTTTCTGCAAACACACAATTTCTTTCTTATATTAAGAAGAAGATTTTACATTCCACTCGGATTTGGTGATACCGAATCTACGAATTTCGAAATTCGTTCCACTCCGAATGGATTATGTGATGGTTACATCAAAAAACTTAGACTTTTTTCGATTACGATGAAATCTGTGATAGGGTTGATTATTTCAAATCTTCGAAAAGCGATCAATCATATTTTGTAATTCTAAGTTCAAAAATTGAAGAAAACATAATCAAGAACATTGTCCAAACTATTGACAACGGTACTGATTTGACGTAAATTAAGAGCAAAGAAATGGTCACCAAAAGTTATTTCGATAGCACTTTTTAAGTTACAGGGAATGATCGCATACTTTCATTAGAAGAATAGAAGCATTTCACATAATTTGTAAGCCTCCTGGTTTTGAATTGTTTCATGTATGAGCCCAACTAAAAGGTAGAATTCGTTGCATTTTTCTGTGCCAGGATGTTTTGTCCTGCCTTTCTTTGTGTTCCTTCGCGAATATAGGTATTTAAAGGTTCTTTTTGATAAGAGTGTTCTGAATCTCTACTTTGATAGACAATACCAATTGAGACGTGCTCTCAACATGGTATTTTTGCTATGAAGCTCTCCACGGATCTTGGTACTTCCAAAGGATCAAAATGTTCAACAATCATTACTCCTGAAGTCATACCAAGTATCTTCATGTCAGATGCTGTCAACTTACTCATATACTTTTTGTATCTGCAACAGAAAGAAGTAACTTTGCTCGTCTTTTTCCTCGTCTAAATGATACCACTCTATTCTTAACCACATGCACCCATGTCTTGAAAGGGCAGACTCTATTTTTGTACGATCAAAGCAGAAAAGAAGAAGTGCAGGTGCGGACGAAGCAGATATTGTTTGACCGTTTGAATGAAAGCAAATAGAAAATGTGCAGTCTAACTTTCCAGACAGACTGTCGCTGGTTAGAAGTTCTTTATTGCACCACCCATAGCCGCAATCGTCCAACACTGGCTATTTGTTGATTTGATATATGCACTCTCCAAATTGATGGTCTTCGCGGGACTCTTTTAGGTCGTCTATCTTCTTCGTCTTCGGCAATTGACCACCATCGGAGCTATGAACCGAGTTCAGCAGCACTATAAGGAAACCAGCAACGACCTGCACCAGTGCACAGCAGCGGCAGGTATAACATGACTGGCAACAGGTCCATAACTAATATGAATTGGCTATGAAAAGCACAAGGCCAACACAAAGACCGGCTTTGCTCTACCGGCAGCAGGACCACCACCGACCGCACCACCGCACCATCACTACCCCCACCAAATAATAGCGAATAATTCTATTCGATTGCACTAAACAAAGTCTAAACCTACCATCGAATTGGTCGTTTGCATGCTGCAGTAGTTCGTTCGAATCGATCCAATTTGGCATGCGCACAAAGACCCATGGTTATTGCAATATGACACATGTGGCCAGAGAGAGACTGCGGCTTCAATTTTACTCTATACAGCTTGGGTCCCGTTGTCATAGTTTATCGTTATTGATGTTAGCTATTCACATTTTATATGATCTGTCTCCTAACAGGCTGCCGTTGAGTTGTTCTGTACGCCATCTGTGAGTCAGTGAGTCATTGACTGGGAGGTTATGTTTGGTTTATCTTTATTGCCGTTTAATGGTGGCCACAGCACTTCTTTTTGTGTTTATGTTCTTCTAATTAATTAGATTTTCTCTTTCGCGATCGTTGGTTGTTTCGCAAAGAAGAGACTTTTCACGTATTTCGTTTCAATTAAAGCCCCCATCATCTGAGAGAGGCAAGGACTTAACAAGGGCCTTCCAAACAAGTACTAATTATTGGCAACATGTATACTGTTTCGATGTGCGGAATAATAACAACTTGGCGATGTAGGACGATGACGATGATGATGGTGGTTCAGATTTTAATAATAGAGTCGAGAAGATGCATTTGGACAAGAAGATCTGTTTGGAAGAATGAGCCCAGAAAAGAAGTCTTCGCGAAGTCATTTGTTATGCGTTGTGCCGGTGTGTTTGTGTATTATAAGGGAGCAATTTGTCTTCCTGGAGATGGCAGTGAAAAGATTTACAGCAAAGAGGAGGTTTCGTTTAACTAGCGGTGCGGTGGAAGTGGTAAATGTGGTGGAAGTTTTTGGGATTTTTAATTGGAGTTGGTCGGAGGTGGCGCTTTGATTTGCATTTTTGGATCTGGTCCAACCTTGGGGATGTGTGTAATGAATGGGTTTGCATTTGTTTCTACCAAGAAATTGAACTGAGAAAATCAATTAACAGGTGAACTGGTTTCTGAACGACGTAAGTGAGACTCTGAAGGGTCTGTTTGACCGCCGGAAGCTGGAGTTCTGATGAAAAATTTTGATGTCTGAATCTGGATTTGCAACAATTGACTTAGTTCGTGTAAAAGAACCAATGCCAACAATGCTCCAAGAATTGGGGAGATCTTGTAAACAGAATTGCGTAATTAAATTTCTGTCTCAGTGTCGGCAATAGTGAAGAAGTCCATCAATTCTAGTATCAGTCGTTGATTTCATCAGAAAGGTTAAAAGCAATATACGTATTGTGAAGCATTATTCGCTTTATTAATCGCTACTTGTATCGCTTAGTGATAATCGTTTCCTAAAACCATATATATTTTTTGACAGTTTCGTTAAAAAATACTCATTTCTTAAAACGATACACGTTTCGTAAAATAACAGCCTTCTAGTAAAGACTTTTCCGAGAACGCTACTTGTTTCTTTGATCGACTATTACTCCGTAAAACGACTTCATGAATCGATACTAGCTCCTTAAAACGAAACTTGTGCCTACGACATTTGCTTCGTAAATCGATACTAGTTTCGTTATGTGTTTATAATTCTTCGATACTTGCATCTCAGATTGATACTCGTTTTAAAAAACGACACTTTCTTCGTCAAACGATACTGGTTTTGTCAAATGACATTCGTTTCGTAAAATGATACGTGTGTCGTAAAACCACACCAGCTTCGCAAAACGATACTAGTTTCTTAAACTTAAATAAACGCTCTTTGACAATCCTGTCGTTTGAGGAGACAATACTCATTTCATTAATGAATACTCGTTTCGTCACAGCTTCTGGTATCTCCCTTTCCAATGTACAAGGGAAAGGGAGATACCAGAAGCTGTGACAACTATCGTTCGATCAAGTTGATGTCCCACACTATGAAGATCGTTGAGCGGGTTTTGGATAGCCGACTGCGGAAAATAATAAGGCTGTCTGATGACCAATGCGGGTTTGTCGCGGGTAAGTCAACTACAGACGCAATCCAAAGCATAAGGATCATTATGGAAAAACACCGAGATGCCTTAGAGGATTTGCATATTGTGTTGGTTGACTTCGAAAAGGTATTCGATCGACAACCACGAGATCTGATATGGGTGGCCCTCAGACACCGAGGAGTTCCTGAAGCCTATGTGCGAATAATTATGGACATGTACGAGGGAGCAGTTACAAAAGTGAGATGCCCAGCTGGAGTCACCGAAGAATTCCAAATAACAGTAGGTGTACATCAGGGAAGTGTCTTGAGTCCACTGCTCTTTATTGCTGTTATTGTTACGGACAATAAAGTACAACAATTATTCTTTGCTGACGATGGAGCCATCATAAGCGAGGATCCTACATCCCTGCAACGAGCACTTGACGTTTGGATTGATGTTCTGGAAGGAAATGGGTACCGTATTAGCGCTAAAAGACTGAATACCTGTGCTGCCCTTTTTCTGATCCAGACAAGCCTATTCCAGACATTTATTTGAATGGAAATGTGCTTCCCAAGTGTGAAAAGTTTAAATATCTGGGATCTATGATCAATAGTGAAGCATCTTGTGATGACGACATCAATCATCGAGTAAGCGTAGGGTGGATGAAGTGGCGAGAAAACTCCGCTATCTTCTGTGATCGAAAAATGCCCCCTAAGCTGAAGGGAAGACTCTACACAGCAGTTGTCCGTCCAGCTCTGACATACGGTTCACAATGTTGGACAATGTACAAAAAGTATGAGAGCAAATTGACGGTAGCCGAAATGAAGATGCTTCGGATGACAGCAGGAGTAACAAAGCTTGATCGAATTAAAGGCAATGTCGTACAACGTTTTAACAAATTCGAGACGAAAAAGAAAAGGCAGGCCAAAACACTCCTGGTACAAGCAAATGCAAAAACAGCAGCATTTGGTTGGCCTCAGACATGGAACAATCCAAAACCGGGAGGCTTGCCGACGATTTCTGAGGTCAACGCGGCGTACCCCACAGGCGGATCACTAGTGTGAAGCAGAAAAGTGGGAGAGTTGTGATCGCTTCAAGATCACTACTCGTAACGCCGAAAATGAAAAAGAAGAAGAATGAATACTCGTTTCGTAAACAGATACCCATTCCGTAAAGAGATACTTGTTTCGTACAACGAAACTTACTTCGTAGCACGATATTGATTTCGTAAAGTATCGCTTTTCGAAATCAATATCGTTTTCCAAAGGGACTATTGTCAAAGTATCTTAAAACTTCACTTGCTTTCACTTGCTTCGCAGTCTCATTTGGGTTCCAGACCATGACGGCATAACTGGAAATAAGATCCCCGATGAACTTAGCTAAGCAAGGATCTCAGACAGCTTTCTCATGGCTTGAACCGTCGATAGGTCTTCAATCAACGATAAGATCTGCCAAGACCAGAACCGTAGATGTGGCATCCCTCCATTGGATGCAAACAGACCAAACGTATGCTCCCCAACTTTAGTAAGAAGACTGCAACATTTTTGCTCTCCTGTACCAGAAAATACTGTATTAGTATTTAGTGGTTCACCGTATCAAAGGCTTTCGAGAAGTCAAGAAATCACAAGGATACATAGTGCTCATCAATAGCGCACCACAGATCATCAGTTACTTTGAGTAAAGCAGATAGCAGACGCGCAACTAAGGTTGTTTCTATAGCCAGATTGGTTGAAACATAGAAGATTGTTTTGTTTTAGAAAGGATAAGATTTGCCTTTGTATCTTTTCTAAAACTTTAGATAAAAAAAATAGAATGGAAATTGGCCTATACTCAGGAGGATATCGAGTGTTTTGTTTTTTAGGAATAGGAATTACCTTAGCATTTTTCCATTTATAAGGAAAGGTTCACGTCATTATTATGGAATTGAAAATGTGTGTAACACAGGGTAGTATGTGTGGCAAAATTATTTGTATGAATACAGGGTGAATTTCATCGAAACCACAAGCTTTGGACTTAATTTTAAGAATATTCGAAACAACGTCTGCTTCATCAATACCTTGAAAATAAAAGCAATGGTGTAAGTTATTTGGCTGACGGATATCTTTAGGGTTTTCAATGGAATATTGTGAAGAAGTTTGGGCTTTGGCAAAATCGATGTTAAGCACATCTGGGTTCGATTCGATAGGGCACACATCTTTTTGACGTCCAATGCCAAGTTTCCGAATATTTTTCCAAAAAGCTTAGGATGGAAGATCTGTACTTCGAAGGCTAGAGTAAGATTTTATCTTCGCTTCCCTAATTTTTGTACGAACTTTATTACGAAGGAGTCGAAAAGAGTTTCGGAGTTCGGAAAGCCTGAAGCGCTTCCATTTTTTATAGTCATTATGGTTTTTTTCCATAATTTCTGATGCAAACCATGAACTGTTTTCATTGTTTGAAACCATTTTTTTGAGTTTTACATGTTTATCAAACAAGTTTTGAATTGGATTTTGCAAAAAATCAATTTGTTCACTGACTGAGCTCATCAAGCTGTTGGCAAATCCAAGAGCTTAAGCTTGAGCAAGGCACTAAAACTAGAACTTTTTTTCGTAAAGAGGTCTCACACATTGAGCCCCTCACACATTTTGTTGACTTCTGATTCCCTGAATAAATCATATGCCAATTTTAAGTCAAGAACAACCTTCTTTAATACAAAATAGTACAACTTTCGATGTCACTTCAGGTGAAGGAAGTTTTAGATGCCCAAAGCCCTCCGTCACGTGCTTCTCGTAAATCAACTCACGGATTATACTTCGTCTTTATATAACGTCACTTTCATTAATATTTTCCTGCTTAGCGATCCTTGCAACCCTTTAGCTGTGTATTATAGTCATTTATAACTTTTCCCGTTTCGACTCCAAGACCGCCAAGTCAATTAATTCCCGAAGTCGTAAGCCACTTTCCTCGCCAAGTTAATTACCAATTTGTTTCTCGTGTGGCGAAACTAGTAATTCTTTTATTTATTGTTCCATATGCCCATGCGTGGGCAATGGGCATATAGGCCATGCCTTACATACATATATCCATACGCCTTATTACCGCACCGAGAAAACAGAATCCCCAATCAATTCGCTAAATATCTTCACTTCTCACCTTGTGCCAGTGATTTCAGATTTAATCACGAAATCTAAATCATGCCACACATACAAAAACTCACCAAACACCGCACCCCTAAGGCACAAAAGGATGTGTGAGAGAAGGATGCGAATACTAAAAACCTATCCACTCCACTACAATACAATATCCCTCACGTCACACTACAATGCCACTGTGTTATGTGCTGTGGATGGTGTGTGCGGCGGCTGATGCTGGCCCCACCTGAGAAATAATTAGCCGCCAATCTTGTTCATTATAATGCCTCAGTCTCAGACAGAAGACTCTTTTTTGGGATGCATACCACAAACAGAGACCCACATCCATCCGTTTATCCCGCATGGAAGAAGTATAAAGGAGTGCCAAATGGGAAAAAGAATCGCAGATATAGGTACGAGTACATCGAATAACAACGATACCTTCTTGCCGCGTCATGCCGCGCCATCACCACCGCCACCACTAAAACCCACAATCTATCTATTCATCTGTGTCTGGAATGGAATAAGCGGTTTTAGCATTATCAACGTGTGGAAGGAGACAAGGAATACAAATGAAAAACAACAACCTGAAGAGCAGAGCATCATCATTCAAATGAGATAGCAAAATACAACTTTGCACACAAATAGCTTAATCGCAAGCAATTAAACAATTAACCCACCTATGGGCTCGTTAAGGCATCTTCTGGCATTCCCCAGAAGCAATGGGGAAGAAGTTGTTATGTGGGAGCACCAATAAACTATTTTCGAGAAGTGCTGGTATTCGTAGTTGTTACCTCTGAGGATGCTTAAAAGGACCAGCAGGGTTTCGACAATGGAAGTGTCTATGAAAATCCACACCACATCGACTAGTCGTCCAAATGAAAACAAATTGATATCGACGACGGACGTTTGGAAGGGATCTCAAGTGAAAAAAAGTCGAATTCGATGTTGCCAGATAAAGGCGAAGGGTGTTTGTACGTTAACTTTTGTAATGGGGCTCGGAGGCATATTTTAAAAATCCGTATAAAAAACAAGAGGCGGTCGAGAGCGCTAAAGCCCGGTTGGCGATATGGACAATGGACATATTCCCAATTATAGTCCAAATCCTTCGTCAATAATAAATGAGCCTTCAAGCAATCGTTACCCTGAATGAACCTATTTCCCAGCTTCTCTTAAATGGCGCCCAAGTTGAGATACAAACTTTAGATATACGCCACCTGCTTTCTGCCAAATCAAAACAAGTCTTTTTAACCATCCTGGCAGCACCCAGAACTATCTCTCTGAATACCTAACATTATGGACTTATGCCTGATCGTGAGACGATAACTGCTGGCGGACGCGTAGCAAATCACAACGACGAGATGAACCAGAGATGATGATATAATCGTAATGATTTAGTTGCACTTCCCAGGATAGGGTGCTAATGGTTGGTTACACAGGTTTTTGTTTTTATTTTATGTTCTGTGTTTCTTTTCAAAAATCCATTGAAAGGGTATGGCAATTTTTGGAAAATTACAGGATCGGCATTAATTTTAGGTGGTCCAATATATCATCCAGGATGACAGAGTTAATGGCTGGTGCGAGATGGTGATTGAGCGTTGAAGGGTCAAAGATGAACGAGAAATCATCAAACTTCAGGCTGTTCACGCTGTCATTGAAACATTTGTTTTCTTATTTTTGGTAAAATTGCTTTGAGTTCGAAGAACGTTTTGACCATCGACAGTGGAAAATAAACCAAAGATCATTAAATCTAACTGAGGGAAACTGGCTTGGAGGAACTTGGAGTTTGAAAAAAGAGCGTTTGCACTCTGAGAAACCTGATTTCCTCATCCAGACTCTGAAACAAGAATTAAAAAAAGGCATTGGGAGGAAATAACTAGTTTCGAGTTGTGATTAACAATCCGAAGACAATGCCGAAATCTTCCTTAGAATACCGAGTCTGGAGCGCATAGCTGATTCCTCCTAATTTTGATATGTACATCACAGGATGCACTCTAAGGATAATTTCCTTTTTAAAAAGGAATGATATGTGGCACTGTTCATACTGGAGCTTTGGTGATCGCACAAGCAGCACATCTCTTCACTCAATTTTAATAGATATACCGTCCTAGATGATACTATAGTCATAATGCTCAATTGCGTCGAAAAGACGCTGTCAACTTTCTTTAGATTCAGAACAGAGTAGCTCTAATATCTGAGCTTGGAATGAATTAATATCAGATGGTTCCAGAACCAATGACGGATCTACCAACTGTGTCTTTGTGAAGAGCGTAGACATATGACTGCACGCCTCGTTTGTTACACATTCGTCCGTCTTTCAAGTGGAGCTGATTGTCATCAGAATGTCGGTAAACCAAATCACAAACAACGGCTGGACGCCAAAAGATGTTTGTGTCTGAGCGGTATTTAAGCTATGCTCTAGGCTCCGCCCACAGACGGTGATGATCTTTCTGGTTATATCATCTTGAACAACTGCATTAGAAACAAAAAAATTGCTTTCCCGAGAAGTGGAAAACGGCCAAGATAGTGGTGATCCCGAAGAAAGGCAATCTGTGCCTCATCGAAAACCACAGGCCCATTACTCAACAATCTAAGCGAAATCCTGGAGGAGCTAATACTTAGAAAGTTGGAAAAGTTCTGCAGGGATAATAATTACATCCCAAACATGCAGTTCGGTTTCCGGGAAAGGCATTCAAACCTGCATCCGCTGATGAAATTCACAATGACGTCGCGGAAGACCTTAACAGCCATCGTGTCACCGTCGCATGCTTTTTGGATGTCGAAAAAGCGTTTGAAATGAAGCACTCATCTATAAGCTTAATCTTCTAAGCTTTTCAGCTCTATTAATTAAAACAATTTTTTCTTTTCTCTCAAACAGGAACTTTTTCGTCCAAATTGGAAGTGCAAAGTCCGCCAACAAGAACATCAGGGCAGGAGTCACTCAGGGATCAAAACTAGGACCATTCCTCTTCAACATCATGACGTCGGACCAACCTACCCGAGGGTTTGCGGAAACCTGATTTACGCCGATGACTCTCTGACAAATTGCACATCTATATCACCAACATTAGCTGCCCGGAGAGTGGAAACTCACATCCACAAACTATATTCTTATTATAGTATCCGGATCACTGAGCTATGTAAGTCAAAGCTCGTCTGCTTCAGAAGTCCCGGAGGAAGAGGCCGTTGTACTGCTGGTAACTCTAGAGCCACATCTATTACTCTACCTGATGGAACCAGACTGGCTGCCCAAAGAAACGCGACGTATCTAGGCATCAATTTCAATGAGGTGCTTATATTCAACCCGCACTCACGCACTGTACTGACGGAGGCCAACTTCGCCTTCCACCGACTGTACTCTTTTCTGAAGAGAAGAACAGGAGTTCAGACAACAAGACTACTGATGTACAAGCAGCTGCTGAGACCCGTCATCAACTACGGAAGCCCAGTTTGGTTCACCATCTCGAAGACCGCGATTAAGGATCTCCTAATTTTCGAAAGGACGATTCTGAGACTCTGCACCGGCCTCACTTTCAACCACCAGCGTCAGAGACATTATAGTAGCCAGCATCTGTACGAGACAGCCAAGATGGCGCCCTTAAACAAATAAGTCTTATCGACTGTATTGCAAAAAGATACAAATTTAAGCAGCCACCCTAGTCCCCTGGTAAGAAGGATGACCCCTGAAGACCGACACCTTGAGCCAAGATACCTAAGCGTGATGAACACTTTGGACGAAGAAGTAATACCAGCCAACGACGAAGCCACCAACTTCTGCGCTGACCTTGGGTCAGTATACTTCCGTGGCTGATGCCACCACCCCCACAATCTCCCCATAAAGAAGGACACCAGCAACAACCGGGACAGAACATCCCGAGATAACTCAAGTCAGCCGACTTACAATCAAGAATTCTCTTTCTTTTCAGCTATAATAATATTAAGTTATTATTTTTATTCTTGAAAATGTATTTGGTTAGGCCCCCTATATGCCAACATTCCTACATTATTATCATTTTCTTAATTTTGAAATTACTTAGTATAAGTATCAATTGTATGTATATATCGTTCAAAATAAACATAAACTAAAAAGCTTTAGGCTCTGTGCAACATTCTAAGTACTTCGGAAGCGATTTACGATTGCATCCCTAAACGATCTGAAGAGCCCTGAACCCTGTTTGGGATCCATTAAATGACGGCATAATGAGTTCACCACTAAACTATTTTTTCTGTTGGAGGTTTTTGAAACACTACCTGAACCACTCAGACATAAATACCGATCCATTATTCTACCAGATAGCTGTTCCTGAACGCTCGCCTGCCACCGACTAACTTGACAGGCAAGAATCTTACACAGCTATCTCCGGACTTCAACGAGTGCTTGGTCTGCCAACTGCCAGGGACCTTAGTGTAAAGAGTTCAGCAGAGACAACATGCCATTGTTGAATGTAGGAAATGTAAGTATGAAAGGCGGAATATTTTTAGTATCCCTTAAATGACAAAGGAAATCAATTAATACCGATGCCAAGGGACAGTTCTTACACGTTGAGCACTTACTCTGCGATTTCTCAAGAGTACAACAAGGATGAATGTAAGTAAAAAACCCGAAATATTTTTAGTGCCAATTAGCAAAAGTAACGAAAAAGATAAGTTAGCACAGATGCCACGGAACAATTCATACCCGTTGAGCACTTCCTCTAAGAGTTATCTTCAATTTTGAAACAGAATACGGACATAGCGAAAACTTGCAGCTTACACCGCAGCACTTTCAGCTTTTCTGCAAAAATATTAGGAGCTTTCGCAAAAAAGAAGCTACCTGATCGGACAAAGTATCGGGGTTTTCAATAAGAGCGCTACAAAAGTTTTAAATAAAACAAAATCGGTTTTGGATATCAATGAAATTCTTAATTCCTATGAAAGTATGTTCGATGCCATTATGAATGAAACTCAATTTCTTTTGCAGAAGTCCAGACGCTGAACCCAATTTTCGACGGTTTTCAAGCATAAATCGGCCGATACTGCTGTAACCTCATGTTCGATATTCGTACGAAGTTCATCAATCGTCGCTGGCTTGTTGGCATATACCATAGACTTGACGCAGACCCACAGGAAATTGTCTAACGGCGTCAAATCACACGACCGAAGCGGCCATTTGGACTGGACCATTTCGTGAGATAACACGTCCCCCAAACATGGTTTCCAATAAATTGATTGTGTGGCTTGTGGCCCCGAACTGTTGGAACCACATATTCTCCAGTTGAACTGGAGGCAAATCATCCAATTGAGGCCAAAAATATTTGGTTATGATTGAACGGCAGCGTGCCGGTCTTGATCATCACAGAAGAAGCCACCAGCCCGTAAGCCACCCCAAAACGTAATATTTCGGGATGCAATGATGACTCATGGAGTACGTGAGGATTGCTGCCTGGCAAATCCCGCATATTTTGTTTATTGACGAAGCCATTCAGCTAGAAATGAGCCTCATCGCTGAAGATGAATATTCGATGAAAATCCGAATCATTTTCAAGTTGTTGCTCAGCGGCAGCAATATTATCGACACTAGGGTACTTCTTTTACTCACTGGCACGGGAACATTTTGTACTATGCCTGTGGATTCAAATTTTTCCACTAGACACTCAATTGTTGATCTGCTAGGACGATTATGACGACCATAAATTGGACGTAGCGCTTTTAAAGTTGAGGCCACTGACTCCGAATTTCGGTAGTAAAATTTAATAATTTCGACTCGTTGTTGAATCCTATATCTTTCCATCATGAAATGGCAAGCCTTACTGAATATAAATGTTAAGAGAGCAGCAAGGAATATGGCGTCGATTGCTGGCCCTGTCGTTTAGCTTTTGTAGTGTTCCTGTTTAAAAACCCTTTATTTATGAATTCAGTTCCCGGTTGACCCAGTTACTTTTTAAGAAACCTACGAAAGAATGTACTGAGCCTAAATTTTCAAAATAAATTGAAATAGTTTGTTTAAAAATCAAGATTTTCTTATGAATTTTCTAGCTTTAGAGTAAGTCTTCTATAAAAGTGAACTTGACTTGGCAAAATGTGCAATTTGCGCGAGTTAGGCAGTTTCAATTAGTGTCAGATGACAAAACTCCAGCTGCGATCATTGAATCTTAATACTCTTAATGCGACCTAAATTGAAGATAAGATTTCGGAAGCTCAGTCACAATTGTCATCATTTTGAAGTCCAAAACAAAAACAATTAAAATTTTCCCATAGTACACAACCAGTCTCTTCTTGCCGTCCACTCGCAATACTTCACTTTGTCCAGTTTTTCCCATCCAATTAGTTTCTTGCAAACTCCTTCATGTGCAAATTCCCATAAACACCAACTAACCCAACTAATAATTATTTTATTGCGTCATAGACTCAATCGACCATAAGACACCATAAACCAAAGTGAAGGAGAAAAATTATATCTGCATGAAGCGGTATAAAGAAGTCAAACGAAAAAAAAAACACAACTTATACCTCCAAATACCTGACTTTGATGATGGCCAAGCAAATCACGCAAGTGTTGTTGCCGTTGTTGGCAACACCACTTTTTTTTTGGTTTTGTTTTGTTTACCCAAAAGGCAAAAGAGCAAAATCCCATCAAATCGTGTCGATCGATATCAAAATCACGATCCATTAAAGAAAGACTCTGCCGCACTGTGGCAATAAAGCGCAAACATACCGAAACCGACACTATATCAAATTTCGCCCTCATCTCATTTCGCATCTCGTCGAAGAACGTTTCTCGTGTTTTTTTGTTAATTTCAGTTAGCCCCAAGTTTGGAAGTGAAAAAATACTTTGCCTACCGACGAAAGGAGAGAGGGGTGCACACTGCACACCTCAAATTACCCGGGGGGTGAAGCACGAGGTATGAGGTTGGCGGTTGACCCCTTTCGCTCGCCAGCTAATTAATTTTCCCACATAAACAATGCTGTGCTTATGGCTGAGGCACATATCGCTCAGCAAAATAAATGACAGGTGTCAGTCTATGGGTTATGCTTCATTAGTTCTAGAAAGAGTGTTTTGTTTTGGTTCTTTCGTTGGGCGCCATTTTCGAGTAACCACTAATGTTTCTTCTTTCCTTTTTTTCTGTAGTTCGATTTTAGGCAGATTGCTTATCGATTGCGTTTCTTAATTGGAAGTACCTTGATATGACAGGGATATTTATTTCGAGGAGATTTAGTGTGTTCATGCAATGCTTTGAATTAATTTCGCTAGTAAAGGTGAGCCAGATACTTGTTATTTTATTTTTATTTTTTTGGTATTCTTTCTCTCTGGCTGCTGACCGATTTCCCATCTTTCCCCAGAAATCTTTCGGATTCGTTGTGCACGTTTGTGATTAATGTCTCGTGGAGATTTATTGCCTGGGATGTTTGTGAAGTTTGTTTTCCTTAAGTCATTTGGTGAATTTCGGGACAAAGTGCTGATATGTTCACCCATAAATGAATGCGATAAGACAGAGAGAGACTGTCGTTTATGAATTGTGATGATTTTAGATAAAAATCGACTTTTTTGTGTTAAGTGTCAACTAAATGCAGGAGTTTCTTTTTATAGAATTTGTGTGCGATGAATTTCATTTAATTAAAGTCCTACATCTGATTTATGAAGCTGTTTAAAAATTTTAAGAAGTATCTCGATAAGAAAAGCTCTTATTTGATGGATGATTGTATCCTTTCTGAAGGGAAACTTCTAAAGAAATCGCTGTGATACTCGCTGTGAAACTCGATGAAACGAAAATGCGTAACGACAAAGTAAACAAACACATAAATGCATAGGGTTTAGTCAGTGATAATGAAATTGAGAATATAACTAATAATTTTAATTTCTCGTTCTCCTCTTTGTGCGCTGTTTAGTGGCGACCAATGTCGTCTTCTTAGCTTTGCACACTGGGCATGACGCATGAGTCCAAATGAATAACATTATTAGACATACGAAAATTGACGCTCCGATGTCAAACATGATAGCGTGGTTATATTATAGGTAAAGAAACTAATTTTGTCATAAAAATATTGTGAGCCGAATATCAGAGAAGAACATCAAACTAAGTATCTGAAGATAGTCTTCCAAATCCAAAATCTATAGCAGCAGAGTAGCGAAATTGGAAACATTGTCATACATATCTACGTAAGCCGAAGACATATTAAACAATATTCAGGGTTATCGGGAACTTTTTTTCCCATGGATGTTTTCCCAAATTCAAAAAAATGGTATCGGGACCTTCTTCTCGAAATTGGGAATAAAAATTCCTTGGGAAAAATACCTATTGGGAAAATATTGCTTTTTTCTTTGCAAAAAACTTGTTCCAATGGAAAAAAATCTGTGGGGAATTTCCGATAGTAGGAACTTGTTGCCGGGAAGAGAAACATTTTTGAGAAAAATATTTCCCAAGGAATTTTGTTTTGTATAGAAGAAATATCTATCTATCTCTATCTACTTTTTATATATATATAATTAATTAGAGCACACATCAAAGTGTTATGAATACCCTTATAAGTTATAGAACACAGTGCGAGCATTTAAGAAAATAGGGGAGGATTTGAAAGGAGACACCGATGCACGTTGAAAAACAGTATCAGGTAGAGCACTCACATTCGGGTGGTGCGACTTAAATAAAAATCTCTATACTTGACTGTTCTAGCCGTTCGGAAACGGCGAAAAATTGTTGGTCCCCTCCATTCCCTCACAAGGCATGGTTGTGAGAAATGCGCTAGGCCCAGGGGCTCCTCGCTCTGTTGCGCCACCCTATTTATTTATTTTTTTATACTTGACTGTACGCCCGAATTTGGGCTCAAGGTAAAACTGATGAGCACTAGTGAGGCGAGTGTTGCGGCTAAATTGTTTAAGGGGAGAAATGCAACTGGCTACTTCACTAGAGCACTGTTTGTGAAAAAAGCGATAAAAGAGAGTGAGACAGGTAAAGTTGTTCAAGAGAATCAATCGATTCTACGATGGAACTATCATACCTGTCAATTTTAACGCTTTATTTTGGACCCTATCAAGTAGGCGCAGAGATGTTTGAGGAGCACCTGACTAGATATGGGAGCTATACTTCAGTTTTGGGCAGAATAAGGCCCAAGAAGCCTTAGCAGCGTTTTTGGCAACTTCAAATACGTGGTCATTTCAACGAAGATCATCTTCTTCACACATACCCAATACTGACAGCTATTTGGTTTCTTGGATGCAGGTACCATTCATGGATAATGGCAATGGGGGGATGTTAAGCTTCAACAACAAAAGACAGCATGCAGCATTGAGTTTCTGAAGCATTGAATTCTACTCGGTTTTTGTGACCCCATGTAACAATGCTGTCAAGGTCAGAATTCAATTCGAAGAGCAGGGACGTGAATTTGGAATCAAATATGAAAAGCTGAGGGTTAAGTCGTCAGCAAAACAGTTGAGAGGATTAGAAATTTCAGACAAGAGATCATTAATGAAAATGAGGAAGAGAATCGGAGATAAAACGGAGCCCTGGGACACACCAGCAATTATGAAGTGGGTATCAGACTTGAAGCCATCCAATATAACTTGTATTGAACGGTCGGAAAGCTAGTTTCTAATCCTCATAATGAAGAAAAGACTCATCGATACCAAAAACACGCATTTTCGATAAAAGAGCCTGATGCCAAACTCTATCAAATGTTTTAGAAATATCAAGCGCAATAATCTTACTTACTCCAAAACAATGTAAAGATTGGTTCCACTTTTCGGTGAGATATGCCATCAAATCACCAGTAGACCGTTTGCTACGAAAGCCGTACTGACGGTCATTAAGAAGCTTTCGTTCTTCAAGATATTTCATAAGTTGACGGTTTATCAACGTTTCCATGACCTTGGAAAGAAGGGACGTTAGTGCAATTGGACGGTAATTGGAAGGGGAGGAAAATTCGCCGTTTTTAGGAACCGGCTGGACAAATGCAGTTTTCCATCTGCTCGGGAAAAGCCCAGCAGAATAGGAAAGATGGAAAAGTTTTCGCAGTGGTTTTGCCAGCGTAAAGGAACACCTCTTCAGAATAACAGCGGGGATACCATCTGGACCAGCGGATTTATGTATGTTGAGATCTTTAAGGGCTCTCGCAACCGAGCGAGTTCGAAAAAATATCTGCTTCATCACAGAATTTGCAGACTCAAGCTCAGGTGGAGCCAATATGCTATCAGGAAGTGTCGAGTTAGAAGCAAATTGAGCTGCTAGCAAATTAGTTTTATCGATGGAGCTGACATACGGAGAGTCATTGGAAACAAGCTCCTCATATTCTTATCCCGAACTTGACTGATGTCTTCAGTTACGTCCAGAAGTGAAGTTATGGAACTGTGCTTTTTGCGGAATCCAAAGTGTTCCGAGGTCAGCATATACCATTTATGGTTGGCGTTTAGTCCACAATTTACAGCTTAGTTGAAGTCTTTGTTGAGAGCTATCCGGACAGCTTACAAAATATTATTGTAAACTTCCACAAAGTCATTGTACTTATGTCATTAACATAAGCTACGACTTTAACTTCGCATAGATAAAATTGAAACATGATCTGATTATCGGCTAAGAGTAGCGGAGATTAGACGCAACCTTGCGGCGTGTCTCTACAATTTTCAATTTTAAGGATGCTCATTGCTCGTTTAACTATTCTTGTTTGGGGCGTGGAGTCGATCCAGTTCGACAATTTTGACTCGATATTGATGGAACTTAGTGTCTGGTGAATATTACTGTTGAAGGCCTACTCTATGTCGAAGAAAGATGCCAACGTCTATGCCATGTACTATATTTATTGGCCAATTATTGCGACTGCTTCGTAAGGTGCAGCCCTCACCCATTCGCCCATTTTGTATGCGTATTGGGCTCTAGAGATCACATTATTATTTAGTTTTGTTCGGATGTGCTGTCCTTCCAGTCTTTCTAGAGCTTTGAGTAGAAATGAGAATAGCCTACAGTTGGTCTGAGGTCCTTTGGTTCAGTGTGCGAGTGCGAGTGCTATCTGGCTTGGGGATGAGTATTTGGAATAAAGGCGAAGTTTAGACAACCATTGAATACTTTAATAAATCGACAACTACACAATTAAATCTTTTAGGGCTTGGAGGTTTGTAAGAATGATTCCGTCAAGACCTGCAGATTTGTATGCCGAGAAAGATACAATGGCCGACATAATATACCTTTTATCTACTAATCGATTTCATATGTTGGAGTAAAGTTAATTTCACGTAATGCACTTCGCTAGACTATGATGGCTGGGAGATATAAAGCAGATGGACTGGACATCATGCTTCCGGATCGATATGGCAAGAAAGTCGTGGCGCAACCAAGCGGAAGACGACCTCAAGCAACTAAGAGTTGAATACTGGGGAGAGTAAGCCCGAAGTCGAGTTTTTTGACGAAAGATGTTGGTTGAGGCCAAGGTTTACCTAGAACTGTATTGCAATTGTTATTCACCATAAACACAATCCTAATCATTTGGGGAAGACTTCAAACACCCTTTGCAAATTCCATAACTTTACAAGCTAACTTTCAATAGAAACCTGGTTTCTGGACTGCCATTTCTTAAACTAGAACTACAAACAGTGTATTCGCTTTTATTTAAAACGAATTTACTTATTTTAAAGTCAAAATTTATACTAGTGCTGGTAGCCTCAA
This sequence comes from Melanostoma mellinum, assembly GCA_914767635.1. Classification (NCBI taxonomy): domain Eukaryota; kingdom Metazoa; phylum Arthropoda; class Insecta; order Diptera; family Syrphidae; genus Melanostoma; species Melanostoma mellinum. The sequence continues at coordinate 258,879,976 of OU612058.1, forward strand.
CAAACGGCAGTAAAAAAAGACAGATAAAAAAGTCTCTAAACAAATCACATGAAATGCCAACAAGTTGTATATACGCAATGACTAAACTGTAGGCCCTGAGATAAAACTAAGTAAAAACATCAAGCTGTCAAATAAATATGAAGAAAACAACTTTCCCATAGTCAACATCCTATCTGATTCAATGCCCCACCCTTAATTGGCCTCATAACTGACTAACTTGGTCAGGCTATAAATGACTTTAAAAGGAAAATCATTTCAAAAATGATATGCAATTTACCGCTTTGAAAAAGGAGCAAAACTCCAATTTCAGAGCCCCCTCAAGGTACACCAAGGCAAACCATAATCGTCGTTATAAAACGCAACACAAATTATAAACCCCGCATCAATGAGTCGCATTCCGTTTGTGTTCACAGAGTGCGTCAAACGCGCAAAAACAAACCTCATACATCCACTTCATAAACATAAACTTCAAATGGAATGAATCAAATACGCGTTGCGGCATCACAAGACATAGGCACACAAGCTTGCTTCACGACGAAGCCGTCGATGTCGTCGTCGTTGTTGTTGCTGTGTCGTTGTCGCGTCAGAAGAAGGCGCACTCCGCAAATACTCACTAATATATCCATCAAAACAAAAACAGGATTAGCAACTAATCGCTGGCAATCAATCGGGAGGATTCCTTCCATCATCGGTCAACATTGAGGCACAATCCATATGTGCCATAGCTCAGCCTGTCTAACAGACGTCCACGAAGACACACATTAGACAAAAACTATCCGACAAACGTCATAAATCATCACCGAACCAAACACACACAAAGATAACCTTCCTGCCTATACCATAACCGGTGTCTCCATCTTCTCTAAATAATTTCCACGATATATTCTCCATGGTTCACAGTATTTTTACTGACTTTGCGTTAAAATCCACCACTGGCTGCTCTGGCTAAAGCTGGGTAAGATGAAAATGATGATCTGACAGAACGCATGACAGATTGACGTTTAAGCGCAATTATAGATTTTTGAATTCCATCTGTGATGGCGGGCAATTATTGGAATGGGCATAGCTGGAAGCTGTTGGCCAAGAGTCCCATCTTCCATTATAACTGTTACCATTCTGGCCACTTTGGCGGCAGGCTATGTGTTTACACACCAAACACACATACAGACAACAAAATGTGTGACCGACAAACCCAAAGGTAATAATTCAAAATTAATACACGCGAAGCCACCGCATTGCCTGAGGGGGTTAGTATAAGACGCGCCAAAGACGCGATGGATCAATCAAAGTTGTGCGAGTCTTATGATAGATGATGAGGATGCGCAGCGCATTTCACTTTTAGTCAAAACCTTGTTTCCAGACATGAATTTGTTATGGTCGATTGCTTAGTCACATTTGTTTCGTCTCACCTTTTTTTCGAATGACAGCAGCTTTGGATGTCTCCTTCTTTTTATGGTCGCGTTGTATCTTTGGGGGTTTCTTTAATTTAATCAGCCGAATGGCGGTGAATGTGGTTCGTCGGTTTTGCATGCGCGCATCAGATCTTGCATTGGGATCTTGTTCTGTGAGTTGTTTGAACAGATTTCGTTTGCGGATTGTAAGGCATTCAGTCAAAGTTATAGCATCCCGTCAAAACACTTTGAAGCGTAGCGAAAAGGATGCTTGTTTGGTTTTTGGGTGATAAGGACGCATGTTCTTGTGGGATGGGCAGTTGTCAGTTCTGCTTTGTTGAACAGAGGTTTTATTCAGATGAAAGCTAAAGGAGTTTCTATGGAGAATCACTTGCGAGATCGTCAAAAGCAAAATTAAGTGTTAAGTTGAGTAGTGAAATTCAGAGAAATCTTTAAACATTGTTACAACTACAATGACATTAGCTTCCCTTCAAACCCCAAGGATCTTGACGCCAAAGTCGACGATCTAACTATGGCTCTTAACCATGCCTTGTGTAACTCCTGTCCTCTCACCATAGTAAGAGGGAAGAAGAAACCACACTGGTGGAACAAAGAGCTAGAACCGCTCAAGAAAAGCTTTTCAATCTAGCCAAATCTTTCAGAAATCCCATAGACTGGGATCTCTATAAGGAATCCCTAAGGATTTACCCAAAAAGGTTACGAATAAGCAGAAGATCGTCTTGGAGAGAATTCTGCAATAAAATAGAAGACTCCACAGAGGCATCTAGACTCATGGAAATCCTATCAACGAGTCCAAACATGCCAAGTTCTATAAAAGATGAAAACGGCAACTGGAACAACTCATATGAAGAAACACTAAACTTGCTACTGGATACTCATTTCCCTGGTAGCTCGCTGTCAATAAAAGACGAGGAGCACTTGCCTCGACTGCAAACGAAACAGATAAGGGTCTTATCTCTAGAGAAAAACTGTTATGGACAGTAAACAGCTTTGACCCTTATAAATCACCAGGCCCTGACGGAATCATCCCTGCGGAGCTGCAGCAGGGTTCAGACATCATCATCTATAACTTAGAAATGATCATGAAAGGATGCATCAGCTACTTAGCTATTGCCAGAGCCTGGAGAGAAGCTAGGGTCGTCTTCATACCCAAAGCCGGCAAGAGCTCCCATGCAAATCCAAAAGATTTAAGACCTATTACTCTATCATCCTTCCTCCTTAAAACTCAGTTTGAATGATTGACATACACTTAAGACAAGAAATTCAACCTAGTCTGATCTCAACGGCGCAACATGCCTACACCAAAGGTAAATCAGTGGAAACTGCACTCCACTCTCTGGTTTGCATCATTGAAAAATCCCTGCACTACAAAGAATACTCTCTCGTCGCATTCCTAGACATAGAGGGTGCATTTAACAATGTCATCAATACAGAAATCACTTATGCTCTTGATGGGCTGCACATAGAAGAACACATCAAGAACATGATAACAACAAAGCTCAGCAGAATGATTAGTTAGAAAATGGGGAACTACAAAACAAGCAGAATGGCCAATAGAGGAACCCCGCAGGGAGGCGTTCTATCTCCTCTACTGTGAAACCTTGATTGTTAATGGACCTAGAGGACGAAGATTTCAAAACCAGAGTCTATGCCGATGACGTAGCAATTGCCGTTTCAGGCAAGCACCCACAAATCCTAGCTGAGCTGCTACAAACAGCACTTAATAAGCTTAACAATTGGGCTGCAGATTGTGGTCTGAACATCAATCCACACAAAACAGAATTAGTTCTCTTTACGAGGAAATACAAAATGCTGGACTTCAGACCCCCAACTATTAAAGGGGTATCTCTCATACTGTCAAATCAAGCTAAATATCTAGGTCTCATTTCTGACAAAAAACTGACCTGGAAAACCAATATTGAGGAAAGAGTAAATAAAACCAACGTGACATTCTTCTCCTGTAAAAAAGCCATTGGTGGGAAATGGGGTTTCTCCCTCCAAGTCACCCATTAGCTGTTTATCTCGGTAGTTAGACCGATACGGGGTAGATTAGACCGCACTAGACAAGATGATCAACTACAACAAGCTGGCCAAAGTTTAAAAAAAAACGACTAGTCTGTGTATTAGTGGCGCACTGAGGGCAACCCCATCGGACGTCCTTAATGTACTACTGGATCTCACAACCCTACATATCTTCAGCCATTAAGTCATAGTTAGCTCAGCTACTCGAATCAGAGCTACATCACAGTGGACCAATTATCAAATCGGCCACACTACCATTCTAGATAACTTTAGATTCTTACCGAATCGATCCAACTACACCGCCCCAAGTTGGTGTTTGATAATAATTTTCAAATAACCATACCTTCAAGAGAAGCTTGTGAAAATGGCACTCTCTTGGAAAATGAAGCAATACACTTTTTTCGATGTGCAAAAAACCAGCGAAGGTGCAGGAAGTGGAATCTACTCAGAAAAACTGAATCTCAGTCTTTTCTTCCGCCTAGCCGATCATTGTAGTGTGTTCCAAGCGGAAATTCTGGCGATTAAGGAGGTGCTGTCTTGACTCGAAGAAAAAGTCATATCCTCCACGGATATTCGGACAGCCAAGCTGCTCTTAAATCTCTTGCCTCTGTCTTTACAAAATCCATCAAGGTCAAAAATTGTAAAATGTCTCTGAGGGAGATGTCAAATCAGTTCAACATTCACCTTTCATGGGTGCTGGGGCACATAGACCCTAAAAGTCTTTCAAAATACATTAAAAGTTCCGCCTGGTTCGACTAGCGGGTGATTAACCGGCTAGTCCCGTAATGGAAGATAAATGGGTGGGGTTTCTGAGATCAGTAAGTGATTAGCTTGCTGATCTCTGAGGTATGACAATGGGCCCTTGCGAATGTATCAGGCAATGTACGCAGGCATTCCTCATTGGCTGACAGCCACTTCCACCTAACCTAACCTAGCCTGAGTAGTGAAAAATAATGTTCTAGTACCAAGGGTTATCTGTTTGATTTCGGTTCATTCATCATCATATCAGTCGCACAGTGTATTTCAATCATGATAGTAGCAATCACAATCAAAATCACAGTCGCAATCACAATCACAATCACAATCATAATCAGAAGTTCGTGGTCAAAATCCCAACAGAGGCATAAACGTTATTTCAAGAAAATCGTCTTTCGCGTCATACAACTGCAAATGCATTGCCATAAAAAGCTCTTTCTCTTTAGGTCGTTCGAGATCAGTAGAAAACTGTAGGTCCCCTCAATTCCCTCACATAGGCAATGGTTGTGAGAAATGCTCTAGGCTCGTCGCTTTGTTGCGCTAACCTATTTTTTTTTTTTTAATTATGCGATCAACGTTTGAATTATTACTTTGAATCAGAACTACAAATCT